>CM057450.1:975515526-977915526 GCA_016271365.2 Neoceratodus forsteri | reverse complement strand
GTCTATGAAGTTTGTTTTTACGCACCCTTGGTGTGAGATGAGCTAATAAACCTATTGAGCTTCACTCTTGAGGTTTATGAATCATTACACATCTCAGGTGTGTAAAAAAACTTCTTATAAAATGGGTCAGAAAAATCCAGAATCCTGTTTGGCTAAAACCTAGTTTCAGCCGTGTCCTTATCAGCATGTATTGTGCCAACTGGCACTAACTTCCTCTGCTTGACCTCATTACAAAAACAAATCACTGAGATGTGCCAACTGAAAACAAAAAACATACATTGGCACACCTCACCTCGCAATACTGTGAAACGGCATCTCCCTCACAGCTGCTACAGGCTAGCACACACCATCCAGTAGCAGCACTGTAAAACTCTGCACCGTTCAAACAGCTGACAGCTTATTACCAGCCCCAGATAGTAACTTTCAAACTGTTGTTTCACACCACTTAACCGTTATTTTTTTTATAAAGAAAAAAGTCTAACCTGTAGTGCTATACAAAACCCAACTCCACTGAAGTGACCAAAAACCAAGGCAGCTCTTTCAAATCCCAGAAGTGTCAGGCGACTCCCTAAAATCCCAATTCAGATCCATGCCTATCCTGCCAAAGAGGCATCTCCTTTCAATAAATTAAAAAACACACTTCATCCTCCACCGCTACTTTTGGAATCACGCCACACATCACGAGGCCACAGTTTTACAAAACGGAAACCCGAACCGTACAGTACGATGGTCACCAGCAGACATGCTCAGTCACACACAAGCGGACAACAAAACAAATCACAAAAAAGCCCCAAAACTAAAAGAAATGGCAAAAAATTAACACTATCTCTGAGATCTGCTATTCTTCCACACCACAGCAAGAAAGGCAGTAAACCCAAATAAACACCTGTATATTTTGGTACTGTAGTGATCCACCAAAGTCCTGCATTTCGTATGTCCATTTCCAATCCACAGAATGGCATCTCGTCCCATAAAAACAGTCGGGACACATGCATTCGACAATATAGGAAGCGCTCAGTCTTCCGAAAGGCATATAATACAGTATGAATTTTTTTTTAAAAGACAGTAACATTAAACAAAATAGCCTATCTCTACTGTTAGAAGGGGACCTGAAATGGGACTATTTTTCACTTTATCCCCTATTAAAACATTTTTTTCATATTTATATTTTACACATTTGTTTTCTTTTTCTTTTCCTCAGAACAATTACTTTGGTACCCATTTTATAAGTGCAATAACACACTCTGAGGTGTGGGTTACATGCTGATAAGAGCACGCCCAGGGGCATAAGGCACTCAGCGCAAGCACCTCATGCCTTAGTACACCCCTGGGCATGCTCTTATCAGCACGTAACCCACACCTCATCGTGTGTTATTGCTTGCATAACACACAGTCTCCTATGCATTATTCTCTATGTATCAAAAATATATGGGCACAATAATAGAGGACCTGGAATACCAGGAGAGTTGCCAGGGGTTGGATAACACTGCAAACAAGACCAGGATACCTCTGCATAATAAACATTGTAAAATACTAAACTGAACAGGAATAAAAAGCCAACAGGTGGACTTCCGGTGATATCATTGCAGATATAGCAGCAGCTTTGCAGAACTCCAATCCCCCATCCAATTTTCTCTAACTGCATCCTCCAAAATAGCAAACCCAATTCACGTTGAAATGCTACAAACTGATTGACCTTGATGCCAGCAGGAATCGATGGGCAGATTTGGTGGCAGAGGGCCCTGCATAAAAAAGAATATCTCAATCCCAATCTACCAGCCTGGCCTCATCGGCTGCCAGCAGTTGTTCCAAGCCACCGCCTGAACCTGATCATGAATCATTTACCACCACATCTCAAGCACTGGTCACAGAACTCTGTAATATTAGTACAAAACTTACTAAACTTGAGAAAACTATTTCATCCTCACAACGCAGCAGGAAAATCCCAGCCTCTCCCTACAAAACAGGGTACTAAATTAGAAAAAGACCGAGGTAGAAAGGTCAGTGGGGGATGCTGCAACAGAAGGTAAAGCCATCAAAAAATGGAAAGCAATGAGTACCAATGCCCGTAGTCTGGGTAACAAGCTTCCTGAATTAGTGGCCTTGATGGAGGAGGAACATCTGGATATCGTGGCAGTCACAGAAACATGGTACACACAAAACCAAGACTGGAACGTAAACATACCAGGATACACTATCTACAGGAGGGACAGGGAGGGTAAAGGAGGAGGAGTAGCTCTTTACATAAGGGAAGGAATCAAAGCAACAGAACAAAAGAGTAAACAGGAGGAGAAGAAGCTCTGTGGGTAAATTTGGAGACAGGCAATGGCACCACAATCCGCTGGGGTTGTATACAGAACCCCTTCTCAGGGGATGAAATGGACAAGGAAATGATAGAAAGTATACTTAGAATGGCAGAAAAAGGGAGATATTGCTGATGGGTGATCTGAATATGCCAGATGTTAATTGGAGTGCAGTTGCGCAGCCACTTGAAAGTGGGGTTATTCTAGATGCCCTACAGGGGCATGCCTTGAACAACTAGCATTGGAGCCCACTCAGAGGAGCAATCTTAGACCTGGTTCTCTCAAATGGAGATGGAGAGAGGATCACAGATGTAGAAGTGGGTAGCCATCTGGGAACTAGCGACCATCGAACAGTATGGTTCACAATAAACACAGCAATAGAGTCAAGCCATACAAATGCAAAAGTACTGGACTTTAGGAGGGCTGACTTTGCCAAAATGGGTGAGTGCCTAAGGAATGCACTAGCAAATGGGCAGGAAGGAGGGGTGGAAGAACAATGGGGAATAATAAAAACTGCCATCACAGAGGTAACAAGCCTTTGTGTGAAGCAAATAAACAAAACAAAATGATGTAAGAAACCACTATGGTTCTCAAAGGAAGTAGCAGTGAAGGTTCAAGAGAAAAAGAAAGCATTCAGGAAGTACAAGGAATCACAGAAGGAGCAGGACAGAGAACTGTATCAGTTAAAGCAAAAGGAAGCTGGGAAGGCAGTCAGAACAGCAAAGGCCCAAACCAAGGAAAAGATAGCCAACTCAGTTAAGAAGGGGGATAAAACCTTTTATAGGTACATCAGGGAGCGAAGGAAGACCAAGGGAGGGATAGTGAGGCTTAATAAAGGGAGGGAGGGTGGGCAGAGGGTGACTGTGAAAAGGCAGAGATACTAAAGAAATATTTTTGCTTAGTATTTACAAATGAAGAGGGGGAGGTACCTAAAACAAACAGTAGAAACACTCTGGATACAGAAGTTGATACCAGCCCATTTACAGAAGAAAGGGTTCTGAAAGAACTCTTAAAACTGAAGGTGGACAAAGCAATGGGGCCTGATGGGATTCATCCCAGAATTCTAAAAGAACTAAGGGTAGAACTAGTGACACCACTGACTACCCTCTTTAACAAATCATGGGAGGATGGGGTGGTACCTGAGAACTGGAGAAGGGCAGATGTGATTCCCCTTCACAAAAGTGGGAGCAAAGAAGAAGCAGAAAACTACAGACCTGTTAGTTTAACCTCAGTGATAGGGAAAATGATGGAATCACTTCTGAAGGAAAGAATTGTCGAGTATCTAGAGGCCAGAGGGGCACAGGACCCAAGGCAGCATGGATTCACAGCAGGAAGGTCATGCCAGACAAATCTGATAGATTTCTTTGACTGGGTGACCAAAGTAGTAGATCAGAGAGGGACTGTGGACATGGCCTACCTAGACTTTAGCAAGGCATTTGACACAGTTCCACACAAAAGATTAATATACAAGTTAGCCAGCCTGGGAGTGGGTCCCAAGATGACAGCCTGGGTAAAGAATTGGCTGGAGAATAGGACACAGAGAGTAATAGTAAATGGAGTCCACTCTGAGAAGGGAGTTACTAGTGGGGTACTGCAGGGGTTCAGTATTAGGATCGGTCCTCTTCAATGTCTTTAAAGCGACATTGCAGAGGACTGGAAGGAAAAGTATGTCTCTTTGCAGATGACACAAAGATCTGCAACAGAGTTGATGCACAAGGTGGGGTGGAAAGGATGAGAAGGGACTTGGCAAGGTTAGAGGAATGGTCAAATGTATGGCAGCTTAGATTCAATGCTAAGAAGTGCAAGGTAATGCACCTGGGAAACAAAAACCCAGGGGAAGAGTACACAATGGGGGATGAGATACTAACAACAACAAAAATGGAAAGGGACCTGGGGGTAGTCATATCAGATGACCTAAAGGTGGGCAAGCAATGTGAGAGGGCAGCAAGGAGGGCTGGGGGGATACTGGGATGCATAGGGAGAGGCATCACCAGTAGAAAACAGGAAGTTATTCTCCCTCTGTACAGACGGCTGGTAAGACTCCATCTGGAGTACTGCATGCAGTTCTGGAGACCCAATCTCCACAAAGACATAGGCAGGATGGAAGCTGTCCAGAGGAGGGCAACTAAAATGGTGCAGGGTCTGCACGGAAGACATATGAAGAGGACTTAAGGAGCTGAATATGTATAGCCTCGAGGAAAGGAGGAGAGGGAGGACATGATAGAAACTTTCAAGTACCTCAAGGAATCAACAAAGTCCAAGAGGTAGCATCTTTCAAAAAAGAGGTGTGCAAGAACAAGGGGCACAATTTGAAGATAGAGGGGCGGCTCAGAGGTAATTTAAGGAAGTATTTTTCACAGAGAGAGGTTGTGGATGCATGGAGCGACCTTCCGGAGGAGGTAGTGGAGTCAAAAACAGTGGTGGAATTCAAGCATGCATGGGACAGTCAAAAGGCAATTCTAGGGGGTGGGGGTAGGAAGAAGTAGGCTGCTGGTTAACTAGGATCTGCAGCTTATCCATTAGGTAGGGAAATGGGCAGACTGGGTGGGCCAAGCGGTCCTTATCTGCCATCAAATTCTATGTTTCTATGTAACGTGACATTCAGACACTACAAGAAAAGCACTCAGAGCTGGAACAAGGTCTCACTAATACTGCTGCCCAAGTGGATACCCACAACTTAGAGAATACTGGCTGGGTAACTGTGTGCAACCAGCCTGTGCTGCCACCGAGGGGTTCTGATTCCATTAGACCTTGACAGCAAAGCTCGAAAGGTCCTGCGGAATCAGGACCCCGAGATGGCAGCTCTGGCTGGTTGAGCACAGTTGCCCAGCCAGTATTTTTTACAGTGTATAGTGACCCCTTGCTGAAACAGCATAACATACAAAAAAAAAATAAAAATAAAAAAACAACAAAAAAAAAAACTTGAAATGACTCCAAGAGGCAGTGTCAAGTTTTAAGCATTTTTGTCAATAGTTTTTGAAAGGAATAAACAGTTACACAAATGGAAAAACACTCAGATTAATAAAACACTTTGTTGGATGCGACAGAATCAACATTTTTTTTTGTCATTCAATTTAAAAGTCTTATCTGATCCTTAGAGAATGTGGCTCAGATCCCGAAAATCATCAGGGCTGTAGGTGAATTTTATATGTGCTCCTCAGCCATGTTAGAGAAAACCACTGTCACCATCCTGTCAGACAATCTATTGAGATGAGCACGTGGCGGTTTTCCCATTACTTGAACTGCTGCCTCGTGTGCTCTGAAAAACAGACGAGATGTTGCATACCACAGTATGGTATTACTGCGTTCTATGAACTTTGAACTGTGGTAGAACAACATTTTGACTGTGATGGATTTTTATGTGTAACAAGGGGTCATTATACACTGTACAGCCTTACTATACTTCTATCGCTATGACTGAGAGAGATAGTGGACAAACTGGAAGATCTTGAGTCCAGGTCCCAGTGCAATAACATTCGTATTTATGGTTTGCCAGAAGATACTGAGACTTGAGGGGTGGAGGAGTTCCTTTCATCATTTCTTAAAGAAATTCTGGACCTCCCAGCAAAACTGGATCTGAGCATTGAATGGGCCCATTGAGCTTTAGCACCCAAACTGAGACAATAAAAGTAAACCGGTGGTCCTCCAGTGCATAAATTGTGGGACCAAAGTGCAACTATTGCGAAAAGCCTGGGAGAAACAGACAGTCTGCTTTGGAGATACGAAATTAGTTTTTGATCATGACTTCTCACCCAGTGTAATGGAGAAGCACTGGAAGATTTTAGGAGTGATCAAGCGCCATAGGGAAAATAATTTCAGCGCTCCCCTCATAGCCCCTGCACAGTTGTACATCTGTATGGAAGCAGGCCCGAAGTTTTTCAAGTGCCTTGATGATGCCAGCGACACTTTCCTGAAGTTGGGGATCCTACCGCCAGCACCAGAACATCTTGACTTGGAGACCGCTATCACGACCATCCAACAGCAGAAGTTGATTCCCGCCCCTTCGACCAGCGGTGGAAAAAGCAAATCGCATAAAGCCCTCAACAAGGCATGGGGCAGGTTATTTTGTGCCTGTCGCCATGATGCATTCTAAGATCTTCTAATGCATCACAAACAGGCTGAAGTTTGAATTTAACCTTCTGATCTAACCTTTTATTTTGCAGATACTGTCCTCATCTAATTTTGCGGAACAGACTGTTCTGATCTGCCCTCCATGGTGTGGGTAAGCGGCTTGGTGGATGACCCCCATAACTAGGGGCTGTGTTCCAGAATAATAAGCTGCTGGGGGTGGGTGGGGGGAGCAGAACAGGTTTCTTTCTGTACTGGGATTTGAACAGTTCATACAGTCCTTTTTAAGGATTTTGCTAAATGTTTGGGTTGTTATACGTATCACAAATCTTGTATATCTGTAACCAGTTCAGACACCTAGGGAGGGAGAGATTTCAAGGGGAGCTGGCTGGGTCTAGAGGGATCCTTCAGTTTATGTTTATATTATTTACCCATACTGTCTGGCCGTGGGGGGTGGTGGTGGTGGAGTGGGGGAGGTGAGGGTGTTGAGCATGGCTATTTTAGTTTTCTCTCTCCACATAGGGGAATTACTCATCACAGAGCCCAATACATTTCAATGTTTGCTAATTGGCGCTCTGATCAGAGGGCGGTATCTCCCCCAAGAGTTAGGTCAGCAAATCTAGATATGGGAATTGAGCACTGGACAGGGACCAGGATTCTTCGGCCACTACAAATGAATGTAATGATTCCTTCAATCGAGTACCTGATGTGCCTGGGGTGGTGTGGCAGACCTTGGTCATGAGGCCTCCCCCACGGCACAGGGGTGCTTGCATGCTATAAAGCCTTTGAGACAATGATAGTTTCGCTTAGAGCCCCCGTTGCCACACTTATTATGTTGTTATTCAACTCCTGTTCAGAAATCGGGGGTGCCTGGTAGGTCATAGGCTCCAGGATGTTGGCAGCTGTACTTGGCTGCCTCGTGCCTTGTAGTGGGATGGAGTTACTTATTTGGGCCTGGATGGATCAATTTTAAGACTATGCCTGGGGCAGTATTTCAGGCTCTGTAATGGGGTCAGGGGAACCTGCACTCTGTGCTGGTGCTTGGATCTCTGGCCCCCTTCTGGGTGGGGGTGGGGGGGTTATCCTGTGGGCCTGGATGGCTCTTTTAGCCAGTGGAGATGCATTTTAATAGCACAGGGGTTACTCTTTGATGCCCCTTTTGACATTGAGGATGATTTTATTTCTTTTTGTTCCCCATATCTTGTCAAGTTACCCTGTGATTTTCATGGTTTGGGACCTTGGTATGCTCCAGATATCTCACGTGGTCAACTACAGCAGATCACTGCAAATTAGCAATTGTTTCCTATAAATGTTAAGGGTATCTCATGTCCAGTAAAGAGGAGTAGGGTGCTGCAGGAATTACAAAGGAGCTGGCCATCATTAGCCCTCTTGCAGGAAACAAACCTTACCCAAGAGGAACATAACAAGTTAAATCCATCTTGGGTAGGGGAGTGTTACTCCTCCTCCTGCCTCCAGCATCCTCACTGTGGAGGGGTGGCCATCCTGGTGAGTATTGCCCTTGCAGATAGATGTGATTGAAGAGGATGTTCATGATATATTTACAGCTAGATCAAGAGAGGATGGCCTTTTATAAAAAATGTCTTGCTGAGGCTTCCCCCAGCTGCTGGGACCTTGTTTATCCGGGTAGTGACTCAACATGTCATTGAACAATCAAATAGATAGGGAGGGCTCAGGAGGATGGGCTCTCAGTGCAGGATAGGAACAGTACTGTCCTCAAAACGTTGTTAACTGAATTGTGACTGGAGGGTTCCTGGTGATTCCTCCATCCTCAGGATAGGGATATTACTTTTTAGTTGGCCCCCCAGAAATCATATTCTAGAATAGACATGATTTTCCTGCCCACTGAATGGCTATACACACTACAGGAGGTCAAGATGGCAGGCATTAAACTGTCAGACCATGCCAACACCCTTATTGGTCATACTGACATTGACAAAGCAGGAAAGAGACCTGGGGGTAATTATTTGGGATGACCAAAAGGTGTTCGGGCAGTGTGACAAGGCAGTCATGAGAGCTAGTATGATGCTAGGGTGCATAGGTAGGAATATCACCAGCAGGAAGAGGAGGTGGTATTGCACCTATATAGATCACTGATAAGACCCCACATTGAGTACTGTGTCCAGTTCTGGAGACCACCTCTTGGAAAAGACATCAACAGAGTGGAGGCAGTCCAGAAGAGGGCTACCAAAATAGTGCAGGGTCTGCATCAAAGCCATATGAGGGGAGGCTAAAGGAGCTCAATATATACACCCTGGAGGAGAGGAAGGAGAAGGGTTATATGATAGAGACCTATAAATACTTCACAGGGGCTAACAATGTACAGGTGGGGGGTATTTTTAAGAGAAAAAGGTGCTCTAGAACAAGTGGACATGCTATGAAGCTTGAGGGAGGTAGGTTTAGGAGAGATGTGAGGAAGTATTTCTTCACAGAAAGGGTGGTGGATTCCTAGAACTGCCTTTCAGTGGAGGTAGTGGGGGCAAAAACAGTTGTGTGGTTTAAAAATGCCAGGGACAGGCTCAAGGAAATCATTGGGGTAAGGAGGGGGGGAAGAATCAGTGCTGTAGATCAAGGGGGGTCTGAACTTTGAAGCAAATATGAAGATAACAAGCATTTGTCAATGCTGAATGTTGTCTTGCTGGCATTGGCATTGGTAGTGCAGGAGTTAGAGAGACGCATAACAGGAATGGCAGTGAAGTATGAAAACTGACTGTCACAAACCCACTCAGCAGGTCAGGCCCTCTACTCCCAAAGTGCCAACCTCTGAGCGCAGTCTTGTGAACAGTGTAACAGACAAGGTAACCCTCTTGTCTGTTTCTGTGAGTTCGGATCAACCTTTGGTCTCAAGTTCTGGAGGGATTCAAACTGTGAACCTCTTGCTAGCATACCCAATGCACAGGCTCAGATATTTCTGTCTTCCGGGGGGCCAGATATCTTTGCCCACGGGCACCTAACCAGGTATACAGAGATGAACCCTTAAAAACTTTAATAAAGACCTCAGATTTAAAACGCTTCTCTTTCCAGTTTGGTACCACCATTCAAGCTTATGTTTAGTACCTGCAATAACCATATACTTTTCTTACAACTAAAAAGAAGTCAAAGACAGACCAAGTAAGTTCTAAAAAGAATTTTACTAAAATAGTTAAAAATATGTAAAACGCAAAATACAGAGCTGTTATACTGTATCACAACGACATACAAATCTTTTAAAAGAACAAGGTTGAAACGGTACAAATTCCTACTTACAGTACTTAGATTTGAAATCTTTCTAAATACTTGTTTACAAGTGCTTCAAAGATCTTTCCTCAGTCAGAGTCTAGGTAAAAGTGTGTAAGTAAAACAGAGTATTCCTTAAACAACTGTATGGGACAACCCATTTTTGTGTGAGGTCAGATAGCTCCTCCTCTGTCAGATTATGTATGAAAAATATATATCTTATACAAAAGTATTACATTCTGCAACTTCAGCATAATTCATGTCCTTCAAATGACACTTCTTTTGATCTCATAATAAGCTTCCTCCTTACAGGACATGACAGCATCTTTATGATTTTTCACATCCTGCCACAGAACTGGCTGTCTACGTCACACTCCTCCCCACCTAGACTGAATTTGGGGGATCTATCCCCTACATGGGATGAGCTTCCCAAATCAGTTCACTCCTCATAGACCCTATACAGCCCATCTGAGTTCTGGTTCTTTGCTCCAGCCCTATGTACGATTTTTAGATCATACCATTGTAAAGCAAGACTCCATCTTAGTAATCTGCCATTGTTCTTTCCCATCTGCGTCAGCCAAATCAGGGGGTTGTGGTCAGTCTGCACCACAAAATGCTGCCTATACAAGTATGGCTCTAATTTCTCTAGGGCTCACACTATGGCAAGACACTCCTTTTCCACCGTGGAGTATGCTTGCTCCCTAGGAGGCAGCTTTCTGCTCAGGTACGCTACAGGGTGATCTGTCCCTTGGCTGGACGTCTGGCTCAGTACTGCCCCAATACCCACGTCTGAGGTGTCCATCTGAACTATAAAGGTTTTGCTATAGTCAGAGCTTGTCAAAACAGGAGCACTGCACAGTGCCTCATTTAGTCTGGTAAAGGCTTCCTCACAGGCTGGGCCCCAGGTAATTTTCTTTGGCATCTTTTTCTTTGTCAGGTCAGATAGGGGAGCAGCCAGGGCACTGTAATTGGGTACAAATTTCCTTTAGTACCCTGCTGTCCCTAGAGAGCTCCTGACCTGCTTCTGGGTTTCTGGTCTGGGTCACACCTGGATCACCTCTATCTTTATTTGGTTAGGATGGAGCTGTCCCCGGCCTACCACATGCCCGAGGTACGCCACTTCTCCCATGACCACCTGGCACTTCTCGGCTTTGACAGTGAACCCGGCCCTCTGTATCCTGCCCAGTACTTCCCTAAGGTGGGATAGGTGTTCTGCCCAGCTGGTACTAAAGATGGCAATGTCACCCAGGTATGCCATGGCATACTTCTCAGCACCATTTAACACCTGGTTCACCAACCTTTGGAAAGTGGCCGGGGCGTTCTTCATTCCGAAAGGCATTACTTTAAACTCAAATAAGCCTATCAGAGTGATGAAGGCTGACCTCTCCCTAGCTCTGTCTGTCAATTCTACCTGCCAATACCCCTTGGACAGGTCAATAGTCGTAAGGTAGGTCGCCCCTCCCAACTTGTCCAGGAGTTCATCCGTCCGAGGCATCGGGTGGGTGTCAGACTTTGTGACTGTATTCAGTCCATGATAGTCCACACAGAAATGAGTTGAGCCATTTGGCTTGGGCACAAGGACTACAGGTGAGGCCCAGGGGCTGTGGGATCTCTGGATTACCCCTAAATCCAGCATCTCCTCCACTTCCCTCCTAATGTCCTTTTGGACAGCCTCTGACACCCGATATGCTGTTCGCCATATGGGTGTCTGTGTCCCTGTCTCTACATTGTGTGTCACTAAGGGGGTTAGTCCAGGCTTGGTGCTAAACAAGGGGGCAAAGTCTGCTAAAACCTCCCTTACTTTCTGGACCTGGACCGAGGCCAGCTAGGGAGACAGAGGACTCCTGCTTACTTTCCTCCAGCAAGTCCAGAAGGGGGTCTCCTTTGTCCATCCCCTCCCCATGACTACACACTGCAAACACCACGTCAGCCCTATTTGCATATGGCTTCATCATGTTGACATGGTACATCCTTTCAGTCTGTCTTCTGTCTGGTAACTCCACAATGTAGTTCACATCATTTACCTTCCTAACCACTTTGTACGGTCCTGCCCACTCAGCTTGCAGCTTGTCTTTCCGGACCAGAATAAGGACCATGACTTCCTGACCCATCATGTACGAGCGAGCTCTGTCTCTGTGGTTGTACCACACCTTTTGTTTCTGTTGGGCAGCTGTCAGGTTGCTCTGGGCTGTCCCCATAAGCTCCTTCAGCCTTTCCCTAAACCTAAGGACACAATCCACAATGGGAGTTCCCTGGGTGGCATGCTTGCCTTCCCAGTCCTCCCGGATCAAGTCTAGGGGCCCACGTACCCGGCGTCCATATAAGAGTTCGGACGGGGAAAATCCTGTTGACTCTTGGGGCACCTCCCTGTATACAAACAACAGGTGGGGAAGGTATTTTCTCTCAGTCCCTCCCATGCTGTTCAGCAAACGCCCGGAGCATTGACTTTAGGGTACCATTGAATCGTTCCACAAGTCCATTAGCTTGTGGATGATACGGTGTCGTGCATCTCTGCACCACCCCCACACTTCTCCCATAAACATTTCATCAAGTCCGACATGAAGGAATCCCCTCAATTGGTGATTACCTCCTGTGGAAACCCAACATGGGAGAAAATCCCAAGTAAGGCATCTGCCACTTTGTCCATCCTCAATGAGGATAGGACGACTGCCTCTGGGTACTGGGTGGCAAAATCCACCACAGTCAGGATGAATTTCTTCCCTGAGAAGCTGGGGGTATTTAAAGGCCCCACAATATCCATTCCCACCCTCTGGAATGGCTCCTCCACTATGGGCAATGGAATCAGGGCTGCTTGGGTTTTCTTGCCCGCTTTCCCTATTTCTTGGCACCGGTGACAAGACCTGCAATACTCCTTCACCTGCTGGGTGAGATTAGGCCAATAGAAATTCTGGGTCAACGCTGCATCCTCGTGCAATTCCCAGATGACCAGACAAGGGAATATCATGTGCAATCTTGAGCAACGCTCACGATACCCCTGGGGAACGACAAGCTGCCTGCCTAGCATCCCTCCCTCTGTCTGTACTGCCTGAGTATACATAAGTCCATTTTCCCAATAAGCCTTATGTTGGCCGTCACCTCCCTGTACTCCATCAGAGTCTGCCCAAGCCCTCAGCTTCTCTAAACTAGGATCACCCCTCTGAGCAGCTGCAAACCCCTCACACATTCCCAAGGCATGGGACAGGTCCTCTTCAGTCGCTAAACTAGGGTCCCTAGCACTAGTGTCAGGACCCTCAAGATCACTGTCAGTCCCAACCCTCTGACAATGGGTCACCCCTCCCTCTTCGGAGTAACCCTCTGAAGCTGTGTGGCTACTTGCTACCGGAGAAATTTCTACCCCATTTTTATCAGTCTCCCCATCTGGAGACACAGGCTGGGGAACCAGCCTCTCAGTGGTTTCCACACTGGTTTCTGTGGGGTTCAGGGAGCTACAATTTTCCCTTGCTGCTTGGCTACAGGTAACTGCACATACCATCCCCTACTGGAGAGTGTTACCCAGGATCACATCCACTGTTAATGTTTTGGCTACAGCCACCTGTTGCACAGCTCCCCCTGTTTTACCCCGGTCCAGGAGAACACTGGCCAGTGGCAATGTTTTCTCTTCACCAGTGAACCCTTGGACAGTAATGTATTTATTGGTTATAAGCTGACTAGGTTGTACCAGATCCCCTTTCACCAATGTCAGGGATGTCCCTGTGTCCCTTAACCCCTGTGTCTGTACACCATTCACCATGACTGGGTGCATGTGTTCCCTCATGTTCACTGGCATGCTTCCAGGGACACACAAACAACCCACTTCTTTTCTAGCACCCTGTTGTGTATTAGTGCTTACCTTTTTGGAACACTGTCTGGCAATATGCCCAGTCTCCTTACACAACCAACATTCAATTCTTTCCTGAACTTCCTTTGGCTCCCCATTTGCCAGGTCATTAGTACCTAGGTGGATAATGACATCCAGCTCACCCTCCCGTCTTGCCTTCCCAGTGATCCCCAGGATCTTCCTTCCATCCCTCTACGCTGTGGCACCTGGTAGGCACCTCACCTCCCTGTCCTCCCCTCCTGGGTTCCTAGCTGGACCCCTCTTATGATGGAGTCCCCCACCAGGATTCACTTCCTCCTCCTCTGGGCTCCACTGCTCTCCCTGCTGAGGTCACCTTCTTGGCTAACCTCCACATCCTTTCCTTCCACTTCTCTGGGTACCTCTATTTGGTTGTTCCCATTTGCCAGTGTGGCATATGAGTTCTTGAGTGGAATAGGATCTGGGATGTGCCTCTGCCTGAGCACTCTAACCCTCCCTGTGCCCACCATCATCCAAGTGCTCCTCATTCTCGGTATCCCCGATCCCCGATATTAGGTCTGAGATTCACATGGGGCACCCCAATGGGGCGGTTGGTGATCGGTGGGAGATGGCAGCTCCTCGGTCTGCCTGGTCTGACTTCAGCTGGCCGGCGATCGGGGATGTCGTGAAGATCATCCAGTCTTTGCGGCCGACCTTCTGTGGTTTGGACCACCATCAGCCCAGTCCTTGCTGAGATAGTATGGTGTTCATTAGAATTCGGTGTGTTCCAGACACCCTGAAGGAGGCAATAGTGGTACCCCTTCTTAAGAAACCTTCTCTCGACCCAGACTGTCTTGCTAACTACAGACCCATCTCTAACCTCAATTTTGTGGGTAAAGTTATCGAGAAGGTGGTCACGCAGCAGCTGGAGGATCATTTGACCATCCATGACATCTACGATCCTTTCCAGTCTGGTTTCCAGAAACAGCATAGTACAGAGACAGCCTTTGTTCGGGTTCTCAATGATCTCCTAGTAGCAAGAGATCAGAGGAGCCGTTCCATCTTGGTTCTTCTCGATCTCTTGGCAGCATTTGACACTGTGGACCATGGGGTGTTGGTCGGGTGCCTGTGGTCAATCTGTGGACTATCTGGTACAGTCCTCAGATGGTTCCATTCTTTCCTCACTGGCAGGTTTCAGAGAGTTGTCTGTGGGGTTTACTCCTCTGACAAGGTCTCCCTGCCATGTGGAGTTCTGCAGGGCTCTGTACTGTCCCTCATGTTGTTCACAGTGTATATGCTGCTGTTGGGAGACATTGTAAGGTGATATGGGCTGAGTTTTCACAGTTATGCAGATGATACTCAGCTCTACCTGTCCTTTGTGCCGATCAAGAAGGAGCTGTCTCGTGTTTTAATGAATGCCTCTCCAAAATTGAGGATTGGATGAGTGCCAGCTGGCTGAGGCTGAATCAGGATAAGACTGAGGTTTTTGTGGTGGACCCGGGCCGTCGGAGCGTTGAGCATCGGGGCTTTGGCTCGCTGGTTGCCAGCTGATGACCTCTGAACGGGTGTGGGATCTGGGTGTGATTCTTCATGATGGATTGATGCTTAAACATTGGGTGTCTTCCATTGTCAAGACTGCCTTTCACCATCTAAGGAATGTAGCCTGGATCAAGCACCTAGTTCTGCCCAATGACCTACCAGTTGTGGTTCACGCCTTTCTGACCTCTCGCCTTGATTACTGTAATGCCCTGTACTTAGGGCTACCAGGGGTTGATATCCGCCGCTTACAGCTGGTGCAGAATGCAGCAGCTAGGCTGTCGACTGGGCTGCCTCATAGCTGCTATGTCAAGTGGTGCTGTGTGATTTTCACTGGCTGCTTATTCAGTGGCGGATCACCTTTAAGGTCAGTTTACTGACCTATAAAGTCCTACACAGACAGGAGCCGAGTTAGCTGCAAGATCTTATTCATCCCTATTGCACCTCCTGGCCACTTTGCTCCACCGATGAGGGATTACTAGAGATTCCCAGGGTTCATTTAAAGTCATCTGGGGCCTGTGCATTTGAATCTGTGGCCCCATCCCTGTGGAATTCTCTACCGCGTCAGATTCAACAGTGCCTGCCGGTGGAAAGCTTTAAATCTGCGTTAAAAACTCATTTTTTTACTTTGGCATTTTTTGATTTTATTTGATCTGTCATAGATGTTTTTATGTGTGTAGTTGTTTTATTTATTTTATGGTTATGTACTAGCGCTATGGTATTGGAATAGCGCTATTTTATAAATAAATTATGATAGATATTACTTTCAAAAAATGTAATCTGTTATAGTTATTTGTTATTTTTGTATTGTTTTTGTATAAAAAGAAATAAGTAACTATAATTGTAAGGTGTACTACTTTTTCTAGTACTTCTCCATCCTTGCTAGTGACTGCACAGAGCTTCCTGGAATAAGTTTCCAAACGTAATAGAAAAGTAATAGAAAAAGTAACTTACCCAACACTGCAATCTGGGCAGTAGTTCCCTGCAAAGTTCCCAGTCCTGGTGAAAATACTAAAGCTGCCTGCTCCAACACCTCTTTAAGTGTGACAGGCTGGAACACGCATATCCCCTGACAGTCGGGTTTCAACTTTCACAGCCAGTTACACCCCATCAGGCACAGACCCTCTCCCTGCACCACCAGTAAGGTCAATATCTTCTGCTGTGACCCATAAGTCACTTGCACCAGCATCTTTACCACCAGTGGAATCAGTGCACCTATATATGTCCAAAGTTGCACCCCTGCTGATGGTAGTACTGGGGCTTCTGCAGTGGCCCACAAGGTAGAAAAAAGCTGCTCCCCCATCACCAAAAATGATGCCCCTGTGTCAACCTCTATATCCTCAAAACGGCCGTCCATTGTCACTTGCACCCGGATAGGAGGTGAATGACGATCAGCAACCGTATACATACAGTAGACTCCATTATTACTCTGAGCCTCCATATTTCCTCTTCTACAAAACTGGTTTGGCCCCAGTGATTTGCAGATTGGGATAACTGGCCCTGGGGCATACTCCCAAAGTGGCAAAGTTGGGCCACATGGCCCTGTTGCTGACAGCGCCAACATTCCACCTCTCCGAACCTTTAAGTCTCTGAGTTGTGTGCACCACCACAATGGAAACATCTCTCATCTGAGTCTCTATGAGCGGAGCTTCGCTGTAGGCCCCCATGTGCAGAGCACGACTTTGATGATGGTAAGGCAGATGGCAAGGCTGTTCCACCTGATATACCATGGCAGCTCCTTGCACCGTAGAGCTCCGCAACTCTTGAGTCTGTTGAGCTGCAGCCTCCATGACCAGAGCAATGTCCACAGTCCTGTTGAAATCAGGCACTGTCTCTGCCAACAAATGGCGCTGAATACATTCATCCTGCACTCCACTCACCAACTGGTCCTGGAGCATACATTCCAAAGTGTCTCCAAATTCACAAAACTCTGCCAAATACCACAACTCAGCCACATAGTTTGCAAATGTCTCCCCCCAGCTGATGCAGCCTGCCATGAAACTTAAATGACTGCACAATAGCTGAAGGTCGGGGTTGATATGGTTTTGAACCAATGTGCACAGTTCCCGCAGGGTTTTAGACCTAGCAGCTGTGGAGCCAGTAACTTATGGATCAAAGAATAAGTATTTTAACCACAGAGAGGAAACTGGTATTTACATTAAAGGGGAACTGTCGTCAACAGGGTTTCTTAATGTCTGAAAGACCATAAACAGCTAATTTGAGTGAGCCATTGTGTTTATTTGTGAGTCTTTGCAGTCCAGAGTTATTCATATGTAAATCAGTCTGTAATTAAGGGCTGGAGGCAGCCATATGTTTTAGACTCCTGATACGAAATGATGTCTCCGAGGATCTTGGCCCTCCATTCACTGTAGGTTAAATAGGAAATTGTCCATTTTATTAAGTGTGTTTGAAGGTGTTATTACAACACTTTCTACATTTATTTATTTTTTTATCACAACATTATTTATGCCACCTCTGCGGACCTGACAGGGGCTACGACCCCCCCCCTCAGAGGGGTTCGTCCTCCCGCCCATCGGGGCCATCCTGCCGGGTCCCGGTATTTTTCCTCCATTTTCTCCCCATGCCTTCACCTGTGCAATGAGTGCAGCAGCTGTCTCCACCTCTGTGGAGGCAGCCAAGCACCCTGGGCATGGGCCGAACCCCGCTTGCTGTGCTGATGCACACAGCACAGACCCCCCCACCAGGACGAAGGACAGCAGTCCTCTGGACGCTCAATCCTTACCTCCCCAGCTGACTCCCGAATGACCCGAGTCTGTTCCCAAACCCGGGTCGCCGGCATGGCACAAAGTGTGGCAGCCAGCACCTCAATCCTCAGTGCCACCAGGCCGGCAACACTTTCTTTGTCCAGGAAAGGCACACAACTACAGCTTGTTTCTGGGTGTGTTTTGGGAGCACAGGGAGGTTAAGTGACTTACTCTGGTCCCACAATATACAAGTAGAGCATGTTGGAATCAAACCCCAGTCTGCCGGATGAATGAAACTGGTTCATAGCTCTTTGTTTTAACCTCTAGGTTGTACTGCCAGCTGATCATTAAAAACTACACATTCAAGGCTGGCCCTATGATGCCAGGCCAGTAGGTACGTAGCCACATTTGCATCTTGTAAACCTGAGTTCACACCCGAAATTGTAAGAGAAAAGGCTGTAAGAGAGGGAATGGAATAAGACAGGAGTTAGTGCTGTGGCAGTCCCAGAAATCTTCACTGACATGAACACAGCCAGGGTTTAGAAATCCTGATACAGTATGGGGCCCCAATACCTGTTGGCACCACAGAGCCAGCCTTGAGATGTATAGTTTTTAATAATCAGCTGGCAGTATAGCCTAGAGGTTAAAGCAATGCTAAACATGGATTATTTTTACTAACTGTTTGAAATGTAAGGGTAATAACTCACTAGTTTCAATCCACATACAAAACAATTATTATTGTTACATTATAAATGTAGAGAGTGTTGTAATAACTCCTTAAAACAAACTTGATAAAATGATTTCCAAGTTGACCCACAGTCAATGGAGGGCCAAGATCCTCGGTGACATCATTTCCTGTCAAGAGCCTAAAACATATGACTGCCTCCAGCCCTTAATTACAGACTGATTTACCTATGAATAACTCTGAACTGCAAAGACTCACAGATAAACACAATAGCTCACTCAAATTAGCTTTTTATGGTCTTTCAGGCATTAAGAAACCCTGTTGATGACAGTTCCCCTTTAAAGAATTGTTCCAAATGCTCCACAGATTCGGACCAGTCACTTGAGCCATCAAACGCTGCCATAGCCCCATATATCGCCATTCTGGGCCTGGTTTATCCTCATCATCATTGTAGTAAACACCAACACACTTCAGTTGCTTTTTATCAGGCTTTATTCTTCACATCAGCTCAACTCAGCTTCTGCACACAGGCAGAATTCCTATCTCTTGAACACAGGAAACAGGAAAAAGACAGCATCAGGTTTCCCCTAAAGGGACTATAGCTATATCACTATTATTACACAGTGAATAGTAACTAGGGAACAAATAACAATTACAATATGCAGACCACTTTATAACAAAAAAGATAATTGTGATCTGCTATACAATGCTTTCATGAAGCAGGCAATAGAGCAAGCAGATTACTAGCCTGGCAGATCCAGAAACAACAGATGAATTGGATGGTGATACAAATTCAGGAGGTGGGGCAATGTAAATTAGTAAACCACCCGGAAATAATAGCCGCAGTGTTTGCTAAATACTATCAGTCCCTCTATATGGTTGAAAGGCAGCCTAATCATGAGGATCTCATACAGCCTATCTGACAAAACTCACATTGTTAAAATGATCCCAGCAGGAGATGTAGGGGCTGGAGAGGCCAATTTCTGCTGAAGAGATTGATAGTGCTATTGGGAACCAAAATAATGTGAAATTGCTTGCGGTGGATGGATTCACTGCAGAGTTTTATAAGGCCCTAAGGGGGGATTTGGTCCAAGAATTGCTTAGGTTGTTCAGGAGGATTATGGGGGGAAAGGAGGCACCCCAGACCTGAAGGAGGGCACAGATTTCAATCTTATTAAATGCTGGTAAAGACCCACACTTATGTGAGATGTATCATCCTCTATCTCTCTTATCAGTGGACTTAAAATTAGTTACCTTAATTGTAGCCCATAGACTGCAATGGGCTAGTCCACCCAGACCAGACTGGGTTTATCAAGGGACAGGCTTTACATGATAATATATATATTTTTTTACTTTGTTTATCCCCCAGTCCTGGTTGGCCCATATTTCTGTTGACCCCCCCTGCCCCATCCCCTGACCATGCAGGGATACCTCCCTTCTTCCCCCATGGCTTATCCCCCATGAGGGGTTGGGGATCCCTCAACCCGCTGATACCAGTTCCAGTTTTGGGGAGGTGCCTGCTGATGGTGGGGGTGGCACCTGTGGGGGTCAGCAGTCATCTGACTTGCCCAGGATCTTTTCTCCTCCAATTTTCCTCCCCATTGGAGGAAGAGCGTGCAGGGTCGGCAGTAGCTGAGCTGCATGCACCTCCACCCACAGCACGCCAGATAGCTGCTCTGCTTCCACCCACTGCATACAGGACCCCGCCACCACTAGATGTCAGACATATGCCAGTCCCTGTTTCCCTTCCTCTCTGGGAAAGGAGAGCTGTCCTCCAGATGCGTGATCCTCTCCACCCCGACCGACCCCCAGCGATCTGCTTGCACCACGAACACGGGTCGCTGGTGTGGCATTAGGTAAGGCATGATGCCTCAGCCCTCCACACCACTGGGCTGGCCTTACATGATAATATTTGGCATCTCCTTAATATTCTTTCTTCCCAACAGCACCATTGTCAATTCCAAATTGTCATCTTGATGGATGCAGAAAAAGCTTTTGACTGAGTGGACTGGGCATCCTTGCAGTAAACAGTCTCAACCCTGGGGTTTGGTCCGGCTTTCTGACAATGTACAACTACTCTTTATGACACTTCCAAAGCAGCAGTGAAGATTAATGGTGTGATTTCCTCCCATTTCCCTTTGCAACAAGGTACATGGCAGGGGGCCCTCTCTCCCTCTTTCTCTTTGACCTTTGTGTTGAGCCTCTGGCTGTAGCAGTCCAAACTAATCCACAGATTGAAGGGATCCAGGTAGGGCAATTAGAACAAAAAATAGGTCTCTATGCAGATGATGCAATATTTTTCCTTAGAGACCCTGGTCTCACTTTTCAAAACCCTGAGAATGCCACAAGCCCCTGGTGCACCAATTGTTTGGTGCATGGGGCTCGCTGCATTCTCCTGGTCAGTGATTCAGATTTTCCATCCTGCACACCAAGTGCAGCAAGTTAAACCAGATTTTTCCTGGTCTAACGTGTGCCATTTGGGAGACCCTTTTTATAAGGCTTGCACCAAATCTTTGGTGCAAGCTGCTGTAGATTGAGGAAACTGTCAGAACTGTGCCCGATGTACTACAATTGGGTGCAGTTGTGTCAAAAGAGTTTGGCGCAACTACACCAAAAAATGGGTTTGATGCAGGGCTTGACAAAAACCCTGCATCACCCTTTGAAAATTGAGCCCCCTGGGTCTTTTACCCCTGCTTCTGTCAGGAATTGGAGGCCTTTGGCCACATTTCTGTGTATAAACTGAATTACGGCACGCTGGAAGCATTGCTGGTTTCCTATACTCAGACCCCTAATTTTAATAATTATTTTCTATTTAAGTGGGCTACTCATAATGCCATTCATTACCTTGAAATTAGGGTGACCCTACAGCTATCCAAACTTTTTCACCTTAATCACCTTTGCCTCTTGCTGGAGCTTGCTAAAGACCTGAATACCTGGATGTTACTCCCTTTATCTTTGTGGGGGCTGGGCAGTCACTTTAAAAATGAATGCCTTACCCAAACTACTTTTTATTTTCTGGCTTTACCCATATCTATCCTAAAGTTGTTCTGGAAGAAACTTAGGGGCCTCACACTAACATTTTTGTGGAAAGGGCACAGAATTCGGTTGGGACTTAATAAACTCTCCATGCCCAGAGAACAGGGGAGGCATCAGGCTTCCTAATATTGAATGGTACTAGCTTGCAGCCCAATTAGTGCGATTGACTTCCATGTTAAAATAGAATGTGGCATCTGATTGGTACATGTTGGAGAACAGACTGGACCTCCCCAGTCCTTTGTGTTCCCTACCATTCATGCGCTGGACGCACCTGTGTATCCAACGATTGGGTAACTCCTGGACTAGATCCTCTATAACAATGCTGTTACAACTCTGTAGACTTACCCACATGAACAAGGGGATCGACCCACTTACAGTGATAATTGGGGATCCGGATTTCCCTTGGGGAGGACAGACCCGGTCTTCCATTGTTGGAACCAAATGGGGCTGACAACATATTCAGTTTTTATCTAGGGGAGTTTGTATAACCTTTGCAACTTTGCAGGTGAAATATAATTTGCCCAATATGTATCATTACAGATTCCTGCAAGTGAGGCATTACCGCACCATGGGAGATAGATAATAGGGAGTGATTAAACAGGGAGTTGTCTAGCTTGGAGGGTTGTTTCCTCTAGGCAACACGCTTGCCTGCCTCAGGGAGGTTTATTTCCATCATATACAAATTGTTTTCCATGTCTAGTGGCCACTTCACAGATTAACTAAGAAGGGGGTGGGAGGAGGCTTCAGGTAGACTGATTGTGGACAGATTGTGGGGAGTGGATGGAAGTTTACCTCCTTCACAGGGTGGAGGGAATACTGTTGGAAGATTTTAGTAAACTTATTTTGCACAGCCTTGATCATGGCCCACTCATCAATATAGTTCTGCATGTTGGAGGGGGAGCACAGACTGAGGCACTCATTATCACATCCTTTGGGGGTGTCCCAAAATCCACAGCTACTGGCAGGAGGTTCATGTCACTTTGGAAACAATGTGTGGAAATGCCAATCCCCTTTCAATATAAAACTTTGCTATTAGGTCTGGGCTCTCTGTTAAGAAGCAGAGATACACTGAGGTATTCCATGCCATGTGTGTCACTGACATTAAGGCAATCACTTGCTGCTGGCTGTCAGTTGCCTTGCCAGCTCATGTGGAATGGAAATCTAGGGCCCAGCAGATAATAGATATGGAGAGGGTGACAGCAGAATTCCTGTTAACAAGAGATAAATACCTTGATAAATGGGGGAAATGGGAAACGTACCTAGCAATGGTGCATTGAGGAAGACTTACAGTACTGGGTTCATTACACGGTGTTATAAACCACATTGTTGTGCCTGGCATAAAATCTAATTGCTCATAGATCAGAGACAGATATGTGAGTTTGTTCTAGTGTTAGAGTTGTTCATGCGGTTTAACTTTTAATAGAATGTTCTTTTCTTAATGACTGCTCAGATGTATTTCACTTTTGCTTTGGCACCTCAACATATCAGACAGTCCTAGACGGGAGCCCTTCTACAGGTGTACTTGAATTACAATCCTGGGCACACAACCAGTTGAATGAGAATAACCTACAAACTGGACTTTGTGGACTAAATATTACAGCACTCTCATTTAGTGATAATGTCTGTATTTTTTTTTCTGTTTTTCATAAAAAGATCAAGTTCTATCTCTACACTGGTTTTATCATTTGTAAACCTGTCTGATACAATGCAGTGCAGCTGTAATGTGGTGATCTTTGTTTTCAATAAACTTTATGAGTTACAAAAAAAAGCCAACAGGAAATAGGGAAACCATATGCCAAATAGGTAGAGTAAATTAGGAGTGAGGTACCCAGGCTGGCCCAGCTAGGGAGGGTGAACACACCCCCTCCCAGAAGGGTCATCAAGGAGCAAACAGTACTTAGAAACATAGAAACATAGATGTTGTCAACAGAAAATTACAACTTTGTCCACCCAGTCTACCCTAAAAGTCCCAACCTCCTGTGTTACCGCACACCCTACTCGATCTCCAGCCTTACTCCCCCATCCTGTTACTAATCTTCCCATGTGTCTGTCCCATGTGTGCTTGAATCTTGTTACCATTTTAGTACCCACCACCTCTGCTGGGAGTTTGTTCCAGATGTCCACCACCCTTTCCATGAAGAAGTACTTTCCCACATCCCCTCTAAGTCTCCCACCTTCCAGCTTCAAATCTTGCCCCCTTGTCCTTGAGCATCTCTTTCTATGTAAAATGCTAACCTTCTGTACCTTATTAATACCCTAGAGGTATTTGAATGTTTCTATCATGTCTCCCCTTTCCCTTCTATCCTCTAGAAAGTACATATTTAAATCCTTGAGTCTTTCTTCCTAGGGCTTCTGATGCAGTCGCTGCATCATTTTGGTTGTCCTTCTCTGTACCGCCTTCACCCGATGTGTATCTTTCCTGAGATGGGGCCTCCAGAACTGGACACAGTATTCCAGGTGTGGCCTCACAATTGATCTATACAGGGGTACCACCACCTCTCTCTTTCTACTGGTGATAGAGGGCTGAGGGCAGGAAGAAAAACACACCTAATGAAGTTGGTGTCAAGATTCCATTTGAGAAAGTGTCTGCTGAGCAGGGGGCCCTTAACACAGGAATCACTGTCCTGTAAAATAGAAAGGAATGAGAGTCACCAGCTAGTAGGCAGCACAAAGAAAAATCAAAAAGAAAACAGAATCCAAAACCTGCCCCTCTGCCACTGGTTAATAGTACCTTGTGAGGAAGTCTGTTAAGTCCCAAATTCAGTTTAGGTGGATGATCCTGGAGAAATTTGAATCCAACAGAGATTAACATTATAAGGGCAATCAGCTCATACTGTAGGTAGGAGCTCCAGCCAATCAAGCCCACCAGTTCCAGGCAGGCATAGATGACTGAGAAGGCATCCCTTGAAGTAAAAAAAATCATAAGCCAATGAAACTAACAATAAATACACAGAGTCCACAATCTCCTGAAAGTTACCAAAAACTAACAGCGGTTGCAGTGGTCATAGTCCATGACTGAAATGTTTAAAAGGGAGCAGGGGAGATGAGAGGGCCAGACCCTCAGCAAGTGGGAGGAAGGGGCAAGGTGGAAGTTCAAATTACATTGGTCCCTCAACCATGGCCTAGTGCCTCAAGTAGAAAGTTGTCTAAAGCCATCACGTGAGAGAATAACCAGTCACTCTAAATGTTAAATAGGGTCCCAATGCCACAGTGAGGCTGGGACTCAGCCAACACAGCTCAGTCAATAAGAAATACAAATAGGCTGACAATTGGGTTGCTGCATCAGAGTGGAGCCATCCTGGAACCCAGGATCCCCAGCCCCTGGGCAGCGCACCCCTGTGCTATTATCCCGGCAAGACTGCAGGGTAAATCCTTTTACTACAGCAGCAGTATGGGTCAACAGTCACGGATGTCAGATCATTACTGGCAGATGAACGTGGGAATGATGCTTCAAGGTGAGCTGGCCTAGATGGACGTCTGCAGCTGAGGCATCCCCCCGCCACTCTGAACAGATAGAAGGTTTACATGGGCTGGGCCCTCTCTGGGTAAAGCAGTTAGCTACCTGCCATGAACAGAACACTGGGAATGTAGGGGCAAGCAGTGACATATAGGGGACTCATCTACTCCCTCCCCCTGAATCTTGCCCCCAGCCCAAGAGGCCCAGACCCCCATACCTGAAGTCTCATGTAGTCATAGGGCATGTCCCTAGAAAATTAAAAAGTTGTTCTCCTGTTGTGGTACAGATATCACCGAAACAGAACTATTTGCATGGAATGCATGCTAAGGTTAGTGCACATGGCACTTGAAATACTGTAGTAAGTTCTTGATAGCAGTCATAGACTTCTGGGTGTGCTGTTTGCACTGTGTCATGGAACCATCCAAGGAGCCCATGGCATCCACCTGGTGACCTGATGCTAAAGGCTGGCAAGAGCCCAGTGGCTGGTCCTGCTGCACTGCTGAGATCGAGATGGCTGGGGAATCAGAATATTGTGCCATTCGAGATCTTTCTTAGCATCATCTGAGATGTGATACAACACTGGGCCATCTCTGAAGAATAGTTTTAATTTGGTCATTTCCAGTGTTTGGAGCCATTTGCCTGCTTGTTTGAGATCATGGAGATAGGGTGTATATGCTTGTCATTGCTGCTGGATTAAGGGGCAAAGTAATGATTAAAATATATTTGGTGGTCTTTGTATTTGATGATTTTTAGATGCCAGACTGTTAGGAGAACTTTCTCAATCACCTGGAACTGGAAGAGTGTCAGTATATCGGAGCTGGGCCACTCCTCTAGACCCAGCTTGGGCCCTAGGGCTCAGTGCACCTGTGCTAGCTCAAAATCTAGGTCCACGGGGAGTTGTAGGCTATAGTGGAGGAGGTGAACAATGAACTCCATAATCTGGGTCCCCTCCTTACCCTCTAGAACCCCATAGAGCTAAAAACTCTTCCCACACAGATGGCCCTCTAGGACTTGCTGCTTGACATCAAGCTGCATTTTTCAGTGGTGGATCCACCATGTTGTCTGCCTTCTTAGAGACAGCAGTCATTGCTTCCAGAAGGCCCTGGTGCTCCTGCTTGACTGTATCGAGCTCTTGTTGTAGGCCTGCAAAAGTGTCCTGAACCTCTGTCTGAAATGCTAGCAGCTCTGTGAAGAGGTGGTCATTGATAATCTCAGTCAGGGAGCCACCAGCCTGAGAGGAAGAAGAAGAAGCCAAGGTGCCAGAGCCCACTGAGAAAGAGCCGTGACTGCCTGCCAGAGATGCGGGCTGCAGGGTAGGTGCCAACTTTTCCTTTTCTGAGCTTCCAATTACTAGTCTTCACCAGTGGCAGGCTGTAGCAATGAAAATAGTGTAAAAGTGGGATTTAAGCATGGTTAAAGTGGCTGAACTCTTGCAATTCTGGCTGCCTCTTGGCTCAGCGATGCACCAGAAGCCCCATCCTTCTAATCATTCCCAAGCCACATTTTGATATGGGGCATTGTTTTCCCTTCAGTCTTTCACAGTGGGTGTTCCTGTTCTTCAAGGGTCTAGTCTTGGTCCTCTTTTATTTTCTTTGTTTTATTAACCTACTTCCTTCTTGTTTACCTAGTTGTTCTATATGTCTCTATGTGGATGACACTGTATTTTTCTTGTTCATTCCTCTTGTTGTACACATACTTCTCTCATCTTGAAACATATTTTATTTTGGTCAGGAATGGTCTGCAAATAATGGATTAATCTTGAGCAAAAAATAGTTCTAAATCTATGCCTTTTGGTATCCCCTTTGCTTTATCTAATTTATCTTCTTTCACTTTATACTCTGGTACTGATAGCATTGAGTCACTCTCTTTCTCTAAAAAGCTTGGTTTGATTTTTGATTTGTCTCTTTCTTGTAAACCCCAAATATGAGCCAGCATTAAAAAGGCCAGAGTAAGCTTGGCTCAATTATATCGGGCCAAAAACAATCTTTCCCTGTTAGATAAAAAACACAGTTACTCAGGTTGTGCTCCATTATTTTAGAGTGTGGCAACACTGTTTATCAAAACACATCTTTGTTTTATAATTTCTAAGTTTTACAACAGATTCATACCATTTGTTTGAACTGCAATCCCACTGCCCACCCATGTGCCATGTTAGTTCACTTACATTGATTATCTCTTGAATTAGGGAGAGAGATTAATGCTCAAATGAATTTATAAATTGGTCAATAACATCAGATCTCCCTGTCTGTATGATAAATTTTGTACCACCTCCCACACATATTTTAAACAGATGTAATCAACAAGTATACTCCTTCCCAAGGGTTAAATCTGATTACAGCAAATCTGCTTTCTCCTGTGCTGCCTCAGTATCCTGGAACTCACTTCACCATACCATTAGGGAGTTTCCTATACTTTCTGGTTTTATGGGTTTGCTTAGAGCTCTATTTACAAATGTCTGTAGTTATTTATAAATTGTACAGTAATATGTATATTGTTATGTACTAATTATAATCACAGGACCCTTTAGCCAATGAAAGTTTGTCTTACTGAGCCTATTTTACTTTATGAATTTTAACTAAATAAATAATTCAAATCAATCAATACCAAATAAATTAATGTCCAAACTAAATAACCAATTCTACCCTTACTAAAATTATATAATCAATATCACTATGCTTATTGGCCCCACTAATAAAAAAGTGAAACAATCTGGTAGACTGCTGCAAGTCTATAGGTAAGATTGCACTGTTCCCTGATAGAAGAGGATCTCACTAAGTATAATGATGAATCTGTATAGTATTGTTAACCCTCAGTACCGAAGATACAGGGAGTTAAAAGTCCCTCCCTAGGTGTGTTTAAATAATTTATTATCTAGGTTATTAATAATGTGAATTGATCAAGAAATTTAAGAAAAACCCACTCTGTATAAATTACAAAATACTAACCAGGCTCTCCATTTATTAAATCTAATCCTAAAGGTCCACTTGAACCCTAACCTATCTGCTAGTGCTAGTATGACTGTGATCATTGCCACCCTAAATTTCACTACCATAGTCGGAATTACGAGGAGCTTATTGACAGTAACAAGCATATCGTAGACAATGTGTGTATGGGGGAACAAGGAAATTAAGTTCTATATTTACATCTAACCAAATGACTTACTAGGTGCTAGCAAGGAACCAGGAGTTAGGTGGCTACTCGAAACAAAGCAGAAGCCCCAGTAAAAAATGCAGAAAGAAGAGGTAAAGCTGGGCATCACAGCAAACACTGCACAGACTAAAAGGTAGTCATGCTAAAAAGTAATTTATTTTACAATATAGAGATAAAAGCAGCAGCGGCAGCAGCAAAAACCATACCACCTAGGCATACTAGGTGCTAACCTATGCCACTAAATGGGCTATTCACTAGTACACAAACAATTTCACAAATAGGAGATCTAAACAAATGGGCATTTGAGAAGGTAACATGGAAGGTGGATAGGGGCTAGGCAGTAAACAAAATCTATTTTGGACTCCAGCAATGTCTGTTATGCTGTACTACATGCAAATTCTTGGAGAAAGTAGTGCAACATGGAGTCCACAAAGTATGTGTGCAACCAGAAGAGAAGTTCACACTGGGATGGTGGTGTTCTTGACAAATCAACAGAATGCAGGTACAAGAGTCGGGCACTCACCTCCTCGAATAAAAGGGCAGTCACCATTTCTTACAACAACATTTTATTAAAATAAAAAACACAGGCTATGCCACCTGACACATTTCGGAGTCTATAAATCTGACAAAAGATTTATGCAATCTGAAACACATCAGGCGTGCATAGCATGTGTTATTTATTTTAATAAAATGTTGTAAGAAATTATGACTGGTGCCCTTTTATTTGAGGTGGTGAATGTCCAGCTCTTGTACCTGTAGTCCACATAGTATATAGTAGATGGTAATGTTTGGTCACAAGTCAGAGTGGAAGAATGTTCTGAGCGGTGTATCCCAAGGGCTAGTTCTGGGTCCATAGCACCTTTTTTTTAAAAACACATTTTAGAACAAATTATTTTCTCATTTTACTATCACTTACAGAGAATTAGTCACATAGATAACATAGAACGATGAAATAAGGCAGAGGTGCCAACCAGACATCTCTTGTACAACAGTTCCAATACACACTGTAGTGCAATCAACAGCCTGTAAGCAACAAAGACACAGTTTGATACTTAGGTACCTTTTCCTGTCTAAAAAGACGTGTCTTAGTACCCATGTATGGAGGGTATAACACATACTGTAAATGTGCTGCACTTAACTAATAATGTGAGACTCCTAAAGGCTAAAAAGGAAAAGATTTAGCTCCTTTTGAAGCCTGAATATATTTTAATTAAAATCAGACTCTCTTATAGCCTCCTATGGGACCTCTGTACTTGTACTGTATGTTAATGCTTCCATAAGAGAGCAGAAGGCCAATGAGTTCAACCATCCCTTGTGGGAGGGAGGGTCAGGTAACATTCTACCAGAGACATTCTGCAGAAGTTTGAACTCTTGTATTCCATGATAAACATTTCATCTATTGAAAGTGTGAAAAGATAGATGATTGACAGATAGTGAGGGACTATGTTTTACTAATCACTGTTAAATGAAAATGCCTCTTTATAATAAAAACAAAATTGAATTTTTTTGTTTGTTTTTGAAATTGTGTCTTATTTTAACCATTTTATAAATGCAATGAGATACTCTAGGTCATTGGTTGTCTATGGTAATGCCCTTCCAGGTGCTAAAGGCACTCAGCACAAACACCTTGTGTCTCATTATGCACCTGGGCATGCTTTAACCTCAGATAACCAACTCCCTGTCATGTCCTACTGATTACATAATAAATGAATTTTAATTTTGCGTAGTGCCTTTTATAAACAGTGGATCCCAAAGCACTCTACCAGGCAATGAGCTACAGCATGAATGTGTAGGGACTGTATGTAGTCATTTGAAGCCATTAAGCATTTGACATCCACACACACTGACATAGACAATTGCCTTTCAGCCTGTTTGCTGAATGTTAGTTATGACACCCAGGGTACCCCTCTACTCTTACAAAAAGTACAATGATATCTGTTACTTCTACCCAGACAACTACCAGAGAAGGGAAAAAAGGATGTCTGTTTAATGGTTCATTTAAAGGACCGCACTTCCACCTGGGCAGCATCCCCCCACCCACCCCAAACACTGAACTGCAGATTCAGTACATGAGATGAAACCACCTCCTCTTCTGGCACTGAGGCAACAGTATTACAACCTGAATAAATAAGTGTTCTTACACAGATGCTATACTGTAGCAGCATTACAGTCGCTGTGTGTGGAGCACAGCACTGTAGCCATCTCCTACACGACCACACAAGGAACCTGTCATGTACTGCTGGTGTCCTGGCTACCCTTCCTCTAGCCAGGCAGAGTGGGTAGGAAATCCCCATAAACTGATCCGTTTGCACAGCATGCTGTACTTATTTCAACCCTGTTTATGGAGCAGTTGCAGATGTGATGGGCATAGAGAATCTGCCAACCTCAAATTACTGTATTACTGTTTTACACTGACCCTGGTCCTGCAGTGCATTTTTTTAAGAACACCCTCCCTCAACCTCCCTCTTTTCACTGCCTACCCTAATTCAGGGTCCTCTGTGTGTGTGTGTGCGTGTGTGCATGCGTGTGTGTGTGTAATTTTAAAGAGCTCCCCCCACCACCTTCCTTTTCTGCTTCCTTTACCTGATCCAAATTCTTGTGTGTATTTTTTAAGAACTCCCCATTTCCACCTCCCTCTCCTGGCTCCCTCCCCTGATTACAGTTCTGGGGTGTGTGTGTGTGTGGGTGTGTGTGTGTGTGTGTGTGTGTGTGTGTGTGTGTGTGTGTGTATGTATGTGTTTAAGAACTGCCTCTCTCCTCCTACCTCCCTTTCCAGGCTCTAATCACTATTTTGGTGTGTGTGTGTTTTAAGAACTCCTTCCCTATTTCCGTTTCCCTCTCCTGAATCTGGTTCTGGTGTGCAGTGTATTTTTTTTTGTAACTTCTTTATTGAGAAATGTAAAGGTTATACAGAAAAACAGATTTAATGGTGCCTAATACATAATGATATAGCCGTACTTGCATACATTTGGAAAAGCAGCCCAAGTTTTTCCATGACTGTTTGGCCCGAGTAGCTTACAAATAATCGGATTAATGATTTTTTCATATCAGTGCTGTATCTGTGCCTAGTCCAGCTGTATCAGGAGTACTTATAAAGAATAAACATCCATCTGAAAATCAGTTTGTGGTACTCGTTGCATTATATAATTTAATTTGTGTAGTAGGTGAGCTCAGGACATGGTTAGCTATATTTAATATCTTGGATTATGGTTCTGTGCTTCCTGATGTGCCCTCAATAATAACTGCAAAAACAATTACAAGAAGAAAACCCAAAAACCTTAAAACATATAGAACCGAGACATAAGGTCTAATAACAGATTCAAAGAATTGATGACAGTTTGTGATTTGTTCATGTGTTTACTCCAGAGTGGGTTTCTTGGTGAATGGGTTGAGATGTGGTAACCCACGGGCTATCTCAACAGCCCTCCACTTGCTGGGATAGTACGAAACGGCCCTCTATATCTTCTATTAGGGTAATACATGGTAGCCACACCCCTGAAATTTATCCAGCTGCAGCTTAAGTTCGGATGTTAGGTGTTCTGCTTGGTAAATTGATTTAAGAATAGTAATCCAGTCTGCTATTGTGGGACAGGATGGCGTCAGCTGCCTACTTGTTATTGCTCGACAGGCTACTCCCACCAACATGCCCACAGAGCTTCACTGGCGATTAGCACCTCTATGCTGTAGCTGTCTTTCCAGCACTAAATATATGAAATCCATGTCCAGTGCCAGTCTGACCATCTATTTATAACGTGGGGCAATATCCCACTAAAAAGGTTGGATTACTGTGCAGTCCCAAAAAAAGTATAAAATGGTGTTCCTACACCCCCACAGTTCCTCCAACTTCTATCTGACCTGTCTCTAGAATAGCGTTTTGCACAGGACAGCCTCAGGAAGAATCTCCCCACAACCTTTCATTTAAATTCTTGCCAGTGATTTGAGATAGAAGTCCTGAACACACCATCCCAAATATTCTTCCAGTCTTGTGTCTCTAACAGCACTAGGACCTCCCTTTCCCATGCTTGCTGACTAAAACTGGTGGTGGTTCTGCCTGGTGTCTAAAGCATGTGGTTAACTGGGACAACGATTTTGCAGTTGGTATTCCAAGACACACATTACTCAGGTTAGTAACTAGTGGATGGGAGTCTTTCTGAATGTCCTTCAATCTGGTATTCTCTTGAAGATAGGTTGCAGCTTGAAGGTACTGAAAGTGGTCTGTGCTGCAAAGTTGAAATTCCCGCTTGAGCCTGTCAAAAGTTTTTAATCTGGTGTCTTGCAAAAATTGTGAGTCTTAGAAGTCCCTTACATTTCCAGGTTTGGAATGTGGCATCTGTCCATGGTGGGCAGAAATCTACACAGCAGGCTAGCTCTGTATATTTTGTTATTGAGTTTGGAATATTAAAAGTTGCCTTAATGGTTGCCCAGTTTCGACACATCTGCCTGGTCCAAGGGTTGGACATTTTCCCAGGTCTCAGGCTTGATCCTGTGAGGTCTTACCAATCAGTCGGATGTGTACTTTTGTTAGTGTTCTGTTCCATTCTTAGCCAAACGTTTTCACTGTCATTCTGTAAATAGGCCAGCCATGGTAGTATTTGGGCTACTGTATAGTACATTTTCAGACTGGGCAAGTCTAGGCCCCCCTCCATCTTTGGCTGTGATAGACCTTGCAATTTTACCCTTGGTTTTGCTCCTTTTCACACAAAGCTATGGAGAGCCCTTTGGATTTTGATCCACTCTGTCCTAGGAATATGTAAATGTAAAGTTTGAAACAGAAATAAAAATCTTGATAGAACATTAATTTTAATTGAGTCTGTTACCAAACAAGGATAAAGATAGTAATTCCCATCTTTTTAAGTTCACTAGGATCTCTGTTATTAGTGTCCCATAATTGACTTGGTATAGGTGTGAGAGCTATATGGGTATTTGAATTCCTAAGTACCTTATTTGTGACCTAGTCCACTTATAGGGTAAGCAGTGTTTCAGTTCAGGTGTGGGAGTCCTCACTAACCATCATAGCCTCAGTTTTGTCCTTGTTAATCTTAAAATCTGAGACCGTGTCAAATTCCATTAGAACAGTATCTAGGATTGGAAATGTTCTAAGTGGGGTCTCTTAAATAAAACAGTGTGTCATCAGTGTACAAGGATATCAGGTTTTCCTCCTCACCTCCTATAATTCCTTCCAGAGCGGGGTGAGTTCTGATATGTACCTCTAGGGATTTTATGCTAAGAGCAAATAAAATAGGGGATAAGGGGCAGCCTTACCTGCTACGATGGTGAATAGACAGTGATTCTGACACCATGCCATTGACTTTTACTTGGACTTGAGGGGTATAATAGATTTCTTTTAATGAAGTGGTGAAAGTTTCCCCAAGACCAAATTTATCCAATGTGGCAAATAGAAATTCCCAATTTAGCCAGTCAATCTTTTTTCTACATTTACTGTAATGATGACCTGTTGTCCTTTAAAATTCTTCCCTTTGTGTAATATATTCAAAAACCTTCTAATGTTATCAAAAATGTGCTGGATAGGGATCAAACTGGATTGATCCAGATTAATCAAATTTGGGAGGACCATGTGTGCCCTATTTGCTAATAATTTGGTGAATATCTTGTAATCTACATTAACCAACAAAATAGGTTGGTAGGAAGCACAGTGTTTTGTGGGTTTCCTAGGTTTTGGGGTCACTGTTATGAAAGCTTGGTGCCAGGAGTCTGGGAAATCCCCTAGCTCTTTTTTCGATTTGAACAGGTTCACCAACAGAAGCATCAAGGAACCTCGAAAGGTCATGTAAAATTCATAATTCAAGCCATCTAAGCCTGATGATTTCCCTGTTTTTAGCTCTTTAATAACCTGTTCAACTTTGGCTGCTATAATAGGGCGATTTCATCTTTGAGAGTCTGCCTCCCCTTACTTTGGGAGTTCCACCCTAGCCAGGAAATGGTGTATTTTCTCTGGGGTACAATTTTTCCCCTCCTGTCAATATACGGCTGCATAATAGTCTTTAAAGTGATTAGGTATGGTTTCTGAGGTATATTCAACCTGTCTACCTTCTGTGGGGACCTTACTTGTTTAACATGTTTATCTGCCTGTTCTTTTTGGAGTCTGGACACCAGTAAATGCCCTGCCCTGTTATCTGCTTCATAATATTTTTGGTTTAGATCCCTAAGTTTCCCCTTTATCTGAATGTCAGTTAGGGCCTGTAATTATTTTCTTGTGGTTTGCATTTGTGATTCCGTGTCTCCGTTGGGATGTCATTTATGCCGCATTTCTGGAGCTCTTAGTTCACATTCTAATGCTGTCCATTTTTCAGTTCTTTGTTTTTAAAGGTGGGAAGAGTGTGAGATTATTACTCACGTAAATTTTTTTTTTTTTTTGTATTATTTATTTATTATTTTTGCAAGCAAAAACTTACAAAGCAATATTTGCACAGGAGGTTAGCAAGTCAATAAAGAGAACAGTTTCTCATACCAGAACCATGTAGGACACCTCCCCTAGAGATACAACATAGGGGAAGAAACTCCAAAATAACACTGAACAATCCCCAAGCATGCAGCTATGGAAGGGCAAAGGGGAATCCATCAACGGGCATTAGATACCTAGATAGAAATAACTGACCATCTTAATATCAATGTCAAAGTGATTCCCCTATCATTATCCAATAATGAGCAATCATTGCAAGAGCTCCCAATTCCTGAGAGAGTGAAAAAGATTAACAATTGACCAAGACCCTCCAAACAATAGAGCAACAATAACAGTAAACATGATGTTTAAAAGAACAGCACAAGCAAATCTGCGCTCGTACAAGTCCAAACTTCAAACATAGCCCGTTCTGTCCATATATCAGCAATGCAAAACAGTAAAGTTCCAATTAGAGTTGGGCTGAAAGTGAACCTGGACTAGGCGTCGTAAATCACAGGCTACTTTAACTTTGTAAGTGATCAGTGTCCTGTCAATGATAACAGTTAGACACATTAACAGGAAATGTAAAAAAGGAAAAAGCAACCTTAATGACACTGCCAGGACAGCGAATACCCCAGCCCCAAGCCCAGTTACTAGGTTTACAGTTCGGGAAGAAGTCCCATAAGCAGAATTAGTCCTCATCTGAAGAGGCACCCCTCTCCTCCGGTGTCTCCATCTCCTGCTCGATGCACTGTAGCACTTTATCTGCATCCTTCGGTTCACTGAATTGATACTGCCATCCTTGGCATGTCAGACGCAATTTGGCGGAGAGCAGCAGTTGGTGCTGGATCTTGTATTGTCTAAGACTGCTTCGTATGCCATCAAAGGCCTTGCACCTCTGCCTTGTGCTGTAAGAGAGAGATCCAGGAATAACAGCAGAGTATCCTCCCTATACTTTAGAGCTTGTCTCCTCCTGGCCAGAGCAAGCACTCGGTCACTGTCGGTGTCACAAGCCTTCATTGCAGAATGCTCCGATCTCTGGACTATTTGCTTGTAGTGATCCATTCTAGTTTCAAGACCCGTAACACTGGCTGTTAGTGAGTCCAATTTTTTTATCAATGTCCTACACCATTTTCACTAATTGATTTAGCGTAGCCTGAAAGGAAAGTAAGGACACAACCCCTGTAGATGAATCACTCGATGCTGCAGCTTCCTCAGAGATGGCAGGCCACTCCCCCCGTTGCTGTTGTGACTTCTTAGGAGTGAAAAAAATCTGCTGATGAGGGGGCAGCCCCTCGATTTTTTCCCCATTTTGCTGTTCTGAGATCTGTCACAAACCTCTTCCTGCCCTGTATGTTCAGGAGACTCAACTTTAAATTAAATTTGAATACAATTTTTAGCAAAGAAATCCCGGGAGCTCAGGAAAATTGCTGCTTCCTAGAAGCTGCTCAGCAGCGCTCCCCCTCATTCTTCACTTTTAATGAACCCCATATCCACTTTTCTTCTGTTTGAGTTCCCCTGTGAACTCGAATATGTTCTTATATTGTAGATGTCACTAATGTTTTAAAAGCTTCCCTATTTAACAATGAGGTATTTAGTCTCCAAAACATAGACCTTGTCCAGTCCCTGAGAATTATTTCTACTGATACTGCAGAGTGATCTGATACAATCCTTGGGTGGATCTTACAGTTACGATACCTGTGAAGGTCCATTTTATATGCCGAAAAGAAAGCCGGCCTAGAGTAGGATTTATGGACATGAGAGTAAAATGTGAAATCTCGTTGTGCAGGGTGTTGTTTCCTCCAAATATCCATCAAATCCAATTCTTCCATGCCTGGGGCCCGATTTTCAAAAGATTGTTCTGGCACAAGTCCAAGTTTGCCCACGTAAACTGGGTTTTGCATGGATGTGCAATATTGGGAGGCAGTATAGCAGTGTGGTTTAAGGCTCTGAGCTGCAAATCTGGTGACATCCAGTAGACCAGACCTGGGTTTGAATCCCACAGCCTCCACTTGCATACTGTGTGACCCTGAGCAAGTCACTTAACTTCTCTGTGCTCCCAGGTCGCTCCTGTAAAAAAGCTTTCAGCTTAGTGTGCTATACCCGGTTAAACAACTAAATAAAAATAAATAAATATTGAAAAGTCCATTTAGGACCAGCAAACAGGGTTTGTGCCTGGACAATATTCAGAGGGGTGCATTATAAATGAAGGGGTGGGGACCTAAATATCGGTGCAGTTCAGTATTGAGAGTATTTGTGCCATGTAAGGGTGTTTTGCGCAGTCCTGTTGTACAGCACAAATACCGCTGAACAAAACCCCAGCTTACTCTGGGCAACCCTAGTGGCTACCAGAAGTAATGCAGCTATCAAGCTGGTTGGCCCCTGGGGGGGGGGCACATCCACCCCCTGTGGTCCCTGGCACACCCTCTCTGCCAGTTGCTGGCCTGTTTTGACATAGTTTGCATCCCTGGGGCTAGTGGTACCCCCTCCTCCTCCTCTGATCACCAGACTGTTTTGAAAAAGATTACATCCCTGGTGCTAGTGGTCCTCCCTGACAATTGCTGACCTGATGTTCAATATTAAAGTTTCCCAGGTGTCCAGTGTCCCTCTCCCCACCTGCACCCTTGCTCAATGTCATCAGTATGATTTCCTGGTATCCAGTGGTCCCTCCCCCCCACCTGCACCCATGCTCGATGTCATCAGTATAATTCCTGGTGTCCAGTGGTCCCTCCCCCCACCTGATCACCCGCCTGACACACAGACACCATTTCCATGGTGTTCAGTGTATCCCTGTCCCCATCCTGATCGCCAGCATATGAAAAAAAAAAAGATAAACCATTCCCTGGTGTCTAGTGGATCCCCTTCCTTGCTCCCATCCTCTGTATAATATTGTAATGCTGTCCCCTGGTATATAGCGAAACACACCCTCATCCTGGCAAATAGTGCCCCACCACCCCGCTCTCCCCATCCCGACCTGAGCTGGTGACTGGCACAGCCCTCCACTCTCTTCCATGGCCGACCACTGATTGAGCTATCAATGAGGAGAGTACTGCAGAGTATGCACTCATTGACAGCTCAGTCAGTGACTTCAATCATGATGGAGAAATTGAGGGGCTGTACCAATGCTTTCAGGGGTCGAGATGAAAGGCAGTGAAAGGAGCACTAAATGCTGGGGTGGGGGAGTGAGGGTCTGCTAGACACCAGGAAAGTAGTTAAAATATTATACAGGGGATTGGGGTTGGGGAGGGTATACTAGACACCAAGGACAGCTTATCTATTTTGTTTTCATATACTGAGGGATAAGGATGGGGCAAGGATACTCTGGACACCAGGAAGATGATGCTTGTGTGTTGGGTAGAGTGATCGGGTGGGGGGGAGGGATCACTGGATACCAGGGAATCATACTGATGACATTGGGCATGGGTGAGGGTGGTGGGAGGAACACTGGACAACTGAGAAAGTTTAATATTAAACATCGGGCAGTGATCGGGGGGAGGACCACTAGCACCAGGAAAAGAATATTCTTGTCATCGGCCAGTGATCGGCAGGGGTGTGTGTGTGTGTGTGTGTGTGGTGTGGTGGTGTTACCACTAGCAGCAGGGATACAAGCTATGTTAAAATGGCCCGGCGGGTGGTGGAGGGGGTTATCACTAGCACCAGGGATGCAAGCTATGTCACAATGGTCTGGGGATCGGCGAGGGGGGGATGGCTTACCACTAGCACCAGGAATGCAATTTTTTTCAACACAGTCTGGCAATCGGTGAACGTGGGGGGTTACCACTAGCACCAGGGATGCAAGCTGTGTCACAATAGTCTGGCAACTGGTGGAAAGGGGGGGTATCACTGGCACCAGGAGAGAGATTATTTCTTTATCATCAGACCCAGCGATCATGGGGGGACTGCTAGCAGTAGGGATTGCTCTCTGGGACCGGGCAAGGGGGGGATAGCGCCATGCAAAATTGCTGGGCTGCCCGTGTGAATGAACCCATAATGGGCATGCAAATGGCCCCTTAGCACCTTGCATGCCCAATGGGCTCATTTGCATTGGTCCGTTTGAATATCAGAAAATTAGTATGGGGGCAAGTCATTGTGATGCCCTATTCAGGAACCATGTCTTCCCAGCGCTAAGTGACAGTACTGGGCTGCGGCTGCAATGGCTCTATATTCAGTCAAATATTGCTGGTGCACTATTCTACTTTGGGCATCGGGCAAGGGCAAGGGACAATGCAAATATTTGTGCTCTGTTTTGCCCATTTTTGAATATCAGGCCCCTAATCTTAATTGTTTGCTCATTTTGATAATTTGTGGCTTGATTCCCTGACGAACAATTCACCCGACGATTCACAACACAATTAAAATATCCCCCATCAATATTATCTCTTCAGCCAGTCTTGTCATTTTGTGAATCACCCAAGATATAAAAGCTAGTGAATCATTATTCGGTGCACTGATTTCGACCAAATCTAACATATGTCCAAACAATGTTCCTGAGAGTATCTCCAAATGGCCTTCATCCGGGTTTTCTTGGCTGGTGATATCAAAGGGAACATTTTTGCATAGAAAAATGGTCACTCCTGCCTTTTTAACTGTTGGATGAGAGACAGACACCACCCTGCCCACCCATGTCCTTTTTAGTTTCTGACATTCACCTTCTGGGAATTTGGTCTCCTGTAGGAACCCAACATTGCAACCCATCTTGCTCAACTGCGTGATTACTTTTTTCTTCTTTGTTACTGAATTAATTCCTTGGACATTTAATGTGATCACATTAAAGGTACCCATCTTAAAAAAGAGGAAATAGTAGGTATGAAAGCTCCATGCCAGGGAGCCTGGGAAAAGTGCAATTTAACTGAGGGGGTCCATGGAAAGTAGGTGTGTCATCATCTGGTAGTTTAGAAATAAACAACTAAACCCGAGAATGATAACAATACAAACACGCACAACAAGTGCTAAAACTAGAAATAACTAGAGTTCAGCAACCATTGGTCTTCTTGCAGTGCCTTGTGTACTTCCAATGATCAGCCCCATGAACACCTTTCATGGGAAGCGGCTCCATGTGATAAAGGTGAATTAATTACGGTGAACGTCAAAATGACGATTCTAGAATAGTGCAGACATAAACAGCGATGCCAAATAACAGCGACTATAAAAAGGGTGAGTTTGCAATGCTTTTCACCTCATTCAGCAGATAACTTACACTTGCAAGTGAATAAAGGTGACCGGCAGGCAGAATCCCAACCTGCAACTTGAGTTAGCGGCAGCAGCTGAAGACGTGTTCCCTCACAACAACCGAGTCCAGGATATGTGGTAAAACATTACTTTATTATACTGTACAATGGCTAAGAAAAATCCCGGGCTCTGATTGGTCACTCTGGGACTGGACCCATGATGTTATCCCAGTACAACATCACGGTTCTAGTCCCAGCACACACACGACCACGTCAACCACCATACAAATTACTCCACGCAGCCTGCATAAGGGATCCCCACTCTGCCGCTCACTTCACCCGCTCGCAAGCTGCATTACCAACTCACAAGTCCCGACTCTTCATAGCCGTTGCCAGGCGGGGTTCATCTGGTTCGAAAGAACCCCCCCTTTCGAAACTTCCCCTTTATTTTTCATTATTCTTAAAAAAAGTTCTTAATTTCTGTTTATTTTTTTACTGTTAAAGAGTGCTAATGCACACATGATGAACCCCAGCAATTTCTCTCTGCATGCGCCCCCTCCCCCCCATCTGCTGCCAATCAGCTCTTTCAGTACCAGTAAGATGACTGGAGCTTCTTTGTGAGTCTTTCTCTGCACCCTCCCTCTATGACTGGCTGGCCAATTGGAGCTCACATCAGCATCGTGAATGTGACCTCAATACAGCACAGCCACTGCCTACAATTCACGCTGTCAGCTAGCACTGGAGGAAGATGGAGCATGGTGGCAGGCTCAGAGATGACGTCACCAGGACAGCAAAGAGAAGTAGAGAACCTCGACTTATAATAATATCAGTCACCAGCATGTAAATTTTGCTGGCCACTATTGCCAAAGATGTGTCCCTTAATAACTGTATATCAAGGCAAAAAGCAGTTGGGCAAGGGAGCTTTTCAGGTGGGAGGGCTGAAAATTTAGAAATAAATTATTTAAATCCCCCTCTATGCAAAAAGCAAAGTTGTCCTGTTTCATATTCCTGTTTTAACTTTTCATAAGTAAAGCAAAAGAGGTACCACAGTGGAAAGGCATTGTAAATGTTTAGAAGGGTCTGGCTGAGATTTACACTGCCACCTCACTAATTGTGTTGTTCAGAGAGGTCTTCACTGTGGTGTCATTTGCATTGATATTCAGTTCCACTTTTGTCTGTATCATCTGTGCCAGATGCCATTAAATCAAATAAGTTGTGATGTGTTTTCTCCAGATGACCATGTGCCAGTAGATTGACATTTGTTGCTACAGTTCAGTGGTTTGAACATACCCACTGTACGTTTGGAAGCATGGTGGGGTGGGGTTGGGGGGTAGGCATTTAGGAGATGATAACTTTGCACTGGAAATCCTCGCCACTGTCAAATTACCTTTCCCCTCACTCCCTTTTTCATACCTACCACATTGGAGAATGGAGTGGGGGCAACAATTGTAGTACTCAATATTGAATTAAGAATTATGTTACAGGTTTTTCTCCAAGCAGGGTGTCTGTAATAGAAACACAGAAATATAGACAATGACGGCAGAAAAAGACCAGTAGTCCATCCAGTCTGCCCAAGTTCTCTATAATCCCTGGAACCTACAATTTCTCCAGGCTACTAACCCTCCCCATCCTCTCTCTAGTCTCCTCCTTGGTCCTGTTGCCTCTGGTAACCACTATTTCCTTCATTATGTCCAAGCCCTGCTTGACTCCTCTGACTGTTTTTACACCCATTTCAGCTGACAAACTGTTCCAAAGTTCCACCACCTTTTCCATAAAGTAGTACTTCCTCATACCTCTCCTGAACCTATCTCCTGTTAATTTCCATTCGTGTCCATGTGACCGCGAATTGGCACTCAGGCTGAATAGTACCTTGCAGTTCACTTTAATTCATTTCAGGAACTTGAAGATCTCTATCACATCTCCCCTCTCCCTTCTGGTCTCCAGTGAGTACATATGTAGTGCCTTGAGGTGCTCCTCATAGGATCTACCCTGCTGGTCCTGAATCATTTTTGTTACTCTGTGCTGCACTGTCTCCTGCCTATCCTTATCCTTTCTGAGGTGAGGACTCCAGAAGTGGGAACAGTACTCTAGGTGAAGCCTCACCAGGGATCTATAGAGGGGAAGTATTACCTCCTTTCTTCTGCTATCAATACCCTCTACCAATACATCTCAGCATCCTGCTAGCCTTGCTATAGGTCATGTTGCACTGACTCAATTATTTAAATGGTATATTGAGTTGGGGAGGGTGGGGGTTACAGCAAGGGGTAGAGGGAATTCAGATATGAGTTATTTAGACTTAAGATAAGCCACAAAAGTGCACCACTGAGCATACCATAGCCCATGGTTTCTGGGGCCTATCAGACCCAGACCCCTGCCCTAGCAGCAAGCCAGCACTGCAGTAAGTTAGTAGTGTACAGTACCCAGCTAAAACCAGCTGCAGACTCTGCATTGAGGTTTAGTGCATTAGCATTTGCTATCTCTATACATATTGATTTATATATATGTAATAGATAACCTACTGTAAGGTATGCGGTCGCGTTCTGATATACGCACGCCTTGGTGTGTGTTGTCATGCATGAGACCGCAGGCCAAGTGCGTCGACCACCCAAGGCGTGTGTATATCAAAGGGTGACCGCACATCCTAGAGTGGGTTATCTATCTTATAAAATGGCAAAATTGTTTTGGAGGGGGGTAAAAGTGCAGGTGTGCAGTCATGCTCTGATATACGCGTGGTCATGTGATGTGTTTTATACAATCAGAATGCTGAATTTATTTACTTTGCTTCCCATTTTATAAATACACACACACACATACAATCTGAGCCACCCAGATAGTAATAATTGTCCTTAGAGCAGGAGGTGGAGGGGAGCTCACAGATGAGCCATTCTGGCTTAAAATAATCCACAAAAGTAGCCACAGAGCATCTAGTACCCCAAAGCTTCTGGGGCCAGGTAGCCCCCCAGATCCCTTCCCAACACACCAGTAGCTACAGCTGCAGATATTAAAACTCATAACATAATATATCTGAGACAATGTTTTAGGTATATTACATTAACAGCATCTTGCTGCCCTCCCGGTACTGAATACATACAGTATGCACCCTGCGGCCAGCCAGATAATTTTGTTTAGAGCAAGGGGCACAGGAGATCTCAGATATGACTTCTTTAGCTACAAAATGAGCCACAAAATGCACCACAGTGCAATTGTAGGCTCCCATGGCTTCTGGGGTACTGGCGGCCCTAAGACCCACAGCTTTTTTAAAAAGTCTCAGACTGCATAAAAAGAACCCCCCTTGTGAAAATCCTGGCAATGGCCCTGCTCTTTCACTAGTCAAAGTAAGATACCCCCTCTTAACACTCCCTCAGCACTGACCATTCTCTAAAGAAAACCTCACCTTCTTTTTTTTTTATTTCTCACACACTGCCGTAACACCCGCTTCACTTTCAGTCGGCACAGGCACAGGCACAGCACCACAATGGAGCACAAGGTCAGCTGTTCTCTCACAAAGCAGCAGACAGTGGCTGGCACTGAAAGTGGCAAACTTTACTTAATTTGGCCGTGTTCCTCATAGTGCCCTCTCCCAACACCTGCTCCAGACCCCGAAACCTCACCCATCCCAACAGCTGTTCCACAAGTCAAGATGACTTACCATTCACAGATATGTGAAAGTCTCCACAACTTGCGCTTCCTTCACAACATGGTTTCTTACGAGAAAAAGACAAACAAACAAAAAAAAAACCAAGACAAACTTAATTACATCGGGGGGCAGACTACAATACAAAAAAAAGTCTTTCTCTACAAATAATGGGCAGGGAGAACAAACCCACAACAGCAAAAAAGTAGCTAACTAGAAGTAGCACCACGTGCTGCACAAAATAGAAATTGGACTTTTTTGTTACAAAGTATACCTCCACATACAAAAAATCAATTAAAAACTTAAATAAATATATATTTTTTAAAATGTTCACAAATAAGCTAGTGTATAGTGGCAATAATGCACTCCACGGTGTGTGTTGTGCTGGGACAACGCGTCACTCCTGGGGTGATTGGATGCACTTGGCCTGCAGCCTCGTGCCCAGTCACCCCAGGCATGACGTTATCCCAGCACAACACACACCCTGTCATGCATTATTGCTTCATTGACATGGAGGGCTCTACCTCCTACACCCCCCATGGGGGGCTGTGCCCACTGGACCCCTGCTGTCTCTATGATTCTAGCTCCGAGGTGCACCTTGACACTGGGGTAGGTTAGCACCTCGGAGTCGCCATTTCAGACTAGTCGCCTTATATTATAGGTCACTGTATGTGATTTTGCCATTCTCACTTTGCTGTTATGTAGTCACCATTAATACTTCGCCTTATTCACGTGATACCATGGGAATCATAGTTGTATAATTATGCAGATTGGCTTGCGGTAGTATATAAGCATGGTCTGTTTAAATCAGGTCAGTAGTTATGTCATTTAATGCAGACTGTGGATGATTTTGCCCTGAAATTCTTACTTAAAGATATACATCATACATCCCCAGTCCTGCAGTCAATACCCATACACCCTTTGAATGGAAGGTGACTGCCTTGACATTCTGCAGCATGTAGCTGGTGTCCCTTTCTCTTAAGTGTAAAACTAAGTTGGGAGCAGCTGTGTGTGGAAGCCTCTTTGGTGAAGTGGGAGATTCAGAGAGCACTTTATCCCTGAGGAGGGAGTATATCGGAGGCATCTGAGACCCCCAGGCAGGCAGGAGACCAAGGCCAGGACCCCCCCCCCATGGACCCCTATCCAGTGCTTCCAACTGACTTTCTGATATGTACTTACCACTCTCTCCAAACTATTCATAGGGAGATTTCTGGCCAGCTTTTTTCACACTACCAGGTCCTCCTCACTGCTTAGGTGCCTTTGCAGGTTACCACCCTGTTTATACTAAGATGTATGATATAGTTGTGATCTCGCTGGACTGACTCCAAGCAGCCACCCAACCAGTGCACCCCCACATCTGAGTGCTGTGGTAAGATCTAATTAAATGTATGCTGCTCAGAGACGGCTTAGCAAAGTCAGTTCTAGGGCAAGTAGGAGGTCTGAAGCATGGTGGATCACAGTGTGCATATATGTGTGACCTTAATATGGGATGGGGAAAACATGGAAGGATGGGTCTGGCAGGCTCCATGACCTCCATGGGGTGAGCCATTGGAGAGAGAACTGAGCCCCGGGGGGGGGGGGGGCTAGAGCCATCTACCAGCCCAGTGAGAAAAAGCTATAAAAAAAAAAAGAAAAAAAAGAAGAAGCATGCTGTGCACCCACATATTTAATGTTCTGGTTTGTAATAGTGAAATTCAGTCTTTCCATTCACTGTCCAGAGGGCGTTGTATGTCCAGCTATGGGTGAGTGGTTAGAGTATTTGCTGTGATGTAGATTCTCCAAGGCTGTCCAATTCTCCTCCAAGCTGCATTGCTGATGTGGTGCTCCACGGTTTCCATGCTCAGTTCCAAACACTAGATGCCCAGTTTTCTGAGGGTTGGGATTGCCTCTCTTAAATATTCAAAGGTTTGTGTGCCTTTTTCCAGAAACATCTTCAGTTTGTCTGGGAAATTAAGCTGTATTCTTACCTACTTTTCTTTAGCTTGTTTTATTATTTCTCACACCATCCTTCATTTCTCATTAAGTAAGTCCAAGAAATCCTGATCAAAGTATATCATTTGACTGTCCAGCATAATTTTTCTTAATCTCCAGGTGGTCTGTAGAATCGATTGTCTTTTTGGGTGCTCCAACATTCTGACAACACTGGGGTGTGGCCAAGCTTTTTGATGAGTTGATTTTTGCAACAGAGACCACTAGGCCCATTCTATTGGCAAAGTGATTGAGTCCGAAATGTGGAGGACCGATCTCAGAATATGAATGACAAATTCCACCATGTTAGGAAATGACTTCTCCAGATCCTCCGGTACACCATGGATTTGAAAGTTGTTTCTGCAACCTCAGTTCTCCTGATCTTTGAGTCATGCCTGTAAGTCCCTTTCCTGGTGCAACAAATAGAGGATTGCATGGTTGTGCACTCCAACTATATCGACCACCTCGACCAGTGTTGTTTCCGTGGCTGCTGTTTGTTTCTGCATCTGTTGCAGATCTGTCTTCATGTTGGCTACTGAGGATTCAGCATGACTGATGGCCTGCATCATGACATTGAGCTTCAACAGGACAATGCCATGCTCTGTGGAACTGTCTCCAAGTTCACTCCCCTCCAGACTGGGGGTCGGGGATACCACCCTCCTCCCAAGTGCCATCTCTGTTGAGCCATCCGTCTCCATCAGGGCTGTAATCTTCACTGCTTGGGAGATATTCTTTCTCCCATGGTTAGAGACCATAATCAGTGGTGGTTGTGTGTAAGACTGGTGGGTTTGCAAAGACCAAGGGAAGAGTTTTAATGTGAATTTTCACTTACGGTGAGGGGAGTCAAGAAATCAGGCAGCCATATGTCCTGTGAAATCACCAGAAGCCTTGTGTGCAGTGTATTTCAAGAACTCCTTCTCACTGCTACTTCCTTCATTGACTCCTGATTCTGATGATGACATCACTGTAGATGGTGAGAGCATTCACACAAGATCCCTAAAATGCCTGCAGGATTTCAGCTCCACATCACTGCAGTGGCACAACAGAGTAGAGTTGGATCCTCTACCAGTGCCCCTGGATGCATCCACACTGATCCATTGGCAATGAACTAACAACTCTGCAGTGCTCACAGCAGTGCAAAAGATAAATGTAACCCTCTATGGCGAATGTGGGGTTTACTCAGTGTGCTAGGACTATGCCAGTCCTGTGCTGCCCTATTTCTACATGAGAGGTTAAGTTTCTAACCTTGTACAAAATGTAACTAAGTGTTCTTTTCCTGTTTATTGTTTCAGCCCCAGCAACAAGGAGCTGTCAATTGCTGGAGTACATCAATGCAGCCAAAGGCTGCATGCATGCTTGCAAAACGAGGGGCTTGCTAAAAAGATATCCTTACGTGAAAACACAGTGATCAAGCTTTCCAAACAGTCAGAAAGAGTTTTAAAACAGATGCATTTATTTGCAGAGGTAGTGTCATGTAATACGCATGAAAGTACAGAGAAAATACACACCATTCACATTTAATGGGCAACTGGCTGACCACAGTAACAAGCCCTAAGGGGTCAAAGTGAAAACCTCTTCCTCAGGGGGCATTTTGCTTGAACATATCCTGTGCTCAGTTCCACCTGTATTTTCCTTGGCTTGTCTGGTTGCCCAATGCCTGGTATAAATACTGGGTCCTGGCCCTGCTTAGGTGTTCTGTGGCTTCCAGGATCAGGTTCCAGAGCTCATGACATGTGCATGATGTGAGGCACTTCCAGTTGTGACTTGCTAGAGGGGGCCTGTGAGCTTGGGATTGCTGCAAGGTCACAGGTTCAGTGCAGAAACATAGAAACATAGACTTTGACGGCAGATAAGGACCGCTAGGCCCATCTAGTCTGCCCATTTCCCTACCTGCAGCACTGATTTCCTCTGAGGTGGGTCTCTGGAGGCAGGATCCTAGCAAGGGATGGGTTTGAAGTCAGGGCAGCAAAGGCCTCTTGTCAGGTTACACTCAAGGAGGGCTGCCTGATGGTGATTGCTGGTAAATGTCCCAGGGTTCAGAAACGTGATTTGAAGTTTCTGTGTCAATTTCTAGGCTCCCATACAGGGAATGAGTGCTGGATCCATTTGCCTGAAGACCAGGGACACTCCTGAGAAACTGAAGCCTGAGAGTAGAAAAAGATGAGATGAGACCATTCTACCTAATTTCTGGTGCTCATGCCTGGGTACTTGTGTGTTATTTAGGAAGGCATATACCTTAGTATACCTGTTTAGAAATATTGCTTGACTGTGGAAATACGCAATTTGGATAGAGTTAAATCCTGTGGTAACCCGCTCCCCATTCCCTCACAGCTGTACTGGGAACAAATGTAACTTGTATCATGTTTTTGATAAATTTGGCTCCTGATGCCTATGGGCTTGGGTCTTGTAAATAATGATTATGTGGGCCCTAGCAGAGGTAGCTGAGCTGGCATTCGTTCATGTGAAATGGCTGTTATGCAGCTGTGCATGGTGCAGTGTAAATAAATTGTTGATGTTGCAAGCAATTTTGCATCTTAAGAGTAGTGCCCTACAACCTGGTTATTCCATGTACATAAGTAGTTCTAAGTTTGAAGTTTATTTAATTGACCATAGTAACATTAAAACCATTATAGCCCTTACAAAGTGCTAAAAAAATATATACAGTAATACAATATCTTTCCAAAAAATAGACATTGCAATGCCAAGCAATCATTTCTATTGGCCCATGATAAAAGAAAAAATAGATGGTACAGTTAGATGTATTGCATTAGCTAATGCCCAGTAATACCAGGTGTATGAACTGACTAAGGAGGTATTGGGAGCCTAGGAATCTCTTGCCAGCACCCACCCCTTATCATTACAGAAGGCATTCCCTATGGAGATCAATGCTTATATCAAGCTTAAAATGCAGTTGCGCTGAGCCCCATCATCTTAAACAAAATACATTCATCGTCCCCCCTTTTTTCTTAATTATCTCCAAAGAGAAGAACATAGCAGTAGTTTCAGTGTCCTTATTAGTCATTCAATGAAGAATGATGAACAAAATGTCATACTTGAAATCAGCATATAGAGTCAACAAAGTCTTGAGATACCTGTTTCTTGGTACCATATATAGCAGGCAGTGAACTGTTATATGATAGAGTGTCTCAGAAAGTCCCATTTTACAGGACATTGATCTTTTATAAGTGCTGTATCTGGTGTTAGAGTTTTGGTAAAGTAGAAGTGTTTTGAGTTTAATATCTCAAATCTAGCCCAAGTAGTCAATCTCCTGTGATCAGGAGAAATGGGAAGTATCAAATAATCTTTTAAAGTATGTGACATTTTATTTGCTTTAAACCAAGGGGCACATTTTTGTTTTCTTACTTACTCCATATCTAGTTTTTGTGCAACTTCAAAAAGTTTCTTTTTAAAAATTGTTCCATACTGGACAGAAATTACAAGTTTCCTCTGATAGTCTAGCCATAAATGCTGTAAATTAATTTTATTTAGTGTAGAGAAAAATGCATTTAACCACTGAGATTTTATATTTGTATTTAGCCATTTTTATGTTTGCTTGCATGCATGTGCAAGAAACATAGTGCCATCATCTGAGTTTTTCAGAGGTGTGTCAGCATCTTCCAATTCAGTCAGTGTGTTTGCAGGCATGGTCACAGTTCTCCAATCACTGCTGAAGCTGTCTATGACAGCAGTTGAAAATGCAGTGGCATACGGCTGAAGAGAGGAGCTACCCTTCAGTGAGCAGCTCCCCACCAGATCAACTGTGTCTGTTGCCTGATAGGATGGTGTAGTCTTGTCTAGCTTAGAGAGACAAGCCACATCATTACTTTAATAAACTGTTCCCTGCCAAAGCAGGACCACCAAAATGTGTGGGTGCCTAACAGTCCTTACACATGCCAGCTCTCCAAAGCACATGTTCATGGACTCCATGGGTTCTAATCCTCCAGAAAAAAAATACCTCACTATGATCCTGGTCACCTGAAATAAACCTGACATTTTAGTATCTGTTTTACATCTTGGCTCAGTTGGGCAATCAGCGCTGTAAGAACATAAATGGACATATAAATGGGGACTATAAGAACATGCCGTGGGTGCTTGTGCCTTAGTCCAGCTGTGCAACATCAGCCTGAAGCTCAGGTAGGGCTTACTGATTTTTTTAAATATTTTTACTGCAGATTTACTACATTGCCATTTTTTACACCTCCCCATGAACAGTACAGCTGTCATTTTTACATCCTGTTTGGAATGTTTTTGTACCTGTGGTGCTAAATACGTAGTCTCTGTATAAGCAGCTTTCGCTAAAAACTGATATTCCCCTGTTCATGAGGTGGAGTCACAAAAACCATGTTGAACATTTGGAGGAAATACCAATGAACGCATCGAGGTATTAGGTTTCCAACCATAATGCCCAACCCTGTAGAGAATGACAGGCATCAGGGTGTGACTTGGGATTCCTACCTGTAATGCCTCATACATTCCACACCCTGCAGCCAGTGAGAAGCATTGAGGATGCCTTGGACTCTTGACTCAAAGTTCACCCCATTCTCCTATATCACCTCATCCACTGTATTTCCTAATGAAATGGGGTGCGCATAAGGACCAAAGACCCCAAGGAATACTGTGACACTTGCCAGTGTCTGGAGGGTGGGGTGTGCTGAAATGGCATGGCCGTTATACCTGACGACTCAAAGGAACACCTCAATGCCTGTCACTCTCTGCAGGGTGGTGGTGGGGTTGGCTTCAGTTCAATACTTCACTGCCATTCCTATTACACAGCTCTGTAACTTCTACACTACCACTGCCAATGCCAGCAAGCAAACATTCGGCATTGACAAATGCTTGTTATCTTTTCTTGCAAGCATTCAGTTGGAAGTTGGCTATGCTTATTATTTACTATCTTCAACCAATAGGTGAGCAATCTAAAGTCAGTTAGTACTTTGATCAATATTCTACCCAGTTCTGTCCTTGCCATAGAGGTACTGTAGATATAGATACAGGAACTTTAAGAAGATACATAGATACATAGACAGTGTCGGCAGATAAGGGCCTATGGCCCACCCAGTCTGCCCATTTGAGCTTGTAAGTTCAGTTTATGTTTTCCTAGAAGTCTGTTGCCCCTTACCCCTGACCTCCAGAATTCCTTTATGTCTATGCCATGCTTTCTTAAATCCCTTCATTGTTTCAGCCCCCACCACTTCCTCTGGCAGGGTGTTCACTTGTCCACCACCCATTTGTGAAAATTCTTCCTAACGTTTCCTCAGATCGTGCTCCCTCCAACGTCATCCCATGCCTTCTAGTACTGGAACATCTTTTCGCTTAAAATAGTGTGTTCCTGCACCCTGTTCCTCCCTGTAAGATACTTGTTGTCTCTATCATATCCCTCTCTCCTCCTCCTCTCCTCCAGGAGTACATGTTCAGTTCCTTCAACCTGTCCTCATAGGACTTGTGATGCAATCCATGCACCATCTTTTGTTGCCCTCCTCTGAACCTTCTCTACCCTGTCTACATCCATACATTAGGTAAGGTCTCCAGAACTGTACACTGTGTTCCAGGTGGGGCCTCACTAGTGTCTTGTATAGTGGAATTATGACCTCCTTTTCCTGCTGGTGATGCCCTGCCTATGCATCCCAGCATCCTATTTGCTTTACCTACTGCCTTGTCACACTGTTTCCCTACCTTGAGGTCATCAGAGATGATAACCCCAAGATCCCTTTCCTGCTTGGTGCATGCTATATCCTCACCCCCCAACTGACATATTGTGCCAGGGTTTTTGTGCCCCATATGCATTACCTTGCACTTCTTTGCATTGAATTTCAACTGCCAAACCCCTGACCATTCTTCAAGTTTCTGCAGGTCCCTTCTCATTCTGTCTACACCCTCTGGTGTGTCTACTCTGTTACAGAGCTTTGTGTCATCAGCGAACAGTGAAATTCTGCCTTCTAGGTCCTGTGCAATGTCACTGATGAAGATGTTGAATAGACCCATCCCAGCACTGATCCCTGTGGTACCACACTGGTCACTCTTCCTCTGTGGGAGTGACAGCCATTTACCACCACCCTCTGTGTCCTGCCACCCAGTCAGCTACCCACCCACCACTGCTGTCCTGCCCACACCATATTCCCCAGTTTGTGTAATAGTCTTCTATGTGGCACAGTGTCAAGGCCTTGCTGAAGTCCAGATGGGCCATGTCCCTGCCCTCCCTGATCCATCTCCCTAGTCACCCAGTCAAAAAATTCAACGAGATTGGTCTGACATGACCTCCCCCTGGTGAAACCATGCTGCCTTGGGTCCTGTAGTCCATTGACAACCAGATGTTCCACCAATCTCTCCTTCAGTAGTGCTTCCATGATCTTCTCCACTACCGAGGGGAGGCTGACTGGTCTGTAGTTCCCCGCTTCCTCTTTGTTCCCACTTTTGTATAAGGGGACTACATCTGCTATCCTCAAGTCTTTGGGTATATCCCCTGTTTCCAGTGATTGGCTAAACAGGATAGCCAGAGGTTCAGCCACCACTCTTAGTTCTTTAAGGATCCTGGGGTGCACCCCATCTGGCCCCATTGCTTTATCAACTCTTATTACTTCCAGTTCCTTCAGGACCCTTTCTCGTGTAAAGGGACTTGTGCCATTTCTGCACCATTCTCACCCTTGTACTCCCATCAGACCCATTACCCTTCTTCCTCAGTAAGGGCAGGCAGAAATACCTGTTCAATATGTCAGCTTTACTGTTGTCATCCTCCACGCGGCCCCCATTCTCCCCCTTCAGTCTCACTATCCCTACCTTTGTCTTTCTTTTTTCACTTACAGTATGTACCTGTAAATGGTTTTGTCCCCTCTACCCACTGATTTTGCAATGTGTTCTTCTGTCTGAGCTTTGGCTTCCCTTACTGACCTCTCTGCCTCCCTTTGCTTCTCCTGGTACTTCTCCCTATCCCCTTCTGCCTGTGTCTTTTCGTATTGCCCGAATGCAATCTTTTTGGCTTTCACTTTCTTTGCTACCTCTTTGGAAAACCATAATGGTCTCCTCTTCCTTTTCCTCTTGCTAACCTGCTTAACGGATAATTCTGTTGCTCTTATAATCCCCATTTTAAATACTGCCCACTGTTCCTCAACCCCTAATCCCTGCCCCATTCCCCTTAATGCCTCTTTCAAGTATCTCCCCATTTTCCCAAAGTCTGCCCACCTAAAATCCAGGATACGTGTTTTTGTGTGGTTTGGTTCTGCTCTTTCTGTGATTTCAAACTACAATGACTGGTGGTGACTGTTCCCCAGGTGCTCCCCCACTGTTACCCCCATCATACTGTCCCTGTTTGTGAGTACAAGGTCCAGTATTGCCTTCTGCCGAGTTAGTTCCATGACCAGTTACTGAGGAAGGCACCTGAAGGAGTCAGGAAAATCTGCTCCTAGTTGATGCTGCTGCTGGGATGCTCAGTTCACGTCTGGAATATTGAAGTCTCCAACCAGTACTACCTCACCTTTCTGCCATCCTTTGGATGGCTAGCATCAACTCCTATCTGTTTCTTCCTCCTGGGCTGATGGTCTATAGACTACACCTGTGCTGATGGCTTGCCCCATTTTCCTTTCCAGCTAACCCACAGTATCTCTCCCCATTTTGTTCCTCCTGGATCTCTGTGGCCCTTATGTAATTTTTCACATACAGTGCACTCATCTCCCTTTCTGCCTACCCTGTCTCTTCTGAATATGTTGTAGCTAGGTATGGCCATCTCCCAGTCGTGGTTATCATTACCAGGTTTCAGTGATGGCCACAATGTCAGGTCTGACTGCACCATGACAGCCTCCAGATCTTCCATCTTGTTGCTAAGGCTCCTGGCATTTGCACACATGGCTTTCCATGATTTGACCTCCTAGACTGTTTCACTGTTCTACTCAGCCCTTCCTTGGTTGTCCTTTATCCCTGGTTCTCCTTGTTGTCTGCCCTTCTGCTGAATTTTGCCCCTTTTCTGCCTATCCACCTCTTGGGTGCTAATCTCCATCTTTTGCACACTGCTTTGTGAGATAGCCACTCCTCTGGTTCACTGGTTCCACTGCTAGCTGTGGGGGGTGAGCAAGTAGATACCCTCCTTGCGCCTGCACCCCTTTGCTAGCTTAAATGCTATCAGTGTAGCATTTAAACTTATCATTGAGTGCTTGGATTCCCCTCCAGGATGGATGCAGGCTGTCAGGCTTGAACAAACCTCATCCCTCCAGGTGGGTCCCCAATCACCAATGAATCCAAACCCTTTCTCACAGCACCAGTTCTTCAATCATGAGTTAAAGTTCCTGTTGCATGCACCCCTATGCTCTCCCTTGTCTCTCGCAGGTAGTACTTCTGAGAAAGTGACAGAAGTAGCTACTTGCTAAGAGCCTTATAAAAATATAATAGGTGGGTTTCTAAATTGCTAAAATAGTTGGGACCCCAAATCTCTGCTCCATAAAGTAATGATTAATTTTCATTTCTCCTGCCCTAAGGGCTGCACATAATGTATTTCCTCCATATGTGAGATTGTACATAAGTAAAGAGAACCAGAAAGTAGTTAAAATAATAGTTAAACCCTGTGCTGCTAAGTGAACTATGTTTCTGTCACCCTGCTTTCCCCTTGGGGATCAGTACATATTGTGCATGTGCAAATCAATCTGCTTTTTTGAACTGTGAAAGGTGCGCTTGAGAGAACTACATGCAGGGCACCCTGTCATTGTAAAAGCAAAGTTGGGGTGGTGCACAGATTCTTATAGCTGGCACCTCTGTGGTCAAGTGGCTGGAAGAAGTTGCAGCTGGGGATGAACTACTTTGCAAGGGGAGGCTCCCAGTGAGTTTATACCATCCGCTAAACCCCTAGACCTGGGAGTCACACTGGGCTTGTGGCCAGCCCCCATGAGGGTTCAGAGTCAGAGCCGGAGAGGGGTTGCATAAGTGCAAACAGGCCTATGATTTCAACCCCATGGGATGTAGGGAATCTCTGGGAGTCTTTGCTGCATGACTGCCCCTTTGTAGTCCTGGGGTAAGACAGTCACTCAAGGCTGATCCTCTTTCCATTCCTTGCACCCTTTGCTTGCTGGAGCATCTATGTGGCTCACATCCTACCCCTTAGGACAGTGTCACATATGTCATGATGTTGGTCTGCCTCCTGACCACTAGCCACAGATCATTCCTGAGAGTCACTCTGCCTAGAGGGAATTCTGATGCCAGGGCAAGCCTGAGATTTATCACAAGCAGCTAGATAAGGACAACTCTGATCGGATTTAACTTGCTGCAAAGGGACAGGGGCAGGACCAGAGTATGCTGTGGGGGGGGCAGGGAAAAAGGCAGGAACAGAATGATGGTAAAACAGTCACACTGACACCATACTGTATGTGCAACATAATTTTTTTGTCACTGTACCTGCACTGGCTCTTTAGGAGACTTACAAGAAAACCTGTTTTCAGTTGTCAGTTTTAAAAGCCCACCAAATCCTACAAAGACATTTTCTTAAAGTAAAAATAAACAAACAAAACATGAAATTGATGAACTAATCTAACCCCCTGGACCAATTTTGGACACCATATGAAGCACATTCTTTCTGGGGTACTGCTGTTAAATTTCAGGTGTAAATGCAGTCCTGACTTGGAACAGGAATTGGGAAAGATGAGGCTTTCAGTACTAAACTTTAGCACTTAGGATTTTTTTCCACCATGGTATGTGTTTTTGAAATTCACTAGGTAGACACACTGCTTTCTAAATCAATAAATTGCCTTTGATAATTCCTTTGCCACTGGTCTTTCAGCACCATCAGCAACCTTACTTTTAAAGTTTTATGACCTCTGTCCTCAGGTTCCATATGCTGTTTAGAACAAATTAAATTCCTCAAGGTCAGACTCTTTTGTGCTTCATGATTCATACAGAAGCCCACTCATTTCTCTCTCTCTCTCTCTCTCTCTCCCCCAGGCGTATCCAGTATGATAGGTATTTTATGTTTGTTCTGATGAAGAAATTTCTTGGTTTTACTATAAAATTTACACACATCTTGTTTAACTCATAACTTCTGGACAGTCTTTAGATAATGAAAGGAAATGGATGTCTCTGTAGAAGCTCTTTGGCATGTATTTTGGGTCCAAAAATAAAAGAAGCTATCAGACCAGAATTTTCTGGAGTACTGCACAGTTTAGATTTTGGTACATGGACAATGCATAGGTTTGTCTGGGCTGTTAAAGTAAGCTGTGTTTTGTAATTAAGTAAAAATATATGACAAGGTGTGGTATGTCAGGGGTAGCATGAAGCCGAAGGCCGAGTATCTTATGCACCTTAGGGATATAAAGAGAATGGATAGCTAGTGACTGTTTTAGAGTAGTGTGGGGTCCATCACAAGGGACCACAACTATCAGCTGGCAGTGGGGAATTTGGGAGGGATGTGAGGAAATACTTCTTCATGGAGATGGTGGTGGAAAAGTTGATTCGTCTGCCAAGGGACCTAGTCAGTGTTAACTTGGTGGCACCTTCAAGAGGGGATGGGATAAACACATGGGAATGGTGAGGTGGAGTTAATGGGGGAGGATAAAGTCCAATCAGAACAGAGGGTTGATTGACCCTCTAGATGCCTAGCCAGTGCTAGACTGGTGAGGACCTAGGAAGGTCCCAGGCAGACTGGATGGACCTTGAGTCTTTTTCCATCAGTAAACATCTATGTATCTATGTGTGTACCTGAGAAGTGGCAGTATCCCATGATATACTGCACCCTGTCATGTAGTTTTGTTATTATGCGGTGGATGCATTATTTATTAAAAAATGAAAAAAAGTTTTATAAATATTTGGATTTTTTTATGTGAATGTACACCTTTAAAAATAGTTCTGTTTTCTTCTGTTTTTGACCTGTAGGTGCTGCTGTTCTGAAGCATATGCTGGAGTTGTGGGATGAAGGGATTTGTAGGGCTAGATTCATGAAGAAAGCAAACAAATACGCACATGTGGAAAAAAGGCTTGCAAAACTGCAGAAACGCAAGTGCGGCATATTCACAGTCAACATTTTTGCAAGTGCGGAAAATCGCAAAACAGGCAAGTTGCAGAATTCTGCAAGTGCCGAAAATCCTTAACATGGTTACTGCAACTGCGGAAATAATATAAAAGACCTAGCAGACAGAACAACAGCAGGTGATCCATATTAAGTGGAGCAGAAGACTTTGACAGTCTTGCAAATATTGCAGCAGAAACAGCACTCCCAGTGAAGCAAGCAGCCAGTCCCACAACTGGGACCATGGTAGCACCAACTGTAACAGCAGGACCTTTCACCCTGAAGGCAGTAAGGAGAGCTAGGGGGATACTGGGATGTATAGGAAAAGGCATCACCAATAGAAAACAGGAAGTTGTTATCCCTCTGTACAGACAGTTGGTGAGACCCCATCTGGAGTACTGCATGCAGTTCTGGAGACCCCATCTCCGCAAGGACATAGACAGGATGGAGGCAGTCCAGAGGAGGGCAACTAAAATGGTGCAGGGTCTGCAACAGAAGCCATACAAAGAGAGACTAAAAGAGCTTAATATGTATACCCTCGAGGAAAGGTGGAGAGGGGGGACATGATAGAAACATTCAAGTACCTCAAGGGAATCAACAAAGTCCAAGAGGGTAGCATCTTTCAGAAAAAGAGATGTGCAAGAACAAGGGGACACAATTTGAAGATGGAGGGGGGATGGCTCAGGGGCAATGCGAGAAAATATTTTTTCACAGAGAGAGTGGTGGACACATGGAACCGCCTTCCTAAGGAGGATGTGGGGTCAAAAACAGTGGGGGAATTCAAGAATGCATGGGCCAGCCATACAGCAATTATAGTGGGGGTAGGAGGAAGTAGGCTGTTGGTTAACTAGAATCTGCAGCTTTTCCAATAGGTCGAGAAATGGGTAGACTGGGTGGGCCAAGTGGTCCTTATCTGCCGTCAAAATCTATGTTTCTATGTTTCTGTGTATCTGTTGGTTGTGTCTCTGAGGTGTTTCTTGCTCCTGCATCTGTAGCATACACTTCTGGCTGTTATCACCTCTGCCTCTACTGCCTGTGGGACTCCTTCATGGGCTGCACAGGGTTACGTGGTTGTGCTTTGTTGCCTTTCAATGGAAATGTGTGCTAGTTTTGGTGTAGCAACTGACACTACTATACAGCCCACAGGTTTGCTGTTGTTTTGGTGCCTGAACCCCCACTATGATTGTTTCCCAAGTGTTAGTACACTGCCTTTTGCTCAGGGTGAATTACGCCTCACTCTCCTTGGTGCAACATGTGCACAACATTTTTTCCATAACTGCGGAAAAACAGTGGCTGAGAATAGCCTTTAAGGGGATTTACCATACTTTACAATGCCATTTTTTGTGCAGGAATTTTCGACAGCTGCGTATTTTCTGCAATGTATTTTTTCCATAGCTGCTGGCTTTTTGTGTATGTGATGCAGCACAGTTACCCCCTTTTTTCCACAACTATGCACATTTTTGGGACATGCACATTTTTTTCCCTTCAAAGTGTTTTGTGAATCCTGCCTGAAGTCTGTAAAAAACAAACAAACGAAAAACTGTTGGCTGGGACTTTTTCTTACCTGTTAGCAAATGCTGGGATTTAATCACGGGTAAGAAGACGTCTCAGACAATCAGTTGCTGGATTCTTTATACCTATAGCATAAGATGCAGTTCTGTAGTTTGTAATCTACATTTTATTTATTTGTTTAATCATTCACACTTCATGGATTTAAAATTTGTTTGAGAACACATTTGTTAGCAAGTGAAATCTGTCAATGCTTTGTTTAATTATTGGGTCTGTTAATGTTTTAGTATTGTTCTATATTGTTGTTTATGCTTTAGTCTCTTTTGTATTTACCTTTCTGGCTGTCCATGAACATTGCCAGGCATTGATTCATGGGCTAACCACTTCTTTTAATGAAATCAATCAATCACTCACTCACTCACTCCCTCCCTCCCTCCCTCCCTCCTCCTCCCTCCCTCCCTTCCGGTTATGAGGCGGTCTAATGCAGTGATCTAAGGCCCTGTCCACACTACACCACTTACAGTCTGTAACAGTTCCAGACCGGAACTGTTACAGTGTGTCCACACTGCTGGCAAACAGTCTCGATAACAGTTTGGAACCGTTACAGCCTGTCCACATTGGTGTGTGTCCTGTAACGTTACAGCTGCACCCTATTCCACAATGCAGTTCATGCTGCACTGGGGGGAATACTGGAGCTACACGCTCACGCGTCCACACTATGGCTGGTAACGTTACAGGGGCACAACCGTTTTCGTAACCGTTGTTCAAACCACCTCATAAGTGGTTTCAGCAACGGTTACGAAAATGTCTTCTGTAACGTTACAGATGTAAACGCAAACCATTGTGGTAACGGTTTGAGCCCTCTGTAGCGTTACAGAGGCATAGTGTGGACAGGGCCTAAGGCTCTGAGCTGCAAATCTAGAGACTCAGGTTTGAATCCCACAGCCCCCACTTACATATACTGTGTAACCCTGAGCAAGTCACTTAACCTCCCTGTGCCCTCAGGTAGCACTTGTAAACAAGCTTTTGTCTTAGTATGCCACTCCTGGTTAAACAATTGTGGGAAAAAAAAAACCTCACTCACCTGTAATTTGTAATCTGTATTTTGCAATCCACATGTTGTAATCTGTAATTTGTAATTTGTAATCCAGAAATTTGTAATCTGCGTTATATCTATAATTTAAAATGTGCAATTTGCATTTTATCTGTAATTTGAAATCTATCAGTTGTAATCAGTATTTTGTAATCTGATTACAGGTTTTAATCTTGTATTTATGCCACCAGTCTTCCTGGATGCTCCCTTCTGGGCTCATTTTAAACTATCTCTCAACCCCATTCCTCAGTCCCCAACCAACCAGGCAACCCACCTGCATACCTCCTGTGGCTGGGAGGGGATACCTGTTGGACTACATTGTATCTTTACCCAGTATTATGGGGGCATGGAGTCTGAGAGTACCCAGGTCCTTTGTCAAGCATACCTGGAGATGTTTCCGCTTGTTTCCACCCAGACGGATAGTTAGTGAGTGAGCCTACACATGGCTGTGCAGTGAAGCACACTCACAAGGAGCTTGGCCAGGAAGTCCCTGCCCCAATGCTTCAGCTGCACCACCACCTATGGCTAACAAGGTGGAAGTCTGACAGCAAGCCTGGAATCCCTCCTACCCTGGTGGAACAAGAGTGAGTGTCCTCTGGAACTCTCAATCCTCCTCCTTCTTTCCCTTGATGATCTGAGTTTGGGGCATGGACCTGGCTCACCGACACCACAAACAGTAGTGCTGCCACTGCACTGTCAGGTTGTCCTCAACACTTTTTCAAGGAACTGTTTACAGCAGGGAGCTACATTGAAAAAATTATACTCTGGCCACTCGATGGCTCAGCAGGTAACTTGTCATGCTCCCATGCCAGCAACATGGGCTTGAGAGAGCTGGATTAAGCAGCTGAGGGGATTGTAGTGGCACTACTGTACAGAAGAGCTTCAGGATGGGGAGAGTATGTGCTGGATTCTGCAGCTGCAGTGCCCCCCCGTGGTGGGTCAGGGAGCTTGCCTTCTCTGTAGAGGGATGCTGTATGCTTGTGAGTCCTGTTGGGGTGTTGCCCAGCACCAACTGGGAGGCATGTAGGACCGAGGAAGAAAACAGGGAAAAAACAAACAATGCAGCACATCATGCGGCATCTGCATGCCAGTCACTTGCACTCTTGAGCCCTGCTCCATATTAGTTCTCACTGGCTACAACAGTGGGGGCAGCGGCAGACAGGACTGGGAGGTTGCCAGTTTGCAGACCCAGTGGCAGGAGCAGGTGATGGCTAAAGGGTCAAAATGCTATATGAAAAAAGTTATTCCCACAAGTAATACATTACCTTTCAGTCCTAAAGTAATCCAGATTATGTTTAATTATTTTTTGTACTTGTTTTTCATATGATAATAAATATTTACAGCCCCATTCACAGTTGCAGTTGGCAGCAGTGCAAAAACAGGATGCAAACAGACCCCTCATTATGCCACCACAAATTTCTGCTATACACAAAAGTATGCCTTAGTTGCTGGGGGAAGCCTCCCCTGTGACTAAGTCACAAAGCAAATGGGGCCCCAGATGTTAGTAGGTGCAAACAAGGGTTGCATCTGCTAACATGTTGGATTGTGATGCCCATGGCGTGCTATGCATGGCATACTGCCTGTTGCTTTACCCTGCTTAATGCCTGTTGGGATTGCACTACTGCTGTAGTCAACTTCCACCACCAACCTGCTCCATAACCTTAGATGTGCTTGTGGGATGCTTAGCAAACTCAATTTATTCTGGGTGCCAGATGTTAGCTCTGGTAGTCCAGTGGCTTCCCACTTGAACCCCAGTCCCAGATCCTTTCCTGGCACCCAGCAGAACCACCTCCTTTGCCCCATTCCCCAACACTGCTGTTTCTAGCTCCTGTCTTGGTGATCACAGAGTGTCAGGGTGGCTCAGTTGGTAGCACATCTGCCTCTGGACAAGAAGGTTGTGGGTCCTCATCCCACATGGGGATTGGACTTGCACCTATAAATTGCTGGCATCGGAGTGCAGTATTGGGGGGGTGCTGTACTGTTGGGGTGTGCTGTCCTTCGGATGAGATGTTAAACTGAAGTCCCTTCTGCCTATCCTGGTGCTGCCCTGTTGGGTGTCCAGGTGAAAGTAAAAGAACCCAGGGCACTCTTTGCAAAGAGTAGGGAACATTCCTGGTGTCCTGGCCAACATTCCCCTTCCCATAAACCAGTTCATGAAATTATCCAGGCTGTGTGTGCGTGATGATGTGTGATATGGCCGCCACCACACATTCAGTCACTTCACTACCAGTCTAGCATTGCTTGTAAAGTGCTTTGGGATACACTGTATATGAAAAGTGCTATATAAATGCAGATTCTTCTTCAATACCCCTATGGCCTGCCTTTAGTAGCTCCAAAGGCAGAATGTATCACAAAACTCTGTGACTGCTGTTGTGTGGTAGGTGCTGTTTGTCAAAAGCATTTTATCCACAGAATGAACTAAGGACATTTACAAGATGCATTCTGTTCACACAATTAATTTATTTTGCCCACTGAATAAAGTTAGCTTTCTGACAAAAAGCATTTTGTGCATAGAATGAAAGAGTCTGATTAAATACAGTTTGTCCATAATATCTGCTCCCAAAACTACCCACAACCAAGCATCTGCCTCATAACTACCCCACTCCAGCAAAAGCCCCACAGCTACCCAACATTCACATCCCATGATCTGCCTTGCAACTACTCCACCACTATATCTGCTCCCCAGAAGTGCCCCACACCCCAGTATCTACCCTGTAACTATCCCCACTCCTGTATGTGCTGCCCAACAGACCAGCACTCAAGGATCTACCCCACAATTATACCATATACCAATTTCTGCTCATAACCATCACCCTACCCCAGTATCTGCCTCATAACAACCCCATACCCTGGCATCTGCCCAACAATTATACCATACCCCAGTATCTGCCCACATAACCCCCCCACACACACCCCAGTAAGGATGAACCAGTGACGATTTTCATATTTAGTGAATGTGATGAAATTTTGCATGTTTACCTTTGATCGGCACGGGGGCATTATGTCACAAGACGTAATGCCACATGGCACTATCGCGCTACGTGAGTAATGCCATGAGGCATCACGTCTTTGTTCTGTAGGGAGCTCTGCCCCCACACCCTCCATTATGGAGGGCTGTGCCCCTGGACCCACCCCCACTAAAGATTCTCAACTCCGGGGAGGGGTCCAACTCAGGGAGTGCACAGATCCGGGTTTTGCCATAATGCCGTATGCTATTAAGTGTGCAACATTATGACCTGGTACGCCTTTGATCTGGACTAATCAAATTTTTGAGGCACTTCAGGTCACTTCGACTTTCAGTAAAAGAATAAAAAAAAAAATACTCTAGCCTTTCCCAGGTGGTTGGGGCTAGTCCCATGGACACCCCTTTCCCCAACCAAGTCACCTTTCACCTCCTCATCTTATGCTCAGACAATTTTTTTTAAAACATGTACGGCTTCTGACACTGTGCCAGGTGCAGAGTTGAGTTTTTTTAAACTGACTGGTGGAATGGAGGAGGATGGAAAAGGTTGGGCTTGACTGAAGTGACGTGTGGCAGTGAAGAAGTGTCTGTTATGGTAATAGTGTAGATTATCGGGTTTGCATAGGAAGCATGCCGTAAAAGCTTCCTGAATAGAGCACTGTTTTGGTCACATGCCTTATTTTTCTGCTTGTCAGTTTATTTGAGTTGGGGGGCTTTGCCCCACACCCCCCTTGTGTTTTTTTAAAAGAGGGTGTAGGGGCGAAGCCCCCCTCAACTCAAATAAACTAATAAAAAGTAAAGGAACGGGCGATTTGACCAAATAGCATAACTAGAGCTCTTTGCTAATAGCATAGGTCCTACGGACCGATAATCTACACTATCGCCTCTCTGACTCCCACTGTTAGCCTGCTTTTTCCCCATACCAAGGACCCAAAATATATTTGGCCAAAGTATTGAAGCCGCACTGAAGATACAGGGTCTGAAGAAATGAGTTGTCAGTTTTCACAGTCCTTCACCTTTGCACACCAGTATCTGCTTCGCAACTGTACAATATGCAAATATCTGCTCCTACAACCACTTACTCCCATATTTCTCAGATAGCTAGTCAATGAACCCACTTGGGACAGGGCAGTGCTGGACCTGGTGCTTACAAACAGGGAAAACATTGCTGATGTCACAACTGGAAGTCCCCTTGGTACCAGTGATCACCATACAGTGTGATTTAACATTAGGATGGGAACAGAGGTAAATCTCTCAAGGATGCGGGTTCTGGACTATAGGAGGGTGGATTTTATATTTTTTTATATTCAACATTTTTATTCATTTTCCAACAACACGTGTAACAGACAAGAAAAAAAAACAATGCCAAGGACAAACAATTAGGACAGATCTAGGACTAACAATTATCTCCAGTTTGCCATAAGGTATTACAGAGCTGTGAATACAGTTTTTCCATGTGAAAAAAAAGAAAAGAAGAAAAAAGTAGCAGAGGGCAGGGCCCAAAAACTAGGGTATGCAGGTTGCAGCTACCCATAACCCAACCACCATCGGGTACTGTTAATGCTGGATGTTCTTTTATGGGACAAAACCAGGGTCTTTAGTAGAAACATACATGACCCACCTACTCCACCTGTTTCACCCCGTCTTCTTGTTGACGTATTCGATATGTAAGCATTTTAATATCATCGATAGTATTAACTGTGCTATCCATCCTTCTATAGCCAGGATCACCCACCTTAAGCCATTTTCTTGTTATGCATTTTTTGGCCATATGAATTAATATTCCCAAGAGATATTTTACTGCAAGGTCCCTTAACGTATTAGGGTATAACATAAAAGGGAATAGATGCTCAGTCAGTTGCAGCTGTGGTGAGAATATCTCCTGTAAAGCTTTCTCTACTGAGGTTAGGAATGGGGAGAGTTGAGGGCAGGCCCAGAACACATGGTAGTGCTCTGCCCGTGTTTCACCACACTGTCTCCAGAAGTGGCTGTTCAGTGCCATTCTCTATGTACTTGTTGGATGGGTGTAAAGAAATATCATACTAGGCATTTCCAAATGTACTCTCTCAAGGATTATGAGGAAGAGAGCCTGTAGGAGTTACAACATGCCACTTGCCACTGCTCTGGGGTGAGAGGCTGCGTAATCATGCATTCCATTTATCTAGGATTGTAATAGGATGAAGGGCTCTAATCTGAAGGAGGGCCTTGTAAACACAGGAGATCATATCTGTCATGGATTCTCCCTCTAGGTCTCATATGGTCAACCTTACAAGTGGGTTGCCTGTATCTAGGAGTGGGCCCTGGCATATCCAGGAGGACATATTGGCACGCACTTGGAAGTAACGAAACATATCTGTCAGAAGTAGGCCCAGATTCTCCTGAATAGTCTGAAATGTTTGGACATCATGACCATCTAATAGCTAGTATGGATAGCGCGCTCCTCTGTTATACCAAATCTTATAGTCAGTATCTAGTCTGGCTGGCAGGAAATGTTTGTGAAAATGTAAGGGGAGCAACCAAAGCATCTGCTTTTGGAGACCTGCCCTCGCTCTCCACACTGTCCATAACTTAAGTGCTGGAGAGACATGGGAAGAAGAACCATCAGTAAGCACACTGAGCTGCTGAGAAATCTAGGAGTGCTATTTCTGGATAAATAGTTGGTAGGAATACTCTTTCCAACTGAGCATCCTGCTGCTGTGGAGAATTCATCAGCCAGCATAAGACTGGTTATATCTGCACCACATCATGATACAATGAAAGATCCGGGAGAGCAAGCTCTCCCTGGTCCTTGGGTCTGCAGAGAGTGGAGTATGCTATTCTCAGCAGTCTGCTCTGCCATAGGAATCTACTAATCATCCTACTCTGCCTCATCCAGTGTACCCTGTCTATAGGGATAGACAAAGACTGAAAAAAAAAATAGAGAAATTTAGGGAGCACCATCATTTTGACAGTGGCTATGCAACATTCCAAGGAGAGTGGTATTACATTCCATCTATCTAGGTCTATTTGCAACTGTGTATGTAGGGGAGAGAAGTTAGCAGAGACAGGTTCTGAGGACCTGGTCAAATTGACTGTTAAATAATGCATCCAGCGGAGGTCCCAACGAAAGGGGAACATGCGTCTCAGCTCTGGGGAAGGAGCAACATTAACTGACAGAACCTCTATTTTGTGTTTCTTCAATTTAGTACGGGAAAATGTGCCAGATTTCCTCAGCAAGGACCAGATTGCAGGGAGGTCAATGTCAGGAGCCGTGAGAAACAGTAACACATCGTTAGCATAGAGGGCGATGCGATGTTTGAGCCTGTCTGGACCCCTGTGCTCTGTTATAGTAGGATCTTGACATATAGCTTGATTAAGTGGCTCAATGTAAAGAGTAAGTGGCCAGCTCTGTAACATGGCGGACGCAGATTAGCTGAGCTCCCTAAGACACTGCAGTTTTGTTGGTGTTTGAGTAACCCCCGCGGCTGGTTCGACCATTAAATTTGGCGTGTGTTATTAGTAAAATGGATGGCGTCCATGAGAAAGAAAGATAAACAATCGTAACTTAAATTTGGAACCGGGGAAAAGCCGAATTGCTCAGGGCAGGGACCTAGTCCAGAAGACACGAGGTTGGGGCCTGCTAATGACGGAGGAGATAAGTCCGATCTACAAAGATCCCTTGCAGCTGTCCCTGCCACTCTGATACAGATTCAACATGACATGAAGGCAGGTTTTGCTAATATTGCTGCTCAGATTATTTACATGCAGTCCGTAGTCACCGGACTGTCAGAAACAACTGCTGCTCATGCCGATCAAATTGCCCAACTGGAACAACGAGTGGGCACCCTGGAAGACTCTCTCACTGTGTCTGCTAGAGATAAGACCTCCCTGCAAAATACTGTGCGAGAGCTCATGGCCCAAGTAGGCGACCAGGAGAATCGCTCGAGGAGGCCGAATATAAGGATTGTGGGACTGCCTGTGGGTCTTGAGGGAGATAAATCAGAATCATTCTTCCATAAATGGTTGGTGGATCACTTAGATTTATCCCCTAATCTGGCACAATGCAAAATCGAGTGGGCACACAGACTGGGGCCTCCTCCTAAAGTGGGTGACAGGCCCAGGCACTGCCTGATAAAGTATTTAAGGTTCACGGAGAAAGAGGCAATACTTAAGCAAGCCAGAGTACGGGCTCGACTGAAGTGCAGAATGGCAAGGTCATGATCTTTCAAGATTACAGCAGGCAGCTTCAACTTAAGAGACAACGCTTTGCTGAGATTAAATCTAAACTGTTTCAACTGGGGTGGAAATTAACCTTTCTGTATCCAGCAAAGCTTCGCATGAACCGTCCTGGGAGCACCCCAGAGTGTTTTCATGTCCTAAGGAGGCTGCACGATGGGTGGAGGAGGAGTTGAAGAGGCATAGGAGAGAGGCTCCAGCTGAAGTGGCCGGCTCAGATAAATGAGGCCCTGGTTTTGTTTTTTCCGAACTGCTTCAATATGTCGCCGGGAATGCGCGGCCTAGACTTGGGATCTAAAATGCTGATGGTCTGTCTCCATACATCGGCACAGCTACGCCGCAAGGTACTGGATATTGTTATTTCTTCTCTGTTATTATTTGTATTTCTGTGGAGGTAGCGATATGCGCCCACTTAAGCTTACCGGGATCCTTGTTTCTTAAATGCCCCGACCTGGTCTAGGGACCAGGGTATCAGCGAGGGTTCGGAGGTTTTGTTTTGCTGAATGAAGCTTGAATGAAGCTCACTTGTGGAACTAATCCAATCGTGTATCTGGACTGATGGGGACGTTCTGTTCACTGTCCTAATGACTCTGTATAAATGGTGGAATTGTTCCCATTTTCCCCTCTCCCACCTCTCTTTTAATCTTAATGTTCCTTATGGTTTCCCTTGCTATAATTGGTTGCTGTTGGAATATAGAAGGAACATATCAGTTTGCTTAATAATCGACTTGGGGGAGGTAGTTCCAGTGTGATTTAGCTCACTCCTTTCTTAATTATCCCTTTGGGAGAACCGAAATTGGGATTGCTGTTAATCTGGCTTTTATGCCTTATTATGGGGGTTTCACTTTACTTTATTTGTGTGTGCATGCCTTTAAATATGAACATCTACTCTACTTTAGTTTTAAAGTCCGCTAATTGTTTGTAAGGGATTCTATGATGGATTTTACTTCTGTCTGGGGGTTGCACTTCTGGTTCTGGGTTTACTGGGTGGGCTGGGGACTGAGGATCCTGGTCAGGCTCCATTTTTTTGCTGTACAGGGGTCAGACCTGCCCTTAGCTTCCACTGGTCTAATGTTGTGGTTCATTATCTATGTGGTCATCATTATCTGGGTGGTTCATTATCTATGGAAGGGTGTTCTGGGGTAAGGTTTAGGGGGCTTGGTTTATTTAGGGGGGGATGTAGAGTTTCGCTGGGCTCTAAATTTGTGTTGTCCCAGAGTCCAGCTTCTTCCTCACCTCTACAGGTCAGGGGTTTGTTAGTTGCTTTATAAAAAATGGTTGGGTACCATGGTCAGGCTGCAACTTAGTATATGCCTTTGTAAGAGATGTGGGTCATTTCTCAGTTCTACGTGGGAATATGACTGATGCTATTAGAATTACCTCTTTAAACATCTATGGTCTGAAATAGGTGATCAAAAGGAGGAGATTGCAGACAGAAGTCAAAAGATCTAAATGGCAAGTGGTGATGCTCCAGGAGACCCATATGTCTTCGGGGGAGGCAGTGAAAACCACTGGTGCTCTTGGTGGGACTTGTGTATCCTCAACTTTTTCAACTAAATCCAGAAGGGTGGTGCTCTGGTTCTCCAGGAGGATGAGGGTTAATGTAATTGAGCAGATCACTGACCATTATGGGAGATTTGCCCTAGCCCGAGTGTCTCTCACTTCGGTCAGTGTGATATCCATGGGGTCTATTTATGCTCTAAATATTGAACAACCTGAATTTTTCCAACAATTGGCCTTGGAAATGTCAAAATGGCCAGGGCCATGGATCTTAGGTGGGGTCTTCAATTGTGTCCTTGATGGGGTAATGGATAGATTTAGCACGACCCCTTGTGCCCCTTCTAAAAATGCCCTTGCATTGGCAGCATTGGAGAAGGACTTGTGCCTGGTAGACATTTGGCAGCATATTTACCCAACTTGAAGAGACTACAGTTTCTTCTCACATGCTCACAAATCGTATGTCCAGCTGGATAGAATTTTGCTGTCCCACTCTCTGATCCCGGCCTCAAAATCAGCAGTTTACTCCCCAATGCTTTTATCTGATCATGCACCCCTCACGGTGGATCTGGCTACGGGAGAGTCGATCCCTGTGGTTCGGCAATGGAAGTTAGATCCCCTACTGCGCAAAGATAATGGTTACCAGTCTGGTGTATCTGATATGATTAGGGAATTTCTAATCTTTGACAAAAGTGGGGATACAACACATGAAGTAAGGTGGGAAGCATTGAAAGTGTCCATCAGGGGTTATTCCATTGCGTCTGCGATCCATAAAGCAAGGGGCTCACATTGTGACCTACAAATGCTTAGGACCAAAACTGAGGCCTGTGAAACAGCGCATAAAAATAGACCCACTGCTGCTGCTGTGTATGGTGTCTTGCAAAAATTAAAGCGTCAGTATAATACCTGAGCAGTGTCAACTTGGAGAGGGCTATTCTGCTATCCCATGCTGGTGCCTATTTTGATGGTGATAGCGGTGGTAAGTACCTAGCATGGCAGCTTCACTGACAAAAGGGAGACAGGTTGGTGGAATTCATTCGGGATGAGGGGGGTGTGGTTAGGGGAGATACCCCTGGGATCAGCCAGGCATTTGGGGCATTCTACAAATCCCTATACACATCACAGGGTCATCCAAACCAAGAGGCCCTTGACAGGTTCTTTGCTCTAGCCCCATTACCTAAGCTATCTGATGCCCAGGTGAATGAGTTGGATGGACCTGTACTAGTGGGTGAAATTTCAGGTGAGATTGGAGGACTTCGGGGGGGGGTCGGGCTCCTGGACCGGACGGGCTCCCTATTGATTTTTTTAAATCCTTTCAGAACCTTCTCCTCGAACCCTTGCACAATATGTTAGTAGAATACCTGATTAAAGGAGTGTTGTCCCCCTCCATGCGGTCAGCTACCATCATGGTTCTCCCCAAGCCTGCCAAGGATCTCTCCTATTGTGCCTCATATAGGCCAATATCTCTGCTTACAGCAGATTATAAAATTCTTGCCAAGGCCATGGCAATGAGGTTGTAGATTTTGCTTCCTCATCTCATCCACAAGGACCAGGCTGGTTTCATCAAGGGTCGGCAGGGGAAACATAACATCAGACGTACCCTGAATGTTATACATCGATGAAGAACTAGGGCCGGCTCCCATGGTGCCACTATCCTTTCCATTGATGCTGAAAAGGCCTTTGACCACGTGGAGTGGGGGATATCTTTTTGACACTCTTCAGAGGTTTGGGCTTGGACCTGGCTTTTGCTCATGGATACGCACATTGTACCAACACCTACTGCTCAGATCGTGGTCAATGGGGCCATGTCCCTGAGTTTTGAATTGGGGCGTGGTACAAGGCAAGGTTACCCCCTCTCACCCCTCCTTTACGTGTTATCGCTCGAAGCCCTGGCTGCTAGAATCCGGGTGAATAATAACATATGTGGATTTCAGGGGAGGGGGGTGTTCACCACAAACTAGCATTGCATGCCGACGATCTGCTGCTCTACCTACAATCTCCCGCCAATGATTTACCTGAAGTGTTCAAGGTCATGAGTGAATACAGAGACCTGTCCGGCCACAAAGTTAACTGGACCAAAAGCGAACTACTTCCCATAGGGGCTGGAGAAAGGGCCAGTCTAATTGCCAATCTTGGTGGCCTGCAAATGGTGGTGAAATTGAGATACTTGGGAGTTCTTCTTTCTGTGCGAACTCACACGCTCTATGCTCTAAATTTAAAACCCCTCGTGCATAATATATTGGAGGATTGTGACAGATGGGTTGGGCTTCCCCTTACATTAATTGGTAGAGTGGGAGTGGTGAAAATGATGATCCTCCCCAGGTGCCTGTACATATATCAGGTTCTCCCTATCTCCCTCCCCCTTGCATTTTAAACAACTTAATGCAATCATTCATAAATTTTTGTGGAGGGGCAAGCTGGCGCGTATCAAAAGATCTATCTTTTTTTATGCTGCTTGCCCATGGGGGTCTGGGTCTTCCAAATTTTTATTGGTACTATATAGCTGCTCAGCTGACCTACATTGTTGGTAATGACGGCTCAGACCCTCCTCTGTGGCTGTGCCTTGAGGAGGACCTACTTCAGGCCCCTCTACGTGAAGGCCTTTGGTGGGGACCTTGTGGCCAGGTTCCAATAAGGTGCAAATAGCTAACCCATTTACAGCAACTACTCTTCGGTGCTGGAGCAAAGCCCATGAACTTTGTGGACATAAGTTTTCCCCCTCCCCAAATACAGATTTGGTCATTGCAAAGTGGCTCAAGGGCCCATGCTTGGCTTCCCTGATTCAGAGACTTCTGGTATGGCATAAGAAAGGGTTGAGGTTGGTAAGACAGCTCTACATGGGAGAACTGCTCTTAACTTTCCCATACATATGTAACCAGTGGGGCATCACTGCAGCCAATTATTTTGTGTGTGTCAAGGTGAGAAGCACTCTGGGCAACACACTAGGTCCTGAATATGAGTGGGGTACACCATCGCTAATTGAGGAAGAGATCTTCTTCCCCCAACCGCTGGCCAAACCTTTAACCATACTCTACAAAATCCTATTGGAAAACAATGGGGATAATGCGGAAAAGACTTGGATGGATTGGCAGACTGATTTAAATTTGAACAACGGGGGGGGGATCAGGATGAGCACCATCTGACATTTTAACACATGCTCCAGAAGCAACAAGCTAAAACCAATCCAATTTAATTTTATGTATCGAACGTATGTGACCCCTACTCAACTCCAAGCTCTGGATCTGACTAAACCAGATATCTGCCCCAAATGCATGGTTCATTCAGGTGATTTTATACATACAGCTCTGTCTTGCCCAAAGATCACCCCATTCTGGTTCAAAATATGCTGAATCATGGAGAAAGTGCTGAATCGTGCTCTCCCATGCACCCCTTTGGAGTTCCTGCTAGGGGCTGACCCTCACCGCCCTAGGGGCGGACTGGCAGAGATGATTTGGTCATTGGCATTGATTAATGCTTGGAAAACAATTGCCCAATGCTGGCTTGCCACTTCCCCTCCCACTATACAGCAGTGGAGTAACAATTTATGCCTCTGCATGAAGCTGGAAAGGGTGCAATGGAATGCTATGGGTATGGGGGATAGATTCAATTTAGTGTGGGATCTGATTCAATTGGCTATTGAGGATAGTCAATTCCCTACTTAAGTGCATATATTTAACTTTCTGATGGCACTGGGGCTGATCTGTTTCAGCCATTACTGGTGACCAAGAAGAATTGTAGAAGGGGTAGTACTATGGCCCACGCTATTGGCTGGTTAATGTGTGGGGTTGTGACTGTAACTATTCCTGCAATTCCTTGGGGTTTGAAGTCATTATCCCTACTGTTTCTTGAACTTACACTGAATCCATACCTGTAGTATTGATTGAAACTGTATTCCTTGATGTCTTGAGGTACCAAGTAATGTAAACGGACTTGCTTATATTCCAAATGTAGTGCTTTTAATCTGCCTGTACCATGGTTTTACCCAACAACCAATAAAATATTTTGAAAAAAAAATGTAAAGAGCAAGTAACGGGGTGATAGGGGGCAGCCCTGTTGGGTCCCACGGGAGAGAGTGAAAGGTGGGGAAAGATGGCCATTAGCTCTTACTTGTGCTTGGGGGGGAGGCATATACCTTGGAAATGAGGTCCAAAAAAGCAAGCGGAAATGCGAACTGTTGTAAAGTGGCACAGAGAAAGTCTGGTGACACTCGGTTAAATGTCTTCTCTAAGTCAAGACTGAGGGTCAGGAGAAGATGTCCAGTACTGAATGCCTGATGGAGGATTGAAAGAGCCTGATGTATACTGTGCATAGTGTGCCGTGTACAGATAAATCCCGTTTGGTCTGAGTGAATCAATCGAGGCAGTATTGCATCCAGTCAATGCGCTAATATGGACATAAATAACTGGTAGTCAGTGTTCAGCACCGATATTGGCTGATGTGAATTACACCAGTCTGGAGAGTTCCCCTGTTTAGGAATTATCAAGATTATGACATAGCGCCAAGAAGGAGGAGGGGGAGTCTCCTCCTTAAGCAAGTCATTGATCATACGATGGAAAAAGGGAAGAAGGGTGGTTAAGAATATTTGGTAGAGCTCTGCCAGGTAGACATCTGGCCCCTGGCATTTACTATTTTTCGACCTATTTAGGGCTGTTTGAATTTTCTTGTGCAGGAATCAGGGCCATTAAAGTGGCTCCTTATTCTTCAGACAATCCTAGAAGATGCAGATCATTAAGGAAAGCTTTCAATTCAGTTTGTGCTGGGTCTGGGAAGGCAGAATATAGATACTTATAGTACATGACAAAGGCCTCAGAAATTTCGGTTTGGTCTCTACAGATTTGATTAGTAATTGGGTGTCTGATTTTTATAATCGTTGCCCTTTGTCTGTATCCATGGACTCTATGTGCTATCAATCATGCCACCTTAGGGCCTCCATCATAGAACTTTGTCTTATGTATCGTAAGGCTTTTTCTGTTTGTTGTTGAGCAAGTGTATTGAGCTGTTTTTTAATCTGTGTTAACTGTGTAGGATCCCTTAAGGTACTCTGCTGAAAAAAATCACAGAGGTTGCCAGTAGGTCCTCTCTGTGGGCTCTACTTTATTTTTCCCTCCCGGTAGCATAACCTATTAAGTGGCCTCTCAAGACCATCTTTACCATATCCCTGACAATGGCTGAACTAACTGTAGGATGGTCATTGTGGGCGATAATCTCTCTAATCTGTCATTCCAACAGCTCAATGAATTTTGAGTCTTTAAGGTATAAAGGGTCCAATGCCAAGTAGGGATTCTTCAAAGAAGACCCAAATTGACTTCAAGTATTAGTGGGGCATGGTCTGAATAGGGGATGGGGCCTATGTGACATCTCGTGACCCTGTACAGGTCATCTTTATTTGTGAATGCATAATCTATTCGACTGTACTTCTGATGGGGGTGGGAAAATGAGTGTATGCACATGTGTTATAAAAGAGTTCTCTTCAAATATCTGCCCATCCCAACGACTCCATCATCTGGTGGAAGACTTTATGGGCCATCTGTGTTTGAGTCTGACATGGAGTGGTGGTGTCTTAAACTGGGTCTATAAGGAGGTTACAGTCCACTGTTATCAAGAGGAAACCCCTTTGTCTAAAACCAGATTTACCAATATCCTTATAAAGGAGGTATCAGAACTTGGGGAATGTACCAATTAGCTATCGTAACTGGGATATTTTCTACCTTGCACTATAACACAACAGCCTTCCTTAACCTTCACTATTTTAATCATTTGAAAAATCAAATGTTTGGCTATCAGTATTATTACTTCACATCTCTTCCCTTTTCCATAGGTGGCAGAGTAGGCATGGGAGTAGCCAAACTTTTTTTTTGTAAATTGTATGGATTATCCATTATACACAGAGGAATACGTATACATACAGAAATCATATTTTTACCCAAAAACAAAATAGGCGACAAGCAAAATCTGTTTAATAAAATACAAAGAATATTTGAAACTACAGCTTGCTTAGATGACTGTCAGCCCCAACAGATTATCAGAAGTTAAAAGTCCAGGGAAGTAAGATTGTAGGAGATGACACTCTGTGACAGCTAATATATTTGATTTGCTGACATTCTCCTCTTCTCGCAGGTCTGAAAATAGTGAGGGAGGCTGTACATTTGTAAATAGAGCACGTATTTAGAATTAAGACTGTCTGAGCTCAGTCATGTTAAGATTACAACCCTGCATACTCAAAGCATAAATCTAACACCCTGCAGGGAATCAGATGGTAACCGTAGGAATCTAAAAAGAAAGTTCACAAACTGAGCGGTGCACCGCTGTACATCCATCAATTAACTGTGCCCAATTACAATAGAAAAATGGGCTTATCAGGTGACACAGACAAATAACATGGATAAAACATTTAACAGGAGTCAGCCGCCTATTAAAATAATACAGTACGAGGAGCCATGGTCAGGGGCCCTTTCCAAATTGGAACCTTGAGCCTCCGAATGCATTAAGTTAACCAGTTTGTCCCACAAAAACAGAGGCTGCTTCAGGATCGGTGAAAAGATGCATTTTCTGGTTATATGTAACCTGCAGGCATGCTGGAAAAGGTAGTTGGGCCACCACACCTCTCTCCATAAATTACTTTTTAATAAGCTGGAGCTTTATCTTCCTTTCTTGTATTTGCAAGGAAAGGTCAGGGAAAAAGCTGAATTTACTTCCTTCCCAAACAATGTCACCCAGATGGTGGACTGCCTAAAACAGTTCAGTGGGCCTACGCAACTTGGTACAGTGTTATGCTTCTGCAACTTAGATAATCTTTGGCTGTTCACCTCTCTATCTGTGGGATATACCACCTTATAGGGGTACGAAGGCAAGGAACCCTAGAGGAGGATTCCACCCCTAGAGGTGCCGTGGGAATGATTCCCTTGGCTAAAGATACCTTAAGAAGGAGCCCATGGAATAGAGATGAGCCACTGGAGGAGGAGGAGGAGGGGAGGATGGTGAGGCAATGAGGAAATTATCTTGGGACCAGTTAGGAGGAGTGGCCTTTTATGGCCTGAGCTGGGGCTTGGTTAGTTGCTCCGCCCCACTGAACCACAGGCATAGCCTACCAATTCAATAGGCCTATGCAAATTGGTATAGTGTTATGCTTGTGCAACTTAGATAATCTCTAGCTGTTCAGCTCTCTATCCATGGGGTATACCACCTTGTAGGGGTGCAAAGGCAAGGAACCCTAGAGGTGCAGTGGGAATAATTCCCTTGGCTAAAGGTACCTTAGGAAGTAGCCCAAAAAGAGTGTCAAGCAGCGCATGTAAGGTGATGAACACTTATTTGTATTGAAATCATGTACGTAGGTCAGTAGGTGTAGTATAGACAGGAGCATGAGTACAGTAACAGGAGACAATGGATAAATAGTGACTCTCATAGGTCAGAATGTAAGGCACAGAGGCATGACTTCCTAAAGAGAGAGGGAACAGCTATGGGTTCACATCCATCTCCATCCAACAGTGGAAACCTAACTACATAACCTAAGGAATATTACTACACCTATCTAGGTATTAAGACCATTGGCATGGAGGAGAGAAAAACACCCATTGAGGAGGAAACCTCTGGAGATCCAAAGCCTAGATCACCTTCCCTTCAGGCTTCAGAACATTTAGTTTAGGCCAAGGCCTGCTGCGGCGAGATGCAGATGTGCCATCTTCCACCATGGCCACATACAGACACACCATAACCTGCTAGGGTGACACAACATGCTGTAACCCACTATGGCTATACCCAGATCGGCCATAGCCTGCTATGGCTACACATACATACTGTAACCCACTACAGCTGTACTCAGATGTACCATAACCCACTATGGCAACATAACATGCCATAACCTGCTACAGCTATACCCAGATGCGCCATAACCTGCTATGGTGACACAACATGCCATAACCACTACGGTTATCCCCAATGCACCATAACCCACTATGGTGACATGATGTTCTGTAACCTATTATGGCTATACACAGACCTGCCATAACCCGCTATGGTGACACAGCGTGCCGTAACCCGCTACGGCTATACCCAGATGCGCCATAACCCACTATGGTAACATGACATGCTGTAACCCACTATGGCTATATCCAGATGTGCCATAACCTACTATGGTGGCACAATGAGCTGTAACCCACTATGGCTATACCCTGATGTGCCATAACCCACTATGGTGACACAACGAGCTGTAACCTGCTACGGCTATACCCAGACATACCATAATCCACTACGGCAACACACGTATGTGCTGTATCCCTCTATGGCAACACACAGACATGCCATTTCCTGCTCCTGGTAATATACAGAGAAATTGCTCTGACTGCTTGGAGCCACGGTGCCCCGCCATGACCATGCAGTCCCCCACCGTGGAAAAAACAGAGAAGCCACGACCAGGCACCATGACACCAAACAGTTAAGTAAACATTTCAGATAAAATAAGTTAATGCCAGCAGCTGTAGCTGGGCTGACATGACATGGAGTGAAATGCATGCTGAGGGGTCCTGAACGTAGGTCTAGGATAACAAGAAATATGCAAACAATAAAATGTAATTGGCAAGGCAGAAAACCCCCCAAAAGAAATCAGCTACTGCAAGCTGGTCAGAGACATGAGCTGCAGAGCAGGAAATGTCATGCAGAGCGTACACATGCCGGGAATACACGAGCATACCAGACTAGCAGGAAGGGCAAGCACAAATGGGAAGATAGTACGAAAGAGCAGGACAAAGGAGAAAAGCCGAGGATGCCGTCTGTGGAGGAGCAATAGGGCACTGTTGAAAGAGGAAGTACCCGCAGTCAGGAGAAAATGAGTACGGGTGCTTGATGGAAGAGAGAGAGAGAGAAAGCACCAAAGCAGGTGCCAGCTCAAGCAAGGAAAGCAGCCAACCAAAGCAGCCGGTGGGAAGGAAACCCCCGAAGAGAAGCACAGACAAGGTGGGGGGGATGACAACACAAGACAGCAGAAGATGAGGGGACAGCCATGACGGAAGCAGAAAAAAGGAGAAACAATGGAGAAGGAAGGGGGAAGATGGCCCCGGGGAGTGGAGAAGAAGAGACAGGCTGCCCGAGCGTGTGGCGGGTGCAGAAGCGGCCTGGCTGGGGGGAGGCAACTGGAAAGGCTGCCAGCAGAAATAAACCCCAAAGAGAGGGATGGATGAAGGGGAGAAGATGCAGTGGGGCGAGTGGCAGAAGAGGGGAAACAATAGAGCGGAGGGGGCGATGGCCCTGGGTAGAGAGAGACAAACGAGAGTGGGGGATAACATAAGCTATAGGGTGGCAAAAGAAAACAATGACAGGGGCGATGGCCACCAAGGCAGGCCGAAGAGCACAGGGAAAAACAAACAGAAGGGGAACCTGGGAAAACCTGAGGAGCACTGAGGGTGGCTGGAGGCAAGATGAAAGAGGGGACAGGGAATGACAAAAACAAGGAACAGAGTGAAGCAGAAGAAGGAGCGGCACACAGTGTTGCGCCTCCGGCCGCAATGATGAAATGATCATGGGAACAGTTAGGAGGAGCGGCCTTTTATGGCCCGAGTGGGGGTGTGGTTAGTTGCTCTGCCTCATTGAACCACAGGCATAGCCTTCCAATTGGATTCTGGCTTTGGTTGTAGAGAAAGTGTTGATTGCTGTAAGGGAACACTCACCATTGCTTTCCTGGGGTCAGGAATGCATGGGGATGACAAAGACCTAGACAATGTGGACACATGAGTCCCTCGGAAGAAAGGCTAAGTCGTCAAAGATAAATTTGTTCAAGTTATTCAATAAGTCCACACGTTACGCCAGATGAGGAGGATAACCAACTACCCAGACATTTCTTTTTCTTAAGTCATTTGCCAGAGTCTCCACTTTGGCCCTCAAGAAACCCACATCCTGGATGAGACCCATGTTTACTTCAGCCTGACATTCTGAAGCAGTGTGAAATTCAGTGATGGAAGTTTTATTTTCAGTAATTTTCTCATTGATATCCAGGAGTTTTTGTTCTAGGGAGATGAGGTGCTTATTTGTTTCATCCCCTGTCACCTGAAGTTTGGTGGGGAGAGACATGATTGTGGAAAAGTCTGGGCTGCTAGACAAAGAGTGCCCACTGGATTTAGCTGACTCACTTGTTCCAGAAGAGGCAAAATAAGTTTCCAGTCTGTGTGCCAACTGCTGCTGCTTTTTTGGGCCCATGCTGATCACAATATTAGAAATGATCAGGAACTGAGTAAGATTTATTCAATTATGCAATATAAGGATCTAAATTCATTTAAAATTGTAAATGCTACACTGAGCTGTGAAAGGGGCTTCCACCATCTTGACTGCTCCACTGGGAGTAGCAAACTTAACCAATTTCTTGCTTTCCTTCTGTATAAAATGAGTTTGCTGAAGGGGGACTACGGATAGTCTATCTTTTTTATTATAGAGAAATCTTTGGCCCTTTTAACCGGGTTGTTGAGTCCATTGACATTTACAGAGTACACCTTCAGTTTTGGGTTACTCATTGGTCATGTGTGAAGGGCAAGCAGATGGTGAAATTCCAACAACGGCTAGTGCTAGAATGTTTGGGTCCTTCATAAACCTCATGGTATCTAACAGAACCAAAAACACTACTTCATGACTTCCAGGTCCGCATTAGGTTATGCACACCCCATGGGCCTGCCCTCCCCCCGCACACTTCCACTCTTCCTTGCAGTCCTAGAATGATACGAACAACAACATGTAAAGTTAGAACAACAGAGAACCAAAACTATATACAATGAATTATAGATCAAGGGAGCGTGACTGACCAGTTGGAGTGCTCCTTTCCCCTTCGTGTGAAGCACTCTTATTCTGTAAAGAGTGTCTCATGGGCAGATGCCCTTGAAACAGGCATGTTTCAGGAACAGTTTAAAAAAATATATATATTATTGCTCACGCTCGATCAATAATATATTAATATGTCCCCTGTTGCCACTTCATGGCTGAAATGGCAAGTACAGGAGCAGGAGCATCTGAAGAAGTGGCTGAATGCAGGGAAGAGACTCATAGTGTCGGAGGTACTATGCTACAGTAGTGAGGTATGAAACGTAAGTTTTGGAGGTCCCCATGGAGGCCGAGCTGAACCAGGAGAATCCTGTGTGGGATGACTGGATGAGTTGAATGGAACTGCTATTGAGGCCATCGATGTGGACAGGCTGGATGATGAACCTTCGCGAGCAGTATAGAGGAAGGTATAGAATGTACATATGCAGTCTGTTCGGTTAGTGGAATGTCCGCCAAAGATGCAGGTTTTGAGGGGTGAAGATATAAATGGTGATGAGATGGCTGGGGAGCATTGGCTGGATGAGAAACGGTGATGAGGTAGTCTCAGAGAGAGTGGTAGAAGTATTGTGTACATATGGTAGGAGTATATGCGATTTGAGAGGCTTGCGTAAGGCTATCGTGAGGTTGTGAAACATTAGGGTACGATCAAGTACCTCGATAGGAAGGTAGAATATGTCCCAAGACATCCGAGGAATTGAGGTGTGCTCCACGGAGATGTCCTGCATATACAACTGGAGCTGGAACTGGAACAGGAAGGAAGCTGAATTGCAGTAGAAGAAGCGAACCAATCGAGGAAGTAACAAGCTAGGCCCATATGTGGCCTAGCTGGAGTGTGGGACCTCCACGTAGGTCCTTTGTGTGAAGAGTTTGGTTGATCGAACTGTAAAGTAGGTCTCAGACAGTTAGACCAACGAAGGTGAGACCCCCACGTGGGTCTACCTTCCTGAAAATGGAAATATTTTAGAGAAATGAGAAATGCCTCCTCATGGGATGTGTTTATTTTGGGATGGCGGGACCCCCACGTGGGTTCACCAGGGCCTCAGTAATGCATGATCTGAGGTAAGACGCATGAGAACCCCCATGTGAGTCTGTCAGTAGTTGATACAGAAATACGTTTGAGCAATGGTAATGCCCTGTTGTGGGGTGTGTTTGTTTGGAATGGTGGGACCCCCACGTGGGTCCGCCATCACCGTATTATTGAATAGTCTGAGGTAAGGAGGGCAAGACCCAGATGTGAGTCTGCCTTTAGTAATAAGGAAATAAATTTGAGTAACCAATAAGGCCTCCTCATGGGGCATGTTTGCCTGGGATAGTGGGACCCCCCACCGTGGGTCTGCCATTGCTAAAGTATGACATGGTCTGAGATAAGAAGGGCAAGACTGTTTGTTTGAGATGGTGGGACCCTACGTGGTCCACCATCGCTGCATTATTGGATGGATGAGCAATGCTCCCTCATGGGCATGTCTGAATGGATAGCGGGAACCCTCTGCAGGTCCGCTGTTGCTATAGTATTGCACTGATAGTAAGGATGGTGAGACCCTCCCCATAGGTCTGCCTTAGTGAAGTGGAGTACGCTTTTGAGCAATGAGCAATGCCTCCTCACGGGCATATTTGAATGGGATGGTGGGATGCATGTCCCTCCAGAGTGTCCCAGAGTGCCCCACATTATGAAAGACGAACCATATTATGTCCCCCAAATTGCCCTGTCCCTCCATTATTCCTCATGAAAAACTGCTGCATGCACAGAGAATGTGCCCTAAATTCAAATTTCAAGCGGTAAGTTTTAATGTTGTAAGAATGGTAAGTAAATGTTAAACTGTGGAAAGAAAGCAATGATTACCACAGTGTGCTGAACTGGTATCTCCATGGTTGGGGATGTGGTTCTCATATGAGAGGAATCGTCCAGAGCAAATTTAAATATTAGCAAGGAGAGAGGCTTGTAGGAATAATTCGGTTCCTCGGTCCATCCTGCATTCCTAGTGCGTCCTGCTTGTTGGTGGAGATAAAAGGATGGCAGACGAACAAGTAAGCATCTAGATCCAGGAAAGAAGTCTAAAATGGGGTCAAAAAGCATATTGGATAACAGAAAATGGCATAAATGGATGTACTACCGAAGTCGTGCTGTCCGTAGGCAAGATGATCCACATGTGGAGGTTTTGATTCAGGGACTGAGTGGATGAGTGAGTCTATAACAATGCTGGAGGGGTATGGTAACGGTAGAATCTCAGTGGAATGACCCAGCTGTATGATGTTAGAGAGAAGCAGGCCTGGGCAGCAAAGCTGGTGATCAGTGAAGTGCAGATTGAAGCCGAGTAGGAGTAGTCCGAGTAGCAGCCGGAACTGAACTGGGTCCCAGCGGGAGCAACAGACCTGGAAGGCAGTGGGGAATGGAGTGGCTGCTCCAGAAAATAGAAAGAAAGAAAAGCCCAAAAGAACAGGGGAAAAAACACAAACTCGGAGGACAATGGAGACAACGAGTGGTACGAGGGGGGCGGGAGGAGAAGAAGCGGAAGGGGGAACAGCAAGGAAGAGGTGGGGAGACAAGCAAAGGGGACGTGGGCAGACAACATCGGAGGAGGGTAGAGAGTAGTGGTGGCAACAGCTGAGAGATAGGGGTAGGAGGAGAACAGGAGACAAAACAGAAGTGGAGAGAACCAGAAGTAGGGAGCAGCCGGAAAAAACATGCAGCAGCCAGGCAAGGATACAAGTGGTTTTGAAACTGGGCAGTGGAAGCACTGAGGATTAAATAGGGGATGTAAGAGGAGCTATTCCCCACCCCTTGAACTACAGGGTATAGCCTTTCAGAAAGAATCTTATTGGTGGTCCAGTGAAGGGACAGATCCCCATTGGTGGTAAGGGGTAGTGGTGCAACTATATCATCCCAGTGTCCTGTAGCATACTGATAGTCAATCAGCAGCAGCAAATCTGCATGTCCGGTGCTGGGGACAGGACACAGGGAAGCTGGAGCAAGGGTTATAGAGAACAGAACTGTTTTGCAGTGTGAAGTGTCAGGTGGGACACGCAAAAGACTGGGAGCTGCAGATTGGAAATGGTCACTTAAAAAGGACAGACACAGCTGCTGTTATATGATTTTGTAGTCTTAAAGTGCAGAGCTGATAGCCCTTGGTTAATTTATGAGTGCACATAAGATGTAAGGGAAGGCAGCAAGAAGATGAAGTACATGTGTGTGCTATCCCTGTGGTGGTTGCAAATCACTGACTGCTGTGGCCCAGACTATGATGAGGTCACTGTGGTCATGTGGAGAGTAGCCCAGTGTGAACTCAGTAAGAAGTTCCCCAGTCTCTATTACCAATGCCACCTTGTAGTGCTTAGCATATTATGTGGCAGATTGGTAGTAGCAGCTATCAAATCAGGCTATTGGGAATGTTAGATAGGAGAGAGGCACCAGTATGGTGCTTTCTCAAAGTGTTAGGAACTGCTGTTGCACTTCCACAGGCTTGTCAGTTCCGATCAGCCACCGAACAGTCCAACAGGACCACCTGCTTTAGAAACTGGAAGCTCCAACGGTCCTGATCCCTCGATCCCTGCTACCACAGGGCTGATACAAGGGTGACACAAGGGGCCACTATGGTGCCCCCCACTACCCAGAGATCCCACTACTCCCCACTGGTACCTATCTCTTATCCTTGGCTATTATCAAAGGAAAGGAATAAGAGTTCAGTTCAGCAGTTCACTAAGGCAGACCCCTGTAGTTAGGTTGTTGTGGGGGGTCCGCTGGAAAGCACAGAGCTGTGCTATGATGTCCCTCTTCATCTCTGTTGTGTGTTGTTTTCTTGCTGGGCCTGCAACAGAACAAGCTTCTGCCAAAATTCACTCATTCATTGACAGCTCAATGAGCAGTCAGCCATGGTGGAGAAAGGAAGGCTGTGCCAGTTGCCTGCTTGAGTTCGGGATGGGGGGGTGAGGTGGTGGGACACTACCTGCTGGGGTGGTGTTGGGGGTACACTAGACCACCAGGGAATATCTGATTCAGTTCATGGACTAGGGATCAGGGATTGGAACGGGGTGGGGTCACTAGACCACTAGGAGAAATGCTTATTTTGACTGCAAGGGGATTAGGATGGGGATTACAGGGACACCAGCCAGGGCATGATGTCAACATCAGGCAGATGATCGGGTGGGGGGAGGGACTGCTAGCCACCAGTGAATTATTTTTTTATATTAGGGGCAGGTGATCTGGTGGGGGGAGGGACAGCGAGCCACCAGGGAATTTTATTTCTATTTCAGATGGGGGGGGAAGGGCACAGGACAATATTTTACATCAGGTGGCGATCGGCGACTGATCAAGGGGTGCTACTAGACATCAGGGATTACATGGCATTATTTATTGTAGGGTGGCAGCAGAATTTCTGCAAATGCTGCTAACTGGATTTCCAAACATTTGCAGAAGCAAAATTCTGACTTTTCCTGGAAATTCCGCCAGCAGAAGTCTTTTTTTTGCATGCTTCAGAGTATGCATTACATGTGCTGGCACATTGGCAGTATGCAAGACTGACGATGTACAGCTCATTAACAGCGCTACTGCTCCCATTGCAGCATCACTGGAGGGAGTTGAGGTTAGGCAGTGCTGTTGGTGGTGTGACATACCCAGTGCCTGCCATGATGTTTCTTCCTGGGTACTGGAGGCAGGAACCTGGGTGGAAGCCAAAAACAGTTTCTAGTTTCACCCATTTGATACAGTCCAAAATTGGTGGTGGAGCTGCTGGTCCCTCTGTTGGTGGCAGTGGGGCTTCCGTATGGGAAACCTTCAAGATGCACAAATCCAGAATGGCTCCGGTTTAATCTTCCTTGATCACATCTGGTCCTGTGGTGCTTGAGGAGCAGTATGTGGTCGTGAAGATCAAAAAAGCAGCCTTTGTTACCAGCACCGGGCATACACTTTTTGGTAAATGCGTGTACATTTGCCACCTGCAGGACACACTTGAGCAAAGCCCAGTGCAGGTAGATAGGTGGAGGAGCAGAGTGTGCCATCCCCCAACCCCTCTGAATCCAACCCCCCGCCTTTCCCCCACCATTGCCTCCAAATGTTGGGGCTACTGGTGATGTTGCTTAGAAAAGCGGTGGTTGTGCCAAATTGGGCAGTGATGCTGAAGACAGGTCATCTGATCTTGAAATTGAGAAGGTTGAGCTAGCTTAAAGTGACTTTGATCTTGACTATGTCCCCATTAATTTGCTTTCTGACAAGGACAGAGAAGATGAGGTTTTCCATCTGAGTCAGAAGAAAAAGCAGTTAGGAACTGGTGGAGGTAGTAGTAGTTCTAGTAAGTCAATGAAGTTCAGCGGCATGTGGGATATGCCAAGTGGGAGGAGGATTCCTAAGAAACTGTCAACTGCCACCAAGAGGCAAGGTGGTGTGGCTGAATCTAGTGAGGGTGATGCTGGAGTGAGTGGTGGCAGTGGGGAGAGCTCTTCTGGTTGCAAGAGGAATAAGGAGTCTGGGTGTCTTGGTGTATGCCAGATTGATATAAAAAATGCATGGAGTCTGGTGTACCCTGTAAACATTAGCAGTGGGCAGTCAATAGCATTTAATACTTCAGTCTACGTACCCACTGAAGATCCAACCACTATCATGAGTAAGCTGTGATGACCAGAAGGTCTCAGAGCAAGGCAGTCCAGGACCAGTAGTAACATAGGGTTAAAGCTTATCTGTAGGCCTAGACACTATGTGCTGTTCCTGAAGGGGAGAAGCCCACAACGCAGTTCCAGATGCACCATGTTAGTAGTTGACACAGCATCAATGTACAGAGTGGATGACAAGATTTACAACTTGCAAGTCAAAGGTAGAGAAGATCAACTGGGCATTGGGGGAGCTGCTGATGGAAGATCATCTGCCATTCACCTTTGTCTGGGTGGGGGGCATTCTGCAGGTTGATGTATACAGTGGAACCTCACCACACTGTCCCATCACAGCACTTTTGCTTTTTTCTTTTGGTTGCACTACTGGAGTTGTATAAGTACGTATGTGCCAAGCTTTCTAATAGCACAAGGAAGTCTGCAATCACACAGGTTCATATCATGACAGACATGTAGATGAGTGGTCAGGTTCTGGATTATATGGCAAAGACAGCAGATTGGGTGCACCTTGAGCTGTCTGAGATTGTTGGCAGCAGCAAGTCTGAAAGCTTCAGTCACCACACAGACCTTTGTGTGGCTGGATTTTCTCTCTTTCTTTCTTTCTTTCTTTCTTTCTTTCTTTCTTTCTTTCTTTCTTTCTTTCTTTCTTTCTTTCTTTCTCTCTCTTTCTTTCTTTCTTTTTTTCTTTCTTTCTTTCTTTCTTTCTAGAAACACATACTGAGCTGCTAACAGCTTGCTTCTACATGCATTGGGAGGCGGGAGGGGAGTAGGGGAAGTGGAATACAGTAAACCTTGACATCATAAAAATATAGATAAACCAAACATAAATATAGAATAAACATACAGAAGGTATAACCAAATTGACAGAAGTATTAACATTGATTTGACACAGACTATTTTCAAAAACCCTAATGAGATGGTGCCTAGAAGGAAGATCGTAGGGGGTGAGAAAACCAGATCACACTGCAGTCAAAAGCAGTTGTAAGCTTGAGTAGAGAAGTCATGAAGAAGGAATTTGAGGGAGAAGAGGAAGGAGGCAGAGTGGATAAAAGGAGTAAGGGAGAACCAAAGCTTAAGGGACTGGAAGGAGAAAGCAGCTTGGCCAGCAGAAGATTAAATGTAAGGAAGAGTGATGGATCTAGGTTCAAAGTTACTGAGGGAGTAAGTGGGGGTAGACGGGGATAAAAGGAGGAAGGTAAGGTGGAGGAAGCCAAGCCAGAATTTGGAAATAAAGGAAGTACAGTGAGAGAGATGCCTGGCTTCAAAGGAGGGAAGGGAGAGTGAGAAATAGAGGAAACAATAGTGGGTGTGAGGGGGACAGTCTAATCCAAACAGAAAGAATAAAAGGGGGCCAGGTCTGGCCAGAATGGATTTAGGAGCAGCACTATGGACAATGTCACCATAATCTAAATTGGGAAGATCATTTTCACAAGAAGTTCAGTTCATCCAAGAAGATGGATGCATGCTTTATGCCTGTAGAGGGCTCCAAATTTGAGGTGGAGCTTGTGGTGGATGGCATCCATGTGTACAGAGAAGTCAAGGTGATGGTCCAGCCACACCCGAAGGAGTTTGAAGGAGGAGAAATAATCTATCAACCCACTATCTACACTCACACCTCCTACCTATGAAAACCTACTGATTTAACTTAAGGTGTTTGACCAAAGCACTCATTACATAAAGTAAGCCGTCCATACTCAGTTGGTAAGATGCAGTACACAAGCTTTATTTTCAGCTCCCAACCACATCTGTAATGTTAGGCCATAAAAAAAAAATAGATTATAATCATCATTCTTATCATATCTTCATATGATGATCATCTTATCATTATAGCCCAGTCTATTGTAACCTGTCTGCAAAATTAAGTAGGTAAGTAAGTAGTAAGTAATAATTTTATTTGTTCAGTCATGGACCATTATAAAGGGATAGAAAATTCACACATTTCACAAGTCTGGTCAGCATACATCAAGAAAAATTACGCAATATAGCGATCAATATAAAAGTATAACATTAAATATACAAATATTGGGAGGCAGTATAGCGCAGTGGTTTAAGGCTCTGAGCTGCAAATCTGGTGACATCCTGCAGACCAGACCTGGGTTTGAATCCCACAGCTTCCACTTACATACTGTGTGACCCTGAGCAAGTCACTTAACTTCCCTGTGCTCCCAGGATGCACCTGCAAAAAAGCTTTCAGCTTAGTGTGCTACTCCTGGTCAAACAACTAAAAAAATATGTAAATACATCCATTTTACAAGTGATCAATAAAGTGCACATTTTCACAGTAGAAAAATTCTTAGCAGGAATAAATAGTTATTTATGTTTGTTACCATATAATTGAAATGGCTCTAAGATAACCTGCTACTTGTTTGATTATAAATTCATCTTTCACAGTCAACATACTCTCTAACAGATTCAATCTGAGACCGTATAGGCGATAGCCAGTGAGTTCGTGGCTTAGTGTACCAGTGGCAGGTAAACATCATGTGAAATAAATCCTCTATTTCTTGACAGGTACAGCTACAATAATTAGCCTTTAACTCAGTCAGCTTTCTATGTCTTGCTTTTAGTATGTTACTTTTAAATAATTCCATTCTGGATCTGGTAAATAAAGTATCAGTAAGCACATCCAGATAGAATCTATAGGCATGCAAGTGATCAGTTTTAAGCAGCCTGGGTGCAATCCTTAATTTGGCTGTGGCTTCACAGTCTTTTTCTCTAAAGTAATTTGTAATTTAATTTTCTTCGTACAGTATGATTTGTATTTTGAACTAACTGTAATACCCTTTTCAACATACCCTTTTAAATACTGCAGCCAATGTTCATGTAGGACCTTTTCGAGATGTTGATACCAGTTTGATTGTTTACATTCTATGCTAATCGGTTTCTTTTTTTCCATGATGCACTCATATGGTAACCTGTGGGAGTCCGTTCTGGTAATGTTAATCCAGCATCCTTCTAGTCTAGCCACAGAAAAAAGTTTCTACACTAGGAAATCCTAATTTAACTCTTAAATAGGGGAGCAGGTGTCGATCCCCTAAGGAAAAGGACTGCTCTAAGCAATTTGTGAAATAGATCTGTACACATTAGGTTCTGATCTATCACCTTTCTTGAAAATAGAGAAAATGATTTCACCTTTCTAATATGTTGGAACACTGCTCTTTAATAAATTAATTAGGTTTAAACCCACATGTGTTCACATGGTTCTATTTTGACTCTGTATACTGCCTAACTTGTGTCATGTTGTCCTCTGTATGAACCTGTATCTCACTGTGACTGTATCTCATTGTAATCTCCCAGATTGTACCTGAAAATAGGCATATAACTTGTCTAGTGGACTTACCTGGTCAACAAAAGCTAAATAAATAAACATATCACCCGTAAAAATGATAGGGAATTGGATGTCAACAAGTTAAGCACAGCTATTTTGTCTACTGATTGGTCATTCCTAGATTCTATTTATGATTTAGATACTGCCTGTGAATGTTTTTGTAATATGCTTAATGATATTTGTGATGTAATGGTTCCTTCAAAAAATGATTCCTGTTAGGGGACGTAGAAGTGATTGAATTTCTCATGATTTATTAAACTGCTTTAGGGAGTGTAATGAGAGATGGGCCTATTATAGGAAAACCTTAGACCCCCCCCCCGACACTGATGGCTTATAAAAAGGTAAAAAATAATTGGAAAAATCTTATTTCTAAGGCAAAAAGGGAATATTATAATCACAACAGATGAATTTTGCTCACGATTCATGTAATTTGCGGTCGACGATTAGAGATCTTACTGGTCATGCAAGAGAGGAGGAACCTTTTTCTATTTCTCCAAATGATATTATCATAAGTAACCCTGTTAGAGTAACTGAAAGATTTAGTGAATTTTTCAATGATTTGCCTTCATACAAGGCATCAGTAGATAAACATGATTACAGTACTAATTGTTTTTCGAAACTATCTTCTCATCATAAATTTCCCTTTAAAATACTGACTCCTGAACTGATTTTTACTTATTTGGATAGACTGAATCCATGATGACCATCTAGAGGACTTGTTGGTCTGGATTTCAAAATTATTAAAATGGCAAAGGATAGTATTGTCTTCCCACTTACTAAGTTTTAGAATTTGTTATTATGTCAAGGAATATATCTACAAAATGGAAACAAGCAACTATACGTCCCATTCATAAATCAGGTTCTAAGCAGATGGGGCCCAATTCCAGGAGGGGATATGCTGGCGTAATGCAAGATATGCCTGACCCCATGGTGTGTCTCGTTATGTACGCCAGGCGATGTGCCTGCCCCATTCCAAGTTGTGAAATTTGCCATGGTGGCTGCGGGCTATGATATTCATGGGTTATGACACCCACTATGCCGCAACTTGCAATGCCTGGTGCAAGTGCGGGTTACGACAGCAACTTAGCCCAATTCTAGGAGGGTGGCTGTCATAACCTGCAGTTGCAATTCCAAGAGATGCAGTGGCATACTGCAATTGCAACAGCTCAGAGCTGTACTAAGTGGCATCCAATGGCTGGCACCATTGGATACCTTCTTTTCTTCCCCACATCTAGAAAGGGGAGAGCACAAAAAAATCACACAAGTAGACAGATCTTCACTGTTCCAAAACTCTTATTCTTTTATTTGATTTCCAGCCCAGAAACCAATAAATATTGGCTTCCTCAGGAGGTGCCTTTACAAGACCTTAAAAACATAAATACATTTATAAGTATCCTGTCTACAACTAAACTACTGTTAAATATCCAACATTTTATTTACTAGGTAATAACGGCCACTTACAACTTAATTGGTATTCAAGATAAATGTGTCCTTCTTTTAGAATAGCTGTTTCCACCATAAATCCTGAAATCAAATAGATTCATAAATATGCTTGCATTTACACAAATTCCCCATTTAAAATGGCAATCTAGCCACTCCTTTAACCATGACAATTATCTCTTAACACTCATACCAATTAATTTTCTAATTGATGTCATATTGCTATACTTAATACTTTAAATATTTTATATTACCTGTTCTAGTGCTGTTTTCAACATGTTTTTATGCCTTTTTATACCCCATTTTAATGGTTACTCTGCAAAAAACAATTAGACATACCAGAAAACCCATAATTAACTTAATAACATCACGTACACTTAAACATTGCATAACAGTATGGCTTCTATTTATACAATTAATCATATGCACAATTTTGCTATCTAATATTATACCAACAAAGTCATAAATGTTAAACTGATTACTACATAACTTGTTCAATGATGTGCATTTTTCATACCAATATTAATCATTTTCTCTCTCTCAGTGTCACTCTTTTAACATTCATACAAATCAGATTTTTTTATATAAACAATTCCTGACCAAACTTAATCATTCAATCTTACAGCTTCTTGTTCAGAACATGCTTAGACCCTTTCATAAACATGTTCAATGCATCTCTTGCTCACTGTTGCCAAACATAAATGTGTTTCAAATTTGTCCCCCCCAAAAAAAGAGAAGACAAAAAACCAAAAACGCCTGTGTTACATACTACAGCTTTACCAGCATGCTAGATGCTGTTTCGATTTTCTTTATACTGCAGGCTGTATTTCTTTCTAACTTTCCCTTACTCATCAGGTACTTCATTTTAGAGACTGTATTCCCTACATATCATTTAAAAGGTTAACATTTTCATTGGAAATTTACCACAGGACGCGCCCGTTTGAATTACAGATGCTTGTCTAAAACACGCATCGTGCTGCGTAAATTATTTTTCTGTTAGAAGCAGCATTGTCTTCTGATTCTCTCCCCACTAGTAACGTATTACATTTAAACTGTGTTGCCAACGAGTCATCCAACTCTCTTACCTTTTCCTTCTTCTTCTTTAGTTGAACTCACCCTTCAGAGCTAGTTTGATTTTGAATGATGTGAAGCGTGTCACTCTATTTTTATTCACCTGACCTTATTTAGTGACATCACTATTCAGCCTCATTTGCTCTGATTTTATCCATTTTTTAAAGAGACAAGTCCTTCACATGTGATGTCTTAATAGTAGCATCTTGTTTTTTATATCATCATCATACTATAAAATTATTCTTTTATATTTATTTACAAAGCTAAGTACATTGTTATTTTTACCTTTGCCGTCACCTCTGACCTGTGTACATTAAACAAATTGAAATCTTTCTAATCACATCTTATTTTACACTGGGTCCTAGTGTTGTAGTGATGGCTTTATTTGTATATGTAGCTCAAAGGCTAGACACCTCTCTGCCATTCTTACTATATTGCTTTAGTGCAAGCTACAGAATCTGTTTGAGCATATCCTATTTTAAACAGGGCCCTTATAATAGTGGCTATGCTTTTATATATAGCCATAAGGCTAAATGTTTTCCTACTATCTTTTTTTTCTCTAATATGTGTAGCACCTTATATTCACAATATTTTTAAACTTTTTTCTCATCTCATTATATACATGGTCCTTCATACTTGACCCTATGTCTGTTCCACTCCAGTTCTTATGTGCTCAACACAGCAAATTTGATACATTTTTCAATACTCTCTTAGCTATGTCTACTTATTTTATATAGAGTCCTCAGAACTTTTCCCTTTCCTCCACACTGTTACTTTTTACTTTATCCACTCACTTTAATCCAAAATACACATGTAATGAATTATGATCTTTCTAATCATATTTGATATTACAGTGGGTCTTCATATCACAATAATTACCATGTTTTTAAATATAGCCCAAATGCTATACACCTTTCTACTATAGTTATTTTTCTTTAATTATTAATTACATAATCTTTTTTCATCTCTTATTTTATATGGGGTCCTTATGTTATAGTAATAGTTATACTTTTATATATAGCCCTAAGGCTAAATATCTTACTACTATTTTTTTATCCTTGTTCCAATATTCACATTCATGTTATCTTTATATCCAACTAGTTCTGGAAACAGCTCCAATTGATGTCCTTATTCATGCCAACATTGGGATTTAAAGTTCCCATCTTGTATGTCCACCTGGTTTCTACCCTTTCAAGAATTCTTGCATAATCTCCACCTCTATCAGATTTGTGTACTACTTCTAGTCCCCAAAATATGATAGACACCCCCCGTATGACCAGCTGATTGAAAATGTTCTGCAACTGATACTTTTAATTTATTTCTAATATTGGATTTATGTTCCTGAATCCTTTGCTTTAACTGGCGAGTAGTCATTCCTATATAGATTTTATCACATGGACACTGTAATACGTATATGACACTTTTGGTTTCACAAGTAATAAATTGTCTCATAGGATACTCTTTATTTGTCCATGGATGCTTATAAACTGTTTTTTTTACTTGTATGTCCACATACTGAACAATGTCCACACTGTGTCATTCCCAGATTCAGTGGTCCCAATAAAGTTGTGTATTTACATTTTGTTTACCTTGTATATGATCCGTGTGAGTTAACTTGTCTTTCAATGTTTTTACTTTTCTTTCTGCCACTAATGGGGGTTATTGAAATACATCATTTCCCAAGGGGAAATTTTATAAAATGGACCAGTGTTTATTTACAATCTGTCGAATTTCTTTAGACTTGTGATTATGTTTTATATTAAAAACTATCCTTTTTCTGTTTTCTACTTTATCTTTACCTTTCAACGTTGTGTCCTGTGTTACTAATTCTATTCGTCTCTTAGCCTGTATTAACTTTTTTCTCATATCCCCTCTGTTTAAATCTTGTAGTTACCTCAATCTCTTTCCTAAAATCCATCTCTTGTCCACAGTTTCTTCACACCCATAAAAACTGGGAATAGGGAATACTTTTAATGAGATTTTCTGAATGGTAACTTGTGGCATGCAGTATTGTATTACATGCTGTTTCTTTTCTAAACAATGAAGTGTGTAATCCATTTTCTCCTTTTACTACTTTAACATCTAGATATGGAATAGATTCCTCACCAAACTCCATCGTCAGTTTTATATGTCGTGAACATGTATTCAAATATACATTAAATTCTTGAAGTTTTTCAACTGTACCTATCCATATAATGAACAAATCATCTATGTACCTTTTGTACATTTTAATCCATTCAAAGTATGGATTTCTTTCTTTCTCAGTTGCATATTCTATTTCAAATACATACATAGATGCATTTGCATATGCAGGGGCCATTGTTGACACCATTGCTGTTCCCCTTTTCTGTTCATAAAAGACCTTCTCAAATCTAAAGTAATTCTTAGTCAGAATAAATTCCGCTAACATTTGTATTGTTCTTGTTTTAGGGTGTTCTTCATAATTCCTTTGATCTAATAAAATACCCATTGCCTGAATACCTGCATCATGAGGAATACTGGTGTAAAGATCAGAAACATCCATGGTTACCAACAAAGCTTTTCCCATTTCAGTTTTTGTCAATCTGATATCCCTAAGCATTTCTATAAAATGTGAGGTATCTTGTACATATGTTGGTATTGTTTTAACTAATGGCTGTAAATGAAAATTTATATAGTTTGATACTAATTCAAACATACTGCTAATCCCAGATACTATTGGAGGCCCCGGAGAGTCACTCAGATTCTTATGTATTTTTGGAATCGCATAAAATACTGGTGTTCGTGGATGTTTCTGTAACAATAAATTCCCTTCCCAATCTTTCAATTGACTCATTAATATCAACTCTTCAATCATATCTGATAGTATTCTTTGTAAACTTGACATCGGATCTGTCACAAGTTCAGCATAATTTTTTTCATTCATTAACAATTTCAGACACATTCAGAGGTGACGGCAAAGGTAAAAATAACAATGTACTTAGCTTTGTAAATAAATATAAAAGAATAATTTTATAGTATGATGATATAAAAAGCAAGATGTTACTATTAAGACATCACATGTGAAGGACTCGTCTCTTTAAAAAATGGATAAAATCAGAGCAAATGAGGCTGAATAGTGACGTCACTAAATAAGGTCAGGTGAATAAAAATAGAGTGTAACGCTTAACATCGTTCAAAATCAAACTAGCTCTGAAGGGTGAGTTCAACTAAAGAAGAAGGAAAAGGTAAGAGAGTTGGATGACTCGTTGGCAACACAGTTTAAATGTAATACGTTACTAGTGGGGAGAGAATCAGAAGACAATGCTGCTTCTAATAGAATAATAATTTACACAGCACGCAGCATGTTTTAGACAAGCATCTGTAATTCAAACGGGCGCGTCCTGTGGTAAATTTCCAATGAAAATGCTAACTTTTTTAAACGATATGTAGGGAATACAGTCTCTAAAATGAAGTACTTGATGAGTAGGGGGAAGTTTGAAAGAAATACAGCCCACAGTATAAAGAAAATCGAAACGGCATATAGCATGCTGGTAAAGCTGTAGTATGTAACACGGGTGTTTTTTGTTTTTTGTCTTCTCTTTTTTTTGGGGAGGCAAATTTGAAACACATTTATGTTTGGTAACAGTGAGCAAGAGATGCATTGAACATGTTTGTGAGAGGATGTATAAAGGAATATGAACTGAAAAATAAAAATGTTACTGAGTACATTTTAGAAGGGGATGTGATTTGGAACAGGGTATTAACGCATAGCAAGCTGCGCTGGAAATATTAGAGATTGAGTCGTAAAGTTTAAAGGGTCTAAGCATGTTCTGAACAAGAAGCTATAAGACTGAATGATTCAGTTTGGTCAGGAATTGTTTATATAAAAAAAATCTGATTTGTATGAATGTTAAAAGAGTGACACTGAGAGAGAGAGAGAGACAGAGAGAGAAAATGACTAATATTAGTATGAAAAATGCACATCATTGAACAAGTTATGTAGTAATCAGTTTAACATTTATGACTTTGTTGGTTATAATATTAGAGAACAAAATTGTGCATATGATTAATTGTATAAATAGAAGTTATACTGTTATGCAATGTTGAAGTGTACATGATGTTATTAAGTTAATTATGGGTTTTCTGGTATGTCTAATTGTTTTTTGCAGAGTAACCATTAAAATAGAGTATAAAAAGGCATAAAAACATGTTGAAAACAGCACTTGAACAGATAATATAAAATATTTAAAGTATCAAGTATAGCAATATGACATCAATTAGAAAATTAATTGGTATGAGGGTTAAGAGATCATTGTCATGGTTAAAGGAGTGGCTAGATTGCCATTTTAAATGGGGAATTTGTGTAAATGCAAGCATATTTATGAATCTATTTGATTTCAGGATTTATGGTGGAAACAGCTAATCTAAAAGAAGGACACATTTATCTTGAATACCAATTAAGTTGTAAGTGGCCGTTATTACCTAATGAAATGAAATGTTGGATATTTAACAGTAGGTTAGTTGTAGACAGGATACTTATAAATGTATTTATGTTTTTAAGGTCTTGTAAAGGCACCTCCTGAGGAAGCCAATATTTATTGGTAAAACGTAGAGGATCTGGGTCGGAAATCAAATAAAAGAATAAGAGTTTTGGAACAGTGAAGATCTGTCTACTTGTGTGATTTTTTTTTGCACCCTTCCACCCCCCTTTCTAGATGTGGGGAAGAAAAGAAATTGTCTAGTGGAACACATCAGGAGAGGCAGCACAATTAAGGACTAAACAGCAGAAGAATAAATTTCCCGTGGACTACCAGGACTTAGTCCTGGAACATTTAGCACCATTGGATACCACCATGCAGCTCCATGGCAATGGCGCCATGATGTCCCCCTAGCCCCCTCAAGCACACCCCTGCCCCAACCCCCTGATCATCTTGGACCCCTTGGGGTCCATTCCTGGTGTGTCCTCCAGATGCCTGTGCCACATGTCCTGCTCCCCATGCCCCCTGGTGTGTGCTGAGGTGGTCTGGGGCTGGGGGGGCTATGGGGAGGCTGCCTGTTGCCTGCCATGAGTTGTGACATGCAACTGCGATACACCTTGCATGTGGTGGTAGCCCACACATGGTGTATCCCGAATGTTGCAAGTGCTGGGACCCTGCCACTATTGGAATGTGGCATAGGGTTCCTGGCATGGGGTGAACGACATAACTTGCAACCACATGCAAGTTACGCCATTTGTCTTAGAATCGGCCTCCATGGTCTCTAACTATAGACACATTTCTTTGTTGGCTTCTATGTCAAAACTTTGTGATTGAATTGTTATAGATTTACTGGTTGAATTTCTTTCCGGATATGACTTGTCAACTCACGTACAGAATGGCTTTTGAGCATTACATAATATTGAGACTGCCTTGGTGAGGTTCACAAACCATATTTACCAGGTCACTGATGCTTGAAGTATGGTGGCCTCTGTGTTCATAGACCTCACCAAAGCATTCAACCTGATTGACCATAGTTTGCTTCTTCAGTCACTGTCACATTGTAATTTTTTTGATGATGTTACTATTTGGTTTGGGCACTATCTCTCGGGCCGTGTGCATAGAACTATTAATCAGACAAATTGTTCTAGTTTTCTTAAAGTTAGTTGTGGTGTCCCACAGGGTTCTGTTTTGGGACCCTTACTTTTTTCTCTTTTCTTAAATGATCTTCCATCAGCCTCTCCTTTATTGGAAATGCTCTTGTACTCAGACAACACAGTCATTTTTAAAAGTGAAAATGATGTGAGGACCTTAAATGACATCCTTCAAAAATAGTTTATTAACTTACAGCATTGGTTTAATGCCTGAGGGATGATGTTAAACATTAAGAAAACTAAAACCATGGTTTTCAGCAGAACCAAAAAGATTGGGAATAGTGAATTTTTGTTAAAAGTTCTCAGTGGTGAAGTTATTGAAACAGTCAACCAGTTTAGATACTTGGGAGCTACACTGGACAGTGCCTTAACCTTTGAACCCCATTTAGATGATTTGATAAAAAATAATACATCAACACCTGGGCTCTTTATATAGAGTGCAACATAATCTTCTACTGGAAACTTGCACCCTTATGGCGAAGAACCTGTTCTATCAGTTTTAGATTATGGTCTAATAATTTATTCAGGTGCCAGGAGTGGGTTGCTAAATAGATTGAAAGTAGTTTATTATGTAATTTGTCACTTCATAACAGGCCTTCCATTTAAAACCCATCACTGTCTAGTTTAATATGCTGCAAAACTACCTTTATTGGATGACAGAATAAAGATAAAAAGTTCAGTCGTTTTACATAAAGTCATCCTGTGTAAAGTCCCATATTCTATAGGGGAGTTATTTCCATTACAGCATAAATCTCATTGTACTAGATCATAGGATTTAACCTTGTTCAAGGTTCCCTTTCGAAAGACTCATTTTGGGCAAAGAGATTTTGCTTATGTTGGTCTAAGTACTTACAACTGCCTACCACAATTAGTTAAGTTTGTTAGATCTATACCTGTTTTTAAGAAACATTTGTTAAGTATTTTAGATGAACAGTCTACATGTAGTTGTAAATAATATCTGTATTTATATCTTATTGCATGTATTGCATGTTGTGTTGTAATATGTTGGTCACACTTGAAAAAGGGCAATGTTAATCAATGTGTTTTTCCAGGGTAAACAACAATGACATGAAATTAAATGAAAAAAAAAATCTCCAGCAGCAGAACTGGTACCACCCCCCACCCATCAAGCACAGAGTGGAGAGGGTTGTGAAGTGAACACTCACCATCATGCATCTAGTGACGGCATTGATAGAAATGGAAATGATACAGACAGCAGTGGTGTCATGCAAAGATGTGTATGTAAATATTCTGCATGGCTATGTGTGTTTTTAATGATGGCTTTATTGAGTTCAAATAAAATGCACTGCTATTGTGGAACTGTCATAACTCAATGGACAGTATTGAAGTGTTGTTCTTCTGTTGTCCTTTTATTTTCAATTATGTACTGCTACAAATATTTTATGCTCCGAAACAGTTTTATAACCATTTATATCTTGTTTACAGTATTCATCTGTTCTGTTAAATGAGAACAATGGTTATTACAGCAACTGCAGCAGCTTCTGCATAAACATCCAAGTCAGGATTTTAGACAGTGATTTTTTGTAAATACCATTTATATCTGTTGTTTTCTTATGTGATAATAATGCTGGCCATCCTATCGGCAGAATTGCCTGTGGCCATCTAATGCGCTCCAGTCAGCTTCCTGTGCACAGGTTTTGCCAATGAGTACTAGAAAATCTGCTATTAGTTGGTAGCACCTATTTGCATAATACATGCACAGGAAGCCAACTTGCATGTGCAAGAAGGCCATGGGCAAGTCTGCAGATAGGATGGTCAGTGCTGTACCACATGAGAAAATAACATACATACACCCCTATTTAGACAAAAGTACTTGCTCACAACCTGCACCTGTAATAATTCTTTTATCTGCTGGATTCCCTGGAGCCCTAATTAAAAGAAATTGTGTTTCTGGACTGAACTGACCACATGGATATTTAAGGTTCCAATGTAAAAGAACTTAAAAGTAGACTTTATGATGAATTATGAGCAACATTTTCTGCTGTGGCTCTAGCCAAAGGTAAGGCACTTCATTTTCAGGGACAATGTCCTCTTGAAGGTTGAATCATGATGACGTTACAATGTGTTTAGTATTTGAAATGTTTTGCAACAGTACAGATTTGACAAGGGTGTCGGATACCCATGGCATGGATGAGTGTTTCCCAGCTGTCATAACAGTAGGTTACTAGGACTCACCTAATGGACACCAGTCCCAAGGCTATGCTATACAGTATGGCCTACAAATAAAATAATGTGCCAATGAATTAAAGTGCACTTGCAGAATATGCAAGGGGATATGTTAATTACAGTTTGTGCCATGTGGAATGTTTATGGCATACATTCTCCAATTAAAAGGAAGCACTCGCTTATGCCAACAAAAAACAAATAGAAACAATTTTTCTACAAGAAATGCATTTAGAGAAAAAGGGAGTTAGGAAATTGCAAACATCTTGGGTGGGCCAAATGTATTATTCTTTTGGTACCTCTACTAGCCGTGGATGTGAACTTCTAAGAAAGCATTTAAATTCTGAGTAACTAGATAGTTACAAAGATCAAGAGTAAAGAATACTTATGGTAAAAGCACATACAGTATATTAGGAAAATAATTTATGCAACAGGCGTCAGGATAAATATTGCTGCATAAAACCATTTAAGACACTGTACAGATAAATGACCATGACGTAATCACTACGAGAATAACGTGAAGTTATTCCCATAGTGATTATGTCACACCCCATTCATCTGTACAGCGATTACATCATGCCTTACAACAACGGAACTACTTCCAACCAGCACCAGAATCACACATCACCCTAGATTATACACCTGTGCAATACACCTATCTCAAATCAAGCACCATCTCAAGCACCAAAACCTCATGCACACTCAAACACCACCTCGAACTCTCACAGAAACCACCCTTCTCCATACAAACAGCAAACGCAAACTTAGGCAATATACCTCAGGCCCTAAACCTCACGACTGGAAATAAATGGAAAAAACAAAAGAAAACATTACAAACTTCAACATAGAGCTGGAACAAATAATGACACAGCTGGAGAATGACCTTGAACCACTGGAAGATCCAGTCGGAACAGAAAATGAACTAGCAACCTCTGAACTATCTGTACCATTAGGACAACATGAAGAACCTCAACCCTCCACAAGCGGTACCAGAAAACCAGTAGTTATCAATGCTGACCTAATAGACCAAGACGACATAGACCTATACATTGAAAAAGCCTGGAACATTAATACAGGCAAAGAAAAACAAATAGACACTAAAATGTTCAATAACTACCTCACCAAAAACTTCAGTGAACAGCACCACCTTCAGGACATTCCTCGAGCACAGTTAAACAGCTACTTCTGCCACTATTTTATAAACTGCTTAAGAAAAGATGGCACAGACTACGAACCCCTCACCCTCAGGGCAATGTTTCAAAGTATGGAACGCTTCTTAAAAACAAAAGACTGCACCGAGTCTCTCTCCACATCCTCAGCATTTGAAAAGGCAAAGCAAGTACTCCTATCTAAGCAAAAAAATCTAAAAAGCCAAGGCAAGGGGTTCAAACCAAAAGCTGCAGACGAGTTCACAGACTCTGTTATGCAAAAACTATATGATGAGCAGTTGCTAGGGCCTTACAACTACGAGTCTCTTCTAAATACCATGTGGCTCACAGCCAGCTTGTACTTTGACCTTCGGGGAAACACAGAGATTAAAAACCTCAAATGGGGAGACATAGTCCTCAAAACTGATGAAAATGGCCAAAGATACATTCAGCTCGACGAGGAAAGACAAACTAAGACCCGCACTGGAGCCAATCCTAAAGACTGCTACAAAATAAAACCTAAAGCCTACCAGCTCACCAGTAACCCTCACAAATGCCCAGTGCAGAACTACATCGTCTATCAACAAAAAAGACCTCCTCAATGCCTCTCTGAAGACTCCCCATTCTTCCTCGCAACTAACTTCCATGCTAAAGAAGGGCTACCTAATGCCTGGTACAAGAACCAACTGGTAGGAATCCACAAACTGGCATCTATAATCAAAACTATGATTACAAAATCAACCATCAGCACTGATAAAAGGCTAACAAACCATTCGGTATGAGAGCACCTTATTCAAAAACTCACAGACAGTGGCATACCTCCAACAGACATTGTACAGATTTCTGGCCACAAGCAACTACAAAGCTTGAATGACTACTCCAAAATAAATGAAGAAAAACAGAAAAATATTTCTAGTATACTCAGCAGTGCACCCAACAACTTACTACTTCAACTTCACAGTTACATCCTATACCTGCTTCAGCCCCACAACCACCTCTAACAACAATACCAGAGAACTACTCAGACGTCCTAGGAACTTGCTTCTATAGATCATCAATACAAGTGAAGATCATTAACTTTACCATTAAACAAGGTAAGATACCACAATACCACACTACACCAACCCCCCCCCCAACTTGATCTAACAATAAAAAGCTCTACCCCTTTCCCACAGGTAATAAATATGACTCCTACACTAAGAAGAGGCCATGAGTACTGAACTCTGATAGCAACTCAGACTAACAGATATAGGCAATACTACAGTCCACCTAAAGAGAAAAAAGAAGCCCACCAAATGCATGAACACATAAGTTACAAAGTCAGGAAATGCTGAAGATTGATTCCAATGTGAACTACTGCAAAACATCAAGACACCTCTCAATGTCCAGCACATCAAACAGTGATCCTAGAACTCATCCACAGTGAAGATTGATTCTACCAGTTACTAAAAGAACTCTTAAATGAACTTTGCTTCTACCACTTTGGCTCACTAAATATTCACAGTTCCTGCACAAACATCGATGTTACAGCTCTTCCACAGTACAAATGTATTCCACCACTGTTACTGCACTATTCCTAAAACAACTGTTAAACAAATATGCATTCTACAACTGTTATTCAATAAAGATTTACTGTTCCATAATGTATGCACTGCAATAAATAATAAAATAAACATTTCAACTACTACTTCTCTACTACCCTCACCTCTCCAATCTCTATCATCCTCTTCCCTTCCACTATATTATCTCACTACAGTTGCCTATCAATAAAAGCAACCTTTCTCCCACCACCCATACCCCATCCCATTACCCCTATATCTGTAAAAAAAAAAATACAGTACACAACCTTTATATACACTACTTTAAAATTCATATGTTCTGCATTTGTAATCAAGCTGTTCTCCATGACCTTTTCCTGCAAAATGCCTTGTCTGTCTACTGTCTCACAACACCTATTTTGCTCCTGGCAGCACAAATAAAATATTTAAAAAGTGACTTACCTTCATTTTCTGTGTTTGACAACCTCCACAAAACATGTAAACAAAAACCCAAACATCCCCCCTCCCCAAAAAAATCCAACTCTGGTAACCCTTCCCCTTGTAATCCACCAAGAAATGGACTCTTCATGTCCTACTCCACAGGAACAAAGGCCAATAATCCAGCGTCTGTAAAGAAATCCAAAATAAATCCACAGACGACACATTCAAAATGACAACACCACAAAAAAAACCCAACTAAACTCCACAATGAACCACACAAAAAGTCCACAAAGCTCCTTGATCCTCAAAGCACTCCTCCTCCTCAGTAAGTGAGCACTCCAACCCACGTACTCCTCCAAGCAAGGCCCGCTGCTCCATGCCACTCCCTGCCACTCCAACATGAGGGATCCCACTCAAAGCTGCCAACTGAACTGCACAAAACCCAATGCCATGCCCTCCATCCAATAAATACACTCGGTCCTAAACAGCCAGCCCCCCAACCAATCACAATACACACACTGAAACAAACGCTAAAACCACACCCTCCACCAATCAGAATACACAAACACCCATCAAAGCCACGCTACCCTGCCACTCAAACTCCACACAACCCACGCCCACCTCTTCCACGGAACCAATCACAAACCACACACCACAACGTATCCACCAATCAAAAGCCACACATATCTCTCATTCAACCCTCCCATTCATGAACAGACTCCCAACCAATCCCCAGTCACAAAGAAATGGCAAACTACCACGCAACAATACACCACTCAAAAAAAGTCCGCAAAATACATTATTCAGTACCACAGCAACACAAAAATGCATACAAAAAATGCCTGTTGCATAAATTTAATATGTGGGGGCACCTGGTGGGTAATGAAGTTATTTGTACAGTAGCCTGTGACCTCTCGTAAACCTCACTCATGGCTTCACCACTCGTGAGGCTACTCGAGGTCACAGGCTACTGTACAAATAACTTCATTACCCACCAGGCACCCCCCGCATATCCCTTATATATTTGACATCATTATAAGGGCCTTTTGCTGACTACCAAAGTTTCCTTAATAATATTTACACAAGCTATTATTTTACTAGGTCAGACACCATTAATCATCACTGAATATTTCAATGTCTATTCTAAGTCAGAATTAAATAAAAACATCTAATATTAGGTTAGAAGATAGAAAAAATTAAAGGACTCATAAACAGATACATCACAGAAGTGCTCCAAGAACACTGCCTCGTAAGGTCAGGGGCTTACCTAAATAATCCTGTGCTCCATTTCGCTCTGCAAGTATGTTAAGCCATAGTCACTAATTCTAAAATGTCCTGCTGACATGTAAACAAACCTCCAGCTGCTGTTTAAGCCCACCGCCGAAGTAGCTGCCTAAGATGGCCGCTACGTGCGTACACGATTACATCATCTGAGCGACAGAGACCCAAAGCAATAATACAGGCTGAATGGGTAGTTAAAATTACAGTATGAAATAACCTTAATGAAGCACTTCTCCTCCAAATCCTTTACCTGTGCAGGTGTAGCCACCGATTTCACACCTATACAGGTAAAGGATTTGGAGGGGAAGCACTTCATTAAGGTTATTTCATACTGTAATTTTAACTCCCCATTCAGCACATTTTACTTTGGGATCTGTCGCTCAGATGATGTAAACACATCTTTATAGCAGCCATCTTAGGCAGCTACTTCAGTGGTGAGTTTAAACAACAGCTGAGTTGTTCATGTCAGTGAGATATTCTGGAATTAGCGACTGTGACAACTTATACTGCAAGCAAACAAACACAGGATTATTGGAGTAACCCGGCAAACTCGAGGGAGTGTTTTGGGCGCTTCTGATGATATCTCTTTTATAAAGTCATTTAAACTTTTTACAAACTTTTTACAATCAAATACTTATTATAATTTTATAATCAAATAATTTCATTTGTATTTGGCATAGTAAAAACCTAAATGAAAAAACAATTAACTTACCATTCAAAACCAACCAATACATTTTCATGGTTAGACTATGTTCTCTGCTCTATAACTTTTTAGAAAAGTTTGTTAGAAATAAACATAACTCCTATTATAATTTCTGATCATTTTATGGTTAGTGTGACATTTATACCTACACAACAGCAAATTCATACAAGACAGTCGTCTTTTGATAATTAATTTCTTAGGCTTCCTGAATTTGTAACATACATAGCAGAGCAAATACAACAGTTTTGGTACTTTAATTACAGGACATAGTCAACCTCTGGGATGCCTTTCAGGATGTATTAAAGGGCACAATAATTACATTTAAAATCAAACACAGAAGAATTAAAATTTTAGAAATTCAAAAACTGGAAAAACAAATTATAGATATTGATGCCTCTAGTTAGAAAACACCACCTAATATTCAACATTTAGTTGAAAAGAATAAATACCAAAATAAATACAAGAAATATTGAATCAACAGACAGAAAAAGACTTCAGATTACTAAAATCCAATTTTTATTACAATGGCAAAAGCAGACGGTTATTAGCACATACTTTAAAACACCAAAAAGACAGGATCTTAATTATAGAGATGAAAAATGTATAAGGAGTATTAGTAAACCAAGATAAATGGATAGATGACACACTTATTAATTATTATAGTACAATATATAGCAACCCTTTGAACATTTCCAGAACAATTTAATGAATATATTAAAGAGCCAGTGACATGTTCAGGAGAACAAAATCTAATATTTAGACACAGTCCAGTTTGTATCTCCCATTAGTGCTGTATTCTTCCTCCCTTTTATTTATTACTGAGGTCATTTGTAAAAAAACAGGATCTTTGCTCCTGAAGAGTTTGTCTATTCCTTCAGCTTTCTCCCTAGCTGAAGTCACAGAGCACTACTTGTGATATCACAGTTACTCCCATGGCAACAGATTGTGGTGTCACAACAGAGGATTATGACTTGAAGTAGGGAGTAAGGTATAGAGGCAGATGGACTCTAAAGAAACTAAACAGCATATATTCATGCAAATTTCCTTAGTAATAAATAATGGGGAGGAGAAATATATAAAATATAAATGGAATGCGGGCAAAAGTATACCTAATTATTATGCTTTTTAAAGTTTTCTTTGTGGCATCAGTAGCTCTTTAAGCAAACTAATACACCTAAATTTTAGAATATAGATACTGCATGTTCTAAACAGCAAATATTAAAAATTATACTATCACTTCCTAAGGGTAGGAAACCTGGCCTTGATGGCCTTACAGCAGAATTGTACTGTGTTTTTGCACAGTATTTAGTTCCCTGGCTGGAGCTAATGACCCAAGAAATGAGTTCAAGTGAAGGTATACCTCCATCTATACTGGATGCACTTACTATATTGGTATACAAAGAAGGTAAAGATAAAATGAACCCTGAAAATTATAGGCTGATAGAAATTCTCCATGTTGATTACAAAATCATTGCTAACTTTGTGGTTAAAAGAATTGGAAACTCAATGGCTTGGGTCACAGACTCCAGACAGACAGGTTTTGTTAAGGGGCATGTACAAAAATATTAAGTCTGAAGCAGTGGCAATAGCTTTAGATGCTTCTGAGACATTCAACATGTTTCAATTGTCACAAACTGACTCATCAGGTCAGCCCTCTACTCCCAAAGTGCCAACCTCTGAGCGCAGTCTTGTGAACAGTTAACAGAACAAGGTAACCCTCATGTTTGTTTTTGTGGATTTGAATCAACCTTTGGTCTCAAGTTCTGGAGGGATTCAAACTGTGAACCTTTTGTTAGCATACCCAATGTACAGGCGCAGATAATTCTGTCTTTGGGGGGCCAGATATCTTTGCCTATGGGCACCTAACCAGGTGTACAGAAATGAACCCTTAAAAACTGTAATAAAAGACCTCAGATTTAAAACGCTTACCTTTTTCCAGTTTGGTATCACCATTCAAGCTTATGTACCGTGTCTGCTTTAACCATATATACTCTCCTTGTAAAGGAAAGAAATCAAAGACAGACCAAGTAAGCTCTAAAAATAGAGTTTTACTAAAATAGATAAAAAATATGTAACACATAAAATACAGAACTATTATATCACAAGACTTACAAATCTCTTAAACAAAACAGGTTTTAACAATGCAGTTCCTACTACGGTAATTAGATTTGTCTCTCTCTCTAAATACCTGCTTAAAGTGCTCACAGACGTTTCTTTATCAGAGTCTTGATAGAAGTGTCTCTCTGAAGTAAAACAGAATATTCCTTAAAACAAACTGTATTTGCCAACCCCTTTGTGTGAGGTCACCTAGCTCCTCCTCTGTCAGAATATATAAAAAAAATATATCTATACAAAAACAGGATGTCTTTTCAAAGTATTAAATTCTGTAATCCTCAGCATAACTCATGTTCTTCAAATGATTCTCTTTGATCTATGATAAGCTTCCTCTCTCACACAGACATCAAGGAACATTTACAACTTTGCACCTGTGTGTAATAACCTGGGTTTTACTCCAAACATCATAAAATGGATATGACCTTCCCTCTTAGCAACTACAGCTATAATTAACTCAGACAAATAGGAGATCCTTAATTAAGGCATGGTCTGTAATTAGCTCATGGCTTTCATCTTTTAGCAGAGACCTGGGGGGGGGGAGGTGAGTGAGGTCATTCCAAGAGCACCAGATTTCTCAGCAGAGACAATCAGTAATACATTTTTATATTTAAAAAAATGATACAGCACTCGAACTTGCTGTCCACATTACAATCCTCCGCACCTATACTGAATTTGGGGGCTCTATCCCCTGCATGGGATGAGCTTCCCAAATCAGCTCACTTCTCATAGACCCTAGACAGCCCACCTGAGTTGTGATTTTTGGCTCCAGCCCTATGTAATATTGTCATATCATACCCTTGCAAAGCAAGACTCCATCTTAGCAATCTACCATTGTTCTTTCTCATCTGAGTTAGCCAAACCAGGGAGTTGTGGTCAGTCTGCAGCACAAAATGCTGCCGATATAAGTATGGCTTTAATTTCTTTAGGGCCCACACTATGGCAAGACACTCCTTTTCCATTGTGGAGTATGCTTGCTCCCTGGGAAGTAACTTGCTACTCAGGTACACTACTGGGTGATCTGTCCCTTGGCTGGATGTCTGACTCAGTACTGCCCCAATACCCACGTCTGAGGCATCAGTCTGAACTATAAAGGTTTTGCTATAGTCAGGACTTGTCAAAACAGGAGCACTGCACAGTGCCTCCTTTAGTTTGGAAAAGGCTTCCTCACAGGCCGGGCCCCAGGTAATTTTCTTGGGCATCCTTTTCTTTGTCAGGTCAGATAGGGGAGCAGCCAGGGCACTGTAATTGGGTACAAATTTCCTGTAGTACCCTGCTATCCCTAGAAAACTACTGACCTGCTTCTGTGTTTCTGGTCTGGGCCACGCCTGGATTACCTCTATCTTTATTTGGTTAGGATGGAGCTGTCCCCAGCTTACCACATACCCGAGGTATGCTACTTCTCCCATGGCCACCTGGCACTTCTAGGCTTTGACAGTGAGCCCGGCCCTCTGTATCCTGCCCAGCATTTCCCTAAGGTGGGATGGGTGTTCCTCCCAGCTGGTACTAAAGATGGCAATGTCATCCAGGTATGCCACAATGCACTCCTCAGCACCATTTAACACCTGGTTCACCAACCTTTGGAAAGTGGCCAGGGTGTTCTTCATTCTGAAAGGCATTACTTTAAACTCAAATAAGCCTATCAGAGTGATGAAGACTAACCTCTTCCTAGTTCTGTCTGTCAATTCTACCTGCCAATACCCCTTGGTCAGGTCAATGGTCGTAAGGTAGGTCGCCCCTCCCAACTTGTCCAGGAGTTCATCTGTCTGGGGCATCAGGTGGGCATCTGACTTCATGACTGCATTCAGTCCACGATAGTCCACAAAGAAATGAGTAGAGCCATCTGGCTTAGGCACAAGGACTATGGGTGAGGCCCAGCGGCTGTGGGATCTCTGGATTACCCCTAAATCCAGCATCTCCTCCACTTCCCTCCTAATGTCCTTTTGGACAGCCTCAAACACCCGATATGCTGTCCACCGTATGGGTGTCTGTGTCCCTGTCTCCACATTGTGCATCACTAAGAGGGTTAGTCCAGGCTTGGTGCTAAACAACGGGGCAAAGTCTGCTAAAACCTCCCTTACTTTCTGGATCTGGTCCGGGGCCAGCTGGGGAGACAATTTTACTGCCTCCACAGAGGACTCACACTTACTTTCAGCAAATTCAGAAGGGGGTCTCCTTCGTCCGTCCCCTTCCCATGACTACACACTGCAAACACCATGTCAGCCCTATTTGCATATGGCTTCATCATGTTGACATGGTACATCTTTCTGTCTGTCTTCTGTCAGGTAACTCCACAATGTTGTTAACATCATTTAACCTTTGTAACCACTTTGTATGATCCTGCCCACTCAGCCTGCAGCTTGTCTTTCTGGACCAGAATAAAGACCATGACTTCCTGACCCACCATGTATGAGTGAGCTCTGGCTCTGCGGTCATACCACACTTTTTGTTTCTGTTGGGCAGTTGCCAGGTTGCTCTGGGCTGTCCTCAAAAGCTCTTTCAGCCTTTCCCTAAACCTAAGGACGTAATCCACAATGGGAGTCCCCTGGGTGGTGTGCTTGCCTTCCCAGTCCTCCTGGATCAAGTCTAGGGGCCCACATACCCAGTGTCCACATAAGAGTTCAAAGGGGGAAAATCCTGTTGACTCTTGGGACACCTCCCTGTATGCAAACAACAGGTGGGGAAGGTATTTCTCCTAGTCTCTCCCATACTGTTCAGCAAATGCCTGGAGCATTGACTTTATGGTACCATTGAATCTTTCCACAAGACCATTGGCTTGTGGATGATACAGTGTCGTGCATCTCTGCACCACCCCACACTTCTCCCATAAACATTTCATCAGGTCCAACATGAAAGAACCCCCTTGATCGGTGATAACCTCCTGCGGAAACCCAACATGGGAGAAAATCCCAAGTAAGGCATCTGCCAATTTGTCTGTTCTCTGTGAGGATCGGGCGACTGCCTCTGGGTACCGGGTGGCATAATCCACCACAGTCAGGATGAATCTCTTCCCTAAGGAGCTGGGGGTATTTAAAGGCCCCACAATATCCATTCCCATCCTCTGGAATGGCTCCTCCACTATGGGCAATGGAATTAGGGCGGCTTGGGTTTTCTTGCCTGCCTTCCCTATTTCTTGGCACCGGTAATGAGACCTGCAATACTACTTCACCTGCTGGGTGAAGTTAGGCCAGTAGAAATTCTGGGCTATCTGCTGCATAGTGCGCATGATTCCCAGATGACCAGACAAGGGAATATCATGTACAATTTTGAGCAGCTGCTCACGATATCCCTGGGGAATGACAAGCTGCCTGCCTAGCATCCCTCCCTCTGTCTGTACTGCCTGAGTATACATAAGTCCATTTTCCCAATAAACCTTATGTCTGCTGTCACCTACCTGTGTGCCATCTGAGTCTGCCCAAGCCCTCAGCTTCTCTAAACTAGGGTCACTTCTCTGAGCAGCTGCAAACCCCTCACACATTCCCAAGGCATGGGACAGGTCCCCTTCAGTCACTAAACTAGGGTCCCTAGCACTAGCATCAGAGCACTCAGGATCACTGTCAATCCCAATCCTCTGACAATGGGTCACCCCTCCCTCTTCGGAGTAACCCTCTGAAGCTGTGTGGTTACTTGCTACTGGGGAAATTTCTACCCCCTTTTCATTAGTCTCCCTATCTGGAGACACAGGCTGGGGAACTAGCCTCTCAGTGGTTTCCACAATGGCTTCTGTGAGGTTCAGGGAACTACAATTTTCCCTTGCCACTTGGCTATGGGTAACTGCACATACCATCCCCTGTTGGAGATTGTTGCCCAGGATCACATCCACTGCTAAGGTTTTGGCCACAGCCACCTATTGCACAGTTCCCCCATTTCACCCCAGTCTAAGAGAACACTAGCGAGGGGCAATGTTTTTGCCTCACCAGTGAAGTCCTGTACAGTAACGTATTTATTGGGTATAAGCTGACCAGGCTCTACCAGATCCCCCTTTACCAAGGTCACGGATGCCCCTGTGTCCCTTAACCCCTGCATCTGTACACCATTCACCATGACTGGGTGCATGTATTCCCTCATGTTCACTGGCATGCTTCCAGGGACACACAAACAACCCACTTATTTTCTAGCATCACCTTGAATATTATTGCTCACCTTTTTGGGACACTGTCTAGCAATATGCCCAGTTTCTTTACATAACCAACATTCACTTCTCTTTTCAGAGAAATCTTTTCTCTGAAACCTAGGGCTAACTGGTTTCAATGGAGGCAGTGAGGGTTTTAGTTGCCCTGAAGGTGCACTTTTCCCTTTCTGCACTGCCATGCCTACCCCATTTGCTCTCAGAGCAGGTCTGCTCTTGGCATAGCGGTCCGAGAGCTCAGCAGCCTCTTGCACTATTTTGGGATCTTGGTCCTCCAGCCAGGTTTTCAGCTCTGCTGGGCACGCCCAGAAAAACTGTTCTAATAAAATCACATTTTCAATTTTATCAACAGAGTTTGCTTCAATTCCTTCCCACCAATATTTTAAAAACTGACGTTGTTTTGTGGCTAGCTCCTCGTAGCTCATATCAGGGCTTCTCCTGAGCTTACGGAATTTAGCTCTGTATGATTCAGCAGTTAATTCAAACTTTTTTAACAGTGCAGCTTTTAGCTTGCTGTAATCATTACTGTCCTCATTGTCCATTTGACCCAATACATCCCAAGCTTTCCCGGTAAGTAGCGGGGATAGCTGGAAGCTCCAGGACTCTCTAGGAATTTTAGCCTGAATACAAACTTTTTAAAATGAATTTAAAAAGGCATCCATATCCTCCCCCTCTTTAAACTCGGCTATTAATTTGGAATTCAATTTGTAACCCAGTCCTGCAGTCCCAGTTAAACCCAAGCCATTTACCTGCTCTGGTGCTGCTGGCCAGAGTCATAGCTTCTCCAGTTCATGTTGCCTCCGGTGCACCTCTCTCTTCTCCTCTGCCTCATGGCGTTCTCACTCTGCCTCATGGCATTCTCACTCTGCCTTCTGTTCTACAGCTTAGTGGCGCTCACGCTCCTCACGGTCTGCCTCCCTCCTCCCTCCTCTCTCTGTTCTTGCTCTGCCTCTTGGCATTCCTGCTCTGCCTTATGGTCCACCTCTTGCTTCTCTCACTCCCTCTTCTCCTGGAACTCAGCTCCATCCTGTTCAACTCACTTTGCAGCCTCAGTACTTCTGGATTCAGGATACTGGTGACCTTTTCCTGCGTCTGTGGTCCTTCACTGACAGTGTCCCTGTTGCCCTCCTCATCAGATCTGGACAATGCACTGGCCGCTAGCCCTGCCACACTTGAGGTTTGATCCTTTTCAGTCATGGTCCGTGACTCACTGCTCTGGGTATTGGCTATCATCAGGGCATCTATGAGGTTCTGCTTGCTGGCTTTCACCACAAACTGGACTCCTCTGTCCCCACACAACTGCTGTAAGGAGTCTACAGTGTGCCTTCTGTAGTCAGAAGTCATCTTCCCTCACTACTGCTACTCTGACTTGCACTTTTAGAAAAAAAATAAAATGGGTAGGAACTTGACTGTACACTGAGTGATATAGTTCTGTTTCCTTTTTAAAAATAAATCACTGCCTTTTTCTTTCTTTGCAAGTGAGCTTACAGTCTCAGCTGACACACTTAACAATAAAAGCTTGTAATACCAAAATTATCCCACTGCTGACACCAATCTGTCACAAACCCACTCAGCAGGTCAGCCCTCTACTCCCAAAGTGCCAACCTCTGAGCGCAGTCTTGTGAACAGTTAACAGAACAAGGTAACCCTCGTGTCTGTTTTTGTGGATTTGAATCAACCTTTGGTCTCAAGTTCTGGAGGGATTCAAACTGTGAACCTTTTGTTAGCGTACCCAATGTACAGGCACAGATAATTCTGTCTTTGGGGGGCCAGATATCTTTGCCTATGGGCACCTAACCAGGTATACAGAAATGAACCCTTAAAAACTGTGATAAAAGACCTCAGATTTAAAACGCTTACCTTTTTCCAGTTTGGTATCACCATTCAAGCTTATGTAATGTGTCTGCTTTAACCATATATACTCTACTTGTAAAGGAAAGAAATCAAAGGCAGACCAAGTGAGCTCTAAAAATAGAGTTTTACTAAAATAGATAAAAAATATGTAACACATAAAATACAGAACTATTGTATCACAAGACATACAAATCTCTTAAACAAAACAGGTTTTAACAGTGCAATTCCTACTACAGTAATTAGATTTGTCTCTCTCTCTCTAAATACCTGCTTAAAGTGCTCACAGATGTTTCTTTGTCAGAGTCTAGATAGAAGTGTCTCTCTGAAGTAAAACAGAATATTCCTTAAGGAAAACTGTATTTGCCAATCTCTTTGTGTGAGGTCACCTAGCTCCTCCTCTGTCAGAATATATAAAAAAAAATATTTTTATACAAAAACAGGGTGGGCTGGATATTCAAACTGCGCCCAAAAAGTGCGTAACAGCAGGAGCAAGCACAAGTCCGTTGCGCCCATGCTCAACAGATGCGATATTCAAAAAAAGGGCAAGCTAAATTGCGCCAACAGCTAATGTCTGAATATCGCACCACCTGCGCCATAGCGCAACTAGGGAAGGGAAGCTGAGCAGATACGATGCGCTATGGCGCAACAAGGGATGTCCAGCTGAGCAGTCCAGAGGCACCATAGTGCAAGCAGGGAGCCCCCAGCAGCAAAGCAATGTAACTGCACAACCAGGGAGGTAGGGGGCCCACCACCCATGCCACAGATGGGCACAGGAACACATAGCAGAACTGACATCATGACCCCACACCCCAAGCACAGCACAACTGGGGGAGGGCTGGAATAACCACCGGCCCATGGAGACAAGCAAACAACCCACAGCCGGGACAAGGTGCCCCATCACACCCACTGGCAAGCTGAGACTGCCACACAAGGAGGGCGGACCACCCCATGCCACACCATCCCCCCAGTGCACAGCACACCCTGCACCATGCCTCCCAGACACCCCCCATGAGCAGTGACCACCACTGCAGGAAACCCCATGCATACCACCACCCCCACTGTGACACTGCAACCTTGTGCACCACAGAACCATACAAGGCAGCCCCACCATAAGCACCCAGCAGTGGGTGGCATCACATGGCAATGCAACAATGGCAGACACAATGCCACCATGCACAATCCCCCTGAAACACAGCTGAGAGACCGACCATGCATCGGCACAAGAGGTACCCCACATGGGACAGGGCATGCCCCTGACACCACCACCAGTGATACAGCACCCTGCACAATAGTCCAGTGACACACCCCGACCTACCACTGGCCACAGCAGCCAGCACAGACACCCACAGTGGTGCGTGGAAGCATGCACCACACCTGATGCAACACAGTGCAGGGACAAGCACCCACCCATACCCAAGGGGACAATAACACAGGGATGCAGTAGCATGGCAACCAAGCCTCCAGTGTGGGCCCATGGAAACCGTGTACACACAGCCTGCAGTCCTCCTTGGCACAGGAGTGCCAGCCACCCTGCGCAGGCACTGTGGACCCGTACGACACCAGCATATGCATGGAGCACAAGTCACAGACAGTGGTGCACATCCCCTGCAACACACACAAGGCACAGCATGGAGGTGGGACGACAACAACTGCGGAGGCCACAGTGTCACCTGAGGCAAACATGCACCACACCAGTGACAGGAGGCAACTCAGCATTGTGACGGGTGCAGTGGCTGCCCTGCATGGACAGCCACCACTGACATAGCAGCAGACCTTGCAGGTCACAGACATGCAGGGGTGTCAGCTGCACAGTCCATGGACGGGTTTACAGGGGCACCATGGACGCAAAGCATGCACCATGGACCACTGTACACAGTCATCCATTGCACAGGGAACAACACACACACCACAGACACCAACTGATAACTACTCCCACACCATAGTCACTGCCCCACGGACATACGCACAAACCCATGACTGCACCACCCCAGACGCCATGCACACCACTGCAGCTGAGCACCTATAGCCCACTGCAAATCAGAGACCACCACAGTATTCATATCAAAATAATTATATTGTAACACATAAACAAAACTATTTACAGAACTATGTACATATGGGGGGAGGGACATAAACAAGGTGGGGGTGGGTAAGGGGCAGGGGTGAACATATAGGAGAGGGAAGAAAGGGTGTGAGGGTGGGTCCAGGGGAGGAAAGTGTTTTCATGGGCATGGATGGCCCATCATCTGCCCTGCTCATCCGCCATGTTTTGCTGATGTGACCTCTGCCTCCTGACCCCGTGTTGGTCCATCCTTTGGAGGATCTCCAGGGATGCCCTCGCCACCTGCAACAGCTCCTGCAGTCCCCTCTCTATGGCCTGAAGTTGCTGTACACCTAGGATGAGTGAGCAGACTCATTACATGTGACTGTCCATCCCCCTGCAGCCCACCCACGGTGCATGGCATACAGCCATGTGCCACACCCCTGTGATGGTGTGCAACCACCCTCAGTGACCATGTCCACAAGACCTGCCCACCCAGGCAGCCACAGCCATGTGGACCACTGCACACACCCACCACCCATGTCCTACACAGCACCACCATGGGCGTACAGTATCATGGCTATGCGGTGTGAAGGCAGTGCCACAGCCATGTGCCCGGTGCATGCATGGACCACCACTGACACACTCCCAGACATGCAGTGCCACTGGACAGTGCTGACTGTCACAAGTCACATGCATGGCAGTGGTGTCCATGGATGGTGGCCATGTCCCACTGCCCACCCTGTTACACAGCATGCAACAGTAATCATGGAGTTATTGCACTCACCCTCATAGGGCCAGTCAGGTTGGTGGTGATGGTCCTTGTCCTGCCTGGACGCTCTGTCCACCTCCCTCCGGTGCTCCTCCCTCAGCTGGCACCACTCGTCCATGCCTGTGGGGGAAACAAGGAGAGAAGAACATCAGTACAATCCCGAAGCAAAGTCCCCCTGCCCTAATGTGTGTGCCCACCCACCCAGCCAGACCCACCCACCCCACACCCTGTGATCACCACCACAGCCAACCCTAGACTAGCCCTCCCCTATGTGCTGGATACATACAACATTGTTACCCATATGGACAATACAAGTGCATAGACAGAACCCCCACCTGGACATGGCACCATGCCCCTCCTGGCATACGACTGCAGATGGGCTAGTAGGACTGGCTCCCTCCTCCTGAGGTCCTCATAGCGGTGCCTGCATTGCTCTGAGGTCCTCCTGTGTCCAGTGGCCACCTCCAGGTAAGTGGCCACCTCCTGCCAGACCTGGGTCCTGGCCCTGTCCAGTTCCTCATCACCAAACAGTGGGCCATAGTGTGGCTCTACAATGGCCACAAGGTTGGCCAACTCAATGGCACTCATTGTGGGGCCTCCAGTGCCTATCTCAACAACTATAGTAGGCAATATGGTGCTTTGCAGCGCAGTACCCCATGTGCAAATGCTGTGCGGTACAGTGCCGCCATTCCCTATCGCGCTTTTACCGAACAGCACAATAGAGTTGCAGCCATGCCGGACACATGGCACCAAGGGGGCAAAGGTCGGGCACAGGGTCAACGGTCTCTGGCACAAGGCCATGCACAGCACCATCGGATGACTATGCGTATAGCGCGATTGGTTGCCTGTTTGCCAGCGCCACAGCAGACTATCATGCAGTTGTGCCTTTGCACCTATGGAGGCCCATTGTCACAGCGCCATGTAGTGATCCTCACCATAGTGTCACTGGCACAATGGTGGCCGTGCCCTGCATTGACCATCGTGCACAGCACATCATCAGTGTGGCAGATGCCAGCATCAGCAACCTGGGCATGCACAGTGAGGTGTACTACGCATGCCACGGAACTGCTCCATTGTCTCAGCCCGTTCAACACAATTGCGCAAAGCGCAAAAGTGTGATATTCAGCCGTCATATGCTAATCAAATGATCAGCCATTCAATGGTGCAGCACCGTGATTTGCATCTAATTAAAGTTGCTCCTCACCCAGTTTGCATGGATTGCGCTATTAAAGTGTGACAGAGTTCTGCAGTGGCCATATTCGGTTACTGCAGTTTATTGGTGAGTTGCATGCTGTGTGGGAGTGTGGACTGTGGATTCAGGGACATGCTTTGGACTACACAGTCACAGGTAACCACTGCCATTCCTACAGGCTGAATAATGATCGAGCAAGGTCTGGGTGAGGAGGACAACGATGGTGGGTGGAAGAGAAGGCCCAATTTCATGAAGGCCGAGACTGAGGCACTTTTCGAGGCCTACCTGGAGCAGGAGCCACTGTTCAGTGGACGGCCGGGCACCCCTCTGGCCCGTGCGGCTGCATGGGAGGAAGTGGCACATGCCCTCAACCTGCATGGCAGCCACCAGCACTCCGTGCATGAGTGTAAGAAGAAGATGAGTACTGACAGGAGGAGGGTGAAGGAGACGGTGGCTGCCATCAGGGCGGCACATGCTGCAACAGGCGGTGGACAGCCGGAGGTGGTGCAGCTCACACCAGCAGAGGACAGGCTTGCTGCAAGCATGCACCACAGTGCCATAGAGGGAGTTCCAGGTGGTGGCTTCCAGACGGGTGGTGGCCCATCACTGCATGGTAAGTCATGGTCGGTCTATGGGGGGCCAGGGCAGGTCACATGCAGTAACGCAACTTTGATTTCCCTTACAGATCCTGTGCATCTGCATAGGTCAGCAGTGGTGGGCCTGTCCACTGTGGACAGTCAGTTGGAGTTGGAGGAGGGACCATCCACCTCCACAGGTATACGTGGAGCATTGCAACAGTGGGGTCACCTGGCTGTCCACACTAATGTCATTGAGACAGGTGTGGGGGAAGCCCTTCCTGTGTCTCAGCATTCTGGCATCCAAAGATGCCAGCACGTTGTGGCCGTGGCTGGGACAGAGACCTGCAGCAGTGATGATGACATGACCATCATGGGCAGTGACACATGTGTGCCACGGAATGGACACACAGCAGGTCAGCTCGCGCCTATGGCCCTGGCTGGTGCTGCCATGTGGGCCAGCATGTCAGCACAGTCCCAGACTGTGCCTGTCAGCACCAGTGGGGCAGCACTGGTGGCTGGTCAGGACAGTGGGACTGTTGCAGCCACAGTAGTGGCACCACTGAGCCCTTGGGTGCAGCAGCCGGGGGGGCGGGAGCAGCAGTCTCCCACCGGGACTGGGGGTTCAGGGTTTGGCAGTGACGTCTGTGCAATGCCTGTGGACTTGCCCATACCTGGTCCTGGTACACAGCACCCACCCTCAAGGGGTGGTGAACATCAGGCCCATGCACACCCTGAGGGTCAGGATGCCAAGGAAGCAGACGACCTCTTTGATGAGCACACCCACCTACTGCAGGCATCGGTCCAGCAGCAGATGTGGCTTGCAACGTCTGTGGAGGCACTATGTGTGGCTCTGGAGCAGGCAGAGGAGCGTCGCAGCAGGGACACCGATAGGATCCTGTCACAGATGAACCTTTTGTGGGAGGATGTGACCACTGCCATTGACAGGCATGCATGGGTGTTCATTACTGTCATGGCCACAATGGGCACACAGTCAGGTGCCCATGCATCGCTCACACCACGCAATGCGCTATCCACTCTCTGTTCCCAGGATCGTGCGACACCCACCCTGTTGATGCCAGGTTCAGCTGTGGGCATCCCAGGCACTCCTGGTGCAGGCATGTTCAGTGTGCTGCAGAACCCTGCGCGGGCATGGTCGAGTTCACGCAGTGGAACCCCTGGGGGACTGTCAGTGCCACCCGATGAGTCCCATGGGCAGTCTGCTAGTGCTGGCAGGTCTCGGCGGGGCTGTCTATGCATCCAAGGTGGCCGTGGCACTGTGCCATGGGAATGACCTGTCTCCCAGCACGGGCACTCTCTGTTGCTGCCCTGTGTGCATTGTGTGTTTCGGTGGGCAGTGCATGGGTGGGTGCCCGGCCATGCATGCAGAAACACGGTCCCCCTGCACACCCTCCCAGCTGCTGTCTGCAGGTACATGTGGATGATGATGCCTGCATTGCGCTGTACACCAAAGTGCGATGGTGCCCAGCATCTGACACACGCACATGGACAGACAGTGGATGTGGTGGCCTGTGGACATGTGTGTTTGCTAGTGTTGGCATTCTGGTTCAGTTTTCCACCTGCCCTCTGTGCACATTTGGTGCACTATATGTGTGTGTGTGTGTGTGTGTCCATCCATGTGGTGTGTTGCTGTTCACCCATCCCTGGTTGTGTGCGTGTGCGTCTGTGTCCTGCCACATCCCTTGCCAGCATGCACCCCTGGTGTGTTTCCATGCATGTTTGTGGGTTGTGCCTTAGCCACTGGTGGTTGTGCATGGCACCATGACTTACCTGGATTGGCTGAAGTGCTCCTCTGTGATGGTGTCCCGGTGCAGCTGTGCCAGCCGGATCAGTCGGGGGTCCTGTCGGCCAAGGGGGGCTGCCCATCACCATCATCACTGGTGTCCCCCCTTGTCCCCATTGCTGTCCCCCTCTTTGACCTGTATGGCTATCCCACATTCTTTGGCCATGTGGTGCAGGATGCAACAGGCCAGGAATATCCCACAGATCTTTGAGGGGCTGTACTGTAGGGCACCGCCAGAGGAGTCCAGGCAATGGAAACGTGTCTTCAGCATTCCGAACACCCACTCAATGACATTGTATGTGGTGGCATGTGCCTCATTGTAGCATTGCTGCGATGGGGTCATGGGCCGCCTGTAGGGTGTGAGCAGCCAGGGACGGAGTGGGTATCCACTGTCACCTGTGTGCAGAGAGTGGAGGTTAGTTTTGTGTTCAGCTTCAGACTGCCTCAAGCCCTGTGGGCCACACCCATGGCACCTCTGACCATGCCCCCCCAGGCCCGCGATATGTCCATTTGATTTGCATACTCACCCACTAGATGTCCTGTGGGGATGTGCCCACTCTCAAATTGGCGGCACAGTGCTGACTGGTGCCAGATGTATGAATCATGTGCTCCCCCAGGGTGCATGGCACAGACATTGATGATGCGCCCACTGGCATTGCACACCACCTGGCAGTTGACACTGGAATAGCCCTTGCAGTTCATGTATGTGGCCCCCTCCTCACCAGTGGTGTGTGTATGGCCACATGGGTGCAGTCTATTGCCCCTAGCATGCCAGGCATACGTGCTACCCTGTAGAACTCCTGGATGTTTGTTGTGCACTCTGCCACAGTGCTGGGGAAATGGATGTACTCCACAGCATGTGGCAGCAGTGCGCTGAGGAATTGGGTGAGGATACGTGACGTGGCTGACTGTGTTATGCCTGTGGTGTCCCCAGTTGGTCTCTGGAAGGTACCCATGGCAAGCAAGCACATGCAGGCTGTTACCTTTGTCTCCACTGACAGGGCATGACTCCATCGTGTGGGTACCTGCATCACATCATTACACAGCTCACAGAGCTGCCTCAGTATTGCCCTCTTCAGGCAGTACCGGCCCACAGTCTCGATATCTGTATACAGCTCAAAGCTGGTGTGGGCTCGGTACTGCCTGTTGGGGGCATACCACTGATGGGCCCTTCTGTGGCCACGTCCCCCTGCTGCATGCCTTCTCACCTCCCTCATTACGGCCTCCATGTGGAAGGTGGCACTGGCCATGTTCCTGGCTTGTGTTCCCCCCCATCAGCTGTTGCTTTGTTCCCCCTGCTGTCCTGACTGCTACCTCCCCTGCACCGGGTACACCTGTCTGTGCTGGCCTCTGGTATGTGTGTCACCACACACCTTCCCTGTGCCTCTCTTCTACAGTGTGGTTTCCCTGGCCTGCCCTCTTTCTCCCAGTTTCCCTGTGCCTGTCTCTCCCCCCTGCCTCATGTGGCTTCCCTCTAGCGTTCTTGTGCCTCTTCCTTGCTCCTTTTTATTTTGGCTCATTTCCGCTATGGCGCAACTTCCGCTTGCTCCACTGTTGCGCATTGCGCAAGTCTTTGAACATCACACTGCACCCTTTATGCATGGTTCCTCCCTCTTCGGTTGCACATGCCTTCATTATCATTGTGCTGTTGCTCAGCATGTTTTTGGTGGTGCAACTGCCTCCTGCTGAATATCGCAGAATGGCACATTTTCAGACTTGCGCTGGCGCAACCCTATTGCGCATGGCGCAACACTTTTGAATATCCAGCCCAATGTGTTTTCAAAGTATTAAATTCTGTAATCTTCAACATAACTCATGTTCTTCAAATGACTCTCTTTGATCTATGATAAGCTTCCTCTCTCACACAGACATCAAGGAACATTTACAACTTCACACCTATGTGTAATAACCTGGGTGTTTCCCTCCAAACATCATAAAATGGATATGATCATTCCTCTTAGCAACTACAGCTATAATTAACTCAGACAAACAGGAGATCCTTGATTAAGGCCTGGTCTGTAATTAGCTCATGGCTTTCATCTTTTAGTAGAGACCTGGGGGGGGGGGTGAGTGAGGTCATTCCAAGAGCACCAGATTTCTCAGCAGAGACAATCAGTAATACATTTTTATATTTTAAAAAAAAAGGATAGATGCTTCTGAGACATTCAACATGCTTCAATGACCATGTTTGTTTAACAGTTTGGAGAATGTTGGAGTACCAAGATCATTGTTAAATAGTGCTAAATTATTTGACAGTTATCCAAGAGCAATAATCAAAATTAATCAATATAAAACACAACCAACTGAAATGCTTAATGGGTTTTAGCAGGGCTGCCCCCTCTCCCCGATATTATTTATAATTGCCTTAGAAATGCTTCTTGCTGGCTCTGTGGTGCTGAGAAATGGGGCATCACTCTGGTATGCTGGTGACCTGAGTTCATGCTCCAAGCCCGGCTGCCAGGATTGGAGGCCAGTAGGGAGGGAGTTGTGCAGGAGGGAGAAGCAGCTTGTGGTGGAACCCACCAGAGAAGGAGCAATATTGGACCCGGTACTCACCAATGGGGACAGAGTCTCCGATGTAATGGTGGGTAGCCACCTGGGGTCAAGTGATCATCATATGGTGTGGTTCAATGTGAGAACAGTGGAGGAGTCAAACCACACAAAAGTAAGGGTTCTGGATTTTAGATGAGTTGACTTTGCAAAGATGGGGGAGTATCTCAAGGAAGACCTGGCAGGGAAAGAAGAAGGGGGTATGTAGAGAAACAATGGGCTAACCGTAAGGGAGCCATAGTAGAGACAACAAGCCTTTGTGTTAGACAAGTAAGCAAAACAAAGAGACAGAAAAAACAACTTTCATCCTCCAAGGATGTGGCTGGGAAGGTAAGAGAGAAAAGGCTAGCTTTTAGGAGGTACAAGGAAACACAGAGGGGGAAGACAGGGAACTGTATCTGGAAAAGCAGAGGGAGGCAGGGAAACTAGCTAGGAGCACAAAGGTGCAAACTGAAGAAAACATGGCCCATGCAATTAAGAAAGGATACAAGACCTTTTCAGGTACATTAGTGATAGAAAGAAGACCAGGGGTGGGATTGTGACGTTAACAAGGGAGGAAGGGGTGTGTGTGGAGGGAGACCTAGAAAAAGCAACAATCATGAACAAATATTTTTGTTCAGTATTCACAGAAGAAGGGGAAGGAGAAGGACCACTATTGGGGGATAGGAGCACCAGTGGGAGAGAGGTGGACATTAGCCCATTTATGGAGGAAAGAGTCCTAAAGGAGCTCAAAAATCTGAAATGGGACAAGGCTATGGGACCAGATGGGATACATTCCAGAATATTAAAAGAACTTAGAGAGGTGCTGGCAGCACCACTAATAGACCAATTCAAAAAATCAAGAGAGAGACAGGGGTGGTTCCAGGGGACTGGAGGAGGGCAAAAGTAGTCCCTCTCCACAAAAGTGGGAATAGGGAGGAGGCTGGCAACTACAGGCCAGTAACCCTGACCTCAGTGGTGGGGAAATTAATGGAGTCACTGCTAAAGGACAGGATTGTGATATTTCTTGAATCCAGTGGAGCACAGGATCCAAGGCAGCATGGATTCACAGTGGGAAGGTCTTGTCAAACAAATCTGATAGACTTATTGACTGGGTGAACAGGGAGCTAGATGGGGAGGGGCAGTGGATGTGGCATACCTAGATTTCAGCAAGGCCTTCTACACAGTCCCACATAAGAGGTTGATAAATAATCTGGGCAGCCTGGGAGTGGGCTTAAAGGTGGTAAAATGGTCAGAAACTGGTTGAGTGACAGGACACAGAGGGTGGTGGTAAATAGCATTCAATCTGAGGAGGGGGGTGACCAGTGGGGTACCACAGGGATCCCTGCTGGGGCCAGTCCTCTTTAATGTCTTCATAAGTGACATTGCAGAGGGGCTGGAGGGGAAGGTAAGCCTGTTTGCAGAGGACACTAAGATTTGCAACTGGGTCGACACTCTGGGGGGGTGGAAAAAATGAGAAAGAACCTAAACATGCTTGTGGAGTGGTCGAGAGTGTGGCAGCTAAGATTCAATGCAAAAAAGTGCAAAATCATACACTTGGGCCACAGAAATCCAAGGAAAGAGTTCAAGCTGGAGGGGAGGGAGGTACTGATGGCACAACTCAAGAAAGGGACCTGGGGGTAATCATATCTGATGACCTAAAGGTAACCAAACAATATAAGAAGGCTGTGGGGAGAGCCAGTGGGATGCAAGGGTGCATAGGGAGAGGTATCACAAGAAGAAAAAAGGAGGTGGTTATGCCACTGTGCAGATCACTAGTGAGACCTCATCTGGAGTACTATGTCCAGTTCTGGAGGCCACATCTCTGGAAGGACATAGACAAACTAGAGGTAGTCCAGAGAAGGACAACAAAAATGGTGCGAGGACTGCACCAAAAGTCATATGAGGAAAGACTAGAGGACCTCAACAGGTATTTCCTGGAGGAGGTGAGAGAGAGGGGGATATGAAAGAGACATTCAAGTACTTTGAAGAAGGTGCACAAGAACAAGTGGGCATGATATGAGGCTGGGGTTAGGCTCAGGGGCAACGTGAGGAAGTACTTTTTCATAGAAAGAGTAGTGGATGCTTAGAACAGCCTCCCTGCAGAGGTTGTGGCAGCAAAAATAGTAGGGGAATTCAAGAATGCATGGGACAGACATAGGAGTAGTCTAGCAATAGGGAAGCAAGGATAAGCCACAGATGAACTAGGGTCTGCGGTAATGCATTAGGTAGCAAAAAGGGGCAGACTAGTTGGGCCACACAGTCCTTATCTACCATCACCTTCTGTGTATGCATGTGTATCTGACAGTATCCTATGGATGCTTCCCTCCTGGGGGTGGGGCATGGTGAGCCGCTCTAGTAGTGACTCCTGGTGGTAATTCCCTGAGTTGTACCTGGTGGCATGGTTGACCACATGCTGCCATAGGTCCCCACCCCAGGATGCTGCTGCAGCCACATGCATTGAGGGTGGTGGGTGGGTGCCTCAGAAAAATGAAAATGGCTGCCTGTAGCACCAGATGATGGCCCTCCAGTAGGACTCCTCCTGCAGCTGACCACCCAGCACACCACACCTGGCCCCCGACTGACACCCAGTGTAATGCCCGCTTACTCCCCCAACTGTCTGGCCTTCCCAGTAAGGATAAGCCAGACCACTGTGGGATTGTTGGCAGAGCTCGGGGGAACCTGAGACTGGCATGACAGCAAGGGTTGGGTCTGTGGCACAGTGGGGGGCATCAGCATGGGAACCTGAAGGAGTGGGGCTGTGGGAGCTCAATAGGAGCCCCCCAAAAAATGCTTCTTCAGAATCTTTGATTTAACCAGGAAACTGAGGGTCTAAACTCTATAAGGAAACAATTATAAGTAAAAAAACAAACAAACAAACAGTTAATTCATATCCAGAACTAATAAAAGAAACAGAAATGGTGTCATAAGTTTCAGGTTATAAATTGAGTAAGTCAAAATCTATAATATTGCCATTGACACAAGTTTCATATTCTAAGAAATGAAAATTGAGAATAATACAAATATTTGGTAATACAACTTAATACAGATATACAAAGAACTACAGATCTTAACTTGAACATCATACTAAAGAAAATACAAAATCTATTAGATAGATGGCAATTACTTTCTTTTTCATCATGGTGTCAAATAGACACCATCAAAATGATGGCCATGCTACATTTTTACACTGTTTTCAAGCAACCGTGGGTAGGGTGGAACAAATATCCTGGTTAAATTAAGAAACACCTTTAAATATTTTTGTGGAGAGGGGGTAGTCCAAGGATCCATTGGTAGACATTTATTAGCCCCAGAAATTAAGGAAGCCAGGGATGCCTGCACCCAGAAATGAGTTATTTAGCTTAGAAAGCCTCGGTGGCATGGAAACCGATGCTCATACTGGAAAATCAAGAACACCCAGAAACTGTTTTGTCACAAAGGCTGGAAAGTGGATGCATATTATTGAATGTTCTATTTCATCCTCAAATTATCAGAAAAAAAAATCAGTAATATTTGGTGAACTTACTAAGGCAATTTTAATAATTTACACAAGTAAAACAAAATCTTTATTATATCTCTACATGGAAATTGGCACTGAAATTAAGGGTAGTCTATTAAACAATTAATCTTAAAACTATAGGTGGCAGGTATAACCAGATAGCATCAAATAATAAATGAAACAGGACTTTATTGCAACCAAATACTTCAGGAGAAACATAAGGATTTTAAAATGACTTGGTAGAATTATATGGCAATAATTATGCTGTTTACAAAGTTTGTAGACCATACTGGATATCAAAATGTAATTGACTGAAAAAAAGTAATTCAGGAACAGAATAAAACACACCTTATTATCTGCAGGAAACCTTAAAGAAAATTTACAAAAAGGATATTAATAAAAAAACAATAATAAATAAGTATGTACAGACACAATCTGAGTAATAAATAGATTAAAGAGGCTATTACAGAAAATAATAATTATAACTGAGAACAAATCTTGCAAAAGGCTAATAAATGACACGAATTTTCAAAAGATAACACAATATAAAATACTATCCTGAGCATACATGACTTTACTAAGATTACAAAAAATGGGTTATGAGTCAGATGCAAACTGCTGGCATTGGTGTAACCAAAAAGGAAATTCATATTATCTTTTATGGGACTGTCAATATATAAAAAAAACTATTGCTATAGTACTTCACAAGAGGCCAAAGAATTCTGTTGGAAGATATACCTTTCAAATTTGCTGTATTTATACTTGATTTTTCTAAATTGAAATTAAACATATAGTCAAAGACAATTTTAGCAATAATAAATATATATACTAAAAGACTTATTTTAGAGCACTGGAATGCGCCTTTGCTCCCAGCCTTTAATTATAAGAAATGGCAAAGCTGCTTGAGATACTTTCACTTATAAAATTATTAATCCAGTACGCACATCCTATGGATCAAACAGAATCCACATGGAGCAGTTAGTGCAGATATTACCACCAGCCCTATGCATTTGAAAAATAATGGTTGCCTGTATATATCAGGGATTTATATGAAATGCTAACCCTTTCTGTATTCTATCTGTGTTTTTTAGGCACCAAGCAAAGTCTGGAGCCTATTGTCATTGGTGAGACTATTTTGTGGGTTAGATTTTCTGACCTGGGGTGTATAGAGAACTATTTCCCATTGACACCCCAGCAGAAAATCAGTCGTGTGATTTGCCCAAGTTGATTTACCCACGTTTCCTTCATTGACCTACATTACTTTGCTCTTGCACAGTGATACAGGTTTGTGACTGGTGCTTCTTTTTTGGGTTTTTGCTCATTGCAGCTGTGGATGTAATTCACAGTTCTGCCTCCTGGTGTGACTCAAGAAAGGGGTCCCGACCATCAGAGCTCCCAAGGAGCATACCCGCCACATGGTGTGGCTCAAGGAGGGGGATTCTGACCATTGGGTACATCACTTTATATGTAATCTACAGAACTAATCATATGAGTCAGATACATTCTGAAAATTCTGATTTAGTTAATATATGTAATTTTTAAGTTCCTTTGGGACAAGATGCAGCAATCATTATTACAGCTTAAAAATACTAAGCTTGTATTTGCAAAATACATTGGGGATGAATTTTGAGTCCTGTAGGAAGGGGTGTAATATGAAAATGGAACTCCTCTACAGGTGGGGTGGTGAATTTTGGTACTCCAGCATCAGCATTTCCTACATACAGGGAAACTAATAACTGCAATCAGCAAAAGAAAGGGGTAACGGAATATTTTTTTCCTTGGCTTAGTAAACACTACAAAGATAAAGAATGCATCAACAAGAGGAAGGTTGGGACAATCAGAGAATTGTTGAATAGGTGGGATGAAGTGCCATGCGATAAGAACTGCTAACTTCTACCTCATCACTTGAATGCATGGCTGTGCGTCGGGGTCCAGGTGCAGGTTGCAGGATTCTCCTTGTGTACAGTCCCCCTGCAGGAAATCATGGAGTTCATCACTGATAGGGTGTTGGATTCACCCAAATGGCTGATTCTGGGTGACTTTAACACCTGGGTCAAAGACAAACTCTCGGATTTTGGTTATGACTTCCTCTAGATAATGACATCACTGGACCTTGAACAAAAGTGGTGGTGGTCGTGGATGACACAGTAGGGTGGTAGGGGCTTCAGGATGATCTGGCTAAACTTGAGGACTGGTTGGACACATGACAGTTGGGGTTCAATGCGAAGAAGTGCAAAGTCATGCACTTGGGGGCAAAGAACCCAAGGAGGTGTTATCAGTTGGGCGGGGTTCAGATAACCACTACAGAGGAGGAGAAAGATCTTGGGGTGATAATAACAGGGCAGATGAACCACTTGGCACAGTGCAGGAAAGCAAGTGTTAAAGTCAATAAAATGCTGGGGTGTATTGCTAGAGGTATCACCTCCAGGAGAGAGGAGGTGATCCTGTCACTGTACAGGTTGTTGGTGAGGCTGCACCTAGACTACTGCATGCAGTAGTGGTGCCCATACTTGAAGAAGGATGTTAAGTTACTGGAGGGAGTACAGCGCAGAGCAACAAGGATGATCCAGGGATTGGAAGACAAACACTAGAGGAGAGGCTCAAGGAACTGAACATGTATTCCCTGGAAGGGAAGAGAAGAGGGGATAAGGGGGATATGATAGAGACCTTTAAATATATGAAGAGTATAAACAAGATGGGTACAGAGGGAATTTTTAAGTTAAAGGGAGGGAGGGACATGAGGGGGCACTGGCTAAGGCTGGAGGTTGGAAGGTTCAGGAGAGAAATAAGAAGGCACTTTTTCACAGAAAGGGTGGTGTCCATGTGGAACATGCTGTCTGAAGAGGTGGTTTCCTGTAAGTCAGTGGGCAATTTTAAGAGGGGGTGGGACAAAGTGAGTGGGAGGGTCACCATTATGCGGGGGAGGGAGGGTCAGCTGTAGTGTAAGTGGATGGCCAACTGCACACTTGAGCAGGCTTGATAGACCATGTGGCCTGTATCTGCTGGCAGTTTTGTATGTTCGTAAGAAGTTGCTTCTGCAACTCACTACCACAGCCACACCTTCGGCTTGGTATTCTCACTGGGGCTTGAGATCACTGACCTCAGGATTGATCCTGTCATTTGGTCTGATCACTGCACGGTGGAGTTCTCATTTGGGGCTCCCCAATAGTTCTTCCCCTGTTGAGATGGTCCACTTTTGCCCATTTGGCAGTAGTCGACTTTTCTGGTGTGAGTACTGCATGTGCAGTTGGCACAGACAAGGCAGTGACAGCCTATAATAGTGCTGTCTCCAAGGCACTCGATGCCATTGTACCAGTCTGTATGCAACCCAGGTCTTCTGGCTTGAGACCCCCGTTGTTTGATGGGGCTCTCAAGGAGATGAAGATCAAGGGTCAGAAGTTGGAGCATTGCTGGGGGAGGACCCGGTCCAAGGAGGAGAAACTGGATTTGAGAGTTCACTATGGTGAATATCAAAAGGGCATTCAACCATAAGAGGGCAGAGTTCCTGTCCAGGGAGATTGCTGCAGGGAGGAATAGACCAGCTCTGCTCTTTATGACTGTGGGCAGGCTACTTCCTCCTGCCTGTCTGCAGTTGAAAAGAGCATTTTCAGTCGCCTTGTGCAAGGAGTTTGCTCAGTTCTTCTCTGACAGGGTGTCCTCCTTTCGGTCCGGGATCTCCCTAGTGGGGCAAGATCAGCCCTGTAGCGGTGGGCCTTGCTTAGACAGAGGCAATCTTATTGTTTAGGGGTGAGTTTTGGCCAGTGGGGGTGGCTGAGGTGGTTGTGGTAATCTCGAAGCAGCAGACCACCTTTTGTGAACTGGACCCAGGCCCGACTCGTCTCCTAGTGGGATGTGCTGAGTCCGTTGGTTCAGTGTTCACCAAGAAAGTCCAGTGCTCGCTTTCAGAGGGGTTCTTCCCTGATGCCTTGAAGGAGTCATTGGTGCAGCCCCTTCTGAAGAAACCATCACTCAACCCTGGCATCTTCGTGAATTATCGACCCATCTCTAACCTCCCATTTTTGGGGAAGGCTGTTGAGAAAGTGGTTGCTCTGCACCTCGAGGCACACCTCACAGCCTTTGACATCTACAAGCCATTCCAGTTTGGGTTTAGGGCAAGGTATAGCACTGAAACTACATTGGTCAGGGTGCAAAATGACCGCTTCAGGGCAGAAGATAGAGATCAGTTAATTCTCATTGTCCTAGATTTCTCCTCAGCATTTGACACTGTGGACCACATTGTGCTTCTGGATCATGTTAGATAGTATTGTGGACTCACCAGTACTGTCATCACCTGGTTTGAGTCCTTTCTCATGGGCAGGACACAATGGGTAGTGATGGGGAATTTCTCCTCCTGTCTGAAGCCTCTGCCCTGTGGAGTTCCTCAAGGCTTGATCTTGTTGCTGATGCTGTTCATGGTGTATATGGTGCCCCTTCGTGAGTTCATTAGACATTACAGTCTGGGTTTTCACTGTTATGCATATGATACCCAGCTGTATATGTCTTTTGCCTTTGGGACAAATAACACAATGGATGTGATAAATAAATGCCTAGCTGAGATCCAAGACTGGATGTCCTCTAACTGGCTGCGATTGAACCCCAACAAGACAGAGGTACTGGTGATTGAGCCTGGTTGCCAGCATGATGTGGCTGCTACTGGGTCAGGAGCAGGGTTGTTCATGTGGCCCCACTCTGTTGGTGGCAGCCAGTAGGGTGAGACATCTGGGCATCATCCTTGATGGTGGTTTAACACTTGAAGCTCAGGTGTCATCCATCGTCCAGAGTGGATTTTACCACTTAAGGTCCTGTCACGTGACCTGCACTGCCTGCCTGCTAGACGGAGGATCATCATCAAGGTGGACTTGCTGACCTATAAGGCCCTATACTGCTTGGGCCCTGGCTACCTGAGTGACCTCCTGACCCCTGCCCTCCTGGTGTGCTCGCTCTGCTCCTCAACCAAGGGCCTCCTGGTGACTCCGAGGGCCAGGCTGAAAACCTTGGGAGACTGTGCATTTAAGGTGGCCGGCCCGGTCCTCTGGAACTCATCCTCCGATCTTTGAGGGAGGCCCCATTGGTGGAGACTTTTAAAAGGGGTCTGAAGGCACACCTTTTCAAAGAAGCCTTTTTAAATTAGCTACAGCATTGATCTTATTATTTATTTATTATTGATTTTAATTGTCTGTACTTATTTTACTGACCCTGTATTTCTTGTATGTAATTTAGTATTTTTCTTACACCTCCTTGTGAAGAGCCCAGAACCTCCAGGATTGGGCACTGAATAAATAAAAGAGGTAGTAGAGAAAGTGAAAGCCGAAAAGATTGCATTCAGACAATATAAAAAGATACAGGGATAAGAGGATAGGGAGAAGTACCAAGAGAAGCAAAGGGAGGCAGGGAGGACAGTAAGGGAAGCCAAAGCTCAGACAGAAGAGCGCATTGAAAAATCAGTGGTTAGAGGGGACAAAACCTTTTACAGGTGCAAAAGAGAAAAAAGAAAGGGTGAAGGGAGGGATAGTGAGACTGAAGGGGGAAGATGGGGCAGCATGGAGGATGACAACAGTAAAGCTGAAATACTGAACAGATATTTCTGCTCAGTCTTTACTGAGGAAGGAGAGGGTAATGGGCCTGAAGGGAGTACAAGGGGTGGAAAGGACACGGAAATGGACACAAATCCCTTTACATGGGAAAGGGTCCTAAAGGAACTGGAAGGAATGAGTCAATAAAGCAATGGGGCCGGATGGGGTATACCCTAGGGTTCTAAAGGAACTAAGAGAGGTGGTGGCAGAACATCTGGCAATCCTGTTTAGCCAATCATTGGAAACAGGGGAAGTACCCAAAGACTGGAGGACAGCAGATGTAGTCTCCTTACACAAAAGTGGGAACAAAGAGGAAGCGGGGAACTACGGACCAGTCAGCCTGACCTCAGTAGTGGGGAAGATCATGGAAGCAGTACTGAAGGAGAGATTGGTGGAACATCCAGTTGCCAACAGAATACAGGACCCAAGGCAGCATGGTTTCACCGGTGGGGGGGAGGGTTATGCCACACCAACCTCATTGCATTTTTTGACTGGGTGATAAGGGAGTTGGATCGGGGAAGGCAGTAGACGTGGACCATCTGGACTTCACCAAGGCCATTGACACTGTGCCATGTAGAAGGCTGTTAAACAAACTGGGGAATATGGGAGTGGGCAGGATAGTAGTGCGGTGGGTGGGTAATTGGCTGAGTGGCAGAACACAGAGGGTGGTGGTAATGGCTGTCACTCCACAAAGAGAAGAGTGACCAATGGGGTGTTGCAGTGATCAGTGCTGGGTTCGGTCCTATTCAACATTTTCATCTGTGACATTGCGCAGGCCCTAGAAGGCAGAATTTCCCTGTTCACTTATGACACGAAGCTCTGTAACATGATGGACATGCCAGAGGGTGTAGACAGAATGAGAAGGGACCTGCAGAAGCTTAAAGAATGGTCAAGGGTTTGGTAGTTGAAATTTAATGCAAAAAAGTGCAAAATAATACATATTGGGCACAAAAACCCTGGAACAACATATCAGTTGGGGGGGGGGTGAGGATATAGCATGCACCAAGCACGAAAGGGACCTTGGGGTTATCATCTCTGATGATCTCAAGGTAGGGGAAACAGTGCGACAAGGCAGCTGGTAAAGCAAATAGGATACTGGGATGCATAGGCAGGGGCATCACCAGCAGGAAAAGGGAGGTCATAATTCCACTATACAAGGCACTAGTGAGGCCCCACCTGGAGTACAGTGTCCAGTTCTGGAGACCTTATCTACATAAGGACATAGGGTAGAGAAGGTTCAGAGGAGGGCAACAAAGATGGTACAGGGATTGTATCACAAGTCCTGTGAGGACAGGCTGAAGGACTTGAATATGTACTTCCTGAAGGAGAGAAGGGGAGAGGGGACATAATAGAGACATACAAGTACCTTACGGGGAGGAACAGGGTGCAGAAAAACACTATTTTCTTTTTTTTTTTTTTTATTCATGCTTCTTGATGACCCTTTCCTCTCCACTCCTCGCTCGGGCATACTGGCAGCTTGAACAGAGCTACCTCTATCCTGCCACGGTTAGGCCTCCCAAGCAGGGAAGGGGGAGCTCAATCCTCCCCACAAATCAACCCTTGGTGTCGGGCAGCTCCCGGTTCGAGCACTGGCGCCGGGTGAGGAAGCAGGGCCATTTTCTTTTTAGTTACTATCCCCTCCCCAGGGATGTCAGCATGCAATGGGGTCCATGGAGATGGTGCACGGTGAGACACGATGCTGCTTTGGACCCCTGCTGATGTCCGTCCCTCTCACATGGCAGTCATAGTTGCACCTCCACTCGTGTTCACCTAGGTGGTGATATTGCAGTGGGAATGGCAGCCCTTCCTCCCTGGAGGAGGAGGAGAGTGTCCCTCGGATGCTCAATCCTCCTCCCCCCAGGGCTGACGCTCCAGCGACCTGGGCTCACTCTCGAACTCCGGTCGCTGGTGCTGCAAGTAGTAGCGCTACCGCTGTGCTGGTGGGCCATCCAGAAAACACAATTTTCTAGCGAAAAAGATATTCCAGAACTAGAGGGCATGTGATAAAGCTGGAGGGAGGGCAATTTAGAGGAAATGTGAGGAAGAATGTCATAGAATCATAGAATCACAGAAAGGGTGGTGGACAAATGGAACACCCTGCCTGAGGAAGTGGTGGGGGCTGAAACAATCACGGGATTTAAGAATGCATGGGTTAGACATAAGGGAATCCTGGAGGTCAGGGGTAAGGGGCAACAAACTTCTAGAAAAACTTAAAGTGACCTTACAAGCTCAAATGGGCAGAATGGGTGGGCCATAGGCCCTTATCTGCTGACAGTATCTATGTATCTGTGTACTTACTAATTGATTCTGAGATTGATTTGCTCTCTTCATGTTTTCAACCACATGCTTCATTGTCCCATGACTTTTAAGATTTCAGGTAAAACACGATATCTGCCATTTATTGCAGGCAATATTTCAACATAGTATAAGGCTTGTTCAATGGAGTGTTATCAGAACACTACCTGCACAACTGTTTATTAACCCTAGTTATAACATGGGTTGGTGGCCAAGTGTCTTCACAGCACCTGAGATGTGGATTAAATCCCTATAACCCCATACTCTGTGGTGGGTTATTGCTTACTTATAATATGGGTTGGAAAAAACAGCTAACCCAACTGGTGGGACAGCATCACCTGACTGTGGATTAAAACTCCTATTTAATCCAAAGTTGGTGTGAGTCTCCCTCAGTCAAGATCCATGGGCAGAGTGGCACTTGTTATCTGTTGGAAAAATGAGAAGTGACAGGCAGCCCTTGAAAACAGTACTGAACTGAAAGACACCTCCAGCACGGTCATCGTAGAGAAGGGGGAATCGCATTGGACAGGTAGTGAACTCCCCTGTTGTTATTTGATGTCCTGTGAAGCAGTACTGCCAGCTGTCCCCCCATCCCATATGGAGCCCAGACAAAAATCATATGAATATGTGGTGCTTTAGTGTGTCCCTGCCCCCCGACAGAGCGAGCTGCGATTCGCACTATTGAGAGAGAGAGAGAGAAAGACAGCGAGAGGCAGCACAGAGAGCTGTACCCTTGTCCCACATAGAGCCCAGGAAAATTCATATTTGTATGCACTGCTTCAGTGTGTCCACCCGACAGAGTGAGCAGTGAACCACGGTGCTGAGAGAAAGACACACACTGACAGCGAGATCGGGACATGTAATGCAGAATACCTGCAGCGTCCTCTCTCTTTGTCTCTTTACTTGTATGGATTTTTTCGTGTCTGCAGTCTGTTTTATCTGCAACGGGGATGCCAGGGCAGATAGCGAAATGGTGAACAGCACCATTATCTGTGAGAGAGAGAGAGACAGAGAGCGACATGGGAGACAGAGAGTGCGAGCTGAAGCTCGTTGCTGGCGCCCCCCTCACATCATTGCTAAGTGAGAGAGACACATACTGACACTGGGACATGTAATGCAGAATTCCTGCACTGTCCTCTCTCTCTATCTTTCTGTATGTTCATTTGTAAGGATTTTTCCGTGTGTGCATTCTGTTTTGCTGGGGAGACAGTGTCACCATGGGGAGATAGAGACAGGTAGGAAAGTGAGGGACAGGGCACCTGCATAAGCACAATATACATTACTTGTTGGGGACTACTTTTGCAGTCAGCAGGATACAGGATGATTTCTTGTATTTCAACATGAATAAAAGCCTTTCTAGTAATTTATTTGTGTTTTAGAAAGAACCCATGTTATAAGCGCAATAACCCACTCCAGGGTATGGGGTTATAGGGATTTAATCCATGCCTCGGGTGCTGTGAAGACACTCAGGCTGAGGCCATGTGCCTCACAACACACCTGAGGCATGGATTTAATCCCTATAACCCCATACCCTGTCATGGATTACTGTTTACTTATATAAGTGGTTGATGTAATACTAAAGCAAGCAGAAAGCAGAAAGTGGATTTTCCACTCTGAGTGCACCTGTCAGATATCCAAAAGTTATTTTTATTCACTCACTTTCCTACCAATTAGAAAATACAAGTTGTATTTTAACACTAAGCTGGGCAGTTTGCTTTGAATCCGCTCCATGGATGGCAGCTGTTTAGGTAAAACTGACTGTTTAGACAAATTCTTCATCTCTTTGGGCAAACGGGGAGGTGTACAGGAGCCCCCTGATAAACAACATCATCCAGAATAAATGTCATTATACCTGGCAGTCATTATTGCATTCTTCTGTTATTAGCACAGACTGCTTGTTTTAGGGGTTGTTTTGTTCAGTTTTAGCTGTTTGTTGCAGAAGGTTAATTGTAAAAAGAAATATATAATAGTACAGTATATAAGGAAAATTCATTGCTTCATTTAGAAAAAAACTTTCAGACTGGTTTGCCCCTGAGAACAGATGTATTTTTAAGTTATAGTGCACGTTTTCAGTGTGTTTTGCTGCGAATGGGGAGGTATAGTACTGTTTTACACAGTGAAGTAACATTTTTCTTTTACAATTAACCACTTCATTTCATTTTAGGACCTGCCCATGTCCTAAATCATATGGCCTGTATAATTTTGTAAATATCATTTTTATTGAAAAAGAATGTATCCATGTCTGCATCATCGTATAATGTACACAATAAAGCTGTAACTGATTACATTTAGTGTGGTCCTGAACCATTATTTCAGTTTCCTGTTTAGTTGTACTTTACCTTCTGCTAATGTAATTCCTCCTACCCCTAAGGGCCAGCGCGGGGAAGGAATTTTTCTCATAGTACTGCATTCATCACCAAGCGTAGTATAACCATTCTATATTGGCTTCACAGGAAACATCAAATGACCCAGGGTGGTGGTGGTGGTGGTGGGTGAAGGGCCAATCGAGAGCCACATTTCATCCCGTAATTTCAGGGATGACATGCTACTGGAGGGGAGCAGGCTCAAATTCTGTTACCTCAAATGGCATTAAATAGGGCTGTGTGTTATGGTTCTATGGTGGCCGAGCTTTAACAAAATGCTGGGTGAGAATAGGAACCAACCTATCAAGGGACAAAGTATTTATCCTTACTGATCATGTGTAGAAGCCAACCCATCCATCAAGATGAGCAGATCTCTGTCTTATCATTCAGTGAGTGGATCATTTTTTCCATTGTATAAATTTGGTTTACGATGGTTCGCCAGCTTAAGACATTGGGGGTGGGGAGTCAACCAACACCTGGTAATCGCTTTTTGGCTGCTAGGAATAGGTTTCCCCAGAGGTATCGCCTATTAGGGTCTAGTAAGTCTTGAAGAAAGAGATCAAGGTGGAACATTTTGGGGATTAAGTTAAGAGAGACACCAAATAGTTTCTCTAGCTCTGCCTGTAATGTTATAAAAAAGTGGCAGAATATCAGACAGGCCCACATGACATGAGTATGGTGTACTTGCACTTCCCCACATTGCTGCCAGCAAGAGGTGTCTCTTTCAGGTAGATAATGAGCTGTAATCACAGGAGTGTGGAAATAGAACACCAGGTGTTTCCAAGAGTACTCCCTCCACTGAGGGGAGCTAGTGACTCTAACAGAAGTTCTGCAGGCCCTATGCCAGTCCTTTTCTGATATGGGTATGGTAATTTCCTCTCACCAGGTGAAGATCATACTATTGGTAGAATCCCCAATTGTGATGGTCAAGGCAGCGTTCAGGCTAGACATGTGGGCTACTGTACTTGATCGGATATGGTTTAGGAGAGAGTGTGTAATAACAGGGTAGGCTTCTAGGTTCCGCACCCCAAGGGGTAAAGGAAGAAAATAGCTTCTTAACTGAAAGTATCTGTAGATGTCGGACAGAGTCTAAACTCCACCTGAACCTCAGTAAATGACTTTGTGACACTCCTTGACATTATTGGTAAAGCTATTGTAGCAAGTAGTGCTGCCAGGTTTGGAATGACATCTATGGTAGCAGGATGGAAATTCTCTAAGAGCGAGATAGGGCATAATAATGATAGGTAGGGCAGCAAGTAGGGTAGGACTAGAGGGCATAGCATGAAGTTAGAGGAAGGGCGATTCAGAGGAAAAGAGAGGAAGAATTTCTTCACAGAATGGGAGATAAACAAGTGGAACACCCTGCCAGAGGAAGTAGTGGGGGCTGAAACAAACACGGGATTTAAGAATGCATGGGATTGACATAAGGGAATCCTGGAGGTCAGGGGTAAGGGGCAACAGACTTCTAGGAAAACATAAAGTGAACTTACAAGCCCAAATGGGCAGACTGGGTGGGCCGTAGGCCCTTATCTGCCGACAGTGTCTATGTATCTATGTCTCTAAGTGTAGGCTTTTCGAATAGTCCACCATATTTTAAGTTGGTGTCTGAGCCAAGGGTTTATATTACTCCAGTCTCAGATTGTGTGTTGGCACGGTACAAGGTAATAATAAAGTCCCTATTAGGGAAAAGGAATGATTAAGATTGTTGCCAATGTGTTTGAGGTCCTCCCATGTGGGGGGTTGATATGAATTTTACATGTGTTGCCCAGTAATAGTTTAAAATATGGCAAGGAGGCACCTCCTTTTTCTTTAGGCAGCATTAGGGTGCGCATTTTTACCCAAGATCTTTTCCCGGCCCAGAGAAAAAGAGAGATCTAGTGTTAGAATGATCAGAACATTCTGAAAAAGGTATTGTAATCTAGGTAATGTGACCATGCAAATGGCTTTAATTTGTTTGAAGAGGCTCAAGGCAAGGGTGTTCCAGCAGGCCAAATCTAAGGAAAGCTGATTTGTAAACAGTTCATAGTTTTTTTTGATAATAATTATCCGTATTGTGGGAGAGACATACCCCTAAATATTTGAACTTTCAGAGATTTCAGTGGAAGGGGTATTGGCGTTGCATTCCTTGGTAGGGAGGGAGAATAATGAGCTAACAAAGACTGTCTTAGCTGTATTTAACTTATATCCTGAAAGAGTACAGGATTCAATTATTTCTAAGACTGCTGGGACAGCTCGATCAGGATCCCCTAAATAAAGTAGTACATCATCCGTGTACAACACAATGTGGTGTTCCCTCCCCCCAGAGAAACACCCAAAAGATTATTTGCCTCCCAAATAGCATGATCCAAAGGCTCTATATATATGGCAAAGAGCAGTGGTGACAAAGAGCATCCCTGCCGTGTGCCACACAGCAAAGGGATATCCTTCCAGTGATGCCCGAGGATCTTAATGCATGCCTGAGGCAATGTGTATATGCTTTGCAGCAGTTATATGAAAGAATCCCAACCTTCCTATAACATGATATAAGAAGGACCAGGAGACCAGGTTGAATGCTTTTTCCACTTCCAAGTTTAGTAGAATTGAAGATGAGGGCGTACTCTGCATCGTACGTATGATGTGCAGGGTGTGCCAAACAGTATCTGTTGGCCTGTATAATTTGGGATGTGGGCAAGTTCTAAAATGAAATATGGCTGATTTCTCTTTTTTGTTCCCATAATAAGCCTCAGTTTCATTGATCGGCGATGCTGGTGGTGAGTATTTGTAGCTGCTGTTAGCCTGATGGAAGCTTGGCCCTTAGTGCAATCCCAGAATATAATCTCCTACTCCTCAGAAATCCCCACAACAGCAGCAGCACCATATATAGTAACTACCTGGGCTGTGTGTATGTGTGTGTGTGTGTGTGTGTGTGTGTGTGTGTGTGTGTGTGTGTGTGACTGAGGGCTAGATATAACAATGTCAAGTCAGGTGTCAGTCTGACCAACAGGACTGCTGTTGTCACTAACTGGACAATGGTCCTGGGAAGGGACCAGTGCTCTCAGTCTGGCCCTGTGGTAGCCCCTAACATGTGCTGGCATGGAGAAGTCATGGTGACAGGCACACAATATGACTATTATTTAATTTTGCCTCTAAGTTATAGTTTTTTGTGCTATATTGTGTTGGGAAACAGTGGCAAATGAGTGGGGGGCACAACACCAAATAAGGGATGGGAAGGGAGTTGTGAAAAGATTACATGCATGTAGGACGCGGGTCATAGTAAGTGTCAACACATAACAATAGCTTTTCACAGAATGACTTTTTACAGTGGCATATTTAGTCAATATGCTACTAAAAAAGTAATTCTTCAAAAAGCTGAAATACACACCGCCTGGTGGAGTACTGAGATTTCACAGTCACTAGCAGGCTGTACTACAATTCACCAGTTTTACCATCTCTTTTGCACTGTAATTTTTTGCTCCCCCTTTCCCTTAGGGCACATCTGGAACTTAGCTGTCATCAGCTTAGTATGCTTTCCTGGTGAAAACATTTTAATAAATAAATAAATCTTGGAAGTGTCCAATGATATTAAGTAGGGCTATTAAACATGTGCTGCAAAATAAGCTTAAAGTCCTAGGACCCTATTGCAACATTGAGCCGGATGTCCAGTTCCACATGGGGTTATTTGATTATCTAGCTAGGAACTGACTCCCATATAAACTAAACTACATGCTATGTTTAGGCATGTGATAATGAAAGTCAGACAATAATGACTTCACTCTACTTCGGTGCCTGATATGGTGTTATCTAGCTGGAAAGGGGTGGGAATGGGAGTGACCTATAGTCTGCCCACCTGCACACCAACACCATTTCAAGAGGATACAGACAACATGCCCCACCAAATAAGGCCTTCATAACAAAATAGGTGTGCATGGAGGCCTGTTACTTTAATTTAGGCATCACACTTCAGTTACTATTATGTAAGGAGGGGGATCCTGACCAACAGGACTCCCACTGAGCATTTCTGTCACTCAGTGTGGCCCAGAGAACGTTTCTGTCACTTAATGTGGCCCAGGGAGTGTTTCTGCCACCCAGTGCAGCTCAGGGAGGGGTTCCTGGTCACCAGGATCCTCAAGAAGTGTTTCCACTATTCTATGTGGCTCAGAGAGGGGGATTTCAACCATTAGGACCTTGAAGAAATAGTTTTGCCACCCAGTACGGTTCAAGGAGGGAGATCCTAGCCACCGGGACCCCGAAAGAGTACTTTTCCTGGCTGGTGCTACTCAGGGAGGGGAGAGGAGGGGATCACCGAGGAGTGTTTCCGCCACCCAGTGCAACTCAGGGAAGGAGGATCCCACCCATTGGACCACCAAGGAGTATTTCTTTTTTTTTATTCATTTTATTGGCTTTAGCAACATAATATAATACTACATACAATACAAAAATACATTTAAAGACATCATACAAGGCAATGGGCAATAGCAGCAATGTACATTCAGAGACTCTCCCCAGTCCCCCGGGGGGGGGTGGGCCTTTATATGGGTTTGACTTATCTTAAAAAACAAAGGCCTACTCCTAGCTATAATAAGAATAATGATACTAAAAGTGATGACAATGGTATCCCCCTAGTGTTCAGGCTGGAAAAATAATTTACCAGAAATAGAATGACCCCAATTGACTCTTTCCCCCTGACCCCGTCCACCCTCGGAAACCCTGCCTTGTTTCGGGCATTATATGGTATATTCAAGGGACAAAGTCCAGATAATGTTCCAGTTGATAGAGCATCCAGCATTTCCAAAGATTGTCAAAACTATTAATCCTGTTACTCATCCTAGCTGAAATCCTCTCCAAATTATGTAGTTCATATGTTAGTTTTCTCCAGGACTCTTTAGTCGGGATCTGAGTGGAAAGCCAGAGTCGAGTAATAATCTTTTTGGCTGCTAAGACCAACAGTGTTAGTATTCTAAAGAGCTTCTCCTGGACCTTAAGTCCAGTAGGGGGCACTGCTGTCAAGATAAAGGTTGGGGTGCATATCTCTGGCCTCTCATAGATGGCATTTAGCTTATTTATAATCTCTTGCCAATATCCCAATAGACGTGGACATGACCACAAAATATGTCCCATCTCCACTTTATCTTATCCACACCCCCTCCAACAGGTTCTGTATCCAAGTCCTCTAAATTTTGCAGTGATTGCTGGGGTTCTAAAGAACCTTATTCTGGCCTTCCAGGCAAATTCCTACCAATAGATACTAGAGGAGATCCTGGAGTATAATAAAGTTGTGGTTTGCCACTGATCGACCTCTAATTCAAGTCTCATGTCCCTTGACCCCAAGGAGCATTTCTGACACTGGGTGTGGCTCAGGGAGGCAAATCCTGATCATCAGAACCCCCAAGGAGCATTTCTGCTGCCTGGTGCAGCTCAGAGAGTGTAATCCCAGCCATTTTGGCACTGTTCATGAGGCAGTCACTAAGTAAGATGACAGAGAACACAATCTCCCAAAAGGGGACTTTTCTTTGTAAGTGTCACAGCAATCAATTTCAGACTCCGGTATAAAATAAGCAATAGTGTAACTATTTTCCAGGTATTGATCGATACAGAAACATTGGAGTCCCCATCAAACAGCTGCCAACATGCTTTAAAGTAATACTCTCCAATAGCGGTGGCTTAACAGGTTAATAACACGTAAAGAGGCAGGAGGTACTTGGGTGGTCATCATACTCCTTCTTTGATGTTGCATAACTACGGATAGGCCCTGAAGTGTGTTTATTTCAGCAGTCAGTGGCGAAATGGTCAAAGACATGCCTCCTGCACTCTCTGAGCACTAGAAGCCCAAACTAAGAAATGGTTTTAAAAATAAGGAACAGTCACCCAAGCCTCTGCTTAAACCACGCCATGAAGGTCAGTATAAGGGTTCTCAGCTCAGACTGCTGTATGGTGTCTACAAATTGTTCCAGTAAAATTAAGGGCTGCACAGAAGGGGTCATGGGGGAAGGCTCTTCAGAAGGTTTTGTTCCTGAGAAAAATCTCAGCAATGCTCAACAGGATTGAGGAAAGGTTGTGTAGGACAGCTCCCCATCCCAAATAAAAGTGATATTCAAGCTCCTTCAAATGCCAAATGTAATGAAAGGTTACCTCCCCAAGGGTACAATTTAAAAAAAGTTCAAACACTAGTATTTTACCCTACTAAAAAAACATATGATGCAGTTTTAGCCCTGGCACACACTGCAGACTAATGAACCCACCGCTGCCAATCTGGCACACATGGTGCGTCATTCCACAATAACTCGGTGTTGGTGGGGCAGTGAGTGACCTTAGAGCTGAGAGAACATGGGAGAATGAAGTTGTCTCTAATGTAAAGATCAGGAGTGGGAGTGCCCCAGCCCTTTGGGAACAAGAAAGAGCAGCAAAGCTTACATGCCCTTTTCATCTGCTCTCTCCTCCATTTATTCCCTTAGATTCTCTGACTCCTGTCCACTTTCTTCATTCCTCACTGCAAGACCTCAGTGAGTCAGACTGCCTTCTCTTCCAACCACTCTCATCAGGAACAATCTCCCTTCCATTCTCTACTCCACCTTATCTCTCCTTGGAATAACCTTCCTTCCACTCTCCACTGCACCTCCCTTTCCTCTGAATGACCTCTCTTCCACTTTCTGCCCCACTTTTCCCTCCTGTGGCTCCATTCTTCATTCCATCTCACCCTCAACAACCTTCCTCCCACTCTGCGCTTCATTGTTATCGTACACAACTGCTCCTGAAACTGGCCTGCTCTCCCCTGCTGCTTGGTCCGTTATCTGCACCAGAGTACTTGGTCTTAATACTGATATCTCGGTACTCTTGGTTGCAGTTTGCAGTGTGGTCTAGAACACACACATCAGAACCAGTAAATTACGGGATCAAACCCCACCAGAGTCAAACAACCACTGTGAGACCCTGAGCAAGTCATTTAACCTCCCAGTGCTCCAGTCTGTCCAGCTGTGGAAATGGGTAGAAAGAAGAACCCCAATGAAATCAAGGTTGCATCTTAGCCGAGTTATTAGGGTAAATAAGATGCAACAAAATATTTATTTTTTTTCTTATCACTGGACACTGGTTTATAGTGTAACACCCCCTTGTGCCCCCTAAAATTTGTCTAGGGGTCCTGATGGTAACCTGGGGGGGGGGTTACAAACTGAAAACTTTTCAGGGAAAAGCAAGGCCAGCAGATCTAAAGAAAAACAAGGCCTTCCCTCGATTGCAGTTCTAGCAGCATAATGTAGAATGTAACAGTCCCTCAGGCTCCCGCTTACCGCTCGCTGCAGCTCAGGCCGATCCAGGGAGGACAATGCTGGAAACATAGCTTCTTTAGAGGAACGTGTCAGCTAGTTCATTCAACAATTCCAGCACACATGAAGTGAAAAAACAAAGAAGGAAATGTAATTCTAATTCTCGTTTTAAAAATGAATAAATAAATAAATAGGGTGCGCTGCTCCATGGAGCCAGGAGACAGAACAGGTGTAGGGCATAAGACAGGAGGTACCAAACAGTACCAGGCTGATACAGCTGCTTACAAAACAGGCCTAGAAGTTCAGACCAGGCGCAGACTCCATGCAGATACCCAGAGCTGAAGTAAAGCTCAGGACCTTGGAGGGTATGAAAAACATGTCCAAAACCAGTACCTGGGGAGTACCTTACTCCCCACCCCCGAAGTAACTGATACTGGGGACGTGGCCTTAAACCCATACCATGGCCACCCTGAAAACCTTGCGTGAAATCTGACCAGTTCATGACCCTCTTTCCTATGAACCAGGATGCAAGCTTGACACTACTGTATGTACAACATAGCTCCATTCCTTCAGTTACGCTGTCACCTGCATTCCTTATGGGTCTAACATGGGTCCTGCCCCAGACACAGGTACGGAAGGCCTGATAAATTGAATCCCAGAATACAGACCACCCATCTCATCAGTGTGCACACTAGGAAAAATGACCTCCTCGGAGCTGTCACCTCCAAGGGGTGCTGCCGTGGCCCTACCTCCCAAACCCAGGTCTGGTCTGCTGGATGTCACCAGATTTACAGCTCAGAGCCTTAAACAACTGTGCTATACTGCCTCCCATAATTAAGGCATTAGGATTATTTTTGTTTCCTTTTTTCTTTTTTTTTTTTCGGTTCTGTTTTCTAGGTGCCTAAGCCACCCTCCGGATGCCGACTGCCCCAGCCCCGCTTCCCCCTTTTCCACCAGATTTTAACTTTGTGCAAAGGGCAGCCTGTTCTGGGTACTAAGCAGGGTGCAGGGTTCAGAGCAGTCGGGGTCAGCGGCAGCTCAGGGTAGCCATGTTTTCCTGGCTTTTCTAGGATTGTTTTTCTTAAATCATGTACAAATGTGACTGCATTAGATCTGTAAACTTAAAAAAAAAAGAATAAACATGATATTGGAAAGAAAGTGCACTTGTAGGGTTAATCTATTCCTACTGTCAAGGTTCTGAAATGTGTTCTTAAAATGTTTAACAAAGTACGTCCTCTTTTGCTGTTTATGGAATGTGTTCCTGCTTAGAGACTAGGGCCCAGATATTCAAAAGAATTGAGCCATGTGCAATAGGGTTGCGCCTGCGCAAGTCCGAAATTGCGCCATTCTGCAATATTCAGCAGGGGGCAGTTGCGCCCCCTAAATCACGCTGAGCAACAGCGCAATGATAATGAAGGCATGTGCAACTGAAGGGGGAGGAACCATGCATAAATGGCGCAGTGAGATATTCAACAAATTGCGCCATGCGCAATAGGGGAGCAAGCGGAAGTTGTGCCATAGCAGAAATGAGCCAAAATCAAAAGGAGCAAGGGAGAGGCGCAAGAACGCTACAGGAAAGGCACATGAGGCTGAACTCTAGCCACACAGACAGGGCAGGGGGGACACACAGGGCAGGCCAGGGAAAGGGCACCCTGAACACAGAGGCACAGGGAAGGTGTGGGGAGCCACAGCCAGTGCAGAAGGGGGAAGTACCACACAGCACAGAGGCCACCACAGGCAGGTGTTCCCAGTGCAGGGGAAGTAGCAGTGAGGACAGCGGGGAGAATAAAGGAACAGCTGCCAGGGGGGTGAACACAAGCCAGGGACATGGCCAGTGCCATCTTCCAGATGGAGGCCATTATGAGGGGGGTGAGAAGGTGGGCATCAGGGGGGCGTGGCCATGGAAGGGCCTGTCGGTGGTATGCCCCCAACAGGCAGTACCCAGCCCACACCAGCTTCGAGCTGTACAGTGATACTGAGATTGTGGGCCGGTACTGCCTGAATAGGGCAATTCTGAGGCGGCTCTGTGAGCTGTGCAGTGATGTGATGCAGGCACCCACACGACGGAGCCATGCCTTGGCAGTGGAGACTAAAGTGACAGCTTGCATGTGCTTGTTTGCCACAGGTACCTTCCAGAGACCAACTGGGGACACCACAGGCATAACCCAGTCAGCCACGTCACGCCACCTCACCCAATTCCTCAGCGCACTGCTGCCACATGCTGCGGAGTACATCCATTTCCCCAGCACACCGGTGGAGTGCACAGCAAACATAGAGGAGTTCCACAGGGTAGCACATATGCCTGGCATGCTAGGGGCAATAGACTGCACCCATGTGGCCATCCGAACCACCTGGCCCCGAGGGAGCCACATACATCAATCGCAAGGGCTATGCCAGCATCAACTGCCAGGTGGTGTGCGATGCCAGGGGGCACATAATCAATGTCTGTGCCACGCACCCTGGGGGAGCACACAATGCCTTCATCTGGCACCAGTTGGCACTGTGCCACAGATTCAAGAGTGGGGAGATCCCCACTGGACACCTAGTGGGTGAGTATGCAAACCACATGGACAATCATAGGGCCTGGGGGGCATGGCCAGAGGTGACATGGGTATTGGCCTACATGACCCGGGGCAGGGCGATGCTGATCACCAAACTAACCTCCACCCTCTACATACAGGTGACAATGGATACCCACTCCATCCCTGGCTGCTCACTCCCTACCGGTGGCCTACGACCCCATCGCAGCAACGCTACAATGAGGCACACATCACCACACATAATGTTATCAAGCAGGTGTTCGGGATTCTGAAGGCACATTTCCATTGCCTGGACACCTCCGGCGGTGCCCTTCAGTACAGCCCCTCAAAGGCCCGCGGGCTATTCCTGGCCTGTTGCAACCTGCACAACATGGCCAACGAATGTGGGATAGCCATACAGGTCGAAGAGGGGGACAGCGATGAGGACAATGAGGACATCGGTGATGATGGTGATGGGCAGCCCCCCCTTGGCCGACAGGACCCCCGACTGATCCGGCTGGCACAGCTGCACCCGGACACCATCACATAGGAGCACTTCAGCCAACCCAGGTAAGTCATGGGGCCATATGCAGCCAACAGTGGCTAAAGCACAACCCACAAACACGCATGGACACACACCAGGGGTGCATGCCATCAAGGGAAGTGGCAGGGCATGGAACCACACACACAACCAGGGATGGGTGAGGACTAACATGCCACGCGGACAGACACACACAACGCACCAAACTTGCACAAAGGGCAGGAGGCACACCGACCCAGAACGTCAACCCTAGCCACACACATGTCCACAGACCACCACGCCCACTGCCTGTCTACGTGCGTGTGTCAGATGCTAAGCAGCATTGCACATTGGTGTACAGTGCAATGCAGGCATCATCATGCACACACAACTGTGGACAGCAGCCGGGAGAGTGTGCAGATGGACTGTGTCCGCGTGCATGGCCGGGTACCCACCCGTGCACTGCCCACTGAAAGACACAATGCACACTGGGCAGCACCAGACAGTAGCCATGTTGGGAGACAGGTCAATCATGCAGCACAGTGCCCCATCCATCACAGATGCGTGGGCAGCCCCGCTGAGACCCACCAGCACTGACAGGCTGACCACTGGCCTCACGGGGTGGCACCGATGGCCCCCCAAGGGTTCCACTGTGTGAACACGACCATGCTCATGCAGGGGTTTGCAGCACACTGAACATGCCTGCGCCAGGTGTGCTTGGGATACCCATAGCTGAACCTGGTGTCAACAGGGAGAGTGTCGCATGACACCGGGAATGGGGGGTGGACAGTGCACTGCGTGGTGTCCACGTCGCATGGGCACATGACTGTGTGCCCATTGTGGCCATGATGGCACTGAATGACTGTGCATGCCTGTCAATGGCAGCGGTCACATCCTCCCGCAACCGGTCCATCCCTGCCAGGATCAGAGTGGTGTCCCTGCTGCGACGCTCCTCTGCCCACTCCAGAGCCGCACACAGTGCATCCACCGACGTCGCAAGCCACATCTGCTGCTGGACTGATGCTTGCAGTAGGCAGGTGTGCTTGTCCAAGAGGTCATCTGCCTCCTCGGCATCCTGTCCCTCAGGGTGTGTGCGGCCCTGATGCTCAGCACCCGTTGAGGATGGGCGCTGCATACCAGGACCAGGTCTGGGCATGTCCACAGGCTGTGCACAGATGCCGCCACTGAACCCTGTACCCCCAAGCCCATTGGACGACTGCTGATGCTGCCCCTTCAGCTGCCGCTCCCCAGGGCTCAGTGGTGCTGCCACAGTGGCCGCAACAGTCCCACTGTCCTGAACAAACACCAGTGCTGACAGGCACAGGCTGGGACTGTGCTGACATGCAGACCTCCACGGCAGCACCACCCACAGCCATGGCTGCGATGTCTCCTGCCGTGTGGCCATCCCGTGGCGCACACATGTCACTGCTCATGACGTTAGCGACATCATCATCGGTGAAGGACTCGGCACTGGCCACAGGCACAGCATGCTGGCATCCATGGACGCCGGCACGCTGGGACACAGGCAGGGCTTCCTCCGCACCTGTTACAACAACATCAGTGTGGACAGCCAGGCGGCCCCACTGTTGCACTGAGCCACGTATACTTGTGGAGGTGGGTGGGCCCTTCTCCATCTCCAGCTGACTGTCCTCAGTGGACAGGCCCACCACCACTGACCCATGCAGATGCTCAGGATCTGTAAGGGAAAGCAAAGTCACGTTACTGCATGTGACCTACCCTGCCCCCCCATAGACAGACCATGACTTACCATGCAGTGATGGGCCACCACCCATCTGGAAGCCACCACCCGGAACATCCTCAATGGCACTACGCTGCATGCTTCCAGCAATCCTCTCCTCCTGTGGGGTCAGGTGTACCACCTCCGGCTGTCCCCCACCTGTTGCAGCTCATGTTGCCCTGATGGCAGCCACCTTCTCTTTATCCTCCTCCTCCTGTCCATGCCCATCTTTTTCTTGCACTCCTACATGGAGCACTGGTGGCTGCCATGGGTTCACAGCACATGCCACCTCCTCATGCCAGCATGGGCTTGGTGTCCTGCCATCCACTGAGAAGCGGCTCCTGATCCAGGTAGGTGTCAAACAGGGCTTTGGTCTCGGCCTTGGTAAAATTAGGCCTCCTCCTCCTCCCACCACTGTGTTCCTCCTCTCCCACAACTTGCTCGGTCATTATTTAGCCTGTAAGAATGGCAGTCGTTACCTGTGACTGTGCAGTCCCATGCATGACCCTAAATCCACAGTCCACACTCCCAAACAGCATGCAACTAACCAATAGACTGCAGTAACTGACTATGGCCACTGCAGCCGAATGTCACACTTTTATAGTGCAACCCATGCAAATGAGGCGAGGCGCAACTTTAAGTAGATGCAAATTGCAGTGCTGCACCATTGAATGGCTGATTAGATGATTTGCATATGATGGCTGAATATCGCGCTTTTGTGCTTTGTGCAATTGTGTTGAATGTGCTGAGCCAATGGTGCAGTTCTGTGACATGCATAGTACACACCTCACTACGCATGCCCGGGTTGCTGATGTGCTGTGCACGGGAAGCAATGCAGGGCATGGCCACCATTGTGCCAGTGGCGCTATAGCGATGGTCACCAACATGGCGCTGTGACACTGGGCCATCATAGGCGCACTGGGGCAACTGAGCGGTAGGCCGCTACTGGCGGTAGAACACAAGCAGCCAATCACACTATACGCATTGGGTTCCGATGGCACTGTGCATGTCTGTGCGCCAGAGACCCTTGACCCTATGCCCAACCTTTGCCCCCAGGCGCCATGCATCAGGCATGGGTGCACCTCTAGTGCGCTGTTCGGTGACAGCGCAATAGGGAATGGCAGCACTGTACCATGCAGCATCTGCACGTGGGGAGCCGCGCTGCAGAGCACCATATTTGCAGATCGAGCAGATAGCATGGAGCACAGGAGGGCTGCTCAGTGGTCACAAATAGAGCTGGCCAACCTAGTGGCCATTGTGGAGCCACACCATGGGCCACTGTTCGGTGAGGCATCCCTGGACAGGTCCTGGAGCCAGGTGTGGGAGGAGGTGGCCACTGCACTTGAGGAGGCCACAGGATGGGGGAGAAGTGCAGAGCAGTGCCGCCACAGGTATGGGGACCTGCGGCTGAGGGAGCTGGAGCTGCTAGTCTGCCTGCGGGCACATGCCAGGAGGGGCATGGTGCCACGGCCAGGTAGGTGTTACATCAACACACTTTATCTTCCATATGGGTATCACAGTTGTATGTGTCCAGCACATGGGGGAGGGACTGTCCGGGGTTGGCTGTGGTGGTATTATCAGGGTGTGGGGTGGCTGGGTCTGGCTGGGTGGGAGGGCACACACCTGGGGGCAGGGGGCTTTGCTATGGGATTGTACTGATGTTCCTCTCTCCATGTTTGCACCACAGGCCCGGAGGAATGTCGCCTTGCCTGCGATCTGCGGCGGCAGGAAGAGCAGAGGGAAGCCAGGCGGGGTGAGGGCCCACACCGCCCAATGGACTGGCCAGATGATGGTAAGTGCCATAACTCCATGATTATTATTGCATGCTGTGTAACAGGGTGGGCAGCAGGGCATGGCCACCATCCATTGACACCACTGCCATGCACGCAACTTGTTACAGTCAACACTGTCCAGTGGCAATGCATGTCTGGGAGTGCGCTTGATGGTGGTCCATGCATGCACTGAGTACAAGACTGTGCCACTGCCTTTGCACCACATAGCCATGTCACTAAACGGCCACGGTGGTGCTGTGCATGACTTGGCCGGTGGGTGTGTGCAGCGTTCCGCATGGCTGTATGTGTCTGGGTGGGCAGGTCCTGTGGATGTGATCACTGTGGGTGGTCACACACATAACAGAGGTATGTCCCACGGCCGTATGCCATGCACAGTGGGTGGGCTGTATGGGGCTGTGCATTCACACCTATTGACTGTGCTCCCTTGTCCTAGGTACACAACATCTCCGAGAGATCAGGGAGGTGCTTCGGGAGATCCTGCAGGTGGCAAGGGCATCACTGGACATCCTCTGCAGGATTGATGACACTGGGGTCCTGCGGAGGCACCGACACAGATGGTGCCAGAGTGGGGAGTGGCGCTCCTGCTAGGAGTCCCTCTGCCTCTGAAATCCTCTACCCCCTGGACCCACCCTCACACCCCTCCTTTCCTGTCCCATTTGTCCACCCCTGCCCCTTACCCACCCCCACCTTGTATATATTTTGCAAATAGTTAACTTTTATATGTTTTTTCAATACAGTTATTTTGATATGAATGCTGTGGTGGTCTCTGATTTGCAGCGGGCTATAGGTACTCAGCTGCAGTGGTGTGCATGGCGTCAGGGGTGGTGTGGTCATGGGTATGTGTGTGTGTGTCCGTGTGGAGGTGACTATGGTGTGGGGGTAGCTATCAGTCAGTATCTGTGGTGTGTGTGTTGTTCCCTGTGCACTGGATGACTGTGTGCAGTGGTCCATGGTGCGTGCTCTGTGTCCATGGCGCCCCATCAGCCTGTCCATGGCCTGTGTAGCTGACACACATGCATGTCTGTGACCTGCACGGTCCGCTGGCATGTCAGTGGTGGCAGTCCCTGCAGGGCAGCCACTGTACCCGTTACACTGCTGGGTTGCCTCCTGTCACTGGTGTGGTGTATGTCTGCCTTGGGTGACACTTTGGCATCCACAGTTGTTGTCCCACCTCCATGCTGTGCCTTGTGTGTGCTGCAGCTGATGTGCACCACTGTCTGTGACTTGTGCTCTGGGAAATGTTGGTGGCATACGGGTCCACAGTGCCTGCGAAGGGTGGCTGGCACTCCAGTGCCGTGGAGGACTGCGGGTTGTGTGTATACAGTTTACATGGACCCACGCTGGGGGCTTGGTTGCCCCGCCACTGCATCCCTGTGTTGTTGTGCCCTTGGGTATGGGTGGGTGTCTGTCCATGCACCATGTGGCATCCGGTGTGGTGCATGCTTCCATGCACCACTGTGGGTGTCTGTGCTGGCTGTTGTGGCTAGTGCTGGGTCAGGGTGTGTCATTGGGATACTGTGCAGGGTGCTGTACCACTGGTGGTGGTGTCCGGGGTAAGCCCTGTCCCATGTGGGGTACCTCATGTGCCGACGCATGGTTGGTCTCTCAGCAGTACCTCGGGGCTGTGCGTGGTGGCACTGTGTATGCCGTTGTTGCATCGCTGTGTGCTGCCACCCACTGATGGGTGCTCGTAGTGGGGCTGCCTTGCATGGTTCTGTGGTGCACAGGGTTGCAGTGTCACAGTGGGGGTGGTGGCATGCATGGGGTTTCCTGCAGTGGTGGTCACTGCTCCTGGGCAGGGTGTCTAGGGGTCACAGTGCAGGGTGTGCTCTGCATTGAGGGATGGTGTGGCACGGGGTGGTCAGCTCTCCTTGTGTGCCAGTCACAGCTTGCCGGGGTGTGATGGGGCACCATGGGCCAGCTGTGGGTTGTTTGCTTGTCTCCATGGGCTGGTGGTTATTCCAGCCCTCCCCCAGTTGTGCAGTGCATGGGGTGTAGGGGGACAATGTCTGTTCTGCTGTGTGTTCCTGTGCCCATCTGTGGCATGGGTGGTGGGCCCCTACCTCCCTGGTTGTGCAGTTGCATTGCTCTGCTGCTGGGGGGGCATCCCTGGTTGCACTATGGCACCTCTGGACTGCTCAGCTGCACATCCCTTGTTGCACTATGGCGCATCAGATCTGGTCAGCTTCCCCTCCCTAGTTGCGCTATGGTGCAGGTGGTGCAATATTCAGTCGTCGGCTGTAGGCGCAGTTTGGCCGGCTCACTTTTTGAATATCGCGCCTCTTGCGCATGGGCACAATGGACTTGTGCTTGCTCCTGCTATTGCGCACTTTTGGGTGCAGTTTGAATATCTGGGCCCATAAGCCTAAGTGCTAGCCATGCACCTCCTAATTGCTTATTTGGTTAGGAGAGGTCCCCGGGCAATGTTTCCTACAAGCTAGGGGCATATGAATAGGGTCCTCAGCCCACCAGAGTTTCTAGTTCTTGTGTATCTCAGCCCAGGGTGCTGGTACATGTACAGTACTTAAGTTTAGCACCTGTGGGTGCACTTCTCTGGCTGTGACTGGCTGGATGGGGCCTGCAGGCCCAGGGATGGTGGCAAGGTCCCTGGGTCTGGGTGGCACTGGGCCCCTCCAGTGCAGGTCTCTGGAGGTTTGGGCCCTAGCTGGGGCCTGTTTGAGACTCACCCTCAGGGAGAGTTTCCTGATGGCATCCAACCTGTAGTAGCTGTCCTGTGTTCTTGTGTGGTAGAAAGTATGGCATGGTCTGTGCCACAAGAGACTCCAGCCTATATTAGAAAGCCTGTCTCTGGAACTGGTGGAAGATCAGGACATCTGGTGACAAGATTTGGAACTCCAGGGGCAAGGGACAGACCTGGTTGGTATGGTAAGCCACTGTTTGCTGTGATCGCACTAAGGGTGCTGACTCCAACACCCAATGAAGCATGGGGCTCAACCAGGCTGCCAAGATAACTTTTCCTCATGTTCTGTGTGATTGTATGTTCAGGACAGTGAACCCTTCTTTAACCCCTCTGCTAAGCAGCACCAGTACTCCCATGCAGTGGAGGGGTGGGCATGGCCTGACTTCCTAGTCCCGCTCGTGTATGCGAGTGGGGTGCTGTAATATAACATACATATCTTGAATGTCACTTTTAAATGTAGCCCCTCCCCTTCCCGGTGTCTAGGGGTATGCTGATGGTAACTGTCTGTTGGAAGGGTATGCCAAAGCAGAAACTGTTGAAGAAGACTTACAGTGTTTGGTCCTGGGGTGCATCAACCACTGCAGGGCCAGGATGTAAACCAAAAGTCAGTTAGCAGCTCCAGGTGGAAAAACAACAGATGGAGGCAACATGTAAAACAGCAAGTGAAGGATCCTTTAATAAAAGTTAATAGCTCCAGGAGCTTCTGGGGTAACTCTCACAGAGGGTTTTGCAGCAGAGGGCAAAAGAGTCCATTATGTTAAAGTCCCAGATCTGCTCAACAGTCCACACAGTGTCCATATTCGAGGGGCGCGAACCAGATGACCCCTAAAAGGCAGGTAGCACATCCATCACATTGAGCATGTTAAAAGCCCAAACATAATCTCACAGACAGCATTTCTTTAGTTTCCAGGATACCCCCCACCCCATGGCAGGACCAAAGCTGAACTGTACACTTACGGGATCATAATGCCCTCCTTGAGTGTCTGTGCCCCACAGTTATGGAACATGTCTCAACAACAGTTGGACACTCTCGTCCCTTGCCACATCAGTGCCGAATGCAGAACTCTATCTGGGACCCAACATATTCCCTTAAGGCCACAGATCCTTGACACTTGAGCTCCCGGGGGCTTGTAGCTCTGGGGTGGATTCCTGCTGGGGACAAGGAGTCCCAAACACTCAGTTCTGCCATCCTCTCTGCCGTAACCCAGGCTTGCACCCACAGCAGTCACTAAGTCTTCCAATGGCAGGTCTCACGGCCTCCCCCTGTGGGAACAGACTTCTCCCATGTTAACTGGCGCCACCACATCTTCTTGCTGAACATCCACTTCTTCCCCATCAGATCTCACCACACAGACTCTGGATCCCCTCTATCCTTCCCACCTGCATGCTCCCATGCCAACCAGAAGGCCAGCCTAACCAGGGTGCTGCTAATACAGACAGACCCAGGAAGTAGAAATGTAACCCTTTAAGTGCCTGGGCTGCTATAACTCCACACCATTCTCCAAAGGTGTATGAATCAGTACATGAAACTGATACCCTAATGCCAAAGGGAGGGTTACATAAGTAAATGGGGAAATGTGTACCCAGAATAATGTTAAGTACTGTGTTGGAGAAAGCTGTGCTTAAAGTGTAGATATATTTAAAGTAATTGAAGCAGCTAATGAGAATCAAATCCCTGACTGGCTGGACTAGGGACAGTGTACAGTAATGTGATAATATTGATTGGCTGTAATTGTGATGATTTGAACTGGGCCCGTACTAGAAGCAGAGGTTTCCCTACTACCTCTTGCTGTGTGTACACCAGCCTGTAAATAAAAGTTTGGCAACATTAAGTTGTAAGTGTCATGCCCTGCGTCCAGGTGTTTCCTACAAAGGGTACAGTGATAACCTACTATTGGAGTGGCTATACAAACCAAAAGTAAGGTTTTGTGTTACAGCTAAACATAAATTAAGGCCGTCGGCCATGGTAGGCACGTTCATGGAAAAACTAATAAAAGACAGGATCACCAGCTACCTGGAGGAAAGCGGCCCGATGAATCCAAGGCAACATGGGTTTACTAGGGGCAGATCCTGTCAAACAAATTTGATAGGAGTTTTTTGACGAAGTCACCAGGATCAGGGAGGGTGGTAGATGTGGCTTATTTGGATTTCAGGAAGACGTTTGACTCTGTGCCCCACGGGAGACTGCTGTGTAAACTGTCAGGCCTGGGGCTGGGGCATAGGGTAGTTAAATGGGTGGGAAACTGGCTGGGGGACAGGAGGTAGAAGGTCATAATAAATGGGATGGCATACGGAGAGGAAAGGTCACAAGCGGGGTCCCTCAGGGATCAGTGCTGGGGCCCCTACTATTCAATATATTTGTTGGGGACATTGTGGAGTGCATTGAGAGAGGTGTGAGTCTGTTTGCGGACAATATCAAAATCTGCAATACGGTGGACATGCAGAAAGGGGTAAAAAAATGCAGAGGGATTTGGGGAGGCTTGAGGCATAGTCAAAGAGGTGGCAGCTTGCATTTAATACAGAAAAGTGTAGAATCATGCATCTTGGCTAGAGGAATCAGAGGGCAGGGTATTGTATGGGGTGTAGAAATCTGGAGGTAACAGAACAGGAAAGGGACCTAGGCATCATTATATCGGGGACCTGAAGGTAGAAAAGCAGTGCGGGAGGGCAGTGGCAAGGGGGAGTGGAATGCTGGGATGCATCGGAAGGGGGATCACCAACAGAAACAGGGAAGTCATAGTACCCTTGTACACCCATCTGGTGAGACCACATTTGGAGTACAGAGTCCAGTTCTGGAGGCCATACCTCAAAAAGGATGTGGGGAGGCTGGAGCGGGTTCAGAGGAGAGCGACAAAGATGGTAAAAGGGTTAAGCCACCTATCCTACGAAGAAAGGTTGATGGATCTGAACATATACTCCCTGAAACAGAGGAGGGAGAGGGGGGACATGATCAAGACCTTCAAGTACCTTAAGGGTATAAACAGGGGGCCAGTGGAAAGCATCTTCCAGATGAAGGGCAATCAGAGGACGAGGGGACATGGCCTGCAGGTGGAGGGGGGCAGTTCAGGGGTAACATTAGGAAATACTATTTCACAGAGAGAGTGGTGGAAAGGTGGAACAGACGTCCGGAGGCGATCGTTGGAGAAGAAACAGTAGAGGGAATCAAAAGGGCATGGGGCAACCACAGAGGAGTGTTAAGGGAGGGGGGAGCGCAGGTCCAAGCAAATAGCTGGACAAATGGGCAGACTCGGTGGGCCTGGTCAGTCCTTTTCTGCTGTCACACTTCTATGAATCTATGGCCCGATGCCCCGGTGACTGACTGGTCAGCTCAAGCAATCGAGACAACCTCTGAGCCCACTGCTCCATAAAAGTGGCCCAATGGTGAAACTGCTCATCGGAAGCCCCTCTAATAAGTGGAGAGGGGCTCTGGTGTCGAAGAGGCCAGCTACCAGAGACAGAAACTGGTGATTCTGCAGAGGAGACGGCTCCCTGACCCTAATAATGGAGCTGTCTACATGTAGATGTACCAGAGGGCGACCTCGAGTAATGCCATTTCTTCTCCAACCAGTGGGCTGAAGGACTCCAGGCCGAATGGTGCAGCAAGCGGGACAGTTTCTTTTTATGTTTTTGGGGGGGGGACATTGTAAGCACCTTACCTCCTGTCATGCTGGTGACCTGTGTACAGTAACAGACACGGGTTGCTAAGGGTTTGCCAGGGAAAGGATTGAGTGTCAGGAGGACGGCTCTCCTCCCTCAGGCAGGGGGGTGTCTGTGACCTGCTACTTGACCACCACTTGGAAGAATCATAGTGGAGGCATGTATATATGGCACACTGTGTGGGGAGGCTCTGTGTTCAGAGCACCGGGGGCATCTCCACATAGGTGACGCTCATACAACGTGTTCATTGCACATTCATGTAAGCCATGGGGAGAAAATGGGGAAAATGAAGGATGGACTTCATGAAGCCCTGTCTGGTGTGCCATGGACAGCTTTAGCACTTTGATCTAAGGGGCCAATCTGGATGTGTAACTGGGGGTGGAGGATGGCCCTCTCCCTCTGACCCTGCCACGGGGAGGAGTCACCCATGGGGGATTAGGGACCTGGAAATTGGAGGGAGCTGGAGACGGGGGGTGGCCACCAGAACAGGGCTGATGCAAGACACCCTGCCATAAGAGAATAAAAAACCTTTATAAAAAAATAAATAAGTTAAAAAAAATTAATTCAGGCCTACTCCATGTTACCTTGTTGGAACAGTAATAGTGTACACTGTAATGTGCAAAGCAGAATTTATTTTCTGACCACCTCATTCCCCTTAGGGACTAGTGGTTTATTAATGATGATGACGATGAGGAAGAAAACAGTGAAGAACATGGGGGGGGGGGTGCCTGCCAGAGGCATCTTCATCAAATTGTTGGAGAAAGAACCAAAGAGTGCCACTCATGATACCCAGGATGCACTGACAATTGAGGTGGCAGGGCAGACATGGGTCCCCATCTAAGCAGCACGAAGGCAGCTGAATGTACAAGGTAAGCAAGTCTCCCTATAATGGGCACCAATAGTCAGGATGGCTGAAGAAGGCCATGGTGGTACACAGGGACTTTATAGCAGTACTATAGCAGGCCACACCTCCAGGGGTGTGGTCTAAGTGGCAAGCCTGGGAACTGTACAGTAGGGGGGGGGGGTTCCTGGCCATGTTCCAAGATCGTTATAGCCCGGGACATGGAATTCACTACTGAGGTAATTGTCCACCCTCCTAACCACTGTAGGGACTGTATTGGCAGGGGCATGGGTCTAGCTACATACACAAAACATAACATTTTGTAAATCAAGTAGTATTGGGGGAATGCTTTTCTTACTGGCACAGTGAACGGGGTGAAGATCTGTGTGCTAATATCTAGTTTGTTAAGGAAAATTATATCAGAATGACATTCTTTCCTACAGGATTTCCAACAAAATGTTTACATGATTTCCCTTTTCAGGAAAGTAGGCCAATGCCAGCAGCCTGATGAATGTTGATGTGTCATGAGAGGTATATTGTATTGCTCCCTGTATGATGTGTTCTGAACAGCAGGATCATTGACTTAGCTGAGTTTACCTTGTGGGCCCAGTGTGAGAGGCACATATCTGGTACCTGTAGCCCTGCGTTGAATGCCCAGAGCGTAGTTGCCAATAGCCCATTAGATTAGGTTTGGAAGCATGACTGGTTGCTGCAAGTTTCCAGGGCATGGATGTCCTCCCTCTTTTTTCACAACAGGTCCCTTGTGTGGGGATCCCCATAGTGTCCTGTTTGGCCCCCCGGGGTCTTTCAAGCATACGCTTATGCCTGTTTGGTGGGCCTGCCTGTGGTGGTTGCAGGTGTGGGGGGGGGTCTGATCAACCTGTCATGGAGGTGCTCTAGGGAGGGTGAGCAGTGTTGTCTCAAACTTTACTGTGGACCATAAGGGTTTAAAGGGGGAAGTGTATAACTCCTGGAATTCCATGGGTTCCCTAACAATAGTGTATGGCTGCTTTGGTGCCTAAACAGTTAACATGCAGACTTCCCCTGGTTCTCTTGTCATGTGACAAAGGCACTGGTGCTAGGTGAAAGGGGCTGGCAGTAGCAGCTATAAACTAGACTACAGTGCTTCCAGAACAGTCTGTTCTGAGGAATGCTTCAAAGAGGGTGCATAGCCTGCATCTCTATCTATCTGTCCAGTGAAACCTTGTTGCTCCAGTGAATTGCAATGACCAACCTGTAGGGAAGTGGTGGAGGCTGTTTCCAGAGACTGCCCCTCTGAGGGATTAGCACAGAGTGATTAGATCAAGAGCCCAGTGATTTGTGAACAAAAGTTCAAAGTGTATTACAGACTGCAACCCTGAGACTTGGCTTTTGTTAATAGGTGAATTTGGAGGTGCCTTCCCTGGTGCCTAGTACTAAAGAAAGGAAAGGAAAGGGAAGAAAAGAAAGGAAAAGAAAAAGAAAAGATGGAACTTTATTTATTCTTTCTAGTTTAAATTTATGGGGTGTTTGCCTTGTGGTGGTCAAGAAGGTGAAAGATGACACCTTAGGTCCTGATTCAGCTGCAGTCCCCCAGCAGGATCCTAGGTAACCATGTTAGCATACTTTAATACTTTGCTTTTGATTGAGGGTTCCAGTCTAATGGTTATGACAGTCTCTCCTGAGTGCAGGTCCCATCTGTACCAGCACCAACCTTCTGAAGTATGAGATAAGTTTAATGTAATGCAAGAGTTGTAAAGCCTGTGGCTTGGTGGAAGATTGCACAGCACAGTTGTGGTGGAAGTTACCCTGGTCTCCCAAGTGGCAGACACCATTATGCGCTCTTTTATGGCTCTCCTTGCCTAATAGTAGGTGAGAGTGAAAGATTATGAATGCACTGCAAAGCCCTGTCACCTCTGCAGAAGCTGCCAGTTGCTTATGAATTTAGAGATGGGTCATAAACCAAGACTGAAATAAAGTGTTCTATTTGACACTATATATTGAGTGGACATTGGTTTGTGACTCTAAGCATGTTCTTTGGGTGCTCCTTAGGTCTCACCCCCTGCTTTCCCAATCCCCCTTCAATCCAGAGTTTATAACATTTTTCATTGTGGTGCCTTCTCCTGGAGCCATGCCATCCACACCCCGTAGTGGTGGAGGAACTACACACATACGAGGAATAACCAGGATATGTTGGAGATAGTTCAAAGGGGGTTGGGAGGGTGGAGTGGTGTCTAAAATGATACAAGGCCAGTAAGGAAATTTATATGAGGATAGGCTGCGAAACCTGAACATATATTCCTTAAAGGCCAAAAGGGAAATGGACTCTCCTGAGCTGTTAGAAACATGGAAACTGATGGCAGATAAGGGACTTTCGGCCCATCTAGTCTGTCCTTTTTTGTTGTGCTGCTCTTGCTGCAGACCCTTCCAGGTCTATGATACCTTCTCTTCCACCCCTTTCCTATCACTTAAGATTCCTTTGTGCCTATTTCAGGCTTTTCTGAATCCCACCGTTGTTTTCACCCCCACTACCTACACTGGAAGACTGTTCCAGGCATTCACCACCCTTTCTGTGAAGAAGTTTTTCCTCACATCTCTCCTGAACCTACCCCCTCTAGCTTCATATCATGACCCTTTGTTCTAGAGTGCCATTTCCTCTGAAAAATACTACCCACCTGTACCTTATTCACCCCCATGAGGTATTTAAAGGTCTCGATCACATCTCACCTCTCCCTCCTTTCCTCCAGGGTGCACATGTCTAGTTATTTTAGCCTCTCCTCATAGGGCTTTTGATGCAGACCTGGTACCATCTTGGTAGCCCTCTTCTGGACAGCCTCCATTCTGCCAATGCCACTTCTGAGATAGATGTGGTCTCCAAAACTGGACACAGCACTCCAGGGGGGTCTAATCAATCAAAAAATTTCTTTTGAAAGGAAGCAACTATGCCAAGGGAATGTACTAGCACCTTCTTCATGCTAGCTATTATGCATTGAGGCTTGAAAATGAAACAGTTTAAGACATCCTAAAGCATGTTCTTTCTATTTCAAGGCCGTCTCTATCAGTGAAATTCAGAGACTCCTTGCTGGCCTCTCTCCCCACACCAATGCTGGTCATGACAGCATTGAGCCCACATTTATTTGTCTTGGGCCCCCTTTCCTTGCCCTTACCATCTTTCATATCTTCACCACATCTCTTATTACTGGTATAATTTCCGACGTATGGAAAATGGCTAGGATCGTCCCTGTACCAAAACAAGGTGATCCCAAAAAACTTAAGAACTACTGCCCTATTGCTATCCTATCAGTCATTAGCAAGCTGCTTGAAAAAGTGGTAGCTATCCAGCTTACAGACTATATCCAATGTTACGATCTACTTACCCCAGTGCAACATGGCTTTCGAATGGGTCACAGCACCTCCCCTGCCCTGGCCACGGTCACCTCTGAGATCAGGGTTGCCACTGATCAAGACAACTTGATCGGGGAAATCTTTGTTGATCTCTCAAAAGCCTTTGATCTGGTTGATCACACACACTCTTATGTTCCACACTCCAGACCCTTGAGCTCTTTCCTCCTGTCCTAGCCTGGTTCACTAATTACCTGCTTGGGAGGCAGCAACTCATAAAGTTTAATAAGGTCCTTTCAGAACCCACTTCTGTTAAGACTGGGGTCTTTCAGGGGTCAGTTCTAGGATCCATTCTTTTCTCCCTTTTTGTTAACGATATGTCCCTAGTCCCAAACCATGGTCATACCACCCTATATGCAGATGATCTTGTGATCCTAACCAGCTCTCAGGACATCAGTGTCATCAACTCTCAGCTTGATGCTGACTTTCATCTTGTACAATTCTGGTTAAAGGCCCATAAGTTGGCTATCAATCTGAAAAAAACCCAGACTATGCTTTTTGGATCCCTGGCCAAATCCAAAGCCTGCCTTGCTCCTCTAAGAGTCACTGGAGCTGAAGGATCCCTCATGCGGGTTGCTGACTCCTTTAAATACCTGGGTGTTACTCTTGATCCTTAGCTCGACTTCTCCCTGCACATACATAATGTATGCAAGGCTGTAAACAGTAAGCTGGGCCTGGCATATAGAGCTAAAAGTAGCCTTACTCCAGCAGTGCATCTTGCCATGGCAAAGGGGGTTCTTCTACCCACGCTCTGTTATGGGCTAGTCACCTTTGCCCATGCCTCAAAAAATTGTCTGACAAAATAGGATGTTGCCTATAACAACATATGTCATCTTGCTCTCTCTGCCTCCCATCTCACCCACCACTGTGAGCTGTACAATAAACTTGAATGACTCTCCCCTATCAACCATCAGACTTTTGTAATGGGCAACTTAATTGACAATGTCGTCAGAACAGCCACTCCTCCCATACTGGCTGAGCTTTTCAAGCCTGCTAATCTCACTTATCTGTTAAGGTCTAGTGGCTCACAAGTATTCCAAGTTCCCAAAACCTGTACCCAAATGGGTGATCGTGCATTCATCGTCTTATGGAACTCCTTCCCTGTCCATGTTCTTACTTCCCCTTCTCACTCCTGCTTCCGAAACTCCCTCTGGGGCTTCCTGAAACTCACCTCGACCTGTCATTTTACCTAAGGTATCATGTCCCTTTGCTACACTTTATGGTCCTGTCCGGTCATCACTTTTAAGACTGGTGTATTTGTAAGGCTATAAACATGGCTGTCAAATGTTACCTTACTATGTGATGTTCTACCCTTGACTGTCAATTGCTTACCATGTCATGTTATGTTTTTCTACATGCCTCCTTGTTAAATCATGCTGCATCTAACTATTGTCTTCTCTCGGTAATTCTGTAATGCCTGCTTTTTGATTGTAATCTCCTGGGTCACACCTGAAAATAGGCATATGACTGTCTAGTGTGCTTACCTGGTTAACAAAAGTTAAATAAATAAATAAAATTCATGCTTGCTATTCCATAGACCACCACTAGATGCCTGTAATGCTTTTAACTGTTTTTATAGCGTTCACTACTAGATAGCCCTAGGTGGCACTTCTTTGCAGATGACACTAACATCTGTGACAGGGCAGACAGTGAGGCAGACAGCAAAGTGGTGAGGGAGTTGCAAAAGAACCTGCAAAGGCTAGAGAGAGATTATGTACAGTTTGGAAGTTGAAATTCAGTGCAAACAGTGCAAAGTGGTGCACACTGGGAATAAGAGTCCCATGATGTAGTGCTACATGAGAGGGGTTAGGCTGACAACTACTTCACAGGAAAGGGGCCTGGGAGTCATCATAAGTGACTCCCTAAAACAAACTAGCCAGTGCAACATGGGCTACAGCAAGGCAGTCAGAATGTTGGGGTGTATTGGGAGGGGTTCCGATAGCAGGAGGAAAGATGTAATACTACCTCTCTATAGACCACTAGTGAGCCAGCCCATCTAGAATACTGCGCCCAGTTTTAGAGTCCACACCTGAGGAAAGACTGAGAATGACAAGAGACAGTACAGCATGGGGTAATCAAAATGATTCAAGCCAAAAGGGCAGATCCTATGTGGATTGGCTTAGGGCATGAAACATGTACTCGCTGGAGGCCAGAATGGAGAGAGGCTACATGGCATAGACCTTCAAGTTACTGAAAGAAATAAACAAGGTGAAGTGTATGGAACAAACAAACAAAAAACAAACAAAAAAAAGGGTGTGTTTATCTGAGCTGGGTGAAGGAATTGTTATCTGTGCAGTTAGCTAGGTGAAAAAGAAACTGTGAATTATGGGAATGGCTTAGAGAGAAGGAAGCCAGGTGTTTGCATTTAAAAACCTGACCTAGGTAGCTTGTGGCAGAGAACAGCAAGAGGAAGGAGCTGCTGTTAGAACTTTACCGGGACTATATTGCCCTCCATCCCTCCCCTCCACCCCCCCCACCTTAGCCGGTTCTACTTTTATAGGCACAGGATTTGACTGATAACAGGAACTTCCTGTTTGGGAGCAGGAAGGGAGTGATCACTGAGACACAAAAGACTCACCATCCTAGAAGGACAGGAGTAGCTCTCCATCCCCACCAGCTGCTGGAGGTCTGACTCTGAGCAAGTAAGAAGGAGACTACTGAGGAATATAGGAACTTACTGCCCCAGAACAGGAGGATCAGGAGCTTTAAGGGCACAGAGGCAGTAGGAAAGTAGCAAAAAAAAAAAAAAAATATAAAAAAAATTTAATAAAATAAAGAGAGAGAGAGGAAAGAGTAAGTATGCAAAACAACAGTTAAGGGGCCACAAATAAGAAATGATAGGAGTGGTGCAGTGCAATGGCTGTGGAGCAGCAGTCTTCTGGGGGACGTTCTGGAGGTCGGAGTGTTGCCCCATCTGTAGACACCTCTCTGGGCTGAGGAAGAAGGTTGCTCATCTCCAGGCTGAGTTAGCCAGGATTCAGGGACCTCCTTTCCCACCCAGGGACCACCAGGACCACCGCCGCTGCCTCAGAGGTTGCCAAGAAAGAGGAGCGGTTGGATCACAGTGAGCTCAGGGAGGGTGAGGGTGGTGGAACAGAGGTGCATCCCTCCAGTTGTACCTCTCCACAATTCATATGCCATTCTGGCATAGTGTGGTTACTCTATGGAGGCACCCACAGTGGAGACTAAGGAGGATGCTGGGAACCTCCACAAAGGAGACCCACAGGAGGGTGGCATGGGACCCCACAGGGGAAGGAAACAACTCCTGATGGGGGACTCCATTGTTAGGAGGGTAGAACTGGGAGGGGGAAGGGAGATGGAGGTAAGGTGCCTGCCTGGCACCATGGCTTGGAGGGACAGGGAGCGAATCCTCAGGATCGTGGGAGCAGCTGCAAGGGGGAAGGAGCTGGATGCCATTGTCCACCTAGGGACAAATGACCTGGCTAGGAAAGGGATCAGAGCAGTGCAGGAGGAGTTTGTGGAGTTGGGGAAGGGCCTTAGACAAGTAGCATGCACGGTAACCTTTTTGGAGGTGCTGCCTGTCTATGGTATGGGTGAGACTAGGGTGCGCTGCACCATTAGATTCAATCAGTGGTTGAAAAACTGGTGCAGAGCTCAGGGTTTTGGCTTCATTGGGGACTGGGGTTCCACCTGGAGGGTTGCAGGCCTGTACTGGTGTGATGATCTGCATCTGTCCAGGAGGGGATCCAGGATCCTAGGTGATAGGTTTAAATGCTTCATTGGCAAGCATTTAAACTAGCCAAGGGGGGGAGGCACTGAAAAGGAGAAGGGAAATCCTAGTCCCCCTAAAAATCAGGGTAGTTAGTGAGGTAAACACCAAGATAGAGAAGTCAGTAGGGAGAAGGACTGGGGTAAATGGAGAAAAAGACAAAGGCAGTAAGGACAGGGATGGGAAAAAAGGGGTAAGGCCATCAAAAAATGGAGGGCGATGAGTGCCAATGCCCATAGTCTTGGTAACAAGCTCCCCGAACTGGTGGCCTTGATGGAAGAAGGATGCCTGGATATCATGGCAGTCACAGAAACATGGTACACAGAGAACCATGACTGGGATGCCAACATACCAGGGTACACAATCTACAGGAGGGACAGGGAGGGTAGAAGAGAAGGAGGTGTAGCTCTCTATGTAAGGGAAGGGATCAAAGCAATGGAACTAAAGGGTAAACAAGGAGGAGAGGAGGCACCGTAGGTCACGCTGGAGACTGGAAATGGCACCACAATCCGCACAGTGGTTGTATACAGACCCCCATCTCAGAGGGAGGAAATGGACAAGGAAACAATAGAAGGCATTCTTAGGATGGCTGAGAAAGGGGAGATGTTGCTGATGGAGACCTGAATATGCCAGATGTTAACTGGAGCACCTTTGCTGCAGCCACATCCAGGAGCAGGGCCATTCTCAATGCCCTACAGGGGCATGCCTCAGACAGCTAGTGTTGGAACCCACTCGGGAGGGAGCAATCTTAGACCTGGTACTCTCAAATGGGGGCGAAGAGAGGATCTCAGATCTAGAAGTGGGAAGCCATCTGGGAACAAGTGATCACCAAACAGTGTGGTTCACAATAAACTCAGCTGTAGAGTCAAGCCATACAAAAGTGAAGGTACTGAACTTCAGGAGGGCTGATTTTGTCAAAATGGGAGAGGGCCTCAAAAAAATGCTAGCAAACAGACAAGAAGGAGGGGTGGAGCAACAATGGGGAAACATCAAAACTGCCACCACAGAGGCAACACACCATTGTGAGAAGCAAATAAACAGATCAAAATGAAAGAAAAAACATTATGGTTCTCAAAAGAGGTGGCGGGGAAGGTTAGGGAGAAAAAGATAACATTCAGGAAGTATAAGGAAACACAGAAGGAGCAGGACAGAGAACTGTACCAGTTAAAGAAGAAGGAAGCAGGGAAGGCAGTCAGAATAGCAAAGCCCCAAACCGAGGAAAAGATAGCCAACTCGGTTAAGAAGGGGGATAAAACCTTTCATAGGTACATTAGGGAGCGAAGAAAGACAAAGGGAGGGATACTGAGGCTGAATAAAGAGGAAGGTGGGTGGGCAGAGAGGGACAGTGAAAAGCAGGGATACTGAACGAATACTTCTGCTCAGTATTCACAAAAGAATAGGAGGGAGAAATACCTAATCCAATCAATAGAAGCTCTCTGGATAGGGGGGTCGATATCAGTCCTTTCACAGAAGAAAGGGTTCTGAAAGAACTCCTAAAACTAAAGGTGGACACAGCAATGGGGCCTGTTGGGATTCACCCCAGAATTCTAAAAGAACTAAAGGGAGAACTAGTAACACCATTGACTACCCTTTTTAACAAATCATGGGAGGATGGTGTGGTACCTGAGGACTGGAGGAGGGCAGATGTGATTCCCTTTCACAAAAGTGGGAACAAGACAGAGGCAGGAAACTACAGACCTGTCAGTCTGACCTCTGTGGTAGGGAAAATGATGGAATCACTTCTGAAGCAAAGAATTGTTGAGTACCTAGAGGTCAGTGGGGCACAGGACCAAGGCAGCATGGATTCACAGCGGGCAGGTCATGTCAGGTGAATCTAATCAATTTCTTTGACTGGGTGACCAAAGTAGTAGACCAGGGAGGGGCTGTGGACATGGCCTACCTAGACTTTAGCAAGGCATTTGACACAGTGCCGCACAAAAGATTAATTAACAAATTAGCCAGCCTGCGAGTGGGTCCCAGGGTGGTAGCCTGGGTAAAATATTGGCTGGACAACAGGATGCAAAGGGTAAAAGTTAACGAAGTCCACAGTGAAGAAAGAGGAGTTACTAGTGGGGTATCGCAGGGTTCAGTACTGGGTCTGGTCCTTTTTAATGTCTTTATAAGTGGCATTGCAGAAGGACTGAAAGGAAAGGTATTTCTCTTTGCAGATGACAGAAAGATCTGCAACAGGGTTGATACACAAGCTGAGGTGGAAAGGATGAAGGGACTTGCAGGTTGGAGGAATGGTCAAATATATGGCAGCTTAGATTCAATGCAAAGAAGTGCAAAGTAACGCACCTTGTAAACAAAAACCCGGGGAAGAATACACAATGGGGGATGAGATACTGACAACAAGAAAAATGGAAAGAGACCTGGAGGTAGTTATATCAGATGACCTAAAGGCGGGCAAGCAATGTGAGAAGGCAATAAGGAGGGCTGCGGGGATACTGGGACGCATAGGGAGAGGCATCACCAGTAGAAAACAGGAAGTTGTTATCCCTCTGTACAGACATTTGGTGAGACCCCATCTGTAGTACTACGTGCAGTTCTGGAGACCCATCTTATAAAGAACATAGATAGAGTGAGGCTGTCAGAGAAGAACAACAAAATTATACAGGGTCTACACCAGAAGACATATGAAGAGAGACTAAAGGAGCTTAATATGCATACCCTCAAGGAAAGGAGTGGGGGGTGAGGACATGATAGAAACTTTCAAGTACCTGAAGGAATCAACAAAGTCTAAGAGGGTAACATCTTTCAGAAAAAAAGATGCTAAGAACAAGGGGGCACAATTTGAAGATAGAGGGTGATGGCTCAGAGATAATGTGAGGAAGTATTTTTTCACACAGAGGGTTGTGGATGAATGGAACAGCCTTCCTGAGGAGGTCATGGAGTCAAAAAACTGTGGGGGAATTCAAGAATGCATGGGACAGACATTAGGCAATTCTAGTGGGGTGTAGGAGGAAGTAGGCTGTTGGTTAACTAGGATCTGCTGCTTATCCATTAGGTAGGGAAATGGGCAGACTAGGTGGCCAAGCGGTCCTTATCTGCTGTCAAATTCTATGTTTCTATGTTAACATGAATAGCAAGCCAAAAACATGAGGGCATGAATGGAAGCTTGTGGGTGAATGAGGAGGGATGTCAGAACATTTTACTTCATGGACAGAGTGGTTGAGCCGTGGAACAGCTGAGGTGGTGGAAGCAAAAAACCATAACTGGATTCAAGCTTGGTTGGGACAGAGTAAAGGGTCTGATAGTCATGCAGGGGTTAGCAATAAGGCAAGGAGCAAGAGGAGAAGGTGAGGGTGAAAATTCCACCTAGACATCAGGTCATGGACAGGGTAGGTTAAAACATAGCAGACAGGATGGACCATTGGTCTTTTTTTTGCTGGCAGTGTCTCTGTTTCTGTGCTTTGGACAGACTGCCTTTTTCTCCTGTACAACACTACTTTTCTTGTTTTAGGGTGACATGTCCTGTAGTTTCATTGCCATGTTATGTTTGTTCCCTCAACTTGGGAACAAATTCCTCCAACCCGTTCTGGAATCAGACCTTAGACAATGGGTTCCCAATACAGCAGCTCTAACAACACAGCTGAAGAAAAATCCTCAGTCCATTTTTTTCCCCGATATACATTTTCTCCCCTGGTGGTCAGCCCCCATCTATTACCTCCCTGCCTGGCCCCCCCACTCAACAATGCCTAGAACTTACCATCTCCTATGGTGATCCCCCATGAATTGCCTCTTATAGTGGTGCCTTGGAGGCATGCAAAGCCCCTCTGGAGCACAATCCTGACACAGCTCCAAAGGAGGGTACCTACTCATTGGGAATGGGGCCTTCAACAGTTGTGCCCATCTTCCTGCAGCCACCTCTTGATTTTCTCACTATTTCTCCCCAGCTGTATGGCACACAAGAACACAGGTGTGTGGCAGAGGTAGGCACCCACTTCACACTGTCTGGTGGCCCACCCTCGATGCCACTCAGGCTGCCCTGCTAACCAACCTCCTCTAGGTGGCAGGCATAGAGCAGAGCCAATGTTCCTCCCACCCTCCCCTGAAGAGAAGAGCAGTCCCTTGAATGCTTGGTCCTCTCCCCCCCCGACTGACCCCTGAGTGACCCAAGTCTACTTCCTAACCTGGGTCACCAGCATGGCAGGTGGTAATGCTACTGCCAAACCACCATGCCAGCCAAATTCCCCCTTTTTAACGGTGGAGCATCCCATCCACATCATCACTGTGATGTCTGTCCCCTCTGGGTGGATTGATGCACCTCCAACCCTTTCTAAGAATTAAACTAGAGACACTAATTTCCAACAGCAACAGTTCTAACCATTCAGCTAAAGGAAAATTCACACTAGGCAAGGAGGTTAGAGAGCTCCTTTGAGCGTCATTCATGCCATCTGATTGGCCACCACCAGATGGCTGTATTGCTTTTTAATGTTATTCACAGCTTTCATTACAGGATTTACTGTAATTGCTTTGTATAGATTGTCCTTTTCCCATATAAAACAGTATTATATCAAGAGCAACCCCCATCAAGTATCAAGTAATGCTGTGCTTTTTTTTTTTAAGTTGGAGGATCATCCATTTTCCCACATACTGCTGTATTTTGTAACCTCAAAGAGCAGCTGACATCTCCAGGATAACTGAAAACATTATATCTGGGTGCAATGCAGCTTATATTTCACATTTCCTCATTACTTCTTCTCTGCATTATATATTATGGTGGTCATGTGCATGAAAACAGGATATTTGTTCCCTGAAAGTTCATCAGCTCTTATTTCTTATTCCCCACCTTATGTCATCATATTGTCAGTGTCAGTGGCTCAGTAGGTAGCACACTCGCCTCTGAGGCTGGGAGATTAGAGGGCTGTGGGTTCAGTTCCCACATCTGGCACGTGGGTTCATATCCTAGTACTGACACTGTAGTGCAGCATGAGAGGGGTGCTGCACTTCTGAGGTGCTGTCTTTCGGATGGGATGTTAAACCGAGGTTCCATCTGCCTGGATTGGTGGTAGTTCAGGTGGATATTAAAGATCTCATGGCACTTATCGAAAAAAGAGTTGGGAAATTTCCCTCATTCACTAAAAATACCTCCAACAGCTTAATCTGGTTGGCATTCATCTGTATCCCCCTCCCCCGGGTTGTGCCTGAAAATAGGCAGGATTTGTCTAGTGCACTTACCCGGTCAACAATAAATAACTATTCTGCTTATGACATCACAGTTATTCCCATGGCAAAACAGACTGTGATGTCACAACAGAGGATTATGACTTCAAGTGGGAAAAACCTGTAGGGTAGATGAACTCTAAGGGATAGTGAACTTGTTTTCATACAAAATGTAATAAATTTGAGGGAGGAGAAATTCAGAAAAAAAAATTATATACAAGCAGAATGTTTTTTTAAAGCAGCAGTGCAATGAGAAATGTATTTTATAGAACCTAGTTTCAGATGCAGTTAATAAAAATATCAGCAAACCTGTCTACTCTACTTTTCTGGTTACTTCCTATGCTGCACACCATGAGTGGTTTTATTTTCTTGATCCTAATCATTTCCAGGTCAACAATGCTATTCCCAGGCCTAAAGTGGTGGCCATCTTTTCTTTCTTAAGAACAAAACTAAATTAAAACATTTATAAAATACTCACGTTTTGGTTGAACTACAACATTTTACCACCAAATAAAACTGGAAGGTGCCTAAAATCTTTTATAATGAAAAATGGTAGCATACATTTGTTTGCACGATTTCAATGCACCGCTGCTTTAAATATTATATTTTCCAAAGTTGTCTCAGTGATGTGAGCTACTTTTTTAAGTCAAAGTATATTTTTATAACTGTTTATCATCACACTATTTTTAGTTGCAGCGTATTGAGTGCATGGTACATAAGTCTCTGTCTGACAAATATGACAGAAAGTGACACGATGATTTTTAGCAGCCTGCTGCTGTTATGCTTGGGACAGAAATGACAAGTTACTTACATTAAATTCCAGTGCTGCCCCTAGATTACAGTATCTCAGGTCCCATAATCTTCTAACTCAATTAATGGGTGAATGCTTGCATTTAGAGGGCGATAATAATGCCTGTCTAGTACTACCCATACTTTTCTATGGGTGCTGAAAGCATAGGCTCTCACAATTTCTTTTACAGATTCTGGTTTAGGAAGTGAAATCCAGGTCCAGATTCTAATTCAAATCCACCCCTGGCTGTACTTGTCTCCACAAATTACTCACAGACTTCCAATTACTCATAATGGCTCATTTGGCTGGTGTAAGACCAATAAGTAACAGTTTGGTTTTGAATTAATGTGCTGTTAACATCTTTTGCCAGACATAAAATACACTAACCTGGCAAGATTGCTGTGTGTACTGTAGTGTGGTGCACTACAATAATTTGTCACATTGGTTTTTGGTTATACTTTTAATAAGGCAGATTATTAGGGTAGGTCCTCAGGCATCCCCACCCCTTAGCTATTGACATAGCCTGGGAATAACACTGAATGGAGGCTACCATTGCTTGCTAGAAAGTTGGTGGGAAGTGTCTCACAGATTACTGACACAACCGCTGAACTGACTTTAAACAATATGTGCTCCAGGTGACTTACTTTCCATATTGTACTACAAGCTAGCCCTTGAGGTATGCATGTCTGCATGCTTTGTACTTTGTGATCGGAAATCTGCAGTTATTGGATTCTGATGGACACTAATAATAAAAAAAGAAAAACAAAATAAACGAGGAGATTATTTAGTCCACTGATTACTGTTTGTCCTCAGTGTCTTCCTTTTGTGGAGTTGTAATTTATAATCCATGCCGGAGAACAGAGAACGTTGTTTGTTCTGACATGGTTTTTGACTTTTCTCATACTGTATTTCACTTTGTGAAACTAAATGCATCCTCACTGAGATGAAAGCCTGCTTGGCATGTCTACCTTGTTGCTGTTGAGAGACTGATATTTCTTCCTTGAACTTATGCAGGACCCCAACGCAGTTGCATTGACACAGAGGGAAGGAAACAATGGCAGCACCACCTACTGTGTGTGTGTGTGAATATGTCTGTATGTCTGTGTGTGTAATTTTCATGTGAAGACCTTAATTTTTCAATTTTCACTAATAGACTTTAGTTGCAGGTGAACTAAAAAGCAATCTTGAAATACAGACAAAAGCAGTAATAGGGCAAACTTCAGCACTTACAAATAAATGTTAATTAGTGAATCATTTCAAAGACATCCAGTGTTTCAGCCGAGTCAAATAATTTCAGATTACAAAAAGGGTATTTGCCCGAGATGTTATGAAGTTTTCTTCACTGGTGAAGATGACTCACAAATTGACCCCACTTCATCGAATTTAGGGTGAAGTGCAATAGTGAAACTGCAAGAGGCAGCACTACTATGCAAAGAGAGACTAGCTCAGCAGGAGGAAAAGGCTGATCACATGATCATACTGCTTGAGGAAGTATGGGGAAGTAACCATGTGACAGTCTGAGCCTAGTGAGGAAAGAGTAGGATGTGTCTCCACTGTGCTGTGAAGAAAATTAGCCAGAAAGAGTTAGGAAAACTGGATTTAGTACAGCTGTTAGTAGACATTTTGTGTTTAGATGCTCCTGGAAGTTAGAAGGACGTGAAATAGGTCTAAACAAAAGTATTTTATCCTTCTCCTTCTCCTCCTCCTCTCTCATGTCTCTTCTTCATGATTTTACAACACCCTCCTGTGACTGCTCCCGACCCTTGTGTTCCTCCTCCCTGTTTTGTAAATTCTCCCATGCACCCCGCTTCCCATGCTTGATCATTTCCCTTCCTACCTTAGGCTAAACTGCTCCATCTCAGTTGTCACATCTGGAATTCTTTTTGCACCTTTACTTACCCTACTGCACTGGCATTGTTAAAGGGACACTGTCAACCCCCTTAGGTCTCAAAGTGTCCATAGTTTAAAAAATACATTTTATGACTGCCAACATTATGTAAAGGTTGCTGATGTAGCTGGTAGTTTGATTCTGATTCTTTTTTTCTTTTAAAAAGTGAAAAATGGACTGCCCAACACATTGGTGTTACTACACAAAAACAGGTTTGTTTACATTCCTTGATCAACACCAACTGCATCTTTCCTGGGCTTGGGAACACCCCCAACACAGTCTTGCCACTCATGGTGCAGTGGGAGTTTATGAGGCTATTGTATCATGAGAGACGGCACTGTTTGGGGGTCTTTCTAATGTTCAGGAAGTATTCAGTAAGAATAGATTAAGTAGTTGAAACAAAACAAAGTTATTTATATACCTTGGCATGCATTTTAGTTCTACTAAACAATGAAACAGAGAAAACAAACGGCAACATCAATTAATTTTTAGAGAAGGAAGGCAATCATAAAATGTAGGTTTTTAACTAGAAATAATATGATGGAAAACAGGCTGACAGTGTCCCTTTAACTCTCAAACCATTGCAGTCTGGGGCAGCAGTTTAATCCTTTTTTGGGTTGCTTGCAGAACTATATTGCACTAGTACCTTAATTTGCACTGTTATACCCATTTATTTTTTGTTGCCCATATAATCTGTCTGTATATTGGGTATATTGTGTCTGCACAACTGTTATGTATTTTTACTTTTATTTTTTATATAATGGGCAGGATATTCAAAGGGGTTACGCTGGCACAACAGTGTTGCCATCACGCAACCACTGATGCGCTCACCACGATATTCACAGGGGTGTTGCACTGCGCAAATGCTGATGTGCGGGTGCACCAGTAATGTGTGCCGGGGTGCACCAGTAATGTGTCTGATTGCAAGTGTGGGGGCATGCCATGCATATGCAGCACATCCGATATTCGGCGGGATTTGCGGCTGTATCTGAGCACAACCGCCTTGCACCATACAGGGGTGCAAAGATCTAGAAATGAGGAGCAAGTCCTAGCCATCCACAGGTGAGCTGCGTCAGACAGGTGCAACATCGCAGCCGGGCCACTGTGGGTGGCCAATTGACCTCCCGTGCCACAGGCCGGGCTGCCACGCCCCCCCATGTCCGATCGAGGGCATAAAATGTATGATAATACCCTGGTGGTCCAGTGTACCCTACCCTCTCGCCTGATCATGGGCATGGAAAGGTATTAACCCTGGTGATCCAGTGGACCTGCTCCCCAGCCCCAATGGGCGTACAGCCGTACTGTACGCTGTCAGTTGGCGGGCGGCAGTGCAGATTGTGGGTGGGGAGCTGCTGCCCGCCGCTGACCGGGGGGAGTGGGGTGGCGGGTCTGAGTGAGCGGGTGGGGAGGGGGGTACCGCCGGCCCAACAGGGCACATCTGTACAACTATAGCCTACGATCGGGCTTGGGAGCAGGTCTACTGGACCACCAGGGAATCTGTTATATTTACTTAGGCCCGCGATCGGGCTGAGGAGCAGGACCACTGGACCACCAGGGATTGGATGTCTTTATCAATGCCTGCGATTGGGCAGGGGTGCAGGTCCACTGGACCATCAGGGCTTATTCATTTGTACAATGCCCGAGATTGGGCATTGGGGTGCATTGCCACTGAGGGGCAGAGGGTATCGGTCCCCGATGGCTGCAGCCTGACAGAGCACCAGGTGCAAGTCGCTGGAGATCAGCGCACCTGCATGCAAATGGGGTCATAATGACATGCAAATGGCCCCATTTGCACCTTGCATGCATAATGGCCCCATTTGCATACCCAGCACTGAATATCGCAGTTCTTGCGCCCAGCGCACCCGCACTTGCGCTGGCGCATCCCTCTGCTCCTCTCTTGCCACTTGCACTGGCGCAGTGCCACTGCGCCATACGCAATGCGGGTGGCCACAGTGCCATATTCAACAATGCTGAGCCATGGTGCAGCGCCATTGAGTATCACCTGGACCATGCCCTGGTGCATCTCAGTTGTGCTGCGCCCAGGCTTGCGCCCCTGCCTGGCGCAATCCGAATATCCCACCCAATGTATTTTTTATTGGACTGTATGTCATTTTTATTACCACTGCACCTTACAGTTTGTTATTTGTGCTTGCGTTTCTTGTATTGTTTGCTCCCCTGTCCCTTCCCCCCCAGTACACATCTGGAAATGAGCTGTTATCAGCTCAGTATATCTCTCCTGGTAAAACCCTTGAAATAAATAGCTAGATAAATAACTAATACAATTTTACAGCACAGATATGTGTCCAATTATACTGTGTGCTTATTCTCAGTGCTCTGAGCTATGTTTGTAAGTAAGCTGGGTTTCAAAATAGTGTTTTAGCACAGTTATTTAAAACAAGCATTTGTCGATGCTGAATGTTGATTGCTTATATGTGCTGTTTAGGTATTTGGAAGTGAAAGTACCATGCCTAAGAACTGTCATGTGCCCCCACCCCAAGACATCCACTGTGTCTTTCTATTCAGTATTCACAGAAGAGGGGGAGGGGCAAGGACCACAGCAGTTGTAAAGGCTATAGGCCGGTCAGCCTCACTTCAGTAGAGGGGACGATCATGGAGTCACTGATTAAAGAAAGGATAGTGGGGCATGTAGAAGCCATCGGAGCCCAGGACCATAGGCAACATGAATTCACAGTGGGGAGGTCATGTCAGAAAAATCTGGTTGATCTCTTTGACTGGGTGACAAAAGAAGTAAATCAGGGTGGGGCAGTGGACAATGCTTACCTTGATGTAAGCAAAGGCTTTGACACCGTCCGACATAGAAGGGTGATAAACTAGCTGAGTAGTCTGGGCATGGGGGAAAGGGTGGTAAACTGAGTTAGAAACTGGGTAACGGGCAGGAGGCAGAGAGTGGTGGTAAATGGGGCGTAGTGTGGGGAGTGGGGGGTGACCAGTGGGGTGCCGCATGGATTGGTCCTGGGGCCAGTCCTGTTCAGTGTCTTCATTAGTGACATTGCAGAAGGGCTGAAGGGAAAGGTCTGCCTGTTTGCAGATGACACCGAGATCTGTAAGACAGTGGATACCCCAGAGGGGCAGAGAAAATGAGGAGGGACCCGTGGAAGCTTGAGAAATGGTCTGAGGACTGGCAACTGAAGTTTAATTCAAAAAAGTGCAAAATTATGCACCTGGGACACAGAAACCCAGGGGAAAGGTACAGGATGGGGGAGGAGCTGCTGACAGTCACAAAGAAGGAAAGGGACCTGAGGAGTTGTTATTTCAGATGATCTGCAAATGTCAAAGTGGTAAGGCAGCTGAGAGGGCCTGTGACATGCTGGGGTGCATAAGCAGGGGTATCACCAGCATAAGGAGGGAGGAAGTGATGCCATTATATAAAACCATGGTCAGGCTTCACATGGAGTACTGTGTGCAGTTCTGGAGGTCGCACCTTCGTTAGGATATTAACAGGCTGGAGATGGTCCAGAGAAGGGTGAATGGGATGGTACAGAGTTTGCAACACAAGACTTATGAGGAGAAATTAAGGGACCTCAATATGTAATGAGTGGAAGAGAGGAGGGAAAGAGGGGATAGGATAGAAACATTCAAGTACCTCAAGGGTATAAATATAACTACTGAGAAGCTGGAGACAGCTGCTATAGGCACACATGCCAGCTTCTGTGTGATATTCTTTTGTTCTTCTAAATCTGTAATCTCCAATATTTCAGTAACTACATGACCACACTTCCTTCTGTAGGCAATTTTATGTTGGTTGATGCCTGGTGTCAGATGGCAGACAGAGGGCTCACCAGATTGTGTTGCCATTTGAACAACTTCATAGAGTGTTCTTTTACTGGTAAGCATTTTGGAAAGCTGGTGAAGGTCTCACAATTTTTATTATGATTGTATCTCCTTATGTCTGTCCCCTTTGGTCCCCCCATACCCACACCCCAACAGTCATCAGTGGCCACAGCTACAGCCTTCTTCTTGCCAAGATGGTGGGTGAGAAACATAGAAATTTGATGGCACATAAGGACCGCTTGGCCCACCTAGTCTGCCCATTTCCCCACCTGATGAATAAGCTGCAAATTCTAGTTAAACAGCTTACTTCCTCCTATCCCCCAGTAGAACTGCATTATGTCTGTCCATAAGCAGCTGCCTTCAGAGTCTGTGAAGTCTGATGTCTTTCAGTGCCGCTTATTGGTCATCTTCCAACACAGGCGAGGCACTGCCAGCTGAAAAGTAACTCAGGACAAGCAGGTTTCAAAGTGAGGAAGAAATGGAGTGAGCAAGAATCAAGTACTCATTCAGATGCGGCGTTGATTTTAAGATCAGCATACTGGTGTGGACACTGCAAATAGAACCCCAGCTCTTTAAGCAGCATTATGAAGAGTAAAGGCTTCTCGAAGCACTGGGGTTGTGTTTATTATACTGTAAGTGGGCTGCATCTAATTTGGTAATTTACAGTACCTTACATCTGGATGTATGGTAGGGCCATCTTTAAATAAACACTGCACCTGAATTAACACATGATGCCACAGAAATATAGAATTTGTCAGCAGAAAAGGACCACTCAGCCCATCCAGTCTGCCCAAGTGTTCTCTACCTACTTGTAACTCCTGCCTGTATATGTTACTGCATGTCTTATTCTGCCTGCATCCATCAGGACCTCTTTGTGAATGAGCTTGCGTAATGGATTTTTCCTGCAATGAACTTGAACCTACTCCACTTCCATAGCCCTATTGCTCTCCGTTGACCCCCTCCTTCCCCTTTTTCTAATATACCCCAATGTTTATCCCATGCATGCTTCATGCCCCCTGCCATTTTAGGTTCCATCACTTCTCCTGGCAGTCTGTTTAAGGTGTCTACCACCCTTTCAGTAAAGAAATATTTCTTCACATCTATCCTGAATGCCCCCCAGCTTCATGGTATGTCCCTTGGTTTGGGTGCTCATCCTCATTTGAAGGAAACTCCCCAACTGTACCCTCTTTACCCCTGTGAGGTACTTTGTAGGTCTTGATCATGTCACCTCTCGCCCTCCTCTCTTCCAGAGTGTACATGTTGAGATTCTTCAGCCCTTCCTTGTAGGGATTCTTGTGAAAATTCTGAACCATTTTAGTTGCCCTCCTCTGTAAAACCTCCACCTTATGTCCTTTCTGACATGTGGACTCTAAAACTGGACACAGTACTGCAGCTGGGGGTAAACCAAGGAGTGAGACAATGGCAGCACAACATCCCTCCTCCTCCTTCTACTGGAGATGCCACTCCTTATGCACCCCAGAATCCAATTTGCCCTGCCCATAGCCTTGTGACACTGTACTGCCATCTTGAGGTCCTCTGATATAATAACCTCAAGGACCCTTTCATGTCTAGTGAGTATCAGTACCTCCCCTATCCTACGCCCAGCATCGGGGTTCCTATGCCCTAGGTACATGGTTTTACACTTGTTGGCATTGAACCCCAAGTTCGTAAGAAAATGGAATTGATTTGAATGAATTGCAAACTTTTAAGCAGCTTTTCAGGAGTGTGTGTGTGTGTGTGTGTGTGTGCGTGTGTGGGGAGGCTCTGCAACTATAAGTATTTGCTTTTGATTTGGTATAATGTGCGAACAGACTAACCCTGCTCTCCACTCCATGTGCTATATCGGAGATAAAGAGGCCAAATAGCATTTGGCCAAGCATTGAGCCCTGCGACATCCTGCTTGTCACTGCTCTGGATGCCGAGAGCTACCCCACCACCACCACCCTCTGCACCCTCCCCTGTAACCAGTTCTCTATCCATTTACTCAGACCACCTTCCACCCGTACCCCTCCTTCTCCTCACTCTTCTCCTCCTTGGCCTTTGTCCCTCGTCCCGGTAGTCGGCACCCTTTCTCCTCCTTATTCTTACCGGGTGGTGGTGCCTTCTGTATTACACTCAGACCACTCTGACTGCCCACTTCCAGGATTACTACACCTCTGCCTTTACCTATATCTAGGGTGGTGAGCTCATCAGGCTCCCCTGTATGGACCTATCTACCAACCTCAGTCTTTTGACCACCCCTCCCCATTTGTTTAAATCCACCTTAGTAGAGATATACCCCTCTAATCCTGGCTTTTTTATTTATTTTTTTACATATTTTCTCACAGGGCTACAGTCGGCTTGGTCATCCCGACCGACCCCCAGCCTTGCCTCCGACATCAGGCCAACCTGCTCACCTCCATGGATTACCCCCATGCTGGGGTGGTGAGGAGCTTCCCAGATCAACCCACTGGAGCAGGATCTGGTCGAGGAGGCGCCATACGGGATGGGTGGGGGGGTGTCGGAAGCTCATGCTGCCTGACCGTAGCCCATTTTCCACTTTTCTCCCCTTTGCGGAGTGCTGGCATGCAATGACGCTTAAGCACAGTGTCCCAATGTCCACCACACTCTGCCACCCTTTATTACACTGCTGTAGTAGCATTTGTGGTCATCACCAGGGGCCGCTACAGAGCGATGGGTCGCTGGATCCTGTCCCGGGATAGGAGAGCAGTCCTCCAGACGCTCAATCCTATCCTCCCCTTGACAACCCCTGGCAGCCCGGGCTTGCGTCTGAACCCTGGTCACCAGCATGGAGCAAGGTGTGGCGTCCAGTGCCTCAACCCTCAGTGCTGGCCCTGTAGCAGTGCTGCCTTTAATACTCCCCTCCCTGCTCCAGTGTACCCTGTCCCCGCGTACAAGTCACTATTCCCCCCAGACCCTACCCCAGTTAGTCACTAACCCATAATATTTGTGTGGCATCAATCCCTTAGCCACTCGAACTCCTCAAGCCTACCCTTCCTCCCCATGCTTGCACATGGTACTGGCAGTACCACCAAGAATGCCACCGACTTCCCCATCCCCTCACACTACCTGCCCAAGTACTCAAGCCTCCCCCTCAGTACTTCCACAGTGTCCCCTGCCAAGTTGTTTGTACCCACATGCAACAGTAAATGAGGTTTCTTCCTCCCACTTGCTGCACGTTTGAGCAGTGCCTGCTCTGCCCCTCCAGCAGTCAAGCTGGGGACAGCTTCAACCCAAATATGGCTGTGCCATTCCCCCTTTCTGCCCCATCTCACCCATTCAGTATAGACTCCCCCCCAGGATGAGTGCCCCCTGCCCCTTACCCCCTTTCCCTTCTAATGCCCCTTCCACCGCCCCAGTATTTGTTCTTCCCTGTCCCTTGCCCCCACCAACTGCACCCTCTGTGACTTCTGTATCTCTACCCCCTACTTCCGCCTCACCCCTTTTCTCTGCCTTATTCCTCCCATCCTCCTTGAACCTCTTCCCAGCCTGACTATTTCCTACTGGGCTTCCCATGTCGACCTCCCTTCCTCCACTGCTGATTTCTAACCCCTCTCCTATCCCCACTGTTGTCGATTTAGAGACCCCATTCCCTTCTACCCCAATAGTGATGCCCTTCCCATCCTTCCCCCTTCCTGTAGCCTTCTCTCCTTCAGTCACCATCCCTCCTTCCTTACTAGCCCCCTCCTACCCTTTTGTCCTTTCTATCTCTTCCCCTACCTGTTGCCATCCCTCTCATGCCCCACTTGTCCTCCCCCTTCAGTATGTTCCTGCTCCCCCTCTCTGTCCGATAGCAGAGTTTCGAATCTATTCCTAGTCGATACCTGTCCTACATCTCTTCCCCCTATCAGTTCCCCCCTCCTAGTTGTTCCACTCCGTGCCACTCCTGGTCTCTCCCTACCTGCAGCCATCAGCTCTCTCCCCTGGTACTCCTTGTGGCCTCTTCCTCCCCCATCAGGAGGCCCCCTGCCCTCACCTTGGGCACCCCCTTCCTTCTCCTCTCTTTTCTGCTAGTGCCTCTGATACTGGGGTCAGTTTCAGTCCCTAGTTATTCTTCCTCTGTCCCCCTTTGCCATCCCCTATTCCCCCCTCAGGGTGCCTACCATACTTATCTGCCCTGCCACTTAGACTCCTCCCTAACCTCCACAGTTCCTCCCTCAAACTAGCCAGTCATCTACAAACCATACACCCTCCCCCCATCCTCCAAGCCCAGTCCAGGATCATGGATCATGGCAGACCCACACCTTGTACACCCCTCCACCCTCCCAAAAATGCCCACCCTATTGAGATGTGGCACCTGCCCCATTTTGGCCCCCATCTTATGTTACGGGCTCTTACTCCCAGGTTCTGTACCCTACTACAACTGTTAGGCCCCTATTTACTCAAATTTCTGTCCCCCCCACAGTAGTCCCACTACTGACCCCTTACCGACTGGGGTAATTCAGTCTCAGATCTGATCTGTTAGATACTGTATTACTGTAGCAATCCTAAAGCCTCCTTGTCCGTTTTTCACCCCTCAGCTATTATACTTTTTGTTCTCGGCTCTCATATTGTTTCACTTAGCCCAGTTAGAAATCCTATTGCACTCCAAGTATTACTCAGCTCAGTTAGAGAAATAAACAGAACAAATAAATACGTATTATTACTGCAATCATAACAGTATAGCTCAGTACTTAGCTCAGTCAGAGAAAGAAACAGAACAACTAAATCTGTATTATTACAGCAATCCTAAGGTATCCAATTGTTGCTTTTTCTCCACTCCAGAGACCCTGCTGTAATTGAAGGGCTTGCCAGTAATTATGTAGGGGAAGAGCTCCTCCCCCACAGCCTATTCAAATTAAGCAGATGCCTTCCGCTCTGCTTAGAGCGAGTCGCACTCACTTGTCGTGGGCACATTTGGTTTCCCCCTCCTCTTCATCTGCCTCCTGCTCCCTGTCTTGCTTTGCTCACTCCCCTCTCCAATTCGGCTTCCTCCCACCCGCTTCATTCTCTTTCTGTATGCTTTCTTTCTTTTGGGGGGGGGGCCTTCTGCCTGAGTTCGACTGCCGCTGCTCACGCCTTACCAGCTGTTTTTTCATTGCAACTAGTGTCCTTGTTCTCTGCTGCTCCTTCTCTTCTTGCACGCTTCCAGTCGCATACTCGACCCGCAGCATGGCTGTGGCCCGACCGCTCGTACTTCGCTGCTGCCCGACTCCTCCGCTTCTCCTTATTTCGACATTTGTTTCAGTTCTGCACTGCTGCGGTAGTTACAGCCCGGATCTTCTCCGTACGCTTGGGGACTGCTATATTCCTTCCGCTGAAGTTGGACTCTGCCTCTCCTCGCAGGGCTCCTCTCCTTGCTGCTCCGCAGCCACCTTCCTCGTTCCGTTGGAGCTCGTCCTGTCAACCTGGATGTCTGCCTTGCTCCTTCCTGCACTGCCCTTCCAACCGTGCTCCACTCTTCACAGCTATGCGCTGCCCTCCGAGCTGGAATTCTGTCTCTTTCCCCAGCTAGTGACTTCTGTGCTGCGTCATCCCTTCCTTGGAGCCTGCTGCCCGATGTCTTGGCCGTTACGGCACTCGTTACCTCATCTAGATTATTCCCATTTCAGTTTGCATAGCTCCTGCAGGACGGGGAATTAACTTGGACCTCAGCTTGATGTTTCTGATCTGCTTCCATGTTCGTTTCTGGTAACAGCTTGAAATCTCACCTGAAAGCTACCTCAATCATTTAAGGCATTTACGACGCCAGCGTTCCTATTCTGCATACTGTGTTTTTGTACCGGACTTGGCTTATGTTGTTTTCCAGACTACTTACTAGCCTACTCGTGTCCTATTACCTCTACAGCAGTGTACTGTCTTCCTTGCAGTTTCCCACTTCTCTTCATGGAGGTAACTGTGCTGCACTGCAGCCCCTCGCTCCTGCCATTACAGCCTTGGAATTCTGCTACCTTACGGCATTTCTTGTATTCAGCATGACTCCCCAGCAGTCTTCCTATACCATGCTCTTCACCTGTCCAATGCCTCCTGGTCACTGCAGGCACTGCTTCCTTCTCTGACACTTGGATGTCATCATGCCTTGGATGTTGGGATGGTCCTTCTCCTGTCCTCTCGACGCATTGCACCAGTGCTGCCTCCCCCTTTCTCAGCTAGTTCCTGCCTGCATATCAAACCCTTACAATTCCCACTGTTTAGCAGTGGCCACAAGCAGTTTAGGAGGGACAAGGTACTATTTGAAGCACAGTCAAAGACGTTCCTGCAAATCAGGGTCAGTTGACGGGTATGCATGCCTCTTGCCTGTTCTCCCTGTGCTTGGCGCTCTGTATTTGGCTCGCTGTTGCCTGTTGTTTCCGTTGATGGACCTTCCCTGTCCTTACCTCTATGAGGCCGTTTTAGTGGACTTGTTCTGTTCCACATCAGACTTTTGCTCCACCTTCTGGCCATTCCTATGAATTGCGGACTGTGCTCTGGCTCATGCTGGGGACTCGGGAGGTGTGATTCTTCCCCTCATGGCTATTCCATTGCCCTATGGCTCCTCTGCTCCTATGCTGCTCCTTCCTACCTCGGCTTCCATCGATTCTTCCCTATATGGCTTCTGCAGGGCTTGTATGGTTCCTCAGGACTTCTCCTTCAGTGCTTCTGGATGTTCCATTCGGCTCCTCGAACATGCCTGACTGCCTACTTTCGTGATTGCGCCTTTGCCTCGCTCATGGACTACCGGATTCAGGATGTTCTTTGCCTCGTCAGGTTGCCTTCTCTTCACTGCGATGCCTACCATCCTTGATCTACAGGATACTTCGATCTTCAGCATCGTTTTACTTCCTACATCTGCTTTCCAATCACACTGCTGCTTCACACTCACCTGGTTTAAGCTACTGCCTCCATTGCAATACCTGCCCCACCTCTACGCCCGCCTGCCCAGCTCGGGACCTGGTGATTTACAGCTTTTCGACCTGCCTTTGCCCTTCGGCCTGGGAGGTTTCCATACTGCTCATCTGCTTCTATGACCTGTCTTCACCCATTGGGCTGGGAGGCTTGCCTACTATCACCTGCTTCTGACCTGCCTTCGCCCATCGGGCTGGGAGGTTTGCCTACTAATCGTCTACTTCTCTGACCTGCCTTAGCCCATAGGGCTGGGTGGTTTCATCCTTCTGCTCTCCTTCTGCTTCACCCTGCTCGGAGCCTGGAGGTTCGCACATTCTATTATACGCCTACCTGATGCCATATCGGCCAGCCGGAAGCTCATTTCATGGATTGCATCTGGACATTTCTTCATTCGCCGATTCTTGGTTATTTGCCCTGCTGCCTCAACCATGGACTTACTGTTGCTTCACCTTTCTAGGACACCTAGTTAGCATCTCCTGAAGACCTTCGATATCCTGATTATGCTGCCACTTCGGACCCTGTGACAATGCTGCTTCATTTGATTCAGCCTCTTCAGTTTTCTCCATCTAGGACTCTTCAGTCTCGTCTGTTTTCCTGCCTCGCACTTTACATTCCTGCTGCTTCGGATGTTATTCCTCTCGTCCAGTTGCCATCTCTGTCTCGGTCTTTTCAATGTGATCCCTGCCTTCCTTGATCTGGATACATCGGTCCTCAGCATCATTCATTCTCTAGGCCTGCCTTTCAGCTGCAGTACTACTGTGCTCGAAGATGATTCAAGATGCGTCTCATGGAGGCTGTGACACACTTATTCTATTAGTTGACCTTCGTAGGTTTGGCTGCCTTCATGTTACCTAGAGTTACTTGCCCCTCTACGTACCTCTCCAACTGATGGATTACTGTGCATTATCGAGGGCCTCTCCACCAAGCTCGATTTCTGCCTGCAGACATTCCTGGGTCTGGCTGTGCATCACATACTGGAATCAGCCACCTCTCTCCTACCTCACCAGCTATTGGTTCAGCTGCGCTTTCTTCAAGGGCTGGTTGCCATGTCCTGTTCCTTCTCATCTGCCTTCATTGGTGCAATCCTTGCTCCTACTGCCTCTTGCTTCGGATTAGCAGTCCAACTGACTTGCTTATTTTGGGATCACCATTTTCTACTACTTAGATGCTTCATAACCTCTCACCAGTGTCTCCGATTATCCTCTACAGCCTGCCATTATTCCAGCTCAGCTCTACAGCCATTGCTTTCATATCAGTTCCTAAAGACTATACTTTACTCATCAGAACTGGATTCGTCACTCGATAGTCTGGCTTCAAGCATTTGCTCATTCCTCATACTGTACAAGCCCTCTATTATTAGAAACCTGGACGTCATACTACTTCTACTCGTCCTGCCTTGTTGACGTCAAAACTTGGATGCTTCTAGTCTCCTGTATTGAGTTCGTCAGTCATCAACTTCATCTCCACCATCATTCAATTCCATGGATTATGCCCTCTATCAACTGAAGTACGGAAGATGGCCCTTCAATATATCCACGCTCCATCATTCTGAATTGTACATGGATTCTCGGACTCGGAGTTTATTAGGAGGAAATTACTTCACTGGACATTTATAATTCAGTTCTTGCTTAAGCTCCATTTATTGAATTAAATTTTACAAATCAGAATTCAGATTAACTGATTAATTTAGTTTAATTAGGATCTCTCTCCTTTAGTATGCCCAGAAGGATGGGCAGGTCAGTAGCCATGGGTCCTCAGGGGTTTCCCCCCAAGGGTTTCCTCTCCTGAGTGCTACTGGTCACACTCTCCGGAGTTGGAGGAGGTGATTGTCTATTCCTATCATTATTAGGTTGTCATGCATGACTTCTGCAGCATTAAGTTACAGAATAATCGTTGATATTATCTATTCTTTTTTGGGGCTTTCATAATTCTAAACCAAGCTTCCTTCCTACAGGTGGGATACAGAGAAAGGCCAAAACCATCAAATATTATCAATCGACTCAAATTCAAGCATCCAAGTACCTAAGCACAAATCATTCTATACGACTACCTAGTAAACATTGTCCTCTTAATGCTGGCCTCTGTATCCAACAACCATCTTCTTCATTCAACTATATGTTACATAAGCACTGAGCTATGAACCACACATAATATAGGTCCACAGAGGACCATGGGCGGGAGGGTGGGCAACTGTAAAGTCCAGCAGAGCTCCATTGAGGTCGTTCGCTCCCCTCTCTCACTCGCTCATTCTGTTTCTCCTGGCTGCAGGCTGCCTTTTGTACTGGGCTCCTGCCTCTGTTGGCACCTTTTTCTGCCCACAAAGAAATCTGCAGCAGTCCCGACACAGCTCCATTGAGCTCTCTCACTCCCCCTCTCTCACTCGCTCATTCTGTTTCTCCTGGCACTGCAGGCTGCCCTTTTGTACTGGGCTCCTACCTGCATTGGCACCTTTTTCTGCCCACAAAGAAATCTGCATCAGTCCTGACAGAGCTCCGTTGAGCTCGCCCACTCCCCCTCTCTCACTCACTTGTGCTGTTTCTCCCACCGCTGCAGGCTGCCCTTTTGTACTGGGCCCCTGCCTGCATTGCTGTCTTTTTCTGCCCACAAAGAAATCCGCAGCAGTCCCAACAGAGCTCCGTTGAGCTCACTCACTCCCCTTCCCTCACTCGCTCGTTCTTTTTTTTCCCGGTGCTGCAGGCTGCCCTTTTGTACTGGGCTCTTGCCTGCGTTGGCACCTTTTTCTGCCCACAAAGAAATCCTCAGCAGTCCTGACAGAGCTCAGTTGAGCTCGATCACTCCCCCTCTCTCACTCACTTGATCCTAATCTGTCCCAAACACTGGTTTCTGAAAGTGACTGCGCTATTCTGCACCAGAAGCGTGAAAACACATTTTGGCCAGGATGTGAAAAATGACAGCTGTACTGTTCATAGGGAGGTGTGAAACAATGCCAGTGCTGAAAATCTGGCATGAAAATATTACTAATTTGCAAAGTTACAAGGATGCATGGAAACTGCACAACACACGCTCTTAACACAGTCATTTTATGGAGTTTCATCACAAAATTTTCAACATAGGCATTTTAGGACCTCTGCTCATGAACAGTGTCACTGAGATTTTCTTAATGCATCCCAAACACTGACTTCCCACAGCGACCGCGCTATTCTGCGTCAAAAACACATTTCATCCAGGATGTGAAAAATGACAGCTGTACTATTAATAAAGAGGTGCGGAAAAATTGTAATGTTGGAAATCTGGAGTGAAAATATTGCAAATTTGTGAAGTTACGAGCATGCATGGAACCTGCACAACGCACGCTCGTAACACACTCATTTTATGGACTTTCATCACACAGTTTTCAACATAGGCATTTTAGGACCTCTGCTCATGAACAGTGTCACTGTGATTTTCTTAATGTGTCCTGAACACTGATTTCTCACAGCGACTACGTTATTCTGCGCCAGAACTGCGAAAACACATTTTGGCCAGGATATGAAAAATGACAACTGTATTGTTCACAAGGAGGTGTGTAAAAATGGCAATGTTGAAAATATGGAGTGAAAATATTGCAAATTGGTGAAGTTACAAGTGTGCGTAACAACTGCGCAACACAGGCTCGTAAAACGGTAATTTTTTGGATTTTTCCTACCAAATTTGCAACATAGACATTTTGAGAGCCCACCTCATGAACTTTGGCACTGTCATTTCATTAATCCGTCCCAAAAGATGATTCTGCGCAGTGATCAAGAAATCACCTTTCGGGACCGATTAACACCATGACAGTGGCTGAATTCATGAGGAGGAGGGGGCCCAATAACCCCATGTTGAAAATTTGGTGCCAAAATTCCAAAAAAATGCCTGAGATATGCAAAAAAAGTTGAAAAAGCTCTATTTATGCCATTATATAGCTTACCGGCATTTCCTCAGTTCACGGTTGGCTTTGAAGAGTGCAGACGTGTTCCTGGTCCACCGAAGATTGTTGCGCCGGACTCCGGAGGTTAGTATGGGGTGAGAGGGGTGTGGGAAGGCAGGGTGCACAGTGAGTGGGTGCGGGTTGTGGGAGGAGGCAGGGAGACTGTGAGGGACCATTTTCCTTTTTACAGGTTTAAAAAAACAACATTGCAGTATGTTTTTCTTTAGGGGCATTGGGCATGCTGGGGTGGGCTCCCAGGCGTGCCACCTGGAATGTTGGGTGGGCTGTAGCTGAGGGGTTGGGCACCTGTCAGCACATATGGAGTGCTGGGGGACAAAGCCAAGAGATTGGGCACCTTTGGCATAAACCAAACGCTTTGACGGAGACCATTATGCCAACAGGGGTGAGCTCCTCCTTGGCAACCCTGAACTGCGGTAGGGACTAGAGCTGACAATGATTGGGGCCCCGTTGGCAAACAAACACTGTTGTGGGTGGGCACATGCTGCCGAGGGGAATTGGGCACCCCCTCGGCACTGGGGGCTCAGTCATATTGTTTGTGAACATGGCGGCAAGTTGCCGTCATGTTCATAAACAGTATTACAGTACCAATGTTCTGCCCAGCAATGACAGGTCAGTCCCTCATTGCAGCAGAATGGCTGATGCTGCAATGACGAGGTGGCTCCTGATTGCAGCGGCTGAAACGTTTCAAGGTTGTGGCACGCTGGCTGAACTAGTGTCTGCAGCAGCATGCCACCCCATTGGGAAAAGCGGGCCAAACCTCAAAAGGCTGTGGGGGCATTGGCCACAACAGTGCCGTGCCTCCACAACGTGCTTCTGCAGCAAGCTGCCACAATATGTTTCTTGCACATATGTGCAATCAACATAAAAATGACTGTGAACTCTTAGTACTGGTAGCTGTGACTTTAACTAAGGTTATATAGAAACATTGAATTTGTCAGCAGATAGAACTGCTTGGCCCACCCAGTCAGCCTCTTTTTTTCCCTGCCTTTACTTTCATTGCAGACCCCGCCTGATCTACAGCTACCTCTCCCGTTTCCCAGCTAAGATCCCGTTAATGCCTATACCATGCTTGCTTGAAGTCCACCACTGTTTTCACCCTCTCTATCTCTGCTGGAAGACCATTTCAGGCATCCTCCACTCTTTCAGTGACGAAGTACTAACTCACATCACTCCTAGATTTCCCCCTTCCAACTTCATTGCTTGTCCCTTTGTTCTCGTGCACCTTCTGCTAGGAAAAGTACAGTACTTCCCTCCTGCATCTTGTTTAATTCTGTGAGGTATTTATAGGTCTCTGTCATACCCCCCCCCCCTTCTCTTCCAGAGCATGCACACTGAGATCCCTTAGTCTCTCCTAATATCCGGCTTTTGATGCAGCCCTGCACCATTTTAGTTGGCCTCCTCTGTACAGCCACCACCCTGACTATGTCCTTCTTGAGATGTGGTCCCCATAACTGAACACAGAACTCCAGGTGGGCTCTTGCCAACAATCTATACAGTGGCATTACCACCTTACTCCTTCTGATGGTGATACCTCTCACTATGCACCCCAGCATTCCACTGGCCCTACCTACTGCCTCGTCGCATTACCTTACCACCTTGAGGTAATCAGATTTGATTACTTCCAGGTCTCTTTCATGTTTGGTGACCATAAATCCCTCTCACACCCCCATATTATACTCCACCTCTGGGTTTCTGTGCCCTGGGTGCATGATTCTGTACTTTTTCACATTCAAACCTGGCTGCCACACCCTTGACCACTCCTCGAGTTTTCTCAGGTCTCTGCACATTCTCTCCACCCCCTCAGGGATGTCCACCCTATTGCAGAGTTTGGTGTCATCTGCAAAGAGGCAGGCCTTCCCTTCTAGCTCTTCTGCAATGTTATTAATAAAGACATTAAAGAGGACTGGACCCAGTACTGAGCCCTGAGGTACCCTGTTGGTCACTCTGCCTTCCCCAAATGAATTCCATTTACCACCACCCTTTGTCACCTATTCATCAACCAGTTTTGTACCCAATTTACCACCTTAGGACCCACCCCAAACTGCCCAGTTTCCTAATGATCCTTCTATGTGATATGGCGTCGAAGGCCTTGCTGAAGTCTAAGCAGGCTATGTCCACTACCCAATCCTGATCTATTTCCCTGATTACCTAGTTGAAGTTGGGGGAACTCCTAATTTTGGTGTCAGGATAATGTAGCTAACACATACAGCAGCCTGCAGTTGTAGGCTGCCATTGTCTCAAACTAGCATTGGCCAATGCCAGATGTTTGCATGCTTCTATTTGCTGTGTAGTTGTTAGGCATAGATAGTGCAGCAGTTTAAATTAATAAATTAATAACTTGAATCATAATAGTAAAATTGTCAGAACCAGAAAATAGAGAGGTTCACACATAATCTTTGTTTCTTGGACTGTGACCCTACATTTTCAAGAACGTCTTTTTATTATTCTAGGGTATGAACATGACAGGTGTCATTTATCAAATGCCACCCAAAATATGATTTTGCAGGACGACAGCAAATACAAGTTTTGGAGAAAGATTTGAAAATGGCACCTATAATGTACATTAGATTTTGTAAAAAAAGGATTATGCTGAAAATGTGGCTTCAAAATGTGAAATAACTGTAATGTTATGAGTACATTTTAAAAAATGCCAATGTTTGTTCATAACTTTTTTTTTGTGATTTTGACCTCCAGTTTTGAACATACAATAGTAGCCACAGACATTGCCAGCTATTTCCAGATATAGTGGGCAGGATTCACAAAGTAGATGCGCTGGGCACAAATGAGATGAGCTGGCACAACCAGGATGTGCCAACCAAAAACTGTACAATTCACAAAGGGATGTGCCGCGGGATGCCCCATGCACTTTCCAACTGTGAATCACGCATTTGGCACATGGCACAACTGGAGATGCCCCAGCACAATCGTGATGTGCAAAACCACCCAGGGCAACAGAACAGTGAATAAGGAGCAACCCTGCAGGGAATGGAGGAGCAACAGTATAGGAGCACTATAGCCTGTAGGTTAGAGTAATGAGCTATGAATGAGCTTGGTACATCCAGCAGATCAGACCTTGGTTTGATTCTCACAACCTCCACTTGCATAATGTGTGACTCTGAGCAAGTCACTTAACCACCCAGTGCTCCCAGCTCGCCCCTGAAAGCAGGCACATGTGCCTAGTGGGCCTTACCCGGTAACCAAAGACTAAAATAAAATAAAAACAAGCATTTGTCAATGCCAAATGTTTGCTTGCTGGTATTAGCATTGGAAATGCAGGAGTTAGACAGATGCAGAATTGTAATGGCAGTGAAGTATTGAACTTCACGCTAACCCCACCTCGACCCTGCAGAGACGGACAGGCATTGGGGTATGCATTTGGGTTGTCGCTCATAACATTCACGCCATTTCACCTCACCCTATCCTGCAGACAACGACTAGTGTTTAGGTGTGCCTTGGGGTGTTCGACTTTACAGTCTCCCCACTCCATGAGGACATACACTGAAATGGGTGCAATGTAGGAGAATGGGGTGAACTCTGGGGCCGAAGAGTCCAAGGCACACCTCAATGCCTGTCACTGGCTGCAGGGTGGGGGTGGAATGGCATGAGCATTACTGTCGGCAATCCAAAGGCACACCCCGATGCCTGCCAGTCTGTACAGGGTGGGATGTTATGGTTAGAAACCCTAACGCCCTGGGCATTTGTTGGTATTTGCACTACAAATTTTCAACATGGCCTTTTTGTGACCCCCACCTCATGAAAGCATTTGGGACCTCTTCTCATGAACAGTGGCACTGTGATTTTGTTAATGTGTCCTGAACTTTGAGTTTCCACAGCGACCGTGCCATTGTGCACCAGATGTACGAAAACACAGATCAGGCAGGATGTGAAGAATGACAGCTGTATCATTCATAGGGAGGTGTGAAGAGACGGCTATGTTGAAAATCTGAAGTGAAAATATTAAAAATGCTCAAACTTCTGAGTGTACATGGAAACTGTGCAACACATGCCGTAACACAGACATTTAGTGGAATTATTTCACCAAATTTTCAACATAGGCATTTTGTGACCTCTGCTTCTGAACACTGTCACTATGATTTTCTTAAACTGTCCTGAATGTTGATTTCCCACAGCAACCGCTCTATTCTGCGCCAGATGTGTAAATGCATATTTCAGGCAGGATATGAAAAATGACAGCTGAACTGTTCATAAGGAGGTGTGAAAAAATGCCAATGTTGAAAATCTGGAGTGAAAATATTACAAACATGCAAAATTATGAGTATACGTGGAAACTGCACAACGTACGCTCATTGCACAGTCATTTTATGGACTTTTGTCACTAAATTTCAACATAGGCATTTTAGCACCTCTGCTCATGAACTGTGATTTTCTTAATCTGTCCCGAACACTGACATCCCACAGTGACTGCACCATTGTGTGCTGGAAGTGTGTAAACACATTTTGGCCAGGATGTAAGAAATGACAGCTCTACTGTTGATAAGGAGGTCTGAAAAAGTGCCAATGCTGAAAATCTGTAGTGAAAATACTACAAATTTGCAAAGTAACGAGGGTGCGTGGAAACTGCACATTGCACGCTCATAACACAGTCATTTTATGGACGTTTGTCACCACATTTTCAACATAGGTATTTTAGCACCTCTGCTCATGAACAGAGTCACTGTGATTTTCTTAATCTGTCCCAAACACTGATTTCCCACAGTGACTGCGTTATTCTGCGCCAGAAGTACGAAAACACATTTTGGCCAGGATGTGTAAAATGACAGCTGTATTGTTCATAAGGAGGTGTGGAAAAATAGCAATATTGAAAATCTAGAGTGAAAATATTACAAATTCGCGAAGTTACAAGTGTGCATGGAAACTGTGCAATGCACTCTAGTAAAACAGTCATTTTTTGGATTTTTTTCACCACATTTGCAACATAGGATTTTTGAGAGCCTACCTCATGAACAGTGGCACTGTCATTTTGTTAATTGGTCTCAAAAGGTGATTCCACGCAGTGATTGCAAAACCACCTTTCGTGACCAAATAATGCCATGGCAGTGACTGAATTCATGAGGAGGGATCCCAATAACCCCATGTTGAAAATGTGGTGCCAAAATTCCCCAAAATGCCTGAGATATGCACCAAAATTGAAAAAAAAATGTTAATGCCATTATACCGCTTACCAGCATTTCTTCAGTTTGCAGTCGGTTTTGAATAGTGCAGATGTGTTCCCGGTCCACCAAAGATTGTCGCGACCAGGCTCCGGAGGTAAGTATGGGATGAGGGGGCGTGGGGAGGTGGGGTTCGCAGAAGGTGAGTGCGGGTTGGGGGCTGTACTGTTTTCTTGTTTTACCGGTTAAAAAAAAAATACAGGCAACACTGGTCGGTTTTCTACTTTTACAGGTGTGTTTGGTACACTGGGGTGGGCTCCCAGTGTGCCACCAGCATTTGTGGGGGAGGGAGACTGAAGCTGATGGGGACTGGGCCCCCCGTTGGCACAAAAATGAGTGGGGGGGCACATGACACCAAGGGGGATTGGGCACCCCCTTGGCACAGGCATGAAATCATTGGGGGGCCATTATGCCGATGGGTGTGGGCTTCCCCTTCAGTAACTGGAACTGAGGGGGGGGACTGAAGCTGAATGGGATTGGGCCCCCTGTCAGCATAGAAATGTGTGTGTGGGGGCGCATGATGCTGAGGGGGATTGGGCTCCCCCGTTGGCAAATGAACTGGGTCAGGGGCATGATGACAGGGGGACTGGACACCCCCATCGGTTTCATGGGGCTCTGCGTTGGCAACATAGAGCCACCATGTTCCTGTGGAAATATTACACCAGGCAAGGTACCACTCTGTAATGATGAGTCATTCCCTCATTGCAGTGGAATGGCTGACACTGCAATGATGAGGCAGCTCCTGATTGTAGCGGCAAAATCGTTACAAGTTGGTGGCACTTCTGCAGAACCGGTGTCATCAGGACATTTGGCTTGCATTGGTTGAGCACTGCCAAGCCCAAAAATGCAGTGCCGGCATTGGCCGCCACAGTGCCGCACCTCCACAACCTGCTTCTCTCCTAAGCTGCCACATAATGTTTCTTGCACATACGCACAAGCAAACATAAAAATGGGAAAAGTGCAGTGGGACAAAGGAGGCAGGGACACATGCCCAAAGGGACAAGCCAGAGTGGCAAAGGGACCAACAGTGCCCACAGCAGATGAAGGGCACCGACAGGGCACACAGAGGAACACCCAGTAGCACATGACACAACCCACACAGGACCTCAGCTGGCACATATGACATGCACAGTGTCACCCACAAGGTGTGACATATCTGCCAGGGACACCATGCAGCATGTTGGTTAACAAAGGACATGGCCACCTGCACAGGAGCCCAGGGATGTGGAGGTGTGTGAAGCCACACAGGGCCACGCCAGTGCACAGGCCGGGTGGCACATATGTGATGTCAGTGCCCCACACAGATAAAATATGCCCCTAACCACTGTATACCGCAAACAGATCTGGTAACTGACAGTGCAGCAGCAGAACAGATGCATGCTACAGTCATCACACACAGATCAGGGGCACAGACAAAGACAGCATGACACCATGCCCACCCACAAGCCACAGGCAACATGTTGGGTACACAGTGGGTGGGACATGGTAGGGGTGCAGGAGGGAGTAGCCTGCCAAAACACACGGGCAGACATGTGTATGGCATCAAGGGGACAGAGGACAGCTGCAGACAACAACCTAACACAACCACAACATACAGTGAATGACCACAGACAATAGTTCAGATAAATAGAGTTTACTGCAGAACACAACAACAACTATATACAGGTACAAGTAAAAACATGGAAGGGGAGTGTGGTGGTCAGTACAATAAAGACAGGGGAAAGCAGGCGAGGAATATGTGTGTGTAAGTGCAGGTATAGGGGATGGGTAGGGAAACTGAGGGAAAGATGGGAGGGTTAACAGTATAATACAAGTCCAAATTCATGCCATGGGGCGTGCCACAGGACGGCACACACCCTTATGACCCCTGGTGGACAGCAGCTGTATGACCCTGGAAAGTTTCCTTAATAGTCGACCCTGCCTCCTGAAGAGTGGTCGTAATGTTTCTTCCAGGGCACACTTCACGTGGAGCCCCACTTGCCGCAATACACCATGACAACATCCCCCATGGCCTTGTCCTCCTGCCAGCACACCCTGTGGACCTACAGTGGGGAACACAGAGAATAGAGACTAAGTGCCATGTCCAAACCCCCCCCAACCCTCTGCACATATGCTGGTGGCATCCACCACAGAACTAGCCAGAAGCCCACCAGCACAATGCACACTGCTCCAGGCAGGCACACGGTGCCACACCGTGATCATGCGCCTTAACCAAGTGGGTACATGTCCCTCACATACAGACAGGGGCGTGTGCAGAGGGGCATAAGGGCAAGCCACATGCAACACTTACACAAGCCAGTGGGCTGCACAAGCGAACAGGCCCCGTCAGGACACTACTGGAGCACCACTGTGTGTCCACATTGTGCACGGCATGCACACATGGTGGGTGCCCACGCAGGAACCATGTGCACTGTGGCCCAGGCACACACCGCAGACCAAACACACCAATGTGTCTGTGCATCCAGCGACACACAGACAGGCACAGTGTACCTGCAAAAACCACCTGAGCAGACACCCACCCCACCTGACACACATTGCAAGCAAAATTATACAATGGCAAGAAAGAATCCTGGATTCTGATTGGTCAGTGTATGCCTGAGACAGTGATGATATTACAGTATAACGTCACTCCAGGGGTGGTGAAAGCATTCTCAGCTTCATCTCATGCTTCAACCCACCCCAGGAGTGACATTATTACACGATAACACACACCCTGTCGTGCCTTATTGCTTAAATATAACACTCACCTGCACCAGCACGGCCCCATCCAGGTGCACCTCCAGTGGCCCTATGAAGGCTGACATCAACTGCCTCCATGGCTCACCACCTGGCTGCTGGCCCTGCTGGGAAAACAAATGCAGAGAAACAACATGAGGAGATACGATGGGAGACAGCCTCCCCCACAACACCGTTGTGGGCATGCAGTGAAGGTGTCAACCAACAGTGTCCAGTGATGAGAGGCCCAGCAGTGTGCAACAGCACACAGCAACCTGTCCTGTGCCTGCCATGTGCGCAGATGTAGGCATGCAATGCATACAGCAATGCCACCCCATGCATGCCACAGTGGCAACGCCTCACCCAAGCACCATAGCACACATGCCCACCCCCTGTGACACGTGGTAAATGGCAACACAGTGCAAGTGCAAGTGCAGCCATGCCCATGTGTATGTGTGTACCCCTGTGAGTGTATTGGCATGTGGTGCGGCTGGCCCAACCCCCATGCAGATGTCATGCAAATGTAGAACTGTGACAAACCTGGTCGTGGAACCGCATGCCTGCGAGCACAATCCTGCAGACTCCCCAGCCACAACCTGTCCCTGTGCTGCAGGTCACCATATCCTTGCCTGCACTGCTCCCCATTGTGTGGGACACCTGTCCTCTGTACCAGTTGGTCAGCAATTCTGGCCCAAACAGCTGATCTTGGCTCCTGCAGGTCCTCTTGGCCAAACAGCTGGCCCTCCACCTGCATCACCAGGGCTACTAAGTTGAGCAGCTCAGTCTCTGACCAGTTCATGGCCCTTGGGCTAGCTGTCTGTGCACATGGCATTTTAATAGTCCTCTGCTGCAGAACACATAGTCCCTGGAATGTCTGTGCAAGCATATGGCTCAATCGCACCACATGTGCCAATAAGCCACATGTGAGGTACCACGCATGGCGTGCTGAAGCACGATTGCCACCAATGGCGCTGAAGCATGCATGCACACTGCGCACTGACATGGTGGGAAAGCGGGGTCATGAGGCATGGACATGTCACACATGCACACAATGTGCTTAGATGCCATTTTGTGTCTGGTGCGCATCATCACGCAGACTAACTGTGATGAGCTGTAGGCCACAGGTATGCAATGGTACCCATTGTGCAATCAACGCACACAATGGGACAGGTAGCACAGAGGACACCGCGCACATGGTCGTGCATGCGCATACAGGGGTAGTTGTGCTTCGTGCATGAGCAGACACGTGGTGATGCGCCTGTCAGGCCGATCATGCAGCTACAGATATGCACTGAGAGTATTGCGCTGTATTCAGGAAATGTCCCGGACACACTATGCATGAGTGGGAAATGCACCGTGTGGAGATGTGGCCAATGCAGCAGATGCACCCTGCTGATTGGGATGAGCTGAGGGCAGTTATGCAATTCACAGACATTGCTCCCAAAACCAGCTCTTTGTTGAATTCAGAGGCATCTCATCTGTTCAGCATCTCATTACCACTGCTTCAAAACTCATTTGTGTGCCCTGAGCCATAAATGCTCCTGACTCAGCCTCCACAGAGCACAGATGACTGAGAGGATTTTCAGTCTTGAAGGTAGGTACTGAACACTTTTCCTAAGGCATTGTAGCTGCAGCAGAGGACAGTATGGGCTGTGAACAGGCAGTTATCATCCAGAGATGTGCATGGACAACAGACACACCCTGGTGTGTGTCACACACTGTCCTATAGACCATCCTAGTCATGGCTTGGGGGGGGCCTTGGTGGTGGGTTGTGTGACAGTGCAACATAGATGGATTTTGTGTGTGTTGTAGTCCTGGCCACCAGCTGGTGTTCCATGCCATGCAACACCTGTGGCATGACCATGGCAGTGCATCTGCATGTGGCAATGCACATGGACTGGGCGGCCACAGCAAAGACGTCCCTGACAGTCCCAGATACTGCCCCAGACATGCATTGCAGGCAGGTGTGTGTTAGCTTGGCAGGGTGTCATTACCCAGTCACCCCCTGGATGCTGGTCCATGCTACTCAAGGGCCTTGCATGTGCATGTCTAATGTCTGTGTCTTCTCTCCCACAGTAGCCAACATGTTTGGAGGAGACAGCGCCGCTGTACGCTGGTGGCCAAACTTCACAAATGATGAAGAAAGGGCACTCATAGAGGTGTACCTGCTGCGGAGGGATGTCTTGTCTTTCAGGGGTGGCAGCCGAGCACTGTGGGGCAAGGGCTAGGAGGCAGTGGCATGGCATGTGAATACAGTGGGGAAATACAACGGAACCCCACAGGAGTGCAGGAAACACCTCAATGATGGGAGGAGGAGGGCCAAGGAGAAGATGGCACACATTGAGGCCTCCCTGAGCAGGACAGGGGGTGGTCCGTAGACAGGGATGCAGGTCACATCAAATGCAGGGTGTCCCTGGGAGGGGGTTCCAGATGGGTGGAAACCCATCACAGCACTGTGCGTATACATGCCCCTGACACATGTCTGACCACGTGTGTGCATCGTGTTCACCATTACAACCCTGCTGTGTGCGACTGGCTACCCATGTGCCTGTGTGCATTGCCATGGGTGGGTGCAGCCCATTTGTGGCCCATGCTGTGCACCTGTGTGTTGGTCTGGCCATGCCCCGGGGGGTATCCATGTAGTTGTGGTTCTCCACAAACCAGTGCCACCGTCCCAGTTTTAGGTGGTCAGGGTGTTGCACTGTCCTGCATGGTGTCATTTGGGAGTGTACAGGCACTGGGCCACTCCAGCTGGTACTGGTACATGGCTGCAGCAGCGGACCGGGCATTGCATGTCCATGCCAGGGACTGTCATGCACAACTATGGCACACCACTATGTCACACTGTTCATGCTTGTCTACCACTACAGTCTCTCTTGTTACTGTCTCCCTTGTTTGTGACCATGTCTCCCTTCTTTCTTTTGCAGTGATATCACACCTCATGGGTGCTGCTGTGTCCAGTGCAGCATGGGATACCTTAGCGGGTGATGATGCAGGGCCATCCCACAGGGCTGAGGGCATGACGGAGGATGATGCCGTACCTGGACACTCCCACTCCACATTGTCCCCAGCCGCATCACCAGTGGTGGCGGGCCCGATCTAACCCCTCAGCTAGTGGTGCCACTGCTTGCTAGTGTGAAAGCTCTTGGCTGGAGGGTTTCCTGGGTTTGGCTGATGATGACCCAGAGGATGTGGTGGTCATCGCAGATGCCCTGCTGGTGCTGGTGTCTGGCACACAGGGGGCATACAGCAATGTCCACAATGATCCTGACATCACTCAGATTCCAGGGGACACTGCCGACAGTATTGCATGCGATGCACAGGTGCAAGCACAGATGGACCCTGCTGGCGTTGGTGTTCCTGCTGCCCACAGAATGCCTGCAGAGTCTGCACATCTGCTCACAGTGGTGGGTGCTGTGCCCTCTGCACTTGGTGCTGCTGTGGCAGGAGGGACGGCCAGCTCATTCTGGCAGGGTGCTGTGGGTCCAACGCAGGCAGCAGTGGACCATGATTCCACCATACCAGGATGTGATGGGATTGTACATGCTCATTCCCCACCCATGCCCCAGCCTGCTGTGTTGTGCCCACCAACCATGGATGCACAACAGCAGGCTGGCAAACTACCCAGTCATCAGCACCATCCCTGTGAGCCTTCACCTGACGATGAGATTGAGGGTTAATTTCACCTCCTTTGGGCCACCGTGGAGAGGCAGGCATCCCTAGGGGCGGAACTCAGGGGCCTTTGGATGCTCCTGGCCCTTGAGCATGAGTTGGCAGTCGTGTGGCATGCCCAGATGGTGGCAAAGGCATGCCTATTGTGGATGGGCATGACCACAGCTCTGGAGCAGATTATGCATGCCGCTGAGGCCGCGTGTGCATCCAGTGTGCAATGTGGCTTCCGGGTCTCTAGCCGTACACCCAGGAGCGCCTCCTGCATGCCCAGGCTGCAGAGTCCAGTGAACTATTGCTGCTGACGCTGTTGCTGCAGCTCTGCATGCTCAGCATCCCCGGATTAAACATGGATCGTGGGGCCACCACACCAGTGAGCACCCGTTCATGGTCTCACTGCAGTACCCCTACAGGGGTGTTAACAACACCCCCTGTGGCTGGTGGTGCTGTGTCAGTGACCACCAGTCATAGGCGTGGCCGCCCACATATCTGTGGTAGCCCTGGTGCCTCCCTGTGACATCTAGATCATCGTTCACACTGCCACTGCACTTGCTACCTGTGTGTCCCACTCACCTGGCAGACACTACCTGAGGTGGCATGGGTGGCATGCATCTGCCCCAGTGCATTGCCATCATGGGTCCCTTGTGCAGTGCCACCTGCTTGTCCATGTGGACCATTGTTATGCTGTGTGGCATGGGCGTGATGAGTGTGGCTCTGTGTCTGCTGTGCATGTGTGCCAGCAGCTGTACACTGATCCATGCCATCTCTGGCACATATGCAGTAGTGCATGGCCATGTGGTATGTGGTCTATGCATGTGTGTTGTGTGTGTGTGTGTGTGTGTGTACAGCATGGTCAACGGCAGGGCTGCACTTCACTGCAGCACTGCCACTGCTGTGTGGCTGTGTGGAGCTGTGTGTGTGTGGTGTGGGGTGCCCTCCATGCATTACCCATCTGTGTTACTCACCTGAGGTCTCCAAAGTGCTCCTCCACAATAGTGTCCCTGTGCTGCTGGGCCCTCACGGTGAGACATGGATCGCGTCGTGCCAGTGGCGGTCCGGCCCTATGTCCCTGAAGCACTGCGTCCTTTTCCCCTCTCCCTCCTTCTCCTCCTCCTCCTCCTCTCCCCCAGAACTGTCACCTTCCACAGCCTGGTCAGCTATTCCATGGTCCATGGTCATGTTGTATAGTATACAACAGGCCAGGAATATGCCACAGGCCTTCTCTGGGCTATACTGTAGAGCACCACCAGACCTATCCAAACACCGGAAGTGCATCTTCAGCATGCCAAAGACGCACTCGATTATGGCACACGTGGAAGTGTGTGCTTCATTGTACCACTCCTCTGCCTCTGTTCCAGGTCTTCTTAAGGGGGTCAGTAGCCAGGATTGGAGTGGGTATGCAGCATTGCCTGAGGGGATCAATGGTGGCTGTTAGTCCACTGCTTACATGTGCGACATGAACTCCCTCTGGCACCATGACACACTGCTGTGTGTTCTGTGGGTACACCACTGACCGTGTTTCGGCCATCCCTGCCATTCTACCTCCCCCTCCCACCTGCTGTGGGCTGGCTCTGCTGCACAGGCCTCCCTCTGGCTGCCCATGCTATGGCTTTTCTCATGTGCTCCAGCCCCCATTGTCTGCCCCAGTGTGCCCAGCAGCTGCACTTACCTGTCTGCATGTGGTGCAGTCTGCCCTGCCCTGCCACATGTGCCTGCCATGGTGCTGCACCCCACCTTCCATACATTGTTGTTGTGCTGCACTGTCCCACTGTGTGCACAGCTGCAGCACTGTCCCCCCTTCAGTGTCCCACATATGCTGCCCTCTCTGCGCATTATGTGTTGTGCTACTTGCACACCTGCCCCCTCCCATCCTGTTCTGCACCATGGTGTTCTGTTCTTCTGCAGGTCAGCATGTCCCACAAACCTACTAGATGTCCGCTCAGTATGTCCTCTGCCTCAAACCTGCAGCAGAAGGCAGACTGGTGCTATATGAAGGCATCATGTGTGCTCCCAGGGTGTATGGCACATACATTGCTGATGCGCCCTGTGGCATTGCACACCACCTAACAGTTTACAGAGTGGTAGCCCTTGCGGTTGATGTATGTCACACCATCCTCACCAGGTGGTGTGAAGATTGACACATGGGTGCAGCCAATGGCTCCTATGATACCTGGCATGTATGCCATGCTGTGGAACTGCTGCATGGCTTCTGTCTGCTCTGCCTGTGTGCTTAGGAAATGGATGTACTTAAGCATGTGGGAACAGTGAGGTGAGGAACTGTGTGAGCAGATGGGATGTGGGTGCCTGGAAGATGCCTGTGATGTCACTGGCTGGCCTCTGGAAGGTTCCTGTGGTGAGCAAGCACCTTATAGTTGTCACCTTGGTCTCCACAGCCATGGCGTGACCTCTTCCAGTGGTTGTCTGCATTTCATCATGGCACAGCTCACAGAGCTGCCTCAGAATGGCCCTGTTCAGGCAATATCGGCTGACTGGTTCTGTGTCTGTCAGATGTTCGAACATCAGTCTGGCATGATATCACCATGGGGCTGGCCGCCTATGGTGCCTTCTGCCACCACATTGCTGGTCCACCCATCTCCTCATCCCCATTATCATGCCCACCATCAGGAATTGTGCACCATCCACTGTTGGCTTTCAGCTGCCTCTCTCTCTCTCTCTTTCTCTGCTATCCTCCTGTTGGCCTGCCGGGGGCTTGCCCTTAAATCTGCTTCTTTTATGCTGATCTCCCCATGGCACATTTGGAACTTGCGCCGTGGATACTCTGTGATTGCACATTCATTTTGCACTGTGAATGGCTCTGCGCTGTGTATGCAGGTGTACGCCCCCTCAAATTGCATTGCATATCATTACATTGCATCTCTCGTGCATCTTGTTTGGCACAGCACATCTGGCTTGCACTGGAGCAACTGTGCTGTCTATGAATAGCTCCATGGCGCATTTCCAAGTTGTGCCGGTGCCTCTTATTTTCACCCAGAACATCTGCTTTGTGAATCCTGCCCAGTATTTTTATGACACCACCTTATGAACATGACAAATGTAATTTATTAAATTCTAGGCAAAATGTCATTTTATGACGTGAGTGTGTAAAGACGTTTTAGGAGGTATTTAAAAAATGACACCTGTCATGTTCATGAGGTGGGGTAACAAAAGGACTATGTTAAAAATTTGGGCTTGAAATCTGCAACAATAAGTTACAAGTAAATGCTGAGAAATGTCAATGTTTTTTAACATTTTTTTATGACCCTATCTTATGATCAAGACTGATGGAATTTGTTCCAAATCATATTCAACAGGTGATTTTGATGAGTGACTGCCGAAACATGTTCCAGAGGAATGTGAAACATTACAACTGCCTTGTTCATGAAGTGTGGTACAAAAAGGCTATGCTGCAAATTTGGGGGAAAAGTTATGAGTAAAAGTTCAGAATGCATTAAAAAGCTATTAATTGTTCTGAATTTAAATTTGAATCTCCGGAACCTCTAGGAGTTGAAATATTATGGTTAACAATTAAGTTAAAATTTGAGATTTTCACTTTTGGTTTATGTTATAGACCTCCATCTTTTGACAATATTAAATTTGAATCATTTTTGTTCTACTTTCAAAGTATCAAATTACCAGCAAATACAATATTATTGGGCGATTTTAATTTCCCAGGAATAGATTGGAGTTCTTTCAGTGGCACATCACAGAATGAGAAAGATTTTTGGAAACTATCTTTGTTTTAGGGTTGGATCAAATTGTAACTCTTCCTACTAGAAATAATAATATTCTGGATTTAATTTTACTAACACAACAAAATACTATAAAGACCCACTAATTTTGGAACCTATTGGTTTATCTGATCATAACATACACTTTATTGGGAACTATCTGTTACTATTCATGAAAATAAAGGAATTACTAAAATGAAAAATTATAATAAAGCAAATTATACTGAACTCCATAACTTTTTACTAAATTGGAACTGGAAAAGAATTAGAACATCTTTCAGTTGAAGAAATCTGGAAAATATAAAAAATAAGTTGCAATTCTGTATTAATACTTGGGTACCTGATCGAATTAAATATATTAACAATAAACGCAATCCTGTTTGGTTTAACAACTCCATAAGGAAATCCATACTGAGAAAGAAAAGGGCCTTTAATAAATATAATAAAAATAAAACTGCAGAAAATTGGCAAAGGTTTAAAACTAAATCAAAAAAAACCAAAGCAAATGATACTGACTGCAAAGAAGAATTTAGAAAAAACCTTGTTAAACAAAAAGATAATAAAAAGTCCTTCTTTAATTACATTGGTTCTTTAAAAAATTCTCAAACCAATGTTGGACCCCTTATCATTGATGACATATTGATATCCAATGAATCTGAAATGGCCAATGCCTTTAATAAACAATTCTCTAGTGTTTTCGGGATTCAGGAAAACCTAGATTTATCACTTACTGCTGTTAAAAACTCAGAAATTATATTTTCATCTTCAGAAGTCCTATCTACGATAAAAAGTTTTAAAATCTCTACTTCAGTTGGCATTGATAACATTCCCTTTATCTTTATAAAGAATTTGGCAGCTGAATTGGTTGATATTCTTACTTTTCTTTTTAATAATTCTTTACAACAAGGTATCGTACCAATGGATTGGAAATCAGCTAAGGTTATACCCATTCACAAAAACGGGTCAAAGTTTCTTGCCAAACAGTATAGACCTATTAGTCTTACTCCTAGCATTGGAAAAATTATGGAAAAACTCATTTTGCATAAACTTGAAAATCATTTTCAAGGTTCTATAAATTTAGATATTTTTCAGTATGGTTTTTGCAAGGGACGATCATGTCAGGAGAATTTAGTGAATTTTTTCGAACCAGTTAGCCAGGCCTTGGATGCTGGGTTTCCAGTTGATGTAGTTTTCCTTGACTTTGAAAAGGCTTTTGATTCTGTTTCACATAAAACAATAATAGAATGCCTATATAACCATGACATATGTATAAATATAATAAAATGGGTTGTATCATGGTTACTGGTAAAGAAAACAGCAAGTTTCCATCAGAGGTTACATTTCTGATTGGTGCAATGTGACTAGTGGAGTACCCCAGGGCTCTGTGCTGGGACCTTTTTTGTTTAATCTAGTGGTCGCCAGCATGTCTACATCAAATGGTGTCTGGATAAATAAGTGTGCTGATGATGTTAAACTGGGCTGCATTGTAAATGATGCGGCCTCAGTTTATAATCTTCAGTCAAATTTAAACAATATATTAATTTGGGCTAGTGAAAAGAATTTATCCCTAAATATAAATAAATGCAAGGTTATGCACTTTGGAAGAAATAATTTAAAAGCTCAATATATGTTGAATACTGTACCCTTGACTGTAGTTTCCTCCGAAAATGATCTAGGAGTTATGATTACGGATAATTTAAAATTTACTGATCATAATAATTTAATGGTTAAAAAAATGTCATTTTCTACTTAATTGTATATTTAAAAATCTTAAAAGTAGAGACCCTGAGGTATTAATTCCCCTATACAGTTGTCTGATTAGATCAAAGTTCGACTACTGCTCATCTTTTTGTGCACCTACGCTTGTAAAGGATAAAATTAAAAGAGAAAGGGTACAACGTAGATTCACTAAAAATATTAAGGGCCTTAAATTCACTCCATATCTAGAAAGATTAAAAAAACTTAAACTCTACTCATTGGAATACCGATCTATTAGAGGGGATCTGTGTCTAATTTTTAGGGCATCAAAAGATGTTTCCTTATTTGAAACCCTTTGTTTAGTAAAAGGGAATAGTTTAAGTATTACCAGGTCTCATAATGTCAAAATTAAGACATTTAACACACGGACTACCAAAAGGAAGAATTTTATAACTCAGAGAGCTGTCCCAATTTGGAATTCTCTTCCGTTAAATGTAGTAAATAGTCCCAGTCTAAATGTTTTCAAGATTAATTTGGATAATTATATGGGAGAAAATAAAAAATACTATTTCCATCCTAGTTAATGGATGGCGAAGTCAATATGGGCTTGTTCCCTCGACTTTGTATTTTTCCTATGAACCTATGAACCTATAATTACTAGACTTACCATGTTTTCAGTTGGTTTATGGTTGGGTGCCATATGGAGAGAAGCTTCACTGGTTGTGAGGGGATTACTTCACGGGATCCTTCTTCGGCAAGTGAGAGGTGTGGGGTAATGGGTGTTGACAGGAGGCTTGGGTGAGGGGTGAGGTTACTGGGGGATAGAAGACATTAATGGATAGTTTTCTTCTTCTTGAGTTCTTTTTTAACATATAGATTTTTATACCCTGCACGGTGCTGATGCCTTCAGTTATCTACACTGTAGTGAGGGCTATATCCTGTTCAGGCAATGTACGCCATCATTCCATTACTCTCTGGTCTTCTTCTGTCCTCTCCAGGTGGGGGAAGTGCCTCTGGTGGCCTCACCAATTGCAGCTTGCCCCGTGACAGAAGCAAGCTCCCAAGCCCAGCTGCAGGAGTTTCAGTTTCAAGATTATTGTTCAACCATTTTGAAGATCAAAATGGTTATTACAACATCAGTTATCAACATTATAATACATACATACAGTACCACAACAAACTGAACAACCGCAGGAGTTGCTGCAGTGGCAGAACTCACAGCCTACCCTTCTCAGATGAGATGCACTGCCAAATGACAGCTGTATTGGTCATGGCCTGGCCCCCCACACATGACCTCCTGAACCCAGGTTATCACCACATGCTGCCACTGGGCTACCAGGGCAGCCCTTCTTTTCAGGTTAATAAAAAGAAACAAAGAGGGATTTACTTTTTTACAGGTTCCAACACTGGGGATTGCACACCCCAGTGTTGGGGTTGTATGGCAGCATTTTGGGTAGCCACCCTGGTGTCGCATACAGTGGTAGTGGGGTGTTAACTGGAACTGGGGGTTGAGCACTATGGTGTCAGATTTAAGAGATGGGTCAGGCAGGGGAGTGGGGGACACTCATGGCAGGATAGAGCACCTGTTAGTGGTTTCATTGAACAGGTGATCAGGGAGGGGGGTAATACTGGTGGCAGGATTGAGCACCTGCCACCAGTTTTAATAAACAGCTAAGATGGGCAAGAGGGGGATACCAACTGTGGGGTTGGGCAGCTACCAATGTTTTTTTGTACTGGCTGGGTAGGGGGAGTATACCAGTGGTAGAGCTGAGCACCTGCCACAAGTTTTGTTTTGGGGCTTGGTTGGGTGGAAGATACTGGTGGCAGGATTGAGCACCCACCACTGATTTAGTTGATGGTCTGGTGGACGTTGACATGGTGGCCACAGATAGGGAAAATGCTGTGTGTGTGTTGTGCAACATCTCTGCCATTCTATGAGAAACAAAGTACTAAATATTACTATACTAGCACATATGAAAGTAGTAAACAGTAGCACATATGTGGCACAAAAAGCAAGAGAAAGGTTTTCAAGCAGGAATTAGAAGTTGCACAAGAAAATCTACTTCCACCTTGCATTTTCCAGCCTTGAGATTAGACAAGAACTTCAAAGGGAAAAGGAGGAGAAAGACAGAAAGTCAGTGGAATCAGGGAGTAGATTTAGTATTCTAAAGCTGTGATAAGTGGAGGTGGAGTGCATCTCAAAAGCCCGTTTCCTCAGTAGTGGTGCCCAGCTTAACCCCTCCCATCCAGCATTTTGTCCTAGGGTTCTTATTCCCTATGGTATCACTTTCCACTTTTTGATATTGAATTTCAACCGCCAAACCTTGGACCACCTCTCCCACCTTTATAGGTCCATCTGAAAATCCCTTACCCCAGGCTCACTGTCTACCCTACCACAGAGTTAAGTGTCATTTGTGAAGAGACACATCTTGCCCTGAATTCCTTCCCCTATGTCGCTGATGAACATACTGCAGAGGACTGAATCCAGGACTAAAACCTAAAGCACCCTACTTATGACTTCTCTGTCTGGATTTGACTCTGTTTAATGCTACCCTTTGTTGTCCTTTCTCTAACCAATTACCCACTAATCTAACTACAGTTGTGCCCAACCGTATGTTGTTTTTTACTGTGCGATCATGCAGCGGCACGTCAGTTTGGTGCCACATTCCTACTTGACTTTGCATGTCACCTTAGCAGCATCTGTCAAATTTATTTGATCTTGTTCTGGTATAGTTTGGCATAATTCCATATTTCTACCACGATGCATTGTTTTGACTGTCACATATGCGCATGTTCTGACTCCACCGTGATCCATAGGCGTTTCCCTACAGTACCTTGTAATATTAATTTAACTACAGTATACTGTGCTTTGCTGTATAATTAAGTAATTCAAAATGCCAATGGTAGGGACCATTTAATAGTCAAAGGTAAATGTGGTTCTCTAGGGGTGGATGTAGTGTGTTTGTGAACTGAAAGCTGTCTCTGCACTCTGCTTTGCCAACACCATGTACAGTATACTGTAGTCACCCCTTGAAAACTACTTAATGCTTTTTTTTTTTTACAAACATTTAGGGGGCTTCTGGAGACACCTTGGGAATATGCACACTGAATTTCAAGTTTATACAACAAGAAATTCAAAAGTTATGCATGCTTTTGTACAGTGTTAGTGAAGCAAAGGCATTGGCATCCTGGAGACAGGTTACCTTTTTTTTCCCCTTCACAGACACCACATCGAAGTAGTAACATGATAAACCCTCTAATAATTATATTGTATAATATTTGTGATATAAATAAATGTGTATGTGAATGTCTGCTTAGGGAAGAGCAGCCAGCCGGTGTAAGAAGGCTTGACCTTTGACCTCAACTCTGCCCTACTGTAGCAGATAGCTGTTTTCCTGCTCTGTTTTAACACATAGGGCTTCCTTCCAAATGCCTGGTGATAAAACATTGTAAAATATTCCTACTTTGATCTGCTGGGGACAAGGCATGCATTTTATAATCCTTGAGGAAAGGGGACATTTAACAGATTCCTTTTAGCTCTCTGACCTAGAAGATAACTGTTGTCAGGATATGTGTTCTGAGCCATCAAGGGAAATGCTCTGATCAAAGGGACTGTCATATTTTGATAATGCTAACATTGCAGATTTACAGTCAGCAGTAAAATGACACCCTTGGATGTGCTTGGTCAGGTTGGAAAGTTTATTGTAGGACTGGCAGTGACCTCATGTGCTGTGACATCACAATGAGGTGGAGAAATTGTCTTTCCAGATGGCCAAGCATCTAAGGGGAAAGACACGCTTTATCTCTGGACTCTTAAAAGATTTGAGACACTTCAGTCTCTGAACTCCAAACAGGCACTTCTGTTAAAAATAGTTAACACCCAACTGGAACTTAGCTAGGTGAGAACTTTAAGTATTCAGGTGCTTTTTTTCTGTAATTTCTAATTTAGTTCTGACTGTAAGTACTTTTGTTATGTGTTCTGTGTTTTGTGTTTTATCCATTTTAAATTTTTAGTAAACACTATTTTTCTTAAAATTCTGCCTGTGCATTCTCAGTTTCATTTGCATATGAATGCTGAAACAGTGTTTATAATTCTGACAACTGTTAAGGGCTTAGAAAGTGTGTTACTTATCTTGCTAAGGTAAGAATATACCTAGGTTTCAAACTGAGTCATAAGGGTAGACTTTTGAACCTGGCTGGGTGCCTACAGGGTGAAGTATTGTACTGCATCCCACAAAGAGAGTACATATCTGAGCCTGTTAACTGGGTGTGCTAGCAGAAAAGGTTCATATTTGACACCAGGACTTGAGGCTAGAAGGTGATTTGGATCCATAACAGACAGGAGGGTTACCCTGTTTGTCTCCTGTTCACATATTGCACTTGAAGTTTGGCACTGTGGGAGCAGAGGGCCTGACCTGTGGGGTGCATTTGTGACAGAAATCACCCTCCAAAAGCACTTTTCACTTTTGTTAGAAATCTGGGCACCTGGAGGTCTTCATGAAATACCTTGAGGAACATGCACACTGAATTTCAAATTTCTACCACAAGAAATTCAAAAGTTATAACGTTTTCTGTGTGGTGCTATTGAACAAAGGCATTGGCCACCTGCATACAGTTTACTATACCTTTTTTCCTTCACAGATGTCAAACAGAAGTCACCTTAGAAAACCACTTTGCACTTTTGTTAGAGACCAGGGCACTTGGATAGTTGTAGGGAAACACCCTGGGGAACATGCACACTGAATTTCAAGTTTATACCACAAGAAATTCAAAAGTTATAATGTTTATTTTCAGTGTGGTGCTAGTGAACAAAGGCATTGACCACCTGGATACAGTTTTCCGTTTTTTCCTCCACAGATGTCACGTGGAAATCACGACTGTGCAGTTGGGGAGGGGACACATTGGAGAACATGCATACTGAATTCCAAGTTTATACAGCAAGAAATTCATAAGTTATAATGTTTTCTTTGTGATGCTATAGAACAAAAGCATTGGCCACCTGGATAGTTTCCCTTGTTCCTTCACATATGCCACATGGAAGTGATCCTGAAAAACCACTTTACACTTCTTTTAGAAACATGATGTCAGCTTGCATGCACGCTGGGATTTGTAATAACAGATACAGTACAGTAGTGTCAGTCTAGAACCAAAGTACAGTAGTATAGTATACTGTAATATTGTCTGCTATACCACAACATTAAACAGTGCTGTAAGTAAACCAATACTGCATTGTTTACACAAAAAGTTAAAGAGGAGCAGACAGTCACCACCAAGGGCCCCACACTCAAGAGTGGACCTGGTTCCAAGATGCACTTTGTGTGCAACAAAAACATTTTGGATGATTTACCCTTTTACTTTATTATAGTAGATTATTTCACACTAATTTTGCTTACTTCTAGGCTGACATTTGATATAACTACACATTCCAGACCCCACCCCCTGACATAAAAGCAGTAGGCAGCAGTGGGAGATTCAGAAGCATGCAGTGCATGTGTGATTTTATCCCGTTTACTGTACACTCTGATCTTACAAAAGCTCTAACATGCACTGCATGCTACTGAATCTTCCACAGCTGCCTACTGCTTTGATGTCAGCTGAGGGGATTCTGGAATTTGTAGCAACAAAAGATGTTAGCCTAGAACTAAGCAAAATTAGTCTGCTACAGTCTGCTATACTACAGTAAACAGTAAGTAAACCAAAATGTTTTTGCACACACAATGTACATTGGGCCAGCCACACAGTTGACTGTGGAACCCTTTGGGCTGACTGTTGCACGTTAAAAGTGGCATCTGCCCCACATTTGAGTTGGGTGATCACCGATCCCCTTCACAATGCAGTAGTATAGTGTGTCCCATTTTTGTAAATTTAGCATCTAGTTTTTACCTTGTGCTGTACTTTCATACTCGTACTGGACTTTTTCTTTTAATTAGACAGCAGGAGGCCCTGTTACACCTGACAGGAGGCCCAAAAACAATACATAATGTACAGGTTCAGTATTTTTAATTACATTTTTTCTTTTTATGTTTGGTTGCGCACATGTGCAAGAAACATTATGTGGCAGCTTAGGAGAGAAGCGGGTTGTGAGGTGCAGCACTGTGGTGGCCAATGCAGGCACTACATTTATGGGCTTAGCAGTGTTCAACCAATGCACGCCCACTGTCCTGATGACACTGGTTCTGCAGAAGCGCCACCAACTTGAAACAATTTTGAGACCCGCAATCGGGGCCACCTCGTCATTGCAGCGTCAACCATTCTGCTGCAATGAGGGAGTGACCCATCACTGCAGGGCGGTACCTTGCCTGGTGTAACAGTTTCATGAACATGGCAGTGACTATCGACATCCACTTCAGAGCCCCATGAATGCTGATGGGGTGCCCAATCCCCCTGCTGGCATGCCCCGACCCAGTTTATTTGCTGATGGGGGAGCCCAATCCTCATCGGCATAATTTCCCCACCATCTGTTGTGTGCTGAGGGGGTGCCCAATCCCCCGCAGAATCATGCCCCCCAAACAGTCTTTCTTTGCCAATGGGGAGCCAAATCCCCGTTGGCTCCAGTTCCCCTTCCCCAAAATGCAGGTGGCTCACTGGGAGCCCACCCCAGTGTGACCAAAGCAAGCCTGAAAAAAAAAACCTTCCCACAATGTCTTTTTTTTTTGTTCCTCCTAAAACCAAGAAAATGGTCCCTCACAGTGTCTCGTGCCCCCTTCCCCAACTCACACCCACACCCACCCTCCATGCACCCTGCCTCCCCACACCCCCTTTACCTCATGCTTACCTCCAGAATGCAGCGCGATGATCTTCGGTGGACCAGGAACACATCTGTACTCTTCAAAGCTGACCGTAAACTGAAGAAATGGCGGTAAGCTGTATAATGGCATAAGTAGGGTTTTTTCAACTTATGTGGATATCTTGGCCATTTTTTTGACTTTTGGCACCAAATCTTCAACATGGGGTTACTGGGACCCCTCCTCATGAATTCAGTCATTGTCATGGTGTTATTCAGTCCAGAAAGGTAATTTTGTGGTCACTGTGTGGACTCACCTTTCGGGACCAATTAATAAAATGACAGTGCCACTGTTCATGAGGTGGGCTCTCAAAAAGCCTATGTTGCAAATTTGGTGAAAAAAATCCAAAAAATAACTGTTTTACCAGTGTAGTTTCGCACACACTTGTAACTTTGCGAATTTGTAATATTTTCACTCCAGATTTTGAACATTTGCATTTTTCCACACTTCCTTATGAACAGTATGGCTGCCATTTTTCACATCCTGGCCGAAATGTGTTTCCACACTTCCAGCACACAATAGCGCGGCCGCTGTGGGACGCCAGTGTTCGGGACAGATTAAGAAAATCATAGTGACACTGTTCATGAGAAGAGGTGCTAAAATGCCTATGTTGAAAATTTAGTGACAAAAGTCCATAAAATGACTGTTACGAGTGTACATTGCGCAGTTTCCATGCATCCTCGTAATTTCGCAGATTTGTAATATTTTCACTCCAGATTTTCAACATTGGCATTTTTTCACACCTCGTTATGAATATTACACCTGTCATTTTGCATATCTTGCCCAAAATATACGTTTACACATCTGGCGCAGAATAGCGCGGTCACAGCGGGAAATCAATGTTCGGGACAGATTAAGAAAATCATAGTGACAGTGTTCATGAGCAGAGGTCACAAAATGCCTATGTTGAAAATTTGGTGAGATAATTACACTAAATGACTGTGTTACACGCATGCATTGTGCAGTTTCCATGTACGTCCTGAAGTTCAAGCATTTTTAATATTTTCGCTACAGATTTTCAACATTGCCAACTCTTCTCACCACCCTGTGAATGGTACAACTGTCATTCTTCACATCCTGCCTGATCTGTGTTTTCGTACATCTGGTACACAATGGCATGGTCGCTGTGGGAACTCAAAGTTCAGGACACATTAACAAAATCACAGTACCACTGTTCATGAGAAGAGGTCCCAAATGCTTTCATGAGGTGGGGGTCACAAAAAGACCATGTTGAAAATTTGTAGTGCAAGCACCAACAAACGCCCGGGGCATTAGGATTTCTAACCATAACGTCCCACCCTGTACAGCCTGACAGGCATCAGAGGTGTGCCTTTGGATTGCCGACTGTAATGCTCATGCCATTCCATCCCCACCCCCCACCCTGCAGCCAGTGTCAGGCATTGAGGTGTGCCTTGGATTCTTCTGCCCCAGAGTTCACCCTGTTCTCCTATACTGCACCCATTTCAGCGTATGTCCTTATGGAATGGGGGTGACTGTAAAGCCAAATACCCCAAGGCACACCTCAACACTTGTCGGTGTCTGCAGGATAGGGTGAGGTGAAAATGGCATGAACGTTATGGGCGATGGCCCAAACGCATACCCCAATGCCTGCCCGTCTCTACAGGGTGGAGGTGGGGTTGCCGTGAAGTTCAATACTTCACTGCCATTCCTCCTCTGCATCTGTCTAACCCCTGTATTTCCGATGCTAATATCAGCAAGAAAACATTCAGCATTGACAAACGCCTGTTAATCCTGTTACACTTAACAGGACAGTAGGACACATAAAATGCTTAAAATGGTACTGTCATCTGCATTGGGATTTTATCTTTCATGTCTGTTAATGATGCCTGTTGCCGATATTTTGTTAAAGGACTGTTCACTCTGCACTCAATTTTTAGATATGTGACGTTTTGTTAAGAAATCGCAAACATTACCTTTTCTGGCAACCTGACCTTAAGCTGCTGCCAGCAGCTTGAAGTGGTAATGGTTTTAGTTTTCAATGTCCATTTTAACCATTTTGCAACACTCGTTTTGGCCCTTCAATCACTTTCTCATATTCAGGTGACTAGCTACTAGAAATATTTTATTTTTAGTATTTATTTATTTTATTTCATTTATTTTCATTTTGGAAACCAGGTAGGCCCACTGAGACCAAAAGTCTCTTTTTCGGGGGTGTCCCAGGATTAATTACAGATATATCATAATGAGAACAAAGGGAAATACACATTACAATGGTGTTTGCAAGGTGAGCAAGTGCATAACAAACACAGGTTATTTAGTATGTAATAAATAGGACAACATTACAGTAGAGGGTTTAAGCACACAGTAAGCCAAGGCAAGAGGTACATTTTCTTGAACAATAATCATGGGACTTTTACAGAGAGAGCAAAATAATCATGGGACTTTTACAGAGAGAGCAAGTACCTTATTAAGATAGGGTTTGTCATTCTACGTCATGGGCAAAAGTACTTGGGTAACCTGAGTAAAGAACAATCAGTGGTAGTAAGAGCAGAGGCAACTCTCAAACACATAAGTCTTTAGCCCATTTCTAAAACAGGAGAGAGTGTTGGCATGCTATAGGACCTCAGGGACAGCATTCCAGAGAGAAGGAGCCAGAAAGACAAAGGACCTCTTCCCCATAAGGATCCTAGGCACCTCAAGCAATTTTCTATTAGAGGTGTGGAATAGCTTTCTAGAGGGTTTGGGGGCTAGAAGGCCAGGCAGACTAGGTGGGATATGTACAGAAATGACCTTAAACACCATACATAATAGGGGGTACTGCAGTCTATGATCAAACATGGAGGTAAGCACATCACAATGATGTTTCATGTGGGGGGATGCCAATGTAAAGCAACCTATTTTATGATATAAGACCTCAAGCCTATTTGACTCAGATCTCCTAAGAGATTGCATGACAGGGACACCATATAAAAGTTTAGGGAGCAGGACACTGTTTGATATTGCTAGGCTGGAGTCTGAAGTAAGGCAGCCATTCAGTCTATAAAGAAGACCGTGCTTCTAGTGGATGGACTGGGTAACATGATCCACCTGTGATCTGAGAGTAAGATCTTGATCAATAAGGAGCCCAAGACACTTAATCACATCCACCACCTCAATTTGAATTCCCAAGGAGGTTGCTAGGGAAAGCAGTTTCCATCTGTCAGGTCCATGGTGTTTGGATCTGAACAGACCCACCTTAGTTATTTTATGTTCAGAACCAACCTGTTTGAGGTGATCCATTTTTCAAGATACTCGAAGTCACTTTACATTTGGACATTAAGAGTCTTTGCATCAAGGGAGCTCCTATAAAGGACCTCATCATTGGCATAAAGTATGAGGTGACCATGGGTGCAGTTATTTTCCAGATCATTAATAAATATTGAGAATAGTAAAGGGCGAGATATCAAACCCTGAGGTACACCATCTGTTATTGGCATGCAGCTAGACAAGGCACCTCTCTATTTGACCTTTTGTGACATATGGGTGAGATAGTGCGCAAACTAGGAATGCGAATGATAATCAAGACCAAGGTGTTTTAGTTTATTGAAGAATAGGGTATGACTGACCAAATCAAAGGCCTTGATAAAATCAATAAAGGTGGCTCCAGTTAGAACACCCTTGTGCAGGGCCTCGAGGACATCAGTAGTGAACTTAACAGAGCAGTTTCCATGCTATGGTTTTGTCTAAAGCCATGCTGCTTGTCAGATAAAAGGTGGTGCATTTCGAGGTAATCCTGAAGTTGGTTATGTACCAACTTCTCCTGTATATTTGCAAGTGCACAAAATGTGGAGATAGGCTGGTAGTTCTTCACCATTTCCCTAAGTCCACCTTTGTGAACCGGGACAACCACAGCCTCCTTCCACTTGATAGGGATATTTCCTTAGAGAAATTACCTATTAAACAGCATAGCAACAGGTGTAGCTATGACTTAGGCAGTGATCTTCAGTAGCTTGGGTTCCAACATATCTGGGCCAGCAGAGCTACTTTTTTCCCTGTTAGTATAGCTAGCACCTCTTTTCTAGTAATTAAGCAGAGGTGGAACTGAGGAGGTAGAGAACCAGTACCCTTGGGGCTGGAGTAGAGTGGTAGTGGGCAAGGGGGCCCAGTTTTGAATCTGATAAGTTCAGTAATGGATTGATTGAAGATATTGGCAGCAGCCTGGGGGTGACAGGTAATATGTCCATTAACTAATTGAGCCATCTGAGGCCCCAGTATTACCCTTTAACAAGAAGTTAACTGGAAACCAAAATTTCTTAGGGTCAGAGAGAGATTATTATCTTGCAGGCCTTTGACAAGTCTCTTTTTGCACTCTTTGCCCTCAATTTGCATCGATTTCTAAACTCCCTGTATTTAACCCAATCAGCCTTAAGCCCTGATTTGTTATAATGTCCCCAGGCCTTGTCCTGGTGGATAATCAATTTTTTATGATTAGGGATCAGCCATTTGTGGCATTTTCCCTTTACCCTAAGTTTCCTGAATGGGGCATGTTTATTGGTGGCTAAAAGAAAGTTATTTACAAAGTACTTTAAGGCATCATCAACTGTTTGAAGCTCAAAGATTGGGCATCAGTTGATCACAGAGAGGGTGACCTGGAAAGATTCCTCTAAGAAGTTAGAGAAATCCCTCATGAGAAATATTCTGGGTGGAACTTTAGGAGAACTGTTCTTCCATATGCAAAATGTAGGGGAATGGTTGCTTGGGAGTCAGAGAAGATACCTGCAGCATGTACGTTGTCAGGTTTAGATACTAGGGCCCAGTCTAGAAGTGTATGGTTACCCGATTTAATGTTTAGCCAGGTGGGTTCAGTGATCACCCTGAGTTAGTTGTGCATCAAGTATCTGTACCTTGAGACTGTTTTCTGTTTTGGGGGACCAGTGAAGATTGAAGTCTCCCAGAATAATTATTTCACTGTGCGCTTGCCAGCTATGAACTTTATGGGTTCATGGAGAGAGGAAGCAGACACTTGTGGAGGGTTGTAAATGCAACCTGCAATGAATAACTTAGTGTTTCCAAGGGTTAGTTTGATAGTCAGTATAGCCTAGATGTTAGAGTAATGAGCTGTGAATCAGCTTGGTACATCCAGCAAGCCTGGGTTTGATTCCCACAACCTCTACTTGCATACTGTGTGACTCTGAGCAAGTCATTTAACCACCCCAGGCACCCGGGTTACCCCTGAAAACCGGCACTTGTATCTAGTGGGTCTTACCTGGTTACCAAAAGAATAAAATAAAATAAATAAATAAAAATAGGGCTTCACTATCAGCATTGTCAAGAGGGGGGAGATAGAGGTGCAGACGGAAGCTTTTGCATAAATTAAGACCTATTCCCTTTTTTGCCTATCCTATCATTCTTAAAAATAGCGAAGCCAGGGAGGTCTGTTTCATGCACCAGGACATGAGGGTTTTAGCCAGATCTCAGATACAGCTAGTAGATCTGGCTTGTAGAGGTTAACCCAATTTTGCAGCTCATGTATTTTAGGTCACGGGCTATTGACATTCATATGGACCATCTCCAGGCCCCTAGTGCAGGCCCAAATAGGGCAGGAGGGGAAACAGATTCTATGATTGTCAGGAGAGGGTCCAGGGTTTGATTCTATGTCACCAGATAGTAATAGTATTAATCTGGCCAGTAATTTAAAGACATGGGATTTTTTACAGTAGCCACATTTCCCAAAGTAAATGTTAAATAAGGAAAAGATTAGGTAGCAGTTATCTTTTTTTGGGCCAGACCGTGCAATATAAGCAAGTAGGTATCAGTCTTCAAATAGGTAGACATTAAAGGTAGGGGAAGGATGGAACCAACCGACATATAGGGGGGTTCATGGGTAACAGTAATAATGAGCAACTGATCAATTTATAAAGACAGAAGAATTTAAAGAAGAGTCAGAGCCAGGCCTAGGAGGGGCGTGGTGAGGATTCAGGGCAAGGTAGGCAGAGCACGAAAGGCAACTTAGATAGGAGTGCAGGGGTGTGTAGTGGAGGTGGGCGTTAGGCTAGATAGTGACTCCTTGTGGCACCAATGTAAGAAATACCAAGATAGGGAATTTCTAAGGAAGATGGATTATGCTGGAAATTTGGCAAATTGTTAAAGGTAGAATACAAACATCAGTAATCTCTTTGAATATAGGTAGCAGTCTAGCCAGGGAAAGAACAGCACATTGATTCACTGGACAAGGCCAATAAAGCAGCAGCAATACTTTTTTTTTCTCCATTTCAGTTTATGCCCCTCCGACCCTGGCACTGTCACCCGACTAACCACTCCGCTCAGCAGGCTTGGAGGAACCCTCATTGTGCCATGGTTTACCCCCCAGGCAGGGATGGAGTGGGAGCAGGCAGGTGACACCCTTAGCCACCCCTCCTGGTTCCAGTATCTTCAGTCTCATCAGGGTCCCTTCTTGAGCCATGCCTTGCTGGTGGTGAGGGCCTATCTGACCCTCTTGTTGGTGTTGTGCTGGGCCAGGTGTTTTCTGGTGTATGCCCTTCAGGAGACATAACATGCGCTGACGCCAATACATAAGCCAGTGTCCATCATGCTCCACCCATACATGTGGTGTGGGCATGCCGATCCTCCAGCTGCCACTAGAGGTCGGTCATGCACCGGACCATGACTCCTCCCAGCCCCGAGACAAGTGTTCCCTGGGACACTCAAACCTTTTCCCCCTGGCTGGCCCTCTGACAACCTAAGCCCATTCCCAAATTCAGGTCATCAGCATCGCGAGTGGTAGTACTACCACTGCACTGGCAGGCCGGCTCGAGCAGCAATACTTTAGTAACTAATAGAACATCTAGCCTTAGGTGTCCTAAGAAATCAGTAATGCTAGCCTATGTGCACTTACACTGTACTACAAACTATAATAGATTAGTTTCCTATGCTTGTTGCAAGGCAGTCTACAGCTCACGGCTTAACATAGAAGGAGATTGTTTCATGAATGTTGTTTAGCCCTACATAAGTGGCACCTTTGTAAGGGATACCAAGATAGGGAGTTTGTAGGGTAGATGGATTATATTGGGGATTCGGCAAATTGTTAAAGGAAGGATACAAACACCTATAGTGGCTAAGTCTATGTGTAGCAGACTAACCAAATAAAGAATGGCACATTACTTCACCGGACAAAGGCAATAAAACAGAAATATTTAGGAAACTAATAAATCATCTAGCCTTAGCTGTTCTAGGAAATCAGCAATGCAAATAAAATTATATTTACACAGTGTTACAACCTGACCTATATAGCCCCCTTAAAAATATCTGTCCACTTCATTGATTGCAATCTATATATGGGAAGGTCTAAAAAACATAATAGGAGACATAGAAAAAAAAGGGGAGGATGGGAGGAAGGAAAAATAACAATTATAAAAAGGGTCTGAGAAATAGAGCTTTCTGATTTGTTGTAAACATTCTATCAGCCCTATGTTAATCTTTGATGAACATACATGTGCAGTCTACTCATATGCTGAACAAGGTTTAACACTATTTAAAAAAACTTTTTTATTATAATAGCAATAAGGCACTCCCAGGGGTTATGTTAATGGTCAGTTAATCACCCTCTAGGGGCATGTAGCACTCAGCTACGCCTTGTGCCACATTACACCCCTAGAGAGTGATTAACATACCATTAACATAACCCTTGGTCATGCCTTATTGCTTAATTAAGCATAAAGTGAAAAAGCTGCTAACCAGAGTATACAACACCAGTGTCACAATTGATTATCTACTTCTTAATATTTTTAGCTTACAGTACATACCTATATCAGATAAAACATATAACATAAAAAAAAGTATAAAAAATATTGTGCCACCTTTATAAACTGCATAATACTATTATTCAAAGTCCATCAATAAATATGAGTCCATAAGAGCCCATACAAATCCCTGAAGTCCAAATACTATATGAGTTCCAAAAGGCATAATTTTACAAGAATGATGTCATTGGAACCTCTCATTCATGCCTTTGCCCTCTGTCACTTTCAAAGTATATCACCAGTAGCTTCCACATTTTAGGAGCATCCTATCAAAGAAAAAAGGCAGAATTTCTGTCAAGGGAGATTGCTGCAGCAAGGAACAGACTGGTTCAGCTCTTCCATATCGTGGACAGGCTGTTGCTTCTGACCTGTCTTCATACTGGAAGAACAAGTTCTAGCACAAGGTATGAGGAGTTTTCTCTGTTCTTTGCCAGCAAGGTGTCCTCTATCAGGGCTGAGATCTCCTCCAGTTTTTCCCAAAGAGCTTCCGGGATCGGACCAGGGACATGCTGGGGCACCCATCTTGTGTGGGGTGAGTTTGATCCAGTCGGAGTGGATGAAGTAGTGGAGATAGTCTCGAGGCTACAACCATCCTATTGTGATCTAGACCCAGGTCCAACCCGACTTTTGGTGGGTTGCGTTGGTCTGATTGAACCTGTGGTTGCTGAGATTGTCTGGTGTTCCTTGGGGAGTGGGGTCTTTCCTACATCCTTGAAAGAGGCCTTGGTTACACCCCTTTTGAAAAAAACCCTCAATAGACCCAGAGTGTCTCAGCAACTACAGACCAGTCTCAAACCTCACATTTTTAGGAAAGGTTTTAGAAAAAGTGGTGGCCATCCAGCTTGGGACTTGTCTTGCCTCTCTGCCACTTTTCAGCACTTCCAGTCTGGATCTAGATCTGGGCATAGCACAGAGACTGCCCTGGTGAAGGTGCTGAACGATCTCCTGATACTGAGAGATAAGGAAGAGCATACCATTCTTGTTCTCCTGGATCTCTCTCTGTGGCATTTGACACCGTGGACCATGAGGTGTTACTGGACTGACTGCAAAACTGGTGTGGACTAACTGGCCATGTCATCAGCTAGTTTAGATCCTACCTCATGGGTACAGTGCAAAGGGTGATGTTGGGGTTATCCTCATCTAGCCAGATGCCCCTACACTGTGGAGTTCTGCTAGGGTCGGTCCTGTCACCTCTATTATTCACGGTGTACATGCTGCTGTTAAGAGACATTATCAAGTGGTATGACTGGGTTGTTATTGTTATGCTGATGATACCCAGCTATACCTGTCCTACATATAACATTGACTTTGATGGCAGATAAGGACCACTTGGCCCACCTAGTCTGCCCATTTCCCTACCTAGAGGATAAGCTGCAGATCCTATTTAACCAACAGCCTATTTCTTCCTACCCCCCACAAAAATTGCCTCATATCTGTCCCATGCATTCTTGAATTCTCCCACAGTTTTAGATCCCACAACCTCCTCAGGAAGGCTGTTCCATGCGTCCACCACCCGGACTCAACCCGGACAAGACGGAGGTACTGGTAGTGGATCCTGGTCCTTGACGAGATAGGGGAGGATTGGGGAATGATCCCGGTTTGATACTGGGAGGTGTTCCCTTGACCCCCTCTACTTGGGTCAGGGATCCGGGCATGGCCCTGGACGATGGCCTGACACTTGATGCTCGGGTGTTGACCATTGTCCAAAGTGCCTTTTGCCATCTTAGGAACAGTGCCTGGATCAGGGCCCTGATACCAGCTGTTGACCTTGCCACTCTAGTGCATGCCATCATCATGTCTAGGTTGGATTACTGCAATACTGTGTACAGTGGGCTATCTGGAGGCAGCCTCCACTGTCTGCAGCTGGTACAGAATGTAGCAGCCAGGCTATTGACTTTAATTTTGAGATTTGACCATGTCACACTGGTTCTCCACGGACTGCACTGGCTTCTGATAAGATGGAGGATTGCCTTCAAGGTCAGATTACTGACCTACAAAGCCCTGCATGGCTGGGGACCAGACTATCTGCAACACTTCTGGGTTCCTCACCACCTGGCCCACGCTCTCCGTTCCTCTGAGGGTTGCCTCCTTGTGGTTCCAAGGGCTAGGCTGTGGCAATCTGGGGATCGTGCTTTCTCTGTTGCCATATCAGTCCTTTGGAATTCACTGCCAGTCTATCTAAGAGAGGCACCCTCTGTGGAAGTCTTTAAAAAAGGGCTAAAAACTTTCTTATTTAATCAAGCCTATGATTTGGAATACTGACTCATGTTTTTAAGTTGTATGTGGCAGATAGATAGATTTTAAATACTGTTAAGTACTCTGCAGGGTGTTGCTGTAAAGTCTGATTTCAATTTTATTGAGAATCTTGTTTTAAATATGTTGTACAGCTGTCCGAGCCTCCTGGAAGGGGTGCTTTATAAATAAAGCTTCTATGTATGTATGTATGTATGTATGTATGTATGTATGTATGTATGTATCTATCTATCTATCTATCTATCTATCTATCTATCTATTTATCTATCTATCTCTAAAGTCCCCACCTCTGTTAGGCAAATTAACTTTTTCCAAACCTTGAAACATAAACTGATGCTCCATTCCTTGCAACATCACACGGGTTGCCAAAGCATTAGTATGTTCTTGTTTTCGATTGCTCTTAAATGTTCTCCCATGTGCAATTTACATTTTCTAAGCCTTATCAATGTAAAAACTGCCACAAGTACAGGTAGCTCTGTAAATGACATCTTTTGTATTACAGTTCAGAAATGCGTTTACTTTATATTTTCTGCCATTCCCAGGATCTTCAAATGTCTCTCCCGTTAGCACACACTTACAAAATGAGCATGCTCCTCAGCTGTGGTTACCTTGTGACAGAGGACCCTGGCATTCAGTTTGTGGCTATGGCAATTATTGGCTTCTGGCCACTTCGTTGGTTATGTTTTGGCCCCTTTTATATTTCATTCTTGACTTTTCAGGTGTCCATGCATCCAACTTAGATTCCACTTTTAAGACTTGCCAATGTTTCTTAATAATACTTTTCATCTTAAATACCTGGGGAGTAAAGGTAGTAACAAAATGAATCTGTTTTTTTTTTTATCACTGTTTCCAACACCATTCTGTTTTCCCCTTAAAATACTCTCACTTTGCATCCCCCCAACTTTGTTACAGCTCTGTCTAGACAGTTATTATTATTATATCCCTATTATTAAATCTGTCTCATAACTTCCGTCTGTCTATTATATTCCAATTCTGAATGACAATTTCTCTTTAATCGTCTATATTACCCCACTGGTATATTTTCTATTAGATGTTTGGGGTGACAGCTATCATATTGTGACATATAATTTATGTCTGAACGTTTAATGTGCAGGCTAGTCTTTACACCCCCTCTGACATCTGTTCTCTCCTTTACAATACGTATATCTAAAAAAATCAGCTGTCTCCTGACTGGCTGTAATAGAACATTTCTCTTTTGTAGATTGCTATTAATGAAGTGGACAGATATTTTTCAGGAGGCTGTACAAGATTAATTGCATATAATATGTTATTAAGTTTATTATGTGTGTGTATCTTTAAATCTGATATACAGAAGTAGATTAGTTGCCGCATTGGTCCTTGTAAGAAAAGATCCAGAGGCAAATGGTTTGATACCTTTTATTGGACCAACATAGATGTTATAAAAAGAAAACAATATCTAAGATTTCAGACCAACTAAGTCCTTTCTCTGAGACTTATGACAGTTGTTGAGAGAGCCACATTCTATACACACCCAGATCATACATAAAACAAAACACAAACAAATTCTCATTGGTTTAAACTACCTATTTTTGAAATAGGTACTTTAAACCAATGAGAATGTTTTTGTGATATTTCATGAATGATCTGGGCGTTAATAGAATGTGACTCTCTGAACAACTCTCATAAGTCTCCAAGGAAGGACTTGGTTGGTCCGAAATCCTAGATATTGTTTTCTTGTTGTAACATCTATGTTGGTCCAATAAAAGGTATCAAGCCATTTGCTTCTGGATCTGTTCTTACAAGGACCAATACGGCAACTAATCTATTTCTGTATGTCAGATTTAAAGATATACTGCTTGGGTCATTGCTAGTAGAGCTTGCATAGCTCAAGACTCCACAGCAGAAGCAGTTTGGAAAGCCACTTCGATTTTTGCATCCTGCTCCCCGAATCTTTGAAGTATAGTTTCCACTTTGGCATCAATGGCCTGCATTGACACCTGCAGTGCTTTCCACGGGGACTCCAAAGTAGGTTGGGCAGGCTTAGACATCATGGCATGAAGCTCTGAAGAGGCCTGATTCTTAGAAGTCACTGAGTGTCCTTTATTTAAAACATCTCATATGGCTACTCCTGGTGACCCTAGCACTATCAGGCGACATTGAGCTAAACCCTGGCCCACCTTGCCAAATGGCCCCTGCTGCTCTGGGCGGGATGGCGGTCAAAGGGCTGAAAATAGCCCATCTCAATATTCATAGCATCCTGCCCAACCTGGCGGGACTGCTGGCTTGGGTCACCCACCACACCCCTGACATCCTGGGAATAACAGAAACCTGGCTTAAACCCACCATACCATCAGTGTAAGAAGGCTATTAGGGTGGCCAAAGAGGAATTTTGCAAATCTGTGCTGCTGCACACAGCTAGGGACCCCAGGAGGTTCTGGAGAAACATTAAGAATATAGTCAGTGGGACCCCGAGCGGTGAGACCTTGGATATGATCATCGATAGTGCCAGTTGCAACAACTCCCTGACCATCGCAAATGCATTCAACCAATACTTCTCAGACCTATCTACCTTTACCTCGTCACTCCCCCATGGGGGAGGGGAGAAGGGTGAAAAATGGGCTGCACCATCCTCATCTTACCTGCCCCTTCTTTTTAAGGTGGTGGCAGTGCAAAGGTGCAGAGACTGCTCTCGGGTCTCTCCCACTTCTCGAGTGCTAGACATGATGGATTGAAGCCGAAACTTCTGAGTCTTAGTGCCAGTGAGATTGCCCCCATGGTAACCCATATCTTCAATCTGTCCCTGTCGTCAGGTGTAATTCCGGAAGTATGGAAAGTTGCCAGGCTGGCCCCAATACTTAAACAAGGAAACCCCAAACTCATGGAAAACTACCGTCCAATATCCATCCTGTCAGCGGTCAGCAAACTTCTCGAGAAGGTCATGGCAGGGCAACTCTCGGAGTATTTGCAGTCTCATGACCTTTTGTCCCCTGAGCAGCATGGCTTTAGGAAAGGGCACAGCACAACTTCTGCCCTTGTCACGGTCTCATCTTGGATCAGAGCGGCTATGGACCAAGGCAAACTCTCTGGAGCCATCTTTATAGATCTCTCTAAGGCCTTTGATCTTGTTGATCACACCATGCTCTCCACCCAGCTCAGCTCCTATGGTCTATCACCTGAAGTGCTCAACTGGTTTTCCAACTATCTAAGTAGAAGACAGCAACTTGTTAAGTATGGGAAGGAGTTCTCGGACACTATCCCTGTTACCATAGGTGTCCCACAAGGCTCCGTCTTGGGGCCCCTGCTTTTCTCCATATTCATGAACAAACTCCCAGCTGCTGCTATCCACTGCAAGCCTATCCTTTATGCAGATGACCGTGTCATCCTGACTCACTCCCCTGAGATAGGGGTCATAAATCACCACCTGAGCAGGGACTTGAGGAACATCCAATCCTGGATATTGTCACATAAGTTGGTTTTAAATCTCAGGAAAACCCAGGACATGCTCCCTGGGTCTCAGGCCAAGATTAAGGCCGCCCCTACTCCACTATGTGTTTTTGGTGTAGATGGGGTCAAGATCCCAGTTATTGACAACTTTAAATACCTTGAGGTGATGCTGGACCTGCAGCTTGACCTAGGCTGCCACATTCAGAATACTTGCATGACTGTAAACTGCAAACTGGGTCTGGCATACAGAGCAAAAAGTAATCTTACTCCAGCAGCTCTGATTGCACTTGCCAGAGGGGTGCTCCTACCCTCACTCTGCTATGGGCTCCTCTTGTTTGCCCGCTCATCCAAAGTCCACCTCACTAGGTGGTCCACTGCCTACAATAATGTCTGCTGCTTCGCTCTGGCTGCCCCTCGGCTCACTCACCATTATTACGACCTCTATAGCAGGCTAAAAACCTCTCTTCTAACCACATAGACTTCGTCTTAGGGTGCTTCACCGGAAAGGTCCTTGGCACTGGCACCCCTCCAGGGCTTGTGAAATTTCTTGTCCCGGCCGTCTCCTCCTCCTACTCCCTCAGGTCCCAGGGACAGGCCCTCCTCAAGACACCGGCTACACGGACTCAAATGGGTGGGCGGGACTTTGCTGCATTCGCTCCCAGATTGTGGAGCTCCTTCCCTGCCCAGATCTGTGCCGCGCACTCACAGATGTGTCTCCGTTCCTCCCTATGGAACCATCTCAAACTTGTCTCAGCCTGTGGTTGCCCCAAACCCCCATGAATTGATCCATCACAGCACTCCTCTGCTCTGGAGCTACTCCTGGACAAAAGACCAGGCTCCAAGAGGTTGCTAAGCTGTATATAGTGTCACATCTGAAGGATTTCGATACTGTGCCCCTGGAACTGCTCTTGGCTTCCATAAGGTGTTGATGTTATGTTAAAACTGTATAATCTATGCCTTGCCATGCTCGTACGCTGTGTTGAATCTGTAACATTACTGCTCTTATCTCCCACAAGGTGTTTATTTTTGTTATGTTAATACTGTATAATCTATGCCTTACCATGTTTCGTATGCTGTGTTGAATCTGTATCCCCACATGAACTGTAACATGTCTAATTTGTACAATGTCATTGTATGTACCTAAATCTATTATTCCTGTACTCTCCTGGGTCATAGCTGAAAATAGGCAATTGTCTTGTCTAGTGTACCTACCTGGTTAACAAAAGCTAAATAAATAAATTTGTTCACCCCTGTCATAAAGTCAGGTATCGTTCAACTCTGCAGGACCAAGAAAACCCAATGCCACTCAATTCCAAGTTAAATGTTGAACTTTTACTGTATAAAAGTTAAAAAATTAAGCTCTTGATTTGGAGAGCTACAAAAGGCATGTCTGTAGCTCAACAGTGCCCCCTGCTCTCTGTTGTTAAGGTAAAGCCTTTGTTAATTATTGGGACCTGATTTTCAGATGAGGTTCCCTCATGGCTTTCTATGACAATTACGTTCAAGTCCAGTTTTCTTAATGATTTATACACATCAACTTGTAGTTTGAATCTAACAGGTGATACAGTGGGTATAAATGTTATGCTTTAGGGAACAACTGTACCTGACTTGGTGAGAGTTATGTTGAAGAGATGTTAAGCACTTATGTATCTGTTATCTGCAGCTCCCAGTGACCTCCAGATTCTCCTCTTGATGTAAAAAAATGATGCAGATTTAAACCACTGATTGTATTGAATGAAAATGTTTTATCTAGCTGACCTTTTGCTTCTGACTTCTAACTCCTCCCCCCACTCTCACTATTCTCTTTAGCTTCACTACTTAATCTTCTAACTTTGTCACACTTACTCACTAATCTCAGTGTCCCCTCCTCCCCTTCCCCACATAAACTTTTCTCTCTGTCACTTTTTTCATTTCGCTATTTATTTCTTCACATATTTTGTTTTTTGATAACTAATTATGTATTGGACAAATGTATTATTATAGTATCATAGTAATGTGTCAGCAGAAAAGGACCATCCTGGTCCATCTAGTCTGCCCATTTCCCACACGTCCCTATTTGTCTCCACTTCCCAGAGATATTTTCCTCTGCCCACTAGCCAACCCCTTGTGTCTGTCCCATACCCTCTTGAATTCCTCCACTGTTTCTGCACATACCACCTCATGAGATAATTTGTGCCAAGGTTCCACCACCTTCTCAGTGAAATAACATCTTCTTACATTGCTCTTAAATTTCCTCCCTTCCAATCTTTAATTATGACCCCTTGTTTTAACTCCTACTTTCCTTTTGAATAAGCTACCTTCTTTCACATTATTTATTTCCTTCATAGTCTCTATCATGTCACCTCTATCTCTTCTAACCTCCAATGGGTATAGATTTAATTCTCTCTGTCTAGTCTCGCATGGCTTCTCTTGCATACCTTGCACCATCTTTGTTGTCCTTCTCTGAACCCTTTCCAACCCATTTATATCCTTTCTTAAATGAGGCCTCTTGAACTGTACCCCGTACTCCAGGTGCGGTCTTACCATGGTCTTATATAAAGGCATCATCATCTCTCTCTTCCTACTTGTTATACCCCTTCCTATGGACACCATCATTCTTTTAGCTTTATCTGCTGCCTTGCTACATTGGTTTCCTACTTTAAGGTTGTTTGAGACTATAACGTTCAGGTCCCTTTCCTGTTCTGTTTGCTTTATCAGTTCTTCCCACAGTGAGTACACAGCCAGTGGATTTTTACACCCCACATGCATCACTGCACACTTCTTAACATTGAACTTCAGCTGCCAAATGTCGGACCACTTCTCTAGGGTGCTCAGATCTCTCCTAATGGCCTCAGCCCCTTCTGCTATGTCAGCCTTATTATATAACTTTACATCATTCACAAAAAGATACACTTTACCTTCAAGACCCACTGATATATCACTGATACATATATGTTAAAAAGGACTGGTCCCAGTACTGACCCCTGAGAAACACTGCTCGTCACTCTAATAATCCTAGAATGTACACCATTTACCACCACCCTCTGACTTCTATCCTTCAGACAGTTTTCCACTTATCTAGTTATTTTCTGCCCCATCCCCAGGCTCTCTGTCTTATTTACTAGCCTATGGTGAGGAACAGAGTCAAAGGCCTTACTGAATTCCAGGTAGGCCACATCAACTGCCTCCCTCCCCCCCCCCTTGATCAATATCCTTTGTCATCATATCAACAAATTAGATCATATTTATAATAATGTAAACATGCTATTTTGCCCTTTACTAATATGATAAATGTCATGTTATGCTCAAATAATTTCTTTAGCTGTTAAAGCAAAATGAGTATAAGTAAGACATCAGATCAGTGCCCCTCTTCACTTGCAGTTTAGCCCTGATCTGTCCCACGGTTGTAGTGTCTTTTTATTTGCTAATGATCATCTTTCTAGAACTCCCTAAAAAGCATTATAAATCAACAGTTAAATGAATGTGTTTTACTAAGGTGACAATTGACAGTAGGTTAAAAACGTATTTGAAATGAATTGATAGTTGGTTAAAACATAATTTAACATAGAAACACAGAATTTGATGGCAGATAAGGACCACCAGGCCCATCCAGTCTGCCCTTTTTTCCCTACCTACTAAAACAAAATGCCACAGATCCTACTTGATCTCTGGCCTCACCTCTTTTGACACGCTAGGGTTCCCTTATGTCTATCCCATGCAGGATCTATAATATAACAAACTCTAGCCTGAGCCGATGGGGCTGTGAAGAGCTACCAAGTCATGGAAGTTACACACATGTGTAGAAATTATTCAATGCCCAGGTGTAATTTGGCCATTTTTTGGAGGTGTTGTACCAAATTTTCAACATGGCCTTTTTTGGACCCCTCCTTGTGAACAGTGCTAGTGTCATTTTGTTCAATTGTCCCAAAAGGTGATTGCACAGCGCAAACGTGCTATTCTGCACCACAGGTGTGAAAACATGTTTTGGGCAGGTTGTAAAAAATGAAAACTGTACTGTTTTGAAGGAGGTGTGCAAAAATGGCAATGTTAAAAATATGGAGTGAAAATATAAAAAATTGGCAACGTTAGGAGCATGCATAGAAACTGAGCAATGCACGCTCATAAGCAGTTATTTTTGGAATTTTTTCACTGAATTTGCAACATGGGCTTTTTGGGACCCCATCTCATGAACGGTGGCACCGTCATTTCATGACTCAGTCTAAAAAGGTGATTATGCAAAGTGACTGTGAAATCACCTTTCAGGACCAAGTAACAAAATGACAGTGACAGTTTTCATGAGGTGAGATCCCAAGAACCCTATGTTGAGAGTTTGGGGCAAAAATTCAAAACAATGGCTGAGATTTCGGCATATCAGTGGGAGAGTGGGGAGGGGGAGAGGGACTGCAGCGACAACGAGGGACCATTTTCCATTTCCACAGGGAAAAACACCCAACAATGAGCGACCATTTTCTAATTTACAGCAAAATGAAAAAGGAACATTTTGGCACACTGGGATGGGCTCCCAGTGTGCCACATGAATGCTGACATGGGGATTGGGCACTCTGATGTCAGGCAGGACTTGGGCAGGGGGACACCAGGGAAAAAATAAATGGCAATGAGGGACCATTTTCTAATTTATAGTAAAGTGTATAGTAAAGAACACTTCCAGACACTGGGGTGGTCTCCCAGTGTGCCACATGAGATGTGGGCATGACTTGTGTGGGGGGCACAGAAAATACTGAATGGCATTTTGCCATTTGCAACTTGGCGGTACATGCACAACTGCACATGCGCATGGCTCTGTGCATGTGCAGTTGACACATCGGAATGTGGAAGTAACAGCCAAAAGAGTGTGGCTGTTATTCCGCAGACCGATCGTGGTGGAGAGGTTTAAGCTCCATTGGGCTTTCAGGAGGATACTTCCAAAAGTTCAACGGAAGGGGTTTTGCGGTTGACCATTTTCAGAGCTACAGAGTCTGGCAAAATGGCTGTAGGCTCCGCCCACATCCCTAAAAATACAGCACAACTTATAATATAAATTTACCAATGTTAACTGTTTGGGCAGATCTATACTTGTTTATTAATAATGTCTGTATTAAATTATTTTGTATTATATGCAGTTTAAATGTATGCTCATTTGCAAAATATGCCTTGTTTTGTATTGCACAACAGTGCACTCAACATTATGGAGCACCTTTAATCACTTATATGTATTGTCCAATTACTGTGCTGTCTTTGAGATTTAAACATTGACTGTACCCACTGGCTCAACCCACGGATGAAGCCTTATCACAAGGCAATACGAACACGTTTACTCCCTTTACTATGGGATTGAGGATGGGAGGAGGAGGCGGAGCAACAAGATGGCTGCGGTGCAGCTCCGCTCCCTGCTTGTCCATGCTTTGTTCAGTGCCGTAGCAAGGCATTTTGGTGCCCTGGGCAAGAGACTCATTTTGCCCCCAGAAAAGAGCTGGGGGTCTAGGGGACGCAAGGTCCACAAAAGCTCTAAGGGATTTGCATTCTCTGTGGTGAGTTTTGGGGCTTTTCTTGAAGAAAAAAAACATACTTCCAATTATGTACAGTATCATTTTGCTGTCCTCTCGGGTTCCAGAGAAGCCTACTGTACCTATTTCTTAAAGTTTAAGAAATAGGTACAGTAGTAAGAGACAATGTTCTTTAATAAGCCATATATTAAACTGGATTCAGTGTGAGAGACAGTGGAGTGGACAAGTGTATCTGTCATCAGATGGCCGGATGCCAGGTAAACCCAACCCCAGCAAATTCATTAATTTGCATCTTTTGATATTTACTGGCAGTACTAGACTGAACATATCAGAGTACTGTGATGCCAGTAAATGTCAAAAGATGTCTAATTCTGTGAAAAAAGTGGACAACAGCATGAACAGCAGTGTCCAGCTGACTCAACACATCAGCCCCTGCCCCTTACAATATAATTACATAATACTATTTCACCACACCATGTCCCCTTTTTCCCCATGACCCCAGTCAGCTGGGATGCAGTATAATTGCAGGGCATTTGTGGAGGACGTTGGACCGGTGGTGCGCTTTTCTGGAAACTCAACACAGTACGGTGGAGACGTGATCACGCTGTGGGCATGCACTTGTTGCAAAGTCCAACATTCTCCACAATCACTGAAAACTAGCAACAAGGGAACTCATAATTATTGACGTGGGGGTTGGGCCCCCCCGATTACAAGAATTACATTTACAATAAGAGACTATTTGTTTACCCTCCCTGTATAATGTAATGCAATAATTACAACTGACTGACAATTTGCTGGAGCACATTCGATGTGCCAGGCTGCCAAACAGGCAGAGGAGAATGAGGCTCTGCAGTAATTTAACTGCCTAACTAGTTGTGAGATTGCTTTATGTTTTGTACTATTCAGTGATATTCTTTCTGTGGGGGCGCTCTGCCCCCCAACCCCCAGGTAAAAAATACAACTTCATTGGTGCAACTGGGGGGTGGAGTGCCCACACAAAAAGTATGATATCATGGAATATCACAAAACATAAGACCAGAAACCCTAAAAACTAAAAACATTGTTGTGAATTTTCTTCTGATTTGCCAGTAATGTAATAGGGTCAGCTGCAGCGCTTGTGGAAGATGTTGGACCTGTTGCAATTATTGCATTGGGTAGTTCTTGTATGGGGAGGTTAAATAGGCAGTCTCTTATTGTAAATGTAATTCTTGTCATTGAGGGGCTCTGCCCCCACACCTCCCCGATCAATAATTATGAAATATCAATTAATTTAATTATTGACAAGGGGTTGTTGGGGAACAGAGCCCCACAATTACAAGAATGACATTAACAAACAGGTAGACTCTCAAAGGAAAAGGCATTTCAATTACATCAACAACAAAGAAATTACAGGGGTGTATGTGTGTTAGTTCTGTGCTTGTGCTTATTTCTTACAGTGCTTGTGCAGTTTATTTGCTCAGTGTTAATAATATTGTTATTGTGCCCTGGCTAGCCCTAATGCTAATTATTGCTATAACTTAAGCCACCTATTCCCCATTAAAATGAGGTCTGCTCATCATCCATCTATGTCCTTATGAGGAGACGGGAGGTTATGCTACCGCCACCTGCCTGAAAGAGAGCAGCTGCATGGTTTGGCAGCCCAGGAGCTATACATCAGAATACTAGAACAGAATGGAGTCAAGAAGATTACGAGGGCACTTGTCATCTCCCTCACAGACTCAGCCTGCCTGACTGCTGAGTCTGTGAGGAGAGCTATGGGCGAGTGCCCTCACATGATTCTTTCTTGACTCCGACTGCTAACCCACCCAGCCACTCATGTATTCCACAAAAAAAAAAAATGAGCTAGAGATGGACTCACAGTCACTGCTGCCAGGTGTGGAGCTAAAATTTACTATGTGGAAACCTGGCTTGAGTCCCCAACCCAGTTCACTGAAATCTTATCAACCAGATTGGATCAAGGGGAGAATCTGGTTGATAGGATTTCAGTGAACTGCCAGATGAGGGACTCAAGCCAGGTTTCCACATAGGACATTTTAGCTCCACACCACCACCCACACCAGCAGCAGCCTTGGTAATGAGGATATTTAAAAGAACTGACTCTACAAGCTGCTGCTGCTACTGTATATCCTCAGTTCCTCATTACACCATATTATAGATTTTCTCACTATCCACCCTCCTAACACAGAATTAATTGGGGGATTTCAATATTGACTTGCTCAGTACTTAAGACCCAGTCAGCTACAGGAGACTGGACCACAGAATAAAATCTGGAACAAACTTGATTCTTTGAGTGATCATAGACCAGACCCATTTACTGTGATTTACCTTTACAAGGCTCATCGGAGTAAGAGCTTTATACCCAGATATGAATAAAATCTCTTTCATTCTGAACTTAAAAAAGTGAATAGGACAGGTAACGATCATCCTTGATGTGAACACTGCATGAGTTTATTTTATATATGAACTCAGGAGAGGATCTGCAATAGAACTCCTCACAGTAAAATTATAACATCCAAACTGGATGTGGAGGGGAATTGGGGAGAATAGGGTCAAGGAATCTGAACTTGGAAGCTACGCACTCGGAGCAGTGAAGGTCCCAGCAGGCAGGCGCCCCGGTGAGGACTACTACTGGAGTGCTGCACAGGGCCGGCCGGGAAGAGTCACTTAGGGATGGGACGGTGAGTGAACGAGGGGATGCAGCCACCCCTGCAGAGACTACAGGACGTGGAACGGACAAGTAGTCGACCACCATCCCCTCACACAAGGTCGGAGAACTAAGGAGGGAGCCAGCAGCCACCCAGGGAGGAGTATGGAGGTCGGAGGACACATCATGAATAATTGCGGTCGGAATCGATCAGTAAGTTCCATAGGAAGGGTGGGCCCTGGGACGGAATCAATCACAAAAAAATCCACAGTAAAATTAAAAGCAGACATTGAATCAGAGTCTCAGTCTACCTCCCTCCGAATAAAGGAAAAGACAGTGCTTACACAATTAATTAATACAAATAATCTCAGACTCCGAGTCCCGACCCTCCTCACTCTTTTATCTATCTCTAGTCTGTCTAGTCTCTCTTCCTCCGCACTCTACCACGGCTCTCTACTCTACTCTACTCTGCTATCTAATATGCAGGCTCCAGCTCACCTCGCTCCTTTGTGTTTTCTCTCCGTCTCGCTAGTACACTACTACCGCCTCTCTCACACTACAACTCACTCCACGAGTCTCCGATGCCCATTACTTTTACACTGGGACCCCACCACATGATTGTTTACTTGCAGAGACAGCTGACCATGTGACACCCCCTCCACACACACACACACACTTGCTGGTCCTTCCGTAGAATCGCCCTACTGGCAGCTAATAATTACATTAAAACAAATGAAAAATGTTTTTTAAAGTTACAGCAGCTTGATTTGTGATTAAGCCAGTGCGCCCCTCGGAGCATGCGCCCGGTGGGTACCCACCCGCCCACCCTTCCTACGGTACTGGCTTTGTTTCCCGTTGTTTGACGGCTGAACATTTTGGTTAAACATTTTTTTATTCTCTCTCAGTTTTATATTTGCTGAATGAAACTCATGTTATTTTTGCTCATGAGTGGTAAAAATGAGCTTTTTGCTGTAAAACGTAGACGCAAAAGAGCTGAGCTCATTGTCGAATGGTGGTGTTCACTGACGGCTACGTTTTCTGGTGTCCTTTCAATTAAAGTATTGGATTGAAGTGATGGAGGCAAGATATATGGAGAATTAAGGAGAGCTGAGTATATTGTGCTGATATGCCTATGTTTCTTCAATAAAAGGTATGCCATCACTGTCTAGGACTGGGAAGGGGGGTTCCGCATTTCCAATGGTGTGAAATTTACTGCACTCAGTGGAGCATCTGCTCTTTTTTCTGTTTTGCAGGTGTTTATGTGGACTCTTGGAGGAAGGGGAACCCCAGTGAACCAGGACTTGGAAGTGGAGAGTCAGAGGCACTCCTGGATTCCTTAACTCCAGGTGTGAAAAAGGGAGTTAAGTTTATGTACCTCCTACGAAGATGTCCCATGTAAATTTCATAAGAGAAACCATTGCAGTAATGGACAGATGGAGGTTGGTTAGAGGGTAATTTCTCCTACGAGATACTGAATCCTATTTTTCTATATTCAGGGTATTTTAATGATCCAAGGAGTCTGAATGCTTTGGTACTGCACTAATGACTACTTTTGTGGAGCCCATACTCCTTCGGTATGTATTTTCACTTTTAAAATTTTAATTGCTGGCTTTTACAGGCAGTGAATTTTATCTTTAAACTACATGTAAGCACCATATCATTGTTTTTTTGAAGCTCGGTCATAGGATAACCTTTCCACCATGATCCCTGAACTCTTTTTGTAGAGTCTAAATTTTCCTTACGTATATGGTATCTGCAGGAACTCATCTTACTACACAGCACAAAAATGCTTTACTTAAAAATGAAGGTCTGAACATGATGTTTTGTACTTTGCAAGTTCTTGGCTTCCCATGGTGGGACTCCTTTTACAGAACTAGCCCCTACCGATTTATCATATATTCTGTTGGTATTTGCTAAAATCAACTTTGGAGGTATTATATTTAAAACAGATGGTTTCTTATGAATCTTGTCTTGGTTTTGAACAGATGTCCTATTGATACAGGGGCTGTTATGGCTAGTGGAGCACTGTGTTGATACCTGTTATATCTTTGTGAGAAAATGGGATTGAGGTGTTAGAGAGACTCTATTATCTTTTTGAAATGTAACATCCAAAATAGTTTTTCTATAATTTTCTTGCTCTGATTATGGGTTTGTACCCTTGATCTACTTTGCACTACAATTTTCTCCAGTGGCTACTGAAATCTAAGAATGCATGATTGCACCCCCTTAATAGGCAATTGGAGAGACTGGCATTATCAGTAAGCGCATGGAACTGTAGAATCTCTTTTTGAAAGAAAGACAGTTGAACTGAATAATGATTTAACATGGCAGTATTTGCCCAAAGAATCTTTACTATTTTATGTAGCTTGATATACAGTCAAAGCAATTATTTACTGTTAAAAAAGCTCCAGGCATGTCCCTTCTAATGCTGAAAATTCTGATAATGATTTTCACTTTTGTTATTTTTATCTTGTGTGTGAAATTCTATTTGATTTAAAGGCCTGGATATTCAAACTGCGCTGAAAACTGGCGCAACAGTAGGAGCCAGCGCAAACCAGTTGCGCAAATGCGCAACAGGTGCGATATTCAAACATGGAGCAGAGCAAATTGCGCAAGCAACCAACGTCTCAATATCGCACATACTGTGCCATCGCGCAACCAGGAAGGAGAAGCTGAGCCAAAATGCTGCGCTATGCCAACCATGGAAACTCAGCTGAGCATTCCAGAGCTGCCATAAGCACAAGCATACCCCCAGAGCAATGGAACTGCACATCCAGGGAGGCAGGCTGGAGCCACCACCAGCCATGCACACATGGGCACAGGAACACACTGCAGAACCCACCACACCGCACACCCCAAGCACAGCATCACTGGGGTGGGACGGATGATCACGTGCCCATGGGGACAAGCCAACAATGCATAGCAGAGCCATGACACCCCAGCACAACCACTGGCAGGCAGAGTGCCACACACAGGGTTGACAACCACAGTGCATCAGCAGCCCTCCCGTACGCACAGCACGCTGCACCGTGACCCCAAGACACGCTCATGTGCAGTGACTGGCACTGCAGGAAACACCATGCATCCCCCTGCCACACGTCAGCCCCATGCTGCAGAGAAGCATACCAGCCAGACCCACCCTGTGCACCCAGCAGTGGGTGGCAGCAGGCAAAGACCAACAGAAAGTCAATGCCATGCTGGTGATACCTCCCCATGGACACACACACACACACACATATATACCCAGGACCATACCAGCCCAGATGGCAAGTACACCTGCAACGGAGCACCCAAGCCAGTTGCAAATCAGAGACCAACACAGCAGTCGTATCAAAATAGAAATGTATATTTAAAGATCAACATATAAACATAAACAGGTGAAACTATGTACAAGTGGGGGGATGGGTAAAAGGCAGGGGTGTTCAAGGGGGAGGGAATAAAAACCTGGAGAGGGAAGGCAGGGTGATAGGGATGGGAGAAGTGGGAAGGGAATGTGGCCTATGGCTCAGCTGGCTGCCGGTCTTCCCCCTGCTGGTGTCCCGTCCTGTGCCTCCGCCTCCTGGAACCATGGCGCTGTGTGGCCTGCAGTATCGCCTGGTTCTCCTGTGACACCTGGGTGAGGTGCCGAATACCCTCTCAATCCTCCTGAGTACCTCGAGGCCTAGGAAAATGGGAACACAGTCAATGGCTGAGACTGACCACAACCCTGAACACCACCCAACCTGCAAGCCATATCCAATGTCCCGCACCTGTGATGGTACACCCCCACAGTGAACATGCACATGGCCATCACAAACAGGCGGCACCAGCCATGCGCACCACAGCCACACACACTGCCCACGTCAATCACAGTACAAACTAGGCTAGCAGTGATGTGGCAACGTGATGCGATGCCAGTTACACAGCTATGTGCCCAGTGCATGCCTGGACCACCTGTGATGCATACACAGACGTGCCGTGATGCTGCACTGTGATGCAGGTCACCTGTGTCATGCCTACATACATGGATACATAGACAGTGTCGGCAGATAAGGGCCTATGGGACACCCAGTCTGTCCATTTGACCTTGTACATTCACTCTGTTGTCCTATAAGTCCGTTCCCCCTCACCCCTGACCTCCAGAATTCCTTTATGGCTAACCCATGCATTCATAAATCCCGTGACCAAGTCAGCCCCCACCACTTCCTCTGGCAGGGTGTTCCACTTGTCCACCACCCATCCTGTGAAGAAATACTTTCTCATGTTTCCTCTTAAACGACCCCCCTCCAACTGCATCCCATGCCCTCTAGTCCTGGAACATCCTTTACGCTTACAAATATTGTTTTCCTGCACTCTGTTCCCCCCTGTAGGATACTTGTATGTCCCCATCATATCCCCACACCCTCCTCCCCTCCAGAGAGTACATGTTCAGTTCCGTCAACCTGTCTGCATAGGACTTGTGATGCAATCCATGCACCATCCATGTCGCCCTCCTCTGAACCCTCTCCACCCAGTCCATGTCCATACGCAGGTATGGTCTCCGGAACTGTACACTGTACTCCAGTGTGGGGACTCACTAGTGTTTTGTATAGTGGAACTATGACCTCCCCTTTGGTTGTGTCCCGCATAGCTGGTGGTCTTGCCCCCCCAGCATGCAATAGCATCCATGAAGTAATGATACTCACACTCCTCCAGCAGCTGGGTCTGACGCTGCTGCTGCTGCTGCTGCTGCTGCTGTGGCACAACACCCCCTGGCACCGGGGCCCTGGCATGGCCCACATCACCCTGGTCCTGTGTCCTCACAATCTGGCCTGTGGGAGACATATGTTGAGACAAACATCAGTGTGACTCAAAAGCAGAGTGCCCCTGCCCCAGTGAGGTGCCTGCCCACACAGCCATAACCATCCATCGCTGGCTGCACACTGACACACTACACAGCCACCCAAGCACACACACACCTACAGAGAATATAGGTGCATAGATGGTACACTCACCTGGCCTAGGCGCCACGTCCCGCCTGGCACGTGAACGCAGCCGCGTCAACAGTTCCGGCTCCCTCCGGCGGAGGTCACTGTACCGGTGCCGGCACTGCTCAGCAGACCGGCCCTGGCCAGTGACCTCCACCAGGTCAGTGGCCACCTGCTGCCACACATGGGTCCTAGGCATGGTGAGGGGGGCCTCACCATACAGTGCCTCACAGTGGGGCTCCACCAGGGCCACCAGGTTGGCCACTTCAAGCTGACTCCAGGACACCGCCCTCCTCCTAGCCATGGCACCAACTTTACAGCAGGCAATATGGCGCCCCGCTGCACCGTAACCCCACGTGGAGTTGTTGCACAATAGACCAGCACAGGCTCCAATCACGCTGTTCGAACAGCGCCGTCACTTTACATGGCGCTGTCACCAGACAGCGCAATAGGGACATACACATGGCATGCCAACAGCGCCAGGGGTCAGAGGGCATACACAAGGTCACGGCAATGACGCAAGGCTACGCACAGCGCCATAGGACGTATAGGCATCCTATGCGACTGCCAAACAGAGCACCAGTGCCACAGTGGACTATCGAGGAGAAGTGCCACAGCGCCATATAGTGCCCAGTGCTGTAGCACCACTGGCACAATGGTGGCCATGGCCTGAATCGCCTCTCGTGCTCAGCAGGTCTGCAGCGCGATCGACGCATGCGTAACCTGTCTGGGCATGCGCAATGCATTGTAGCACGCAGCCACAAACATGTGCCATCGGCTCAGCTGGACCTTCCGTATTGCGCTAAGCACAAATACGCGATATTCAGCTGACATATGCAAATAATTCGATCAGCCATTCAAAGGCGCAGTGGCGCGATTAGCATGTCATTAAAGTTGCGCCACACCTCATTTGCATGTGTTGCGCTATAAAAATTGCGACAGTGGGTTGTGCCGGCCAGATTTGGTTGCTGCAGGTGAGAGGTGAGTTACATGCTGTGTGATGCTCAGGACAATGCTCATGGGCAGGGTGCTGGAGGATGATAAAGGTTGAGGGGCTGAGCATGAAAGGGCATAGAAGGGACAAGGGCACCCTTTCTATCAGTATCTGCCATGCGGAGAGGAAGCAGGGGCTTCTGCCCCCGGGCGGCAGCTATGCTCATGGGGAAATGCTGTGGACTGCACAGTGACAGGTGTCCACTTCCACCCATACAGATCACCATGACTGACCAGAGCCAGGCTGAGGGTGTGGACGGCGGGCGTAGGAGGAGGCCGAACTTCACCACGGCAGAGACCGAGGCCCTCTTCCAGGCCTACCTGGAGGATGAGCCAGTATTGAGTGGACGGAGGGGCACCCCTCAGGAGCATGCAGCTGCATGGGAGGGGGTAGCTCGGGCCGTCAACCTGCATGGAAGCCACCAGCGCTCCGTGCAGGAATGCCGGAAGAAGATGGGGACTGACCGCAGGAGGCTGAAGGAGAAGGTGGCAGCCTTTAGGGTGGCACGTGCTGGCACTGGTGGGGGCCCACCAGTGGTGTTGCAGTTGACCCCTACAGAGGAGACACTGGTCGCGGCCATGCAGCTGAGTGCCATTGCGGGCGTTCCAGGCGGAGGATTCCAGACAGGTGGAAGCCCATCACTGCACGGTATGACATGGTGATGTTGTTGGGGGCTGTTGTTCACATGCACTCACATGTACTCTCTTTCTGTTACAGATCCTGTTCGTCTGCAGGAGGCGGTGGTGGTGGTGGTCCAGACAGTGAGGCAGACCTGCTGGGCGTGGAGGAGGGACCATCCACCTCCGCCACCAGCCTGCAGGCACTGCAGCAGCATGCAGGCTGGGCCAACAACCCGGCGTCAGTGATACGGGTGCAGGGGTGCACAGCCTGTGTCACAGCAGTCTGGCATGCAGGTATGCCAGCATGCTGTGCCTATGGCAGTGGCACGACCTGCACCATTGATGATAGCAGGCCTGCAATGGCCAGTGATAGGTGTGTGTCCCACGACGGACACATGGCAGGCCAGCACGTGCCCCTGGGCCTTCCTGGTTCACACCTGTGTACCAGCATGCTGGCACAGTCCCAGGCTGTGCCTGTCAGCACCGTAGGCAGCATCGGTGGCTGTGCAGGTGTCTGGCACTGTTGACAACACGGAGGTGGAACAGGTGGACCTGGGGGCTCAGCAGTTGGAGGGCGGCAGCAGCAGTTGCACACCAGGTCTGGGGGACAGTGTCAAGCAGTGGCACATGTCCACCCGCCCTGATCCACCGATCCTGGTCCTGGTGAACGGCGCCCACCCTCAAGGGTGCTGTGCACCAGGACCGTCCACCCTGGGGTGGCGATGCCATTGGGGCACAGTGCCCATTGGACGTGCACACCCGCCTGCTGCAGGAGTCAGTACAGCTGCAGGGGCGGGTTGCAAGGTCCGTGGAGGCACTGTCTGTGTTCGTGGAGCGCATAGCAGGGAGTGTGCTCGGGACCGAGCCGAGCTGGTCCTTATGCGGATGGATGTGACCGCTGCCATTGACAGGCTGACCCAGGCAGTGGTCTCTGTGCGAGACGCATTGGCCACACTGTCAGGTGCCCTGTACCACACACCCACACAGTGCGCACTCCTCCCGTTCCGGCGTCATGCGACACCAGGCCTGTCGATGCCGGGTTCTGCTGTGGGCATCCCGAGCACCCCTGGTGCAAGTTTGTTTGGCAGGATGCAGACCCCTGTGCGGGCAAGGTCGCAGTTGAGCACTGGGACCTCTGGTGGTGCACCAGCGCCACCCGATGTGACCCCTGCTCAGCCTGCCAGTGCTGCTAGGCCACGGCGGGGCTGCCCACGCATCCGTGGTGGCTGTGGGACAGTGCTACCTGACTGAGCTGTCTCCCAATGCAGGCCCTGTCTGGTGCTGCCCTGTGTGCAATGTGTGTCATGGTGGGCAGTGCACTGCTGGGTGCTCTGCTCACCAAGCTGACACACGGACCACCTGCACACTCTCCCAACTGCTGTCCACAGGTGCGTGTGCATGATGATGCCTGCATTGCACTGTACACAGGTGCAAGGTTGCCCAGGTCCTGACACATGTACGTGGACAGTCCAGGTGGTGGGGGTGGTTGGTGGTGCTGTGTGTTGGCAATGTCATTTCTGCAGTGCTGTGCTGCTGCCCCTGTATGCTGCCTGGTGTGTGTGTGTGTCCATATGAGTGCTCACCCCTCTCTGATGGTGTGTTGGTATGCTTGGACCCTTCAACTCCCCTGACCTTCATGCACGGTGTGTTCCCCTGTGTGCCTGTGGTTTGCGCATGGACAGTGTTGTCTGCACATGTCTCCTTGACTTACCTGTGTTGGGCGTAGTGCTCTTCTGCAATGGTGTCCCGGTGCAGCTGGGCCTGCCGGGTCAGTCGGGGGTCCCTCCGTCCTAGGGGGGGCTGCTCATCACCCACATCACCGGCTCCACTGGCGTCCCCATCGCTGTCCCCCTCTTGGACCTGTATGGCTATCCCATGGTCTTTGGCCATGTTGTGCAGGATGCAACAGGCCAGGAATATCCCACAGGCCTTTTGGGGCTGTACTGTAAACTCGCCGGAGGTATCCAGGCATCGAGAGCGTGCCTTGAGCATCCCAAACACCCGCTCTATGATGTTACGTGTTGCGGCATGTGCCTCATTGAAACCGGCAGCTGCGGGGTGTGAGGCGCCCGGTATGGTGTGAGCAGCCAGGGACGGAGTGGGTATCCGCAGTCACCTGTGTGGAGATAGTGGAGATCAGTGTCATGTCAGGTCCATATTGCCCAAATCCTTGTGTGCCACTACCATGGCACCTGTGTCATTCCCACCCTTGCACAGAGTTTGCATTCCATACATGTGTACTCACTCACTAGATGACCCGTGGGGATGTTCCCACTCTCGAATCGATGGCACAGTGCAGACTGGTGCCATATGAAGGCATCATGTGCTCTGCCAGGGTGTGTGGCACAGACATTGATGATGCGCCCAGTGGCATCACACACCACCTGGCAGTTGACACTGGAAAAGCCCTTTCGGTTCCGATAAGCATGGCCGTCGGGGCCAGGTGGCGTGCGAATGGCCACATGGGTGCAGTCTATGGCCCCTAGCACGCCAGGCATATGTGCTACCCTGTGGAACTCCTGCATGTTTGTTGTACGCTGTGCCGCGGTGCTGGGGAAATGGATGTACTCCGCAGCATGAGGCAGCAGTGCGCTGAGGAATTGGGTGAGGATGCGTGACATGGCCGAGTGTGTAATGCCTGTGGTGTCCCCTGTCGGCCTCTGGAAGGTGCCCGTGGCGAGCAGGCACATGCAGGCTGTCACCTTGGTCTCCACGGACAGAGCATGACTCCGTCGTGAGGGTGCCTGCATCACATCACTGCACAGCTCGCTGAGCCGTCTCAGTATTGCCCTGTTCAGGCGGCACGGGCCACAATCTCAATGTCTGTGCACAGCTGAAGCTGATGCAGGCACGATACCACCTGTCGGGGCATACCGCACGCCGGGCCCCTCCGCGCCCACGCCCCTGCAGCATGGTGTCTCACCCTCATTACAGCTTCCATGTGGAAGCTGACACTATCCATCTCCTGGCTCCCCCCCCGGCTGCTGTTCCTGTGTTACCCCGCTGCCCCCACTGCTGCTTCCACTGCACGGGCACCCCCACTGGCCTCTCTGTCCTCCTGGACCCACTGTCCCTCTCTGCCCTTCCAGCTCCTGTCTCTCTCTCTCTCTCTCCCCAGTTTGCGGCCTGCTAGGGTTTTTCGCCGCTTCCTTGAGCCTTATTTTGGCTCAAATCGGTGCCTACGCCTTCCGGCTTAGCCACTCTGCGCGTGCGCAAGTGTTGGATCTCGCATTGCGCTTTATGCATGGACCGCCCCTTGGTTGCGCATGCCTTCATTTCCATTGCGCTGTTGCTCAGCATGTTTCGGTCAGCATAACTGGCCTTGAATATTGCAGAATGGCGCATTTTTGAGTTTTGCATACGCGCAACCTGTTGCGCATGGCGCAACCCTTTTGAATATCTGGGCCAATGTGCATTTAAACTGTTTTTATTTATTTAGATGTATCTATGGAATCCAGGAAGCTTTTTTTCTGTAGAGAATTTAATTCATGAAACAAGGTATTAGATTTGTTGATTCTCTTGGGGAAGTCCTTTTGGTCATTTGGCCTTAGGTAGTTCTCTAAAAGTTAGAACTGATTTACTCCTGTAAGACTGGGGTTTACTTTAGGATCTTTGTTCACTTTCAGTCACTCAGTAATTTGACATGTTCATCCTTTAATGGGTAGATTGTTCATGTTCAACCATGCTCCAGAGTCATTTGGGACAGTTTCTGGTATCCCCATAGCTATTTGGCAGATGAACCTTATTTTGGGCTTTGTTATGGTGATTTGGCATTTTAGCAACTATTAATGCCATTTAATTGAAGCCATGTATGGCCTGTTTATGGCTGGCTTGTACTTGGGTCTACTTTAATGCATTTATGCCTAAACCGAATGGATTATAACCCAGGTGGAGGATTTGCACAGTGGATAATGGGATAAAGACTGGGGTGGTCTCATCTCAGTTGGAGCAATGGTTGTGAACTTACAGCCATTGGATGGTTTAGGGTAAATTGCTATGTCTGATGCTGGTCACGATTTTGGAAGCAATGTGAGTTAATAAGTCAGACCTAACTGTCTGGATTTTAAATTATGCCCCTAGCAATTTGGGGTCCATTCCTTTACTTTACTTTGCAGTGTATTCATTACAAGCAATAAGTGTCCAATTCAGTATAATGTATTTTGTAAAGGGTTTTTCAGAAATAATACAATTTTACATTTTACTAACTGAAGGTAAATCAAATGTATTTATGATTCAGTTATGCTTTAGATTCAATTTTATGATAGTTACCACTTTGTATTTTGATATGTTTGTAATCTTTTAGATAGCATTGTGAAGACTTTGGGCTGGATTCACAAAGCTTTCTGAAGGTGCAAAACCTTCCCTAAGTACCCAAAACTGCCGTAGCTACAGAAAAACAGGGGAGATTGCTCTGAGTGCTATTCAAAAAAGCCTCCGCAGCTGTGGAAAAAAACACTATGAACTGTGGAAAAAAGTGCAGCTGAGGAAGTCCCTGAGGAAAAAAGTGTTGTATAAGTAAGGCACAGCCCCTCAAAGGCTTTTCTCAGCCAGGTTTTTTCCTGCAGTTGTGGAAAAAATGTTACACACATTGGAGTGAGGTGTAACTCTCCCTCAGCAAGCTGCAGTAGTGCCCCAACAATTGTAATCAATTATGGTGGAGGTGAGGCACAGGTAATAGCATCCCAGTGGGTATAGCAGTGGCTGCTGTTACAGCAATAATAGCACACATTGCCATGAAATGGCAACAGGCAACAACCACCAGACCCAGTGCAGCCCATGATGGAGCCCCACAGGCAGTAGAGCCTGACCAGCCTGCAGTGAGTGCTACCCCTGCAGGCATCAGGAACACCCCAGGGAGGGACAACCAGCAGTGACAGTCGGCCACTGTGGTGCCATGGTATCGCTGGTACCTGTGGTGCTGCAGTGGTTCTAGTTTAGGGACTGGTTTCTGGTGTCTTTATGGGCACTTTCAGCTTCATGCTATGGCAGCAATATAAAAGTCTGCTGCTCCAGCTAATTAGGTTCACCGTTGCTGTGCCTCTTAAGCCGTGTTCAGCAGTTGCAGATTCACCGCACTTACTCAATTTCCGTACTGCGGGGAATTTTACAGAATTCCACACCTTCGCAACTTTTCTTTGGGAATATCCTGCAACTGTTTTTCTGCAGTGCTGCAGGCCTTTTTCCTGCAGCTGTGGGATTTTTGGCTTTCTTTGAGAATCCTGCCCTTTATGTCGAACAATAAACTAACTAACTAACTAGGCAATACATTGGGGCAGTGTGGCCCACTGTTTCCTTGCAGACAGGGACCACTGTGTTTAATTAACACATAACTATTTGATACATTGTAGCCTTGGTGTGTAGTGCTTTTTTATGTTTTTTTCTTCATTTTCCAATGTGTCACAGTAAATGACTAATATGCATTTCTGCATACTTTCACCTGAAATTTCAGAATCATGTTCCCCAAGGTGTCCCCTAACCACCACTAGAAGCACAATTCTGTACTCCAAACAAATATAGGGTAAATTGTTTGGGGCCCTTCATGTGCTTTACGAGAAAACAGCTTTGTTCCTCTTTAAACTAATGCATTTAGAGAGTCACAGAAAATGGCTATGTTTGTCATTTCTGCTTAGTTTTACTGAAATTTCAGAACTGTGTCCCTCAATATGTCCCCTAACCAGACCTAGAAGCATACATCTATACTCCAAGTGAAAGTTCAATTTTGGGGGGGCATCATGTGTTTTCTGAGAAACCACTTTGTTACCTCTGAAAATAAGCTGCTTAGAATGTCACAGAAAATGGCTGATAGGTTTAGCATCGCTGCATATGTTTGCTTGAAATTTCAGAATCATATTCCCTAAGGTGTCCCCTAACCACCCCTAGAAGCACAAATCTGTACTTCAAGTAAAAGTTCATTTTTTTGGGGGCTTCATGTACTCTGTGAGAAACAGCTTTTGGGCCTTAGACAGATATGAATGCAATTTGAGAGTCACATAAAATGGTCACTATGTTTGGCATTTCTGTGTACCTTTGCCTGAAATTTCAGAATTATATTCTCCAAGGTATCTCCTAACCACTCCATGAAGTACAAGTTTGTACTCCAAGAAAAAGTTCATTTTTGGGGGGGTGCCTCGTGTGCTTTTGGAGAAATAACTTTGTTCCCAATGAAACTAATGCATTTAGAGTGTCACAGATGTAGCTGACCCCCTACCCGGTGTCTATGGGTATGCTGATGGTAACTGTCCATGGGGAGGCAGTGGCCACAGCAAATACTGTGCCAGAAATGTCTTGCATTTACCAGGTCTTCACAGTCACACTGGGGTGCAAGGCTATTCATGTGCTGGGCCAAAAGACAACCAATTTAGCCATAATAAACATTTGGAGAAATAACTCAAGGCAACAGCTCAGTAAACAAACAATGGGGATCCCATTTAATAAAGAAACTACTGAACTCCATGGAGCAGAAAATTAACTGGGCTGAGGTAGGCAGCACATATCTTGAACCAATATGGTCCCACAGTTCACATTAACAAACAGTTCACATTTGAAGACAGTTCACTTTGGCAAACAGTTCACATAATTTCCCATGGGGCATGATTCAGATGTCCCCAAATTCAAGCAGCTCTAAACTTCACAGTTCACCAAAACCTTTTCCCAACAGAACAAACAGGCCTTGTACCTTGGGGCCACCAACTCCATCCTGGTGCCCCCTCTTGACTGGCTCACTGTGGCATCTCCACATGGAACAAGCTGGCCTCTTGTAGCCTTGGTGTGTAGTGCTGTTTTATGTTTTTTTCTTCATTTTCCAATGACTAGCTCCATCCTGACTCCCATCTTGGCTTGTGTGGCTTCTCTTGGGTGATGGTCCCCACAAGTTTCAGTCAACCCATCCCCAAGCTGTAGCCGGCACCTACTCATTCCTTCTCTCTCCATCTCACATGCCAGGGCTTCAGCAACTGGAAGTAAAACCACTCCCAGTCATCTGACTCTTTGGCTGTGTCTTGCATCCCCTCTCTGGCTGCAGTCCTAATGGGATCTTTCATTCCAGTACCACTGGGGTGGCATAGCTGGGGTCCTACATGGGGTTTGAAGTTTCAGCTGCTGCCATGTCCTCCCACAGGCTCCCTCTCTTTCCTGTCTGTGACCTAAAAACCTCCATCCAACCAGAGAAGGCAATTGCCCCCACTCCAGTTCTCTCCCTCTCTCTCTCCCCTGTGAACCCACGGTTATATCCTGCCTGCCCTTGGTAACCTTCCACCTTCCATCCAGCAGCAGGTCCCAAAGAGCAGCACAGAGTTAAACCTTAACTGACCAGGCTCCATATCCCTCTCTAATTACTTACTGGAGCATAAACTGTACCATGTCTTAGGCTCTACTCCATCTTGGGGGGATTGCACAGAAAATGGGTCATATGTTTGGCTTTTCTGCATACATTTGCCTGAAATTTCAGAACCATGTTCCCCAAGGTCATCCCTAACCCTCCTCCCAGAAGCACAAGTCTGTACTCCAAGCAAAAGTTTTTTTTTTTGGTTGGGGGGAGGAGGTCACCAAACTAGAATGCATTTGAGGAACTGGGAACCTGGTAAAACATAATATTGTTGAGGACTTGTTAGAAAGGTAAGCTATGCTTTCTACAGAAAGTTTCATTTTTTCTTATTGGCATTAAGAAGAGAATTGCAGGATTCCATTAAAGTGTAGTCATTTTTTAACCAGAGGGGGTGAAATACAACTGAAGTTGCTTGATTCCTGTGCTAGAGACCTAGAATTTGGAAGGATAGTTGTGCAACATAATAGAAGTGTCCTGCTGGCTGAGCAGTGAGTTCATTTTTATCCCTGGACTCAGTAGAGTGGTTTGTGTAGGAGCAGTGGTCTAGTAAACTGTGGTGTTGGTTGACTTACTATAAAGGGCAGTACTCACCAGGGTGGTGGAGCAGTGGTGTATTTGATTGTTTCTAACAGTCACCAGTGGTTGTGGCCTACCCACCCATCCTTCCCTCACCCCGCCCCCCCCAGGCATGGCATTTCCTTTATAGCAAAGGTTCTGACATCACTTCCTCAACAGGTCTTGGGGCAGAACTGTCATATTCTTAATAATCCAGCACAGTGCATAGAGGGTAAGTGCACACCAAAAAAAACCAACAAAAATATATATATATTTTATATATTACTCATTGTATATTATAAGGAAGAGGGACATGTGGGGAGTGGTGCAATGCACTGGCTGTGGACAGGCAGCAGTTTTCTGGGAGACATTCTGGAACCTGTGTTGCTGCCCTATTTGCAGGCAACTGTCAGCTCTGGGGAGGAGGTTGCCCACCTCCAGGCTGAACTGGCAAGGACTAAGGAGGCCTCCCCACCCAAAGAGTACCAGTTCCACAACCACTGCCTCAGAGGTTGCCATGTGTGAAGAGCAGATGGACCACAGTAGGTTCTGGGAGGGTGAGGGTGGTGGGAACAGAGATGTAGCCCCTGGGTTGTACTCTACAAAATCATATGTCAGTCTGGCAAATCAAGGTTCCTCTATGACGACACCCTCAGTGGAGACCAAGAAGAATGCTGGGGACATCCACAAGGGAGACCCACAAAAGAGTGGCAAGGGACACCACAGGGGAAAGAAACAGCTTCTGATAGGGGACTCAATTGTTAGGGGTGTAGAACTGGGGAAGGGAGAGGAGAGGGAAGTAAGGTGTCTGCCTGGTGCCATGGCTTGGAGGGACAGGAAGCAAATCCTCAGGATTGCAGAAGCAGCACCACAGGAGAGGGAACTAGATATCATTGTCCACCTTGGGACAAATGACCTAGCTAGGCATGAGATCAGTGCAGTGCAGGATGAATTTGTGGATATGGGGAAGGGGTCTCAGACAGGTAGCAAGCCTGGTAACCTTCTCAGAGGTGCTGCCAGTCTATGGCAGGGGTGAGGCTAGGGTACTGCACACCATGCAGTTTAATGAATGGTTGCAAAACTGGTGCAGAGCACAGGGCTTTGGCTTCATTGGGGACTGGGGGTCCACCTGGAGAGATGAAGGTCTATACTGGCATGATGGTCTGCATCTGTCCAGGAAGGGAAATAAGCTCATAGGTGACAGGTTTAAAGGCTTCCTTGGCAAGCTTTTAAACTAGCCAAGGGGGAGGCGCTGATAGGAAACAGGAAAGCTCAAGCCTCCCCCCACAAAACATGGCAGGTAGTACAGTAAACACTGAGGTACAGAGCTTGACAGATGGCAGGACAGGGGTAAATGGAAAAATAGATAAGGGCAATAAGAGCAGGGATGGGGTAAAAAAGGATAAAGCCAACATTAAATGGAGGGCAATGAGTACCAATGCCCACAGTCTGGGAAACAAGCTTCCAGTGCTAGTAGCCCTGATGGAAGAGGAACACTTGGATACTGTGGCAGTCACAGAAACATGGTACATGGAGAACCATGATTGAGATGTCAACATACCAGGGTACACAATCTACAGAAGGGACAGGGAGGGTAAAAGAGGAGGTGGAGTAGCTCTCTACGTAAGGGAAGGGATCAAAGCTACAGAACTAAAAAGTAAAGGGGGAGGAGAAGAGGCACTCTGGGTCACCTTGGAGACAGGGAATGGCATCACAATCCACACAGAGGTTGTATACAGACCCCTGACTCAAGGAGAGGAAATGGACAAGAAAATGATAGAAGGCATTCTCAAAATGGTTGAAAAGGGGAGATACTGTTGATGGGTGACCTGAATATGCCTGGATGACATGGACTGCAGCCACATCTAAGAGCAGGGTCTTTCTCGATGTCCTAGGGGGCATGCCTTAGACAGCTAGTGGTGGAACCCACTCAGGAGGGAGCAATATTAGACCTGGTACTCTCAAATGGAGAGAGGATCACAAATTTAGAAGTCAGTAGACATCTGGAAAAAAAAGCGACCAATGCACAGTGTGCTTCACAATAAACACAACCATGGAGACAAGCCATACAAAGACAAGGATACTGGACTTCAGAAGGGCTGACTTTGGCATAATGGGTGAATACCTGAGGAATGCATTAGCAAATAGCCAGAAAGGAGGGGTGGAAAAACAATGGAGAAAAATCAAAACTGCCATCATGGAGGCAACGAGCCTTTGTGTGAAACAAAGAAAACAAAGCGGAATAAAAAAACACTATGGTTCTCATAAGAGGTGTCAGGGAAGGTTAAGGAGAAAAAGGCTCCATTCAAAAAGTATTTGGAATCACAGAAGGAGCACGACAGGGAACTGTATCAATTAAAGTAGAAAGAAGTGGGGAAGGCAGTCAGAAAAGCAAAGGCCCAAACCGAGGGAAAAATAGCCAACTCAGTTAAGAAGGGGGCTAAAACCTTTTATAGGTACATTAGGGAGCATAGAAAGGTTAGGGGAGGGATAGTGAAGATTAATAAAGGAGTGAGGAGGTGGGCAGAGGGAGACAGTGAAAAGGCAGAGATACTGAATGAATACTTTTGCTCAGTATTCACAAAAGAAGAAGAGGAGGAGTTACCTAAACCAAACAATAGGAGCACTCTGGGTAGTGGGGTTAACGTCAGTCCATTTACAGAAGAAAGAGTCCTGAAAGAACTCCTAAAACTCAATGTGGACAAAACAATGGGGCCTGACGGGATTCACCCTAGAATCCTAAAAGAGCTAAGGGAGGACCTAGTGACACCACTAACCACACTTTTTAACAAATCATGGGAAGATGGGGTGGTACCTGAGGACTGGAGGAGGGCATATGTGATTCCCCTTCACAAACGTGGGAGCAAGGCAGAAGCAGAAAACTACAGACCTGTTAGTTTGACCTCAGTGGTGGGGAAAATGATGGAATCACTTCTGAAAGAAAGAATTGTTCGGTACCTAGAGGCCAGCGGGGCACAGGACCCAAAGCAGCATGGATTCACAGCAGGAAGGTCATGTCAGATAAATCTAATCGATTTCTTTGACTGGGTGACCAATGTAATAGACCAGGGAGGGGCTGTGGATATGGCCTACCAAGACTTTAGCAAGGCATTTGACACAGTCCCGCACAAAAGATTAATAATCAAGTTAGCCAGCCTGGGAGTGGGTCCCAGGGTGGTAGCCTGGGTAGCAAACTGGCTGCACAACAGGACACAGAAGGTAATAGTGAATGGAACACATTCTGAAGAAAGGGGGGTTACTAGTGGAGTACCTCAGGGCTCAGTACTGGGTCCAGTCCTTTTTAACGTCTTTATAGGTGACATTGCAGAGGGTCTGGAAGGAAAGGTATGCCTCTTTGCAGATGACATAAAGATCCATAACAGAGTTGATACACAAGGGGGGTAGAAAGGATGAGAAGGGAGTTGGCAAGGTTGGAGGAATGGTCAGACAGATGGCAACTTAGATTCAATGCAAAGAAGTGCAAAGTAATGCACCTGGGAAATAAAAATCCAGGAGAAGAGTACACAATAGCAGGGGAGGTACTAACAACAACAATAATGGAAAGGGATCTGGGTGTAGTCATATCAGATGACCTAAAGGTGGGTAAGCAATGTGAGAAGTCAGTAAGGAGAGCCAGGGGGATACTGGGATGCATAGGGAGGGGCATCACAAGTAGATAAAGTGAAGTGGTTATCCCTCTGTACAGACAGTTGGTGAGACCCCATCTGGAGTACTGTGTGCAGTTTTGGAGACCTGATCTACGCAAGGACATAGACAGGATGGAAGCAGTCCAGAGGAGGGCAACTAAAATGGTGCAGGGTCTACATCAGAAACCATATGAAGAGAGACTGAGAGAGCTTAATATGTATACCCTTGATGAAAGGAGGGACATGGGGACATGATAGAAACTTTAAAGTACCTCAAGGGAATCAACAAAGTCCAGGAGGGTAGCATCTTTCAGAAAAAGAGATGTGTAAGAACAAGGGGGCACAATTTAAAGTTAGAGGGGGGACGGCTCAGGGGTAATGTGAGGAAATTCTTTTTCACGGAGAGAGTGGTGGACACATGGAACCACCTTCCTGGAGAGGTTGTGGGGTCTAAAACAGTGGGGGAATTCAAACATGCATGGGACAGACATAAGGCAATTATAGTGGGGGGTTGCAGGAAGTAGGCTGTTGGTTAACTAGAATCTGCAGCTTATCCAATAGGTAGGAAAATGGGCAGACTGGGTGGGCCAAGTGGTCCTTATCTGCCGTCAAAGTCTATGTTTCTATGTTTCTCTATGCTCTCTGAGAAACAGTTTTGTTCCCAGTGAAACTAATGCCTTCAAAGTGTCACAGAAAATAACTGAGAGGTTTGGCATTTCTACATACTTTTGTCTGAAATTTCAGAATCATGTTCCCCAAGGTGTGTTCTAACCATTCCTAGAAGCACAAGTCTGTACTCTAAGTGAAATGTCTGGGTTGCGCCATGTGCTCTGTTGCAAATTGATTCAGACCATAGACAGTGACACACACTAAAGAAGAGAATGAAGTGCTAGTGCTACTATTTAATGGAAAACAGACAGCGTAAGGGGAGTGCCACACAGCAGAAAAATAGGTGTTGCATCACTGACTACTGCAGAATACCTGCAAATCATGTGCCACATGAAATGGCAAAAAACAACATGACATTAGGCACAACTGTATACCCGTTGCCATAGCTAGATGTTCTAGCTTCTTCAGCAACCTTCTGGCACATGACAGGCCATTAGTGTTTCAAAAAAAGAATGATGTCTGTCCGACATGCTTATTGTTTTTTGCAGGAAGATTAGCAGGTACAGAAACCTACTTGCATATCTCTTTCAAAGTTGATAATCTAACTTATAAGGCCCTGCAAGGTTTGGGAATGGGTTACCTGTTTGAGCTCTTGCACCCTCACATATCCTCATGTTCTCTTCACACTGCTGAGAAGGGCCTCCTGGTAGTTCCTTGAGCAAGGTTAAAAACTTCTGGGGACCAGGCCTTTGAGGTAGTGGGACCTGTGCTCTGGAATACCTTACTGAGAACTTTGAGGGAGGTTCCCTTTGTGGAGGCCCTCAGCGGCATCTTGAAACCTTTCTGTTTATCCAGGCATTTGGGGACTAATTTTCCCCTGGCTAGTAAAGTCTCAGTTAAAGTATTTAGTGAATATTTAATGATTATTTATGAATTTATTTATTTAGAACTGTTTCTTGACATCATTGCTAGTTAAGTTTGGAATATGTCTGCTTGCTTTTATCAAAGTTGATTTTAATGTACTATGCTGTAATGGTGCTCTGAGCCTCAAGGGACTGGAAGGGCACCAGATATAAATATAGACTACTACTACTACTACTACATGTGAGACTGCCAGTATTTGCAAAATATTTGTTTGTCTAACATGTTTTTGTGTTGCTGGCAGAAAAGCATGCACTGCAGCTCACATGACAGGCCAGCAGTGTTTCAAAAATGTATATCTGTCTGGCATGCACAGAAGAGGTAACTTGCACTGATTGAAGGTTGGCACTGTGAAGTAAGTACCAGAGAAGGAGGCTTACAGTGACTGAAGCTAGACCCACTGGAATAGGCCTCTGAGGAGGATGGGTGCACCTTGCAGTACTCTTTCAAGTATTTTTTAAAATGGTTGGGCCAAGCTGTTCCATTGGCATATCAATGACGCCTGTGATGCCATCCACCTGTGTTCAGCAACAATCCTGGCTTATCAGAAGCTCACTGAAGGGAGGAGGATTGAGCATGCTCCTCTTCTGGGGAGGGAGGGATGCTCCTCTGCTCTACTGTCACTTGGGTAACCACAGGTGGCATTGCAGTCAGAACTGTGAGTGGGAGGGAGGATGCCGGGTTGCACCGTGCTTGGGCACACATCTGCATGTGCACTGGTGCCCTTGCCACTGTTGTCCAGAGGGCTGAGGAACATAAGGTGAGAAATTTCTGATGTGCTGCAGCATGAAGTCAACACACATAGGCCCAACTGCTCCCAGTTGCCCACTGGTCCTCTTACACATGAGATGGACCCAAGGGAGGTCATGACTGTTGACATGCTCTAGAGAGTCCACCATGAAGGAAAGGCCCTTCATGGACCTCCTGGGGACCAGGTAAGCAACAGAGAAGGGCAGCAGATGGCCCTGGAAGGTAACCTTCCAGAGGTGGGCAATGCCAGTGAAGGGGTGAAAAAAATACGGAAAATAAAGAAAGGCTGGTCAGGCCAATGGACTCACTCATCAATTACAATTTCATTCAATTTGTTATCACCTTCATGCTGAAATGTTCTCTCTTGCTATCATCAGTATCTGAATTGGAACAAGACAGGAATTTATACAGGATTTCTGATGTAGATTCTTGTTTAGTCTGTGTCAGTAGAGCTGTAACATTGTGTGGAATTAAATGGCCATTCATTTTTATGAATATGAGTCTCTCAACATTTTGTGGTGACAGATTTGTACATCCTTCAGTAATGACGGCCCTTTATGAGCTGAGAACTCTTAGGGAATGGACACTGGATGGTGAGTAGATCAAACAGGGTACTGCCACAGAAAACAATGTAGTCCACTCCTTAAACTTTGTGGCCTATTACAAGTATGGCTGCTCATCAATGTGCAAGTTCTTTAAGTCACTCAGGTATGCCTCCATCATTAATTCTGCAAACTAATGGGTAATGTCCTCCTTCTCCAACTCCTCAATACCCACCTGTGATGGTGCTGCCCTAGAGACAGCTAGAACTGCTATTACTAGTGCGCCTTTTAAGAGGTTGTAGTGCTGATTATTCTGATGTCCAAGGTGTCCATAGATGTATCATTGTCTAAGTCACTATTGGGATAATTTTCCAAGGATTGTGATTTCCAGGGTTTTTATTCCATCCTCACCTTTGTTAGTTTTGTTGTCAGTTGCTATCCATACTTCTTTTCAAAGTAGTGATTGTTCTCCTGCTGGAATACATCTGGTCCCCCTTCGGAAGTGCTGGTAATCCATGTTTGTACTGCGTGTTTAATCAGGTGACAACTCTGTACTCTGTGGATTCCTGTATGAATTGTAGAACATTTTTTTCTTAAGTAGTGTCTGCATGCCTTCCATGAGTGGAGTACAAGCATAATTATCACATACTTCCAGTTGCTGACGCACATGACACCAATGTCTGCCTCAGCACATGCCGAAATGGGACTGCTTGGCAAATGGATGCCATATGGCCCCTAACTGCCTGCCTGGCATATTTAGAAGGCTATAAGATGAGAATCAGGCTATCCATGTGATCCAGCTGGTCTGTTGTTGAACTCATGAATTCTCCCCTGAGGCATCTTGGATGGTGTAAGTGAGGATATAGTTAGAAAGACAAAAAAAAGGAGATACTTAAGAAATGAAGGTATTACTTAATGACAGGAAAATGACTGTATTTGGGCAACCCTTTGTTTCAGCCTGGTAAATCTAATGTGCTATTTGCTAAATCTGATTAAGGAGAACTGGATGAAGGAATAAAAACAAAGATGCCTTGTTGGTGGGATTGAACTGTTTCTATTGGCAGTGTTTGTATTTTGGCAGGCAAGTTGCAGTCAATGACATCATCAGTCTTCTGTGACCAGGATTAAAAATCCTGGGGCTGCATGTCCCGGCATCACAGTGGCAAAGAGGAGAGGGTAAGTGCATGAATACATATACATTAGTAAAGGTTTTGCTTTCTTGTGGCAGGTTACCTTGGGTTCAAACAGATGGGAGTATCAAGAGACATTTTATAGACCCAGAGACACAGGAAGAAAGGGGGAGATGGCCACTAGAGGACCTAACCAAGATGGCTGTTGATCTTCAAACTCCTCACATCCAAGACTTTCATCCTAAATCATCTGACAGCTCTCTTTCTCAAAGTCTCTTTTTGCCAGCTAGGTGGCACTTATTTAATGCTATTGATGCTGTTTCTCTCTTTAGTTGCAGACTTTCTCATATCTGACTCAACATTTTTGGTGACTGGAATTTCATGGGGCTGGAACTGCTTCATTGGACCATTGCCAGCCAAGATGGCATCAGACAAGTCAGCTCCCCAGGCAGCAGTAGTGCTACCACTTGAAATGTTGGTAGCCAGGGTTCAGAAGTGAGCCTGAGTTATCAGGGGCTGGCTAAGGGGAGGAGGATTGAGAATACCAAAGGATGCTGTCCTCCTCTGGGGAGGTTGGTCTGTGCACCACTGCAGTACTGCCACCTGGACGACCACAGGTGGGAGTGCAAGAAGAGCTATGATGGGTGGGAGGGTGCTTCCTGACTGGGATGTTGACACACTTGGCATGCAGATGCCCTTTCTAGTCCCAGCTCATGAGGCACAAGGGGAAGGGAACAGAAAAAACTGAAAATCCAGTTGTCTTCAGAATGATGCCACCTCTGCTTGCAGGCCCTGCACTGCTCACTGTACTCCTGACCCACATCCTAGCTAAACTCTTCCTAGGCTTGGGGACCTGGGGGCTCCACCACAAGGGACAAACTGTGGGGCACTGTAGGGTCAAAAGATAAGTCCCAGAGACAGTGAGTGGTGGGGCTGGGAGAGAGAGAGACAGGCTGATAGAGGAAGGCTGGGTGTTAAGAGGGCATGAAGTACAGTAAATTAAAAAAAAAATTGCATCAGACTCCTCACATCAGTTTGCCAGATGCAGCATCTGTTCTGACAATGTTCTCCAGAATACTGGATGAGATATTTGATGTGTGCAGTGCTGTTTCCTCCCTACAGTTGCAAATGGACAAGGAGAGGAGGCTATGTGGGTCACCTTGGAAACTGGAAAGGGCACCGCAATCTGCACAGGGGTTGTGTACTGACCCCCATGTCAGGGGGAAGGAATGGACAAGGATATGATAGAAGGCATTCTTAGAATGGCAGAGAAAGGGGAGATACTGTTGATGGGAGACCTGAATATGCCAGATGTTAACTGGAGCACATTTGCTGCAACCACATCCAAGAGCAGGGCCATTCTTGATGCTCTACAGGTGACAGGTATTAGACAGCTAGTTTCAGAACCCACTCGTGAGGGAGCAATCTTAGACCTCGTACTCTCAAACGGGGGCAGTGAGAGGATCTCAGATCTAGAAGTGGGTTGCCATCTGGAGACAAGTGACCATCAAACAGTGTGGTTCACGTTAAATTCAGCTACAGAGTCAAGCCATACAAAAGTGAGGGTACTGGACTTTAGGAGGGCTGACTTTGGCAAGATGGGAGGTGCCTCAGAAAAGCACTCAGCAAACAGGCTAGAAGGAGGTGGCACAACAATGGGGAATTATCAAAACTGCCATCACAGAGGCAACAAGCCTTGTGTGAAGCAAATAAACAAATCAAAACAAAGAAAATGCCACTATGGTTCTCAAAAAGGTGGCTGTGAAGGTCAGGAAGAAAAAGATAGCATTCCAGAAGTATAAGGAAACACAGAAGGAGCAGGACAGAGAGCTGTACCAGTTAAGGCAGAAGGAAGCAGGGAGGGAAGTCAGAATAGCAAAGGCCTAAACTGAGGAAAAGATAGCCAACTCGGTTAAGAAGGGGGATAAAACCTTTTATAGGTACATCAGTGAGCATAGAAAGACAAAGGGAGGGATAGTGAGGCTGAATAGAATGAACGGTGGGTGGGCAGAGGGGGACAGTGAAAAAGCAGGAATACTGAATTAATATTTCTGCTCAGTATTCACAAAAGAGGAGGGACAAGTGCCTAATCCAATTAACAGAAGCACTCTTGATAGGGGGGTCGATCCCAGTCCTTTCACAGAAGAAAGGGTTCTGCAAGAACTCCTGAAACTGAAGATGGACAAAGCAATGGGTCCTGATGGAATTCACCCCAGAATTCTAAAAGAATTAAGGGAGGAACTAGTGAAACCACTGGCTACTCTTTTTAATAAATCATGGGAGGATTGTGTGGTACCTGAGGACTGGAGGAAGGCGGATGTGATTCCCCTTCACAAAAGTGGGACCAAGACAGAGGCAGGAAATTACAGACCTGTCAGTCTGACCTCTGTGGCAGGGAAAGTGATGGAGTCACTTCTGAAGGAAAGAATAGTTGAGTACCTAGAGGCCAGTGGAGCACAGGACCCAAGGCAGCATGGGTTCACAGCGGGAAGGTCATGTCAGATGAATCTAATAGATTTCTTTGACTGGGTGACCAAAGTAGTAGACCAGGGAGGGGCTATGGACATGGTCTACCTAGACTTTAGCAAGGCATTTGACACAGTCCCACAAGATTAATAGTCAAATTAACCAGCCTGGGAGTGGGACCCAGGGTGGTAGCCTGGGTAAAACATTGGCTGGACAACAGGACACAGAAGTAATTGTAAATGGAGTCCACTCTGAAGAAGGGGTTACTAGTGGGGTACCATGAGGTTCAGTATTGGGTCCAGTCCTTTTAATGTCTTCATCAGTGACATTGCAGAGGGACTGGAAAGAAAAGTATGCCTTTTTGCAGATGACACAAAGATCTGCAACAGGGTCGATAAACAAGGAGGCGTGGAAAGGATGAAAAGGGACTTAGCAAGGTTGGAGGAATGGTCAGAAGTATGGCAGCTAGGATTCAATGCAAAGAAGTGCAAAAAATTGCACCTGGGAAACAAGAACCCAGGGGAAGAATACACAATGGGTGGGGAGGTAGTAACAACAACAAAAAAGGAAAGGGACCTGGGGGTAATCATATCAGATGACCTTAAGGTTAGCAAGCAATGTGAGAAGGCAGTAGGGAGGGCTGGGGGTATACTGCAATGTATAGGGAGAGGCATCATCAGCAGAAAGCAGGAAGTTGTTATCCCTCTGTACAGACAGTTGGTGAGACCCCATCTGGAGTACTGTGTCCAGTTCTGGGGACCCCGTCTCCGCAAGGACATAGACAGGATAGAGGCAGTCCAGAGGAGGGCAACTAAAATGGTGCAGGGTCTGCAAGAGAAGTCATATGAGGAGAGATTAAGGAGCTTAATATGTATACCCTTGAGGAAAGAAGGAGAGGGAGACATGATGAAACTTTAAGTACCTCAGTGGAATCAACAAAGTCCAAGAGGATAGCATCTTTCAGAAAAAGACTTGAAAGAACAAGGGACACAATTTAAAGATAGAAGGAGGGCGGTTCAGGGGCAATGTGAGAAAATATTATTTCACAGAGAGGGTAGTGGATGCATGGAACAGCCTTCCTGAGGAGGTTGTGGGGTCTAAAACTGTGGGAGAATTCAAGAATGCATGGGACAGACAGAAGGCAATTCTTGTGGGGGGTAGGAAGAAATAGGCTGTTGGTTAACTAGGATCTGCGGCCTATCCTGTAGGTAGAGAAATGGGCAGACTCTATGGGCCCAGTGGTCCTTATCTGCCGTCAAAGTCTATGTTTCTATGTTTCTGTGTTTCTGTGGGAGATAGGTGAACGATCTTGAATGCAGTGGTTGCCACAAAAATCTTCACTTAGTCAACTTCTCTGAGGGGCTGAAAGCAAAAATATCTGCACATTCCTGCAGTTAGTGTTAATAAAGTTGCTGGATGTATAAGACACAGGAAACCATTTAGAAAGTACTGTAAATGTGTTCATGGAGTACTTGGCCCCAAAATGAAGTCTGGTGTGCATGCTGGCCCACACCATCCCTATTTCTATGCTGCATTGCTGAAGAGAAAGTGCTCCAATTGGAATGTGAAAAGGGACCCCTGACCTGACATGGGCACATCATTTTGTTTTTCCAGGACTTCTCAAAAAAAGTGCTGGATCAGTCCAAGCTGTTCTAGCTGGTGAAGCAATCACTGCAATCAATGGATATTCTAAATTTACAAGATGTGTGTTTCAACATAATTTTTAAAAAGCTGCAGTTCATGTTATCCTTTTCAGGATTTGATAGATGCACATTGAATGATTTAACTGTTAGTAAACCAAAAGTGTACAGCATAAAATGTACTTGATCTAAATTGTGTGTAAGGCTTCTTACACTTAACCTGTTGCTGATTTCTGGAAATGTGTATCCTAATCCTGGCCCATTTACTATTGATTCTACATCAAGCAGATGACCAAAACAGAGTGGAATTCAGATGTCACATATAAATGTAAGAAGCCTTGTCCCTAAACATGATCAGTTTGTTGCTTCGGTCTTACAACATAAATATGATGTTATTTCTTCATCAGACACATGGTTACCTTCTTGAATTGAAGACAGGGATATAGAAATCTCTGGTTACCACTTTTTTAGATGTGATAGAACTGTTAAGCAAGGTGGAGGATATTTTTTTTTATATAAAAAAAATTTAAGTGTCATTGATTTACAGATAACATCTGAAGATCCTTCTTCTGAATTCCTTGCCTTAAACTTAACAAATGGAAAACAAAAAAAAAATCAGATTGTTGCTAAAATGTATCTTCTCCCTGATTCTTACAAAATTGATTTTGGATATTTTTTAAAATGTTACAAAAAGCTTAGCAGAAATTTAGAAAAAGTAATTTTTTGTGATTTTAACATTGATTGGAATGCTAAAAATAATAAATATTATTGTGATACTATTAGTGAGATGTCCCTGATGCAGCTTATAAATGAACCAACTCGTATTAACTACTCCACAGTCTCTGGTACAGTTATTGATTGTTTGCTGGTTTCCATTGAAGAAAGGATAAAACATGTGCAAATTTTGCCAGATCCGTTGAGTGATCACTCACCTATAGAATGCATTGGGTCCACTAAAAAACAAAAAGTCTACCCTGTTAAAATGAGAGTAAGGATTTTACCAAAGGACAAAACTGATGATTTTAAAATAGTTTGAGTCTGATAGATTGGTCTTTTATTGATTATATTCCAGATGTTGGTCTAGAGTTTGATTTCTTTTTGACAGAATTTAATAGTCTGTGGAATTTTTTTGCTCCTTATAAAAATAAAATAAAAAGGGGCAAATCTCATAAATGGGTAACCCCACAATTGGTACAATTGGTACAGAAGCCCATCTTCTTCCAAGTTGTGTACAGGAGTGCTTGGAAACAACTGAGAAGCTGCATGGGATATACTATTTTGGACAAATTATCTGTAACTAAACTCTCTCTCTCTCTTGCTTACATCTGAGAGAAGTTTTCCTCACTTTTAAAGTGGCATTGCTTGGTATTTGTTTTAGTTTTTAATTCAGAAAGGGTTTTTTTAAAACTGCTTATCTTCTGTATATTTGATTTTCCTTTGTGGCTAACTGGACTGATTACTAGAATTCTGTGAGAATCTGCATCAATATATTTTGCAACTTTAGGTGGGGTTGTGTGATTCAAAATAGCAAAAGCTGCAGGTTGTAACTGGATGCCAAACATAGCCTGAGGTGGGGGTAATTGTCTTCACAAGTTAGAGCTCAGCATCATAGCCATTTGTCTAGCTAGACCATTTGTCAGCATTGTTCAATTACTATAAACTAGTGGTGTGATCCTGTGTGAGGCAGAAGCCCATCTTCTTCCAAGTTGTGTACAGGAGTGCTTGGAAACAACTGAGAAGCTGCGTGGGATACACTATTTTGGACGAATTATCTGCAACTAAACTCTCTCTCTCTTGCTTACATCTGAGAGAAGTTTTCCTCACTTTTAAAGTGGCATTGCTTGGTATTTGTTTTAGTTTTTAATTCAGAAAGGGTTTTTTTAAAACTGCTTATCTTGTCAGCATCCTCAGAAGGGCTGAAATAACTGCATATTTGATTTTCCTTTGTGGCTAACAAACCACCAGGCTGTTTTGGGGCTGGAGAGGTTTATCTGTGTCTGACTTGGATGTCTGGATTTTTCTCTGTTTTGATTAGCAGGGTACTTTCTCTGTCAAATTGTTGTGTAGGGTATCTTGCTGACAGGAAGGCACTCATCACAGCGGTGGGTGAGAGCTTTTAGTCGATTGTTTTGTGAGGACACAGTTTAGGCCCAACCCTTCCCACCCCTCACCCACCCACCCTGAAATAGTTCCTTTATACCTGAGGTTCTGACATAATTTCCTCTAGTGCAAGGTGCATTTCACTGTCATATCCTCTCTAGCACACTGCACTGATAATATATAAGCATACGTTGTATAATATATATATATATATATTTCTATATAACAAATCACACACGCTTTGCACATGCACACACACACACACACACACACACACATACAAAAAACAAAAACAACTAGATAAACATGTGGGGAGTAGTGCAATGTAATGGCTGTGGGGCAGCAGTCTTCCGGGAGTCTTTCTGGGCTGAGATGCTGCCCTATTTGCAGACAACTATCTGCCCTGAGGGAGAAGTTGCCTGTCTTCAGGCCGCACTGGACAGTAGTAAGAAACCTTCCCCAGGCCACACTGGACAGTAGAGGGAACCTCCCCATCCAGGGAGCACTAGCACCACCACCACTACCTCAGAGGTTGCTAGAAAGCACAGCAGTTGGACCACAGTGGGCTCAGGGAGGGTGAGGAGGGTGGAACAGAGGCACACCAGTCAATTGTTCCACTCCACAATCCAACACCATTCTGGGGAGCATAGCTCCCTATGGATGCACCCGAAGAAGACTGATGATATCTGTCACAAAGGAGGCCCACAGAAAGGAGGCAGAGGCGCACCAAGAGAAGGAAGCAGCTCCTGGTGGGGACTCAATGTTAGGGGTATAGAACTGGGGGGAGCTGGGAAAAATGAAGTAAGGTGCCTGCCTGGTGCCATGGCTTGGAGGGACAGGAAGCGCATCCTCAGGATCATGAGAACAGCTGCAAGGGATTCCGAGCTGGACGTAATTGTCCACCTAGGGACAAATGACTTGGCTCATCATGAGATTAGAGCAGTGCAGGAGGACATTGCAGAGTTGGGGAGGGACCTAAGACGAGTAGCACACACAGTATCCTTCTCGGAGGTGCTGCCTGTCAAAAGCATGGGGGAGGTGAGGGCAATTGGCATCATGCAGTTTAATGAATGGTTGAAAAAATGGTGCAGAGCACTGGGGTTTGGCTTCATTGGGGACTGGGATTCCACCTGGAGGGACACCAGCCTATACTGGCAGGATGGTCTGCATCTGTCCAGGAAGGGAACAAGTCTTTTGAGCAATCGGTTTAAATGCTTCATTGGCAAGCTTTTAAACTAGTCAAAGGGGGAGGCACTGACAAGCAGCAGGAAAATCCCAGCCTCTCCCTACAAAACAGGGTACTAAATGAGAAAAAGACTGAGGTAGAACGGTCAGTGGGGGATGCTGCAACAGAAGGTAAAGCCATAAAAAAATGGAGAGCAATGAGTACTAATGCCCGTAGTCTGGGTAACAAGCTTCCTGAATTAGTGGCCTTGATGGAGGGGGAACATCTGGATATCATGGCAGTCACAGAAACATGGTACACACAAAACCATGACTGGGACATAAACATACCAGGATACACTGTCTCAGGAGGGACAGGGAGGGTAAAAGAGGAGGAGGAGTAGTTCTTTACATAAGGGAAGGAATAAAAGCAACAGAGCAAAAGGGTAAACAGGGAAGAGAAGAAGCACTGTGGGTAAATTTGGAGACAGGCAATGGCACCACAATACGCACAGGGGTTGATATAGACTCTTCTCAGGGGAGGAAATGGACAGGAAATGATAGAAAGTATACTTAGAATGGCAGAAAAAGGGAGATATTGCTGATGGGTGATCTGAATATGCCAGATGTTAACTGGAGTGCAGTTGCAGCTGCCACTTGAAGAAGTGCAGTTATTCTAGATGCCCTACAGGGGCATGCCTTGAGACAACTAGTATTGGAGCCCACTCGAGAGAGGGCAATATTAGACTTGATTCTCTCAAATGGAGATGGAGAGGATTACCGATGTGAAGTGGGTAGCCATCTGGGAACTAGCGACCATTGAGCAGTATGGTTCACAATAAACACAGCAATAGAGTCAAGCCATACAAAGGCAAAAGTACTGCTGGACTTTAGGAGGGCTGACTTTGCCAAAATGGGTGAGTGCCTAAGGAATGCACTAGCAAATGGGCAGGAAGGAGGGGGGAAGAACAATGGAGAATAATAAAACTGCCATCACAGAGGTGATCGAGCCTTTGTGTGAAGCAAATAAACAAAACAAAGCGATGTAAGAAACCACTATGGTTCTCAAAGGAAGTGGCAGTGAAGGTTCAAGAGAAAAGAAAGCATTCAGGAAGTACAAGGAATCGCAGAAGGAGCAGGACAGAGAACTGTATCAGTTAAAGCAGAAGGAGGCTGGAAGGCAGTCAGAACAGCAAAGGCCCAAACCGAGGAAAAGATAGCCAACTCAGTTAAGAAGGGGATAAAACCTTTTATAGGTACATCAGGGAGCAAAGGAAGACCAAGGGAGGGATAGTGAGGCTTAATAAAGGGGAGGGAGGGTGGGCAGAGGGTGACTGTGAAAAGGCAGAGATACTAAACAAATATTTTGGCTCAGTATTTACAAAGGAAGAGGGAGAAGTACATAAAACAAACAGTAGTAACACGCTGGATACAGAAGTTGATACCGGCCCATTTACAGAAGAAAGGGTTCTGAAAGAACTCTTAAAACTGAAGGTGGACAAAGCAATGGGGCCTGATGGGATTCATCCCAGAATTCTAAAGAACTAAGGGTAGAACTAGTGACACCATTGACTACCCTTTTAACAAATCATGGGAGGATGGGTGGTACCCGAGGACTGGAGGAGGGCAGATGTGATTCCCCTTCACAAAAGTGGGAGCAAGGCAGAAGCAGGAAACTATAGACCTGTTAGGTTTAACCTCAGTGATAGGAAAATGATGGAATCACTTCTAAAGGAAAGAATTGTCCAGTATCTAGGCCAGAGGGCACAGGACCCTAGGCAGCATGGATTCACAGCGGGAAGGTCATGCCAGACGAATCTGATAGATTTCTTTGACTGGGTGACCAAAGTAGTAGATCAGGGAGGGGCTGTGGACATGGCCTACCTAGACTTTAGCAAGGCATTTGACACAGTCCCACACAAAAGATTAATATGCAAGTTAGCCAGCCTGGGAGTGGGTCCCAAGATGACAGCCTGGGTAAAGAATTGGCTGGAGAATAGGACACAGAGTAATAGTAAATGGAGTCCCTCAGAAGAAAGGAGGTTACTAGTGGGGTACACGCAGTTCATTATTAGGACCCGTCCTCTTCAATGTCTTTATAAGCGACATTGCAGAAGGACTGGAAGGAAAAGTATGTCTCTTTGCAGATGACACTAAGATCTGCAACAGAGTTGATGCACAGGGTGGGGTGGAAAGGATGAGAAGGGACTTGGCAAGGTTAGAGGAATGGTCAAATGTATGGCAGCTTAGATTCAATGCTAAGAAGTGCAAGGTAATGCACCTGGGAAACAAAAACCCAGGGGAAGAGTACACAATGGGGGTGAGATATTAACAACAACAAATGGAGAGGGACCTGGGGTAGTCATATCAGATGACCTAAAGATGGGCAAGCAATGTGAGAGGCAGCAAGGAGGGCTGAGGGATACTGGGATGCATAGGGAGAGGCATCACCAGTAGAAAACAGGAAGTTATTATCCCTCTGTACAGACAGCTGGTGAGACCCCATCTGAGTACTGTGTGCAGTTCTGGAGACCCAATCTCCACAAAGACATAGACAGGATGGAAGCTGTCCAGAGGAGGGCAACTAAAATGGTGCAGGGTCTGCACCGGAGAACATATGAAGAGAGACTTAAGGAGCTTAATATGTATAGCCTCGAGGAAAGGAGGAGAGGACATGATAGAAACTTTCAAGTACCTCAAGGGAATCAACAAAGTCCAAGAGGGTAGCATCTTTCAAAAAAAGAGGTGTGCAAGAACAAGAGGGCACAATTTGAAGATAGAGGGGGGCAGCTCAGAGGTAATTTAAGGAAGTATTTTTTCACAGAGAGGGTTGTGGATGCATGGAACGGCCTTCCGGAGGAGGTTGTGGAGTCAAAATCAGTGGTGGAATTCAAGCATGCATGGGATAGTCATAAGGCAGTTCTGGGGGGTGGGGGTAGGAAGAAGTAGGCTGCTGGTTAACTAGGATCTGCAGCTTATCCAGTAGGTAGGGAAATGGGCAGACTGGGTGGGCCAAGCGGTCCTTATTTGCTGTCAAATTCTATGTTTCTATGTTAATTAATAAAATAAAGATCACCAGTGGTACAAATACAGAGAGACAGGAAATACTACATTTTAATGAGATTTAGAGAACTAAGAAACCAGTGTAAAAGACAAATCAGACAGTTGAAATCTAAATATTTTTGTGATAGACAGTCTTCCTTAGTTAACAATGCCCATTCTTTTTGGAATAATATAAATGAACTTCTTAACATAAATTCTAAAACCGTCCCAACTGCAGTGAATACAGATGGAACCTTATGCAATGATCCTGTAGACATATCTAATAGATGTAACCAATATTTCACAAGTGAAACTGAAAAGGTAGCATCTACTTTACCATCAACTGACTCTGTACATTGTAATTCTGGCATTTTTAGATAATACTTCTGCTATCCCTCAGTTTTGTTTTAAAAGTATTACAAAAAAATACTTGTTTGAAATATTTGTGGAAATTGTTGGTCCAGATGGCTTAGACTTAAAACTCTTTAAAATAGCCCTAGATTAACTGGTTGTTCCTATTATACGGTTATTTTTCTTTGATGTATGGAGTAGTTCCCTCATACTAAAAACATCCATTTGTTACTCCAATATTCAAAAGTGGTGACAGGTTATTAACCTCTAATTACAGACCAATTTCTGTTTTACCTCCACTATCTAAGGCACTCAAAAGAATAATACATGATTAGATTATGTAACATCTTGAAAAATATAATCTGCAGTCTGCCAAACAATATGGTTTTAGAAAAAAAAACATATTACTATAACAGCTTTAAGCAGAACTTATTAATAGTATACATGAGGCCCTGGACAGTGGTGATCTGATTGGTACAATATGCACACATTTATTGAAGGCTTTTGATTTGGTACAAAACACTAAGCTGATTGAGAGTTTTAAACAGCTTGTTTTTTTCCCAATTCAGTTAATCTTGGTTTAAAGATTAGTTAACCATGTGCAACAGGTTAGAATTCGAAATTTTCATTCAAAACCATTACTCATGACTTTGGGTGTTCTACAAGGATTTATCCTTGGACACCTGTTTTTTAGTCTTTTTTTTTAATAACTTACCCAATGTTATAAAACAATCAATGATTCTGTTGTAGGCAGATGCCACACTAATCTTTTTCTGAAACAAAGACTTAAATAGCTTGACTACCATACCATAATTTTGTACTGTGCATGACTGGTTCATTAATAATAAGCTATGCTTGAATTCAAAAAAGACAAAAGTTATTTTATTCCATTCTAAACAAAATACTGGTTCCCAACAGTCTCTTTCTATAAAGACATTTTATGGTATTATTTTGGATCAAGTCACACAATATAAATATTTAGGTCTGACTCTAGATAACTATCTTAGTTATCAGCAACACATTGACAATGTCATGAAGTCTGTACACCAATGATTTGGCATGCTGTGTAGGAATAGATTTAACTTTAGCCAGGAAGCAAAAAAACTTATTATTCAAACTCATATTCTACCCATTATTGACTATGGTCTAGTCATTTACTCATCTGCCAGTAAATCATTGTTGCAGAGAATAGCACTGTTACTCAACAAAGCTTGTTGATTTGCAATTGATTTACCTTGAGAATGCTGTGTTTGTTGTTTTTACAACATATTAAAGTGGTATGCTTTGCAACAAAGAAGAAATCAACAACTGGGATGTTGGGTCTGGAAGGTGGTAAATGAACAAGTACCAGCTAAATTAAGATTATTGGTAGAAAGACAAATGTTAAAACCCGATCTATAGATCACTTACTGTACATTTAAAATGACCTAGGTGTTCAAAGAAGGCTGGGCAAACAGTTTTATATTATAGAGTTGGCATTTTTTTTGAATTCCTTACCTTTATGCAGAAAAAAATGGCTAACTACAACTCTTTTGTTACAGCTTTAAGAACTGTTATTGGTGTTATGGACATTTGTAATGGGCACTAATGGTGCTCAATTTCATGCATGAAAATGTAATTCTTGTACTGTGCATTTTATTGTCTATATATGTAGTCTTGTATGTATATACTCTCTGTTATTTGTACCATGACTATGGTTGCCTATAAATATAATTCTTGTACTATGTATTTTATTGTATGTGTATGTAGTCTTATATTTTATACTCTCTGTTATTTATACCATGACTATGGTTGCCTATGAAAATGGGCATTTATTGTCCATAGGCTCTTGTTTTAAATAAAAATGAATGAATGAATGACATTAAATACCACCTTGATTTTCCTACAATAACTAAATGTGAACACAGTGGGGTCCCCAGTACCTTTAACAATGTGCATGAAGCAGTTGGCTTCATACTGTACATCAGTCATGGAATATGCAATCTCATGCACTGCAATCTAGGGACCAATGAACTCCATCTGGTGCGAAGCAGACTCCTTCATCACACGCCAAAGTCTTTGAGGGTGGTACTGGCATGTTATAATCAGTCAAAACATACAGAAAGCAATGTGGCTGTCTTGCACCTGCAACAGTAAACAGAACTACTAGGAGGGATCTGATTGCACTTTACCCACCAGTTATAACCAGTTAAAATGAGATACCTTGTGACTCACTCACTCACCAGTTAACTTGTTAGGTATATTTTATTACTGTAGTGAAAATCTGTATAACATAAGATAAAGCCACAAAACAAAATTTATTTTTTTACGGTGCAAACACCACTTCCTCAGGATCTAGTGCAATAAATAAAAAAAATGCATGAGTACCCATTCACTTGGCTCTTTCAATGTATATAGGGGTAAGGGGCAACAGACTTCTAGGAAAACATAAACTGAACTTACAAGCTCAAATGGGCATACTGGGTGGGCCATAGGCCCTTATCTGCTGACACTGTCTATGTATCTATGTATCTATATAGCACCCAAGCAACCATTCAGAAAGACAAAAAAAAAAAATACTAACTTAATTATGCAAATAACACCACATATATATTTTGGGAAACTATGTAAACATTTTTAACTATATAATTTTGTACTTTATAATATGTCATTTTTTAATGTAACACTATCCCTTGTAAAGGAACAATCAATAAATCCATAACACACCTGTTAATGTGACTCTATTACTTCCAGTCATTAATCTTGTCTGGCCATAGGCCATATCAAGTAAACAAAAAGTATTAACTATTTACAAACTTAAAATTAAAAATCTGTATTATTATTATTTAATGTCTTTTCCCTCACAGTTTAAGCACCTCACCTTATTATTTTTTTATTCTCTTTAAACATAGTTTTAATCCTTTACTTCCATAACTTCTTATAAACAAATTAATTTCATGGCCATATTATTAATAATGCATAAAAAATATATTATATCCAACATAATTAAAAATACACATCCTTATAACTGTCAAGTACCACAACCTCACCAATTAAAAAAATATACAATAGTACTTACAGTATGAAGCTGCTGGCTTCTTTATGTTCCACAGCCTATAAGTGAATGTAAAAAAAAGATATTAATGCCACCTAGTTGCTTCATGTATAGTACTTTTTAAGTTACATACTATATTTTGTCAGACAAATTTAATAAGGTTTTTTGAAAATTTAAGCAAGGCATTGGACAAAAGGCTACCAGCAGATGTTATTTTTCTGGACCACAGTGAGGTTTTTGATAAAGTACCACATTTGGAGCTGATATTCAAATTGAAAGAGATGAGGCTAAATCAGAAGTTGGTAAGCTGGATAAGATCATGGCTCTAGGACAAGAGACAACATGTTATCATTAGGGGTTTTGCATCGAAATGGGGTAATGTGACAAGTGGGGTTCCACTGGGCTCTGTATTGGGCCCCACATCATTTAACATCTATGTAACATCAATAGAGTGTAACAGTGGAGTTTGCTAGCAACATTTGTCAATAACACTAAGTTAGGGATAGTGGTGGATTCAGACAAGACAATAAGACATTTCAAATAGGAATTAGGAGACCTGGGCAAAGGCTTTCAAATTAGAATTTAATGTTGATAAATGTGCAGTGATGCACACATGTAGTAGAAATAAAAGGACCACGTATTCACTATTAGGGAAAAAATCAAGGAAAACAAGATGGAAAGGAACTTAAGAATATTGTTGAATGAGGATCTGAAGTTCAACAAACATAGTAGAGAGACTACACAGAAATATTTGAAGATGCTGGGCTGTATAAGAAAACATATAACCAGCAAAGATAGCAGGGCATTAATGCTTCTTTATGGTGTGCTTGTGAGGCCTTATTTGGAGTACAGTTGCCATTTCTGGTCACCGCAATCAACGGGGGAAGTAAAACAGAGCGTGTTTGGAGAAGGGCAACAAAGATGATTTAAGGTATTAGGGAGCTGCCATAGGAGGAGAGGTTGGTGAATATAGACAAGTTTATGCTGGAGTACAGAAGGTTGAGAAGGGATCTTTGTCCAATATACAAAGCATTTCACAATATGGATTTATGGGTTGGTTACAAAAGAAAACAATACAGCATGACATCAGAACTCATGTTCTACAGTTAAAGGGAGAGTTGGGAGCAATGGAGAATACAGAAGGGGGTGGCACTCTGGAAAGAGCTCCCAGCTGTGGTGATGCTGAGCAGGGACATAGAAAGTTTTAAGAGCAGACTAGATGTATTCTGTAAAGGCAGAAATATAATTGACTATGGCCATTGAAAAATGGCAAGCCAATATGGGCAAATTGCCTTCCTGGCTTGAACATCTCTTATGAATCCTCCTATGAATCTCACTTTACTCCTAATTACCTCCTTAATTTATATAAATCAGCCTATTTTTACTCAAATCCATTCTGAAGTCAAAATGGGGGCGGTCAATCCCCATAAGTAATAGTGTTCATTTTATATATACTCTTGGGGTGGGATATTCAGAAGGGTTGCAAATGGCGCAACACAGTTGCACCACGCGCAACCCACTGATGTGCCCCACCACGATATTCAAAAGGGAAAAGTGCATGGCACAAATCTCGATGCACTGGGGTGCATCAGTAATGTATGCAGCGCAAGTGGGGGGGGCGTGCCCATACATACTCTGCACATCCCGATATTCAGCCTGGAACATGCTGAGCAGATGCAGGTGCAACCCCTACCTGCGCCACACACAGTTGATCCAAAAAAAACAAGGAGCAACAGCTGGCCACCCACAGGTGAGCTGCCGTATTGCAGGGCACAACATGGCAGCTGCCAGCTGTGGGTGGCCACCTGAGCTCCGGCAGCACTGTCCATCATGGTAGTGCCCCCTCGCCTGATCGTGGGCATAAGTTTTAAGAAATAATATTCCAATATCCCTGGTGGTCCAGTGGAATGCTTCCAGCCTGATTGCAGGCACAAGTATTGACACATTAATGTCCTATATCCCTGGTGGTCCAGTGGACTGCTCGCATCCCTATCGGGGGCACAAGTATAAATAAAGGGATTGAATCCCATCCCTGGTGGTCCAGTGGACTGCTTGCAGCCCAATTGTGGGCACAAGTATAAATAAAGGGATTGAATCCCATCTCTGGTGGTCCAGTGGACCGCTTGCAGCCCAATCGTGGGCAGAAGTATAAAAAAAAGATTAAATCCCATCCCTGGTGGTCCAGCAGTACCCCCATCCCTGCCCTCCCACTGAACCCCACCACCCGACCCCCCCTTGGTCAGCAGCGGTGGCAGCTCCCCACCATAAGCTGCCCAACCCGCCCACCGACTGACTGTGTACAGTACAGCTGTGCGCCCATTGAATCCCTGGCGTGAGCCAATGGAGTGTCTGAACCATACTGTACTACACAGTCAGATATGTGAATGGATTCATTCACATATCTGGACTAATGTCACGATCTACGATCTGCACACCCATAGGCCCATGCTGTGGACAATGGGCATACAGCTATACTGTGCACAGTCAGTCAGCGGGTAGCTGGGCGGCTTGCAGGTGGGGAGCTGCCAGCCGCTGCTGACCGGGGAAGCAGGGTGGGGCTCAGTGGAGGGTGGGGTACTGCTGGACCACCAGGATGGATTTAATCTTTTTTATACTGCCCACGATTGGGCTGCGAGCAGTCCACTGGACCACCAGGGATATAGGACATCTATGTTTCAATACTTGTGCCCGTGATCGGGCAAGAAGCTGTCCACTGGACCACCAGGGATATTGGAATAATATGTTTTGCAACTTAAGCCCGCGATCGGGGATTGAGGCACTTTGCCGCTTGTGCAGGAGGTGTCGGTCCCCGATGGCTGCAGCCTGACAGGGTGCCAGGTACAAGTCCCCGGGGATCGGTGCACCTGCATGCAAATGGGGCCATAATGACATGCAAATGGACCCATTTGCACCTTGCATGCATTATGGCCCCATCTGCATGTCCACCGCTGAATATCGCAGTTGATGTACCTACCACAATGGTACTTGTGCTAGTGCATCCCCCTGCCCCTCTCTGGCCACTTGCAATGATTCAGTACCACTGCACCATGTGCTATGCGGGTGGCCATGGAGAGATATTCAATGGTGCTGAGCCATGGCACTGCACCATTGAATATCACCCTGTCAGTGCCCTGCCACATCCCAGTTGCGCTGCACCCAAGCTTGCACCACAGCCTGGCGCAGTCTGAATATCTCACCCTCGGTGTATACATTTGTGGCCCTTCATAATTAGTGACTTCTTGCTTCAGAGTGCCTGTGTACTGCCCAGTTATTGAGAATAAGGCTTATGAGGTTAAAAATTGACAGTACTATCTGTTAAGAGTAAGAGCTGCTAAATGTTTTTACATTAACCATTTTTCTTAAAACATGGTTATTTGATCACTTATAAGACTTACTTACGTAAGTTAAAACAGATCTTAAAGTGCAGTTAGAAGGTTTGAATTAAAGCCTCCACTAAATATACTTATGTGTGCATAACCACTGTAGACTCACCAAAATCATCACTGTCTTACCTGTCTTCTTGGGATTTTGAAGTAAAGTTTGGGCACTGGCTGCTTCAGCCACGTCCCTTATATAAGGGTGTGGCTACCATGGTAACCTAAAAGCTCCACACTATCAGATGCATTTAGGCAACATGAATGGGAACATGAGCTTGAAGAACACATGTGGCTTAACTGGAGTGAAAAATAATCAGATGCAGCAGAGTTCCAGATCTCATTATTACTAGATAGACAATGCAGAAAAGACTTCCAGGGACTGGCTCAATCCGCACAGGCAACTCATCCAAAGCTGGAGGTGTAGAGCTTCCACCCCATACTCCAGTGCACCATCTCATCCCTGAAATGCTGATAGGCAAGTGCACACACATTATGAGGACCACACATGTCCACCACTGCAGTCCACTGCCAACCCTCCTGTCGATGTTCATACTCTTACAGCTGCCACTGGAGGTAACAAAAGTTGGGCAGTGGTGGTGCAAACAATTTTTGGCAGGGGCGTAGCCAGGATTTGGTGGGGGTTCCCAGACAATTCTAGGGGGGGTCTCAAAGCGCGCCCCAGAAAATTTGAAATGTAGGCGTAAATGGTGCATTTTCATGCATTTTAGAGCAATTGTTGAGTCACAAAATGTTCAAAATTTGAATCATCATTCTCATCCTTCCCTGCAATCTCAAGTATTTCAGCCAGGTGCTCCTTATAAACTTTTTGGGGAGAGTAATTTTCATTTCCCCAAATTTAATTTATTTGTTCAACTATTGCCTTGTCCTTTATGTTCCACCTTTCCCACTGCATGTATTCCCCTTTGAAAAACTGCCCGCAGTTTGTATGGTTTCTGTTAATTGTTTTCCTCCCTTTGCCTCTTTTACATGCATGACCCCTACTCTTAAGTAAAACAAATAATACTCAGGTACTTTTTATTTTTAAATGTTTATTGTTTGTGTGCAGCTCACATATTAAACAGTAATGCATTAAAAATATTTAAAACATATATAAAGTGCCTGTCTATAATGTACGCTGCATATTGATACACATGGGATACACAGCTTTTCCCACTAAAGTAGTATGTAACCAGTGAATGACACATTTGACAACTGGGTGTTAAGAGTTTTTAAATGTTAACTACAAACATTAAATTAACTACTTTTCATCAAACACATATAGTTATTTTCCTAGAACTCGTTTGTTTATCAGGTTATCTTCTGTACTCATGTTGAGTTTTTTTCAGTCTGTGAATGACACAAAATAAGGAATCCCAGCTTCAAAATAACAACATGTAGTATGGAAATAAACCGAAAAATCATGCTGGGTTGGAAGAAATTAATGGATCACAGGCTGCTTTCTTACTCTAGTTCTAATTTTCTTACTGCCATCACAGAACCACCACTGCTTTGGATGTTTTGCTGCAAACTTTCAACTTCCTCAATTTACACTTTTCTGCACATGAATGTGCATTAGGACAAAGGCTGGCTTTCTGTAATTATCAATGTGATTAAAATTACCAAACCAGTAGAACAGATACAGATGGTAGATTGAATTATTTGACAACTGGTGTCATCAGAGTGTAAGAATAACAAGTAACATGCACACTACAACTAACCCACAACTTCACATAGTTATTTGCCAGGCTCTCTTGTTTCTTTATCAGATTTATGTTCTCTAATCTAGTTCTGTATTTAAAGTCTGGATTGGTGCAAAATAAGGATTCCCAGCTTCAAAATGGCAAATATACTAAAGTATTTTAAGATGCCTGGTAGGAAGAAATTACTTAAATGGACCCCCTGCTTTCTTACTCTAATTCTCATTTTGTTGCTGTGCCATCACATTCACAAGCAACATCCGTCTTGAGATGTTTGCTGCAAACCTTTCAATCACTTTATCAGTGTCGACTTTAGCTCCATAATGAATCTGCATTAAGGCAAGGCCTGACATTCTCATTTCCCATTGTGCTTCTCACATAAGTTTTGAGCCTGCGAAGAGCACTGAAAGAACGCTCATTGTGCACTACTGACTGGAATTACAGAGTATCTTGAGTAAAGTGTATATTTGGGAAAAGGATGCATCACAGGATCTGAATGCTTCTACAGCAGTATCAGGTGGGTTTTGATTGTTTTGCCATTTAGTTTCCATGTTAACAGTTCCACATCTATAACCTGAGGAGAAGGAATATCCTTTTTATAGAAATCGATAACTTCATCTAGGTTGATGTTTCCACCATTGCATTTAATCACTGATGGAATAAGGCCCATTAGCTTAGCTACAACTTGCTGTGTTCTTGAAAATTTCACAGCCAGTGCCTCAAGGAGATAATCAAGCATTGGAATTGCAATCACCCTCCTGTAATACTCTTCAGGATCACTTGCAGGAGTATTGCTTCGGTGAGTCTGTCTCCCAACACTGCGTGGTACTTCAGGTTGAACGTTGACCTTTTCTGAAACACTACATGCCTCAGTGTACCAGCTGTGGAAGAGAGTCTCAATTTCTTGTCGAGCTACCTTTATACTGTCCTCTACTGTGGTAATCATGTTGTAAGCATTAATTATATCAATTGCACTGTTTTGCAGTTTTACACTCAGTGGTTGCACAAACTTCAGTACCTTCATGACTGTGATGAAGCAAATAATGTAACAGAAATTCTCCATAGAATAAAGGATCCCATTTGCTAATGTTTTAGTCTCAGCATCCCCAATTCCATTCTCCATACTCATCAGCATATTGCTGTCCATTACTGATGACATGTAGTGCAATGAGAATACATGAAAAAAGATCATAAAATATCTCATATGCTGTATGCCTCATTGCCCACCTTGTTCTGCAAAGAGATTGCAATGTCACTCATTTAGCTTCGGGATAATTACACCCTACTACTTTCAACAGAAGCTCATTTCTTTTGGGTGAGAAGTTGAAGAAGTTACAACACTGGTTAAGCACATCATGCATGTTCTGGATTTCAGGGTGTTGACAAGAGCTCACTATACACAAATTGAGGCAATGCGCATTACAGTGCACGTAAACAGCGGATTCATTCTGCTGGCAAATTAAACCTTGTGTGCCTCGAACGTTTGAGGACATGTTTGAGGCCCCATCATATCCTTGGCCTCGGCATGCTTGAATGTCAAGACTCCATTGTACCAATTTATGTAATATGTTCTTTGCAAGTGCCTCACCAGTTATTCTCTCACAAGGTACAAAGTCTAGGAAGTCCTCTCTTATATTCTGAGTTTTGTCAATATATGCAGTACCAGAGACAAAACTTCTCTGATACTACATCTGTAACTTCATCACCAAGAATAGAGTAGTACTCAGCATCTTTTATGTCTTTAATTATATTGTCTCAATCTGATCCCCAATAATGTCTATCAACTCATTTTGAATATCTGGCGAGTGATATTGTGCATTTCTCCACCGAACTGTAAATGTTCAGCTAAACTTGTATCTCCAGCATTTACACTGAATTTTAACAGGGAGATAAAGTTTCCTGGATTGTGGGTATCATCATCTATTTTCTCAATATGGCCACGTAAAGCTATATTCTGGCGACCACAGACAAGTATAGTTTCTATTATTGATCCTAATATTTTCCTGTTTTGTTCAATTCTTGCAGCACACCTAGCATCAAGTTTGCTCCACACTGATTTTTCTGGGGTTTCCATAGTTATTTTAAAATTCTGAGCCTTTTCCAATGCATTCATGTGATATTGTTTCTTGCAGTGTTCTTTAGAATCTCCTTTGCTTTTGTCCAGTTAATTAATGGTTTAGTGACAAGAAGTGCCAAGCTATCACTGTAGCCAAACAAGCTACAAAACTTACACAAGCCACCCTCAACGATTCACTGTAAACTAGCCAAGGGTATTCAACACACCATTTGTGTTGGAAGGATCGGTTGTTTACCATGCATCACTGTCTTTGGAAACATATAGTAGCTGATGGACTGAAGTGCTGAGTGAGGTATTTATACTTCTCAGAATCATTGAGTGAGGTGCCAATGATTCTACCAATATCATAAGGTCCCTCCTCTGGCATACTGCTACTCTCATTTTGCACATTTTGCACTAGTATGCTATTATTGCTGTTTTCATTTGAGAATCTTTCTTGAACAGTGCTTCTGTTGTCACTGCCTGCTGCAATGCCTGAATCTAAAAATACAAAAGGCATTGTTAAGTTCTTCATGCATATGGGAAAATGAAAGCAGAGATGAGACAAGTGTTTTTATGTGTTGCTCAAATGCTGTTTCCCAAATAACAGTATTGCAAAACTGCTGTGGTGGGGGATTGAGACAATGGGGACATGCAAACGGTGAAGTGTAGGTGGTAATGGGAATATTTTAGTAGAAGATCATATGACCAGCAGGATTAAGTCTGTGCAGAAACATGAACCTTTCATTTCCTGCCATGAAATAATTGTAGCAAGTAAGTGCATTCAATAATGTATTTATTGCTGAGACTAATGTCATTAATGACAAAGTGCAAACTACCTATGATAATATGAAAACATGGAGTGGTGGGAGGCACAATACAAGATAGAAAGACAACACATTCTTATGCAAATAAGAATCATGAGTCTATTTTCTGACTATAATTCAGTTGTTTACAAAAGACTGATAATAAAGATTCGACAGTGCGTTTCCAATATACAAAGAGACACCTTGAGAGCTCCCACTTTCTGATGGCTCAATGGTCATTTGTTCCAAATCCAAATGAAGAAAGAGTTGCCTGATTGGTAAATCCTCACTTCTTAGTAGCTGCCATCTCAGAGACTGATCCAAGTCAATGTCCCTTTTTGAAATGGAAGAGCAGAGTTTTACTTAATGCATGGTTTCAATATCAGTCACATTACTTTAAATGTATTTGCCTTGCAAACAGAACAAACTTCACAATATTAACTGTGACCCCTGCCAAAAGGCCCCAGCCAAGTCCAATCATCTATGCCTGGGCTGTCAACTGATGGCAAGACAAGATAAGAACTTAAGTAAGAAAGCAGGGTGTTGTAATAAGACATCCGTAACCCATCTTACAGGGATTTTCTCTCTATTTATATTCATGTGCTCAGTAACTGACAGCAATATGTTGATAAGCATGGAGACAACTGGATGCTGAGACTAAGGCAATGGGAAGGGTATCCTTTATTCTCTGGAGAAGTACTGTTCCATTATTTAGTGTTACGTACTTCTTAAAAACTGATGGCAAGAACGAGATAAGAACTTAAGTAAGAAAGCAGGGTGTTGTAATACAGTTAAAGACATCTGTAACCCAGCAACTGACAGCAATATGTTCAAGCATGGAGACAACTGGATGCTGAGACTAAGGCAATGGGAAAGGTAAGGAGACCAGGGGGATCTTGAGATAGTCAGTGTCTTCACCAATAAAAAACAGGAAGTTGTTATCCATGTACAGAAAGCTGGTGAGACCCATCCTGAGTACTACATGCAGTTTTGGGGATCTCTCTGCAAGGACATAAAGACAGGATGGAGGCAGCCCAGATGGCAACTAATATGGTGCATGGTTTGCAGCAAAATATGAAGAGAGAGACTTTAGGACCCGAATATACCCTCTAGGTGTGAGAAGCCTGACTGGGAAACATGAGAGAAAATTTCATGCCTAAAAGGAACAAAGTCCAACAGGGTAGCATCTTTCTGAACAAAATGTGAAAAAGGTCACAATTTCGAGATAGAGGAGGGTGACTGAGGGCAACATGAGAGTATTTTTTCATAGAGGAGTAGTGGATGCATGGAATGGCCTTCCTGAGGTTCAGGTGTGAAAATAAATGTAGGGACACAGGCGCAAGACAGTTCTAATGCGGAGGAAAGTGTATGCTCTTAGAACTGATCTGCCAGCTTAGCCACTGGGAAATGGTGGGCGGACCAAGTGGTCTTTATCTGCCAGAATAAGTATTGTGAAATTATAATCTTTGTGTGCTATTTTTACTACTCTCACATCCAACCGTTGTGAATAATTTAATTCAAATCACCATTAATCTTATGGGCCTGTGAATTTTAATCAGTGCTCCATGAATGAGATAGTGGATTACACAGGCAGCTCACAGATCAGCCCACCACCCTGACTGTATTTTAATATACAGTCTCATGAGAGTAATACACACAGCTCACAGATAGAACCCCTTCATGTTTTTCGACTTGTGTGTGACTGTGACCAGATATAAGTAACCTCATTGCATTCTGTGTCCAGTTAGCTGTGCTAATTCATAAGCCAGCCACACGTTTATTTCACCCAGTCCCTCAATCACAGACATTGCAGATGGACTGGCGGGCAAAGTTTGTCCGTTAGTTTGCAGATGACACCTGCAACACAGTATGATCCAGATGGGGTGGGCGGAATGAACAGAGATAAGGATAAACTAGTAAAATGGTTTGAAGAATGGCAACTGGGGTTTAATGCAAAGATGTGCAAGATCATGCACATAGGGAAGAGGGGAGTTGATATGCACAAGTCTTTTTCTTCCCTTGTGACTGCCTGGCTGCATCATCATCACAGATGACCTGAAATCATCCAAGCAGTCCACTAAATCAGTAGGTAAGGCTAGGGGTGTTAGGGACGGTGTATCAGTAGGAGTATCACAAGTCGGAAGAGGGGTAATAATCCCTCTTTACAAGACACTGGTCCATCTGGAGTACTGCAGCTCACACCTTCACAAGGACATTAATCAAACTGAGGCAGTCCAGAGAAGGGCAACCAAAATGGTGTAGGGTCGTCTGCATCAGAAAACATATGAGGGGGCAGATTACCCTACAGCAAAGGAGAGGAGAGAGGTGACATGATTGAAACATTCAAACACCTAAAGGGTATTAACAAGGTGAAAGAGTGTATATAAGAAAAATTGCAGGACAGGACACAGCATGAGATCAGATGGAGGCCGATTAAGGGGTAATGTGATGAAGTTCTTTTTCACAGAAAGGGTGGTGGATGCATGGAACAGCCTACCACAACTTCACCTCAGTCACGGAGTTGGACATGCTACCTGAAATATCCACCTTAATTCCTACGTCAGGCTTTCCTTAAGTTTTCCCCTGAATCCGTTTATTTACCCCATTTCTCCTCACTCACAAAACTGCTTGCAGTGCATGAAATATCTCTCTGGCTGAGGTCATTTTTACCTTCAGTTCCTAGCTATTTTATTCCCCTGTTTATTTGATCCATTTTCACTTCAGTAACAGAGCTGCAGTCATGGATATCTTCTTCCCTGGCTGTGAGGTATTTTTCCTTAATTCCTGGCCATGTCAGTTTACTTATGTCTTCTGAATCTGTTTGTCCCATCCCATTTCACCTCACAGGACCTGCAGCACTGCCAAGATGTTACATCACAAATATCCTCCTGAGCAGGGGTCCAGCCAGGATTTCAGATCTGCACACAAGTGGACTCAATGCTACCCTACCCCCTTGTTAGGGTGAGCTACCCCCTCCCCGGGGTGTAGCCACACAATATACAAATGTACACCAGGACTGTGTTTGTTGCCTCATTTGGCACAATAAATACAACTTATCTCATGATAGTGGTTGTTGCCATGCATGGGTAAATACAAATGCCATGCATTGTTCCCTAGACACTCACATACCAGCCCAGAACCTGCAAAGCTGTATTGTCCTTGGGATGCAAAGAGTATTAGTGACCAGTCCTTCTAGTTTTGACTCCTTTGAATAAAATTACAAAGGTTCAGTATTTCCACCTTTGTTAGTTTTCATGGAAAAGGAAGGCAGTTCAGAGCCTATTTGCTATACCCCTTAAATAAAATAATTGCACACCATGGAGTTATGCCTGCCTACACCCATTGCTCCTTGGGTACAACTTTTCCAGCCACTTCACCTCAGCTGAGGGCACTAGTTGTTACCTGAAAGATCCTGAGTTACTTCCAACCTAACCTGCCATGTTACTAATAGTGTATCCCTCAATTTTACCCCTACCGTTTCAAAAATTCACTGGTCACAGCAGCTGCTGCACAGACCTGATGGCATGTGTCTCGCTAATTATTTTTTCATAACACACCCCTAGTTCCAATCCCCATTGATTTTTGTTTATTGCCCAGACGGTAACTTGCAGCAGCAAACATCATACTTTCAATATTTATTTAATATTTGTCCTCCGAGTAGTCCCTGACTTCACCGTGCGCACCTGGTCCTTTTCTGCTGACCCTCCACGATGCTAGGCCGCCCTAAGCGGCTCCAAATACAAAATGTGAAATTCCACTCCTCCGATCAAGATCCCGACCCCCTCAGTGCCCAGTCAAGTGGCGTATTCACACTGGGATTAAACACTGTGCAGTGAGTGTTGTGTGAAAAATTTTTTATTAGCAGAGTGACAGCGCTCCGGGAATGCTGCCTCACAGACTGTACCCTCACGGTCGACTCCCAAGTTGAGCTCAAAGTCGCGCTCTGGCACTTCTATGCCTGGCTCTGCATCATGTGACTGCCAAGCTGCACTCACACGTGATGCAGAGCCGAGGCGAGCCGAACCTGGCGCCTACAAAGGCGAAACCGCCCGACTGAGGGTGCCCGACCTACCCGCATGCCTAATGCGCCAGTTAACTGTTTCGTGCCAGTGACTCTGACACCTGCTGCGGTCCACAGTCGCTCCCCCAGAAAAGAGATCTTGCTGGTAAGTCCCTCAGGATCGGGGGGAAGGGAGGAGGAACAAGATGATCTGATGGCTCGCTGCGGGCAATTGGGGGGCGCCGGGTTGCACAGTGGGGAAGCGGGGGATGCGCGGTCGGTGGGAGGGTTCTGAGCACCCAGGAAACCCCCCTAGCTATGCCCCTGTTTGGTCACTCCACTACCAATCCCCACTGGTTCAGACTACCACCCTTCCCCCTGGGTCCAGATGGACTAGTCAGAAATTTCATAGGTAAATGTTGATGGTGGTAGTGTTATCTCTTCTGCCTCTTGTTGATTGTTGTATTGTCATATTGCTTTCCCAACTCATCACTTTCTTCTTGCTCTAGGCCAGTGACACACAGTAGTACTTTAGCTACTGCCTCACTATCATTCCCATTAATAAGCCCAGTGGCTTAATCAGCCAGAAGGGTGTAGCCTGTCCTTTACCCCTTATGCTCTTCCCACCAGAAAGAGAGTCAAATCAGAAATATTAATGGGATTCTTAAATGTCATAGCTCCTTTGCCAAAAATTCTTTTAAAGCCATCATGAGTGTATTCTGGGCCAAAATTAAGTCTAGTATTTTGTATGGCTTTGAGGTCTGGGGAATAGACTGAATAAGTGTTTGCGTTGAAAATCTCCAAAAGATATTTATAGGAGAATTCTTAGATTACCAAATTATATTCTTGGGGTCCATTTATGAGCTGAAGGAGGTTTGATGTCTATTCGATCTTCCAGTTGGATGGCTATGGCAATGGCTGCAAGTTAACGAGCTTTGTGGTAGGTTGCTTCTAACTCTTTATATTTCAACAGTTATTTCATCTCTCTCCAACATAATAATCGTTCTATTTCAAGTCTACTACTAAACTCTCCATAAGAGGCTCAGCTAATTTATTTAACATGACCTAACAAGACATTGGGAAGAAATCTGTAGTGGTGGCTCTTTTACAGAGTCCAGATCAGCAAAAAACACCAAAATGATACAAATCAGGTGGGAAAGTGAGCAGCTCCTCTGCTCCAGAAGATACAGCTCAAGATAAGGATCATGACACTTATTTAGCGGAATTTACTTTGCTAATAGCCATACTTACAGAATTAGTCACAGATATTAAGCTAAAAAAGTCTTTGCTGAACTCATTGATGCTTAGATTCTCTGATGTGAAAAAAACATGGGCCAGCTCTTTAGAAGACAGAGCTCAAGTTGAAGACAAGGAAATTGTATCCCTAAGAAGAATGCTACAAACGATGGAGAAAAAATAGATGACCTAGAAAATACATCACGTAGAAACAACTTGCTAATTATTGGTATACCTGAAGGAACAGAACACGCAGATGTCATTAAATTCACTAATTCTTTATTTTGTTAAATCACTGGTATGCCATATTTTGGGCAATCTTACTTAATTAAGAGGGTACACAGAGCTCTTTGCCCTAAGTCAAAATCAGAAGAGTGACCAAAGGCAATAATATGTAGATTACTAAACTTTCAAGACAAAATAACTCAATGGGCTGCAAGAGCCCAACCAGCTTTATAATGACAGTAACTTAAGGTTTATATTTTCAATGATGTTAGCCAGTCAGTCCGAGAAAGATAAAAAGCATATGTGGATATTAAAAAAAGTTTTCACCGAGGAGGAGTAAAATTCAGAATGCAACACCCAACAAAATTGATAATATCTTTGCCCCATGGAAATTTCACCTTTCAGTCTGCATAATCAGCTAGTCAGTATTTGCTGAATTTGTTACTGGAGCTGTTTCAGAAGCAAACCCAGAAGATACCAACATCTGAAACAATGGATCATTGAAATAACAGGAAGTTTTGTGTAATCTTTCAAAATAAATACCTCAATGGAGTTGTGTTTAAAGTGGCAGTTCTCTCTTTTTTTCTCTGGGACTTAAATTGTCTTGCTACTAGTTAAACAGTTTCAAAGGATATCTGAGTGGTACACACCGACGACAGTGAAAAGTCAACAGCAACTGTCACTACAGCGACTATAGCACCAGGTCACACTAGTGTCAGTGCTGGACCCCGGCACTGTATTCTGGGGGATCTTGCACCCCCTCCCCTAATCAGCTCTGACTCAGAGTTGATTACATTTAGTGGGGGGGCGCGAGGGGCACGGCCCCCCACATGGGGGGTTCGGGGGCAAAAGCCCCAAAGAAAAAATGTTTCCAAGTCAGAAACCATGTGCTGACTGGTTGTGGATCCTATCTGAGTAATTACTCACGCTGTTCCATTTAATGCTCATACATTAATATTGCAACATTGGTAGATCAATGCTATGGTTTAACCACTAGAATATTTGAATATTTGTTATTTAATTTATGTTAAATGGGGTAATTGGATGCTCACAGGTTGTCTGGCACTAGACCATGCTTGGGTCCTGGATATGGCTTTCTAGACCCTTATTTTATCTGCACCATCGGCGGCCTCTCACAGATTCACTCAATCATGGATTGTATGAGGAAACATTTATGTGGTTTTGTTGATAAGTACACTGTAGTATAAGAGAGTTTTTCCTCATTTGCAATACATTATGTTTACTCTTTTTTGGAACTTTACATGTCTGTGGCAGTTACTCTATACAAAGGTTCCTCCTTGTTGTTATAACAGTTTTTTTTTCCCCTCCGGATTTGGCAATTGCACAGATCTTTACCAAACACACTTTTGAGTTTGATTTCTTGATTGTTAATGAAGTTTATACCAAAGAATCTATAGAATATTTGGGGATATGCTATTCCAGGAGTATTACTGGAACCATTGAGTTGCTTATAAATCACTAGTTTCAATGTTCTGCTTTCTGTTTATAAGTTCATAATATAATATTAATATGTTCTCAGGGAAGAGTACTTTATCAAGGCTGTTGTCTGTTAAGTTTTGTTTTTGGCAGCATAATATTACATGTTAACGTGTGTGTTTTTATTGTTTTTGAATATTTAATATGTAATGCAGTTTATATTTTTACTAAGTTAATTTCTGAAAGTTCTGATACATACAACAGCCTCTTTCAAGTTTAAACTAATTTGAATATGTTTAATAAGCTCTGACAGGGCTTTGTTTGTTGACATTAAGACTTTTCTGATTTTGGTCTTAACAATCGATCTAGGTTGTTTACAGTTTCTAATATCAGTAAGGGAGAGGTTTATTGTTTGGTAGGAGTTAACTTAGCCATGTTCTCCTTGCAGGACCTCCAAACGGCTATAACCTGGTTGCAAGGTAATGTGGGTGGAGGGGCGTTTAAAGAATTCTTATTACACTTGTCATTTATCTGTTTATTATTTTTACTTTCAGTGTACTTAAGGGTTTATTATTCCTTGTATTACAATTAGTTTTAATAGAATTTTTGGGAATAAAGGGAGATATTGTCAGCATTTTTTATTTAGGTACAGGAGGATATTTGGCAACTTAATTTCACAATTCTTGCATAATTTTTCTGTTTTTATTTTTTTATTTGTGGTTAATATTATAACCTTTGAAAGTGTATTCGGCAGTCTCATATTTGTATATTAATTTGACAGGATGATAACCTACTCCTTAATTACATGGAATGTCAAAGGTGTGAATTCCCTGATAAAGAGGATAAAACTACTAAAACATCTTCGTAAATATAATCCTTCACTGGTATTTTCACAAGAGACTCATCTTCTTTCAACTGATTTGCTCTACTTATGATGTACTTCAGTAGGCCTAGTCTTTGGGATTGGTATAAATAAAAAAAGAACTGGGCTGGCTATTCTTATCACCAAATATATTGATTTTAAAGAACACCAAGTAATCACAGATCCAAATTCTAGATGTATAATTATTTATGGCACATTAGAGCATACTGAATTGCTGTTGACTTCATTTTATGGTCCAAATAAGGATGATCCACAATTGTTTACAAATGTTTCTTTACATTTAGCTATTTTTTTTTTATTATTTTAGTCTTTGGTAACCAGGTATGGCCCACTAGGCACAAGTGCCTGTTTTCAGGGGTGACCTGGAAGCACTGGGGGGGTTAAGTGACTTGCTCAGAGTCACACATTATGTACATGGAGGTTGTGGGAATCAAACCCAGGTCTGCTGGATGTACCAAGCCCATTCACATCTTGTTACTCTAACCTCTAGGCTATACTGCCAGCCCCAAAATGGCCAGATATCCCTTGTATTCTAGCAGGTATTGGACTGTCACATTGGATGGAGATAAAGATAAACTGGGATCCTTTAACCTTACTATAAATCCTAATCAGAGAGCCTTGTATGAATTGATAGACTACCACACATTGGTGGATCCATGGAGGACCCTATATCCTCATTTAAAAGATTACATTTTTTCTCTAATCCTCACAAAACCCATTCAAGAATAGATTTTTGTTTTAAGTCATTCTTTATTATCTGGGTTGGCACATGCAAAATACTTGCAAAAGTCATTTCAGATCACTCCCAAGTTCATATATTATTAAAACTGGAACCTAATATACTGTACATACTGACAAGATCCGGAGAATGAATGACAGTCTTTTAAATGACACACAAATAGTATTTCACCTTAAAAATGTAGTTCCCATTTCGTTCATGAAAATTCAGGCTCAGTGGCTAGACAAATGACTTTATGGCTGGCTTATAAATGTGCAATTAGAGGTGACATTATTTATCCTGCATCTAAAACAAAAAAGGAAAAACAAAGCAGGTCTAGGGAGCTCTCAGTCTTTATAAGGTCTTTATAAGGCCAATTAGCCATGGGCTATTCAGAACAGTTGGCTTTACAATTAACAGAGTCCCATGAATAATACCATGAATAAAATCAAGCCCAAGCCAAACTAGCCTTACTCAAATCTAAATCTAAGTATATTTCTGTAGGCAAAAGAGCTGGTAAATTATTAGCTTTGTGTATCAAACAACAAGAAGCTTCATGCTCTATCAAACATCTTTATAGTGTAAATACACAGCAGCTTATAATACATCCAAAGACACAGCAGAATAATTCAGTAAATTTTACAAGACCTTATATGGGATTGGTGATCAAAACATTAGCCTAGCAAAAATAGAAGACTACTTAGACCTTTATTCACTACCCCAACTAGACCACTCTGAAAGAGAATTTTTAGTACAGCCGCTTACTATGGCAGAAATGCAACAGGCCCTACAACAGATGGCCAATGACAAAGCCCCAGGCCCTGACTGGTTTACTGTCTGATTTTACAAAATGTTTCCCCAAGAAATATTACCTCAATTATTATGAGTTTATGAAGAGGCCTATATTAAAGGCGATTTAGACGCCTCTCTGCAAGAGGCATTTATTTCAGTTTTGGCCAAACCAGGTAAGGATTCTGCAAAAGTGATAAACTATCAGCCTGTTTCATTACTAAAGATAGATTTGAAGATCTTAGCTTGGACTTTGGCAAACAGACTTCAGAAAGTTTGGTCTGCATTGATCGGTCCATGGCAAGTTAGGTTTATGGCTGGTAGGCATTCAGCTGATCATTTATGAAAGCTTCAACACATTATTTCCACATCCAGGGGTGCTGACTTCCCAGTGGTGTTGGCCTCCCTGGATGCAGAAAAAGCTTTTGACAGAGTATCATGGAAATATTTATTTAAAACGTTAGAAAAATTTGGTTTTCCTAATGAGTTTATTCAGTGGATACATTTATTATATTCTCATCCTACAGCTAGAGTGAAATGTAACAAAGTTCTTTCATCTTCTTTTTCCCTTTACAATGGAATATGTCAGGGCTGCTCACTTCCCCCTTCTTATTTAACTTATATGTTGAACCTTTAATCAGATGTATCGATTCATACCCCTCAATGTCTGGTATTTCACTTGGCTGCCATCAATTAAAAATTTCAGCTTACACTGATGACATTCTCCTTCATTTAAGCAAACCTAGTGTTTCTCTAAAAATAGCACTTGATGAAATTAATAGGTTTGATTAATTTCTCATTATAATCTCATTATAGGAAAAACTCAAATATTACCTTTAAATCATCACATTACTAACATACTAAAATGCCAGCAGAATAGGCCTAACGGTCTTTCGAGTCTGCTCGATTGGTCAGCCCCCACCCTGGGTGCTGACCTTGCTGCCCTCCTCGCCTTCTCTGGCTTCTCCCTTCCCAGTTCCGGATATTCTTGCTGCATTGGATTTTGCTTCCAGAACCCATCCCCTGTACCTGTCCCAGCCCCTCTTGAACCCAGCCACTGTCTCTGCCTTCACCAGCCCCCTAGGCAGTGCATTCCATGGCTACACCACCCTCTCAGTGAAGTAGCACCTCCTCCTTTCTCCCCTGAATCTTCCCCCCTCCAGCTTCCACCCATGCCCTCTAGTGGCCCCTCCTCCTTCCTTTGAAGCACCCTGATTGTTCCTCCCCTATTTACCCTCTTCATGTGCCTGAAGACCTCTATCATGTCCCCCCAGTCCCTTCTCTCTTCCAATGTGTACATATTTAGCTCTTCGAGCCTCTCCTCATAGGTCCTGTCCCCCAAGCCCCAAATCATTTTGGTTGCCCTCCTCTGGACCTTCTCCAGGAGTTTAATGTCCCTCTTTAAGTGTGGCCTCCAAAACTGCACGCAGTACTCAAGGTGTGGCCTCACATTAGGAAATCAGAATTGGGGGATGGGGCTTTACATGGGTAATACCATATTTGGCTTACTTAGACATTAAAATTATTACCTCTATTACCAAAATTATCCAAAACAATTTTTTCAGATCCTTTACACTCCATTAAAGCAGATTTGAAAAGATGGCACAATTTACCTTTATCTCTTTGGGGGAGGATTAATATAATAAATATGAATATTTTACTGAAAATACTCTATCCTATGATTATGCTTGCAGTTAGACTCCCTATGAGTTGGTTTCAAAATCTTCAGAGATTACTTTCACATTTTATGTGGCATGATCATAAACCATGGCTTCACTATCTTGTTTGATGGCTCAGAGAACTAGTGGAGGTCTTGGTGCCCCTGATTTTCATACTCATTACCATGCTACTCAGGCTACTAAATACTTTAGATGTTTTTTATATGATAAGCAAAATATAATATTACCATACTGTATACTCCACTTTGACTTACTATAGAGCATGAATTATGTAAAACAAGTAAGGCTCCTCTAAGGGCTTTATTGTATCTTAATTTTATAGCATTATCTAAATCTCTAAAAGATACTCCCATCAATATTTCCTTGTCAATTTTTGGCCAGTTTAAAAGACATACAAGGAATATCTTCATCAACTCATGGGAACAAACCATTTGATTAAATCCTAATTTCAGAGTTCAGGGAAAAGAAGCAATTCTTAATCTTACATCAGCAAATAAAGGTATTGACAGTCCACTTCACTTGGTACAGGATAGTAAGTGGATTTCTTTTTTACCTTCTCAGCAACTATATAATTTAATCAGTAAAGATTGCCTTACTTATTACCAACTTCAACATTTAAGTTTTTCAAAATTAGGACACCCAAAATTGCAATCACCCTATTCTAATTTATTAGAGGCTTTAGGAAAGTTAAGTATGGAATGCCATGCCATTTCTAAAATTTATAAAATGATTCAACAAGAATGGATGTAGAAACAAGGATCCCAACCTAACTATTAGCCTAAGACACAAGCTTGGTCACCCACAGATGAAGAGTTTGGCAAAATGTTTATCAATACATCCCATTTGATTACTATAGATATACTCAGTTTAAAATAATGCACACAATTTATAACACTCCTATAACATTATATAAATGGGGAATTTTAAGCTCACAGCTTTGTACCAGATGCAATTCTGAAGAGGGATCACTTTTACATATTTTATACAATGAGCATGATGGTGATAGGAGCCAGATAAAAACCATATCATGGCCTCTGCTGAACCTGATTCTTATATAAAAAAATATATCTTATGAATCGGGTTCATCACTCCCATTATCTCCACTCTCCAGTATGTCACAATGGCATGCAGCCTGTGTGACTGACTGGATCTTTTCTTTGGAGGCAAGTGCTGTAATAACCATGATGTTTGTGGCTCACGTTTCAATAGCCATGTGGCTACACTTTCAAAGTGTGAAGAAAAAAAAATCCCAAACAAAGGAATCACTCCTGTGCACATGCATCGTCGAGCTGAAATTCAGTCACTATTTAAAAATCAAAAACCGCACTGGCAAGGGCAATGTATATAATGAAGCCTAAAGCAAAGTGAGGTGTTATAGTTGTTTTTCCTTTTTTTAAATGTTGTACAGTAAAGTAAATAATTGTCATCTGACTCCAAGTGCTGTCATCAGAGGTAGGAGGGTTCATGGTGAGAATGGTCACCTCACACTAATCCCATAGAAAAAGTACAGTGCTTTCTAACATTCCTGTTGTTAAATCAATCAGTATGGCAGTGAGAATGAATGTCAGCTTTAAGATGGAGCTTTTAGGAACACTGGCTGACTATGAGGCTGATATTGAGCCACTCTGTGAGCTTACAACAGTACAAGTAAATGTGAACTTTGGAAACAGTGTGCAGACTGCGGAGAATGTATCTGTGAGAACAGAGTTAGGCACAGTGGCAAGTAATACTGACAGTAGAGAGAGCAACTCTTTTTCAGATGTAGGCAGCAATATACTAGATGAAACTGACTGGTACAATACCAAAGAGAGAAGTATGATGTCAGTGGAGGAGGGTCTACAGGAATTCATACAAATGAATGAAAACAATAATACAGTCAGGGAGACCCATTACGATCTTCTAATTGTGAGCAGTTAACTAGCCGAGAGTCATAATGAAAGCAAAGCAATTGAAACAATAGAACCACACAGGTTAAACACCCTACTAGCAGATTTTTTTTATGAATGCAAAAAAAAAAAAAAGTGGCACCCCATATGAACCTGTAAGTCTTAGAGCAATATTTCAGAGTATCGACATACACTTACATATCAAAAGTTATGAGGCTTCCCTGACCAGGGACACATGCTTTGAATTATTGCATAAAGTAGTAGGAGAAAACAAAAGCAACTGAAGTCAGGGGGTATGGGGTGTGATGCACAAGCCTCAGATGAATTGACTGATGAAGTGATCAGCATCCTGTATGAAAAGTAACAACTTCGCCCACACTCAGCCATTTCTGTAATAAACAGTATGTGGCTGGTGTGCTCTATGTATTTTGGCATCTGTGGCTGTACAGAGTCAAGTAATATAAAATGGGGAGACATTTGTTTGAAAATGGACAAGAATGGTACTAAATATCTAGAACACTTAACTGAATGGCAGACAAAACCAGATCAGGTTAAAATGTAAATGACAGCTGCAAAATTAGGCCCAAGGCTTACAAAAAACAAAGCCAACCTAAACAGGTGTCCTGTCCTGTAAACATCTTCAAAGTTTACGAGGTAGAGCTGCCATTCTGCACCAGGACCCCAGAAAGTCAATTTTTTTGCAATTAATAGTAACAAGTCAGTCTACAAATCCAAAGTGCAGTGGTATAACAACCAACCAATCGGAGTGAACTAGTTGTCAGCTATCTTGAAAACATTGTTAAGGAATGCAGGCCTAGAGACAGAGAAAAAAATAATTGAACCACAGTGCTCGTAAGCATGTAGTTCAAAAATTGAATGACTGTGGCATCCCACCAACAGAAATTATGCAGATAACTGGCCATAAGAATCCAAAAAGTATCAATGACTACTCCCGGCTAAATGATAGGCAACAGGAGAAGGTATCCAACCTGATAAATAGTGTGGCAGAGGAGTGTAAACATTCACAAGAAGTCCCTGTTAATATCTAGCCATCATTAAGCATAGAAAGTAGATGGGAGGGATACTTCTACCAGCCTTCCTTCAAAGCAGAAAATACTTATCTTCACTTCAACACCGGTCAGTAAAAAAAAAAAATGAAGTATGTAAAAAAAAATAAACTGATCAACATGTCCCAGTGGCAATAAAGTGCCAATTGACAATCATGTAAGTGGAACAAAGAACACTGAAAAGTAGCAGTTGAATCTTAATGCGCATTTCTTTTATTTGTTTTCTGGTATGGTTTCCCTGTGTTCTCTCCACATCTGCATCTAAATGAAATTGTCAGGTTGATGTTTTGGAAATGATGTGTATAATAGTGCAAGAAATGTCTAATAAAACAGTCAGAATATGAACAGGAACATCCCTTCGTAAAAAGTGAATATTTCTTGTGTCATTAAACAGCAGTAAAAGTAACATAATTGTCATACACAAGTTCAGAATTCTGAAAAGTCTCTCCTAATTATTTTAATACATCAATTTGGTAAGGAAAAAAGGAAGAGAGTGGCTGTGATCTGTAGTGACAGTGACAGTGACTAATGACAGGTTAATAGATTTGAAAAAAAACCAAAACAAACAGCCTCATCGTGGCATCTAAATGACAAACAAATGGTGTTTTGTTGCAGCAAGAGGTGAAGTTATGAGTATGTGCCCATGCAAGAAGTTATGAATTAAAAGACCAATGTAATATGCCCCTAACAGCAGAACTATGTAGCTATGTTTCTATAAATTATGCAAATTTAGTAGTTTTACAGTAATGCATAAAGACAATAATGGGAAGAGCTGTCTACACAAGGTGGCAAGTGAAAAAAAGTTGAAGATAATTAAAGAAATGTTAAATGTTTCTTTAAAATAGGATTTTATTTTCCTGTTGTTTTCTTCCTTACCCTGTAGGTGTGACAAGCAATCAAACAAACAGACAGAGTATGACAACATAAGACAAGACAGATGTAATGGGATGCATCTTTCTATCCAGGAGAACTTGTTGTAAAAATTGCTGAAACACAGCATTTTGTTGTCTTGCATGCAATGTTTTGTGTTAAATAAATGTTATTATTAATTTTGTCTATGGCTGAAAGGTAGGTATGTAGTCTAATAACAGACATCTGCAAAAAAAATATTCAGAAGACAGCATATTACACAGACATTTAAAAAGTAAATAAAAATCCATGTTATTATTAAAGTTTAATAAAACTGTAAGTAATAAATCTAGATGTTTAAGATTGTATTTCCCTAAATGCTTTTAGCAGGTATAACTCTCCTAATATTTCCCTAGTGCAGAGCATGCATAGTAAGAGTCAGGGATATTCCCAGATTTCTTAAATTAGATTTGGTAAAAGGCTTGCTGGATGCAGGAATCTATACCTGTTGGCAGTGACACAACCAGGAGCCTGAGATATCACAATAACATTTATTCCAGATTATACAGATTACAACATGTTTGCCGGGAGTTTGGAAGTCTCCAAATACATCATGATGCAAACAAAACTCAGAGAAACATTATCTTGCAAACATTCTTATACTACTGATAACAGGCCTTCTGCGTAAGGCAGAAGAGTTAGATTTAGTAATTCTATTGGTGGAAAGTAGTGGGCAGTTACACCTAGGACAATTAGATCATTGCTTATTCTGCACGTATACAGTAATAAGAATAAACTAGCTGAAACTGGCTTTTGGGTTACAATACAAAAGAAATTCTTAGTTTGCACAATAATAAAAGATGTGTCAGCTATACCATGAGGCCTACATGAAGCAATACTAACACTATGTGGACCAAAGGTTACCTAGCAAATGTATATTACAGAAGCATGTAGTACTACATTATAGTCTACCTACTAAGTATATCCTGAATAACTGTGTGTGTACCATATGCTGCACTAAGTATAGGATTATGGGGGTAGTCCAGGCCAACATATTCCCCATTTGTTGTCTGCTAAACTGGCAACACAAGATGGTGAGTTAGGATAGAATGGGCAGCATAGCTTTGTGCGATGATGCCTGAGAGTTTGATATAGGCAGCAAATGGTAGAAATAAAAAAAAAAAATCAAGGTAGCCTGGAAAAGAACATGTGATTTGAAAAGACATGTCTAGCACTGTATGAATTAAAACAAGATGTAAGTCACCATCAAGTATTAAGTCATTGAAATCTTTATCATCTTTCTGAATGGGATTGCTGATATAGAGATGAGTATCTGTTCTATCTAACAGGATTTAATATTCAGGGTGAGTGTGCCCATATGCACAGTAGAACTGGTGACTACTGATCTACAGTATTCAGATAATCAGGGTCACTGTCAAATTAGTCCTGTTCAGGAGTGGGTACAGGGGTAATCATGGATTGACCAAGAATTGTTTGTGTATGAGACATAAAGCAGAAACTAGAGATGTCAACGCCATAATTGAGATGTCCATAAGAAAAGTTCTTGATGCTTTTCACAACATAAAATTGTCCATTCATATTGTATGTTATTTTGACTTTTGGCAGATGCAACTTAGTGAGTTTCACTGGACATGTGACAGAGGTGAATATCTGGAGATATGCAGGTTGCTGGTTTCTGGTTGGCTGGATGACTGAATCTGTTCAGTTGGATTTGTTGTTTCAGAGGCATTGGCAGGAGGTGCAGTAACATTTTGCTCATTGAGTCCATCAATGGAGTAGTCACACACAGGCATAACTTCATGGAAAACATCTCATCTGCACAGGTATCGATAGCCCTTTATTGAACAACAGTCTGCATGAGGTGCCGGCCAGGCTCATAGATAAGGATGAAGCACAAGCATTGGAGGAAGGTCAAGGTGTTGCTTGTAGATGTTTTCTTCTAGGTATCCAATGAGGTGCACATGTGCCAGTCTGTTGAAAACTGAAGCTCTCTTTTCAAATACTGGTAAAAACACAGTAACTGAAACATACGTGGCTTCATGGATAGAGCAATGGTGAATTGAATGGCAATGTCCTTGATTAGGGTGTGGTGAGACATAACCTAAGTTCCTGGCAGTTGTGAGTGAAAAAGTAATGAAGTTGGCCATGCATTTGAAGGTGCAGGTCGAGGTCCAACAATGAGGGCAATACTATTTGGCCATCCATGAGTCCTTGACAATGTCAGGGATACACCCTGCTTCCAGGTCTCAGAAGAGGTTGTGACAATGGTTAAAACACAGTTTCCCTGCCTATGTGTTGCTGTCTGGCCTAATCCAGGCCTGTATGTGACTAAATAAAAGTGCAGTATCGTACATATCATATGCCATGAACCTTTTCTCCATGGCTAAACCATCAGTACCATGTAGCATGGGCTTTAGAACAATTTCGGCTTGTAAAAATAACTAATTTGTTTCTTAATTTGTTGTATATCTTCTCTATTCCAGATTTACATACCTGATCCAAATAGGCCTAATACTGTATACTCCCCACCAGACCCGTTACACTCAAATGCTGCCTAGGGCATTTAGAGCGGAACATCCCTGGATGTGGAGCAGTTTCCTACCCAGCTACAGGATCCTGAGCTCATACTTGAATTTTCAGGGTAGAATCCTTTAGTTAAATAAAATTTTTTAGTTAAAGTGAAGCTGCAGTGTGCTTCATTACATCTGCATTTTAAACATAACTTCAAAATGTAATTTTCACCTGTTAATATTGTCATTAGTTTGTTAGGATTAGGGAATAAGGATAGTAAGGGGAGGCAAAGTGAGGAATTGCAGGAGTTATCTTTTTTATTTTTTAAGTGAATCCTCCCTGTCTGCAGTTTGTCAGACCATTTTCCGTAGAAAAGTGTGAGGAGTTTGGATGATTTTTTTACTGACAATGTGTCTGCTATTAGATCGGGTATCTCCTCGGGTGGTCCTTTTTGGGACAGTAATAGTCATACCTTTGGTGATGTAGATCTGCCTGCCTGGGATGAGTTTTCACCTGTTTCTGAGGCTGAACTGCTCTGTGTGTTCTCCAGGTTGCCACCTACCAACGTTATACTGGACCCAGGACCAACATAGTTGATTCTTGGCTGTGGCAAGTTCCTGGGTCCAGTGCTCATGCAGATCATGAATGGGTCCTTGAGGGAGGGTGTCTTCCCATTAGCTCTAAAATTCAAGTATGAGCTCTCGGAGTATTTGCAGTCACATGACCTACTGTCACCTGTGCAGCATGGCTTTTGGAAAGGGCACAACACATCCTCTGCCCTTGTCACAGTCTCATCCTGGATCAGGGCAGCTATGGACCAGGGCAAACTCTCTGGGGCTATCTTTATAGATCTCTCCAAGGCCTTTGATCTTGTTGATCATGCCATGCTCTACACTCAGCTTAGGTCCTATGGTCTATCACCTGGTGTGCTCTGTTGGTTCTCCAACTAGCTACACGGCAGAAAGCAGCTTGTCAAATGCGGCAAGGAGCTCTCGGGCTCTACTTCTGTAACCATGGGTGTCCCCCAAGGCTCTGTCCTGGGGCCCCTGCTCTTCTCTATTTTTGTGAACAATCTCCCTGCCACCTCTGTACACTGTAAGCCAGTCCTCTATGCGGATGACCTGGTCATCCTCACTCATTCCCCATACATAGGGGTCATTAATCGCCACCTGAGTGAGGACTTTGGGAACATTCAGTCCTGGATCTCATCCCATAAATTGGTTCTTAATCTTAAAAAAACCTAGGCCATGCTCTTTGGGTCCCAGGCCAAGATTAAGGCCTCTCCTGCTCCGTTATGCGATACTGGTACCGATGGTGTTCTGATCCCTGTTACTGACAACTTTAAATACCTTGGAGTGACACTTGACCCACAGCTTGACGTTGGCCGCCATTTTCAGAATGTATGTAAGACTGTCAACTACAAACTGGGTCTGGCCTACAGAGCTAGGAGCAACCTTACTCCTGCTGCCCCTCTTGCTCTTGCCAGAGGTGCGTTCCTCCCTTTGCTTTGCTTTGCTACGGGCTTCTTTTGTTTGCCTGCTCCTCCAAAACTCACCTTTCTAAGTGGTCTACTGCCTACAATAATGTCTGCCACTTTGCTCTGGCTGCCCCTTGTCTCACCCATCATTGTGACCTTTATAGCAAGCTGAACTGGCTCTCCCCCTCAAATTACATAGACTTTGTCCTGGGGTGTTTCACGGGCAAGGTCCTTGGCACTGGCACCCCTCTGGGGCTGGCAAAATTGCTTGTCCCACCAGCCTCCTCATCCTATTCCTGCAGGTCTCTGGGTCCCGCCATCCTTAAGATCCCTGCTACCCGGACTCTAATGGGGGATAGAGATTTTGCTGCGTATGCTCCCAGACTGTGGAACTCATTCCCTGCCCAGGTTCGCTCCTCCCACTCACATGTGTGCATTCGATCCTCCCTATGGAACCATCTCACACTCTCTTCGGCCTGTGGTTGTCCCAAACCCCCGTGATCTATCCTGATCCTTCACAGCACTCCTTTCTCTTGGTTGTGTTCTGGACAAGTATGGGTTGTTTGTTGGGTATATAATGTACCATAAAGGGGTGTTGCTCTAACTGAGGCTACACTTCCTGGGGCCTTTAAGTTGTATATAGTGTTGTATCTGCTGCATCACAATTTGTACCTATTGTACTGCTCTTAGTTTCTACACGTGTTATTCTGTTGTGTATATACTGTACAAGATATGCCTTACCTGACCTGTAATCTGTCTTAATCTGTATCATGTTGTCCTATGTACTTAAATCTGTAATGCCTGTACTCTTCCGGGTCATACCTGAAAATAGGTAATTGTCTTGTCTAGTGTACTTACCTGGTCAACAAAAGCTAAATAAATAAATAAATAAAAAAGGCTATGGTTAGACCCCTTCTGAAAATAAAACATTACTGGATCCTGATGTTCTTGCAAACTACAGGCCTGTCTCTAACTTTTCTTTTTTGGGGAAGGTTATTGTGAAGGTGGTGGCAGAGTAACTGACAGACCACCTGGAGTTTTTTCCATCTACAAACCTCTCCAGTTGGGTTTTTGGCCCTGGCATAACACCAAGACTACTCTTGTTAGGGTAACCCATGACCTCCTCCTTGCAAGGGACTGAAGGCAACATTCTATCTTGGTACTCTTGGAACTCTCATCATAATTTGACACAATTGACCATAGGGTGCTTCTGGATTGCCTGAGGGCCATCTGGGCCTCACCAGTGCAGTTTTGCACTGGTCAGAATCTTACATAACCGTGAGAACACACTAGGTACCCCTGAGGAATCTTACCTTGGAGGCCTCTGTGTTGCCCTGTGGAATTCCACAAGGCTAGATCCTTGCCCCCAGTTTTGCTGCCATTGAGGAAGATCATTAGATGGTACAGAGCTGGGTTTCACTGCTATGCAGATGACACTCAGCTGTACCTGTCTTGTTCTCCTGATGATGATCTGGTGGCCTTGGTGCTGAGTCAGCGTTTGACCAAGATAAGTGACTGGATGGACTTAAATTGGTTATGTCTCAATCCAGGTAAGACAGAGGTCATGGTGATCAAACCGGGTCACTGGGTCTTGGCTGCTGTGGATGGTGCAGCTCTCCCATAAGTGAATGGCCAACCTCTAATGGCAACTGATATGGTAAAGAACCTGTGAGTCATTCTGGACTACAGATTGTTGTGAGAACAGCAGGTGTCATCTGTGGTCCAATCTGGCTTTTACCACCACCATAACACTGCCAGGATCAAGCCGTACCTTGCTCAGGATGATATAGTGACAATCACCCATGCTTTCATCACCTCTAGGTTAGACTATTGCAATGCTTATTACCTAGCATTATCTAGAGGTCTGATGCAACACCTGCAGCTGGCTCAGAATGCTGCAGCCCAGATGATTGTGGGCTCCTCAGTGAGTGAACATATCATGCCGGTTCTGCATGCCTTGCACTGGTTTCCTATGTGGTGGTGCATCACCTTCAAGATCTGCTTGCTAACTTACAAGACCCTATGGGGTTTGAGTCAGGACTATTTAAAAGAGCTTCTGATTCCGTACTACCCAGTTCACCCAATCTGCTCCACAGATGTGGGTTTGCTTGTTGTCCCTCCATCTAGACTGAAATTATCTGGTGACAGAGCTTTTGAAGTCATTGTTCCATTGTTATGGAACTCGCTCCCTTTAAATATTCATATGACCAACACAGTGGAGGCCTTTAAAGACTCTTTAAATATCTTTTATTTCAACAGGCATTTCCTGATTAATGACTGTCTTTGTGCTTCTGCTTATTTTAGTTAAAGTATATTATAAATATGTTTGACTTGATTTTGTGTTTGAACTCTATACAGCACTCAGAGCCTTTTTTGGAATGGGCACTTTATAAATAAACTTTGCCTTGCCTTTCTCCCACAACATCATTAGCATGTGACTTCACTCACTGTTCCATCACAAGAAGCCCTGCTGCCTGATTGGTAACATATGTCACAAGTTACCAGTTAAGCAGCAGGGGATTGGCTCTTCTTGGTTACTAGTGGTGCCACAGTCAGTGAGGTCACAGTGCTAATGATATACCGTATAAACAGGAACAGAACTGACTATGTCAGCCTCTGGGCAGAGTGCTGTCCCACACATCACACTTAGTACTGTGAGGTAGAACATATTCTAGTTAGCAAAACAGAAAAGAAAAAAAAATACTTCAGATATAAGAAGTGATAGCTGACTACTTCTGAAAGTTACTATTTATCCAGATATTACAGTAGCTCTTTAAGACCAAAGTTCTGTTTGGAAGAATATCCTGCTTACATAAAACATAGATTCATTTTGACAAACACCCAAAATCGTACAAAGTAAGTATGTAAACCTAATTATAACAACTACAGATATTAAATGAAGGTTGAAGGAGCTAGACAAAAGATATCAAAGTATTTCAGCTTTTTTTAAATTAGGAGAAAGCGAGCTCCAATGATGTGGGACATCAAAGGAGAAGGAATTAGATCCATAAGAGGATTTAGCTTTCGATATACAGAAAGTTGTATTTGGAACACCCCTAACAAAATATTTAGAGACAGAAAGAAACGTTGATTCAAGATATGGAGCACTCATGCTATTTACAACCTTGAAAATAAATTGAAGCCAGTTGACATTGTGGAGCTTCTCCAAAGATAACCAGTTAAGTTGGAGAAGCAGGTCAAAGAGGTGGGTTAGATGATTATAGTTTAAAATGTTTAAGTATGTTATAATGAACTGTCAAAGGTTGCAAAACAGTTGGGTTTGCATTATGGTAAAAAATATTGCCGTAGTCCAAGACAGCAGTGATGATCTGAAAACAATTTGTAATGATCAGTAATGAAGAAACAGTATCTGGTATGGCAGAGTCTGACAAGGCAGGAACAGACCTTCTTAGAAATGCTTTTGATGTGGGGTTTGAATGTGAGTCAGGTGTTCAAAATAAAACCCAGGTACTAAAAGACATAGGAGATAACATTCCATGTGAAAAAAAATCTTAAAGGAAGAGACAAGGCCAAGTGAGAGAAGATGGGGGCCTTTTTTTTAAATTAAGAACCAAAAGGTTATCTGTTAACCAAAATGGAATTTTGTCAAACTCTAGTTGGAGTTGGGAAGTAAGAGATGACGCAGAAGTTGATTTTATAATTTCTTGCTTCCAAAACCTGGCTATTGAACAATTGGAAGCAAACATCAGTGATATTTTTCCTCAACCTAGGATTTATCAAAATATTTAGGCATGGTTTGATACCAAACATTAATTTGTGTCTGGCTACAAATGGACTATAATGGCTTGACCCCAGCCTAATCATATCTACCAGCATGGAGACATCATGCATTCATGATTTAATAACAATTTCTAACTCTTTTATAGGTTTTTCTAAATTCTAAATGGGGAGTCCCACAAAAATGCCAGACCATTTAATATCACCTCTCCTTTTCAAAATACAGCCACAGTAAGCTCATATTTAAAAAGGACAGGAAATTATTTCTATGTGACTGTGTTGCTGTGTTTTGCCCATGTTTTATTACTTGAAAGTAATAATCCTAGGCATAAATACTCATTCACTGCCACCATGTCTTTTTATTATGTGACCCAACCTTCATAGTTGTGGTTTTTGAGATATTAATATTTAATCATAGTTCTTTACATTTCTAAGCAAATTTATATGAAATTTTTTGAAGATCTGATTGTGTTATCATGAATAACTCTATATAACCTTCACCCAGGACCCCCTTTCTACTAAGATACTAGCAGAAGAACATGTTGAATTGAGACCCAGCCCGGCTGATTTCTGGCCTGACCCTTTAAAGGCTATATGCACTGGCTGTACAGAGGCTTGGAAATCCCTGTGGGGGAGGGGCACAAATGAGCTTCACCTAGGAGGCATTAAGAGGAAACTAGAAAAAGCAAGAAAGAGATTTTGGAGGCTGGACAGAGTGACAGAGAGAGAGAGAGAGAGAGAGAGAGAGAGAGAGAGAGAGACAGAGAGAGCAAGGTTGCTGTGATCTGGACAGCTGAATCAAGGTAACAAGTTTTGTCTTGAATTTAGTGCTGTAGTAAAGCAACTTGTGTTTCATTGAACTTTGGAGTTTTTTTCTCTGAGGGTTGCCCCAAAAGTCTTTATCATCATTGCAAAAGCAAGCAGTCCTGCACTTGTACCATCCACTAGCAGAATATCATAATTAACATCTTCAAATAATAAAAATAACTGAATGGGAACAAGTGACCACCAAACAGTGTGGTTCATGATAAACTCAGCTACAGAGTCAAGCCATGCAAAAGTGAGGGTTCTGGACTTCAGGAGGGCTGACTTTGGCAAGATGGGAGAGTGCCTTAGAAAAGCACTAGCAAGCAGGCTAGAAGGAGGGATGGAGCAACAATGGGGAAACATCAAAACTGCCATCACAGAGGCAACAAGCCTTTGTGTGAAGCAAATAAACAAATCAAAACAAAAGAACAAAGCCACTATGGTTCTCAAAAGAGCTGGTGGTGAAGGTTAGGGAGAAAAAGATAGCATTTAGGAAGTATAAGGAAACACAGAAGGAGCAGGACAGAGAACAGTACCAATTAAGGCAGAAGGAAGCAGGGAGGGTAGTCAGAATAGCAAAGGCCAAAAACTGAGGAAAGATAGCCAACTTGGTTAAGAAGGAGGATAAAACATTTTATAGGTATATCAGGGAGTGTAGAACGACAAAGGGAGGGATAGTGAGGCTGAATAGAATGGACAGTGGGTGGGTAGAGAGGGACAGTGAAAAAGCAGGGATACTGAATGAATACTTCTGCTCAGTATTCACAAAAGAGGAGGAGGTGCCGAATCCAATTAACAGAAGCACTCTTGATAGGGGGGGTTGATCCCAGTCCTTTCACAGAAGAAAGGGTTCTGAAAGAACTCCAAAAACTGAAGGTGGACAAAGCAATGGACCCTGATGGAATTCACCTCAGAATTCTAAAAGAATTAAGGAGAGAACTAGTGACACCACTGACTACCCTTTTTAACAAATCATGGGAGGATGGTGTGGTACCTGAGGACTGGAGGAAATCAGATGTGAGTCCCCTTCACGAAAGTGGGAGCAAAACAGAGGCAGGAAACTACAGACCTGTCAGTTTGACCTCTGTGGTAGGGAAAGTGATGGAATCACTTCTGAAGGAAAGAATTGTTGAGTACCTAGAGGCCAGTGGGGCAAAGGACCCAAGGCAGTATGGGTTCACAGTGGGAAGGTCATGTCAGATGAATCTAATTGATTTCTTTGACTGGGTGACCAAAGTAGTAGACCAGGGAGGGGCTGTGGACATGGCCTACTTAAACTTTAGCAAGGTATTTGACACAGTCCCACACAAAAGATTAATAGTCAAATTAACCAGCCTGGGAGTGGGTCCCAGGGTGGTAGCCTAGGTAAAACATTGGCTGGACAACAGGACACAGAAGGTAATTGTAAAAGGAGTCCACTCTGAAGAAAGAGGGGTTACTAGCAGGGCACCGCAGGGTTCAGTACCTGGTCCAGTCCTTTTTAATGTCTTTATAAGTGACATTGCAGAGGGACTGGAAGGAAAAGTATGCCTTTTTGCAGATGACACAAAGATCTGCAACAGGGTTGATACACAATGAGGTGTGGAAAGGATGAGAAGGGATTTGGCAAGGTTGGAGGAATGGTCAGAAGTATGGCAGCTTGGATTGATCACAAAGAAGTGCAAAATAATGTACCTGGGAAACAAAAACCCAGGGGAAGATTACACAATGGGGGGAGAGGTAATAACAACAACAAAAATGGAAAAGGACCTGGGGGTAATCATATCAGATGACCCTAAGGTTAGCAAGCAATGTGAGAAGGCAGTAGGGATGGCTGGGGGGATACTGGGATGTATAGGGAGAGGCATCACCAGCAGAAAACAGGAAGTTGTTATCCCTTTGTACAGACAGTTGGTGAGACCCCATCTGGAGTACTGCGTCCAGTTCTGGAGACCCCATCTCCACAAGGACATAGACAGGATGGAGGCGGTCCAGAGGAGGCAACTAAAATGGTGCAGGGTCTGCCAGAGAAGCCATATGAGATACTAAAAGAGCTTAATATGTATACCCTTGAGGAAAGGAGGGAGAGGGAGGACATGATAGAAACTTTTAAGTACCTTAGTAGAATCAACAAAGTCCAAGAGGGTAGCATCTTTCAGAAAAAGAGATGTGCAAGAACAAGGGGATACAATTTGAAGAAAGGTGGGGATGGCTCAGGGGCAATGTGAGGAAGTATTTTTTCACAGAGACGGTGGTGGACACATGGAACAGCCTTCCTGAGGAGGTTGTGGGGTCTACAATTGTGGGAGAATTCAAGAATGCATGGGACAGACATAAGGCAATTTTTTAAGGGGGTTGGAAGAAATAGGCTGTTGGTTAAATAGGATCTGCAGCTTATCCTGTAGGTAGGGGAAATGGGCAGACTAGGTGGGCCAAGTGGTCCTTATCTGCTGTCAAAGTCTGTGTTTCTATGTTTCTATGAGTAAAATGAAACCGGTGCTGGGGACATCCCTGTTTTGCACCTCGGTTTATATTTATTTTATCTGTTAGTTAACACTTCAAAGAATAATGGATATTTGTCCATGTATCACTATACAGGTCCATCAGAAGGAAAATCAGATATGGGTTAATGTCTAGTTCAGCTAATATTTTCTAAAGAGCACTCTTGAAATGGAATCAAATGCTGTTTTGAAATCTATAAAAACACTATATAACTGTTGACTTTGTATATTGCAATACTTTTCGATATAATAAAACAGTTTTCTACTGTGCTTCTTTATTTAGTTTCCCTCTCTTGACATTAAATAAATCTTTCAATAGTGGGAGCCACCAAATAAGTTTTTGTTTATATAATTCAACTGGGGAATATATCATGGCTTGGGGATTTACCATTCTTAAATGACATTACGGCAGCAGTAATTTCCTCCTCAGTTACCTTCATTCTGGGGCCTACAGCTAGGAGTTTACTTGGTATAACATCTACTCAATCATCACATTCATATTCAACTGGATTGTGATACTTTAATGATAGAAAATACAAAGTCACACATGCCCCCCACAATGCAAAGCATCATGGGCTGCATATGCAAATCACCACAGAATGTTATGCTGGTCCAACTTTAAGCAGAATTGCATGGTGCCGAAAGGCCTCTCACACAGTTTGCAAAGGGTACTAACAGAAGACATAGACACGTGTTTCGTCCTACCAGGACTCATCAGTATGCCTTGTCTGTTTAACACCCCAGTGGACTGGACCAGCTACCCCTAAGGCAGTGTGCCTGGGATATATTGAGGAACCCATTAAAATAAAAACCATTTAAAGACAAAGAACCTCTGTGCGTAAACACTGAGGCAAGGGTTACCCAAAGGGCATTTGGCTGGAAGCCAAGTCTCAAGAAAATACAAAGTCACACATGCCCCACAATGCAAAGCATCATGGGCTGCATATGCAAATCACCACAGAATGTTATGCTGGTCCAACTTTAAGCAGAGTGCATGGTGCCGAAGGCCTCTCACACAGTTGCAAAGGGTACTAACAGAGACATAGACACGTGTTTCGTCCTACCAGGACTCATCAGTATGCCTTGTCTATTTAACACCCCAGTGGACTGGACCAGCTACCCCTAAGGCAGTGTGCCTGGGATATATTGTAGTGAACCCATTAAAATAAAAACCATTTAAAGACAAAGAACCTCTATAAGTAAACACTGAGGCGAGGGTTACTCAAAGGGCATTTGGCTGGGAAGCCAAGTTTCAAGAAAATACAAAGTCACACATGCCCCCACAATGCAAATCACCACAGAATGTTATGCTGGTCAACTTTAAGCAGAATTGCATGGTGCCGAAGGCCTCTCACACAGTTTGCAAAGGGTACTAACAGAAGACATGAGACACGTGTTTAGTCCTACCAGGACTCATCAGTATGCCTTGTCTGTTTAACACCCCAGTGGACTGGACCAGCTACCCTAAGGCAGTGTGCCTGGGATATATTATGGTGAACCCATTAAAATAAAAAACATTTAAAGACAAAGAACCTCTGTGCGTAAACACTGAGGCAAGGGTTACAGGGCATTTGGCTGGGAAGCCAAGTTTCAAAAATACAAAGTCACATGCCCCACAATGCAAGCATCATGGGCTGCATATGCAAATCACCACAGAATGTTATGCTGGTCCAACTTTAAGCAGAGGGTGCATGGTGCGAAGGCCTCTCACACAGTTTGCAAAGGGTACTAACAGAGAACACACAGGTGATGTTTCATCCTACCAGGACTCATCAGTATGCCTTGTCTGTTTAACACCCCAGTGGACTGGACCAGCTCCCTAAGGCAGTGTGCCTGGGATATATTGTATTTCAGTGGACTGACTAGTTACCTTGCAGTTTGGGATATGCCAGGTAAACCACAAAATAAAAAAAACATTTATGGGTTCACCACATATCCCAGGCACACACTGCCTTAGGGGTAGCTGGTCCAGTCCACTGGGGTGTAAACAGACAAGGCATACTGATGAGTCCTGGTAGGACTAAACACGTGTCTATGTCTCTGTTAGTACCCTTTGCAAACTGTGTGAGAGGCCTTCGCACCATGCAATTCTGCTTAAAGTTGGACCAGCATAACATTCTGTGGTGATTTGCATATGCAGCCCATGATGCTTTGCATTGTGGGGGCATGTGTGACTTTGTATTTTCTTGAAACTTGGCTTCCCAGCCAAATGCCCTTTGGGGTAACCTTTGCCTCTGTGTTTACGCACAGAGGTTCTTTGTCTTTTAAATGGTTTTTTATTTTAATGGGTTCACCACAATATATCCCAGGCACACTGCCTTAGGGGTAGCTGGTCCAGTCCACTGGGGTGTTAAACAGACAAGGCATACTGATGAGTCCTGGTAGGACGAAACACGTGTCTATGTCTTCTGTTAGTACCCTTTGCAAACTGTGTGAGAGGCCTTTCGGCACCATGCAATTCTGCTTAAAGTTGGACCAGCATAACATTCTGTGGTGATTTGCATATGCAGCCCATGATGCTTTGCATTGTGGGGGCATGTGTGACTTTGTATTTTCTTGAAACTTGGCTTCCCAGCCAAATGCCCTTTGGGTAACTCCTTGCCTCAGTGTTTACTTACAGAGGTTCTTTGTCTTTAAATGGTTTTTTATTTTAATGGGTTCACCACAATATATCCCAGGCACACTGCCTTAGGGGTAGCTGGTCCAGTCCACTGGGGTGTTAAACAGACAAGGCATACTGATGAGTCCTGGTAGGACGAAACACGTGGTCTATGTCTTCTGTTAGTACCCTTTGCAAACTGTGTGAGAGGCCTTTCGCACCATGCAATTCTGCTTAAAGTTGGACCAGCATAACATTCTGTGTTGATTTGCATATGCAGCCCATGATGCTTTGCATTGTGGGGGCATGTGTGACTTTGTATTTTCTTGAAACTTGGCTTCCCAGCCAAATGCCCTTTGGGGTAACCCTTGCCTCAGTGTTTACGTACAGAGGTTCTTTGTCCTTTAATGATATTCAGCACATTCCTTAGCTGGTGTATTTGTTGTTACATTTGTATTATAGTTATTAGTACTCATGGATAAAAGCAACCAAAATTGTTTTTTTTGTGTGGAAATTACAGCCTGATGCAGGTCTACAAGTTACTGTATATTGGTATTGCTTTTTTTTTTTGTTTCGGGAGTAATTTGTAACTTTTGCTCTGTCTTTTTAAATGTATAATATTGTTCTTACTTGAATTATTTTTGGAATTCTGACTATTTTCATTAACTTTTTTTATGAGCCTTGCATTCTCCATGAACTATGCTTTCACATCCCTATATCCTTTTTTTAAATTCAATATATTTCATTGAAATAGATATACAGCAGTCAGTATAGTTAGATGAAATGGAAACATATTTTCATTGTCTGACAAGAAAACTAATATTGTTTCAAAGTCTTGTGAATGATAAACAATGCTCACTGTGCAATGTCTTTTCAGGGGCTGTTCATTTTGTCCTACTCTTGATTCAAGAGGCAGAAATCCTCAAGTACATCATATCATATGGGGTGACTGGGCTTGTGGTGTTTGTTTTCATAAAGGGGGCCCTATTAGAGGATCAGATAATAAAATCCCTTCAATAAGTCTAAAAACAACTGGGGCAAAAGCATTTCACTTAACATGCAATTCAGAACTGTAACAGAGCAGTATGGGGCCACGGGGGCTCCAAGATTTCACATAGGAAAAATCATAAAGGCCTCCTTATTGCACAGAAAAATTATAACTATGACAGTGTTGGCTGTTTCACCAATTACACATGAAAACAATATGCTGAACTAATAATGTTGCTATATAATAAAACAATGCCATCGGGGGCGGGATGTGTCAGTGGGACAACCCTCAGTGTCTTAGGCTTGGGGGCGTCCAGCTTACCACCTCAGATCGGTGTGGAACCTGGGTGTTATTTTTTTTTTTACCTTTGTTTTACCAGGAGATACACTAAACTGAAAGCTTGTTTACAGGTGCAACCTGGGAGCATAAGGAAGTTAAGTGACTTGCTCAGGGTCACACAGTATGCAAATGGGGGGCTGTGGGATTCAAACCCAGGTCTCCAGGTTTGCAGCTCAGAGCCTTAAACCACTGCACTATACTGCCTCCTACAGTGGTCTGACCCAGAAATCTCAGGTGTCAGCTGTTGTCAAGACCTCTTCTTTCCATCTGAGGAATATCAGCCAGGTGAAACACCTGGTCCCTCCTGAGGATCTTCTGACACTGGTCCATGCCTTTGTGACCATTCTCCATGACTTCTGCAATGCCCTGTACCTAGGGTTACCAGGGGTTGATATCCACTGCCTGCAGTTGGTGCAGAATGAGGCTGTCAGGCTTTTTGACTGGTGCATCTAGGACCAGTCATATTATGCCTGTGCTCTGCAGACTGCACTGGCTGCCAATGCGGTGGAGTATCACCTTCAAGGTCGGTTTGCTGACCTACAAAGCCCTACATGATTAGGGACCCCACTACTTGCAAGATCTCCTTTCTCCCTACCACCCCTTCTGGCCTCTCTGATCTACCAATGAGAGATTACTAGAGATTCTCAGGGTGTGCTTATAAAGGTCTGGGGCCAGTTCATTTGCATTTGTGGCCCCTACCCTGTGGAATTTTCTACCTCATCAGATAAGAGAATGCCTGACCGTCCAAAGTTTTAAAACTGAATTGAAGACATACCTCTTTGGCTTGGCTTTCTGTGATGTAGAATAATGTTGTTGTCCCTCTTCTAGTAACCGTTGGTGTATTGTTTATATTTTAGGGTTTTCTATATTGTTATAATTTTATGGAATTTATTGATTGATGTGATATTTATTGTATGTACAGTAACCTTGAACTATGGAAAAGCACCTTTTTAAAAATAAACCTGATTTGATTTGATTTAAAGTAGAAAACCGGCTGGCTCGGTGTCGCTGAGGGTTGAGGCGCTGGAGCCTTACCTCATGCTATGCTGGTGACTTGGGTTTGGGAATAACCTTAGGTCATCATGGTGCTGACCTGGAGGGGAGGGAAGAGCGGGGATTGAGTGTGCCTTCAGGCTGCTCTCCTCTCTCGGGGTGGTGGGGGTGGGTTGTTGCCCCTCCCATAGTCCTATCCCCACCAGGTGGAGGTCTGGTGGTGTAACGTAGGCAGGTGGGGGTGGCAGCACAGGTGGGCAGAAGGGGCTGAGCTGGCATGCGCACCTCCATGTGTACCGGGGCCCCCAGGGGGGGATGCGGGAGACCTTCAAAAAGCTTATAAAAAACTATATTAAAAAAAGGCAGAAAACCAAATAGAGGATCAACTTTACTTAATGTTATCAAGTATGTACACTTAGGTGTGTGGTCCCCTCCCCCCCCAACATCCCTATAATAACTTAACAGAGCTGCTTTATGGTAGAAAATGATCTGGTATTGCCTGTGCTTGGTGCTGGGGCGCCATATTTCTAAATATTTGTCCAGTTGAAGACATAATTGACTAGTTATCTCTCCCATCCTTTCTAGGTCTGCCACTCTGCCTCTCTATTGTTCCATGGTGGGTGAGGCAGGGGACAACCAAGCAGCAGTGACTCATTTATGGATGGCCACTTGCAAGATCTGACTGAGACATCTAATTCTACTCGGGCAGGTCAAGAGTGCAGGCAATCCTAGAATCATTTCTGTGAAGGTGAAAGGGATAGTGAGCCCTGTTAATTTTTGGATCTCCAGGTGTAATGCTTGCCAGAATCCCAAAAGCTTAGGGCAAGCCCAAAATATGTGGTGATGAGTTCCCCTGATGCCACATTCTCGCCAGCAAAGATTTGTTTGAGTAGAACTAAAATGTTTCATTATTACTGGAGTCCAAAAAAAAAACGAATTAGTACTTTACAGTTAAATTCATGCCAAGAAGGCGACACTGTTACCTGCCACTCCAGCTTTAATCTTTTGGACCATTGTTCTGGGTCATCCCTGTATCCTTCTGATTTACAGTATAAAAAGGTTATTTAAGATCGTATTTCTGTAATAACTATATATATATATATATATATATATATATATATATATATAGTATCAACATTTTCCCCATTAGGGCTTGGATTGATACAGCTATTAACCTCCTCCCCAGATCAAATATTTTTTACCCTTTCATGCTATTTCGTATCATATTTTATCCTTCTATGTTTAATTATACTTACAGTAATTGAGATTGACAGTCCTTTTTCTGTTTATGGAGTATTTGCAGGGCTATGTCTAATACCACTGATTGATGCATACTTTCAGGCTTCCGTCTAACATCTGATTTCTTAATCATGTACTGTATGGGCTGTCATAATCAGATAAGGCATAACCAACCATTGATACACTGTTAGGGCTTAGGTATGTACAGTTTACCTTCAGCATCACTCTCAGCCTGACTGTTTAAGACAATTATGTATAGAATAATGAGTGGGGAAGTGTGGTTTATGAGGATTTTATGCACACTCAAGGTGTGTGATGCTTCATAAAGGTTTATCTGGGCTTCACACATTGAGGGTGTGCATAAAATCTAAATCACGACACTTCCCCATGTTTTATTTTTTATATTTACTGATTAGCATTTGTCTGTTGTACATTTGGTAGCTCCGTTGTACACTTGGCAGTTCATACTAGACTGACTCGATCACTTGTTAAACCAAAACCCCATTTATGTAAACGTTTTTTGTGACCCCAACCCGACTTTCAGATAATCGAGGTTGTACTATAGTCTATTGGTCTGGCTCTTGTGGCCACAGGCTTTTAAACTGTTGTTTTTTTTGCTTTAAGTAGTCAACGATGGGCTAGCTATGTCCTCGGAGCTATCAGAAAATACTATACTTGCACTTTTTCGTAGCTCAAAGCAAGCCTCAGCCTTCTCCCTGAACCTAGCCTGCACTTTGTTCCAGAATGAAGGAATAGGCAGTCCGTTACTGCAGGAAGTGGCCTTTTTTTAGTCATATTGTCAAGAAGCGTGTTTCTTGTACTGACAGTTTTCAGTGAGGAGCTCAAGTGGACCGCCAGTATGAGGACAGGTTCTTGAGGGACAGCTCAGGGAGACTTGTGCCAGTTTACAGTACCCATGGTTTACTGAACTCCGTAATTCACAAGTTTGAATTATGGAGTTTCAGAGGGTCTGCCAGCGATAAATTATTGCCCTTAACCAGTAAATATATTGTAATCAATTATGATACGGATACAAACTATTCAATTTTCATTACACTTGCCGTAGTCAGGGAACATTATTTGATTTAACAGTAGTGGATTCCAAACCCTCACCTTAATACTCCATTATTTTGTCCACATTTTTATGTCTTCTTATTTTCCTATTTTAAATGACCTGTAATAAATTGCACTGCTTCAGGATGTCTATTAGAAACTAAATCCACATAGTTTTCAAATTCCTCCCATATCTCTTGTCTAAAATATTTCAATTGAGAAGGTAGGTAAGAGGTAACCAATGTTATAGTTTAATTGTTACATTTTATGTTGATTACCAAATAATTTTGTGATTTATACATCACCTGTATCTGTTCTAGTTCACAATCTATCGTATGAGATTAATAAGCCTCATAAGGTTTATATTTTTCTGCTGTTATAAAGCCCTTTGGCTTTATTTTTTTATTCACCAAATCTCTTGAAATATTAAAATGTAAAATCTGTAAAATCTTTGTCTCTTAAATTTATTACACAGACCCCAAATATTTCAGTTTAATAACCACAAATTATTAATCCCATTTGTCCATGAATGCATTTTTCTAGTGCCAGATACATTTACTTGCTTTCTTTTTGTCTAAAGCAGTGTCAGTGGCTAAGCAGGTAGTACACTCACCTCTGAGGCCAGGAGATCAGAAGGCTGTGGGTTCTATCCCCACATCAGGCACTTGGGTTAATATCCCAATACTGACACTGCAGTGCAGCATGACGGGGGTGCTGCACTCCTGGGGTGCCGTCTTTCGATGAGACATTAAACTGAGGTCCAATCTGCCTGTTCTGGTGGTAGTTCAGGTGGATATTAAAGATCTCATGGCACTTCTCGAAAAGAGTAGAGGAATTTCCCCAGTGCCCTGGCCAAATTTCCCCCCATTCACTAAAATACCACAAATAGATTAATCTGGTTCAAAGTCAGTTGGCATTCATCTGTATTCCCCTCCCCCGGGTCGTGCCTGAAAATAGGCAGAATTTGTCTAGTGTACTTACCCGGTCAACAAAAACTAAATAAAATAAAATAATCAGTTAATAATCTTCTACTTGATTTAGAGGCTCAATGCTATTTGATGTAGGGAGAATTATTTCTATTTCATGAGGTGTCTCACTAGTGATTCTGTGTCTCTCATTACTCTTACTCTTTCAAAATATATCCCCCATATCCTCAATATTGAATTCAAAGGCTTATCAGCTTATTGTTGTGTTTAATATTTTTAAATCTAGTTCCTTGTCTCTTACAAATATATTGATTTGTCCTCATCTGTTTAAATCCTTATGCCCCATGACCTGGATACTTCATATATTACCCAGTCTCATTCCAATTAGGTTTTAAAAAAATGTATAGACTATTTTCAATGGGTCATTTGTTTCTCTTTGATGTTCCTGTAAACCCAAAAGTGATATGAGAATATTGACTTCATCCTTCTTTTCTCTTTCTTTTCATAATACTTAGCACATCAATCTTAATTGTTGTATTACAACAACTATTTTCCTAATAGCTGGTGATTGGGATTAGCTACAATTATCTCCTTTTAATTCCTTTAATTTTTCTGTGGACTCCATCACTGTGCATGGTGCTTTTATATAGATGTCTAACTTCTTGAAATTTTTATGTTAATTCCCATATTTCCCATGCTAAATTAAAGGGTTGTCACTATTACGACCTGCACAAATTCATAATAGCCTTTATGTCTATTAATTATTACCAGGTCCATTGGGTCAGTGTGTAACTTTAACCCTACTTGAAATAAATAAAGGGTTTACTCTAATAATGAGTATTTTGCTTTGTAACTTTTCATTATATATAGTGGTGCCCAGTGTGAGGTTTCCAAATGTTGTGAGATATCATGACACTACTGGTACAATATCCATAGTAATTACTAGTCATAATGGCCACTATGCATTAAGGGGTGGGTTGCCTAAACTCAAAGGATCCATAGTACACAGGCAACCCTATGTCTGAATGCTGCAAACCAAGGTCTCATAGTCACCTGTGCTCATTTATGGAAGGGACATATGTCCCTTCCACACATGATCCTCCAGCCAGTCACACAGCTATGCATGCGGACATTCTAGGGGCATGTCTGGGTGTGTGCATGCACTCTGTGCCATTCATGGTTATGCAGAGTGCCAGGCAAGGCAGGCACAGGATATGGCAGCAGGGACTCTGCAGTATCTTTTATGATCCCCCCTCAGTTTACACTCGTCAGTTGCAGATTGACTCGTTACACTTTGTAATTGTTTTTAATATAACTGTTTCACTTAAAAATCACATTAGGGGTTACTTGTACATTTATAATAGTTTTATACAGGATAGTTTAATTGTTTAAATCTGTAAAGTTTGTATTTTCTGTCTGACAGAGGTCAGTGGAGGTGCTGGGGGTTAGCTGCATAATTTATTCGTTGTACAGACCTGTCATTGCACTATATAAAGCTGTCTGATCACCAGTACCCCTCCCCCTTGAGAAAGAATCAGTTAGATTTGAAGCACTGGGGTATTTGTTTGCTCTGGTACTGCCCTTGATTCTCACTCAATAAACAGCACTTGCATGTTGCACTTACCACTGTGTGCTGAAATTTTCTGTCTGGGATTTTTTGCACTGTACCCTTTGTACATCTTTTTTTGGTCTGGTTTCCCCTATTCTCTGAGGAGAGCTCAGCCCCTACTCTGCTCTGCCCTGCCATGGCTGGGGCCTGCCCCTCCCAGGCAGGGCCACCAGGAGGGTAGGCCCCTAACAGACACTATTTGGCAAGTCCTGGCTTACCCCCCCAGGTTGGGGCCATGGGAGCAGGACCCTCCAATAGATGAGAAAGGGCAACAAGGCAGGAGTGGAGCAGGGCATCATGTTGAGGGGCCAGATTTTTTGAATGCTGTATTTTTCCCCTGGAGGCAGGATGTGAAATGACATCAGAGGAACAAGTCCGATGTCTAGCTTGCTTCCCACACACTATTCTGGGTACCAGCCATAATGGGACTCATGATTTCCACCTGGCACCACTGCTGTGCTGGATACACACACACCCTCCCCCAGAGAAGGAGAGCTGTCCATTGGATGCTCAATTCTTCTTCTTTCAAAGGTGTTTGACACCTTGGACCACAATATTCCACTGTCCAGGATTCAGCACGTGGGGTTATCTAACCAGTCTATAAAATGGTTGAAGTCATATCTAACTGATAGAGGACAATTTGTACAAATTAATCAATGGAAATCACTAATACGTCAAATAAAAATGGGAGTACTACAAGGCTCCCTATTGGGTCAGTTGTTATACAATGTTTATGTTAATCTTGTGAAGTTCTCAAATCTGGATGTAAAGTACCATTTATATGCTGATGATACTATAATTTACTCATCTGGATTGGCAGATACTCAGAGAGAGGTGGGTTTACAGTCAGCATTTGATGAATTACAGATTTTTTTACTTTCATCTAAACTTATTTTGAACTCTAAAAATCCCAAACTATATATTTTTAGAGAAAGACTGGCAGGGACCAAATTGAAGGGGTTCTACAGATCAAGACATATGATGGTCAAATTTTGGAATAGGTGGAAAGTTACAGATACTTGGGGGTTTATTTTGATTGCTCTTTAAAATGGAATAAACATATAGAACAATGAATAATGACAATAAATAAACATATGGGAGCACTTTACAGGATTAAACATTGTACAACATATACAATTAGACATCATTTGATAAATACTACAATGATCCCCTTACTAGATTATGGGGATTTAATATATATATGGGGGCAAACTCAACATTGTTAGGAAAATTAGAAATTGTGTATAATAAAATGGCATGTTATATTGCAATGGCTCCAAGAACAATGCATAGGGTGGATTTATATGATATGTTGGGATGGTATACTATGGGGGGTAGGAGATCTCTGCATGTATTGCTGTGTATGGAAAAGTGTTTTTCTGACAAAGTACCAGGATATATTATGGAGTGTTTACAGGAAAGAAAGATAAAATTGAGTCTCAGATCAGCAGAGGGAATAGAATATTTGCCATTAAAATGTAATACTAATATGGGGAAAGGTCATTGTTTCCATCAAGGACCATCTCTTTGGAATTTATTACCAGCAGAGATTAGGATTAAAATGGAAAAAGAAGGGTAAAACAGATTAAGAGTTTGTTTGGGACAAGGAAGATAAGGCTACTGAGAGATAAATAATGATATTATAATGATTGGAAGGTAGAGAAGTAGTGCAATATTTTTGTTGTATTTTCAATATTGTATGTTGTTGTTTGTTGACTGTTTTCGTAATACATTTATAATGTAAGTGGAATTGTATTTAAGATATGTGTAACAGCTTTTTGTTTTTATAGATCTCACTGGAAATGAGTTTCAACTCAGTTGAGCTGCCAATTCATTATTTACAATGAATAAAACTTTTACTACTACTACTACCTGGCCAGCCCTTCGAATTCCCAGGTTCATTCCCAAACCCAGGACTTTGGCGTCACATGCAAACTCCTTGCCACTGCTCTGGTGGGCCAGACTACCCTTTGTGCATCTAAAGATTATTTGGATTTTTGTGCAGAATTTCCTGGTTCTTTCCAATAGTGCCCACAAATGTTTGACTCTGTAATTTTTCAAATCCTGGCCAAAATGTGTTTTCGCACCTGTGGTGCAGAATGCCATTTTGGCGGTGCACAATCACATTTTGGCCGGGATTTGAACACTTTCCCCAGTGTGGTTCATGATGTGGGGTAAAAAGAAGGTTATGCTGCAAATTCATCATGTTGCAACTGTATTGACTCTGACCAGAATTTGTTGGTAATGTTATGTTTCAAATCTGGCCAATAACAAAGTCCCCGGGCCAGATACTATAGCAGGGGAAATTTATAAAGAGAATAAAAACTTTTGGGTTCCTTTCCTTGTAAATTTTTTTAACATCTGTTTGAGAGAAAGGCATGTCCCCATTTCATGATGTAAAAATATTATAGTTCCAATTCATAAAAAAGGCTAATTTCAAATGCCTAATAACCATCGGCCCATAAGCTTACTAGATATCAGCAGTAAAATCTTTACTAGTATTCTTTTGACTAAATTACAGTTATGGGTAAATACAGACAGCCCTCCTTCTAATCTCCAATCTAGATAATATATTTATTTTGGCCCATTTAATAGAAAAATATAATTTATACAGGAAAATGTAACTTTATGTACTATTTATTGATTTTACTGCAGTTTTTGACTCAGTAGTTAGGAAAACCCTTTGGAATATTCTTCATGCACATGGATTTTCTTTAAGTTTATTAATTCCCATATTTCATCTGTACTCTGAAACATATACAGCAATTAGATATGATCCAAAGGGTAACAACTCAGAATATTTTTCAACTAACAAAGGGGTCAAACAGGGTTGTCTCCTGGCCCCACTTTTGTTTAACCTCTATATCAACTCCCTATTACACTTTAATATTTCTACAATTTTGGATTCTCCCAAAATTGATAATCAGTATGTTCATATTCTAGCATACGCAGACGATTTAGTTCTTTAGTACTTAACTCAAAAAGGACTTCAGACAAAATTAGATAAACTGAAAAAGAAATGAGATTACTTAAATCTGGGAATTCATTTAGATAAAACAAAACTAATGGTATTTGGGAATCAATTCCCAAAACCAAAAATCATGTTAAACAATTCACGAATTGACTTAGTGACAGCTTATTGTTATCTTGGTATTACATTTTCATCAACTGGCTGTTGGAGCCAACATCTAAATGAACAAATAAATAAAGCAAAGCATGTAGCTAAAGCCCTGCTCAGGTTTAAGTTTAAGTGAGCTCTCGGTAGTCCCTGCCATCAACACTGGAGAATCTAAAATGACTCCCACTCTATTATATGGAGCTGAAATTTGGGGGGGAAGGGGTTAAGCACAACCCAAAATTGGAGCTACCCCTATCTTTTTATTATAAAGGTATTCTTCAAGTTCCCCTTTCCATGGCCAACTCTATAGTAAGAGCAGAACTTATCAGAATCCCCTTGGTAGATTTGGTTAACCTTAGATTATTGTCATATTGGCTCAGGATTATTAATAATCACAATAATAATACTCCCATCCTCTGTTTAAAAGAAAAAGAAAAATGGAACACCGGGAGATTTTCTTCACCTTGGCTAAGAGCCTTATTAGCAAATTTATACAATTTAGATTGCATGCATCTTTGGAGAGACCATCAGGCTGGTATCCTGATATCTGATACCTACAAAGCTAAATTCAAGAAAAACATATTTATGCTAGCACAAGATAACCAGATGCAGCAGGTCCAAAGTCAAAAACAAGTCCTCTGATTTAGCCAGAATAAAACTGACTCAACTTTAGAAACTATTTATTAATCCCAATAGCCCCCCATATTCGGAAGGTGATATCGCGGGCAAGGTTTGGATTAATCACTTCAAAGTATACGCATTTTAATCACTGGCTCTCTCAAATAAATCCTAATAATAACTCATGTCCCTGTAACAGAGGGTTTAATGAAACACTGTCACACATAATAATACAATGCCCCCTGTTTAACAGGAAGAGAAACCAGATATTAAAGAACCTTTTAACCAGATATGTAAATTTGGAATACGATCCAGTATTCATTTTGCTCATTCCTGGGACAGTGAAAAATGCTGAAATGAGCTTTATTTTTTTATTATCTGTAATTAGCTTCGAGAAAAAGGCTTATTTTAAAAGATTTCAACAGAAATAATATTTGACAATATTGATTTTTAATCAGTTATGTGAATGTAATTTGTATTTATTGTCTTTTTTGTAATTAAATCATGATGTTTATAATATCCAAAACATTTAAATGTTTTTTGGAAGAACAATAAACAAACCTTGTACCTTGTAATGTTATGGCAGCTACATGGAATTTGCAAAATACGTTTATAAATAGCTGTCCAGACCTCTGCAGTAACTGACCATTAACTGCAAAGGTCTGGAAAGTGCATTGTAAGTCTTGGTACTTATTTCTAGGTTGACCTAACTGCAAAGAACTCTCACTACACTGCTGCTTTGGAATGCTCAGTAATTGTGACAGTTGGGAAAAACAAAAAAAGTTTCAACTAACAACATGAGTGACTTACCTGCCAGACAATTTGACCTTGTTTATGGGGCAAACCCAGTTGTTTGGTGTGAGAACAGATTTACCAATGATAAAGATTTATTTATTCTTAATTTAAAGATTTATTTAGTCCTGTTTTTTATTATTTTGGTGCCATTTTATAAACGCAATAACACACTCCATGGCTTGCAATTATTGGGTAATTACCACATTCCCCTCTACCCCTTGGTTGATGGTCACTTGGCTAATACCTTGTGCCTCCAATCCACAAAATGGGGTGGGGTGTGTGTTAATTATTCAGTAACCATAGGCCCTTGTGTGTGATATTGCTCACACAATGCATCATACAATGACAATTAATTGATCTAAAAATGGGGTTAATTGAAACCTGTCATTAAGTCCAGGTAGCCTGTCCCTTTAACAACCCCCCCCCACTTTCCCACTTCCTTTTTGCCTTCCCTCTCCCTTTTCGTAAATGGGCTATTTACCTATTTATAAATAACATATGTCCATGTTTACTGTGAAACATGTTTTATATTCTGTGAAAGGATTTGCACTGGTCTATACTGAAGTGTAAACAGGGATGTCTTTCACCTGCACTTGATCACACATATTTAAATTTAAATGGTGTGTATATATAAAGCACCTCCACTAGATGGCAGGTCAGCCTTGAAAAAGTGAATATGCGAAACGTTGGCTTGTAGTCAGCCATTTTCTGAGCTGCTGCTGTTTTAATCTTTTTGGGCAATAAAGTTTCCTATTTATACTGGGACATCACAGGCCTATGCTTTTTATAGGCTGGACTATGTTGGTGCCACACTTTTACTAGTGAGTTCAAATATAAGTCCTCAGCCCATACTTTCTGCTTCCCCTCCTCTTATTATCAAATAGCCGGGGGTCCCAGGCCAGACAGTTATCACCCCCCAAACTATAGGGCAAAACACAGTTCTTTAATGTGACCCTTAAATGTAGGCTACTGTGTTCTCATATTTACCCTGCAGACAATAATAAAGACATCAATTCAAACAAGGTTCTCCACAACTTTATTAACCCTTTGTTGTCTCAGAAAAGCCTCTTCAAGTCTTGTCTGTGACCAAAGCAGACACACTCTGATTTAAAGCAGCAACCTGCAGGAATGGGTCTTCTATAACAAGTCAAAAATAACCTGCAAACAGTTCATTTTTCATGCACAACCTCAAGCCACAGAAACTGGAACAACATTTTATTTACAAAGGGTGTTAATTTTCATATTTTTGAAATACTATTTTGAAATGAGAAAGAAATGAAATGTCCTAGGTGGGAATCACTATACTAGAAGAAACTCAATTTTTCTTTGATATTTGGAAGAATTTAATAATAATCTGGACTCATCTAGGGCATGCTGTCTGTTATTAAAATCATATTGCAATGTTGATATGATTTTGAGCAACAGTTTGGTCAGTTGCATAAATGATAGTGTCCTTGGCATTCAACTGTATACAGCATTTTACATCAGACTGAGGCAAATCAAATTGAAAATAAAGGCAAATACAGATCCCTGTGGAACATCCTTTAATTTGATTTTAATATTATAGCACATGAAATACTTTTACTTATTGGCTATGGTTAGTAAGACATTTGCCCAACCAAATGTATTCACCCTACTAGTAGGAGGCTTCTGGAGTTACTATTTCAGGGCTGCCAAGAACAGCACCCCCGAGGACCGGAGGTCGCGAGGGCGCTCTACAGCCCTCTCTCAAATCGCTGGAGGGAGTCCCCGAACCCATAGCCAAGAACAGCACCCCTGAGAAGTGGAGGTCACGAGGGCGCTCAACAGCCCTCCCCCAAATCACCAGAGGGAGTCCCCGAACCCGTAGCCAAAAACAGCACCCCCAAGGAGCAGAGGTCGTGAGGCTGCTCCACAGCCCTCCCTAAATCGCTGGAGGGAGTCCCCGAACCCGTAGCCAAGAACAGCACCCCTGAGGAGCAGAGGTCATGAGGGCACTTCACAGCCCTCTCCCAAATCGCTGGAGGGAGTCCCCGAACCGGTAGCCAAGGTAAAGTCCAGTACAGCGCTTGGAAGAGATGCTAGCATTTTGCCTGCTCTGCTCAAACTGCCTGTAGCGCATTGGCACCTTTTTCTACTTTTAAAAGACAGAAAAAAAAAATCACCAGTGGCGCAGTCAACTCCCAGGACTCGGGCAGTAATCTCTAAACTGCAGGACTGATTTTGGAAAGCCACTTTGAGCTGCAGCAGCTATTTTACCTATTTTCTGTTGTTGTGGAAGTGGAGATAGACTAGAGTTTAACAAGTATTGACTAAACTCTGCATTTAATTTCTGCATTTGCCCTGTTGCCTTACTTATTACTGTTACTCCCCTTTAAGTAACTAAGTGTGTTTATATATGTAATCAAGTAATTTTGTCCTGCCTGTCTCAGCCTAGCAGCCTAACTGTTGCTGTGAGATACCTTTTTTGTACTTGGTGCAAGGAGTCCATATTAATTTTGTGCTTCTGTGCTGTCCCTTAATTCTGCCCTCACTCCCTGCCCAGCACAGCATTCTGCGGCTCAGCCCCCCACCCTATCACAAGCTGACCTCCCATGTTCCTTTGTCCTGTCCCTTCTCCTGCCCCCACCCCCTACCTATTTAATAGAAACTTTGTCCTTTGTCCTCCACAGAACAGCACCCCCGAGGAGTGGAGGTCACGAGGGCGCTCCACATCCCTTCCCCAAATTGCCGGAGGGAGTCCCCGAACCCGTAGCTAAGGTAAAGCCCAGAACAGTGCTTGGAAGAGACGCCAATGTTTTGCCTGCTCTGCTCAAACTGCCTGTAGCGCGTTGGCGCCTTTTTCTACTTTTAAAAGACAGAAAAAAAAATCACCAGTGGTGCAGTCAACTCCCAGGACTCGGGCAGTAATCTCTAAACTGCAGGACTGATTTTGGAAAGCCACTTCGAGCTGCAGCAGCTGTTTTTCCTATTTTCTGTAGTTGTAGAAGGTCTAGCCCCGCCGAACGCTATGCATTCGGCTCCCCACCGCCCCCACCACCACCCTTGTTCAGCACTCCAATTTATAGGCAGGTTTAGTCAGGTGACCTGCCGAAATAACCAATCAGCCCACTTTTCCAGCTGCAGGTTATACTAACCGAACACTAGTGGCCTCTGTAACATACCTCTCACTTTCTACATTTACAATGTTATCCCTACTATTAGCTGCCCTCCTGATTTCCAGGATCCCACAACTTGCTCTACAACCCCCCAGAGGCTCCTAAACCACACCATTATGACTATTACACTATTCCTTCAGCTATCAAAGATAACTGCATACCCTGTACCTCCAACAGCTCCCACACAAGCCAGATTGATCCCGTTGACCTTTACTCACACACGCTCAAGTTACCCCACACACTAACACATGGTAAACACTGTACCTCACCTCACTCCCCCTCCAGACCTCAAGCTCCCACCACCCACGTAAGCCCCACCATCGTCCCCCTCACTTCCCTAACCTTTCTTTCCAGCGTCATTTCTAGTCTCCCAGTCCCCACCTCCAACACAAAAAGCCCTACACCCTACCAATCCCAGCATCACTCATCCAAACTCTGCAGGTTGGCCCTCCTGCGACACACCTTTTTACTTCTCTTATTATCTGGCAATCTCCACCCCAACCCAGGACCACCCTGCACTATGGGCTCTCCAAAAAACCCACTGGGGAGTTTGCTGCTAGCTACCTTAAATATATTCAGCCTTCCTAAAAAACACACCCCTCTCCAATGCTGGATTGCCCAGTATGCTCCGGACGTAGTAGCCCTCTCTGAGACATGGCTCTCCGATAAAATTCCCTGTGATGCTGTCTCCCTCTGTAATTATGCCATCTTCCGGGCAGATTGGACCAGCAAGAGAGGTGGTGGCTGTGCAATTTATGTTAAATCCTCACTCAATGCCACAGAAGTTCATACCCCCGCACCACAATACGGCGCCCAGATACTTACGGTAAAACTCAGTCTGGGTACCAAAACTCTCCACATCATTTTGGCCTACTGTATATCCCCTCAAGAAACCAAAAACTTGCGTTTGACTCTATCCTCCACATTATCTCCCACCTACCTAACACTAGTGAAATCATCTTAATGGGTGACTTCAACATCAACTGGCTATCCCCAGCCTCATCCAGCTACAAAGATGCTGCCCTGGCTTTTGATCTTACCCAGCTAGTCACCTCCCTCACCAGAAGGGACAATAGATCCGGGACTTCCACCCTTCTAGACCTCATTTTCACCAACAGACCACGTAACCTCTCCAATGCAACTGTGCTCCCTGACTCTATCAGTGACCACTCCCCGGTTACATGCTGGTGGTCAGATAAATTGCCCCCTGCCCCTCCAAAAATCTCCTGGCAGTGAAGACTAAAAAGAGGAGACATAAAGAACCTCAAAGCCCATCTAACTAACAGCAACTGGCTCTCCATTTACACCGAAAAGTCAGTTGACCTTGCTCTTGCCCATTTTATAACCACCTTCAACAAAGCCTGCAATATATTCACTCCCCTCTCAAAGCAAATTGTGAAAACCAGAACCACCCCCTGGATCACACCCTCACTACTAAATCTGCTACAACAAAGGGACAACCTCTGGCACAAGGCCCTTGACTCCCAACGCACCCAGGATAGACAACTTTACTGGGAGGCGCGCAATAAATGTACATGGGCCTTGCGGCAGTCGAAAGCTAATTTCTACCAACAAACCCTTACCTCCTCCTGGGGTGATGGAAAAAAATTCTGGAACAACATAAAAGAACTCAGTGGTAAATCCTGCTCCCCCAACCCCACCCAACTTAATCTAAATGGGGAAGTCACTCAGGATCCCTCCACTATCGCAGAAGCCCTTAACTCTGCATTCTTGGACCTCTCCCATATCCTCCTTCAAATTTCTTCCACCCCACCTCCCCGTAACCTTCTGTAATGTCAACTCGCCTCCCTTCCGGCTCGAGTCATCCCCTGCAGTGAGGCAAAACACTATATTACCAAAGCTATCTCCAATACCCGTTTCAGCAATGACTCCCTAGATCTTAAACTCATTCGGCTCACCCTGGATGTCACATTACCCCACCTTACAAATATTCTTAACCTCTCGCTATGCCTCGGTCAGTTCCCCTCAACCTGGAAGAGAGCCATAATCACTCCCATTCTGAAGAGCGGTGACCCCACTAACACCAGCAACTATAGACCTATCTCAATACTTCCACCTCTCTCTCCAAAGCCCTATAAAAAATAGTCTCTGACCAGATAACAGAACATCTAACTAAACATAACCTTCTCAGCCAGGAACAGCATGGTTTCCGGACTGGCCATAGTACCGTCACGGGACTCTCAGAGCTCACCTCAGTCATCCACAAGGCCCTCGACCAAGGCTCAATTGCAGGGATGATCTATGTGGATCTAACCAAGGCTTTTGACATGGTCAGTCATGAGCTACTGCTTTGTGTCCTCCCAGAACTAAATGTGGTCCCAGAGGCAACTACCTGGTTCAAGGATTACCTCTCAGGCCGGTCACAGCAAGTCAGGATAAACACCACCATCTCCACCCCCAAAACAGTTTGCTCTGGGGTCCCACAGGGGGTCAATTCTTGGGCCACTGCTTTTCACCCTCTTTTTAAACTCTCTCCCTAAGGTGTGCAGCGGTCATCTTCTACTCTACGCTGATGATGTGGTACTGTTTTGGAAACACCCCCAACCGAGCGCCCTCCAACAGGCCCTTGAGAGTTTTTTTTTGGGAGCTTGAGAACTGGATCACTGAACACCGCCTAATCATCAACTATAATAAAACTAAGTCCATGATCTTTGTGCATCACCAAAGCCCACATAGTCAGTCAGCACTCCTAATTAAGAACACACTAGGAGCCCCACTGGAACATGTTACAAACTTTAAATACCTGGGTATCACATTAGACATCTCCTCTCCTACCAGAGTCATGTCTAACTTCTCTCCTCCACTGTCAACGCTAGAGTGGGCATCCTCTACAGACTCAAACACTGCTTACCTGCCCAGGCCATGTAACTCACAGTCACCTCCTCCATCCTCTCCCTAGTTGACTATGGGATTGTTATATACAGCTCTGCAGAACCCACCACGCTTAGCAGTATAAATACTGCCTTGAATAAAGCCTGCCGTCTAGTCACAGGCAGTGACATACTAACCCACACCTGCGATCTTTATACTTTGACTGGTTGGCTAAACTTCCAACAAAGACTAAAGTATCACACCTGCATCCTCGCAAAAAAAGATACACCTTCAGCTAGCCCCCATCGGCATTCTCCCCATAATCAGTGCAGCACCCCGCAGGCACAATACAAGACTCACAGCAAACTCATAATTTCTGGTCCCCCTATGTAGAACATCCCATGGGCAAAGATTCTTCCGCTACCGTGCCCCTCTCTGGCTCAATACGTTACCACCCTCACTCTCCCAGACCCACAGCATCACACTATTTAAAACAGACCTCAAAGCTCAATTACTTGAGAGTGCAAAATGTGTCTGTGGCTAACAATGTCCACCCAATTTGCTCCCAATCCTCCTCATTCTCGACATAGGGTCTCTCTAGACCCCATGAATCAGCATCCTACAAGTCTCTGTCATGGGACTTTAAGATTGCTGCCTAATACCCTCACTGACTAAATAAGTTCAAGCCTAGACTGCTCTGTCAGTACTGTTACTGTAAATACTGTCTCTCTATGTATGTCTTATACTGTATTTTTGTTTACCCTCCACCCCCTTGTAACCGACGTGGAGTCTTTGCAAAAGAGTCTGTGACTCAAAGGTTTGTAATTCCGACTGTATTCAATAAATAAATAAATAAAATAATATGTACATTGAGCCACCAGCACCTGTAGGTCTAGTTGTCCTGGGTGTTAAAAGGGCACAGCATCCATTTTTGATTGGACTGAATGAATTGAGACTGGAGTTTGGAGAGTAGGAGAAGTACCAGTAGAAAGCCTTTTAGGGTTTCCCATGTCCAAAGTTTCATCAGTCACTGGCTTGGGGGGGTTGCCAGACTCAGGGGGTGCAAAATATGTCCTGAACCTGGGGTGTGGCACAGTCCACATCTGGGTTCAGTTTGGGTAGCTGATCTGTATCATGAAGATGACCCTGGAGGAAGGGCAAGGCCTAGAGGAGATTCCTCCTGAAGGGATTCATCCAGATGATTTTACCCTGGGTTCTGTTCCTGAGTTAAGACATTGATATGTCAGTGGTTATGGTTACCAGGCATAAATTAAGGTGTAAGAGCTCTCTTCTTATCCAGGAGTTTGAATTCTAGATATAAATGAGTCAGTGAAGGTTGAAGCACAGACCTGTGGGTCTGCAGGCCATGCAGTGGGGTTTGGCTTGCTGAGCTGCCAGGCAAAAGACCACTGATTAAGGGGAGTACTTTAAAATTTGTACAGCAGGTGAAGACAGTAGTGAGAGGCAGAGAATATGACACCTCAATAGGTGTCCCCTAGAGACCCTTGCAGGTCCTGTTGCCCATTCACAGGTGGGAATTTGATAATGATGAATAGGAAGAAGAACTGATGCCTAATTTCATTGATATTAGTAGGATTTCAACCTTGGCTGGGATTAGGACCCCACACTAGTGGGAGATGGTGAGTTCAAGAGCTGCACTAATCAAGTACAAACATATTCTCTTAGGTGTTGCCTTACCCGGCACCCTATAGTTTTCACCTAGGGGAGAGAGAGAGGCAGAAGGTGCAATTGAAGTCTGGAAAGTCTTCACTACAATGGAATAAAAATGGAGTAACCAGTAGTAACTAGGAGCCAGGCAATGACCACTCCTCCAGTGGTCATACTTGGGCTCACACGTTAGTGCGTAAACTGTTTGTTTCCTTGTAAGGAAGTTCAAGTCTCAGTGGGCCTCACATGTTATGAGGGGCCCAGTGCAGGACAGTATACAATGGGAGATGAATGGGAGTAAGAGCCTCTTTGAGGTCTCATAAGCTAGCTTAAGGAGAACTGCCAGCAATTTATGACAATTTGAGATTACATTTAACAGCTGAGAGAAAGAGGGATCAAATGTAACATCTGCATGCAAAAGTGTTTAAACTGCATGAGAGGTACTGGGAAAAAAGAATATTGAGAAAGGATCCCAGTAACTCTTGGACTGAGGAGTACTTGGGAACGTCTGGTAATCGCTGGTTTTAGGAGTTTCAGGAATTTATTGCCAGCCAAAATCAAAGTGTTTCCCTACATGCCAAGTAAAGTGCTGAGGAATTACATCTGGTACAGAAGAGATAATTGTGAGCATATCATTAGCCACAGTTCCTATAGTCCTGAGTCATAGAAATGTTTATAAGATCTCAAGGGAGTGAAGTTTGAAGGATGTGTTAATGATGTTATTGCACTGAGTTCAGATCATAATTGTGACTGAACATTAGAAAAGAACTTATCTTTGGTAAGATGATTCTGCAGTTGTTTTGCTATGAGGTTTTCAAACGTCTTGGTGCATATGAGAAATACAGATATGTAGCAATAAGACATGACGGGATGTGCATTAGACAGCTCTAACACATGGCCAGAGGCGTAGTATGGCATAAGGCTGCAGGCTGAGTGGCTTTAGCACCTACTTGTGTATTAGAACTGTCTAATGCATATCCCTGGAGTGTCTTATTGTGCTTATAAAATGGGTCATTGTATTTTAGATGAAAGAAACATTTTAAATCTACAGATTTAAAATAAAAACTAAAATATTTGACTGAATTATTTCTAAAATAGTTCCTCTGCTTGCTTAAACTGTATGGTATTTCTTTGCTTTAGGATGTTTGTCCTAATTAGGTTTTCATAGTTGTAGTTTTTTTCCATTTATGTAGTTCTGAGTGCTGCCTCTAAGAGTGCTAGCTACAGTTCTGCACTGCAGTATGAGACAAGAGAGCATTATATTTTCTGAATCAGGATCTGAGGGAAGAAGCAGAGAGAAGTGTTTTTTTTTTAGAAAACAAATGCCATCATGCATGGAAGAACAGAGGAAGTTTTTTACCTAGGTAATATGGTGGCAGGAGAAGTTGCAGCGCAAGGGCGATGTCTCAAAAAGTGTGGCACCAAGAATAAATGTTTTCATGATGCAGTAACTTCAGTTCTCAGGAAAAAGGAAGTGAGAAGATGAAGGTGACTGTTGGACGAGTGAAGTGGCTGACATAAAACAGGAGGACTGAGTATATAAAAAAAAGCCAGTGCTGTTGTATTAAAAGTGTCTGGAAGGAGTGGTTGTTGAAAGCAAGTGACAGATGGGTGGGCAGATTGCTTCATACTGAGAGGAAAAAGAGAAACAACATATTCAAGTCTTTCTACACTTATGAGCAGTTGTGCGGCCTGAACAAGAGCTGGAGTGAGTGGTGGGTGGGTGAGTGGAGGGGCGTAGTTTGTAACAAATATAATGTAAAACAGGCAAACTGGACAAACCCCCCCTCAAAGCCTGCAAAGTCAAAGCTATTGGGTGGAATCTGGTATGTTTTGGTTCATACTACTTCAGTTTACTAGAAATACTGAAACAGAAACATAGAATTTGTCAGTATTAAACGACTGCTTAGCTCACCCAGTCTACCCAGATGGTCCTTGTGTAGTCTATCTCCACAGACCCTAACTGGTCTCTGGCTACCCTCCCCCCTTCCTGCCTATTTACTAATATTCCCCTTTGTCTACCCCATGCAAGCTTGAAGTCCCCTACGATTTTCTTCTCCACCTCTTCTGCTGGCAGTCATTTCCAGGCATCCACCACCTCTATCAGTGAATCAGTAATTTCTCATATCCCTCTTAACCCCCCCTCCCAGCATGCCCTCTGTTCCTGGTGCTCTTTCTCATATAAGAGACTCCTCTCCTGTATCCCGTTGTGTGAGGTACTTGTTGGTCTCCATCATGTCCCCTCTCACTCTCTTCTCTTCCAGGGTAAATACATTGAAATCCCTCAGTCTCTCCTCATAGGGTTTTTGATTCATACCTGCACCATTTCAGTTGCTCTCCTCTGGACTAGTAGAGAAAATTCAGGCACAAGCACTATGCTCAGTAAGAAAAGTTGAATATTGACTTAGAATTCAGTCCTTTTCCAAGTCTTGCTCCTGCCCCGAATGGGCTCCTGCTGACCAGCGGTCCCGGCCCATGCTCTGGCTGGCCACGTGATCCCTCCTTCTAGCCCACACAGACCCAGGACTTGCTCCTGTCCAGAACGGCTTCCTGCTGACCAGCAGCCCTGGCCCATGCTCAGGCTGGCTGTGTGATCCCTCCTGCCAGCCCACACAGACCCAGGACTTGTTCCTGCCCAGAACTGGCTCTTGCTGACCGGCAGCCCCAGGCCATGCTCAGGCCGGCCACGCAATCCCTCTTGCCAGCCCACACAGACCCAGGACTTGCTCCTGTCCAGAGCGGCTTCCTGCTGACCAGCAACCCTGGCCCATGCTCAGGCTGGCGGCGCGATCCCTCCTGCCAGCCCACACAGATGTAGGTACAGCCTCTGCCTCCATACAGACACAGCTTGAAAGCTGCAAATTTCATAGGGCCACCCTTCTCATTGGCTCTCTGGACTGCCTCTCCATCTGGCGCTGATTTGTTTGAAAGCCCTATCCATGGAGACTTCCAAAGTGCTTTATAAGCTGCCTGTCCAGCTTTATTTTACCACCAAAAGGCAGTGCTTCTGTTCAAATTAGCTCTAGAAACTGGTGGAACCAGCGTTTCAAAAGCACTTGATAATACACTATCCTAGGCAGTAAAACAGTGCTGCTCTGACTATGTTTTTACAGCACTTTAAACTAAGTGATTACAGTGCTTTTCTGATTAAGTGTTATTCTGGGGTGAATTTTTGGCCCATGCACCCTCCCCCACCCCGGCCTTTATTAAATAGACTTCCTCCCCACCTCGGGGACTGCCTACAGGAGTAAACTGTCTCATTAGCAGGCACCCCTTAAAGTGACAGTCCTAAATCTTTCTGTCTTTTGATACACAAGGTGAGGTGGAAAGGATGAAAAGGGACTTGGCAAGGTTGGAGGAATGGTCAAATGTACGGCAGCTCAGATTCAATGCAAAGAATTGTAAGGTAATGTACCTGGGAAACAAAAACCCAGAGGAAGAGTACACAATGGGGGTGAGATACTGACAACAACACAAATCAAAAGGGACCTGGGAGTAATTATATCAGATGACCTAAAGGTGGGCAAGCAATGTGAGAAGGCAGTAAGGTCTGCAGGTGGGATGCTGGGATGCATAGGGAGAGGCATCAACAGTAGAAAACAGCAAGTTGTTATCCCTCTGTACAGACAGTTGGTGAGACCCCATCTGCAGTACTGTGTGCAGTTCTGGAGACCCCATCTCTGCAAAGACATAGACAGAGTGGAGGCTGTTCAGAGGAGGGCAACCAAAATGGTGCATGGTCTACATCAGAAGACATATGAAGAGAAACTAAAGCAGCTTAATATGTATACCACCGAGGCAAGGAGGGGAGAAGGGGACATGATAGAAACTTTCAAGTACCTCAAGGGAATTAACAAAGTCCAAGAGGGTAGTATCTTTCAGAAAAAGAGATGTGCAAGAACAAGGGGCACAATTTGAAGATAGAGGGGGGACGGCTCAGAGGTAATGTCAGAAAGTATTTTTTTATGGAGAGGGGTTGTGGATACATGGAACAGCCTTCCTGAGGAGGTTGTGGAGTCAAGAACAGTGGGAGAATTCAAGAATACATGGGACAGACAAAGCAATTCTAGTGGGGGTTAGGAGGAAGTAAGCTGTTGGTTAACTAGAATCTGCAGCTTATCCATCAGATAGGGAAATGGGCAGACTAGGTGGGCCAAGCGGTCCTTATCTACCTTTACATTCTGTGTTTCTATGTCTTACTGTCAGCAGGCTACCCTGCATCTCTTGAGGTCAGACCTAACACCAGATTGGCAAGCCCAGAGTATAGGTGGTGGTTGAGCTGGCCCCTGCACCTAACATATTATTTCTCCCACCTATCATACTATTCTATTCAAAATGGATGCCAAAATCAGCAGGCACATTACCTAGGAGGTATCCCTTTACAGATGATCCTAACCCTGGTGCTTGCCTTATATCACAGATACCCTGCAACTGCAACTACCAACACCAACAGTCACCAAGAATAACTCTTCCAGTGCAGCAAACCGGCTCAATGGGAGACCCACAGTACTCCACTTTCTCCTACACACCCAGTGCTACCACACATATGTGCCTGTACTCTAAGCACGAGCCCTATTTTGACCTTAAGTCTATTCTCTGGCCTTCACCTAGCATTAGGCTCACCTGCCAAATATACCTCCCGGAATTCAGTGAGGTCTCAAGCAAAATTCATCTACCCAAAGTTATGCAGGAAACTTATATTAATCCTATTGCTGATCTCAGATAACATCCACCCTAACCCAGGACTGCTGCCTACTAACCCATGGGCCACAGCTACTAAGGAGTGATTAAAGATTGTGGCCTTGAACATTTGTAGTATCTTAGCTAAGCTAACTCAGCTTGAAGCTTGGATGGAACACACCCAGCCAGATGTCATTGCTCTAACAGAGACCTGGATCTCCCCACATAATGCGGACTCGGTAGTCTCCCTTCCTGGCTACAACATGCACAGGCTGGATCACACGGGTAAAAGTAGGGGCGGCTGCATAATTTACACTTGCAGCTACCTGCAATGCCACAAAGTCTCACTGACCAGCAAGGACTGCGAATGCTTAACAGTAAAAATCATATTTGGCAAAGGGCATAAGTGTCTAAATGTTATGGTTACCTACATCCCTCCTGGGCACCAGCAAGCAGGACTTGAAGCCTTTTTTAATTGCTACTGCTAAGTTAACAAGAAAAAGGAGACTATCGTCCTGGGGGAATTTAACTCCAACTGGCTTGCCAGCTCCAGTGCCGTGCACAGGGATCTGGTCTCTGGACTTTACCTAATGCAGATGGTCTCAAGCAGCACTAGGACTAACTACCACACAGGTACAAGCATCCTGGTCAACTGGGTCCTAACAACACACTCAGAAAGACTATCTAATGTCAAAGTTCTCCCTGATGCCATGAGTGATCATTCGCCGGTCCAATGCGAGTGGTTGGCCAAACAGGCCAGGCCCCCCCCAAGACTGGTGAGGAATAGGGTTATAAAAAAATGTGCCATGACTCACTTCAAGAACTACCTCACAAGCATAGACTGGAGCTTCACTGACAAATGCCCCTCTGTTAATACAGCACTCCAGCTATTCATCTCTCACTTCAACACAGCTGCAGACAAGTTCACTCCTTATTGCAAGAAAATGCAATTTAAGCAAACAATAACACACAACGAGGTGTGGGTTATCACCTGATAAGAGCATGCCCAGAGGTGTACTAAGGCATACCAAGTGCCTTATGCCACTGAGTGTGCTCTTATCAGGCGATACCCACACCTCGGAGTGTGTCATTGCACTTATAAAATGGGCCTCTAAGTAATTGTTGTAAGGAAAAGAAAAAGAAAAAAAATGTGTAAACTATATATATATATATATATTTGAAAAAAATGTTTTATTAGGTGATAGGTGAAAATAGTCCGTTCAGCCCCCCACTATCAATAGCAGAGATAGGCTATTTTGTTTCATATTATTTATTTATTTTTTAATTCATACTGTATTATCCACTTTTGGAAGACTGAGAGCATCATATGTTGTTGAATGCATTCATCCTGACTTGTTTAGGGAATGAGCATGCCATTCTGTGGATTGGAAATGGAGTACGTTGGTGGATCTGTACCGAAATATTAAACTGCTTATTTGCATTTTGCTGCCTTCCTTGCTGTGGTGTCGAAGTATAGGAGATGTCAGAAATAGTTTTATTTTTTGCCATGTGCTTTAGTTTTTTTTTTTGTGATTTATTTTGTTGCCCACTTGTGTGCGAGTGAGCGGGTCCCTTGGTGACCGCCATACTGTATGGTTTTGCTTTCCGTTTTGTAAAACGGCGGGCTTGTTATGTGTGGTACCGTTCTAAAAGTAGTGGTGGAGGATGAAGTCTGTTTTTTTACTTATCAAAAGGTGATGCCTCTTTGGCAGGATCAGTATGGAGGAGTAAGGGGCGATCTAAATCGGGATTTGAAAGACTCGGCTTGTGTGTCCAGGATTTGAAAGAGCTGCCTCACTCTTCTCTCACTTCAGTGCGGTCAGGTTTTCTACAGCGCTACAGGTTAGACTTTTTTTTTTAAAGAAAATAACTGTGAAGTGGTGTGAAACAACAATTTGTAAAGTCACAGCCTGGGGCTGGTACATTTATTTATTTATTTATTAGAGTCTAGGATTACAATTACCTTTGAGCCAAGGCTCTTTTACAAAGGTTCCATGTCAGGATGAGAACAAACAAGCATGACATTAATTATTACAGGATAACAGGTTAAAGTTGTTTATCATCATATGAGTATATACAGATTAGGCGGTACTAGGGGCATGCACAGGACAGGGATAACATTGATAACGAGAACTTGGTGAGACACGAGAAGAAGATGCTGCCAGAGGCAATTGTCAAAACACACTGGAAGTACAAGTGGAAAGTGCAAGTGAGAGGAGGAGGAGGAGGAGGGAAGGTAGAGGGGGAGAGTAGGGGGGGTGGATGAGAAGGGACAACTGCCAAAAAGGGAACAGCAGGTACATAAGATGGCAACTGTTTGAGCGGTGCAGCATGTTATACTGTTGTTGCTGCTTCGTGTGTGCTAGCCTGTGAAACCAGTTTGTACTTTTGATTCTTATTGATATTTGCTTGTTGTTCAGCCACTCAGTGAAGGCTAGTGCCAGTTGGCATTAATATGGGCTGATAAGAACACGGCTCAAAACTGCCCTCAGTCAATCAGAATGAACCATTGTCTTTGCCCATTTTATAAAGGGAGGTAATATGGATTGGGTCACCCCTCAACAGCTCAGTATGATGCAGCAGCAAGACATGCTCTGGCACCGTGCCAGGGAGAGAGGGGCAACTGCAGATATAAAAAGGTACAAAGTGGCCCGTAACAGGTGTACATGGGAAATCTGACAGGCTAAGGCCACGTACCACAAAAAACAGCAGACTCAATGCTGGAGTGATGGGAAGAAGTTCTAGACTTCGATAAAGAACCTCCTAGGGTCAGGTGACAGGTCCCCCCCTCCATGCTTCAGCATAATGGTGATGTAATACTAGATGATGACACCATGGCTAAATTCTTTAACACAGCATTCTCAGATTACAGCTCAGTCCTCCCCTCAGATGGGCTATGTACCCCACTGGAGTACCAGTTACCTCCATTCCTAATTCCAGACCCAACACCAGTACAAGCCCTAACTTCTACTTCAAACATGTAACTGCTCAGGAAACAAAAAAATACCTAGCTAGAGGGCTGTGCAAAACCAGGATGGGCAGCGATGGTGTCGATATGAAACTGGTAGCCATTGCTCTACCTGAAGCCGTCATACCAATACCAAAGCTGTTTAAATCTGTCTCTCCGCTTGTCCGCTTTCCCTTCTACCAAAATCTGCTCTTGTAACCCCAGTGCTAAAAGGAGGTGATAAGGCAACTGTGTCTAGTTACATAGCTATCTCCATACTGTCCCCACTCTCCAAAGCACTAGAAAGAATTATAGTTGACAACTCACAGACCATCTGCAAAAATACAACCTCCTCTGCTCACAGCAACATGGCTTCTGCAAGATGCATAGCATGGATACTGCCTTAGTTGATTTCACAGGCTTTGTGCATGAAGCACTTGACCAAGGCCAGCTAGTTGGAGCTATCTATATAGACCTTACCAAGGCTTTCAACCTTGTGGATCATCAGCTGCTGTTACATAGGTTAGGTTGCCTGGGGCTGTCCTTGGGCACAGTCGACTGGTTCGCTAGCTACCTAACTGGACCCTCCCAGAGAGTAAAAATTAATGGAGTGGCCTCACAGGCTTGTAAAGTCACTGTAGGGGTCCCCTAGGGCTCTGTACTGGGCCCACTGTTGTTCAGCCTCTTTGCGAACAATCTCCCAGAGGCATGCCCTTCGGCTAGGATTCTGCTCTATGCAGACAACACGGTTGTCTTTCTGCGGGATTCATGCCAAGTAACTCTCACCAGGTACCTCCAGCACAACTTTGACATGCTGCAGGACTGGTCTAAGGACAGCCTATTGGTGCTCAACAGCGAAAAAACAAAGACAATGCTCTTTGCTGGGTGTCAAAAGAGAAGAACTACTGCACCTTTCATCATAAATGACAGCGCTCACATCGCCCCTCGAGCAAGTGTCCTCCTTCAGGTACCTGGGGATCACTATCGATGAGTCCCTTGCCTTTGACGAACATATTCATACTATTACCACCGCCATTAACAGGAAGTTAGGTACCCTCTATAGGCTTCGGTCCTGCCTCACTCCAGAGGCCAGGTATCAGGCCATCATAGGTACAATCCTGCCAATCCTAGTCTATGAAATTGTGGTCTACGGTGCAGCCTCTGACACCAGCCTACACATAGTCCATACCACCCTAAACAAAGCCTTCAGTCTTGTCTTAGATGCTGATTGCCTTACGCACACTTGCAATCTGTACATTAGAATAAAATGGCTTCCTCTCAAAGACCTTATCCGACTCCACTCCTGCCTCCCGGGGATGAAAGCCCTGCTTGGACTTGCACCACCTTCTTTACAGGCTTTGTTCTGCCCTGCCCCCTTCTAAACATGTTACGAGAAGTGTTACAAAACATGCTCTTGCGGTGCCATTCAGAAGAATGGCCATAGGGAGTCGTACCTTTGCAGTCAGGACACCCACCTTGTCAAATGAGCTCCCTCAAGCCATCACAAGCCTCATCACCATTAGTCACCTCAAATCCGAACTTCAGAATTCCATCGCCCCACCTACACACTGCTATTGCTCTGCCTAACCACCGGGACATTACCTGTATACCCTACTAGACTATATCCATACATACTCCACTGAATCGGCCTCTCCACTCTCTTATCTATTGCTCGCTACACATTCAATGAGATGTTTCTACCTTGGCATCCTCTTTCCTACGACAAGGCTTCTTAGCTGCTATTTGTGTGTACCTAACCGAACTGTTAACACCTTATTTATACTGCTGGTGTTTTGTTCCTTATGTACTCTGTGTTAAGACTGTACTTCACAATTTGCTTCTGTGTTTAATACTCAATTTCTTGTATTATATTAGTTTGTTAATGTGTTACTAATATGTTTATGACAATGCCTGTTAGCTGCATTTGCTATTCCCAATTCATATAATTGTTCCCCTCCTTCGATTGATGAGGACCCTCTGTAAATGAGCTCTTAACTCCAAGGTTTGTAATTCTGATTCTTAAATAAATATTAAGTCTAAATACCAAACCTCTCACTTCTGGACTGCTTCCACCCTGTCTATGTGCTTTCAGAGATGTGGCTTCCAGACCTGGACATACTACTCCAGTTGGGGTGTAATCAGTGTGCGATATAGTAGCAACACCACCTCCCTCCTCAAGCTGGAGATACCTTTCTCTATGCATTCCAGAATCCCACTGGCTTTATCCACTGCTTTGTTACTCTGCCCTGTCACTTTGAGATCATCAGATATGACCCCAATGTCCCTTTATTGTTAATGACTGTCAATACCTCCCTCCATCCTACACTCAGCTACTAGGTTTCTATTTCTTAAGTGCATGATTTTGCACTTTTTTGCATTGAAACCCAACTGCCATGATCTTGACCACTCCTTGAGTTTTCTAAGGTCCCTACTCATTCTCTCTAAACCCTCCATGTCCACCTTACTACAGACTTTGGTCTCATCTGAAAAAAGACACACCTTTCCTTCCAGTTCTTTTGCACTGTCAGTTATTAAAACACTGAAGAGAACTGGTCCCAGTACTGAGCCCTGCAGCACCTCACAGGTCACTCTCCCCTCCTTAGAGAGAATGCCATTAACCACTATCTCTGTAACCTATCCATTAACAAGTTCCTTACCCAATTCACCACTTTGGATCCCACCCCTAGGCTGCACAATTTATCAGTCTCCCGTGCAGCAGTTTCAAGTCCAGATAGGCCATGTCCACTACCCTGCTCTTATTTATTTCCCTGGATCCCAGTCAAAGAAGCCAATCGGCTTTGTCTGTCATGACCCCCCCCACACCGTATCCATGCTACCTTTGGTCTTGTAGTTGGATTCAAGGTACCCTTCCTACCTTTTCTTTAACAGTGTTTATATTAATTTCCCCATCACTGATGTGAAATTGACTGGCCGATAGTTGCTAGCCTCCTTTCTGCTGTTGCTGTTATGGAGAGGGACCAGATCTGCTCTCATCCGGTCCTTTGGAACCATGCATGTTTCCACTGAGCTGTTGAATAAGGCCATTAGTGGGTAGCTAGCATCTCCCTGAGTTCCTTTGGTACTGTTAGGTGTACCCTGTCCAGTAACATCACCTTGTCCACTTTCAGAGCTGCAAGTCCTTTCAGAACTCTTTATAGACTTGTGTACACCTCCCCTCTTTGTTCCTGCTACTCCCTGGTGGTCTGTTCCACCTTCTCTGTGAAGACGACTCTGAGACAAAACAAATAAGTTTAGTAAATGATCTGAAACAAATTGAAATTTAGGCTTAGTAAACAAAATAGAATTTAATCCCAACTAATGCTCAGTCCTGCATCTGGGTAGAAATAACACATGATTGGATATAAGTTGAATGGCCAGTTATTGAATGCTGTTCCAACTGAATGTGATCTTGGGGTAATTGTCCATAATGCATTTTCATCTACTACACACTGTAAAAAAGTTGTCCAAACATCAAGCAGATTAATTCACAACATCAAAAGAACTTTTGTATCAACAGAGGAACAGTGTATTCTTCTGCTTTATAGAGCGTACATCAGACCACACCTTGATTATGGCTGTCAGTTCTGGTCACCATATCTTAAGGCAGATATAAGGTTATTGGAGGGTGTGCAGAGGAGAACCACCAAAATGGTACCTCAACTAAAGACTTTGTCAAATAAGGCACAATTGGTAGCCTTAGATCTGGTCTCATTAGAGGATAGGCGATCACAAGGTGATCTGTTGCTCCTGTTTAAAGTATTACAAGATCCAGAACTAATGAATCACTGTGGTCTATTCTACAATGATAGGCCATTTTATTTAAGGTCACATGATAAACAACTCAAAGTACAGTATAATAACACTGAGAAACATGCCCACTACTTCACTGTAAGGGCCTCTAAAGCTTGGAACGCACTCCGTCAGAAATTAGTTGACATTTCATCACTTGAGAAATTTAAGTACGAACTTGACAATCATTTAATGCAACAGCCACTCTGACAACAATTGTCCACAGGAGTGGGGAAGGGGAGTTGGGAGAGTGGTGTGGTGGGAAGAAGAGGAGGAGAACGGCAAGGGAAGCAGAGAAAATGGTAGGAGGAGTGGTCTATCTTAGGCATGGGCAAGGAGCGGGGTGGGGGGGGTAGATATTTTCTTAGTTCCAGTTTAGGCAGGGCAATGCGGCAAGATGGCTGCAGTGCTACACCGCTCCTTGAGGCTCTCTTCTAGTGAGCGGCATCTGTAACTTTTTGGGAAGTCCTATGTGGAGTTTCATTTACCTGATGAATGAAACCCACCTTACCTTTCTGCCTGGTTTGTGTTACCATTGCTGTTTGGTTATTCGGTGGAGTGTCAGTTTAAATACTCCATTGGAGATAAAGACGGACGCTGGGCATATTCTCGAGTTGTGCAAAAGACTGACTGAGCACTCAGCGGGGCTAACAAAGGAAAAGTGAGAGAGAGATAGGGATGAAAGAGCAGCTCTCTCTTGTCTCTTTTAAATAAATTGCTGTTCTTTCTAGGCATAAGTTAAAGAAATGCCAGTGCCTGGAGCTGTTTGGTGCTATGGATATGAGTGCACAGTAGAGGAGATGTAAAGCCCAGATGGGACTCCTGAAATAATTATTTTAGTGCCTCTGAGCTAATTGGGCTGTTTTGTGCTCTGAAAAGTTTGCTCGTTTTATTTTGTGTCTGGTAAATCGCTATTGCTATCGAGCTGGCTGGCGTAACGTGTTGCTATAAATGGCATTTGAGTAAAAAGTTTGGCATTTCAGCATTTCGGTGTCTTGGTACTTACCGAAGTGAAAGAAATGGGCATGGAGGCCTATTGGGAAGATGGACTGAACTGGATCGATATACTTGAAGATTGTGCTGCCTCAGGAAAGCTGGAGAGCACAGTTTGTGCTAAGAAGCCTGAAGTATTTTACTAAAATGTACGCTAACGATGGACGTTGAAGGCTCCAAAATGAAAGTCTAAGTTATTACGCTCAGTGGAGTGACATCTTTTGTTTTCTAGGTCTGGAAAGCCAAATTTCGCCATGTAAGAGGGAAGGTTGAAAAGATGAAGAATGGGGGTGCTGTTGCTGCCGATGCCTATAAACGTGCTTGGGAGAGTGCAAACGGCTATACTTTACTGAAGATATATACTAGGAATTAAGTCGAATCATCCTATAACACTATAATCCACACAAGAATGCTGTTTAAGGGCTGATGGAGGTAAAACTTTCAAAAAAGGTTCTTTCGAATTTTCCCTCCTGGTGAGTAAAAAGGCACCTTGGATGCTTTGTGTTTTTTTTCCTCAATGGTTAACTTCAGTAGACTATAGCACCTTATATGAGCTTCATATCAGCATGGCCACCTAAGAGTTCCTCTAATTTTTTAAAATAGCAGAACTCCCTATCTAGGAGTGCTGTAGTATCTTGTTGTACCAACAGCATATCAGCCTGTCATTAAGGAGGGATTCTTGAGTGATGCCGTTAGTGTGTATTCTGCCAGGGCAGTTGGACTCAGGAAAAGATACTGTTGACACAGGACATTGTTTTTTCTTCTCCATTGAAATCTTATAGATAGTTAAATAAAGTTTACTGATGGTTTCCAGTGCAATATTTTTATATAGGCTCAGCCCCTGGAGGACAATTGGTTGACCTTGTTCAGAAATGGATGGACTCCTTAGAGCAATTGGAGCCTCATATCTCCTATTAATGAAACAGTTGGACTTCAGAGCTAAGATGGAGCCTCACAATCTCTGCTTTCTAAATCTAATGTATTCCTAAATCTAAACAGAATTTTAACATTTGTTTTATATTTTGGAGTTAAGCTGATATTTGATTTTGGATTAGCTTTTGGTTTATGAAATATATTGCCAATATACGCCTATAAAGGTATGTAATAATTGTAGCATATTATGTGCTTAATAATTAGAAATTGTTAAAAGGTGTGGCAATTTTAATTTGATTGACACAAATTGGCACAAATTAGAGAGATAGTTCAAAAACAGACCCGTGATGGTAGAAAACTGATGCAGGCATTCCAGCTTTGTTTATGATATTTTAAGTTTGCTAAATGTGCATTTATATTTTGCATTTGTACATGTTTTGTTGTGTTTTAATATTGTAATGGCATATTCCTGAACAATAAAACCAAATTTCTACTACACAGGAGTGGGAGATGGACTTGATGGGCCACTGGCCCTTTCCTTCTTTTTCTAGTTAAGTAACTAAGTAACTGAGCAGAAGTACCTCTTCAGGATATCTGCTTTTTCTTGATCCTCCTCTATGCTGCCCTCTTTATCCTCATTATCCCTTCCCTTGCTTTCCTCTTCTCACTTATGTACCTGATGAAAATCTTATCCCTTTAGCTACCTCTTTGGGTACCTTTCCTCTGTCTGCCCCTTTGCTTCCCTCACTGCCTTTCCTGCTTCCTCTATTTTACTTGGTATACCTCCCTGTCTTCCTTCCTCTGTGTTTCCTCATACCTCCTGAATGCCACTCTTTTTTCCCACACCCCCTTGGCCACTTCCCTAGAGAACCATAATAGTCTCTTTTTCTGTCTACTTTCACTCACTTCTTCACACAGTGGCTGGTTGCCTCAATTATGCCATCCCTTTTTTCCCCACTGTGTCTTTTCCACTCCTTCACAATTTCCCCATCAGGCAGTCTCCCATTTCTTTAAAATCCACCCTGCTAAAGTCCAGAACCCCCGTCCTCATGTGGTTCACCTCTGTTCCCATCTTAATGTTAAACCACACTGGACAGTGATCACTGGTTCCTAGGACACTTTCCCCTATAATGCCTGTAATACCATCTCTGTTTGTAAGCCTCAGGTCCAGAACTGCCCTGTCCCTTATGGGTTCCTTGACTAGTTGCCTGAGAAAAGCCCCTTGTGAGAAGTCAAGGATGGCCTTTCTCCTTGCTGAAGCTGCAGTTAGAAGGCTCCAATCCACATCTGGCTGCCTGAAGTCCCCAACTAGCAGTACCTCCCCCTTACTTGACATCCTGATGATGGCTCCCCAAGTGCCTTATCTGACTCTTATCTATCCCTGTGCTGGAGGTCTGTATATCACCCCTATATGGATAGCTGCCCCAGTATCGGGCTCCAGGATGACCCACAACACCTCCAGCCCTGCCTTTTCCTCCTGTTGGCCCTGTACTTCTGTGGCCTTGATTCCCTCCCTCACATATAGTACAGCCCCTCCTCCCCTTCTCCCTTCCCTGTGTCTCCTGAACAGAGAGTAGCCTGGTATGACTATGTCCCAGTTGTGGCTGTCAGTGCACCATGACTCTGTTATGGCCACTAAATCCAGATTACAGTGTGCCAACCAGGATGCAACGCAGTAATTCTGCACTATATCACAAAATGCTGCAATATGCTGCCGGGAAAAGTGTAATTCAATGGCAATTAATCCCTTTATTACAACAGTATTGTGTGACATCATTTACTGCAAGTTACTGCTTTGCATCGTTGTTGGCTCTGCTGTAGCCTCTGACAGGTTTGCCTCCAGGTCTGGAATTTTGTTTCCCAAACTCCTTGCATTGGTACACATGACTCACCATATCTTATTTATTTATTTATTTAAAATTTGGTGACCGGGTAGGCCCACTGAGCCCCGAAGATCCCTTTTTTAGGGGTGACCCGGGATAGCAATGCATATTTTCATATAGAGAAAGACTTGGATTACAGAGTAGTTTCAGGTGTGTGAGCAGGTTACAGTCATAGTTATCATCATGCATCACTCCTACAAATATGTTGACAGTAGAATTAACAAAAGGTGCAGAAGAAATGTAATTTTACATGGTAAGCTCATATCTTGCTTCCTCGGTGCCTGCTTCTCTGCATTCCCTTCCTCCTCCTCCTGCCTGTGCTGTTCCCTGAAACTGTCCCTGACCCCTGTCTTCCCTTGTTACCTTCTCTGTTACCTGTCTCCTTTACTTCTTTCTTCTTGCTTTCCTGATTTATACCCCCCTTTGCCTCTGCCTTGTCCCTACCCCTGTCTTCTTGCACACCTGTCCTGGGAACCTTACCCCCAGAGCTCTCCCTCCCTCCCTGCTGCTTCATCATCTGGGGGGCAGTTGTTGCCTCCCTTGGTTTTATAGCATCCCCGGCTAGTTTAAATGCTCATCCAAGTAGCATTTAAACCTCCCACTAATGACTGTTGCCCCTTCTGGAAAGATGCAGACTGTCAATCCCATGGAGCCCCCTAGCCTCCCAGGTTGTTCCACAGTCCCAAGTATAGCTGAAGTCCTTCTCCATGCACAATGCCTCCAGGAATGAAACTGTGATATGAGGAAATAAGGTAAGTCCGGCTAATGTGTTTTGAACTTTTACTCATACTGTAAATTGGGCATTTTTAAATATTTTTACATAAGATTTTCAGCATGGCTTTTTTGGGACCCTGCCTCATGAATAAGGCAGGTGACATTTTTTCAAATCAGGACTGAAAGGTGATTTTGCATTTGCTCCATGGAATCATTATTTGAGCAGAATTTGAACATTTTCATCCACTGGGTTCATGCGATGGGGTCATAAGAAGACTATGTTGAAAATTTGGTGGAAAAATATAGTAAAATGTCCAAGTTATGAGTGAATGTTGAAATATTTCAAAGTTCACTGATAACTTCACTAACTTTCAATATTTGTCCACCAAACTTTCAACATAGCCTTGTTGGGACCCCACCTCATGAATAAGGCAGATAAAATTGATCAAATCCAGGCTGAAAGGAGAGTTTGCCGTTGCTCCTTGAAATCACCTTTTGGGTGGAATTTGAACATTTTCACATACTGGATTCATGACATGGGACTATTTTTTATTTTTTTTTATTTTAATTCATATATCGGATTTACAACCTTTGAGTCAAAGACTCATTTACAAAGGCACCTCATCGCAGGGAGGGGGAACAATCAACTTGTGAGACAAGACAGTGTGGAACAATACAGGTGAGATACATGCAGCAGACATAACAGAATTTTCAAAGAGCAAATAAACATAGGCAATTTGCAAGAGCACATAACAGTAAGTCATTGGGGGGTCCTAGCAGGTCATGCAGGCTATAGCATGTGGTAAATAGCCTGAAGTAGGCTATGGAGTGAACTGTCGGATACGTAATCATGTTGGACCTTGATCAGTTTGGGGACACACGGTAGGCCCTATAATAGGCACATACATTTCCGAGTGCTAAGCAGGTGTTTGCATAGGGCAGTTTTGAACTGACCAATTTTAGGGGTGTTTGAGATGTGCGTGGGGAGGGAGTTATACCAGGACGGTGCTCTGTGATGAAAAGATCTTTGGGCAAGTGAGGTCCTGGCTCTAGGTACCTGGAAGATGGCTTTGTTAGCAGTACAGGTGGCGACCGAGCGGGAGGCTCGCAGAAGCTGTGCAGTGACACCTGGGGGACTCAGTCCAAGCAGAGCCTTTTTAGCCAGTATGCAGGTGTGATATTGCAGGCATTCTTCCAGATTGAGTATGTTAGAGGTGCAGTAGAGTTGGCATGTGTGAGTTCTGCTTGGGACACCGGTCAGGAGCCTGCAGACTTTGTTGATGGAGGTCTGGATTTTGGTGAGGGCAGTGGGGTCAGCGACTGCATAGGTGGGGAGGCCATAGTCAACTAATGACAGGATGGAGGAAGTGATAGCCAGTCATAGGGCAAATTCAGGGAGGCAGTCTTTGTGGCGATAGAGGAGTCCAATCCAGGTGTTCATGGCAGAGGATAAAGCACTGACATGGGCATGGAAGGAGAAAGCTGAGTCAAAGGTGATGCCCAGGTATTTGTATGTTGATACCGGCTCAAGGTGGTGGAGGGTGCTGGGAAGCATGCAAAGGGGAGCATTTTTGGAGTTGCTTTGGCGGTGTGCAAAGATCATAGATTTTGTTTTCTTGAGGTTCAGGACCAGGTGATGGTCGAGGAACCATTTTTCAGCTTGGCTGAAGGAGGATTGCAAGATGCTCTGGAGAGTGAGTGGGTCAGGGTGTGAGGCGACTAGGACTGCATCATCGGCATATAATAGCAGCTTTCCTGAGCAAGAGCTGGGAAGGGTGTTTAAGAAGAGACTGAACAATGTGGGGCCCAGAATGGAGCCTTGTGGGACTCCGGAACGTACAGGCTGTGCAGAAGATAGGCTACCATTTAACTTGACGCATTGGAATCTATCACAGAGGTAGCTGGAGAACCAGGCCAAAGGGCTGGATGAGAGCCCCAGCTTACAGAGGGTGTCTAGCATTAATGGGTGACTCACAGTGTCGAAGGCCTTGGACAGGTCAATGAACACTGCCCCAACCATCTCCCTGGCATCTAGTGCAGAGTGTATATGGTGGGAGAACTCCAGCAGAGCTGTGGTGGTGCTGTGACCAGGGTGGAAGCCATACTGTTCTGGGCACAGAATGTTGTGGCTGGATAGATAAGCTACAAGTTGCGTGGATACTATTTTCTCCAGAGATTTTGGGGGGGGAGGATGGAGATAGGTCTGTAGTTGTTTGGTACAGTGCGGTCTCCATTTTTATGTATGGGGTGATTTCAGCCTGCTTCAATGCCCTTGGGAATTGGCCGAGGCACAGGGATCGATTAAGGAGGTCCGTGAGGGGGGCTAGCATGACATCCCGCATTAGGCAGAGTATCCTGGAGTTGAGGGGGTCACAGCTCGGGTTGTGGGAGGAGAGAGCTTTTAGGAGGATTGGCTTTGCATCCTGAGGAGAGATAGTCCTAAAGAGAAGAGGGGGGCGAAAGATAGCTGGGTTGTTGTTTACCGAGATGGGGTCAAAGAAGTGGGCTGGAAGGACTGAACTTAGATTAGATAAAGTTTTGTTAAGGCAGTCGGCAACATGGGATGGGTCCATATTAATAGCACCATTTATGACCATCTGAGAGGGAGGAGGGGAGCGGGTCATCCCGTTTAACTCCTTCATGTTATCCCAGAAGGTTCGGGCAGTGCCCCAGGAGGAGGTCAAGGTGGATTGGTAGTAGTTGGCTTTGGCTTGTCGTATGGCCCAGGTGCACTGGTTGCAAGCTGTATTCTAAGTTTGCCTGTCTGCTAGTCTGCCAGTCTCGACAGCAATGTGCCAAAGGTTATCACGCTGCTTCAGTTGTTGGACCGGTGGGGGGGGGAGAGATCCAGGCAGCTGAGTGTCTCTTAGTATGGATGTTGGTGACAGGGGCGAAAACATCACAGGCCTTGCAGAAGGCACTGATGAGGAAGGCTAGGGCGATGTCTATATCCGCTGCAAGGGAGATCGGGGACCAATCAAGCTGGGCAAGGTGCCGCTTAAGTTTGTATAGTCCTCCGGGGCGGAAACGTCGACGGGGGGTGGCTTGGTGTGCAGTTTTGAGCGTGGGTGAGGACCAGTAGCAGAGAATTGGTGAGTGGTCACTGAGGGAGTTGGCTAGGACATTAACATCCTTTACTTTGTGAGGGCGGTTAGAGAGCACGATGTCTAGTAGTGTGCTAGTCCCACTTGATTGATTAAATCTGGTGGGTTGAGTCACTAGTTGGGATAGGTCAAGAGCTGTGAAGTTGTCTTTAATTTGTGTTGAGGTGGAGCCAAGCCAGTTGATGTTGAGGTCTCCTAGTATGAGCTGTTCAGCCTTGTGTGGCAGGGTAGTGAGATAGTCGGTGAGGGAGCGGATAGCTTGGCTTTGTTCTCGTGGGGGTACATATGCTGTAGTGAGGTAAAGAGGGCCACGGCCTGGGTCAGGGGTAATTTTTAAGGTGATGGCTTGAGCCCCATGGTCGAGCTTTGATGTGGGTAGAGCATGACCCAGGAGGGAGTTAGTTAGGTAGACAGTGCATCCACCACCACGCTTACCCACATGATCTTCTCTGAAGAGGGTGAAGCCAGGAAGGGAGACCGTCGAGTCTGGGGTTGACGGTGAGAGCCAGGTCTCCACTGTGGCAAGGATGTCGGGCTTATGTTGGGAGACCCAACAATGGAGTGCAGCAGTCTTTTTTGGGAGACTGCAGATATTCATGGAGGCAATGTGGAGTCCATGCCCTATGGGGGGGTGATGTAGCAGGTCCTGGTCCTGGGTTGGGGTGGACATTCCCAGAGAGCAGGAGGAGCAGGATGATGAGCTGGAGTAAGGGACTACGGCGGTAGTGGTAGGGATGCCTGGGCAGATGGGAGGATCTATGGGGGCAGTGCAGGGGATGGGTAGGGAGTTAAGGGTGGGTACAGCTAGGACAGAGGGATACCACCTGCTACTGTGGGCTGTGGGGGTATGGGCACGGAGGGTGAGATGGGGTGGTTGGGTGATCCAGCGTGTGTGGGGTGCTGATGGAGAGCGGAGGTAGATGGGGGTTAGAGGCAGTGGGGGATGAGAAGCAAGCATATGTACATATAAAGGGGTGTTAGAGAGATTTTTGGCAGTGATTTTGTTTTTGGGGGGATGGGATAATAAGGAGCAATGTGAGTATTCCAAGACCTAAAGGAGGCATATTGTTATATTGCTATTTGAGATAGATGTCAGGGGAGGGCTTAGGCAAGCAGGATCCCCCTAGTGTTCAGCAGGTATAACCTGCAGATGGGAAAGTGGGCTGATTGGTTCTACAGCCTTACGTGACACTGCCTATAAAACAAGGAGCCAACCAAGGGTGGTGGTGGGGGCGGTGGGGAGCCGGCACACAGTGCCGGTGGGGTTAAAACTACGTGCCTCCAACTGTCCAGCTTTGCTTGCTCTTGCCGCGTACCTGTAGTCCGGGGGGGTGCGGTGGCGAGTCCCGCTGGGCTCCTGGCGCTGGGGAGAGCAGGCAGCTTCCTCCGACCCTCGCGACCCTGGTGCACTGATCTAGGGAGAGAGGAGAGATTTATAAGTACCCTGCTGGAACAGGAGGTGGGTCAGGTAGGACAAAGGAAAGTTTTACTTGCTGCAGTCGCGATTACGAGTTAAACTGAGTTCCTAGTAAATGCAGTGGCTACAGAATTCAATAAACAAAGACTATGTTAAAAATTTGGGGACAAAATATTAAAAAACAACAAAATTATGAATGTATGTTAATCTTCCAGGCTCGCTCATAACTTTGATAATTTACAATCTTTTGACTCTGTTAAATATAGCCATTTTTTCACAACACCTCATAAACATGACAGGTGTAATTTTTCAGATCCTGCCTGAAACATGTTTTCTCACTTGTGGCACAAAATTATATTTTGGTCAGTATTCTGTAAATGTCGTATGTCATGTTTATGAGGGGAGTCATAAAACAACTATGTTGAAAAGTTAGAGTAAAAAATGTAATAAAAAGTTAAGAAACATGTGTAATGCCAGCCTTTACCCCAGCGGGTAGTGCTTTGTAATCCCACGCCAGTGAGCTGAGATTGGGGGTGAGCTCAGTGAGCCAGCTGGATGGGCCAAGGCTGGGAGATAACACTGTCATTTGGACCATCCCCCTAGTCTGGGAAGGGAAGGTGTAGAATTGGCCTCATGGGTCCAAGTACCATATAGTGAAGAGAACTCTTCTGTTGACATAGGGCCCTGTGCATATAAACCAGTGGCTTCCAGAGAGCCCTGTGCTTTGGCTGACAGATGGACTCTTTGCCCTGTGTGTCTGTATCTGTAGCCACATGGATGCACGGGGTCTAGAGGGTCTTGTGCTTTCGTAGTCCACCAGACAGCCCCATGAATTCCTGACATCACTTGTCACACAGAAGTCTGTAGGCAGATGTACTCTTCCCTTGGTCCAGGGTCCAGAGGGTTCTGCATGTATGCATCTGTTCACACAAGTCCTGAAGGGACCTACATGAATGAGGCTACGATTCCTCTGTCTCAAAAATAAATAATAATAATAATAATAATACATTTTATTTGTATGGCGCCTTTCAAAAAAAATAAGGCATCTTAACAATAATTAAAATCACAATATACATTCAAATTACCCAATATAAAATAAAAATATTACTAATAACACCTTTACTCAATCACCAAAGGCTTGGTTCCACAAGTATGTTTTTAATGCTTGTTTGAAGCCCTCTACAGTCGAGCACTCATGTAACTGACGGGGTAGAGAATTCCAGAGGGTAGGAGCAGCATACATAAATGATCTCGGAAGGAAATTCATTGCAAAAAACTGAATTAATGCACCAGGTATGGTTCAGTTTACCACCACAAAAGTAGGGAAATGTGGCTTTCAAGTTTCCAACTCTAACTCCTCCAAGCAGCAAAAGGACAATACCACTCAACCAACCACAGACAGCCATCATCAGGTAAGACATCAACTTACAGCTGTTTCCAAATGACACAAATGCATTAGCAATGATGTACTACCTTTGTGTATTTGTATCTGCAGCTGCAGAAGCACAGGGCACACAGAGGCCTGTACTTCTGCAGCTACAGCTGTGTGTGTATGCCTCATAACATGAATGAGTACCTTGAACATCTGCAGAAAGAAGTCCTGCTGCAGTTTGGGTAGCATGGATTTCTGTATACAGCTGCAGAGGTGCAGACTGCACAGGGGCCTGGGCTTCTGCAGCCAGAAGTCGGTGTGTATGTCTTACACCTGTGGCTGCAGATGTGCAGGCCCCATAGGTCCCTGTCTGCAGACAGAAATACTGTTGCTATTTTAATATCATGGATTTTGTGGGGCCTGAGCTTCTGTAGCCAGAGGTTGTACTATACTGTAAGTCTTAACTCCTGCAGCTCCAGAAGCACAGGCCCCTCTGGGACATGCACTTCTGCAGACAGAATTGTGTGTATGTCTTGAAATGTGCATGGTTATGTGTGAGTACAGAATCACCGGCCATATGGTTAGCACTTCGGCAGACAAAAGAACTCTTGTAATTTGGGTATCATGGATTTGTATCTGTGGCTGTAGGGACCTGTGCCTCTGCAGACCAAAGTAGTGCTGTGATTTGAGTATCATGGATTTCTATCTGCAGCAAGAAGTGAGTGTGTATGTCTTGCAGTGTGTGTGTACTACAGATACAAATCCACGAAAGCAGCACATCAGTGCTACTGCATTTGTGTAATCTGGAAACAATTGTATGTTGCTTGTCTTATCTAATAATGGCTACCTGTGGTTGCTTGTGTGGTCTTCTCTTTTTGCTGCTTGGGGGGCAAGTTAGGGTTGGAAACCAGGGATTGACAAATTTCAAAATTACAAACTTGTTCAAGGACAACTGGCCTTGCAAAAATTGGTAGTTCAGGTGTTTTGAGTGGTAGTCCATGGTTGGAAGGCTGTAATTGGATATCCAGGTCTACAACCCTGTTTCCAAGCAGTGGCCTGATGAACCACTGCGCTGGCCACTCACCCCACCCTCCCTTCCTTCTTAATCTTTTTTTTTTGTCCAGTTCAGTCCACAACAATGTGCTGTTGACTGTAATGGTCCACTCTGTGAGCAACCCTCCCTGAATCAATTTTTTGTTTCCCCCTCCTTCCTGAGTCCACGTGTAGACAGTTTAAAATTCAACCAACTTAAGTTAATATATCCTCTTTTTGCTCAGTTCCCTACTGCCTGGGGTTCTTTCTTAAATATTTTTTTTCCTTTTCCTTCATAGGCTCAGCTATTGTAAGCTAGAGTGTGGTCTCTGAGTCCAGGCAGAGGGCTGATGAACCACTGTGCCACCCCCACCTCCTTCCTTCCCTGCATTGTTTTTAAATTTAATTTGTTTAGTAATTTCTTTTTCCAGGATGAGTTCACAATATGCTGTGTTGTGGGTAATAGAAGCCACACTGCCAGATACAGATCTCTCCCACCCACTCCTCATCTTTTCCCAGCCTAAAACAGCCTCTTAATATGCTGCTGTGCCATCTCTCACACAAAAATCCTGCATCTCCTCTCAGTGTCTTCTCTCTCTGCTCTGCCCTCTACTCACCACCATGGCCAATAGTGGCATCCTCCTGACAGTCTTGGGGCTCTTGCCTTTTGCTGCTTATGCTGTCAATCCAAGTGCTGCTGCCTGTGCTGAGCAGGTTCCTGCCTTGGTAGCTCCCAGTCTCGCCACTCAGACTTCACTGCTCACTCCCGACGCTACTCATGAGACTCGGCAATCAAGTCATCACATGACACTCAGCCCTGAGTCCACAGCAGCAGAGGCAGGAGGAATCCTAGTGGCAAACCAGGCAAACTGCAAGAAATGTAGGTAAAAAAAATGAAATGCTTTCATTTGCTGGTTGTCCAGGGACAACCAGCTATATAATTAATGCTTGCCTGGTCCAAAACCTGATAGCCTGGGACATTGGGCTATGGGATTTGTCAGTCCCTGTTGGAAATCCTAACACCACATTTCCCTACTTTAGTGGCAGTAAGTTAAATCCAAACTGGTGCATCAACACAGGTTTTTTTGCAATGAATTTTCTTTCTTTTTGAGATGGGCTGGGGAAATTCTTCAACCTTGTTGGCCAAGGCCACCAACAATCCCATCCAGTATCATGCAACAGAGACCAGGAAATAATGAGTCCCAGTCTGTCTCTGTCTTTTTACAATAAAAATCACCGTGCCCCATAGAATCTTCGAAATCTGACAACCAACCATTTTTTCTCTCACTTAGCGAGCAAGTTTCTCAGAAAGTCACCTTTTCCAGTAACTCCAGTCTCAGTATCAGTCCTATAATGTCAATTTTATTTTAATAGTGGCATTATGCAGTGTCAGTGACTCAGCAGGTTGCACACTTGCCTCTGAGACTGGAAGATTGGAAAGTTGCTGATTCTAGCCACACAACTGGAATGTGGGATAAATCCCCAATACTGACACTATACTGCATCATGAGGGTGGTGCTGCACTCCTGAGGGGCCATCTTTTGGATGAGATGTTAAAATGAGGTCCCGTCTGCCTGTTCTGGTGAATGTTCAGGTGGAAGTTAAAGATCCCATGGCACTTCTCGAAAAGAGTAGGGGTGTTTGTATTGAACCAAAACCATTACACACATGAAAGGAACATCAATAATCATTTCACAAACCTTCGCATAACTCAGATACCTTACTCACCCTACTCTATGCATTTTCTTAAAAAATGAAAAACCCCGCCACCACACCAGCACTCATGATCTTGGATGCAACTTCAGATCTTTCCTAAATATCTCCTGTAAAGCATGCACACATATTATACAATAAGTCGCGTATGACATTAGTTTTTGCTGAAAGAGAAACTGGCATCTGCCCTGCCACAAATAAAACTTTAAACATGCAGAGAAGATGGTCAGGTTCCTGCATCATGTGTTGACAATAACTGAGGGAAATTCCCTAGGACAATCATTTCATATGACACAGTTGTTAGCCAAGGCAACTTCCATTTATTAGCCAAGAACCCTCATAATCCTGATGAATAAGAACAATCTATCAAAAAGTGTTCCTGCGTTTCAACTTTTGCAATGCAACCTGGATACAAGCAATTTCTCTCTTCCAAAGCTTTATGTTTGTGGTTTCCTCTGACCCCTATTCTCCCATGGACACATAACCACTGAATATCCCACATTCTCTGGGGGATCTGGGGATGCATTAACTGCCTATACACCAGATGGTTATTAACTGGGTCACAATGTTTGAATTGTGGTTCTTCGGGACTGGCTCTACCATGCCGGTTCAACATCCTTTATGTCGACCAGCATCGCACCGACAGGAATCATGTTGACCGCAAGTTGCGGTCTACATGATTCCTGTGTGTCTCCTGGTCCTGTTTTTTTGGGGCTTAGCCCCGAACCCCCCATGGGGTCGCCCCTCCACCCTCATTTTTAGGATTCTCAACTCCAGTCAGAGTTGATTCGGGGGTGCAGGACAAGGAGACAGCATGCCCCTGTCTCAGGCACACCAACACAGTGACCTGTCGGCAAAGTGTTGATTTTGCCGACAGGTGTGTATTTCGCTGTGTTGGTGTCGCCATAAGGGTGGCATACCTTCTGGACCAAGAGCCCTTAATACCTGTTGATACAGGTACTTCCAGGTTTTTGCAAGAGTAACTATTGAGTAATTTTCCACTTATATAGCTTCTGGAAAGTAATTTTCAAATAACTTTCAAACCTAACCGTTGGCGTAATTTTTAGGGGTTGGTTGCCCCACTTCTACAACACATCCTTGAGAGTATTAACCAACCATAATTTGACTAGAGAAGCTCATAACAATATAGCCAGCTTTCTGTTTGCCGTCCAGAAAAAACAATGAAAAAAAGCAATGGGGTTAACCATCGCTATTCCCCCTATTTTTTTGGCAGGTATGTCACTTCTCTCATAATTGAGTACAGCCAGAGCCCCCATAAAAGCTGAACAAAAGCTCGGAACATTCTGGTTTCCAGAGCAGCTGGGAGAGGAAGCGCTATTCTTACATATAAAAAATAAGGGATTAAAAATGTTTTATCATATGCACCGTCTTTAATTTTGACAGATGACGCCCTTTCCATTTTGCTACCTTCATTTCTCCTGTTTGTAAAGCTAGTTCCTAGTTTTGACATGCCACATTTCTTGGACCAAAATACATCCCCAGTATTTTGATTGGTGTCTTGGAAATGTTTATTCCACAAACTTCAGTTATGGGCATGGTTCTTGGCCCCAACTGCAGACCAATACATTTCTGGAGATTCATGCTTGACCCTGATACCTGTGCATAATCCTTTATTTCTCCTAACATTGCGTCAGCACTATTTCTGGTTTTAACAAACACACAGATATCATCTGCATAAGCTATATTGGGAAGGCTTTAAGCCAGAGGTTCAATGGGTGGAGCAACTATGTCACTCCCCCATCAGGCTTTATAAGGTCACTCATCCTGGGCCTCCCCAGGATTAGTTTCTCATTGACCCACCATCCACCCCTTCTCCTCCAGTGGCTCATCTCTCTTACCCATGGGATTCTTCCTAAGTTACCTTTAGCCAACGGAATCATTCTCGTGGCATCTATGGGGGGAACCCCCCTCTAGGGTTCCTTGCATCATATCCCTAATAGGGTGGTATATCCCACGGATAGAGAGGTGGAAAGCCACAATGTAAATCAAGTCACACAAGCATCATCTCATCAAGTTGCGTAAGAACAATTGAACTCTTTGTTCCCTTTCTGAGCTCCTGAAATACCCTGAATTTCTGGATTAATGAGAATTTTTCTAATTAAGAGGTCCAAGACAAACATATACTGTATAACAAAGGGTCATTGGGCACCCTTGACGCACACCTTTCTGAATCTGAGTCCTTTTACCTCCCTTGCCTGCTATTACAGGGGATATCACAGTATTACTACACAATTACTTCAAACAATTTATAAAGGATGATGAAATGTTATATTTTTGTAATACCTTAAACAGGAATTCATGATTTACCTGGTCAAATGCTTTATATTGATCTAATGATAAAAGAAAACCCTGCACACTGCTTTTCGCACAATAATTATAAACATCCCTAATTATACTGAGATTATCCTGTATATTTCTTCCAGCAAGGTACAAGTTTGTACCAGGTGTATCAGATCCTTGGCTGCAGTTTTTAATGTTTGTTGCAATATATATGTTAAAATCTTAAAATCAGAATTTAATAAACAGGTTGGTCTCCATTCACTGATAAGTGTTTTGTCTCCTGATTTATGTATATATGTCACCGACCTGTGGGTAAAGGACGAGGGGAGCTGCTGCAATGATAATAGATATCTAAAATATTTTGCCTGGGATGCTGCCATTATATCTGGAAATGTTTTATAAAATTTGTCCGAACATAGGAACATACAAAACTGCCAGCAGAAAAAGGCCATTTGGTCTATTGAGTCTGCTCAATTTTGCAGCTAGCACCCCTACTCTGCAGCTGCCCTCCACCCTACCCTCCCTCCCTCCCATGACCCTCCCTTTGCCCTATCCCAGCCCCTCTTGAAACATCACACTGTTTTACAGGCCACCACCTCTGTCGGTAGTGCATTCCATTCTGCTACCACCCTTTCTGTAAAGAAATTCCTCCTCATTTCCCTCCTAAACCTTCCACCCTCCAATCTCATGTCATGATGCCGAGTGTCTCTCCCCACACTCCCTTTGAACAGTCCCTCTGTGCCTGTCCTGTTTATTCCTCTCATGTACTTAAAGGTCTCAATCATATCCCTCCATCCCTCCTCTCCTCCAGAGAGTACATGTTCAGCTCCCTCAGTCTAACCTCATATGGTAACTCCCCCAGACCCAGGATCATCTTTGTTGCATATTTAGCAGATGTGCCACCTGAAACAGCCATGTGCAAGAAGGCTGAATATGGCTAAAATGCACCATGGCGCAACCAGGGAGGTGCAGAGCAGAACTGAGCACAACACCAGTGAGCAGGACAGGAGCAACAGGCAATAGGAAAGACACAGAACCAAGGCAGCACAGGGGAAGGGGCACAGGAGAACCCCGCAAAGCACATCGTGGACACAGTGACCCCCAGCCCCCTGGCACAATGACACCCATGCCCCCACCCCTCACACCAGTGCCAAACCACCCCTACATGATGCCACAGGCCACCCCCCCATGCAGTACAGCCATGGTAGGTGGAAGCCCAACAACCCCAGGGGGGTCAAGCCACCAAGGGGACCCAGACCATGACCATGGCACCCCTACCACCATGGCAGTGGGACAGCACCCCGATGGCCCCATGGGCCAGCATGCCTTACCTGAGTGTACCCAGGTACACACACCAGGCCATGGAACACAGCGGTACACCCAACACAGACCCCACAGCTGCTAAGGTGCCACCAGTGACCCACCCCACAACCACGGTGACCACAAGAACAGGGAACAAGCAGCTTCTGCATGGCTCCCCATGCTACCTGCAAATCAGACACAGACATGTACCACAAATGCGTGTATATAAAACAAAAAAGGAAGTACAAAAAGCAAACATCGGGGCAAGAGAGGGAATGAGAGAGAGGGGCATGGGGAGAGAGATCTGTACAGTTGCAGGAGGAAATGCTGGGGAACAGGAATGGGAGGGGAGGGGGCAATGATGGCTGGACCCCTCAATGACGGGCCAGGGACCTCTCCAGGGCCTGCAGTGCACTCTGGATCCCCATGGCCACACGCAGGATCCTCCGCTGTAGTGTGATCACAGTTGCCAGGCCCTGTGGTCACAGTAGGGCTGCCCTTCTGGTAGCAGGCTGATGTGCACCTAGGGAAAGGGACAAGACAGGCAATCAGTGCATTGCACAAATGACACCCACCCACCCATGGCACTGCAGACAGTGGGGAAAGGCACAGGGGTACGCAATGTACCCATGCATGTTGTCCACCCCAGAAATCCAAATGGCACTCCCAGTGGTGCAGACAGGTAGACAGTGTAGCCCGCTGGCACCATGCACACATGGACATGGGCACATGGCACAGGGTGGCAGCACTGATGCAGCCCACAAGGAGGTGGCCGGGTACACAGCCCCCCAACAGCTGGCCACACACCACCAATGGACATGCCACAGTGGAATGACAGATGGACCAAGCATCACACACAGCCAACCTGACACAAGGTTGGTCCCACCATGGGCATACCCTGCACCCTCTGCCCACCCACAGTGACAGGCCCCACCACAGTGACCACCCTTACCTGCACCTCTCTGACCCTTGTGAGTATCATCCTGTGGCCTATCCTGGGCCCTCACACTGTCTGTGGCCTCCCTGGCCTGCCTGCGGTTCTCCAGCCCTGTGGACGACATGTAGAGAGGAGGACATGAGTACACATGCATGGAAGGTCCCCCGCCACCCCACGGCCTGCAATCCACATGGCCGAGACCCAGCACAGCCCATGATCAACACACCAGCATATGCACAACATGTGCCATGGACATGCATGATGACTGTGGTTGCAGGGACAGTCCCACCCCAGCAGTGAAGCACGCTGCACAAACCTGTGTAAACCATGGTTACGCACATGGGCATGCACACCAGCAGCACACATCTATCTGGCTGTGGGACAGCCCCACGCTGCACCCTCAACTGCAGCTGTCGCAGCACATCAGGGCTCCTGACCCCCACGCAGTGTCGCTTATGTGCGTGGTTACGTGGTATGCCACAAGGCACGGCATGGTTGTGATAGGCTCGTGGAGGGGGCACACATGTGCACAGCGGGACCATGCACCGTGCATGTGCAGGACATGCACCATGGAGTTGCTCTGGCACAAAACTGCTGAGCATGGCGTAAATTCTCGATATTCAGCTGAGTTATGCAAATGACCTCATCAGCCAATGTGCGGCACAGTCAGGTGCATTAGCATATCATTACCATTGCGCAAATGTTAAATTTGCATGCGATGCACCATAAAGTGCCAGGGAACAGCACAGGCAAGGACCGATACTGCAGCCTTGACAGGTAAGTGGAGGCTGCTGCAGCAACACACAGGGATGATGTAGCGATGCAAGGCAGAACAGCCCAGGGCCATGCTGACAGTGACACACTGTGCTGTCCATGTTCACATGTGGTGACATGTCGGGACAAGAGGAGGGTGAGGAGCATGGACCTGCTCGCAAGCACAGGCCCAACTTTACTAAGGGGGAGACTGATGCACTGTTTGAGGCATACCTGGACAAGGAGGCCCTGTTGAGCAGTGCCATGGGCACACCACACGACAGGACCTTCGGATGGGGCGAGGTGGCGGCCCATGTGAACCAGCACGGCAGCCACCAGCAGTCGGCACAGGAGTGCTGCAAGAAGGTTGGGATGGACAAGCGGTGCATCAAGGAGAAGGTGGTGGCCATTAGAGCATCCCATAGTGCCACTGGTGGAGGGCCATCGACCACACCCACACTGACGACAACGGAGGAGTTAGTGGAAGCCACCATCCACTGCACCTCAGTGGAGGGTGTGCCCAGAGGGGGTTTCCAAATGGGTGGCAGCCCATCACTGCATGGTATGTATGTACCTCACACACATGTACTAGCCACAAGGGTGAGTACATGGGGCTTGCCAGTGCACATGACGCTGTCCCACATGCCACATGTGCATGTGTGCACCCTCGCACATGGCACACTGATGGCCACATACACCAGCGGCGTACATGGTGGGGGCACATGAGGGCTATGCGCCACTGACACTCCATTCCTCTCTTGCAGCTTCAGTACAACTCCGTGCAGAGGATGGGGCGCTGACAGCATCCACGGCCCCTGTGGATGGCAACATGGCCCCTGTGGATGGACCATCAACATCCACTGGCATCCATGGCCCTGACAGGCCACAGCTGAGCACCACAGTGCACGTGGACATCCTTGGCCTGGGGTCAGATGAGGCCCTGGATGTGTTTCTGCAGGATGCCAGCCTTGGTGTACTGTGCGCAGAGACACAGGTCGGGGTGGGGTCTGACTCTGAGGATGACATCCAACTGATCCTGGACAGTGTGGGCGACATTGTGGAGGAGTCACCCCTGCCCACATCGCAGACATCGTCAAGGCCCTGCGCCAGTGTTCACAGCTGCACAGCTGCCTGCCAGCACTGCAGGTGCAGCAGTGTATGGCACCACTGCTGCTCCCTGTGTGGGTGGTGGCACTGCCACAGCTACGCGGGTGCAGGGCGACATTCAGCAGATGGATGGGCAGCAGCAGCAGGCTGCGGGTGCCACTGGGCAGCCGGGCATGGGTACTGCCACCAGTGTGCCTGCCATACCCCTTCCCACTGTAGGCTCCACCATGCAGCATCCACCACAGAGGGAGGCTGGACCATGTAGCAGGTCACCTACAACTGATCAGCTTCCCAGCCAGGAGGTGCAGGATGCGGACCAGCTGGCTGAGCACACCTGGCTGCTGCAGGCATCCGTTGAGCAACAGATGTTGCTTGCCACTGGGGTGTGTGCACTGCGAGCGGAGGTGCACCAGCTAGCCGAGCAGCAGGACAGGGGCACTGCGCAGATCCTGAAGGGGCGTCAACACATGCAGGAGGCCATGACTGCGGCCATGGACCACATTGTCAGTGCCATTGTGGATGGCTTTGCATTACTGGCTGCACAGGAGACCCCCTGCAGGATGTTGTCCACCCCAATGTGCCCGATGTCAGGTGACCCCCATCACAGTGGACCCCAGGCTCAGATGTAGGCATCCCTGGCATGCCCGGGGCTGGCCTGTTTGGCCGCCTACATACCCCCATGAGGACTCGGTCACGGTCCCACACTTCTACCCCTTGGGAGTGTCAGACACACCCCCCATGGCTGATGCACAGTGTGTGGCTGGTGATAGGCCCTGGCGCAGCCACCCACATGGCCATGGTGGCCATGAAACTGCATGAGTGACTTGAGGTATGGTCTGCCCTGTCTGCTGTCTGCTGCTGCTGCTCTGTGCACACATGGGCAGTGTGTGTGTGTGTCATTTGTGTGGTGGCATGCATGCGTGTGGTGCTTCATGCTGCTTGTGTGTGTGCATGCCGTACTGCTAGAACATGTAGCATGGGTGTGATGAGGGCAGCCTAGTGCCGGTTGCACCTGTGCACCGGTGATATGTGTCTGATCCACACCACATTCCACTACCTGTGGCTGCGTGTGTGTCTGTGTGCACATGCCTGTGCAGCATGTGTGTGTGTTGCTGTGTGTAGGTGAGTGTCACTGCCTCCCCTATCCCTGCTGAGCACCACATTCCATGCATGCCTCTCACCATGCATGTCCCTGCATATGTGTGTGTGGTGTGCTGATCTGTGTGGCCCATGCATGTGTGCCACACCACCTACCTGCGTTCACCATAGTGTTCCTGTGTGACCATGTCACGGTGGCATTGGGCCTGCTGTGTGAGTCGGGGGTCCCACCACCTGGGGGGGGCTGCACACCCCCCTCCAGTCCATTGTCACCGTCGTCCCCACTACTGTCGCCTTTCTCAGCCTCAACAGCTATCCCATGGTCAATGGCCATGTTGTGTAGTATGCAACAGGCCAGGAATAGGCCACAGGCTTTCTAGGAGCTGTACTGTAGGGCATCGCCTGACCTGTCTAGGCACCGGAATTGTGCCTTCAGCATGCCAAAGACATGCTCAATGATCTTGTGCATACTGGCGTGTGCCTTGTTGTAACGTTCCTCTGCAGGGGACGCTGGTCACCAGTAGGGGGTGAGCAGCCAGGGCCTTAGCAGGTACGCACTGTTACCTGTGTGGAGATTGACATGGTTAGCCCTATGCTATGCTGTTCTGCGTTTCTTGCCCTGTCCGTGACACCCACGCCACTGCACACACCCAGCCTCCCCCATCCCCAGGTCTGCCACGCCACTCACCCCTGGCCCATGCCATACTCACCCACAAGGTGGCCAGTGGGGATGTCCTCACATTCAAACCTGTGGCACAGCCCAGAGCTGTGCCAGATGAATGCATCATGTGCACTCCCAGGGTGTGTGGTGCAGACATTGATGATGCGCCCTGTGGCATCACACACCACCTGGCAGTTGATGCTCAGGCTCCCCTTCCTGTTGATATACGCCATGCCTTTGGGGCCAGGTGACATGCGGATGCCCATGTGGGTGCAGACCATGGCCCCAATCACACCAGGCATGCGTGCAACCCTGTGGAAGTCCTGCATGTTTGCTGTACGCTGTGCCTGTATGCTGGGGAGCCGTATGTACTCTGAAGCATGTGGCAGCAGGGCGTTGAGGAACTGTGTGAACAGGTGGGACGTGGCTGACTGGGTGATACCTGTGGTGTCCCCTGTTGGTCATTGGAAGGTGTCCATGGTGAGCAGGCACATGATGGCGGTCACCTTGGTCTCCACGGACATAGCATGATTACGTCTGGTGGGTGCTTGCATCACCTCACTGCACAGCTCATAGAGCTGCCTCAGAATGGCCCTGTTCAGGCAGTACCAGCCCACAATCTTGGTGTCACTATAGTTCTGTAATGTGATTCGGGCAAGGTACCACCTGTGTCAGGCATACCATCGCTGGGCCCTTCGTCGGCTACGTAGCTGTTCCCTCTACCTCCTCACACCCCTCATTACTGCCTCCAGCAGGAAAGGTGCACTTTCCATCCCTCCTTCTCTTTGTGTGTACCCCTGGGCAGATGGGTGCCTGTCTTTCTATGTCTGTCTGCCTCCCTGGTGTGCTGTTTGTGTGTGTGTCTCTTTCCCTCTTTTTCTCTCTTTCTCTCTCTCTCTCTCTGCCCCTCTCTCCAATTCTCATTCCATCTCTCTGTCTCTCTCTCCCTCTGTGTTACTCAGCGCAGGGTTGCGCATCTGCTGTTTGTGTGTTTGTGCCCTGTTTTTATGGGAACAAGTCCGGGCGGCGCATCTTGTGTTTGCTCTGGACTTGCGCCATGGCTTCACGGTTGAATATCCCATTGTGCTGCATATTCATGGGAATGCCCCCTGCACTTGCACTGCATACATTTTAGTTGCGCATTGGTGCACTGGGATTTGTGCTGTCCCATGGCTCCCATTGAATATCGCTTGGTGGCGCATCTTCGTACTTGCACGAGCACACCTCAGTTTTGCCATGCGCAAGTGCTCTGAATATCCAGGCCATGGTCTCTTTTTATACCATTTAACATGCCACATACATTTAGGGTGGCTACAGAAAGTTGAGACATTTAATTCTTATGCCAATGCCATTTTTTCTTTTCCTTCTTTTTCTTGCTCTTCTTGTCACCCCTTCCCCCAGTTTCCTCCATTTCCTAGGAGGCCAAGTGGGTCGATGAGGCATCTGAATCTAGGTCCCCAGATTCTGTTACAGCCCCGCTTCCTGTGGCTAATACTCCAAAGGGGTTCTCTGACTCTACACTCTGTGGTGCAGTTTTCTGCTGCCGAAGGCACCTGCACCGTGGCAGTGGAGTTTTCCATTTTGAGGAGGATGGGGGGTGCTTCAGAACCAAATCCTCCTGTACTGGTGGTACAATGCCATCTGGGGTTACAGAAGATGGGGCACAAACTCCATTGGTTTCCTCCACCTCCATTACTTCATCGTGGGGCCCTGAGGTGGAAGTTTGTTGAGCTCCCACAGTCTCTGGAAGGGTCTGAACTGGTGACACGGTAATCACAACCTGACACTCATGTTGAGCAGGACCCTCTTCTCGGTGCTGAGCTTTTTTAATGAGCTAATCTTGGTTCAAGGGGTGAGTTTTGTTATGTGCTCTCCAGGGACATCCTTGGAATACATGTCTGTGCTCCTTGCACAGCATGCACCACACATGGCTGGCACATTGCAGACTTATGTGCCCAAACTCCCCGCAAATCCCACATCTCAGTTTATCACATACATTGGCCAGATGTGTCTGGGCCCCACATTTGTAGCATGCTTTCAGCTGCCTGGAATAAAAGCATACATCCCTGTCATGTCCCAGAAAAAAACTGCTAGGGAGATGTAATACCCCCTTCTCTGAATGACGTAACTTGATCTTAAATTTCCATGTTCTAGTTCAGAAAAAATCATCATCAATGATTTCTTCAGGTGCACTTAAGACCTTGCATTGTTGTTGGAGCCAGTGCACACTATCACTGATATGCATGCCCTCATTACAGAACATCACTGTAATGTGCTTGATCATAGGCTTTGACAGGGGTATGACCAGAAAGGGAGTCTACAATGCTGAAAATTTTAATTGGTTATACTTAGACCAAAAATGGTCTAAAGAATATGGGGAATGGAAACTTATGTCAAAGTTCTCTTCCCCAACACATGGATCAGGGCGTAAACCTCCGACACCATGAACCTCATGGAGTCTTTTAGTAGTACTCGATCTACACAGTGGCAGTCTGGTCTAGCGTTCATACCCCCTCTATACCTTAGCCTGACTGTGTTTCTGCGTGGTGCAGGCTCTGCCGGTGGTGGTGGTGGTGGTGGGGGAGGGGTTGGGGAATCTGATTCACCAGTCCCAGGTCTTAGTACCCTGTTCATATTTTGTTTCCCAGATTGTTTGTTTGCAGGGACCTGGCACACTTGCCTGATCTTCGCCCATGTTCTCTCCCCCCTGCTGTTAATTGATACACCTGCAACACATTCAGACTGCTCTGGCAGAAAGACTTTTGCTGATTCAGCTTCCTCCTGTTCCTTCTCCTGTACTCCTGGCCCTATTCCATTTACTTCTGTCTCCACAGGCTGATTATTCACCTGTCCCTCTTGTACCTCCTCCCCTCTGCTTGTTCTTCATTGTCTCTCTATAGTCTCACCCTCACATACCTCCACTTCTTCCTGCCCCTGTGACAGTTCACTCCCAGTTACCTCCCTCCTCTGATTACGGGAGCTCTCATGTTCAGAGACATTCCCTAGTACCTGTATTTCCACCTCCTCTGGTCTTTGGTTTGCTGCACCCTCTTGCCCCTCAGATTGTGTTGAATTTATGTCTGATATATCCAAGTCTGTATCCAGCAACCATTTCCCCTCCACATTCTGTTGCCTGCCAGTGTTCTTCAATGCATACTCTGGAGACCATCCAGATGCTTCTGGTACCTCCGCCATTGTCCCAAATGCTTCTGGCCACTGTTAACTCCAATGCTTCTCTTGCTTCCAATGTTCTCAGGATTGGATAGTCCATCTTCTGGGCCTCTAAAAAAGACAACTTTGAACTCAGCCCGGGTTGTTCTAATGGTGCCAACCTGGTTCTTTCCACTGGTGATGAAAGCATTGCCACCTTCCTCTTTAAATACCTTTCTTCATCTTCCGCCAGCATTTTGAACAATAGCGTATGTCGTTTGTCTAGGTCTTTTTCTAACTGAGTGGCCGCTGTTTCTATGTCACATCCATTGTTGTTGGTCCTGTTTCCTTTGCCACAAAATCCATATCATCTGGTTAATCTCCCTCCGACTCCTCTTCTGGTCCTTCCTACTCCATTTCAGAGGCTGCAAAAAACATTTCTTCTTCACCCTCATTCACAACACTGGCTGGGGCAGAGAACTGGCTCCCAACCTTCAGCTCCATCCACCTCTGACTCCTCCATCTGGAAAATGGGTCAACAGTACTCCCTTCTGACAGAGTAGGGACATTTCGCTGGTGTCCTGGTCAAATTTCCCCCAATTCTTTAAAAATACCACTAACAGCTTAATATGGTTCTGTAAATCTGTTTGCATCTGTATCTGTCAAGTGAAAATAGGCAGAATTGCCTAGTCCTCTTTTCCTTGTCAACAAAAGCTAAATAAATAAATAAATATATAACTTACAGTTTTGCTGCTGTCTATTCTCTGTCCATCGGTTGTTACAAAAGGGAACCGCAAATGAAATGCCATGACTCAGCCTCACTACACCACTGGGCAGTCCGGTATAGCCCAATACCACCCATCCTGTTGAGTATTATTGCTTACATATCTATCTATTTTTTTATTTAGTGTGTTTTCAGTGTAATTTGACCTTGAGCTTAGGTCCTGCCCAGCATGGACCCTACTCACACTGTGATTTACCTCCTTTCCTGATGATACCTCCTGGCTTATCCCCAGGATGGGGCCACAGCACCAACTTGAAATCGCATGATGATGGGAGAAGGATGCCGACAGGAGCACCTACCAGCATTACCTCCCTGGCACCTCCCAAGGCAGGGTGTGGGAATCGGGTTGGAGACAGCAGGTGACAGGATAGGTCTACTTGTTCAGGAGAGCCATAGCGGTGATCAGGGCTGGGGAGCAGGCGTCACAGATGGTGGCCATTATTTTTTCCCCATTACTAGGGTCCCAGTAGGAGGTGTGACATGCAATGATGCAGTGATGCAAAGTGACAGCATCTGGCACACCTCACCAGAAGCCAGGCGCTAGTCACAACAGAGCCTCCAGCCTCCACCAGGGGTCCATAGTGTGTTGGACACTCCACCCCTCTCCCCCCAGAGAAGGAGATCCAGAACTTAGGATGCTGAAGCCATCAACCCCCAGCCAGCCCTCCGACTCCTGAGTCTGTTCCTGAACCTGGGCTATCAGCGTTGCAGGTGGACACCATGCTGCTGCACTGGTGGGCTGGCTTATCTATCTGTCTGTATGTCTATCTGTCTCTCTGTCTGTCTGTCTATCTATCTATCTTATAGGGGCGTGGTAGCACCCGTATAGGTAGGATTGAGTAAGGTGTTCAATGTTAAATCCCTAACTTTGCACCTTAATAGCTTTGGCAGCGTTTGACAAAATCAGCTGAAGTTTTGCAGTCATTGTCTAGGAGGCAAGATCTAAATCTGTGGAATGTTTTGTGATGGCAGCTTGTGCAGTTTCTAAGATTCATATGTCATTTTTCTGCAGATGTCTAATTTTTTTCCTATACTCAACATGGGAATTGTTTTTGCTCTTACCTACAGCCTACATGGAATGTACTTGTTTCCCCCAAAATTTTCACAGTACAGGCGTGATGTCGTATGACAGTGCCTTTGAAAGGTTTTGTGAAAAATATTATATGGTTCCATAGTTATAAAGCTTTAAAATTTTGTAGTTTCTCTGTTCTGAGCATGCTCAGTAGGGTTCTTGGGATGATGTTCTGATGTGACACCAAAAATTCTGTGTTGCAAGAAGACCATTTTTGGGTTCTCACCACTAGCTTCTCACAGCATGGACCATTTTGTTTGTGATGTGAGAGCTGCCATCTTGTTTATTTTCTCCTTGAACTACTAAGCATGGAAATTACATAAAACTGCTGTCATTTAAAAAAAACAAAACATCAGAGTCTAGCTAAACAGGTCTGTTTCTCTAGGTTTTGATGTTTGTTTCTTAAATTAATGGCCTGGAATACCTTTTCTGTGCACCCCAAAATCCTGGGTGCCAAACTTAGTGAGAGGAGCCATTGACCCATATTCTCTGTATGAGAACAGCAGGACTTTATTGAGTTCTGTAGCCACAGTTATAACTCGTGTTGCAGGCTGCTCTGAGACAGTGAGCTCCCATTCCCTGGTGTATAGTGGTACCCCATACCCTCCCATTGTGGTCTCCTTATGTACAGTATGTAATGTTCTCTGATGTCTAGTGGCACCCCACCCTCCGATCACAGTCCCTTTATGTATGCTATGTTTCACTGGTGCCTAGTGGCACCCCCCCACCTTTGATCGCCATCCCCTTATGTAATATAATGTTTCTCTGGTGTCTAGTAGCACCCCCACCCTCTGATTGTCATCCCCTTATGTAATATAATGCTTCCCTGGTGTCTAGTGGCACCCCCCACCCTCCAATTGATATTCCATTATGTAATGTAATGTTTCCCTGGTGTCTAGTGGCACCTCCCACCCTCCAATTGATGTCCCGTTATGTAATGTAATGTTTCCCTGGTGTCTAGTGGCAACCCCACCCTCCAATCACCATCCACACATTAGTGCAGTAAATGTCAGCTGTAATAAAGAAAATCATCCCTCAATTTGTTTTAAACCTGTAAAAAGAAAATGGTCCTTGCTGATCTGATCCCATCACCCCAACCTCCCTCAGCACTCACACTCAACACTCCCACCACACCCCACACACCACTCACAGAACAGGTTCCATGGCATATATCCACTCTCTGATAAAAGACAATGTCTTGCTGCTGGAACTGGCGACTGCAATATGAGAAACTAAGGTTCAATGTATTTCAATGGGGTTTTGAACTGTGATGCATAACTTTGTCATTTTTGCATATTTTCACCCCAGATTTTCAACATGGCCATTTTGGGAGCCGACCTCATGAACAATGGCAATGGAATTATGTCAATTAGGCCTGAAAGGCAATTTTGCAATTGTTTGGTGAAATCACCTTTTGGGTTGGATTTGAAGATTTTCACTGCTATTGTTCTTGAGGTGGGGTCACAAGAAGACTATGTTGAAAATGTGGGGGTAAACCTATGTAAAAATGGCACAGTTATGAGTGTACTGTACATTGAAATTTGTCTACACTCCCTCATAACTTCGGTAACGTTAAAATATTTTGACCCCAGATTTTCAACATAGCCATTTTTATACACCACCTCATGAATATGACAGCTGTTATTTTTCAAATCCTGGCCAAAATGTGTTTTTGCACCTGTGGTGTGGAATAATGTTTCGGTGGAGTGGAATCATATTTCAGCAGGGATTTGAAAATTTTCACCTACCGGGTGGGGTAACAAAAAGGTTACGCAGAAAATTTGGTGTACAAATATGGTAAATTACCCAGGTTATGACTGAATGTTGCAGTATTTCAGTGTTCATTCATAACTTTGCTAATTTTCAATATTTTGACTCCAAAATTTCAACATACAGTAGGAATTTTTCCACACCACCTGATAAACATGACAGGTGTTATTTTTTAAATCTTGGATGAAATGCCTTTCTGCACTGTGTGAAATGACATTTCAGCCAAAATACTATAAAAGCTACCGTACATGTCATGTCTATAAGAGTAGTCACAAAATTACAATCTTTAACATTTAAGTCAAAGTTAACAAATAAAACAGCGTAAATGTGTGAAGAGTGAATGTAAAGAGTGAATGTGGCAGGACCTGCACTTCTGTGGGCAGATGGATTCTTCCCATGACGTAGGGACTAAAGGGCCCTGCAACTCTACACCTGTTCACGTAGGTCCCAAAGGGACCTGTGTGAATGAGGATATGATTTCCCTTTCTCATAAAGAAAGGAAATTCTTTGCAAAAAACTTTGTTAATGCACCAGGTAGGGTAACTTAATGCAGCAAAAGTAGAGAAATGTGGTATTAGAGTTTTGAACCCTAACTCCCTACTACCACCCCCAAGCAGCAAAAGGAAAAAAAAATCATTACAGTTTTGGCTAGCCTGAGTCTTGGCAAATTGGGGGGGTTCTTGAGATTTTTGGCCCTAATGCTCACTCCGTTCCATGAGCAAATAAGGTCAGATGTGATCTGATTTCTTCTGGCAGGGCACACAGTTTGTTGGCAACATGTGGGGAGACACAGTTCTGCATGTTTAAACACTATATCAGAATGAGTTGAGTATTAGGGTTGAAAATCTCAAGAGTCCCACCTGATTACGTCAGCCAATACTCAGGACAGCCAAAGGCTGCATGTATTTCCTTGCTGTGTGTGGGGATGGAAGTGGGGAGGTAGGGTTGAAACCCTAATGCTGCATTTCCCTACTTTGTGGCATTAAGTTAACCTAACTGGCACATAAAGTTTTTTTGCAAAGAATACATATATTTTGGGTTGAGTAGCGGTTTCTATGTTAAACCTCGATGTTTGCACTCCAATATCTTCACAACCATTCAACAGATTTCCATGACATTTTGCATGCAAGGTCTCATGTGATAGATCTCTGGATGTGTCAATTTTCATTTCAGTTGAATGTGTGGATTCTGAGTTCTGGATAGTGCAGAATTGAATTTTCAAATGTGTTTCCTCATTGGTTTTGCTGTCTTTTTCTTTGAACTTGGCTACCGTCCAGAATGTTTGAGATTTTGGTCTGAAATGTTCAGGGTAGAAAGGGTTGACCACAAAGTGCCTTTTGCTTGTTTTGGTGAAAACATATTAATCCATTCAAAGTTATTTAATTTTGAAATTTTAAAAATTGGTTTGAGCATGCTCAGTAAGCACTTCAAGAAGCTGTATGAAAAGAAAAGGAATCCTTTTTCATATGGGGCCAGTCCTTTTGTGAGAAATAAAATAATTTTTGTTTGCTGCCTTCTTGGTTCTGTTTTTCAAAAAAACAAAAACAATTCAAAAGCCACACAAATGACATCCTGTAGAGAGACTTAACTTATCTATCTGGTTCATCAGGACCCTCTTAGGTGGATTCTGCACTTAACTGTTGGAAAAATTACCCTCCAATGTGTTTTTGTTACATTTTCAATCCTTTTTCATGACTCGCTTTCTCAGTAAGTAGTTCAAAATAGCTGTATAAAATGAAAAAAAAAAATCCTTTTTATGTTGCTTGCATGCATGTGCAAGAAACATAGTGCCATCATCGGAGATTTCAGAGGTGTGTCACCTCCTCCTCCAATTCAGTCAGTGAGCTGGCAGGCGCAGCCCCTGTAAGCCAATGCATTTTGGAGCTGTCTATGATTCAGCTCCAAATGCAGTGGCATCTGATCTGAAAGAGACCACGCTTCAGTAAGCAGCGATAAGGCATAGTTCCCCTTTCACATGCAGGCGCATGCGTTTCACATGTACTGTGTAGCCAACGGGTGCCCAATCCCCATCGGCTGAGCTGCGTCATCCCCAGTAGTTGATGCCGCGCTGGGCCCACCCCAGCGTGGCAATCAATCACTTTGGCCGGCGGGTGCCCAATCCCTGTCGGCTGAATGGCCCCCCATCCTTGTGCCATGCTGGGAGCCCACCCCAGCGTGGCAAACGTCCCACGATGTCTTTTTTTTTTTAAACCTATAAAACAAAAACGGTCCCGCGGTGCGTCTCCCGACCCCTCTCCCACAACCTGCACCCAACCACTGCGCACCCAGCCACCCCACACCCCCCTCACCCCATACTTACCTCCAGACTCTGGCGCGATGATCTTCGGTGGACCGGGAACACGTCTGCACTCTTCAAAGCCGACCGCGAACTGAGGAAATGCGGTAAGCTGTATAATGGGCTAGATGGGGGTTCAACTTGTTGCATATCTCAGGCATTTGGGAATTTTTGGACCAAATTTTCAACATGGGGTTTTAGGACCTCTTCTCATGAATGATGTCACTGTCATGGCGTTATTCGGGCCCAAGGGTGATTTTGTGCAGTGACTGGCAGTGACTGCAAAATCACCCTTCAGGCCTGAATACCACCATGACAGTGATATCATTCATGAAATAGATCCCAAAATCCATGTTGAAAGAGCTGATCCAAAGTCAAACTGTCCTGTTTTACGAGTGCATTGCGCAGTTCCTACGCCAGGCTCTAAGTAAGTTCGTAAAATTTCAATATTTTCACTCCAGATTTTCAACATTGCCATTTTACCACACCTTCTTATGAGTAGTACAGCTGTCATTTTCATCCTACCCAAAATGTGTTTCGCTCTTGTAGCACAGAATGGCGAGTCGGTGTGCGAAATCAATGTACAGGACAAATTAAGAAAATCACAGTGACACTGTTCATGAGCAGAGGTCTTAAAATGGCTATGTTGAAAATTTGGTGAAAAAATTCCTAAAATGACTGTTTCTGACGTCGTTTCGCCAGTTCTCATGAGCTCGTAAGTTCTAAATTTTCAATATTTTCCTCCGGATTTTCAACATTGCCATTTTACCACCCTCCTCATGAACAGTACAGCTGTCATTTTTACATCCTGCCCAAAACATGTTTCTGCCCATATGGCGCACAATGGCGCGGTCGGTGTGCAAACTCAGTGTATGGGACACATTAAGAAAATCACAGTGTCACTGTTCATGAGCAGAGATCTTAAAATGGCAATGTTGAAATTTAGTGAAAAAATTCTAAAAATGACTGTTTTCACGGTGTGCGTGCTGTTCCTGCGCTCGTGGGTTTCTTAATTTTCAATATTTCCACTCCAGATTTTCAACATTGGCATTTTACCACACCTCCTTATGAGCAGTACAGCTGTCATTTTTCACATCCTGCCCAAAACGTGTTTCCGCCCATGTAGCGCACAATGGCGCAGTCGGTGTGAAAACTCAATGTATGGGACACATTAACAAAATCACAGTGACACTGTTCATGAGCAGAGGTCTTAAAATGGCTATGTTGAAAATTTCATGAAAAATTTCCTAACAATGACTGTTTCACGAGCGTGCCTTCTTATTCTCATGCGCTAAATAAGTTCATAAATTCAATATTTGCACTCCAATGACTTCCAAATACCTAAACAGCACATAGAAGCAAGCAACATTCGGCATTGACAAATGCTTGTTTGTTTGGGCCAATCCTTTCTCATTAGAGGAAAAATCTTATTTCTCTGGTGTCTAGTGTCCTCCACCCCTCTGATTGCCGTCCCTGCATTGTTTAATATTTTCCTGGAGTCTAGTGGCACCCTCACCTCCGATTGCCATCCCTGTAATTACAAATCCCCATTTATCCGAAACTCAGTTAACCAAAACTGAGTGATGTCCCCTGCAGAGAGCTGTTAAAACAACCATTAGCATGTTCATTGCTTCATTGTCCAATTAGCAGTCTGATTAGGAGTTCTCAACAGCTGCTGTAATTAGCTAAACAGGTGGTGAATAGGGTGTTAAATGAGATTAGGCAAGCATTTGCTGGAACCCCCAGTGATGAGCCACAAGGTCACACAGAACTGTTTGTGCCCACTAGCAGCAGTACGAGACATAGTCTTGTACACAAAAACCCATCTGTCACCCTGCTCAGTCATCTGGACTGTACTTCAGTTAATACTACTGTAAAACCACTGCAAGTTCAAAGTTTTAATACCACAACAGTGACGCTGAAACCTCCACAGCATGGAAACAGCCCCAGTGATCAGCCATGAAGTTTCTTAGCAACCTGACAAGTAAGCAGTCTTTAAAATCATATTTTAAATGCAGGCTGATTGGGGGTGCTGTGGAGCAGACAATATGGAGGACATTTCCTTTTGAGCTCTGAACACCTTTACTATATAAGTTAAATGTATTGATCTTTTGGCCCAAATTCAACTTTAAAATAACTCTACTCATGTACAAACAACTGTAGACTGGACAATGGGTCCAAAAAGTATCCACAAACACACCGCAAAATCTGGACATCTATTTATCCTTCAAGGCTTGTTAGAGGCGCTGGGTCTGGGCCGTTGTCCTTGGTGGCCCCTCACCCACAGATTATGGCAATCCTTCAAAAATAAAAGCTAACGGGAAGAAACCAATCACGATTGGCAGCAGTGGAAGCTCAGTTCAACAAACTCAATACCAGGGTACAAATCAATGAATCCCATATCTCGAGCTTACCACTGACCAGACCCAGATGGAGAGGAATGCAGCATTTGTTCAGGATCTTCAGTTTCTCAGGGCCAAGGTGGGGCCTGGAAAACTCACAAAGACAAGCCAATATACACATTGTGGGCTCTCCACCAGATTTGCTGGCACTACAGAAATAATTACAGTGGTTACTAGACTTATCTTTACTGAGCCTTAATCTTTTACCTGAGGATTCCAGGGTAAAAGGTAACCAAAGCTTTTGCTATTCCTATCGGAGCCAGAGCACATGATAAGGCGGATCACACCTGTTAATGGTCATTGTAACTCTCTCCAGCCCAGAGGCTCGAATCCCATTACTACAGGCAGCCAGGCAACATGGGGAGATAGTGTGGGAGGGCAGCAAAATTGCACTTTTTCCTGACATATCATCTCAGATGTAGAATAAGAAAAACGTGCAACTCACTAAAAAATCCCTGCTTGAGAACAACATCACAGCCCAGCTGCTTTTCCCAGCGAGGCTTCAAATCCGCCATGCAAGCAAAACGCATCTGCTTTCAGACCCAGAAGCAGTGACTACATTTGCAACAAAACTAATAGAGGCCCAGTCTACTACCAAAGGACATGAGGGAGCCGAAGAGAATGACTAGGACACTAATGACTGAACATAGAAGGGTTCCTTTCTGGATCCTTGCTTTCTTTTTCATACTTGTATGGAATTATTGAATAAAGGGGCTGCTCTCAGAGATGGTATATGGTAATCAGTTATATATAACCTTAAGCATGTTGGCAATGTTCCTCTGTTTATATACCTGACATGCAAGTTTGTTCTGCCTATGAAGGGAGCAATTTTATTTAGGGGTGGGATCGCACCTCACTCAATTTGTGAACTTAATTTAAAATAAAACCTGACAAATGTCCTGTCTCCTTACTGGTCATCTGGTATGACCTAGGAGGCAGGGGTTGAATGCAACTTAATTGAGACCAGGCAACCTAATAAAGGACCATGAAGCTCTCTTTTAAGGGTTACTCAGCCCTCCACTCACATCGCTATCCACGTGGAGCAGAAGTAATGGCAAAATCCTTGAGCCTACAGACTGGTGAAGCGTACTCTCCTACATTATTATCAGGCTGAAATTGACTCCTGGGTACTACAGGGTGCTTCAGTTGTGAAGAACAGACAATATTTTTTTTCTTTCCTTTAAACATCTGTACATTTTGTAATGACGGAGTGTAGACTTACTGTTGTTGTCATAAGGTTTGCAAATATGGTGTATGCTGTATTTCACAAAATCTTATAAATAAAAAGTTTAAAAAATAAATAAATACAGACTGATTAATCTGACTGTAAGTGTTTTTCAAACCCCCCCTCACCCTAAGTTTGAAGATTTAATGCCGTACCACAGCGGCAGCATGGAAACCTCCACAGCTCGGAAACCACCTCAGTGATGAGCCACAAGATTTCATGCCAACCCGACAAGTAAGCAATCATTAAAATTTTATTTTAAATGCAAGCTGATTAATACGAGTGCAAGTGTTTTTTGACCCTCCCTCCCAAGTTTGAAGATTTAATGCCGCAGCACAGCAGCAGCATGGAAACCTCCACAGCATGGAAACGGTTTGACTCAGGGAAGCATTTAATGATTAGAGGGTGGGAGCTGAGCAGAGGGATGAAGAGGGAGGGGGAAGATTTGGGAACAATGAATGGGAAGACTGACCAGGGCTGGAGGTGTCTGCTGAGCAGGGATATGGAGCAGGAGGGAGGAACAAAGAACAATGAAGAGGAAGGAGGCCAGGGTTGGAGGAAACTGCCTTAGTGTAAGCTTTCTAAATACTGTACAGTATTTAACCAAGTAAGTCATCTTTAACCAAGTATGCCTTTACGTATTTAACACTGCAAATGTTAGGCTTTTAAAAGCTTTAAAATGCTATAGAATGCTTTACTGTACTTTACAGATCAGCTGCTCATTGTGAGTTCTGAAATGCATTGAAACCTCCACTTGACTGAAACCCCATTTATCCAAAGATTTTTTATGTCCCTCAAGATGTTCGAATAAATGGAGTTTTACTATTACTTTTGCCATGGAGTTGAGTGGCACCCCCCACCCTCCGATCACCGTCCGTGTGATTATTTATTTTTTCCTGGTGTCTAGTGGTGTTCCCCACCAACTGATCATGATCCCCATTTATATTTATTATTTCCCCTGGTGTCTAGTGGTGTCCCCCACCAACTGATCATGATCCCCATTTACATTTATTATTTTCCCTGATGTCTAGTGGCCCCCCAACTGATCATGATCCCATTTATATTTATTATTTCTGGTGCCTAGTGTCCCCACCAACTGATCATGATCCCATTTATATTTATTATTTCCCTGGTGTCTAGTGGTGTCCCCACACCAACTGATCATGATCCCCATTTATATTTATTATTTCCCCTGGTGTCTAGTGGTGTCCCCCACCAACTGATCATGATCCCCATTTATATTTATTATTTCCCCTGGTGTCTAGTGGTGTCCCCCACCAACTGATCATGATCCCCATTTATATTTATTATTTCCCTGGTGTCTAGTGGTGTCCCCCACCAACTGATCATGATCCCCATTTATATTTATTATTTCCCCTGGTGTCTAGTGGCACCCCCCCAACTGATCATGATCCCCATTTATATTTATTATTTCCCTGGTGTCTAGTGGCACCCCCCCAACTGATCATGATCCCCATTTATATTTATTATTTCCACTGGTGTCTAGTGGTGTCCCCCACCAACTGATCATGATCCCCATTTATATTTATTATTTCCCCTGGTGTCTAGTGGTGTCCCCCATCAACTGATCATGATCCCCATTTATATTTATTATTTCCCCTGGTGTCTAGTGGTGTTCCCCACCAACTGATCATGATCCCCATTTATATTTATTATTTCCCCTGGTGTCTAGTGGTGTCCCCCACCAACTGATCATGATCCCCATTTATATTTATTATTTCCCTGGTGCCTAGTGGCACCCCCTTCAACTTCCGAACACCATCCTGCCTGTCAATCGATGTCTTTCTTTACCTGTAAAAAAAAATGGTCCCTTGCTAATCTGACCTTCCCCACCTCAATCTCCTACTGAGCACCCACCACCCCACACCCCCCTACACCAGCCACACATCCTCACTCATCTGAACAGGTCCCAGTGTGAAGATTCACTTTCTGATTGAAGACACGTCTTGCTGCTGGAAACGCCGACTGTTACATGAGAAAGTAAGGCAAGTGCGGGTCAATCTATTTCAATGGGGTTTTCAACTTTGTTGCATAATTTTGCCATTTTTGCATATTTTGAGCTCAAATGTTAAATCCCAATACTGACACTGTAGTGAAGCATTTGGGGGTGCTGCACTCCTGAGGTGCCGTCTTTTGGATGAGATGTTAAACCAAGGTCCCATCTGCCTGTTCTGGTGGTAGTTCAGGTGGATGTTAAAGATACCATGTCCCATGTCACTTCTCGAAAAGAGTAGGGGAAATTTTTATTGAGACAGAAAATATATTTACAGTACATTACTTACAAAATCATAATAATAAAACAAACATTATAAAAATCTGAAAAACAACACAAAAATACTCTATTTGTGCCCTTAGTATACCTTCTTCACTAAAGTTTTTTTTTTTAAAGTTATGGGTATATCATTGTCCATCACCATGGTAAACTTTCCAAAGTTCCATTATTTCTTCTCTGTCTAAATGCTTTTCTCTTCTGTGTACAGATGTTTTAAGTCCTGTGTCACTCTATTCAGCAATTCTATATAAGTCCCATCTTTTTGTTGTAGGGTAAATAAACATCTGATTATCCATATGTTCCATTCAAAAACTGTTACAATGACTCTTAAAATGCTTATATTCCATTTTCTCCAAACTTTTGAGAAGGAGCCATACATAAGATTTTCATATGTTATTGTATTAACACAGGTTCTTTCCATTGTTGCCCTACAAAATGCCAAAACCCTGAAATAAAAGAGCAGTGGAATAGCAAATGTTGTATGGTTTCTTCTTTTTGAATACACTGTCTCCTGCTAAATAATCTTTCTTGCTGTTGTTTGTGTTTGTGATTTGATATAACATTTATTTTCTCATGGCATAATAACCAATGTAAATCCCACATATGTGGTGGGATTCTATTATTATTTAATAGTGTTTTTATCAAATCAAATCAGTTTATTTATATGGCGCCTTTCAAATGATCAAGATGCCACACAGAACAATTAAAACAGTTACAGCGTAAATCACATACATTATAAATGGTATAAAAAGGGGAAACTAAAACAATATTCCAGTTATTCCCCCAAATACCTGGTTTCATGAAAAAGTTTTAAGGCCTTTTTAAAACCCTCCACAGTTGTGCACTCACGTAGCTGATGGGGTAGAAAATTCCAAAGGGTAGGTCTGCATGCATAAATGCACAAGCCCCAGAAGATTTCAAATGAACCCTTGAAATCTCTAGCAACCATTTGTCAGTCGAATGGAGTGATCACCCAGGGCAGTAAGGGACCAGGGAGCTCTTTCAGGTAGGCTGGACTCTGTCCATGTAAGAGGCTTTATAAGTCAGAAGACCGACTTTGAAGGTAATTCACCACTGTACTGGCAGCCAGTTCAGTTTACGCAGCACTGGAGAAATATGACAGGACTGAGAGGTTCCTCTCAATAACCGGGCCACTGCATTCTGCATCAGCTACAGGCGGTGAATATCCACCCCCGGAAGCCCTAGGTATAAGGTGTTGCAGTAATCCAAGTGCGAGGACATAAAGGCATGGACCAATATAGGAAGGCCACTGGGCGGAATGAGATGCTTGACTCCGGAGATATTCCTCAGTTGATAAAAAGAGAATTTGATGATGGCTTGACACCTGCAAATGCAGTGTCAGTTTGTCTTCAAATATTACCCTCAGGTTTCATACCCGTTTGGAGGTCAGAAGTGACAGACCCTCAAGAAAAAGTCCAGAGGGTGAGCTCACCACCAGCCCCCCTATCTGGTGACCCTGGTCCACTACCAACACCTCAGTGTTTCCAGAGTTCAACATCAGCCAGCTTGAACTCATCCAGTCCTGGATTTCAGTGAGGCAGCTGTTTAATACTGAGAGGGCACCATCCTGGTCAGGCATGAAAGAAAGGTAGAGCTGGATATCATCAGCATAGCAGTGAAACCTCAGCCCATACCTTCTTACAATGTCTCTGAGGGGAAGCATGTACACTGCAAACAACATGGGGACAGCACCAACTCCTGAGGAACCCCACATTTATAATGGCACTGGGGTCAGAGGAATAAATTCCTGACACCAACCTCTGAGTTCTTCCAGTAAGGAAAGATGAAAACCACCTAAGGACTGTATCTGACAGGCCACAGATGAACCTCAAGCGGTCAAGAAGAACCCCATGGTCCACAGTGTCAAACACTGAAGAGAGCTTGAGGAGAACCAAGATGGAGTGATTCTTCCACTCTCTAGCCATCAGGAGATCATTGAGCACCCAAACCAGCCCCGTCTCAGCCTCATACAAAACCGGACTGGAGAGGCTCATAGACATCATGGATGGTCAACTGGTTCCCCAGTTGTATGGCCACTACTTTCTCGATCACCTTCCCCATAAAGGGGAGGTTCGAGATTGGTCTGTAGTTTGCATGGCAGTCTGGGTCCAGGGAATCTTTCTTCAGGAGAGGGTGTCACCACCACCTCCTTCAGGGAGCTAGGAAACTCACCTGTTTCCAAGGAGCACCTTTTAGTGGTTGTAAATGTTGAGGTGGACATTTCTCAAATACTGTCTCTGCTAAACAGATGGTATTGATCAGGTGAGAATTAAGCTGTTTCTTTCATAGAGTTATTACCATTTGGTATGAGATTTTCCATTGTTTTAACCTCAGAATATTTCTCTCAGGTATTCGGGTGTCATTACTGTCCTCATACAGTAACTAATTTATTTTGTTCCATTATTTGGAACCAATTCTTTCAATTTTCATAAATTAAAGCTTCCATCCAACATTCTGATTAATAATTACAGGTCTTAGGTACTTATTAATAACATACTATTAAAAAGAATAGAGGATTAAGCATATTTCCACCCTGTTTTATAGGAAGATATAAAATATCTATTTCTATGAGATTCAAACAAGTCCCCAGAATGCTTGGAAAAAGGCTTAATAATGTCATTTCATTTTTTGGGAGGAAATTATAACTTACGAATATAAAAACTGGTATCAGGTAAGTTTTATTAAATAAATTAATTTCTTTTCCTAATTTCCATTTGTTCCATTTTGCTACCTGTTGTTTTCCCATGTTGATTTTAGCATCTCAATTAAGCTCACACATGTTACCAGGTCCAAAGTGTGCTCCTAAGATTCTTATAGGTCTGGCTGTATTAAAATGCCATCAATTTCTGCCCTGTATTTCAATGTATAATCCAGCCTTTGGCCTATACATTTTTGTAAATTTAAAGATGTTCTGGATATTTCTCCAAAGGCCTCATATTCTAACTACTGTTCCAATAAAATTTACATCTTGCACTATCACATTCATATCATCCGGGTAAGCTAGTATTTTGTGTGGAGAGCTTTGTCCTGAGATTTGTATAGGAAGAATCTGCATGGAAGTACTGATTTTTCATAACAAAGGATCAATACAAAAATGCATATAAGATCGGGCTTAGAGGACAGCCCTGCCACACCCCTCTTTGTAGCTGTATCACGGGTCAGCTCCAACTGTATATAAGTGGTGTCACTGTGGCCGTATTATATATTTTTTTATCCACATTATTACATTGTTAGGGACTTTGTAATAAGCTAAGACCTCCCATAAAAAATCATGGCACACTAAGTCAAATGCTTTCCTTTGATCCAAAGATACTAAAAAAACATCCAGGGTGCTATTTTTGCCTCTTTCCACCAATTCTGTTATTAAAGTAAGATGGTCAGAAATGTTTCTGCCTGGTATTGAGCAGGCCTGTGCTGGGGAAATTACTTCTTGTGCTAGCTGTAATAGTCTCTCTGCCAATATTTTCATTAATAACTTGAAGTCTCTGTTTAGGAGACTAGTAGGTCTCCAGTTTTGTAAATAGGTTCTATCTCCTTTTTTATATAGATAGACTAAAGTACCTGAATTCATTCTTAGTGGCATGTGATTATTAATTAGAATATCATTATGCACTGCTGTTAATTCTGGCAATAATTCAGTGCCAATAATTCTATAAAGTTCATTAGGGAGTCCGTCAGGGCCCAGGGTGTTTCCATTAACTAAAGAGGTAACTGCCTCCTGTACCTCTAATTGCTGGATAGGTTGGGAAACTCTATCCAAAATTTCTTTACTTAAATCTGTTATTACAGGTACCTCTAAAAAAGTTTTTAGATTAATTTGGCCTGATGGTAGAGGGGTATACAACTTATCTGTATGTTCTGTGACAATTTTTAATATATAATTTTTTGTTGTGAATAACTGATCATTGTTGTCCCTTATACTCATCATATCTTTCTTTAATATTTGTGCGTAATGGCTATCAAACAGGTAGACTTCATCTTTAGACCCCTGTATTCCAAATTGTTGCTGAAAATATAAAGATTTGGATTTAAAGGAATGAAATTCCACTAATTCTTTTTATTTTACTGATTTGTACTGATAAGTCTTGTCCAGTCATGGGACATAGAAGTTGTTGGAATTGTCTTCTATTTCTCAAATATGTCAGGTATTTTGTGTTACTCTTTAGTTTGCTCTAATGTTTTAATAATTTTTGTATTTCATATTTAGTATCTTCCCACCATATAGTGGGATCATTAAAAAGGATGTAGACTGATTTCCTAGCACTGATTAAGTCTTGTAAGGCTTGTGAAATAAATTGGTTGCAGAGCAAAGATAAATTAAATTTCCATGTCCCTGGTCCTCTAATGATGGAGTTTTTTTCAAACCTGGATCGACAGTAGGTCATGATCTGAAAATTCTGTGGGCTGCACATTTGCTGATAATGTTTTCATACCTATAGAAGTAAAAAAGAAATCTATTCTTGTTGTTAGGTGCCCTTTGTGAAATGTAGGTGCATGTTTGCTATTATGAAAAAGTACGTGTCCTGAAACTTCATTTTTTTAATTAGTTGTTGTAGCGTATTCGAATTGCAGTACATTTTAGTTGTTCTTGCAGTAGTACTTTTGTCTTTTTAAGGCCAAGGTGCAGTTAAAGTCTCCTGCAAAGACAGCTTGGTGTACTGTGTATATAAAGGGCTGTAACTGCTTAAAAATCTCAATTTTTGCCATTTTTGATTGTGGTGCATATATATTAATTAGTCTATATGCTTTTTAAAATATGCTTACATCCATTATTAATACCCTACTGGGTATTAAATCAATCAACCGTCTTTCGGATGAGACGTTAAACCGAGGTCCCATCTGCCTGGATTGGTGGTAGTCCAGGTGGATGTTAAAGATCCCATAGCACTTATCGAAAAAGAGTAGGGGAATTTTGTGGGGGAAAAAGAGAAGTAGAATTCAAAACCAGTATAGCTGTACAAACAAGAAAAAGCTAACACCAAAAAACAGAATCAGATCTACTAGAACAGAGTGTAACCAAAGAAACAATACAGACAATACACAAAGGACAAACGAGAAACCTATCTCAAATAAAAGCAAAAAAAGAACTTAGTAAGTCTTAGTCAATTATACCATAATATACCATCACACACTTTCCACAGGCATTTCAACTGGGAAGTTGTAAGCTGTCTTGAATCTGTCTCATAGACCTGCTTAATCACATTAGTTATTAAAAGTAATAATACATCATATGGAATATGCTGCTGTTGTAGTACCCACTTACACCTAGATTGCCATAGATAATATTTTAGAACAGCAAATACGACCTGCAATGTGTCTGTTGAAAACAGTTGCCAACCAGAAGTGGTCATAACATAGATCAACTCTGGATAAGTAAGAGAATTAAACTGCGGCATCTTCCATTGATCAGCCAAGAAACTCCAAAACTGTCGTGCATATATACATTCTAGAAACAGATGTTCCTGAGTTTCCAGAATCTGGGTGCAAGTGGGACGTAAGCAATACTTTTCCTGTATTGCCTTATGTTTGTTATTATTTTTAACATTCAGTTTACCATGCAAAGTCAACCATACTAGATCCCAAACAAACACTGGTAACCTATCATTAGACAATTGTAAAAACTGTTCTCGACTATTGTGTTCTATGCAATATGGCAATATCAGGGGTTCCAAGCATTGAGGCCATACAATAGCATCATAGACTTCTATCCGTTTAGTTAACGTCAACACAGTATAGTCTACCTTCCAGGTAATAAGTTGCTGAAACATGTCTTTAATAACTGGGGGAACCACTTCAATTCTAGAGAATAATCTAGTATTCCTATTTTCCCAAGCTCTCAAACCGGGCCTAATCCATTCAAGCAATAAACCTAGACAACTCTTACTGTGTGGCCGATTGATTTCCAGAACATTGAAATAAAGAAAAATACTAAAATAAAAAGCTGTAGGGTGAAGCATATCTAAACCCCCAATTTTTATACTCCTATATGTAATGCGTCATTTCACAGGATTTAACCTACTACCCCACAAGGCCCTAAAAAATAAACTATACAACCTGGTATATAAAACTTTCGGCGGGGGATAAACATAACCAGGGCCACTGGAAAATTGCGGCCATGATTATATTGCAGAAAGCGCGATTTTCGGGCCCCCCCCACAAAAAATTGCGCCTTCCGCAAAAAACACACTTTAAACACACTTCTGATCTTGCCCACACACCAACAAAGTACCCACACACCAGCAAAGTCCACAGCGCCCACCTGCAAGTCCAAAATTACATTGCCCACCCACCTGCACTCCAAAGGACAGTCCATCTGTGTCCCACTGCAGAATTTCTCCTGATGTGCCCGATGTGCCTCCATAGCCCCGATGTGCCTCCACAGCCTGTAGACTGGTTTTCTGGCATGTGGCGTGTTTAGTGGCGTCACCGGAGCTGTGTCACACCAGCTGAGGCCAATTGCACCAGTCGACATTGGTGCTTTTTTAAGCGCTTTGCTCCCCTCAGGTCCACCAAAACCATGTAAGCGAATGCGGACGGTGAGGGGGCTACCTGAAGCGAGAGGAGAGACAAGTGAGAGGAGCAAGCAGAGCAAGCACACGAGCTGTGAGGAGTAGCCAGCCAGTTGAGGGACAGAACGAGAGAACCTGGAGCAAAAGCAGAAGACGTGCAGCAGAGGGGAACAACACAGCAGAACGCGGAGCAGAGGGAGAGCTACTGACTGCTGGCTAGCCTCTAAATTTCATAAAAAGAGCAGTATCATTGGCTGCCAATTTGCTTTCTGTGCTGCCAGCTTATTTGTGGAGACTGCTACCGTTGCTGTGGACCTGAACTATACTACCAGGTATGTATATGATTTTCTATTTTCTGCACAGAGGGTTCAGCTAGGGGGCAGCTGCTGTAAAACATTTGTGTGTCCCCCTCGGAGGGAGGGAGGGCCCTGATGGGAGGAGGCATTTCTTTAAAAAAATTGTGCCTCTCAGAGGGAGGGTGGGAGACCAGGAGGGTCCAGCTGCTCTAATCATTTTGTGTCCCCCTCGGAGGATGGGAGGGAGCCTTGGTGGTGAGGGTGACCCAGAGGGTCCAGCTAGGGGGCAGCTGCTAAATAATTTTATGTCTTCCTCAGAGGGAGTCCAGACTGAAGGATGGAGAAGAAATGCATAGTGTTTCAAATGTACAGATTGCTGTGGTTCCTTGGAGATGGGAGTGGAGGGGTGGGCCTGGCGGACTGGCACACATGGTAAAAATAATTGTTCTGGCTTCTGGTGAATGAGCAGGGTGGGGCGGGCAACCAGAGTGGCACAGAACAATCTTTTCCTTCATGTATGGCAGTCACCTGGGTCCGTCCCTCACTCCCGTGATGTGTTCTTCATCGCTGCTGTGGTTCCTCAGAGATAGGAGTGGAGGGGAGGGCCTGGCAGACTGGCACACATGGCAAAAAAATTGTTCTGGCCTCAGGTGAGTGAGCAGGGTGGGCGGGTGACCAGAGTGGCACAGAACAATTTTTTTCCTTCATGCATGGCAGTCGCCTGGGTCCATCCCTCCCTCCTGTGGTGTGTCCTTGACTCCCTGCTGTGGAGGGGTGTGCCTGGCCAGTATAAAAGGTAGCAAGAAAACTGCATTTCTGGAGTCTTTTGTTCCATGGATACCAGTAAGTCTATGGGCAAGCTCAGCGCCACGACAAGGCAACTCCAGGAGCTGAGGTTTTGAAACCAATCTGCCCAGCTTAGAACATTGTGGGATGCAAACTAGTGGAGTGATATTGGAGGATCAAGCATCCCAAGGAAAGCTCTCCTCCCTCTATGCACTGATGCTCTAGTTCAAGTCTTGATTTTTTTTTTGGTTTAATTTTGGTTTAGTTAAATTACACCATGTCTACACCACCACCAAAGCGCTTCCGTCTTTCTCACGAAGAGGCCAAGGACCTTCATGTCTCGTATCTTGTGCGTGCCCAGGATCGGGTTACGTTATATCCGGAGGATCTTTATGAGGATGGAGGATTGCTGTTTTGTCGTGCTTGTACCTACACAATCGACTTCATGCGGAAGCATACAGTTGACATGCACATGAAGTCGCAGAAACATCTAGAAAGAAAAGAAGCTGCAAAGAAAAACATGCAAAGTAAGTACTAGTTGCACAGATGTTTGCAGTTATTTTATTTTTTACATAGTCGGTTTGTTTTTCCCCTTTGGTGACTGGTATCTGCTATGTCCCTGCCTACCAAGTCCATCTCATCTCTGTCTGGCACCGTGGAACCCAATTTCTCCCCCCCAGTGCACATGTGCCTTGTTCCTGCATCCCCCTTCCTTGCTGCTAGAGTTCAAAACTACCACCTGGCCTCTAAGAGCAAGACAGCAGATTCCCACCCCCACTCAGGACAGGAGAGCAGCCAATTGGACACTCGATCCTCTCCCCTTCCCACCAACCTGATGTTGTTCTCAAACAGGTTGCCAGTGTGGCAGGAGGTAAAGCTCAGAGCTCCTCAGCCCTCCATGACACTGCGCTGGCCTAGCCTACAGTTTGTTTTTTGCCTGTAAAATATTAAATCTTGTTTGCTTTTGTTTTGTTTTCCAGGCACAGTTTATTTTCCCCTGTGACATATTAATTCTTGTTTTTTTTTTATGTGTTTTTTAGGCACACCTCTATGACAGCAGTAGCTGACTTCGTGTTTCAGTCGAGCAACAGAATCTTCCATTGAACAGAAGGAATTTGTTCTGGACTTCATCCACTGTTTGACCCGTGCAGACATACCACTGGAGAAGGCTTCTGGCTTTCAAGAGTTCTTAAAGAAGCACACAAAACAAGGTGGCAGTCTTCTGGGACCAGCACAGCTTCGGAGCACGTACCTCCAAGAACTTCGGCCTGATCACGAACAGTCCCTGAAAGAGGCGGTGGAGGATCAAGATGTCTTCATTTTTCTGGATGAGACAACAGATGCCTGTGGGCATAGCGTGTTGGCTATTTTGGCCCAACCATTGCTTAATGTTGGGGAGCAGCCACTCCTAATTGGTGTTGAGTTTTTGCATCATGTGAACAACACCACAGTATCCCAAGCTCTACTAAAAGTGCTAAACACCAATGGGGTGAACTTCAATAAAGTCTTTGCCATTGTCACGGACAGTGCAAGTTATATGCACAAGGCTTTTGAAACTGTGCTGTCCTGTGTCCTACCAAATGCAGTGCATGTCACTTGCATTGCCCACCTCCTCAATTTGATCTTGGAAGTCTGGGCGGACACACTGGATGACTTAAACACTGCTATTTCCTTTGTTAAAAAAAATATTTTGCCAGAGCCCAATGCGTAGGCATCAGTACTTTGCCTTCATGGAATCCAAGCAGGGCATTGTACCCAAGATGCCAGTATACACAGTGGTAACTTGGTGGTGCTCCTGGGTTAATGCTGTTCAGTATTTGGCAGAACTATTTGCCCGTGTTAACAGAATTTGTTGAAATGCTACAATCTGATGCAGCAACCTTGAATCGCCTGAAGTTCTTATTGAAAGGCAAAGCAGCAGAGCTGGTGACACAAGCAACTTTTGTTGTGGAACACTCTTCTGAACTTGTCAACCTTATTCTACAATTGCAGTCAAGCACCCAGCCACAGGGACAGTCCATATTTGGAAGGGTGCAAAATGTGTATATGTTTTGGACTTCTGTGCCACTGCAGAGAAACTGAATACAGACCAAATACAGTAGAAATGTTGTCCCACTATCAGTTACATGAAAATCAAAACTGTGTGAACCTTTTCAGAAGGTTATGTTGGACAGCAGTGAGAAACTGGACAAAATTTTAAAATCTCATCCCTCAGTGGCACATTCAAAGCTGCCGAATCTTTGACCAGCAGCTGCCAACACTGGACAAGGAAAAATAAAACACACCCAGGAGCTACCATCTCTGGCTGGTGTTTCAAACTTTGAATAGCATGGGTACAGAACTTTCGCCCAGTCAGTACCCAGTGACTATTTTAATATTGCTGAGTGGTGGGAAGCACAAGGGATACACTTCCACATCTTGCTGCTGTGGCAAAAGGTATATCTGGCTTCCTGTAAGCACAGCAGACGTTGAACGGACTTTTCAGCTGTACACAGACCTTTTAAAGACAATCAGTGAAGTTTGACAGATGACAACGCTAGACTACTACTTATGTTGAAGTACAATAAGAAATTTTAAAGATCTTTGTTGGATAACCATTGCTGCTCATTCTATGATGTAAAATCCTTTCTTGATGATCTGGGGTGGTGGTGGTGGTGGTGGTACTACACTTTTACTGTAGAATACTAATAATGTTGTTTGTTTGAATTATTAGAGTGGTGGTGGTGGTGGTGGTACTGCTTTGACAATGATGTGACTATTATAATGTATATTGTTTTTGATCAGTCGTGGGTGTTTTAATAAAAGTTGTACCTTTTGTGTGTGTCTGTGTTTTTGTTTGTTTTACAAAACCTATACCTTTTGATGGCTGACTTTGATATGCATCACAAAGCAATTGAAATTGAAAACCATACTTGTACCTCACAAAGGAAAATGTGCCCAGCAGCCAAAAATCACAGCAAAATACATGCAAAGTCCTGCAAAATCCCTGCAAAATTTTGGGAGAAAAAAGTCCCGCAAAATCCCCGCAAAATCTGCTAAACAATTCCGCAATTTCCCAGTGACCCTGAACATAACTAATATACAAAAAAAGAGGTACAATTAAAGTTTTCAAGAGCAGTATCCTTTTTCTTTTAGACAAAGGCCCTTGAACCCAACGTGCTAATATCCCTTCTGCTTTCAGCAACTGCTTTTCCCAATTAGCAACAGCTGGATTAACATCACCAAGCTGAATTCCCAAAACAGTAATTGGATCAATCGATACTGAAATTCCTGCATACCTACCTATCCTATGGGTATCAGTCATAAACTGATATACAAAGCATTTATCCATGTTAATACTAGACCCAGAAGCAATGGAAAAATCTGTAAGCTGTTGTAAGATGACCTCTTCCCTAGTACATTCATTTACTAAAAGAACAACATCATCAGCGTAAGCAAGCACTTTCAGTGAGGGAAGGGAATGTACCAAAGATATACCTGTTATTCTTGAGCCATTAAGAATCAGTCATAAAGAGGATCTATACCAAAACATATAACAAAGGGACTCAGTGGACAACCCTGTTTTACCCTCTTTCAAACAAATTCTATCCCCTTTCCATCCATTCACCTTGGGCACTACTGTAGCTCCTTAATAGAGCTTCTTAAGCCAAGAAATATGTTTAACAGGAATCCCATATTGTTCCAAGACTAAAAATAAATAGTCCTGTGAAAGAGAATCAAAGGCCTTACGTTGATCCAGACTAAGCACCAAACCAGAGATACTCTGCTTCTGACCTCTATAAAACAATTCCTGGAGCAAAATCTAATTATCCTGAATACCTTGCTGAGGAACTACACAACCCTGTACATCACTAATAAGGGAATGTGCACAACAAGACAATCTATTAGATTTTACTCAACAACTTAATGTCAGAATTTAACAAACATATAGGCCTCCAATTCTGTAATTTCATTCTATCATCCTTTTTATACAATAGAATCAACTCAGCCTTCACCATCCATTCCGGTATGTCAGGTAAGCTTGACAAAGTATTAAACAGATCACATAATACTGGGGCCAAAATATCACAAAAAAGTTTATAAAATTCTGCTGGAAGCCCATCCAGACCAGGAGTACTATTAGTTTTAGAGATTTGATAACATCCCTGACCTCATATACTGAAATGGGCCACAAGCTGTTGTACTTGATCCGGAGGAACAATCTGCAGATCAATTGTGCCACATAAGACTCCATTTGACAAGTCTGAGGTTTAAATCCAAAGTATCCCTAACATAAGCAGATACAATATGCAAAATAGAGATCTTATCATGACATATTGTCCCATCCTTGTCCATCAATCCTCCATACATTTCTTCTTACAGGTACCTTGACTATCTTTGAAAGGACTAAACATCTGTTGTTCTACCATGTGCCAAACCTCAATTCATGTTTAAGGGTTTTAACCTATCATACTGAAATCTATACATAGCAGTTTTGCTTGCAGAATTTGTGAGCTAAAATCTTGACCTGTAGAATCAGATAGAGAATCAATCTATGCAAGTGCTTCCTACACTGTAAATAGCAAAATAATCATTCCTATGCTTTAACCCAGCAGATTTTTTGAAAAAGGCCTTCATCCCAAGCTTTGTATCCCTCCACCAATCAATTAAAGAATCATACATACATTGTACTGAAATCGAGCATCCCACAAAATCTTACATTCATCAAGTATACAAGCCTGTTCCAATAGAGAGATATTCAACTTCCAAGAGGGTTTGTCATGAGAAAGGCTCTCACCCCAAGAACATTCAACACATACAGCAGAGTCATCGAAAAGACCAGATCCTGAACGTCTGACCGAGTAACCTGCAGTGATTTGGAAACCCAAATATAATCTATTCTGGTCCGTAATAATCCTTTATGGAAAGTAAAGCCACCAGTGGCATGAAATAATCTATAGAATCCACTAAGTTAGCAGTAGTAACAATATCTTGTAAAGCATTAGAATCACAAAATAACTTGTCCGTCTGTAGACCCCTGTCTTCCGCCATATACCAGTTGAAATCCCTCCCAAATGATCATTCATGCTGTACATAAAAGGTTGAATCTTCCGATAGGTCAACCCTAGATGCCTTGCCCTGTGGAGCATATACATTAATGACCCATAATCTCCTTGATTTAAAAGAAATGTCCAAAATCATAGACCTGCCAGGTTCTAAATCCACCAGTCGAGAGACCTTTAAATCAGCATTGGCAAACAAAATACGTAAGCCATCACATTTGTCAGACCCTACTGACCAGAAAGTGACTCCCCACTTTCAAGAAGAAGAACATAGTGCTATCTCCTTAGAAGTCTTAATTCTAGTATCCTGCAAAAGAACAATATCAGACAGAAAATGTTGCAACTTCTTCAGAATTAAATCCCTACGTATCCCACTCTTCATGCTATTAACATTTAAAGTCAAAATACAAAAGGCACCCATAAGGTAAAAAAAAAGACAAAAAAAAGAAAAAGTCAAACTCTGAATCATTGCTGAGAACGGGTCTTTCACTTATGCTTCCCAGCTACCCCATCCTCCATTTCTGAAGAAGTACCCATGGAATAGGCAACAGAAGAGAATCCGATGCAGAATCCTCATCTTCCTCTTCAGTATCCCCAGACTTCTCTGCTGATGTAATATATAAATTTGTTGGACTGCTAAAGTTTTTCTTAGCTACAACTTTCCTCTCCTTTCCTTAGGACCCAGAATCCCACTTTTTCCCTCTGCCTCTTTTTATAAGATACAGTCTGAAACGCTTGATCAGTATTTAACACGGGAGGGCATAGTAGAAGAATCTAAACAAAAACATCTGTACTAGAGAATGGTACCATAGGTCAGCCCTGGTATCCATGAGCATAGCCTCAGACTTGGAACTGGGTTCAGCTATAACACTAAGCTGATGCTCAAGAAGGTTCACTGGCCCAGTGATGTCTACCATCAGCTGGGCCTCTGTACCAATGGCATTACATCAGCAGCCTGAGTGTTCAGAAAGAGGAGTATGATGCTGTACATTCAGCAGACTGAACTCCGGTGGAGTTGCTCCTGCCTGTCAACAGGAGGGTCTTGCGCTCTGAAAAGGTCCTGCATCCGTTTCTCAGAAGCCTTAGTGAAGCCCTTTTTTTGGGCCTGCATGACTAGCACGTCATGTGATTGATGATCCACTGAGTTATGGGAGGCCCATGGACACTTAACAAAGGAGTGACCTTTCTCATCACAGAGATTACACCGAAACAAATTTATACAGGTTGCAGCCAAATGACCAGTCTCCAAACAATGAGTGCACTTTAAGGAGTCACAAGCATTACTAAGATGTAATCTCGATCCAGACCTATGACAGGACTTAGGTTGCCCCGCGTAGAACAGAGAACCCCTGTCCCGCCCCAGGAAAAAAAAAGCCAGGTAAATGGGAAATGCCAGAATTAGTCATAAACAATTTGCATTTGACTTTCCAACCACCAGTCCAGAATTGTTCAGAGTCTATAATAGGAACCGGGTGTTCCAACACCTCACAGCATTTTTTCAACCAAAACAAAATATCAGCCAGCTCCACCCCCCATTCCTAAATAAAACTGTAATAGTGTGTACAGCCAGTTTAGTAAGCGGGATAGCCAAAAAGGGATTCCAAAGAGGAGTATCCTTCAAGGAAGTATATTTAACCCAAAACTGATCCAAAGCCTCCACAGTTTTAAAGCTAATGTCATAATTATGGTCATCAGTATGGATCAAAGCAAATACTTCTGATGCATAAAACTTTAAAGAGTCCTTCAACAAACGTCTCCCAATATGCACTCTATCAGGAGGGTCCGATAAACCCCCTTTATAAAGCAGTCGAACTGCATTCTGTCTAGAAGCAGGTTCCTTAAGTGTAGGTTTAAACAGATCAGCCATTTGGGAACAAGGCTGAAATACCTTCCATAACAGGGTTTTTTAAGCAGCTATTCCCTGGCCCATAGTCTGCAAACCCTTCCCGCCTGAGAAGTAGCAGATTACTCTTGTCCGAAGCAATACTGTGAGAGGGGCCATCTCTGAACGGGAACTGGATCAAGAGCCGCAGGAGGCAAAGAAGTCCCCACCGTAACCCCTTGACCTGTAGCAGTAGAAGGCTGCAGTGCAACCAGTCCTCAACAACAGTGGCAGAGTCTTGTAAAACTTTTCCCGTATAGTATTCACTAAAGTGGCATATTGTTGCACAGTCTCATCCGGCGGGTCAGGAGACCAGCTGCCCTCTGTAGGAATCCAACCCACCGCCCGCAATGCAGGCGCGAGTGTCACGCTCACTCGCAGTGAGTCCACACAGGTGTTGAATGAAAACTTGATTTACGTACCATCCCCAACTGTTTCGGGGTTGCCGGGCTGCAGCATACCTGTTCGTGGAGCCCAAGGGTGAGTCATCCACAAACTGCACAACTTCTCTGGCAACCTCTGTCAGTCCGCAACCAGTGCCGTAGACACACATCCGGGAACCACGCCAGAAAAGAAGCAGAATCCCACAGACAGAAAGCGTAAGTGCCACTTGTAAAACAGCGGGACTAGCTGAAGCTAGACCTCCCAACTCTGCCACAGAAGCTGAAGTAGAAATCCTTTCTTGAATGCCCGAAACTGCAGTGTCTCTGTAACAGACAGGGCCAAGCCCTCCAAGGCAGACAAAGCAGGCGAATACGAAAGTTGCAAAGCCACTTGGGTCTCTAGTAGTGTCGAGGTTGGGAGGGAGACCGCTTCCACCTCCTGACATCCTCCTCTGTCGACATCCCAGGGCGAATGGCCAGCAAGCTACTGACAGCAACTCCCCCTACCAGCGAGTAGGGGAATCTTTATTAAAATCAAAATGAAATCATAACAAATATGTGAAAAACAGTAGTACAGTGAAAAAATTGAAAAGCAAAACATAAATAAATATCGATACATATGATAAATAAAAAAGGAAACTTAATTCTGACTGAAAACCTCCCCCTCCCACATTCCAAAATTATAAAAATGTTTCAGTAAAATCGAAACAAGTATACACAGGACATAAACATAGAAAAAACAGTATGGGCAATATATACAGTTGTAAATCATCTCCCCATCCTGGAAACGTAACATTGATTATAATCGGACAGACACAAACCCATTTTCCCTTTTTTTTTCCCCATGCCCTTAATCAGGGGTACAAACATGTGCCAAGAAGAAACAAAAGAAAAATGAAAATGAACATAAAATACTACAATAACAAACATTTTTTATCCCCATTTTTTTTATATTTTGTACCCCTTTCCTTCCCTACCTTCCTTTTACCCTTTTATCCTTTTCTCCCCTCTTTGCCCTACCAACCCCATTCTACTCATTCCCTCTCGACCCAGAACTGGACCATAATAATTATATAAATCCAATTTCTAGCCAAAATCTAGAAAATAACAAATTTGTGCCATTTCTTTTCCTGTTGTGGAAAGGAGAGATGTTTACATTCGACACATTTAAAAGTTTATAATTCATTTACAATAATTTGTGCCAGATTAGTTTCAGGGATATCCTGTTGTTGCAGAACTAAACGGCATCTGCTAAGCCAAAGCCAATACAAAAAATATACATGAATAATTTGTAATGTACTTATACAAATTCCTTCGTTAAGAACAGGACAAATACCATAATATAATAAATCCTGTAAAGGGGGGAGTGTTAACCAACTCATGTAATTTAACCATCTATTTTCCAGCACATCCCAAAACCTAACCGCATATGGACATTGAAAATACAAGTGATTCATAGTTTCCAGTTTACCTTACAATCTGATCTTGGACAGAAACACTCATTTAATGCTTTATGTTTCTGATTACTCTAACGTTCACCCTATTGTGAATCGCTAGCCAAACGGTATCCCACATATGAACCGGGATCCTGTTATTAGTAATGTAGCTAGAAATCTGCTGTTGTTGATAAGCAGAAAATCCTATCCAAGGGGAATCTGTAAAAAACTAATCCATTATCGATATATAAAGGACTTTCCGAGACATTTGTAATGCGCTTAGATAACTTATATCCCACATTTTTATTTTATCAAAAACTGAATCCCATAAATCTAATAGTCTAGGTTTTCGTTTACTTTTATGTAAAAAAATGCCATTTCTCCATTCTTCTAACACATGTTTAACATTTATAAATCCAAGCTGTATCCACCATTTCGATTCACTTCTAATCAATGGGGACAAATTAACGGAAAAAAATATTGTAAAATAAAACACAATTGGATTGATCATGTTTAAGCCCCCCTTCTTTAATCGGTTTATACAAAATATTCCTTTTGATTGGATTTAATCTACTACCCCAAATACAGGTAAAGAAAATCCGCAAAACTGAAGCCTCCAATTGTTTTTTTAAAGGGAATATAGCACTTAAATACAAAAATATGGGGATCAGAAATGTTTTGTATAATACACCCTTTTTGTTGTTTTCCATCGATTCCATACTTCCACCTTCTTCTTGCTACTTCTAAAGCTCGTTCCCAGTTGAAAAGGACATATCCCTCCACCCAATAAATCCCAAGATCTTACAGGGCTGTTGGGCCACCGAAACCCCCAAAAACTGGAGGAGTGGTTAGACTCTCATTTAATCTTAAAATTTTTGTTTTAGTAAGGTTTAAAGAGGCCCTGTAATTTTCCTATTTCCTGGATAAGATCTCTTGCTAAACAAAAGAATATTCATTTTAATATTAAACACACATCATCAGCGTACGCTAACACCTTGCAATTAGAAGCCATAGAATCATTTATACCTTTAATCAATGGGAACCTGCTCAAAACCCACAAAAGAGGGTCCAAAACAAACACATATAGTAAAGGACTTAAAGGACATCCTTGCCGTAAACCCGTATATATGAAGTGTGGATCTCCTTTCCAACCATTTTCGTACGGAAGTACATATGCTAGAGCATAACAAAGCTTTATCCACCCAATAAAGACTGTAGGTAACCCAAATGCTAATAAAACGTTCCACAAAAAGGAATGCGATACTGTATCGAAAGCCTTGGCTTGATCCAGGCTAATTAAATACCCTGGCACTCTAGCACCTCTGCATCAATCCGAGGCAGTTATAAATTCTCTTATAGTTAATAAGGCATCAGAAATGTTCCTACCTGAACTGCACAATACTGCATGGGGCTAATTAGTGAAGGCATAATTACTGCCAATCTAGTCCCTAAAAGCTTTGCAAATATCTTAAAATCTACATTCAATGAGGTCAGTGGTCTCCAATTCCCTAAATCCTTAGTACTACCAGATTTATATAAAAAATTAGTAATTCTTCATACATCTGGGTGGGCAAAATATTGTCTTCAAAAAAAATTATAAAGACTGCAGAAAACAACCGAATCACAGAACATATTATTTTAAATAATTCGGTCAACAGGCCGTCTGAACCAGAGCTATATTATCATGCAGGGAGTGCATGACCTTATCCATTCTTGCAAAGTAAAGGACTAAGTAAAAGAGAATTCTGAGAGCTGGTGGACTGAGGAATGGCGATGCCATCTGTAAAAAGACGTCAGCTGATGAGACAGATCCTGTAAAGTTCCAAAAGTATCCTTAATATATTCCTCAACAATCCCCATAATACCTTTATTATCCCAATGTTCTACACCTGCAGAGTCTACAAGACTTGAAAAAATCCATCTATCTGTCCTAGTTTTACAAGCTAAAAATGGATTAACTTGTTCAGATCTCCCCTGAGTACCAAACAATTATTCTTTCTGTAAGGACTGCATTCTAGAATATTGATAGTCTTTCATCTGCTGCCTTACACTATCTATACGATCCCTTAAATCAGGTACCCCCAAACTTTGTTGAGATAATAATATACCCAATTAGTCTTGAAATTCTAAGTATTTATCCCTTTTGTTTGTGCCTATATGAGACCCACTATTTTAAAAACTCGATTAAACATATTTTCAGATCTGACCACCAAGTACTATATTTTCATACAAGTCTAAAGTAGATACTTTATCACTTATAACCTCTTGCAATTCATGCAAGATACTCACATCAGACATCAAGGCCACATTTAACCGCCATACCCTTTCCCAGCTACCATTGAGGGGGCACTCAAACCGAAAGCCCAACAGCCAATGATCTGAGATCTCAATAGGGATTAGTTTAGGAGAAAACACTTGAAACATCTGATTCACAAAAGGAAATCTATACAAGAAAGAGGAACCCTTAAAAAGTAAGCTTCTTAGCCAAAGGGTGCCTACAAAAGCATTTTCAGATTCGCTTGAAAATTACCTGGTTTAAGAAATTTTATCACAATATTGTTTTCGTCTTCCTTTTGGGTTTTGAAATTGATGTTGAAATCACCCCAAAGATCAAATGATGTTTTGTATATAGATAAGGCTGTATTTTTTAACAAGTCATTCGAATGGATGTTACCTGAGAATTGTAAATATTAATCAAACGCAAAAAAACCCATAAAATTAACATCTAACAAGAAAGCCCTACCTGGCTCTATTTCTACTATTCTAATAACGTGAACCTCATAAGTTCGAAAACAAAATCCCACCCACTACAGGGTTCAAATCCTGGTGACCAAATTGAAAACCCCCATCCCCAATCCATAGTGGACTGTTGAATTTCCACGTATCTTGTAAACTTACATCTTGTAAAAATAAAATATCATAACTCAGGGATTGTAAGATGCTGAACATAGTGAACCTCGTTTCTTATTTTTATACTATTAACATTCAAACTCGCTATAGAGAAATTCACCATTTATATATTTTTTTCAGTTTCCCACTAGACCTTGTGACTTGTTTTACTGGAAAGGAACACCATTCCCCGACTGGCAAATCTGCCTTACCCTCTATCTGTCGGTCCTGTAGGCACATTCTCAACCTCTTCAGAATCAATAGGTTGAGCTTGTTCCATCTGGTCACTCCAAGAAGGAAGGGAAGAAAATCTATTCAAAAGCGTGACTGGGGCCACAGTAAATATAGTGTCCTTGATTTTCTTAGACCCTGATTGCTGAACCAACACAAATTGCTCATTATCACCTAAAGGATCGGAAGATACAATACCCTCTGCAACATTTTCTGTTGCCTGAGAATCCCCTTGTGAGCTTTCCATAGGCTCAGTAATTAAGGGTGACTGGGGCATAGGTGGGGAACCTAGTGGGGTAACCAAAGGGATAGTAGTCCGTATGCATGGGGTGTGATCAACATCTGAATTATCAGACTCTAAATTCCTAACACTTGTTTGAACAGTAGGTCGAAAAGGGGGAGAAGCTCTATTCAACCCTCTCGCAGCCCCCACTTCCCCTACGTCTCTCAACTGGCTGAGTCCCTAAAGTTGGATTTGTATAAGGATGTTTGGCTTTATACAAAACATGTGCATGGTCAGAAGCTGCATCTATATCAGTCGTATTCCATGGACTCATCAAAACCATGTTCAGATTCCCACATAAATTACATACAGGGGCTACACTCATTTGCCCGTGCCCAAGAACCCCACAGGAAAAGCATTTTACAGAGTCACAATCTGTGTCTAAATGATCTAGAGAACCACATTTATAATAGCTCTTTGGTTGGCCTGCGTAAAAGATTATGTCCCTATCCCTTCCTAAAAAAAAAGAACTAGGTAAATGCTGTATCCCGGAGTCATCCTGGGATAGTTGAACCCTAAAAGTCCAACCACCCGTCCAAAACCCATTATCATCTATGATGGGTCTGGGATTCTCCATTATTCTACAATGTAGCTCCAACCAGTATATTATATTTGCCACATTGACACCTTCATTCCGGAATAGGACAGTCACTATTTTGATGGTAGGTTTAGTGACTGGAATTGCTAAAAAGTCTTTCCATATATCCATGTCCTTTACTTCATAATAACGTTTCCAAAATCTATCTAATAAATGCATGGAACAAAAGCTTATATCATATTGAAAGTTCCCTGGTGAATGAATGAAGGCGTAGACATCAGAGGGTACAAACCCTAGACTGTCGAGTAAGAGAGTTTCCCCTACCCATAGTCTGTCCAGGACAATTGGTGCTAGCCCCTTATAACGAAGTCTAACTAAAAATCTCCATCTTGCCTCTTGAGCAGGACGACGAAACAGACCTGCATAAGATTTTTTCTTCCTCATTTCGTTACTTGCAGAAGGAACATCACTGACTTGGCAGTGGGAATCACCATTTTCATCCATAGAAACAGTAACACCCGGGGTTAGAGACTTAGCACTTGCAATGTCAAGCGGCCTGGTATTCCTGCAAATGCTGTCTACCACAGTGTCTGACACAGTCATGTTCATGTCAGCCTCACCTTCAGCTGACAGTTGCGTACTTCTGCCAGTTTGGGACTCTGACACCGGACTGGAAATCGAAAACCACCGAACTGGGAACATCCTGTATCAATTTTGTGGAACATCAGAGAATGAAAAGTTCGGTCAGGGACCCAAATACCCTTTTGCCACAGCCAACCCGCCTTAATAAGAACATCATTCTTGGAACGATCCTCATTATCATCAGTAATTGAGGGAAGCGCCCATCCACCAAACCCTGCTACACGCATTCAGAACTGAAGAAGCCAACTGTTCTCCAGGGGTACAGTAAGTGGTAACCTTTTATTACCTGTCAATACAGGGCTAGCAAGTGAGCGTTTTGGGTTTTTCTTCCTCTAGTCGTTCTTGGCATAACCATAGTCCTTTTCCGCTACTTGGATTAAAGTCAATAATTGCTGTTTCTTTTCTTCCATTTCTGCATATAATAAAGATTCGTTGTCAGTACCAGAAACTAATATATCTGTCGACATGTCTTGGCATTCCGTCAGCAAAGGACCCTCTTGGGGTTCAAAGCACTCTGACTCCTCCACACTAGCTGCACAGGCATCTGAGAGGCTGCAGAGCTCCAGAGCTAGGACCGTCCTCCTCCATTACCTCCTTCCGACTGAGGTCTTCCATCTCCAGCGGACAGATGGACAGCGCCACCCGCCTACAGGTAGGGAATTTCTCCCGTGTCCTGGCCAAATTTCCTCATTCACTAAAAAATACCACCAACAGCTTAATCTGGTTCAAGGTCAGTTGGCAGTCATCTGTATCCCCCTTCCCCAGGTCATGCCTGAAAATAGGCAGGATTTGTCTAATGCACTTACCCAGTCAACAAAAAATAAATAAATAAATCAGTTTGATAACTGTAACTTCTAGCATTTTAAATAGGATTCCAACATCTGAGCATGATTCTTGTCCCAGGGACCATAAGGAAGGTCTAAAGAACCACGCTTTTGAGGCTGCATGTATGTCTTGTAAAGAATGTAACCTTATGTCCTGTAAAAAAATAATTCCTAGTTGTAAATAGGTCAAGAAGGAAGATACAGCTTTTCGTTTCTCAGGCTTTTTTATACTGTTAACATTAATAGAATAAAAGGAGAAATTTCCATCCATTTAGATTTGTAAGGTGTCATTTATACTTCCCTCTTCTTGTATTATGTTCATGTTTCATTTTCATACTTGCCTTTCTTTTGTGAGAACCGATAGGATGTGTTTGTAGTTCTCTGTCAGTAGTGCCTTCAGGTATGGAGGAGACCACAGAGGAGGTATCAGACTCCTCATCAGTCTGTTCTGAATGAGTTTGTAAATGTCATATTTGTTAGTTAACGGGATTGCCTCCTGATGGGGACTGTTTTGTGAAGCACCCTTCTCTTTTTGTCTGGTGTGCATGTACTCTCCTTCAGATCTTGGGTTGGGGGATTTTGTTCTCTGGCTGGGATACACCTGTTGCCTGATCTGCCTGTGGTTCTGTTTCTTCACTAATTTAACCCTTTCCTCTTTTGAATATTTTCAGCAGGGGTGTCTGGCTCTATGATAGTAGTACTAGTATGGCCTATGTTCTCTGTGGTTGGGGGAATGCACTTCGTGTCCTGAATTTTTGTAGTAGTCTGCTGTTGTGGTGTCTCTAATTAATTTTTGAGCCAATGTTATAAGTAGTCTCTGCTCTTCCCCGTCAGTCTAATCTAAAGTGTTGTGAGCAGCCCACTGACAATTTTGAAATGTATGGCCTCTTTCATCACACAAATTACATCTGCTTTCGTTAACACATTGTGCTCCAACGCCCTAGTTCCCACAAACAGTACACCTTGTCTTGTCACAATACTACTTAAATGTGCAAAGAGCCACATTTATAACATGATATTGAAGCTAGACCGGGTAAAATAATACCCCTGTCATAAACCAAAAAAAAAGAATTAGGCAGGTGGATAACGCCAGTCTTAGTTGTTTTCAACGTGACTTTCACTTTCCATCCTCCAGTCCAAATGTCCTCTGTATCCAATATTGCTTCAGTTTCCTCTATTATGGTGTACATTTGCTTGAGCCAATATGCCAAATCACGCATGCTCACCCCTTAATTCCTGAATAATACAGTAATAACTTTCTGAGCCAGCTTTGTTAAAGGAATTGCAATAAAATGTGACCACAGATAGGTTTTCTTCAAACTGTTGTATTTGATCCAGAATATTTCAAACCATTCAGAGTTTTAAAACTGATGTAGAAACATTGTTTCACCTGATATGTATATTAACGAGTAGATTTAGTTGTGAAGAATTTCATTGAGTCTTTCAGTAAAGTTCTTGCTATAAAAATTCTATCAGGTATTTCTGCCATTCCTCCAGTATATGACAATCTCACTGCATTGTGTCTTTCTGCTGGAAATATTGGGGTTTTGAATAAGGAGGCATATGGTCTTGTACTGGTTCTGTTAATCAACTTTAGTGGTAGTTGAGGAGTGTTTAAATCTCCTTTTGGGTGTCCCCCAGTTTGCATATCTGGTGTAGGTAATACTGTGTTTGGTAACTGTAATTGTGGGTTTTGTGTTAGTGCTAACTCTTGTGGTACTTCAATATCCAGTTCTGTAGCATTAGTTGCAGCCTGATTTATAATACCTTTCTGGGTGTCCTCTGCTGTAGGTATTCAAATTGGTGATGAGCCTGATTTCCAACTGTCCAGACCTCGGATCTTGTTCCCATCCTGCTGCTTGTAGTGCTGAGGTTACAGACCATTCCTGTTCTGAAGAGAACTTACTTTTTTCAGGTAATCTTAGGCCCGGTCCCTCAGAATCGGTTAATGCCATTCACAATTTTCACCTGAAATAAAGTCAGGATGTCTTTCAGCTTGTCTCTATGCTTTCTAGTTGGGCTGCCCAGCTCATCATTGGCTTCTTTGATGCTGCCATGTCAGCAGCACTCAGCTGTGTTTCTTTGACAGGCTGTTTCTGCCTGCCAGCCTGGAGTTCTCTGAACCTTTTTTCATTTTCATTCATTTTACATGGTATGCTCTCTCTTCAGTTTCTAGTTGTTTTTCTTGCTCTGTTGTCTCAAAACAAGTAGGTTCTGACTCACCCTGCACTTCAGACTGTGTGGATTCTATATCAGTGTCTGTAGGTGAAATATCAGCAACCTGTTCCACTGGAGGTTCGGGTCCATACATTTTCTATTGGGGCTGTTCTGAAACAAGCTGTTCTTTCTCATTCTCAGCATATCCCTTCGATTTTTTCTGATGTATTTTTGTCTGGTCCAAATCATGGGAGAAAGCAGTCTCTCCTGCCTCCATCTTCTCTGGCTGGTGGGCCATCTTGAAGAATGCCAGGATGACAAAGGTTCCCCAACTGGTCCAGTTGGGTAATTTTCCAGTGCCCTGTCCAAATTTCCCCCCATTCACTAAAACAAAAATACCACCAATAGCTTAATCTGGTTCAAGGTCAGTTGGCATTCATCTGTATCCTCTTCCCAGGTCATGTCTGAAAATAGGCAGAATTGTCAGGCGACTTTACCAGGTCAACAGAAACTAAATAAATATACAGGTATCAACTAATCAGGATGCAGATTTCCCTACCCATTTTATAATGGTTTATAATTATTAGGATCTTTACTATAACCACCTTTTCATGTGGTGTCATGGACATGGGTTTCTATTTCAAAGGTATTAAACCCTTCCTAATGGGTACATTATAGAGAGCTGCTAAATGATAGCCTTGTCAATTTTTAAAAATCATGGTTCTAGTTCAGTCATCCCAGGGCCCTCATTAACATCCAGTGCTGCCAGTACTTTATAAAATAAACAATAAATACATAAAAGAATCTACCACATTTGCCAGACAGTCAACAGGAGTCAATTACATAGTTAAAGACCTCACTTGTGCTACAAAGCTAGTAATCTACTAAAATACCCCTACCCCCAAGGTAACACCCAGCAGGGCTACCTAGAGAACCCTGCCTCCATTCCAGCCAAGCCAAGGACTTAAGTAAGCTATCAGTCCTCTTTAAACGCACTTGGTACTGCCCCTCCCAAACCCCCCCACACACACACCATACTCGACAAAGTCCTCTAGAGCTGCTCTCCCCATCACAGCCCCCTTTCCCATTTCACTATCTCCTCACTTCTCGCTCTCTGCGGTTGGTTTCAAACCCAGTCCCCCTTGTTTCACTGTCACCCAGCCTCTCGCCATCTGGGATAGTGTTAAACCCTATGCAGTTACTCTGCCATAGTCTATCAGCGGTTGGAGGCTTCGGGGTGTGCTACCTAGGGCAACCAATTAGAAACAACTAGTATTCAATTACAACTGCTCAGTTTTTTTCTCCTATTTGTCTAATTGTCATGTAATGCGCTCTTTAATGCCTAATGATCAGGCCTCTGTAACCACTGAATATGTGTATTGTCTTATTGTCCACCCTGACGTGGAACCTTTGTAAAACTCACGCTCAAAGGTCTTTCTGAAATACTTATTAAACAATTAAACCTGTAAACAATTCAAAAAACAGCTTGTGGGTTAGACAAAAAACAGCCTCAGAACAAGATTCAACAGTCATAAATATACTATTACCCATGTCATTGGCATGTCTGTAGCTGAGCATTTCATCAACTTAGCCATTATAAACTGGGCGATGTCTTCTTCTCAGTGATGCAGTCTGACAGAAGACTTAGTGGATCTTTCTATATGCATTAAGATTTTGGATATACCAGCTTTATAGTTCTATCCTGCGGGAATGAACATGCTGTAATTACAATGGACAACATATATTCTCAGATGTGTTATAGTGACTTAGATTCGTCTGGACTGTATCCAACCCCGGCCCTCAAACTTTTTTATTCTTCACTTTTCTTTCTCTCATCTTTATTGGCCACTACTCTGCATGTATGAAAATCATGTTTTTCTTGTCTTTGCATCTGAAGGGGGACTGTGTATTAGTTCAAAATATAGAATCTATAGTAAATTTTTGTTCACGTCCCTTTGTTTTCCTGCCTGAGTACTGTTTTGGCCAGCCAAAACACCTGAGCTCCCATTTTATGTTTACCTGCATGCATGTGCAAGAAACATAGTGCCATCTTATGAATTTTCATAGGTGTGCCACCGCTAATGCCCTGCTTCTTCTTGCGGGTGCAGCCTCACCGCATCAATAAATGTCCGAGTTGTCTGATGACAGCAGTTGAGATACAATGGTATACAGTTCAAAGCAAAAGACTGCCACAATCAGCAGTGGTAACGTGTAACAATTTGCATACTGCCATCGGCAGGCAATTTACATACTGCCGTCGGCATTATGCAAAGTGCCTACCGCCAACACTGCATCTGAACAGCTTTCATAGACAGCTCCATTTTTTCTTGGTCCCCTCAACAAGCGCTCAAGTAGCACTGTGGAAACCCACTCCAGCATGCTCATGCACTCCCCCGTACACTGTATGGCTGAGGGGGGTGCCCAATCCCCCGTCGGCTCCACTGCTCCCCCAAACAGACTTTCAGGTGCCACGCTGGGAGCCCACCCCAGCATGGCAAAAGTCCTTATGGCTGACAGGGGTGCACAATCCCCCACTGGCTCCACTGCCCCCCCAAACAAACTTCCAGCTGCCACGCTGGGAGCCCACCCCAGCATGGCAAAATTCCCTTGTCGTCTTTGTAAAAGAAAAACAACACCTGTAAGAAAAATGGTCTCTCAATGACTGTCTGCCTCTCCCCAACCCGCACCCACCCTCTGTGCACCCACCTCCCACACCCCCCGACCCCATACTTACCTCTGGAGCCCAGCATGACTATCTTGGGTGGACTGGGAACAATCTGCACTCTTCAAAGCTGACCCTGAAATGAAGATATGCGGTAAACTGTATAATGGCATAGATGTTTTTTCAACTTTGAGTGAATCTCAACCATTTTTGGGAATTCTTTCACCAAATTTTCAACATCGAATCTTGGACCCCACCTCATGAACTCAGTCACTGTCATTTTGTTATTCGGTCCTGAAAGGTGATTTCATGGTCATTACGTGGAACCACCATTTGGGACTGATTAATGAAATGACAGTGTCTGATTCATGATGTAGCTAAGAACCCTATGTTGAAAATTTGTCAAAATATTTCATTTATGAGTGTGCCTTGCGCAGTTCCTACGCACATTTGTAACTTTGATAATTTTTTATATTTTCACTCCAGATTCTCAACATTGCCATTTTACCACACATCCTTATGAACAGTACAGCTGTCATTTTTCTTGCCTAAAATGTGTTTTCACACATGTAGCGCACATTGGTGTGTTCGGGGTGCCAAATCAATGTTCGGAACACAGTAAGAAGATCACAGTGACACTGTTCATTAGCAGAGGTGTTAAATGGCTATGTTGCAAATTTGGTGATAAACGTCTGTAAAATGATTCTGTTACGAACGTGCATTGTGCAATTTCAAAGCACCCTCGTAAGTTCACATATTTTTTATATTTTCAGTCCAGATTTTCAACATTGACATTTTTCCCCACCTCCTTATGTACAGTACACTTTGCACACCCTGGCCAAAATGTGTTTTTGCACTTCTGGCACAGAATAGCGTGGTCGCTGTGGGAAATTAGTGTTCGGGACAGATTAAGAAAATCACAGTGACACTGTTCATGAGCAGAGGTCCCAAAATACCTATGTTGAAAATCTGCTGTAAAAAATCCCCAAACTAATTACATTACAGGTGTACATTGCGCAGTTTCTACGCATGCTCGTGACTTCACCAGTTTTTGTATATTTTCACTCCAGATTTTCAACAATGCCATTTTCTACACCTCCTCATGAACAGTACACCTGTCACTTTTCACATCCTATTTGAAATATGTTTTTGCACCTGTGGCAAATGGTGCAGTTGCTGCAGTACAAAACGACACTTTGAAGCAACAAACTGATAGTGTCACTGTTCATGCTGTGGGGTCACAAAAGCCCATGTGGAAAACTTGGAGTAAAAATACCAAGAAATGCCCAGGGCATTAGGGTTTTCAACCATAATGCCCTACCATGTAGGGACTGACAGGCATCAGGGGTGTGACTTGGAATTGTCAACAGTAATGCTCATGCCATTCCACCCCCATCTCCACCCTGCAGCCAGTGACAGGCATTGAGGTGCACCTTGGACCCTTTGCCCCCATAGTTCACCCCATTCTCCTATACTGTGCCCCTTTCAGCATATTTCCTTATGGAATGAGGTGAATGTAAAGCCCAAACACCCCAAGGCACACCTCAACACTTGTCAGTGTCTGAAGGGTATGAGGTGAAATGTCATGACCGTCATGGGCGATGACCCAAAGGCACACCCCAATGCCTGGCTATCTCTGCAGGGTGAGGGTGGAGTTGGCATCAGTTCAATACTTCAATGCCATTCCTATACTGCATCTGTCTAACTCCTGCAATTCCACTGCTAATGCCAGCAAGCAAACCTTCGGCATTGACAAATGCTTGTTAGAAGGTTAGTGCAGTGCTAAACATGTTAGTGCTACATTTACTGTGAATAGTGTGGATGGATGGGGCCATATTCAGCACCACAGGGTGTTGTGCTAACCCAATAGAATATAAGAGCGTATATATACTGCTGCACCCATGCAAATGAGGGATCCCCTCCTGCATATTGGGTGCAGCAGTATATACAAGGGTTCTGGAAGCACTAAATGGCCAAAATTGCAGTGCTGTTTAATGCTTACTAAACCCAGTCCTTATCTGCGCACATAGTAGTGTGTGTGTTGTCCCCACCCCAATCACTGCTCAGTTACCCCTTATCAATGTATTAAAATCATCCACTAGCATCTCTAGATCCCCCATCACCATTTCAGTGCCCTTTCAGGTGTATAATAGGAGTATCTCTAACATCTGGGTGTCCTCCCACCCTACCTGATTGCCATTCTGATGCCCCTAAGATGTACAATAATAGTATCCTTGGCATCTAGTGACCCTTCACCCTTGATTATCATTGTGATGCCCTCTGAGATGTATACTAATAGTTGCCATGATGTTTTGTGGTCCACCACACGCTGTTCACCATTCTGATGCTCCAAGATATAAAATGAAAGTATTCCTGGGATCAAGTGGTTCTCCACCCCTCATTTTCTGTCTGTATAATTAAACAAATTATCTGGTAATCTAGTGGCTCTCCACTCCTTGATAGCCAGTTCCTATTCTGAAAAACATTCCCTGGTAGTCTAGAGGCCTCCCCGATTACAAGTCTGGACCACTCTCTGTGTCCTGCCCACTCCAGGTCCCTTCCTCCAGTGGTCTTCTACTTTCCCAAGCTGGCATCTTCTCCTTGTGATGATGACTGTCTGTCACAGAGAGTGGGTCAGCCAGCTTAGCTATGTGGAGGGGTCTGAGGGACCTGGAGTGGTAGGATGGTGATGGTGTTTGGACTTGTGACTGAGGGCCAGTAGGGTGCCAGAGATAGGTTATTATACACCTTAGGGGCATCAGAATGGTGATCAGTATGGGAAGACCACTAGATTCTAGGGATACTTTTATTATACATCTTTGGGGGCATCTGAATAGCTCTTTGGGGATGGGGAACCATAAGATGCCAGGGATATATTAAATACAGTGTATAAAGGTATCTGAATGGTGATCAGGGTGGGGTGAAGTGAGGCACAGATCTGTACAATGCCACCTCACAGTCGTGCACAGCAAGCATTATGCGGAGATGCTAATGAGTCCTTAATGGCAAACAAATGGACCCTTATCACCTTACATGCTGTATGGACTTATTAGAATGCTGATAGCTGAAAATGGCTCACAGGGGCAAAGGTGCTATCCCCTTGCCCCTGTGAGTCACTGTCCTGTAGGGGGCTGTGATAATGCAGTGCATAATCACTGTATGCTGCGCTCCTACAGCTCCCATATTTTGATAGGCAAATGCACTGCCTGTCTGAATATGTCCCTCTGGGCCAGCCGTGTACTATGTCATGCCTCTGAGAATGGGGACCCTTGACTACAAATAAATATCTACCAGCTGAAGAAATTTCTAATGATTCCTAATAGAAAGAGTTTGCAATGCAGATGTTCTGGACACACATGCACCTCTTTAACCTAGACAAGCAGCATGCAACAGTGGAAAAGATCGCAGTGTATCTCAGCACCAGTGGGTGTTGTTGTTTACCACTAATGGGGGGAGAATTTTGAAAGAAAAGAGGCAGGACTTAAAAAAAAAAACAGATAAAATGGGGCTAAAAATAGAGCTGCATGTAGTACTGTAGCTTGTCTGAAAGCTATGCTTATGTTTTGATTTACATGTATTTGGTATAACCCAATGTGTTGCGTCAAGGTTGAAGTGAATAACAGTTGGCAGAAATATAAAAGAACTCAGCCAAATGTAACTGGCTTGCTCATTATGCATTCACATATAACTGAGAATAACTTGTTCATGGGTATTTTCCCATTGCCTAACATGTCTCATTCAGATCACATTACTACTTTACATTCTTATTGTAAGAATCTTCTGAGTTAGGCAAAATGTAAGGCTTACTGGAAAATACTTTTCTACAAATTAATACTCATGTCGTGAGGGTCTGACAGTTAAAGTGCTACTGAGGCTTTAGGAAAAACTTTGAAAACAATGCTTAGGCACCCCAGTATATGTGTCATATTTATATTTATTTTACTTCACCCTTTTTTTTACCAGGGAAATCCAACAGTGGCAGGTTCTCTTTTTTCAGAGGAGACATTTTTCAGTATTTATGCTCTTCTTGTCTTTTATTACTAAGGAAACCTGCATGAAAACAATATCTTTGTCACTCAGATTTCATTTAATCCTGCTGTTTGTTAACAACTGAAGTTCAAGGCCCTGAAGGTTAGTGAGGCACTAATATGAATAGTGCCACATTAACTGGGCATAGTGCATCTGAAGGGGTGGGGAACCATATTCCCAGAGCATAGTGTTCAGTGGGTAGAGTGATCATGCTAAACATACCACTGCACCCATGCAAATGAGCAAACCCAGTTGCATACTGGGTGCAGTGGTACACTCAGCAAATTGTGGAAGTGATAAAAGGCCACTGTGACAGTGCTAGATATGCAAGCTTTGCCACTTAATAAATCCTACCATTAACAATATTTATTTATTTATTTTATTTACTTTTTGTTGACCGGGTAAATGAGCTAGAAAAATCCTGCCTATTTTCAGGCACGGCCCGGGGAAGGGGGATACAAATGAATGCCAACTGACCTTGGACCAGATTAAACTGTTGGTGGTATTTTTTTAGTGAATGAGGAAATTTAGCCAACACACGGGAACTTCCTACTCTTTTCGACAGAGGGTGTTGCATTTTCATAGAGAGTCGCCAGTGTGCTGGTGAACATCAGAGAGGGAGGACGTGTGGGAGGCTGAGGTGCTGATCACCTCCTCAGCTTCCTTAGGTCGGCGTGATCATGATGGAGTCGGACCAAACTGCGGAAATGGCTGTTTCAAATCAAGTGATTGAGATATCTGAATCTTCCGCTCCCTGCAGTGTTCCTTTGGAAGCAGGTGTGGTGGGTCCAGCTAGTGATGCTATGGCAATACAGCTGTGGCTCGCCGATCTTGAAAAACGGTTTCAGCGCACTAGGAATCTTTTGCTTACAGAATTACAGCAGCGTCAGGATGATGTTCCTGATGCACAGGAACGGAAGTGGTACAGTCTCTACAGTGCTGCACTCAGATGCTCAGACACCTCTGGGAGGCGACTCTCGCCCAAGACATTCCCTGCTTCTTCTTCTTATTATTCAGAACAACAGTTGGATTTGGGTGAGTCGGTTACTTCTATTGCATCACCGTTATCCTCTATTACAGAAAGTTCAGCAATGAATTTGTTATTGAATGGTTCAATGGAAGTAATTATGGGCCCTAATGTGGGGCACTTCACTATAGGCCTCACACCCAAAGATAAGAGGGGTACTGCTGGGGGTCTTACTGTAACCGGTATAGGAAAGAAAGGGAAGCTTTCCCCGTCGTTGGCTTCTACCAAACTGGAGCTTTCAAATGGGGAGGCAGAAGCCCCTGCCTCTTGGGTTATGACGGCTCTGGAGGCAGCAGGATGGGTAAAGTCCCCAGATGGTACAAAATGGGATGCTAATTTCCCAGTTGTGGAAAAGCAAATACACTCTTCTCCTTCACAAGAACCCCTTATATTTCTAGGCCAGCCTTCTCCTATAGAAGAGTTGCAGCAATCTTCTGACCCCAGTCTTTTGCATGATATAAGATGGCTAGAAGGTGAAGGTACTCCTTAAATGGTGGGTACCCCCAACCCCCTCTGTGGCTCCTCCATCCCATAATGTGCAGCAGTTGCCTATTGACAACAGCTCTTCTCCTTTACCTGCTGCTCTGGATACAACTTCTTCCATTTGGCATAATAAGGTAAATGAAAAACTGTTTCCTGCTACTTTGGACTTGTAAATGAGCCTGCTACCAGGAGAAATGCAGTTTGTTTAAAGTTTAGAGGTCCTCTGGAGGACGTTCCTAATAGACATTTTGTTGGCGTGAACTCTTGAAAATAGCATGAGGTTTTATGCATATAGAAATCTATGCCTTAATACATATGCCTGGGATTCCATCTTTGATGTGAGCTTTAAGCACCCTGCAGGACTGGATCGCTTTTGAAAGCAATACCAAGCACTTAAAACTACTCCATTATGGAAAGCCTTTCTGGCTATACCCCTCAAGAAACCAGTCTAGAAAAAATTACAATATTGTTTTGTAGCGAAGGGGTAAATGTTGCTGGCATTACCTACTGGTTGCAACAACACTGTTCTGCAAAGGGCCACTTGAACCTATATTGGATGATGAACATCTTTGGCCAGGGGCTGGAGTTAGCAAATAGACTTACATCTTGAAAATGGTTTAATTAAACATTTACCAAACTGTTTCTTTTGGGCGGATAAGGAGTGTTATTTTATCCAGATCAACGCTTGTTACAAGTGTGGTGCTTTAGGTCACTTAAGTAATGTGTGTGATCAACAAAAATGTGGTCTTTGTGGGGATTTCGGTCATATAGGGGCCCATTGTAGAAGGCCTATGAGATGCAACCTTTGTGATGAACAAGGGCACACCTTCGATCTTGCTCCACGGGCATCACTAGCAAAATGATCCCACCCTCCGTGCTGAACAGGATGTGTATGTGGTGAGTGCTCAAAAGGAAAAACAAAGAATACAGGATTTGCTCTTACACTCCTGTTCAACTACATCAGACACCCATGCGCAGTCTCACATTCTCCCACCGCCCACTAGCAGAGGAGGGGAGAATGCCCTAAATGAGATGGATGGATACATCCTTACCAGTACCTCACATTTCTGATATGGCTAGAGAGGATACTGACCCAATTTCTGTTTCCCACACTGATTCTTTGACCCCTGTCCCACCATTGGTGGGTGATGGATCAAATGACAAGAATACTCACCAATCCTGTACACCTTCGGAGGACAGGAAGGCCTCTTGTATGCTACCCCCGGGAGTACAGCCAGAGGTCCCTTTCCAGAGGGTTACTCGATCAAAATCTTCTAAATCAGGTTTTGATACTACCTGTTTTCTAGTGAGCCAGACTTGGTTGTAGTCCAGAATTCTTTTGCCCTTTACAGGATTCAGAAGGTGATGAGGAAGGACTGACTGACATATCTTCTGTTACTTCTTCCTCGCTGGTCCCTCCCGGATGTGGCCTTAAAGATAAACCCAAACCAAAAAATGGAAAAAAGGGAGTAATGATGGCTTCCAGTGTTGTTTAATGACCCTTTTTCTAACCAAACTCCTGCTTCATGGCAGCCCATGTTTCCTTTCTCACTGTTAATGTTCACATATTAAATAAAAAAGGAGACAACTCACTTTGCTAGTCTGAGTGAAAACTCTGGTACTGTTATGCTTTTACAGGATACTAGATTGCACTCACTGAGTGATTTAAGAAGCAGAAAAGGATTGGAGGTGGGGTGCTTCCTTTTGGTCCTTGGGAGAGGATGTTTGTGATGGAGTAGGTATTTTGTTTTCTAATATTTCCGTGCAAGTATTGCAGATTTTGGATATTTATCCAGGTAGAGCTATGTTAATGGATGTGGTGCTTTCCCATTGTGTTTACCGTATTATTACTATCTATACACCACAGTTAAAGGCAGATAGGTCGGCTCTTTTTCAACGCATTTCCCCATACTTGCATACTTCTAAGCTAGTATTATGGGGTGGAGACTTCAATTGTGGTCTCACTCCCAGGGACTGGGGCAGGAAAACGCAGAAAGTATATTGTGATACCACTTCTCTTTTGAAAATATTACACAATAATAACCTTCTTGATGTTTATGAGATATTACACCTGATCCCAGTGCATACTTTTTTTAAAGGCTCCTATCATCCGATAGATTTCTGTTTTTTGTCTGAGAGGATTACTTGTTCCAAAGTTATAGTGCTACCATTAGAAACTTCAGACCATGTGGCCTTAAAATTATTGATTGGCACTTATCAAAAACTTCAGATGGGTCGTGGTTATTAGAAACTGAATATGTCCTTCTTACAGGATGACCTTATTTGCTCCCATATCCTCTCCTTTTTTCTGGCATGATTGGAAGTTCTTTTTCTCTAAGATAGCCCTCTACATTGGTGGGAAGACACTAAACAAGATTTGAAACTGCTCTTTATGCAATTTTCTAAGACAAAGGCCAGAAATTCCTATCTAACATACTTAGGTAATAGAGCCCAGTATTTAAAGCTTTTAGCTCAGGTGTCCTCCTCATCCGGTGCTGTGTGTCAACAATTTCTGGTTATTAAGAATAAAATGCTTGATTTTCTTAAAAAAAGGGAGAATAGACTTAATTATCAACAAAAATATGTGGTCTCAGGTACACGAGAACATGTGAATCCTTATGATCTCTCTACTCAAGATTCACCTAGATTGTGTATGACTGCTTTAAGGGACATAGATGGGACTCTTGTGCATGATATTAGAGGTTTACATCAGGTAGTACAGATGTATGTGAAATATACATTCCAAAAACCCGACTCTAAATTTTCCTCTTCCTTTTTGGAACAAATTATTATTCCCCCGCTATCGTTGTCAGATACTGAGGACATGATGGCTCCTATTACAATAGGGGAAATTGAACAGGCAATAGGTAAATTGTCAACAGGTACAAAACCGGGTATTGATGGTATCCCTAATGAATTTTACAAAACATATAAAGATATAATACTTCCATGGTTATACTTAGTGTATCAAGCTATTTGGTCTGAAAAGAGACTATCATCTAGCATGAATAACGGAATTATGATTTAAGGTGATCCAACATTGTTGCATAACTGGAGACCATTACATTTATTGTCTTCAGACTATAACATTTTGGTTAACATTTTATCAAATCGTCTCTCTAAGGTTGCAAATAAATTACTAATTCCTACACAGATGTGTGCTGTTCCTGGTAGAAACATTACATATAATCTTATATACTTTAGGAAAATTATAGATCAAGGTTTACAAAATAAATTATCTGGCTATCTTGTCTCATTAGATCAAGAAAAGGCATTTGACGCCATTCATCATGATCACATATGGGCAGTATTACATCATTATGGTATTCCTTCTCTGTTTCTAGATTTATTACAAACATTGTACAAGTCTGCACAGGTTACACCATTGATTAATGGACATTTGGGTTTCGCAGTACCTTTCCAAGTTGGAGTCCGTCAGGGATGCCCTTTGAGTCCCTTGTTGTTTGTCTTTGGTTTGGATCCTTTGTTACGACTGATCGAAACTGATATTAACATATCAGCCATTGTCACAGTAGAGGGTCTTATTTTTCAGAAGGTTTTGGCTTATGCGGATGACTGTGTGTTCTCTCTGGCAGATTTGGATTCTGGTAGGACAATTCTCACAACTCTACAAACTTTACAGTCTAGTACTGGCATAAAGATAAATACTGAAAAAAGTAAGGTATTGGTTTTGGGTACTGCTTTGCAGTCAGATACTTTTATTGTTCCTGTGGTAACCAGTGTACTGAAAATATTGGGTATTTATTTTGGTTCTCAGCAGGCCATACAGTCTAATTGGGACTTGATTTATGATGTTGCATATCAAAAAGTAGTGAAATGGCAATCTTGGAAAATGACAAGACAGAAACGTGTATTCCTTTTGAAATCTTATATTGCTCCTCTATTTTGTATATTTCACACATTTTCAATTGCCATTTACAATGCATGCAAAAATTATAGGTATTTTCTTTCAGCTACTATGGGGCAGTCATCTGAACCCAGTGAAGAGAGGCAGACATGTATAGACCTTGCAAATCTGGCGGACTTGGTATGATTAATCCCATTACTTACTTCTTTAGTAATCTCTTTCATGGCTCAGTTAGACCTATGTTACTTGAGACTGATGTGATGGGAAGCTTGTGTATGGATCTGTGGGGACAAACCTCTTTATCAGCATGGGGTAGGGGAAAGTGGCATTCCTCGGAAAAACAACTTCCCGTTTATGTAAGACACGCTCTGAAATATATCAGATTGTGGAAAGTAGAACTTGGTTGGTTCATTTCTCATGAGAGGAAGTCCTTTTACTCTTCAGTTATTGTTTCTTGTTACTATGATGAGCCTTTGTTTCAGGTCTCTGAATATATTGATACTGCCTTGTTATTGGGAAGTATCATAGAACCTAGGATCCCTTCCAAAATGAAGGATATGATTTGGCTTTGTGCTCATCAAAAGCTTAATGTTAAGGGCAATCATAAGCATAAACAATCGATAGACAGGTTTTGTCAGGAACACGACTGCCAGGGTCAGGTTGAGACTATTCAGCATCTTTTTTTTAACTGTACTATTACAAAAAAGTTTTGGCACGCTTTGGCACACTGGTAGGGAGAACCTTTGTTTTGTAATATGACTTATAATATCCTAGTTTTGGGTCAGATTATGGGACTGTGGGAAAAATGGCATAAAGGTACTGTTTTTGTGATATTAGCTTGTATCAAATGGCATATTTGGCAAGCTAGGTGTCTAAGAGTTATTCAAAATAAAATGATACAGATGCAAGATTTATTTTTTCTTATACAGGAACAGCTAGATAAACTTTATGAATATGAACTTCAAACTTTAGGAGATGAAGTAGGTACTTATTTATGGAAAGATATTGGATGGGTGGGATAATGTTTTCAATTTTTCCTCTCCCTTGTTTTCAACTGTATGATTTCTATACTGTTTTGATTTATGTTGTTTTTTTCCATTGGTTTTTTGATCATTATTTGATTGTTTATTGACTACTGTATGTTTCTTCATTTTATTGTACTCTGTTTTTGGTTCATAATAAAAATCTCCCCTACTCTTTTCGAGAAGTGCCATGGGATCTTTAACATCCACCTGAACTACCACCAATCCAGGCAGATGGGACCTCGGTTTAACATCTCATCCAACAGACGGCACCTCAGAAGTGCAGCCTCCCTCTCATGCTGCACTACAGTGTCAGTAGTGGGATATTAACCCAAGTGCCAGATGTGGGAACTGAACTCATAGCCCTCTGATCTCCCAGCCTCAGAGGCAGTGTGCTACCTACTGAGCCACTGACATTGCCATCATATGCACAGTGCACCCTCCCAGCAGCAGTGGTGCACTATACTGACATGAGCCCCCCACTCGGTCACCTGTATGATAATACAAAATTCTCTGGTAGTCTAGTGGCCCCCTCACCAGATCCTCAAGAGGATGATAGAAAATTTCCTGGTAGGCTAGTGGTGTCCCTCCTGTCTGATCCCTGATTGAAAATAAAACATCTCTTGTAATCCAGTGGCCCCCACCGCCTGGTTCCCACTTGAACAAAATTATCCCTCAGAGAACAGTGGTACCCCCCTCCTGCCTGATCCCTGTTATCATAACCCCCACCCCCTCACTAGCCCACCCACTCAGCACCCCACCACCACATGTTGCTGGCAGATATGTGGACTGTGACTGACACAGACCCTCCACTCACCATCTTGGTGGTCCACCATCTGAATGATAAGGAGTAAGCATGACTGTGCTGTAGAAGAGAAATGGCAGCACTTGAATGTCTATGGATGGATGAGTCAGGGCAGATATGGGATGGGTGCTGAGTGGGTGAACTAGGGAAGTGAGTGGGGGAGATACAAATATTAGGCTCTGTGATGCCGGTTCAACAACTAAGTTGTCAACCGACATCACAGTGATGGAATTATGTCGGTCGCAAGTTGCGGTTGACATAATTCTGGCAGGAGACCCCGGTCTTTTTTCTATTGGAGGGGCTTTGCCCCTGAATCCCCCATGTAGAGGGCTCTGCCCCCCACACCCCCTGATGTCTAGGATTCTAACTCCAAGATGGAGTTGAATTGGAGAAGGGATACAGGACTGGGAGACAGAGTGCCAGGGTCTCGGTGGACCATTACAGCTGTAATGGTGTCACCATACGGTGATATACCCAAATATTATAATGGGTATTAGGTGGGAGGAATCACTTTATTACCAGGGATGTTTTTGTTCATTTAGTGAACAGATAGGAGTGGGGTACCACTGGACTGCCAGTGATGTTTTATGGTCAATCAGGGACTGGGCAGGTGAGCATATCATGAGACCACCAGGACATTTTCTATCAGCATCTCAGGATTGGGGGGGGGCACTAGACTACCAAGGAATTGTATGTCACCATCTTGGGGATTGGTAATGCTTAGTTAGGAACTGGGCGAGAGTTGGGGCAACTTTGAGCATGGAGGCATTGTGCAAGGCTAATAATGACCACATAATAACATGCAATTGGACCCATAACACCTTACTTGCTGTATGTGGTCATTAGCATGCTGGCTGCTGAACATGGCTGTCAGGAGCAAGGGTGCTACCCTGTTTGGGACATGCTAGCTCCCTTTGCACCTGCTTACTTGTTACCAGCAGGAGGTTGTGATACTACTGCCTATATGCACTTTGTGGGGTGCTAACACAGCTCCCAGATTCATACAGACAGCATGCACCGGATAGGGTGCACTGCCTGTATCAATATGGCACCCTGACAGCTGCATGCCATTGTATGTCTGCTGCTATGCATGGGGTGCTAACAGCTGCCTTTGAATGTTGGGCTTCAGATCCCTTGTGTTTGACATCAAAGTATGTTGTCATCGTAAAAGCTTGTGATGTTACAAGCGGAGCATTATGACTTCCTAAGTAGACAAGCAGCAGGAGCAGATGCACTCAAAGGGACAACTATCCAACTTATATGTATAGAAATAAAGAACAAAAGAAGAAGATAGGAACATCCTGTGAGAATTGTTTGCCCTCCTAAAAACAAAGGTGCAGAAAGATCATCTCCTGCCATTGCATTAGCTCTATGATACATCTTATGAAAACAAAAACAGATTAATGTGTGCTTAAGTGACTATATTTATTTACTATTATGGACCTAGGCACAGAGGCGAGGAAGACTATCAGTGGTGGAAACCTCTGGAACCCAAGGGGAAGGATGTCCACTGTTTTCATTGTGCACTGGTAACAAGACAAAAAGAGCATTAAATTAATTGATCTGGAACTGATAGGAAGTGTGGGAGAAAGTATTAAAACAAGAGGGTTCATAAAGTAAACTGCTGCAAATACTATCCTACATGCCACCAGTGCACACCCCATAAAATTGGTATCATCAATACCATATGGGGAATTAATCAGGCTGAAAAGAAATTGCACAGATGAAAGTGAATTTATAGAGTAAGCCACCAAACTGAAACTAAGACTTGGGGAAAGGGCCTACATGAGAAAAATATTTGAAGAAGCATTTGAAAAGTTCAGAGGTTAAGGAGATGTGATCTTTGATTCCAAAGAAAGATAGACTGGATAGAATTAATACCCCTAATAGTGAGGGAGGTAGGGGCACCAGGGACACTCAATGAAGCTGAATGGGGGAGACTGAGGGGGGAAACAAGGAGATGCTACTTCACTGAGAGGGTGGTGGAGCCCTAGAATGTGCTGCCCGGGGAGTTGCTGGCTGCTACAACTGTGGAGGGGTTCAAGAAAGGCTGGGATAGGTATAGGGGGAGGATGCATCCCAGAGCCCCGCTGGGGAATGGGGGACCTTGTGGGAGGGGCTAAAAACAGTGCCCTTGGAAGGCACTGATCATTGAGCAGACTCGAGTAGACCATAGTGCCTAATCTGCTGGCTTCTTAGTATGTTAGTATGTACAAATGAAAAGGAGAAGAACGTGATAACTTTTGTAACTGAGTTCAATCCTTTGGCAGGGAGAATGGGTGGACTGGTCCTAGTGAGGGAGTCAGCGGGCAGCTGCGCTACACTGCAAATCTTGAAAAGAATGAAAAGTGGAGTCAGGCAAACATGAAAACCAATACTTTAAAGGAATAGGGATTCTCTAAGATTTGCAAAGGAGAATATAAACTACAGGAAGGATTGTGAATCTGTATAAAGAGTGACAACGAAGAAAGGGCCTGAAGAAGTGGTGTGGGCATGAAACTGACGCCCATGAATTTTTGTGTGCATCAAGAATAAAAAAAACACTTTCGGTGTATGAGACTTGGTGTCAGTGGAGTTCATTCAGACTTTATTTGCACTACAACAGTGTATGCTCGTGGAGCACAGATAAAGTTCATTATTTATATTGGACTTGGAGCAGATTATTCCTGCAATAACTTTTCTCCTGTCCTTTTTCTAAAAAGCAAGTTACCAGTATTTTTTATTTACACAGCATGTCTGAGCTAATACAGTTCTGTATGAAGCCTTAAATCTTTTTGAGTTTAATAATTATAAATGATGAGCTCCCTTATTGTTGTTTCATATCCACCAAGTCACTAAGTGCTTGTGTTTAGGAACTAGTATTACTTGAATATACCTACTATAAAGCATCAGCTCCCATATCTATACCCTATCCTGAAATCGATATGCTGTTTTCCCATAACCCTTTCTTGGTCCCCCCAGCCCTCCCAATATCCCAGTTCTTTAAAACTTAAAAAGCTTTTATTTCATTTTGATGTATAGCAATATAAAGATGGGAGGATACACTGAAATAGAAAAAAAATTAATTTCAAGAGGTATATATAAATAGTTGACCTCCGGTTATGATTTGACCTCCCATCACAAAAGTGCTACAAGATCGTGAATTGTTGATTTCTTAGGTAGATTTGTTGGAGTTACATTAAGGTCTTATCATGTGCCTTTTGGTTTCCATTCCATTAACTCCTATCAAAAGTTTTTCAATAATTAGCTCCTTGTATATTCTGAATGTTATTTTTGTAAATATCTATGTTGATTATGTTGTACACTGCATTGGTTAGACATGAATAGCATTGAACTGTGATTAATTGTTTGAAAAGAAACATAACTACTTAAAGGAGAAGGCTCATATGCATTGTTTACAATGATCACTGGATGTAATAAATGCATATTTCGGTATCTTACAGTGTTTGGAGTCTTTTTCATGTAGTCTCCTGAAGGTTGTGCCTGTGAGTGTTCCGCTGTGTTGCTCTTAAGCGCCATTCCCGTTGCTTGAATTTTTGAAGCCAGCGCCATGTTTTGGATGCGCATGCGCATATCGATCACTTTGTCTCATCAGGAACGTCATCACGCAACAAGTGCTTCCAAGTGTAACCTGGGTGATGCGGATATTGTTCCCATGTGCAGTGAATTGGTGTGAATCGCTTGAATTAAACATTTAATTGTGGTAATTTTACAGATATTTTCGATCATCTGGTGTCCTTTTTACATTGTGGAGTCCCAGACAGGTTGTCATGTCATGTAGACTGAAGAAACTCTGCAGCCATTTTCTTGGTTGGCGAGCGTCACCACGACTGAGCTGCTGCATGGGGTTCATGACACACTCGTTTTGCTCTATTTTTTCACGAAAGAAAAGACAGTTTGAATAACATTAGCTCGGAAACGTATAGAAATAAATGTTTATTGTGCAACCCTGTTATTGAGTGGGTAGTGGTATATATACACCTCTCTACTGCCCCATGTTATGAGGGTGTTCTTCATTTAATCCTCCACAGTTGCTGTGCCCCCTCCCCCGTCATCCTAAATGGGAAAGGTGCTGGCCAGTGGCCACAAAGAGCTGGTGCTGAAAGCTCAGAATGTAAAGCAGTAATTCATGAAAACTTGTGCGGCTGAATCAAAATTAAACGTTGCACAATTATGGTCACCTCGTTTCTACAGAGTTCTGGGCTTTTATCTTCATGTTTTATGATGTGACCCGCATTTGGAGGTCCGTGTAGCCAAGGGGTTGAGCCAAGGTGTGGTATGCCTGCTGGTGTGATCTGACTGGAGATTGAAAGGGGCAGATTCTTCAAACAAATAAGGAGTTTGGTTATTAAAATGCATACCAGAATTTAATAGTACCAGTACTGACTTGTGGATGGAAATAAAATTGTACCTGTATGGAATTTATATAATGTAGCAATATATGTTAGATTATACTGGGGAAGCTCTTTCTTAGCCAATCAGAATGCAGACTTGCTGTTTGATTATTCAGCAATATCCAAACAGTAGATTAAATAATGGGACCCTGATTCTACATTGTGATTGGCTAAGAACAATACATGGTACAGTGGCTGTGCATTTTGATTGCTTGCTCGCGTGTACCTAACCTGTCAGATACTCTACTGCCAAAACAGCGCTTCTGTGAGAAACATGCGAAGAACCCTAACGTGAACCTCACGGGTAGAAACACCAGGGCTCTTCCTGCTTTTCCATGTGGCTTATGGGCTCACCATAAAATAAAAAGTTTATAATATCCAGCCTTGTTGCCTCTTCATTTTAAGTGCCACCTTTGAATTACCTGCATATTGGAATTTTGATCGGCACTGGCGTGGCATCCTGAGCCCTTACTTATTTTTTGTTTGACTTGTTGCTGCTCTTTCACAGTACAGTAACACAGATTTGGCAGTTTAGATTTGGCGTGGTAGCAGGGAGTCCAGTTGGTGTGCATATCTGTAATCCCTTGCTCCCCCCCTGTTACCAAGAGCACCCCCTCCTTGTGCAATCAATTTTGTTTCTTTGATTTGATGAGAACTGCAGTTTCATTATGGCATTATATTTCTGTCTTGCAGTATCAGTAGTTGTTCATAATATTGTGAAATACTTGAGCCTGATGTTGGTGGCCACCCGACCACCCGAGACATTGGTGTGGGCTGCATTACTGCAGTGAAATCCCTGGTGGGCTAGTGGACCTGCCCCTCAGACCGATTGTGGGCTGCATAACAGTACTACATCCCCTTGTGGTCCAGTGGAACCACCCCCTCGCCTCATCATGGGCTACATGATGGTCCTATTCCCTGGTGGTCCAGTTAACCCTATCTCCAGCCTGATCGCAGGCGTGATCACATGAAGACATTCCCTGGCAGTCCAGTGGACCACATCCAGCCTGATCATGGGCTTTGTAAAAATAATTCTACCCCTGGTTGTCCAGCGGTACTCCCCTGGACCATACTGCACACCGTCCTGATTTGTGAATGGATACTGCTTGCTGTCAGTGGGTCCACTGGACCACCAGGTAATGTCTTCATCTGATTATGCACATGATGTTGCTGTGGGTAGGGTCCATGGGGCCACCAGGTAATGTGTCAACATAAATAAGCCTGCGATGTGGCTGAGGGCAAGGTCAGTACACCACCAGAGATTATTTCAGTTATCGCGGCCGCCATCGGGCAGGTGCGTTGTCCCCGTCAGGTGGAGCCTGGCAGGGTGCTTTCCACGTGCCGTGGATGGGTGTGCATGGTACTCCAAAGGACCCTGCTATAAGCCTGATATATGCCCAAAAGTACATCCACATCTGCACTGGGTGCCTGGGAATGTACCCCTGCTGTGCCACTGACCACTAGCCGACAGGAGACCTGGGGCACCCAAACAGGTGAGTGCCATGACAGCCATGTTTGTAGACCCTATTTGCCCCCACCCGCTTGGTTTCCCATACCCAGTGCCAGCCATGCATCACCCGCACCACCCAAAAGTATACCACTGCCATTGACTGAGGACCAACCCCACTCACACACAGTCCCTTGTGTGGCCACCACTGTATGTGCTGACATCACGGTACATGCCCTCCCACCCCAAACCTAGTAGTCCTGCCACACATAGGTGTCCATTGCTCCACCCCCGACTATCATCCCTCCCATGTTACGTTCCTTTGTGGTAGCGTTGCATGTGAGATTACCAGTCGGCAAAGCCCTCTTCGCACTGCCATGGTCCCTGGACATGCGCAGCGTGATCAGCAGATATGCATCCACGTATGTCAGATGTGCGCCAACGCCACAAAGGTTAGAGGACGGGGGCGCCATTGGTACCATGGTGTGGACACTGTCCTGACAGACAGTGGGATGCGGCACCAATGGACAAGTGCGTTACCAGTGTGACCATCATGGTGTTTGCCCTATGGGGGCAGGGCCATGGTCAGGGGTTTGAACTACTGACTCCAGTGCTGTTGCTGCAGTGTGGGTGAAGCCGGCAGAACCAGCCGTAAAGTGCAGCATGTGTGTGCTGGTCCATGTGCCTGTGGAGGGCATTCACGAACCAGGACGCGTTCCTGTCCGTGCAAGGGATCCACTACCTGGCACAAAAAAATCAATGCTCGGCTTATGGCCTGTACTTTTACCTGTATGTTAAATCTATGAACATACAGGTAGCATGCAATGACATTTCTACATATCTTATAAGTATTACATGAAATTACTTCAGTTATTTAATTACCGTTACTTCTTTTGTGAAGTTGATTGTGTGCAAATCTTCATTTATATACTAGGCCATGTCATCGCCATCATCATCTGATGAGTCACAGTTTGCCGACTACAGCTACGTTGGAGGCTGTGCATTTGAACCGAGTATACTCCTGAAGAACTTGCTGCCATGGAGAACCTGCCAGATGTTGATGTACACAGTGAGGTTAACATTAGCGAAGAGCCTGAGGACAGAACTATGATTCCAACCACTGGTGGTGCATCTGTGGTGGATGTGCAACCATGCCACCAATCGTGAATGTCTGTGTTGTGGTGAGCCCAAGAATGCATTGAGAAAAAGTCAGAGAGGGCTTACAATGTCTTGTTCATCACTTTGACTTTGAGGCAGTTTGTCTTCGTCGGGCCGTACTAACGACCATAATGACACTCGTCACTATGCGTACATTGAGAGACAGCCGACAACGATCCAACTGCTAGGTATGCAAAGTGTGAGAAACTGTCTCGACACTCTTATTGTAATGTGACTGTATCATGCCACTATTACAAGTTGTATATTGAAATCATGCATACAATATGTATTGTATGAACATACAAATGTCAGTTATGTTGCAGTTATGTGTTATGAACATTGTATGTATGTATAATGCATAACATGGGTTATATACACCATCGTGCATAGTGTTACTGCACAGGGCACTTTAGTCGCCTAGCCACCACCTACATGCATTCACGCCCCTGGTATCTGATACACTTAATGGTAACTGCACACATCAGTGCAGCAAACACACCAACTGTATAGACTACGACGCATCATGTGTGGTCAGTTTCCGCTTCATGACTTTGCGTGATGTACAGCAGGTGGTGGGCACATTGTCCTGGCAACCATGCCATGGTTGACCCTGCCAGAACAATCCTATGTGGCTGTGGCTCACAATACAAAGGTTCCAACAACTGTCAGCCACAGCATGAAGTGTGCTGCACCCCCCCCCAACCAACAAAGCAATTATCCATTCTCCCATTCATGACAGCCACAGTTCAGACAGGTGCACATGAATGCCCCTTGCATGTACCGGATGTCAATACAACACCCCATCAGTGGCATGACTGCCATGAAGTCCTCACCCTCCACACTGTACTGCCTTTTCAATCCACCCACCCCATGAGACCTACACCACCCACTGTCATCAGTAGCTGCGTGTCATAAGTGGGTAATTGTAGTCTGAGACACACAAAGATTTCAGTCTCAAAGCAGGATGGTGACCGTGGCCATAGTGTGTTTCTGTCCCTCACACACTACAAGAACCTCATGCCTCACATGTCTTTGTGTTCTGCACTACTACTGTGACACAGGTTGGCCCTCTGTCTCCCTCCTCTCTTTCTCTTCAGTACCTGTAGCCACATGGGACAGGTTGTTATTTCAAAGCAACATTAGCTGTTTTTATATGTTGGGTGAGTAAATCATTTTCATATATGTTAATGTTGCCTTTTTTTTCTTTCTCAGAGTATTCAGACATACTGCCTATCGACAGTATATCTATTGGGTCTATGGGTTTCTTGGTCGTAAGATCCGAAAAATCATACCATCGTGTGTGGTGCAACGTGTGCATACTGCTTACCTGGATTCTGGAGGAAACTATACTGGATACATGGATGCTGAAGACTCAGATGTTGATTTAGCGTTAGCTGATTGAGGATTCGGACTGACTGTAATTGAAGTGTAGGATACCTGGATGGGTGCATAACTTATTACATTGCATGTATGTCGCCTATGAGTAATTCAGCAATCGAATGGGCTTGCTGGTGGTATAGCACCAAATCTGTATTGCAATGTAATTAGAAAGCGGATCTTTGTACAAAGAAACATGTTTAATTTCCTTGAAATGCCTGAAATTGAACCAACATCACAATGTAACAAGGTACTGTTTTTGGGATTGTATGGGCAAGAAACTTTGGAAATAGTTATACACATTGTCAATATTCACTTCATTTATAAACAACATCATGGAACACATTGTTCATCAATGTGACATATGGGTCCACTGTAGTATTGTAGTAATGAACTCCGACTTCACAACCATGTTTTGGTGTGCGGCTTTTGTCTACACACCTTGTATTACTGAAATCATCTGAGAACAGTGTGGTAGATCTTACTGCAATTATACAATGGAGCCATGTTATCATTTTTGTGTACGCATTTACTTAGCTATTTGAAAGGCTAACAGGAACCCTCTGTTTGCTCAGTGGTGTGAGCATGGTTAAGCCAGTGATATTTGTTATTATGCTCTGCAATATGTCTGGTTTCATACAGTATGATGTTAGGCTGATCGCTTGCAGGTAGACAATGTCTGTACTGATAAGGAAATGTTCCTTAATACGCAAATTACTTCAGATCAGGTTTGCATTCTTTCCCGTCCCTCTATTGCAATCTGACCTCTCATTTACTCGTTTTCCTGGATATCATCTTCCTGTTGTGGATTTCGTCTTGCCACAAATATAGTCCCGCAAGCATGAAGTGCTCGAGTTTGGTTTCACCCCTTTTCTCTTTGTCCCACTTCATGACCAGGCCGTAATCCATGTTGGTTGCTGGATCTGTATTGGGTCCAAATCTGGAATGGTGACTCCATTTTACTACAAGAAAGGCACCGCGTCCTCAAATTCCTGATAGTAGCCCCCATCCCCCATGGTCTCTCATGGTAGTATAGTGGCATCAATCAAAGACCCCACACAGAATTGTGCTGCAAAACATACACGGATAACCCTTGGTATCGCCCTTACCTACAGAAACCCGAACTTTGACAACTGTTTGGGTCAGGTATATCCTCCCATACCAAATCATTATAGTGTGAAAAAGCAATACACAAAAGTTGCTCAAATTTGTGCACTCTGACAGCCAACATCTGGTGACAACACCACCACTCTGAGTCAGTTGCTGTACTGTGCAAAAGTAGTGTGGTGGCACCACACACCTTCCCAACACTAATGCTGCAGGCAACATAATTTGTCAGTTATGCCTTCATCAAAAGTCATAGTACACACTGGCTGCCCATTCAGGTAAACTGTGGCCAGGATACTCAAAACTCACCATGTGCAACCCACCTATGCGGACCAGCGTGATATTCAAGGTGGATATTGCTCAGTGCAAATCCCATACGTGTGGCACACCATTGTAATGTTATGCTGCGCAAGTGCGGGCGTGCCTGCATAGGCGGCTCATTCCAATATTCAGCCTGTGATGTACGGCACATATGCAAGCGAAATCCACTTTATGCGCGCATTGTCGGGGCGCGGTTGACCCTGAAAAATCAGGCGTAAGTCAGGGACACCCACAGGCCGGCCACCGTGTTGCAGGTTGCAACATGGCACCCGCCTGCTGTTGGTGCCCACCCGAGACCACAGGCTGGGTTGCACCACCCCAGCCCAATCGCGGGCTGTGTACACTGAAAGCTTCCTGGTGGTTTAGTGGACCCATCCCTGCCCGATCATGCTTTATAATAAAGTGATAAACTCCTGGTGGCCCAGTGGCGCATCCAGGCGATTGTGAGCAAAACGTCAGCGTGCTTAGCCTGGTGGTGTAGCGGTACCCATAGTCCACCTGCCCACGGCGAGTTCCACCACCCTGCTCCCCTACCAGCTACTGCCCCATGTTATGAGGGTGTTCTTCATTTAATCCTCCACAGTTGCTGTGCCCCTCCCCGTCATCCTAAATGGGAAGGTGCTGGCCAGTAGCCTGAAAGAGCTGGTGCACAGTGTTACTTTCTTGTCTTTTTAAACTCTCTACTAAGTCTGCCTGGTGAGCTAGCCATGTATTGTGGACGACAGGAAACATGTACAAATCCTATGAGTCTTATGTACATGGATTTAGAAAAGAATTTCAAGTTCATAGATTTAGCAAACTTGGCAACCGACTGACTATGTATTACCAGTAAGACGATAAATTACCCACAGCGGTTCTGTTTCAACCTGACTGCTGAGTTCCAATAAAATGCATGATTATTTTCACAGGAACTGCGAAGATACTTAACAGGGTACCTCTTGAACTCTACTTCTACCTATTACAGTAAATTGTTTCCCACACTTTGGGCATGGTATCATATCGAACAATTGCTTTATGCATTATTCAAATACAATATATTGTTCTCAGATACATAGTCTGCAGAGTCTTGACCACCACATAATATTTCCTCAAATTTAGTTCTCTTTCATCTGTGAGATTCTCTGTAATGGTATCATCTGGGTGAGTAGTCTGGATCACTGTCATGATCATGCTGGGTGCTTATTCCACAGAATCTTGAGATCGGGACTGAAGATGTATCCAACTTCCATTCCATCAATCTGTGTAACAATACATAATGACATGACAACATTTAATTGCTTTAAGACACAACAACAGAGTATGACTGTGCCTCCATATTTACAGTGAATAACAGTAGTGTGTGCCACATGTGATGGAAACAGGGCTGTGTGTGTCTGTGTAAGAACGTGGAAATGAGCAGTAAAATAACATTGCTCAGTTCATTAACACTGCACAAAGGGACTGGAATACAGAACATATTGTCACACCTAGGGTGCATTGTAATGCATGCCACAGGCCAAGTGTATGTCATGCCTCAAAGTGTAACAATGTTACATAAAAGCAATAAGACACGATTTCTGTGTTTGTTACACACTTTAACACATGGGTATGATGCTTAAGGAAGCACACAAGGCCACCAACTGAGTGCATGCCACATCCTTCCTGTGTGCTTAAATAGCGTAACAGGCAGTCTCTGCAGTGACTTATTGCAGTAATGAAATAGCTATGAAATTACAGATGTACGTGACACCTTACATGTATAAGTTTTAATAATTGGAACAATCAAAATGGCTGTTCTACAATTCTTTTGACATTTTCATACTCCGACTTTTTCTGTGGGGACTTCGGGACTTTTCAGCTGTTTGACCTTCTGTGTTAATTGTTTCTCCCACATAGCCTCCTTAACACCGCCCTTACCAACACCACCTCCTTAATATATTCACTTCCCTGCTTCATGCAGCTGTTACCACGCTTTAGAGTCCTGCAGTGTAACAGTATTGTATGAGGAGCACACAATACTTGTATCCTTTTAAGCAACAACGAATTGTGCAGTTGACAGAATGGTGTGCCTTTACATTACAAAGCTGGCATATCTGTGTCATTCACTGTAAATTAAACATATGACAATGAACATTTATTGTCACTACTGTCACACATTAATATATTGTCCAGTTAAAGTGATTCACCTTACTGTTTTCTGTATTGTTACATAGTTCACTTCATTGTTAAAAATCTAAGGTATTAGACTGGATGTAGTACAGCTGGCAAGTTGTGGTTGGGGTGATTGACATTGCAAATCAGATAGTCCGTGGATGTTGTGTGTCAAACTCATGTTGGTAGATGATTGGGCTAAATACACTAGATATTGCTAGTGCTTTTCTGTAGAAAAGAAGTAAAAACAGGGACATGGCAATAGTCACATGTATACAATACAAAAGTGTTATACAAATAAACCAAGGACATGCACGTGCATGTATGGCGAAATATTATGACAATGGATCTTTTCCAGAAAATGTCATACACAAAACAATGACAATGTATTATTAACTGTATTTCCTTGCTGTGACAAGAAATACTACAAAAAATTGTTTATATGTGAAAGTACTATGCATCTGATCACATTTGCAATGCAGTTTTGGAACATGCACTGATATTGTAAAGGAAGCCCTGTATTACACGGCTAAACTTTCTGCAATAATTATCAATTGTGCTTGCACATTGCAAACTCCACTACAAGTGTCTAACACCCTATCCTCCAAATGATGACTTTATTCACTACTGTACTATCAACCATAAACCAAAAAAGTGAATAAGTGTTCAAATGACTAATATACGATAGGAAGCACTATAGCATAGTGGTTAACAAGCACTGACTGGAAGTGGTGTCTGATGAGATTCAAACCCCGGTCTCCAGGTTTGCCTCTCGCACAGGCTGCAACGCCGGGAGACTTGAGTTTACTGTCCCATCCTTCTATGCATACATGTTATCCTGAAAAGTCACTTAAGTTGCTTGTGCTCCGGTGGCACCTGGAAACAAGCTTGACTTACTGGCGGATATTCAAATGCGCCCAGGCTGTGGCGCCCAGCCTGTCTTGTAGCTCAACTTTGTTACACCGGGTGTGACCAGGGCGATATTCAGCGGAGCTGCGCTATGGCGCAACTGCTTTGAATATCCTAACCACCCCACTGTGCATGTTAATAACTGCACCAGCACAACTGCTCAAACTGGAGTATTGAGATGGTCAAGCAGTGCTGTTAGCATACTGCACCTGCGATATATTCAAGCGTGGACATGCAAATGGTGCCATAATTTGGGCAAAAGTGCGGCGGGCCATTTGCATCTCGTATAGCTCCATTTGCATGCAAATAGCATGCAGGTCCCGATCGCCGACTTCGCCTGGCGCCCTCCCGGGCAACGGCCCGTGGGGACGACACCCCTGCAGCGATCGGCGGGAAGTCCCATAATTAAAAAAAAAAGCCCAACATCCCCACTGGACCTATGTTCCCCATCGAGGGCATCACTGAATTCCCCAGTCCGATGTCCATGGTGGTCAGTGTACCCCACACCCACCCGCCCACTGAGCCCACCACCTGCTCTACCCCCGTCAGCGGTGAGCGTAGAACCCACCCGCCTGCCGCCCGCCCGACTGACAGCTCAGTAGTGTTGCCGCCCGTGGTTCAGAGCATGAGCCAATGGGTGTGCAACAATACCGAACTAGTCGGTCGAATATGTCAATGAATTTATTCATATCCTGGACTGACTAGAACGGTATCGACTGCGCCCAATAACTCGTACACCGGCTCAAGTACGATCACAACTCTACTGAGCTGTCAAGCCAATTAACGGCGCTGGCAAGCGGGTGAGGTGCTTCCTCCCGCTTCGGCTGATGGGAGGAAGCAGGGTGGTGAGGGCTCCAGTGGAGTGAGTGAGGTGGGGTGCAGTACATCACCAAGGATATCGAATTTGGGGAAGAATGATGCCAGCGATCGGGCTCAGCGGTCCACTGGACCCCAGGGATATCAGATGTGGAGGGTGAATGATGCCCTTGATCGGGGCATGGGGTGCCTCCAGGTGCGGCAGGAACAGGTGATGCCACCCACAGGTGGCAGCTGGTGTGTTGTGCCCTGCAATGCAGCAGCTCACCTGTAGATGGCCATCACTTGTTCCACTTTTTTGGAGGTGTAACTTTGTGCAGGCGCAGGTAGGGGTTGCGCGCCATGACTGTGCACATCCGGGCTGAATATCGGGCTGTGCAGGTTGGCATGTACACCCCCTGTGCCTGCATAGATTCTGATGCACTGTGGGCATCAGGTTTCTGCGACACACTTTCCATTTAAAGATCTCAGGCGCATCACTGGGATGTGCGCACAGTGCAACGATGTGCGCCATCGCGGCAACGCTATAATATCTGAGCCACTGTTTTTTCCTGGTTAAACGGTTTCCCTCCTCTTCCCCTCAATGATCACCCCTGATACATGATTGAAACAGCACCTTCTCATAGTGTGTACAACACAGCACATTTTAGGCCTACTCATCATTGGCTCCATACACACCTGCGCCAACACAGCAGAGAAAGTTGCATTTATGTGTTGTCAGTTGACAATACAGCACTGACTTCCTCCTTTCCAAAGCGTGTACAACTCATGTTCTAAAAAAATATAACTTAAGCAAGAGTAATATTATGCAGCGTATTTTATGACCATGTACAAAGTGCGATGAATATAACCACAAAACTCGTCAACAAAATGCCAAATGGGTGATGACACATGTGACAGTAGTATGCAATTGATAACATAATAACTGAGACTAATTTGAGAGGAAACATCAATAATGAAGAATTGAGGCCATGGGTGGGTGTAAAGACATGTCCCGAGTGCAGTGTTTATACAGAAAAAGAACGACTTATTACCTTATGAATGCAAATTAGCACCCTTGTTGCTATAGTCTGTCACCCCCCAATTTCATAGTGTTTTGCATAGTATACCCATACCAATATATGATTCACAGTAGATGGCAAAGCCTAGCTACCTATGAAACATCATGTGAGACAACAGCTACTGGTTGGTGGCGCTATAAAAGCCGAGAGATGACGGGTGACATGGATCATCAACATGATCTTGGTAATTAATCATTGCAGGTCAAAATTTTCAAATGAAGCAGAGCATAATCAGGAATACCTTACCCAGCATAACCAATTCTTGATGATTCCTGCACTGCTGATTGAAACTATAACATACGGTATATTTACCTTCTCCTTATGCATGTATGCGATCACTGCCACTGACAGTGAATCTGGGCATCATACTGCTCATAACAACTCATATAGTCCATGTCTATGTCTGTTTGCATGATTCAAAGTATTTCAGGCACAAGGAGTTCAGTGTCCAACTATTCAAAACATGACTGCTGTACTTCAATGTCTGCATCTATTTCATCATTGAAGTTCATCGTATGGTTCTCCATGTTGAATAGTGACTGTAGAACCTGTCACAATACAATAAATGACATGATATACATATTGATTTGTCTCTTTCACTTCTTAAGTCATACTAAAACACATACTATGAAAGCAGTGAAACATGAAGCAATGATCGTGTTTTTTGTGTGGTGACTAACACCACTTTGAACTGCAGACTGAATGGCACAAGTAGAAACAGCGTGTTTCTTTTGTCAGCATTGATGTACTTGTAATATATTTGATTGTTTTGGTAGAAAGAGCTTTTTGTTATTTTAGTTTTCTGTTTCTTCAGGCTTTGGTTTTGTTTTATTTATTTGTTTCAGGTTGTTTACTTGTCTTTTTGTATTTTCTGTTGTTTTTGTTGTTTTTATGTTTTTACTTATATATTTACTTTTCTTTTGTTTTGTGATAGTTTCATTTTGTGTTATTTCTTTCTGATTATGGGAGTTTTTATGTTAGAGAGTTCTTAGTGCTGTGGTTTTTCATTTCTGGTTTTTGGTTTATGTACTTTCTTGCTTTTTGGGGATTGTGTTGAATTTTGGTGTTTGATATATTCAAGTTTGTATTCAGTAAATTATTTTCTCTACATTTTGTTGTTTGCCAGTGTTTTTCAATGTATACGGAGAGCTATCTGATGTTTTGGTATTTTATTATTGTTCTAAATGCTTTTCTTGCTATTGTTAATTTCTAATGCTTTCTTGCTTCTAATGTTTTGTGATGGAGTAGTTCATTTTCTGGGTTTTTAAAGATAAATTTTTGAATTTTTGTGCTGGTTGTTTTATTGAAAGTAATTTCTGTTTTTCTATTGGTGATGAAAGTATTAGTTTTTTTTTAACTATTTTTTCATTTTCGTGCAGTATTTTTGAAAGTAGTGAGCGTGTTTGTTTTTTTTAAATTGAGGGTTGTTGTTTTGGTGTTGCATTTATTGTTGTTGTTTCTTGAGTTTTTTGTTAAGCAAAATTATATTACTATTTGTTAATTTTCTTCTGGCTTTTCTGGTTCTTTCATTTATTTTCAGAGGTTGTAAAATATTTTTTTCACTTTATTTACAATACTTTGTTGGGGTAGAGAATTGGTTTTAAATTTTTCAGTTTCTATCTACTTTCTGACTCTTCCATCTGGAAATGGGTCAATAGTACTCTTTCTGGACAGAGTAGGGACTATTTTTGCTGGTGTCTCTGGTGCCAATTTTCTAATTCTTTAAAAATACCACTAACAGCTTAATATGGTTTCTGTAAATCTGTTTGCATCTGTATCTGTCAAGTGAAAATAGGCTAGAATTGCTTGTCCTCTTTTTCCTTGTCAACAAAAGCTAAATAAATAAATAAATATATAACTTACAGTTTTGCTGCTGTCTATTCTCTGTCCATCGGTTGTTACAAAAGGGAACCGAAAATGAAATGCCATGACTCAGCCTCACTACACCACTGGGCAGTCCGGTATAGCCCAATACCACCCATCCTGTTGAGTATTAGTGCTTACATATCTATCTATTTTTTTTTTATTTAGTGTGTTTTTCAGTGTGAGCTGACCTTGAGCTTAGGTCCTGCCCAGCATGGACCCCCTACTCACCACTGTGATTTACCTCCTTTCCTGATGATACCTCCTGGCTTATCCCCAGGATGGGGCCACGGCACCAACTTGAAATCGCATGATGATGGGAGAAGGATGCCGACAGGAGCACCTACCAGCATTACCTCCCTGGCTTACCTCCCAAGGCAGGGTGTGGAATCGGGTTGGAGACAGCAGGTGACAGGATAGGTCTACTTGTTCAGGAGAGCCGCAGCGGTGATCAGGGCTGGGGGAGCAGGGCGTCACAGATGGTGGCCATTATTTTTTCCCCATTACTAGGGTCCCAGTAGGAGGTGTGACATGCAATGATGCAGTGATGCAAAGTGACAGCATCTGGCACACCTCACCAGAAGCCAGGCGCTAGTCACAACAGAGCCTCCAGCCTCCACCAGGGGTCCATAGTGTGTTGGACACTCCACCCTCTCCCCAGAGAGGAGATCCAGAACTTAGGATGCCTGAAGCCATCAGCCCCCAGCCAGCCCTCCGACTCTGAGTCTGTTTCTGAACCTGGGCTATCAGCGTTGCAGGTGGACACCATGCTGCTGCACTGGTGGGCTGGCTTATCTATCTGTCTGTATGTCTATCTGTCTCTCTGTCTGTCTGTCTATCTATCTATCTTATAGGGGCGTGGTAGCACCATATAGGTAGGATTGAGTAAGGTGTTCAATGTTAAATCCTAACTTTTGCCTTAATAGCTTTGGCAGTTTGACAAAATCAGCTGAAGTTTTGCAGTCATTGTCTAGGAGGCAAGATCTAAATCTGTGGAATGTTTTGTGATGGCAGCTTGTGCAGTTTCTAAGATTCATATGTCATTTTTCTGCAGATGTCTAATTTTTTTCCTATACTCAACATGGGAATTGTTTTTGCTCTTACCTACAGCCTACATGGAATGTACTTGTTTCCCCCAAAATTTTCACAGTACAGGCGTGATGTCGTATGACAGTGCCTTTGAAAGGTTTTGTGAAAAAATATTATATGGTTCCATAGTTATAAAGCTTTAAAATTTTGTAGTTTTCTGTTCTGAGCATGCTCAGTAGGGTTCTTGGGATGATGTTCTGATGTGACACCAAAAATTCTGTGTTGCAAGAAGACCATTTTTGGGTTCTCACCACTAGCTTCTCACAGCATGGACCATTTTGTTTGTGATGTGAGAGCTGCCATCTTGTGTATTTTCTCCTTGAACTACTAAGCATGGAAATTACATAAAACTGCTGTCATTTAAAAAAAACAAAACATCAGAGTCTAGCTAAACAGGTCTGTTTCTCTAGGTTTTGATGTTTGTTTCTTAAATTAATGGCCTGGAATACCTTTTCTGTGCACCCCAAAATCCTGGGTGCCAAACTTAGTGAGAGGAGCCATTGACCCATATTCTCTGTATGAGAACAGCAGGACTTTATTGAGTTCTGTAGCCACAGTTATAACTCGTGTTGCAGGCTGCTCTGAGAGCAGTGAGCTCCCATTTCCCTGGTGTATAGTGGTACCCCATACCCTCCCATTGTGGTCTCCTTATGTACAGTATGTAATGTTTCTCTGATGTCTAGTGGCACCCCACCCTCCGATCACAGTCCCTTTATGTATGCTATGTTTCACTGGTGCCTAGTGGCACCCCCCCACCTTTGATCGCCATCCCCTTATGTAATATAATGTTTCTCTGGTGTCTAGTAGCACCCCCACCCTCTGGATTGTCATCCCTTATGTAATATAATGCTTCCTGGTGTCTAGTGGCACCCCCCACCCTCCAATTGATATTCCATTATGTAATGTAATGTTTCCCTGGTGTCTAGTGGCACCTCCCACCCTCCAATTGATGTCCCGTTATGTAATGTAATGTTTCCCTGGTGTCTAGTGGCAACCCCAACCTCCAATCACCATCCACACATTAGTGCAGTAAATGTCAGCTGTAATAAAGAAAATCATCCCTCAATTTGTTTTAAACCTGTAAAAAAGAAAATGGTCCCTTGCTGATCTGATCCCATCACCCCAACCTCCCACTCAGCACTCACCACTCAACACTCCCCACCACACCCCCACACACCCTCACTCACCTGAACAGGTTCCATGGCATATATCCACTCTCTGATAAAAGACAATGTCTTGCTGCTGGAACTGGCGACTGCAATATGAGAAACTAAGGTTCAATGTATTTCAATGGGGTTTTGAACTGTGATGCATAACTTTGTCATTTTTGCATATTTTCACCCCAGATTTTCAACATGGCCATTTTGGGAGCTGACCTCATGAACAATGGCAATGGAATTATGTCAATTAGGCCTGAAAAGTCAATTTTGCAATTGTTTGGTGAAATCACCTTTTGGGTTGGTTGAAGATTTTCACTGCTATTGTTCTTGAGGTGGGGTCAAAGACTATGTTGAAAATGTGGGGGTAAACCTATGTAAAAATGGCACAGTTTGAGTGTACTGTACATTGAAATTTGTCTCACACTCCCTCAATTCTCGGGTAACGTTAAAATATTTTGACCCCAGATTTTCAACATAGCCATTTTTTATACACCACCTCATGAATATGACAGCTGTTATTTTTCAAATCCTGGCCAAAATGTGTTTTTGCACCTGTGGTGTGGAATAATGTTTCGGTGGAGTGGAATCATATTTCAGCAGGGATTTGAAAATTTTCACCTACCGGGTGGGGTAACAAAAAGGTTACGCAGAAAATTTGGTGTACAAATATGGTAAATTACCCAGGTTATGACTGAATGTTGCAGTATTTCAGTGTTCATTCATAACTTTGCTAATTTTCAATATTTTGACTCCAAAATTTCAACATACAGTAGGAATTTTTCCACACCACCTGATAAACATGACAGGTGTTATTTTTTAAATCTTGGATGAAATGCCTTTCTGCACTGTGTGAAATGACATTTCAGCCAAAATACTATAAAAGCTACCGTACATGTCATGTCTATAAGAGTAGTCACAAAATTACAATCTTTAACATTTGAAGTCAAAGTTAACAAATAAAACAGCGTAAATGTGTGAAGAGTGAATGTGTAAAGAGTGAATGTGGCAGGACCTGCACTTCTGTGGGCAGATGGATTCTTCCCATGACGTAGGGACTAAAGGGCCCTGCAACTCTACACCTGTTCACGTAGGTCCCAAAGGGACCTGTGTGAATGAGGATATGATTTCACTTTCTCATAAAGAAAGGAAATTCTTTGCAAAAAACTTTGTTAATGCACCAGGTAGGGTAACTTAATGCAGCAAAAGTAGAGAATGTGGTATTAGAGTTTTGAACTCTAACTCCCTACTACCACCCCCAAGCAGCAAAAGGAAAAAAAAATCATTACAGTTTTGGCTAGCCTGAGTCTTGGCAAATTGGGGGGGTTCTTGAGATTTTTGGCCCTAATGCTCACTCCGTTCCATGAGCAAATAAGGTCAGATGTGATCTGATTTCTTCTGGCAGGGCACACAGTTTGTTGGCAACATGTGGGGAGACACAGTTCTGCATGTTTAAACACTATATCAGAATGAGTTGAGTATTAGGGTTGAAAATCTCAAGGAAGACCCCACCCCTGATTCGTCAATACTCAGGACAGCCAAAACCGTAATGATTATTTCCTTTTGCTGTGTGTGGGGGATGGAAGTGGGGAGGTAGGGTTGGAAACCCTAATGCTGCATTTCCCTACTTTGTGGCATTAAGTTAACCTAACTGGCACATAAAGTTTTTTTGCAAAGAATACATATATTTTGGGTTGAGTAGCGGTTTCTATGTTAAACCTCGATGTTTGCACTCCAATATCTTCACAACCATTCAACAGATTTCCATGACATTTTGCATGCAAGGTCTCATGTGATAGATCTCTGGATGTGTCAATTTTCATTTCAGTTGAATGTGTGGATTCTGAGTTCTGGATAGTGCAGAATTGAATTTTCAAATGTGTTTCCTCATTGGTTTTGCTGTCTTTTTCTTTGAACTTGGCTACCGTCCAGAATGTTTGAGATTTTGGTCTGAAATGTTCAGGGTAGAAAGGGGTTGACCCACAGAAGTGCCTTTTGCTTGTTTTGGTGAAAACATATTAATCCATTCCAAAGTTATTTAATTTTGAAATTTTTAAAAATTGGTTTTGAGCATGCTCAGTAAGCACTTCCAAGAAAGCTGTATGAAAAGAAAAAGGAATCCTTTTTTCATATGGGGCCAGTCCTTTTTTGTGAGAAATAAAATAATTTTTTGTTTGCTGCCTTCTTGGTTCTGTTTTTTCAAAAAAAAAAAAACAATTCAAAAGCCACACAAATGACATCCTGTAGAGAGACTTAACTTATCTATCTGGTTCATCAGGACCCTCTTAGGTGGATTCTGCACTTAACTGTTGGAAAAATTACCCTCCAATGTGTTTTTGTTACATTTTCAATCCTTTTTCATGACTCGCTTTCTCAGTAAGTAGTTCAAAATAGCTGTATAAAATGAAAAAAAAAATCCTTTTTATGTTGCTTGCATGCATGTGCAAGAAACATAGTGCCATCATCGGAGATTTCAGAGGTGTGTCACCTCCTCCTCCAATTCAGTCAGTTGAGCTGGCAGGCGAGGCGCCTGTAAGCCAATGCATTTTGGAGCTGTCTATGATTCAGCTCCAAATGCAGTGGCATCTGATCTGAAAGAGAGCCACGCTTCAGTAAGCAGCGATAAGGCATAGTTCCCCTTTCACATGCAGGCGCATGCGTTTCACATGTACTGTGTAGCCAACGGGGTGCCCAATCCCCATCGGCTGAGCTGCGTCATCCCCCAGTAGTTGATGCCACGCTGGGAGCCCACCCCAGCGTGGCAATCAGTCCTTTGGCCGACGGGGGTGCCCAATCCCCTGTCAGCTGAATGGCCCCATCCTTGTGCCATGCTGGGAGCCCACCCCAGCGTGGCAAGCGTCCCCGATGTCTTTTTTTAAACCTATAAAACAAAAGCGGTCCCGCGTGCGTCCCCGACCCCTCCCACAACCTGCACCCACCCTGCGCACCAGCCACCCACCCCTCACCCCATACTTACCTCCAGACTCTGGCGCGATGATCTTGGTGGACCGGGAACACGTCTGCACTCTTCAAAGCCGACCGCGAACTGAGGAAATGCGGTAAGCTGTATAATGGGCTAGATGGGGGTTCAACTTGTTGCATATCTCAGGCATTTGGGAATTTTTGGACCAATTTTCAACATGGGGTTTTAGGACCTCTTCTCATGAATGATGTCACTGTCATGGCGTTATTCGGCCCAAAGGGTGATTTTGTGCAGTGACTGTGCAGTGACTGCAAAATCACCCTTCAGGCCTGAATACCACCATGACAGTGATATCATTCATGAGAATGGGTCCCAAAAACTCCATGTTGAAAATTTGGTCCAAAAATTCCAAAACATTACTGTTTTACGAGCGTGCATTGCGCAGTTCCTACGCAGGCTCGTAAGTTCGTAAAATTTCAATATTTTCACTCCAGATTTTCAACATTGCCATTTTACCACACCTTCTTATGAGTAGTACAGCTGTCATTTTTCACATCCTACCCAAAATGTGTTTCCGCTCTTGTAGCACAGAATGGCGCAGTCGGTGTGCGAAATCAATGTACAGGACAAATTAAGAAAATCACAGTGACACTGTTCATGAGCAGAGGTCTTAAAATGGCTATGTTGAAAATTTGGTGAAAAAATTCCTAAAATGACTGTTTCTGACGTCGTTCGCCGAGTTCCCATGAGCTCGTAAGTTCACAAATTTTCAATATTTTTCACTCCGATTTTCAACATTGCCATTTTACCACCTCCTCATGAACAGTACAGCTGTCATTTTTCACATCCTGCCCAAAACATGTTTCTGCCCTATGGCGCACAATGGGCAGTCGGTGTGCAAACTCAGTGTATGGGACACATTAAGAAAATCACAGTGTCACTGTTCATGAGCAGAGATCTTAAAATGGCAATGTTGAAATTTAGTGAAAAAATTCTAAAAATGACTGTTTTCACGGTGTGCGTGCTGTTCCTGCGTTCGTGGGTTTCGAATTTTCAATATTTCCACTCCAGATTTTCAACATTGGCATTTTACCACACCTCCTTATGAGCAGTACAGCTGTCATTTTCACATCCTGCCCAAAACGTGTTTCCGCCCTATATGTAGCATAATGGCGAGTCGGGAGAAACTCAATGTATGGGACACATTAACAAAATCACAGTGACACTGTTCATGAGCAGAGGTCTTAAAATGGCTATGTTGAAAATTTCATGAAAAATTTCTAACAATGACTGTTTCACGAGCGTGCCTTCTTATTCTCATGCGCTAAATAAGTTCGAAATTTTCAATATTTGCACTCCAATGACTTCCAAATACCTAAACAGCACATAGAAGCAAGCAACATTCGGCATTGACAAATGCTTGTTTGTTTGGGGCCAATCCTTTCTCATTAGAGGAAAAATCTTATTTCTCTGGTGTCTAGTGTCACCCTCCACCCCTCTGATTGCCGTCCCTGCATTGTTTAATATTTTCCTGGAGTCTAGTGGCACCCTCACCCTCCGATTGCCATCCCTGTAATTACAAATCCCCATTTATCTGAAACTCAGTTAACCAAAACTGAGTGATGTCCCCTGCAGAGAGCTGTTAAAACAACCATTAGCATGTTCATTGCTTCATTGTCCAATTAGCAGTCTGATTAGGAGTTCTCAACAGCTGCTGTAATTAGCTAAACAGGTGGTGAATAGGGTGTTAAATGAGATTAGGCAAGCATTTGCTGGAACCCCCCCCCCAGTGATGAGCCACAAGGTCACACCAGAACTGTTTGTGCCCACTAGCAACAGTACCGAGACATAGTCTTGTACATAAAAACCCATCTGTCACCCTGCTCAGTCATCTGGACTGTACTTCAGTTAATACTACTGTAAAACCACTGCAAGTTCAAAGTTTTAATACCACAGCACAGCGGCAGCACAGAAACCTCCACAGCATGGAAACCGCCCCAGTGATCAGCCATGAAGTTTCTTAGCAACCTGACAAGTAAGCAGTCTTTAAAATCATATTTTAAATGCAGGCTGATTGGGGGGGTGCTGTGGAGCAGACAATATGGAGGACATTTCCTTTTGAGCTCTGAACACCTTTACTATATAAAGTTAAATGTATTGATCTTTTTGGCCCAAATTCAACTTTAAAATAACTCTACTCATGTACAAACAACTGTAGACTGGACAATGGGTCCAAAAAAGTATCACAAACACACCGCGCCAAATCTGGACATCTATTTATCCTTCAAGGCTTGTTCGAGGAGCGCTGGGTCTGGGCCGTTGTCCTTGGTGGCCCCTCACCCACAGATTATGGCAATCCTTCAAAAAATAAAAGCTAACGGGGAAGAAACCAATCACCGATTGGCAGCAGTGGAGGCTCAGTTCAACAAACTCAATACCAGGGTACAAATCAATGAATCCCATATCTCTGAGCTTACCACTGACCGAGACCGCCAGATGGAGAGGAATGCAGCATTTGTTCAGGATCTTCAGTTTCTCAGGGCCAAGGTGGAGGCCTTGGAAAACTCACAAAGACAAGCCAATATACACATTGTGGGCTCTCCACCCAGATTTGCTGGCACTACAGAAATAATTACAGTGGTTACTAGACTTATCTTTACTGACCTTAATCTTTTACCTGAGGATTCCAGGGTAAAGGTAACCAAAGCTTTTGCTATTCCTATCGGAGCCAGAGCACGCAGTAAGGGCGGATCACACCTGTTAATGGTCATTGTAACTCTCTCTCCAGCCCAGAGGCTCGAATCCCATTACTACAGGCAGCCAGGCAACATGGGGAGATAGTGTGGGAGGGCAGCAAAATTGCACTTTTTCCTGACATATCATCTCAGATGTAGAATAAGAAAAAAACGTGCAACTCACTAAAAAATCCCTGCTTGAGAACAACATCACAGCCCAGCTGCTTTTCCCAGCGAGGCTTCAAATCCGCCATGCAAGCAAAACGCATCTGCTTTCAGACCCAGAAGCAGTGACTACATTTGCAACAAAACTAATAGAGGCCCAGTCTACTACCAAAGGACATGAGGGAGCCGAAGAGAATGACTAGGACACTAATGACTGAACATAGAAGGGGTTCCTTTCTGGATCCTTGCTTTCTTTTTCATACTTGTATGGAATTATTGAATAAAGGGGCTGCTCTCAGAGATGGTATATGGTAATCAGTTATATATAACCTTAAGCATGTTGGCAATGTTCCTCTGTTTATATACCTGACATGCAAGTTTGTTCTGCCTATGAAGGGAGCAATTTTATTTAGGGGTGGGATCGCACCTCACTCAATTTGTGAACTTAATTTAAAATAAAACCTGACAAATGTCCTGTCTCCTTACTGGTCATCTGGTATGACCTAGGAGGCAGGGGTGGAATGTAACTTAATTGAGACCAGGCAACCTAATAAAGGACCATGAAGCTCTCTTTTAAGGGTTACTCAGCCCTCCACTCACATCGCTATCCCACGTGGAGCAGAAGTAATGGCAAAAATCCTTCGAGCCTACAGACTGGTGAAAGCGTACTCTCCTACATTATTATCAGGCTAGAAATTGACTCCTGGGTACTACAGGGTGCTTCAGTTGTGAAGAACAGACAATATTTTTTTTTCTTTTCCTTTAAACATCTGTACATTTTGTAATGACGGAGTGTAGACTTACTGTTGTTGTCATAAGGTTTGCAAATATGGTGTATGCTGTATTTCACAAAATCTTATAAATAAAAAGTTTAAAAAATAAATAAATACAGACTGATTAATCTGACTGTAAGTGTTTTTCAAACCCCCCCTCACCCTAAGTTTGAAGATTTAATGCCGTACCACAGCGGCAGCATGGAAACCTCCACAGCTGGAAACCACCTCAGTGATGAGCCACAAGATTTCATGCCAACCCGACAAGTAGGCAATCATTAAATTTTATTTTAAATGCAAGCTGATTAATACGAGTGCAAGTGTTTTTGACCCTCCTCCCAAGTTTGAAGATTTAATGCCGCAGCACAGCAGCAGCATGGAAACCTCCACAGCATGGAAACGGTTTGACTCAGGGAAGCATTTAATGATTAGAGGGTGGGAGCTGAGCAGAGGGATGAAGAGGGAGGGGGAAGATTTGGGAACAATGAATGGGAAGACTGACCAGGGCTGGAGGGTGTCTGCTGAGCAGGGATATGGAGCAGGAGGGAGGAACAAAGAACAATGAAGAGGAAGGGAGGCCAGGGTTGGAGGGAAACTGCCTTAGTGTAAGCTTTCTAAATACTGTACAGTATTTAACCAAGTAAGTCATCTTTAACCAAGTATGCCTTTTACGTATTTAACACTGCAAATGTTAGGCTTTTAAAAGCTTTAAAATGCTATAGAATGCTTTACTGTACTTACGCAGATCAGCTGCTCATTGTGAGTTCTGAAATGCATTGAAACCTCACTTGACTGAAACCCCATTTATCCAAAGATTTTTTATGTCCCTCAAGATGTTCGAATAAATGGAGTTTTACTATTACTTTTGCCATGGAGTTGAGTGGCACCCCCCACCCTCCGATCACCGTCCGTGTGATTATTTATTTTTTCCTGGTGTCTAGTGGTGTTCCCCACCAACTGATCATGATCCCCATTTATATTTATTATTTCCCCTGGTGTCTAGTGGTGTCCCCCACCAACTGATCATGATCCTATTTATATTTATTATTTCCCTGGTGTCTAGTGTGTCCCCACCAACTGATCATGATCCCCATTTATATTTATTATTTCCCTGGTGTCTGTGGTGTCCCACCAACTGATCATGATCCCCATTTATATTTATTATTTCTGGTGTCTAGTGGTGTCCCCACCAACTGATCATGATCCCCATTTATATTTATTATTTCCCTGGTGTCTAGTGGCACCCCCCAACTGATCATGATCCCATTTATATTTATTATTTCCCTGGTGTCTAGTGGCACCCCCAACTGATCATGATCCCCATTTATATTTATTATTTCCACTGGTGTCTAGTGGTGTCCCCACCAACTGATCATGATCCCCATTTATATTTATTATTTCCCCTGGTGTCTAGTGGTGTCCCCCACCAACTGATCATGATCCCCATTTATATTTATTATTTCCCCTGGTGTCTAGTGGTGTTCCCCACCAACTGATCATGATCCCCATTTATATTTATTATTTCCCCTGGTGTCTAGTGGTGTCCCCCACCAACTGATCATGATCCCCATTTATATTTATTATTTCCCTGGTGCCTAGTGGCACCCCCTTCAACTTCCGAACACCATCCTGCCTGTCAATCGATGTCTTTCTTTACCTGTAAAAAAAAATGGTCCCTTGCTAATCTGACCTTCCCCACCTCAATCTCCTACTGAGCACCCACCACCCCACACCCCCCTACACCAGCCACACATCCTCACTCATCTGAACAGGTCCCAGTGTGAAGATTCACTTTCTGATTGAAGACACGTCTTGCTGCTGGAAACCGATGTTACATGAGAAAAAGGCAAGGCAAGCGGGTCAATCTATTTCAATGGGGTTTTCAACTTTGTTGCATAATTTTGCCATTTTGCATATTTTGAGCTCAAATGTTAAATCCCAATACTGACACTGTAGTTGAGCATTTGGGGTGCTGCACTTCTGGTGCCGTCTTTTTGGATGAGATGTTAAACAAGGTCCCATCTGCCTGTTCTGGTGGTAGTTCAGGTGGATGTTAAAGATACCATGTCCCATGTCACTTCTCGAAAAGAGTAGGGGAAATTTTTATTGAGACAGAAAATATATTTACAGTACATTACTTACAAAATCATAATAATAAAACAAACATTATAAAAATCTGAAAAACAACACAAAAATACTCTATTTGTGCCCTTAGTATACCTTCTTCACTAAAGTTTTTTTTTTTTTTAAAGTTATGGGTATATCATTGTCCATCACCCATGGTAAACTTTTCCAAAGTTCCATTATTTCTTCTCTGTCTAAATGCTTTTTCTCTTCTGTGTACAGATGTTTTAAGTCCTGTGTCACTCTATTCAGCAATTCTATATAAGTCCCATCTTTTTGTTGTAGGGTAAATAAACATCTGATTATCCATATGTTCCATTCAAAAACTGTTACAATGACTCTTAAAATGCTTATATTCCATTTTCTCCAAACTTTTGAGAAGGAGCCATACATAAGATTTTCATATGTTATTGTATACACAGAGTTCTTTCCATTGTTGCCTACAAAATGCCAAACACCTGAAATAAAGAGCAGTGGAATAGCAAATGTTGTATGGTTTCTTCTTTTGAATACACTGTCTCCTGCTAAATAATCTTTCTTGCTGTTGTTTGTGTTTGTGATTTGATATAACATTTATTTTCTCATGGCATAATAACCATGTAAATCCCACATATGTGGTGGGATTCTATTATTATTTAATAGTGTTTTTATCAAATCAAATCAGTTTATTTATATGGCGCCTTTCAAATGATCAGATGCCACACAGAACAATTAAACAGTTACAGCGTAATCACATACATTATAAATGGTATAAAAGGGAAACTAAAACAATATTCCAGTTATTCCCCAAATACCTGGTTTCATGAAAAAGTTTTAAGGCCTTTTTAAAACCCTCCACAGTTGTGCACTCACGTAGCTGATGGGGTAGAAAATTCCAAAGGGTAGGTCTGCATGCATAAATGCACAAGCCCCAGAAGATTTCAAATGAACCCTTGAAATCTCTAGCAACCATTTGTCAGTCGAATGGAGTGATCACCCAGGGCAGTAAGGGACCAGGAGCTCTTTCAGGTAGGCTGGACTCTGTCCATGTAGGGCTTTATAAGTCAGAAGACCGACTTTGAAGGTAATTCACCACTGTACTGGCAGCCAGTTCAGTTTACGCAGCACTGGAGAAATATGACAGGACTGAGAGGTTCCTCTCAATAACCGGGCCACTGCATTCTGCATCAGCTACAGGCGGTGAATATCCACCCCGAAGCCCTAGGTATAAGGTGTTGCAGTAATCCAAGTGCGAGGACATAAAGGCATGGACCAATATAGGAAGGCCACTCATGGAATGAGATGCTTGACTCCGGAGATATTCCTCAGTTGATAAAAGAGAATTTGATGATGGCTTGACACCTGCAAATGCAGTGTCAGTTTGTCTTCAAATATTACCCTCAGGTTTCATACCCGTTTTGAGGTCAGAAGTGACAGACCCTCAAGAAAAGTCCAGAGGGTGAGCTCACCACCAGCCCCCTATCTGGTGACCCTGGTCCACTACCAACACCTCAGTGTTTCCAGAGTTCAACATCAGCCAGCTTGAACTCATCCAGTCCTGGATTTCAGTGAGGCAGCTGTTTAATACAGAGAGGGCACCATCCTGGTCAGGCATGAAAGAAAGGTAGAGCTGGATATCATCAGCATAGCAGTGAAACCTCAGCCCATACCTTCTTACAATGTCTCTGAGGGAAGCATGTACACTGCAAACAACATGGGGACAGCACCAACTCCTGAGGAACCCACATTTATAATGGCACTGGGGTCAGAGGAATAAATTCCTGACACCAACCTCTGAGTTCTTCCAGTAAGGAAAGATGAAAACCACCTAAGGACTGTATCTGACAGGCCACAGATGAACCTCAAGCGGTCAAGAAGAACCCCATGGTCCACAGTGTCAAACACTGAAGAGAGCTTGAGGAGAACCAAGATGGAGTGATTCTTCCACTCTCTAGCCATCAGGAGATCATTGAGCACCCAAACCAGCCCCGTCTCAGCCTCATACGAAAACCGGACTGGAGAGGCTCATAGACATCATGGATGGTCAACTGGTTCCCCAGTTGTATGGCCACTACTTTCTCGATCACCTTCCCCATAAAGGGGAGGTTCGAGATTGGTCTGTAGTTTGCATGGCAGTCTGGGTCCAGGGAATCTTTCTTCAGGAGAGGGTGTCACCACCACCTCCTTCAGGGAGCTAGGAAACTCACCTGTTTCCAAGGAGCACCTTTTAGTGGTTGTAAATGTTGAGGTGGACATTTCTCAAATACTGTCTCTGCTAAACAGATGGTATTGATCAGGTGAGAATTAAGCTGTTTCTTTCATAGAGTTATTACCATTTGGTATGAGATTTTCCATTGTTTTAACCTCAGGAATATTTCTCTCAGGTATTCGGGTGTCATTACTGTCCTACGTACAGTAACTAATTTATTTTGTTCCCATTGTTGGAACCAATTCTTTCAATTTTCATAAATTAAAGCTTCCCATCCAACATTCTGATTAATAATTACAGGTCTTAGGTACTTATTAATAACATACTGTTAAAAAAGAATAGAGGATTAAGCATATTCATTCCTCCCTGTTTTATAGGAAGATATAAAATATCTATTTTTATGAGATTCAAACGACTCTCCCGGAATGCTTGGAAAAAAAGGCTTAATAATGTCATTTCATATTTTTTGGGAGGGGGAAATTATAACTTACGAATATAAAAACTGGTATCAGGTAAGTTTTTATTAAATAAATTAATTTCTTTTTCCCTAATTTCCATTTGTTCCATTTTGCTACCTGTTGTTTTCCCATGTTGATTTTAGCATCTCAATTAAGCTCACACATGTTACCAGGTCCAAAGTGTGCTCCTAAGATTCTTATAGGGTCTGGCTGTATTAAAATGCCATCAATTTCTGCCCTGTATTTCAATGTATAATCCAGCCTTTGGCCTATACATTTTTGTAAATTTAAAGATGTTCTGGATATTTCTCCAAAGGCCTCATATTCTAACTACTGTTCCAATAAAATTTACATCTTGCACTATCACATTCATATCATCCGGGTAAGCTAGTATTTTGTGTGGAGAGCTTTGTCCTGAGATTTGTATAGGAAGAATCTGCATGGAAGTACTGATTTTCATAACAAAGGATCAATACAAAATGCATATAAGATCGGGCTTAGAGGACAGCCCTGCCACACCCCTCTTTGTAGCTGTATCACGGGTCAGCTCCAACTGTATATAAGTGGTGTCACTGTGAATGATATATTTTTTTATCCACATTATTACATTGTTAGGGACTTTGTAATAAGCTAAGACCTCCCATAAAAAATCATGGCACACTAAGTCAAATGCTTTCCTTTGATCCAAAGATACTAAAAAACATCCAGGGTGCTATTTTGCCTCTTTCCACCAATTCTGTTATTAAAGTAAGATGGTCAGAAATGTTTCTGCCTGGTATTGAGCAGGCCTGTGCTGGGAAATTACTTTGTGCTAGCTGTAATAGTCTCTCTGCCAATATTTTCATTAATAACTTGAAGTTCTGTTTAGGAGACTAGTAGGTCTCCAGTTTTGTAAATAGGTTCTATCTCCTTTTATATAGATAGACTAAAGTACCTGAATTCATTCTTAGTGGCATGTGATTATTAATTAGAATATCATTATGCACTGCTGTTAATTCTGGCAATAATTCAGTGCCAATAATTCTATAAAGTTCATTAGGGAGTCCGTCAGGGCCCAGGGTGTTTCCATTAACTAAAGAGGTAACTGCCTCCTGTACCTCTAATTGCTGGATAGGTTGGGAAACTCTATCCAAAATTTCTTTACTTAAATCTGTTATTACAGGTACCTCTAAAAAAGTTTTTAGATTAATTTGGCCTGATGGTAGAGGGGTATACAACTTATCTGTATGTTCTGTGACAATTTTTAATATATAATTTTTTGTTGTGAATAACTGATCATTGTTGTCCCTTATACTCATCATATCTTTCTTTAATATTTGTGCGTAATGGCTATCAAACAGGTAGACTTCATCTTTAGACCCCTGTATTCCAAATTGTTGCTGAAATTATAAAGATTTGGATTTAAAGGAATGAAATTCCACTAATTCTTTTTTATTTTACTGATTTGTACTGATAAGTCTTGTCCAGTCTCATGGGACATAGAAGTTGTTGGAATTGTCTTCTATTTCTCAAATATGTCAGGTATTTTGTGTTACTCTTTAGTTTGCTCTAATGTTTTAATAATTTTTGTATTTCATATTTAGTATCTTCCCACCATATAGTGGGATCATTAAAAAGGATGTAGACTGATTTCCTAGCACTGATTAAGTCTTGTAAGGCTTGTGAAATAAATTGGTTGCAGAGCAAAGATAAATTAAATTTCCATGTCCCTGGTCCTCTAATGATGGAGTTTTTTCAAACCTGATCGACAGTAGGTCATGATCTGAAAATTCTGTGGCTGCACATTTGCTGATAATGTTTTCATACCTATAGAAGTAAAAAAGAAATCTATTCTTGTTGTTAGGTGCCCTTTAGAAATGTAGGTGCATGTTTGCTATTATGAAAAGTACGTGTCCTGAAACTTCATTTTTTAATTAGTTGTTGTAGCTGTATTCGAATTGCAGTACATTTTAGTTGTTCTTGCAGTAGTACTTTTGTCTTTTTAAGGCCAAGGTGCAGTTAAAGTCTCCTGCAAAGACAGCTTGGTGTACTGTGTATAAAAAGGGCTGTAACTGCTTAAAAATCTCAATTTTTGCCATTTTTGATTGTGGTGCATATATATTAATTAGTCTATATGCTTTTTAAAATATGCTTACATCCATTATTAATACCCTACTGGGTATTAAATCAATCAACCGTCTTTCGGATGAGACGTTAAACCGAGGTCCCATCTGCCTGGATTGGTGGTAGTCCAGGTGGATGTTAAAGATCCCATAGCACTTATCGAAAAAGAGTAGGGGAATTTTGTGGGGGAAAAAGAGAAGTAGAATTCAAAACCAGTATAGCTGTACAAACAAGAAAAAGCTAACACCAAAAAACAGAATCAGATCTACTAGAACAGAGTGTAACCAAAGAAACAATACAGACAATACACAAAGGACAAACGAGAAAACCTATCTCAAATAAAAGCAAAAAAAAAAGAACTTAGTAAGTCTTAGTCAATTATACCATAATATACCATCACACACTTTCCACAGGCATTTCAACTGGGAAGTTGTAAGCTGTCTTGAATCTGTCTCATAGACCTGCTTAATCACATTAGTTATTAAAAGTAATAATACATCATATGGAATATGCTGCTGTTGTAGTACCCACTTACACCTAGATTGCCATAGATAATATTTTAGAACAACAAATACGACCTGCAATGTGTCTGTTGAAAACAGTTGCCAACCAAGTGGTCATAACATAGATCAACTCTGGATAAGTAAGAGAATTAAACTTCATGCATCTTCCATTGATCAGCCAAGAAACTCCAAAACTGTCGAGTATATATACATTCTAGAAACAGATGTTCCTGAGTTTCCAGAATCTGGTGCAGTGGACGTAAGCAATACTTTTCCTGTATTGCCTTATGTTTGTTATTATTTTTAACATTCAGTTTACCATGCAAAGTCAACCATACTAGATCCCAAACAAACACTGGTAACCTATCATTAGACAATTGTAAAAACTGTTCTCGACTATTGTGTTCTATGCAATATGGCAATATCAGGGGTTCCAAGCATTGAGGCCATACAATAGCATCATAGACTTCTATCCGTTTAGTTAACGTCAACACAGTATAGTCTACCTTCCAGGTAATAAGTTGCTGAAACATGTCTTTAATAACTGGGGGAACCACTTCAATTCTAGAGAATAATCTAGTATTCCTATTTTCCCAAGCTCTCAAACCGGCCTAATCCATTCAAGCAATAAACCTAGACAACTCTTACTGTGTGGCCGATTGATTTCCAGAACATTGAAATAAAGAAAAATACTAAAATAAAAAGCTGTAGGGTGAAGCATATCTAAACCCCCATTTTTTATACTCCTATATGTAATGCGTCATTTCACAGGATTTAACCTACTACCCCACAAGGCCCTAAAAAATAAACTATACAACCTGGTATATAAAACTTCGTGAGGGGATAAACATAACCAGGGCCACTGGAAAATTAGAGCCATGATTATATTGCAGAAGCCCAAGTTAAAAGCCTTCCGCCAAAAACACACTTAAACACACTTCTGATCTTGCCCACACACCAACAAAGTACCCACACACCAGCAAAGTCCACAGCGCCCACCTGCAAGTCCAAAATTACATTGCCCACCCACCTGCACTCCAAAGGACAGTCCATCTGTGTCCCACTGCAGAATTTCTCCTGATGTGCCCCGATGTGCCTCCATAGCCCCCGATGTGCCTCCACAGCCTGTAGACTGGTTTTTCTGGCATGTGACGCACTTCCCAGTGATGTCACTAAGCCAAGAGGCCAATTGCACCAGTCGGACATTGGCGCTCTTTTTAAGTGCTTTGCTCCCCCTCAGGTCCACCAAAACCACGTAAACGAATGCGGACCGGTGAGGGGGAGCTACCTGAGAGAAGCGAGAGGAGGAGACAAGTGAGAGGAGCAAGCAGAGCAAGCACACGAGCTGTGAGGAGTAGCCAGCCAGTTGAGGGACAGAACGAGAGAACCTGGAGCAAAAGCAGAAGACGTGCAGCAGAGGGGAACAACACAGCAGAACGCGGAGCAGAGGGAGAGCTACTGACTGCTGGCTAGCCTCTAAATTTCATAAAAAGAGCAGTATCATTGGCTGCCAATTTGCTTTCTGTGCTGCCAGCTTATTTGTGGAGACTGCTACCGTTGCTGTGGACCTGAACTATACTACCAGGTATGTATATGATTTTCTATTTTCTGCACAGAGGGTTCAGCTAGGGGGCAGCTGCTGTAAAACATTTGTGTGTCCCCCTCGGAGGGAGGGAGGGCCCTGATGGGAGGAGGCATTTCTTTAAAAAAATTGTGCCTCTCAGAGGGAGGGTGGGAGACCAGGAGGGTCCAGCTGCTCTAATCATTTTGTGTCCCCCTCGGAGGATGGGAGGGAGCCTTGGTGGTGAGGGTGACCCAGAGGGTCCAGCTAGGGGGCAGCTGCTAAATAATTTTATGTCTTCCTCAGAGGGAGTCCAGACTGAAGGATGGAGAAGAAATGCATAGTGTTTCAAATGTACAGATTGCTGTGGTTCCTTGGAGATGGAGTGGAGGGGTGGGCATGGCGGACTGGCACACATGGTAAAAAAAATTGTTCTGGCCTCTGGTGAGTGAGCAGGGTGGGGCGGGTGACCAGAGTGGCACAGAACAATTTTTTTCCTTCATGTATGGCAGTTGCCTGGGTCCGTCCCTCGCTCCCGTGGTGTGTTCTTGATCACTGCTGTGGTTCCTTGGAGATGGGAGTGGAGGGGTGGGCCTGGCGGACTGGCACACATGGTAAAAATAATTGTTCTGGCTTCTGGTGAATGAGCAGGGTGGGGCGGGCAACCAGAGTGGCACAGAACAATCTTTTCCTTCATGTATGGCAGTCACCTGGGTCCGTCCCTCACTCCCGTGATGTGTTCTTCATCGCTGCTGTGGTTCCTCAGAGATAGGAGTGGAGGGGAGGGCCTGGCAGACTGGCACACATGGCAAAAAAAATTGTTCTGGCCTCAGGTGAGCGAGCATGGTGGGGTGGGTGACCAGAGTGGCACAAAACAATTTTTTTTCCTTCATGTATGGCAGTTGCCTGGGTCCATCCCTCCCTCCCATGGTGTGTCCTTGACTCGCTGCTGTGGAGGGGTGTGCCTGGTCAGTATGAAAGGTAGCAAGAAAACTGCATTTCTGGAGTATTTTGTTCCATGGATACTAGTAAGTCTATGGGCAAGCTCAGCACCACGACAAGGCAACTCCAGGAGCTGAGGTTTTGAAACCAATCTGCCCAGCTTAGAACATTGTGGGATGCAAACTAGTGGAGTGATATTGGAGGATCAAGCATCCCAAGGAACATTCTCCTCCCTCTATGCACTGATGCTCTAGTTCAAGTCTTGATTTTTTTTTTGGTTTAATTTTGGTTTAGTTAAATTACACCATGTCTACACCACCACCAAAGCGCTTCCGTCTTTCTCACGAGAAGAGGCCAGGACCTTCATGTCTGCGTATCTTGTGCGTGCCTAGGGATCGGGTTACGTTATATCCGGAGGATCTTTGAGGATGGAGGATTGTTGTTTTGTCGTGCTTGTACTTTCCACAATCGACTTCATGTGGAAGCATACAGTTGACATGCACATGAAGTCGCAGAAACATCTAGAAAGAAAGAAGCTGCAAAGAAAACATGCAAAGTAAGTACTAGTTGCACAGATGTTTGCAGTTATTTTATTTTTACATAGTCGGTTTGTTTTTCCCCTTTGGTGACTGGTATCTGCTATGTCCCTGCCTACCAAGTCCATCTCATCTCTGTCTGGCACCGTGGAACCCAATTTCTCCCCCCCAGTGCACATGTGCCTTGTTCCTGCATCCCCCTTCCTTGCTGCTAGAGTTCAAAACTACCACCTGGCCTCTAAGAGCAAGACAGCAGATTCCCACCCCCACTCAGGACAGGAGAGCAGCCAATTGGACACTCGATCCTCTCCCCTCCCCACCAACCTGATGTTGTTCTCAAACAGGTTGCCAGTGTGGCAGGAGGTAAAGCTCAGAGCTCCTCAGCCCTCCATGACACTGCGCTGGCCTAGCCTACAGTTTGTTTTTGCCTGTAAAATATTAAATCTTGTTTGCTTTTGTTTTGTTTTCCAGGCACAGTTTATTTCCCCTGTGACATATTAATTCTGTTTTTTTTATGTGTTTTAGGCACACCTCTATGACAGCAGTAGCTGACTTCGTGTTTCAGTCGAGCAACAGAATCTTCCATTGAACAGAAGGAATTTGTTCTGGACTTCATCCACTGTTTGACCCGTGCAGACATACCACTGGAGAAGGCTTCTGGCTTTCAAGAGTTCTTAAAGAAGCACACAAAACAAGGTGGTAGTCTTCCAGGACCAGCACAGCTTCGGAGCACGCACCTCCAAGAACTTCGGCCTGATCACGAACAGTCCCCAAAAGAGGCGGTGGAGGATCAAGATGTCTTTATTTTTCTGGATGAGACAACAGATGCCTGTGGTCATAGCGTGTTGGCTATTTGGCCCAACCATTGCTTAATGTTGGGAAGCAGCCACTCCTAATTGGTGTTCAGTTTTTGCATCATGTGAACAACACCACAGTATCCCAAGCTCTACTAAAAGTGCTAAACACCAATGGGGTGAACTTCAATAAAGTCTTTGCCATTGTCACGGACAGTGCAAGTTATATGCACAAGACTTTTGAAACTGTGCTGTCCTGTGTCCTACCAAATGCAGTGCATGTCACTTGCATTGCCCACCTCCTCAATTTGATCTTGGAAGTCTGGGCGGACATACTGGATGACTTAAACACTGCTATTTCCTTTGTTAAAAAAAATATTTTGCCAGAGACCCAATGCGTAGGCATCAGTACTTTGCCTTCATGGAATCCAAGCAAGGCATTGTACCCAAGATGCCAGTATACACAGTGGTAACTTGGTGGTGCTCCTGGGTTAATGCTGTTCAGTATTTGGCAAACTATTTGCCTGTGTTAACAGAATTTGTTGAAATGCTACAATCTGATGCAGCAACCTTGAATCGCCTGAAGTTCTTATTGAAAGGCAAAGCAGCAGAGCTGGTGACACAAGCAACTTTTGTTGTGGAACACTCTTCTGAACTTGTCAACCTTATTCTACAATTGCAGTCAAGCACCCAGCCACAGGGACAGTCCATATTTGGAAGGGTGCAAAATGTGTATATGTTTTTGGACTTCTGTGCCACCGCTGGGGAAACTGAATACAGACCAAATACAGTAGAAATGTTGTCCCACTATCAGTTACATGAAAATCAAAACTGTGTGAACCTTTTTCAGAAGGTTATGTTGGACAGCAGTGAGAAACTGAACAAAATTTTAAAATCTCATCCCTTAGTCGGCACATTCAAAGCTGCCCGAATCTTTGACCCAAAGCAGCTGCCAACACTGGACAAGGAAAAAGTAAAACACACCCAGGAGCTACCATCTCTGGCTGGTGTTTCAAACTTTGAATGGCATGGGTACAGAACTTTCACCCAGTCAGTACCCAGTGACTATTTTAATATTGCTGAGTGGTGGAAAGCACAAAGGGATACACTTCCACATCTTGCTGCTGTGGCAAAAAGGTATATCTGGCTTCCTGTAAGCACAGCAGATGTTGAACGGACTTTTTCGCTGTACACAGACCTTTTAAAAGACAATCAGTGAAGTTTGACAGATGACAACGCTAGACTACTTCTTATGTTGAAGCACAATAAGAAATGTTAAAGATCTTTGTTGGATAACCATTGCTGCTCATTCTATGATGTAAAAATCCTTTCTTGATGATCTGGGGTGGTGGTGGTGGTACTATACTTTTACTGTAGAATACTAATAATGTTGTTTGTTTGAATTATTAGAGGTGGTGGTGGAGGTACTGCTTTGACAATGATGTTACTATTATAATGTATATTGTTTTTTGATCAGTCGTGGGTGTTTTAATAAAAAGTTGTACCTTTTGTGTGTGTCTGTGTTTTTTGTTTGTTTTTACAAAAACCTATACCTTTTGATGGCTGACTTTGATATGCATCACAAAGCAATTGAAATTGAAAACCCATACTTGTACCTCACAAAGGAAAATGTGTGCCCAGCAGCCCGCAAAATCACAGCAAAATACATGCAAAGTCCTGCAAAATCCCTGCAAAATTTTGGGAGAAAAAAGTCCCGCAAAATCCCCGCAAAATCTGCTAAACAATTCCGCAATTTCCCAGTGGCCCTGAACATAACTAATATACAAAAAAAGAGGTACAATTAAAGTTTTCAAGAGCAGTATCCTTTTTCTTTTAGACAAAGGCCCTTGAACCTAACTGCTAATATCCTTCTGCTTTCAGCAACTGCTTTTCCCAATTAGCAACAGCTGGATTAACATCACCAAGCTGAATTCCCAAAACAGTAATTGGATCAATCGATACTGAAATTCCTGCATACCTACCTATCCTATGGGTATCAGTCATAAACTGATATACAAAGCATTTATCCATGTTAATACTAGACCCAGAAGCAATGGAAAAATCTGTAAGCTGTTGTAAGATGACCTCTTCCCTAGTACATTCATTTATTAAAAGAACAACATCATCAGCGTAAGCAAGCACTTTCAGTGAGGGAAGGGAATGTACCAAAGATATACCTGTTATTCTTGAGCCATTAAGAATCAGTCATAAAAGAGGATCTATACCAAAAACATATAACAAGGGACTCAGTGGACAACCCTGTTTTACACCCTCTTTCAAACAAATTCTATCCCCTTTCCATCCATTCACCTTGGGCACTACTGTAGCTCCTTAATAGAGCTTCTTAAGCCAAGAAATATGTTTAACAGGAATCCCATATTGTTCCAAGACTAAAAATAAATAGTCCTGTGAAAGAGAATCAAAGGCCTTACGTTGATCCAGACTAAGCACCAAACCAGAGATACTCTGCTTCTGACCTCTATAAAACAATTCCTGGAGCAAAATCTAATTATCCTGAATACCTTGGGAACTACACAACCCTGTACATCACTAATAAGGAATGTGCACAACAAGACAATCTATTAGATTTTACTCAACAACTTAATGTCAGAATTTAACAAACATATAGGCCTCCAATTCTGTAATTTCATTCTATCATCCTTTTTATACAATAGAATCAACTCAGCCTTCACCATCCATTCCGGTATGTCAGGTAAGCTTGACAAAGTATTAAACAGATCACATAATACTGGGGCCAAAATATCACAAAAAAGTTTATAAAATTCTGCTGGAAGCCCATCCAGACCAGGAGTACTATTAGTTTTAGAGATTTGATAACATCCCTGACCTCATATACTGAAATGGGGGCCACAAGCTGTTGTACTTGATCCGGAGGAACAATCTGCAGATCCAATTGTGCCACATAAGACTCCATTTGACAAGTCTGAGGTTTAAATCCAAAAGTATCCCTAACATAAGCAGATACAATATGCAAAATAGAGATCTTATCATGACATATTGTCCCATCCTTGTCCATCAATCCCTCCATACATTTCTTCTTACAGGTACCTTGACTATCTTTGAAAGGACTAAACATCTGTTGTTCACCATGCGTGCCAAACCTCAATTCATGTTTAAGGGTTTTAACCCTATCATACTGAAATCTATACATAGCAGTTTTTGCTTGCAGAATTTGTGAGCTAAAATCTTGACCTGTAGAATCTGATAGAGAAATCAATCTATGCAAGTGCTTCCTACACTGTAAATAGCAAAAATAATCATTCCTATGCTTTAACCCAGCAGATTTTTGGAAAAAGGCCTTCATCCCAAGCTTTGTATCCCTCCACCAATCAATTAAAGAATCATACATACATTGTACTGAAAATCGAGCATCCCATAAAATCTTACATTCATCAAGTATACAAGCCTGTTCCAATAGAGAGATATTCAACTTCCAAGAGGGTTTGTCATGAGAAAGGCTCTCACCCCAAGAACATTCAACACATACAGTAGAGTCATCGGAAAAGACCAGATCCTGAACGTCTGACCGAGTAACCTGCAGTGATTTGGAAACCCAAATATAATCTATTCTGGTCCGTAATAATCCTTTATGGAAAGTAAAGCCACCAGTGGCATGAAATAATCTATAAGAATCCACTAAGTTAGCAGTAGTAACAATATCTTGTAAAGCATTAGAATCACAAAATAACTTGTCCGTCTGTAGACCCCTGTCTTCCCGCCATATACCACAGTTGAAATCCCCTCCCCAAATGATCATTCATGCTGTACATAAAAAAGGTTGAATCTTCCGCAGTAGGTCAACCCTAGATGCCTTGCCCTGTGGAGCATATACATTAATGACCCATAATCTCCTTGATTTAAAAGAAATGTCCAAAATCATAGACCTGCCAGGTTCTAAATCCACCAGTCGAGAGACCTTTAAATCAGCATTGGCAAACAAAATACGTAAGCCATCACATTTGTCAGACCCTACTGACCAGAAAGTGACTCCCCACTTTCAAGAAGAAGAACATAGTGCTATCTCCTTAGAAGTCTTAATTCTAGTATCCTGCAAAAGAACAATATCAGACAGAAAATGTTGCAACTTCTTCAGAATTAAATCCCTACGTATCCCACTCTTCATGCTATTAACATTTAAAGTCAAAATACAAAAGGCACCCATAAGGTAAAAAAAAAGACAAAAAAAAGAAAAAGTCAAACTCTGAATCATTGCTGAGAACGGGTCTTTCACTTATGCTTCCCAGCTACCCCATCCTCCATTTCTGAAGAAGTACCCATGGAATAGGCAACAGAAGAGGAATCCGATGCAGAATCCTCATCTTCCTCTTCAGTATCCCCAGACTTCCTCTGCTGATGTAATATATTAAATTTGTTGGACTGCAAAAGTTTTTTTCTTGGCCACAACTTTCCTCTCCTTTCCCTTAGGACCCAGAATCCCACTTTTTTCCCTCTGCCTCTTTTTTATAAGATACAGTCTGAAACGCTTGATCAGTATTTAACACGGGGGAGGGGCATAGTAGAAGAATCTGAAAAAAAAACATCTGTACTGGAGAATGGTACTATAGGGTCAGCCCTGGTATCCATGAGCATAGCCTCAGACTTGGAACTGGGTTCAGCTATAACACTAAGCTGATGCTCAAGAAGGTTCACTGGCCCAGTGATGTCTACCATCAGCTGGGCCTTCTGTACCAATGGCATTACATCAGCAGCCTGAGTGTTGGAAAGAGGAGTATGATGCTGTACATTCAGCAGACTGAACTCCGGTGGAGTTGCTCCTGCCTGTCAACAGGAGGGTCTTGCGCTCTGAAAAGGTCCTGCATCCGTTTCTCAGAAGCCTTAGTGAAGCCCTTTTTTTGGGCCTGCATGACTAGCACGTCATGTGATTGATGATCCACTGAGTTATGGGAGGCCCATGGACACTTAACAAAGGAGTGACCTTTCTCATCACAGAGATTACACCAAACAAATTTATACAGGTTGCAGCCAAATGACCAGTCTCCAAACAATGAGTGCACTTTAAGGAGTCACAAGCATTACTAAGATGTAATCTCGATCCAGACCTATGACAGGACTTAGGTTGCTCCGCGTGAGAACAGAGAACCCTGTCCCGCCCAGGAAAAAAAGCCAGGTAAATGGGAAATGCCAGAATTAGTCATAAACAATTTGCATTTGACTTTCCAACCACCAGTCCAGAATTGTTCAGAGTCTATATTAGGAACGGTGTTCCAACACCTCACAGCATTTTTCAACCAAAACAAAATATCAGCCAGCTCCACCCCCCCATTCCTAAATAAAACTGTAATAGTGTGTACAGCCAGTTTAGTAAGCGGGATAGCCAAAAAGGGATTCCAAAGAGGAGTATCCTTCAAGGAAGTATATTTAACCCAAAACTGATCCAAAGCCTCCACAGTTTTAAAGCTAATGTCATAATTATGGTCATCAGTATGGATCAAAGCAAATACTTCTGATGCATAAAACTTTAAAGAGTCCTTCAACAAACGTCTCCCAATATGCACTCTATCAGGAGGGTCCGATAAACCCCCTTTATAAAGCAGTCGAACTGCATTCTGTCTAGGAGCAGGTTCCTTAAGTGTAGGTTTAAACAGATCAGCCATTTGGAACAAAGGCTGAAATACCTTTCCCTTAACAGGGTTTTTTTAAAGCAGCTATTCCCTGGCCCATAGTCTGCAACCCTTCCCGCCTGAGAAGTAGCAGATTGCTCTTGTCCTGAAGCAATACTGTGAGAGGGGGCCATCTCTGAACCGGGAACTGGATCAAGAGCCGCAGGAGGCAAAGAAGTCCCCACCGTAACCCCTTGACCTGTAGCAGTAGAAGGCTGCAGTGCAACCGAGTCCTCAACAACAGTGGCAGAGTCTTGTAAAACTTTTCCCGTATTAGTATTCACTAAAGTGGCATATTGTTGCACAGTCTCATCCGCGGGGTCAGGAGACCAGCTGCCCTCTGTAGGAATCCAACCCACCGCCCGCAATGCAGGCGCAGTGTCACGCTCACTCCGCAGTGAGTCCACACTAGGTGTTGAATGAAAACTTGATTTACGTACCATCCCCAACTGTTTCCCGGGGTTACCGGGCTGCAGCATACCTGTTCGTGGAGCTCCAAGGGGTGAGTCATCCACAAACTGCACAACTTCTCTGGCAACCTCTGTCAGTCCCGTAACCAGTGCCGTAGACACACATCCGGGAACCACGTCAGAAAAAGAAGCAGAATCCCCACAGACAGAAAGCGTAAGTGCCACTTGTAAAACAGCGGGACTAGCTGAAGCTAGACCTCCCAACTCTGCCACAGAAGCTGAAGTAGAAATCCTTTCTTGAATGCCCGAAACTGCAGTGTCCTGTAACAGACAGGACGAGCCCTCCAAGGCAGACAAAGCAGGCGAATACGAAAGTTGCAAAGCCACTTGGGTCTCTAGTAGTGTCGAGGTTGGGGAGGAGACCCGCTCCCCCCCCTACCTCCCTGACATCCTCCTCTGTCGACATCCCAGGGCGAAATGGCCAGCAAGCTACTGACAGCAACTCCCCCTACCAGCGAGTAGGGGAATCTTTATTAAAATCAAAATGAAATCATAACAAATATGTGAAAAACAGTAGTACAGTGAAAAAATTGAAAAGCAAAACATAAATAAATATCGATACATATGATAAATAAAAAAGAAAACTTAATTCTGACTGAAAACCTCCCCCTCCCACATTCCAAAATTATAAAATGTTTCAGTAAAATCGAAACAAGTATACACAGGACATAAACATAGAAAAACAGTATGGGCAATATATACAGTTGTAAATCATCTCCCATCCTGGAAACGTAACATTGATTATAATCGGACAGACACAAACCCATTTTCCTTTTTTTCCCATGCCCTTAATCAGGGTACAAACATGTCCAAGAAGAAACAAAGAAAATGAAAATGAACATAAAATACTACAATAACAAACATTTTTATCCCCATTTTTTTTATATTTTGTACCCTTTCCTTCCCTACCTTCCTTTTACCCTTTATCCTTTTCTCCCTCTTTGCCCTACCAACCCATTCTACTCATTCCTCTCTGACCCAGAACTGGACCATAATAATTATATAAATCCAATTTCTAGCCAAAATCTAAAATAACAAATTTGTGCCATTTCTTTTCCTGTTGTGGAAAGGAAGATGTTTACATTCGACACATTTAAAAGTTTATAATTCATTTACAATAATTTGTGCCAGATTAGTTTCAGGGATATCCTGTTGTTGCAGAACTAACGCATCTGCTAGCCAAAGCCAATACAAAAATATACATGAATAATTTGTAATGTACTTATACAAATTCCTTCGTTAAGAACAGGACAAATACCATAATATAATAAATCCTGTAAAGGGGGGAGTGTTAACCAACTCATGTAATTTAACCATCTATTTTCCAGCACATCCCAAAACCTAACCGCATATGGACATTGAAAATACAAGTGATTCATAGTTTCCAGTTTACCCTTACAATCTGATCTTGGACAGAAACACTCATTTAATGCTTTATGTTTCTGATTACTCTTAACGTTCACCCTATTGTGAATCGCTAGCCAAACGGTATCCCACATATGAACCGGGATCCTGTTATTAGTAATGTAGCTAGAAATCTGCTGTTGTTGATAAGCAGAAAATCCTATCCAAGGGGAATCTGTAAAAAACTAATCCATTATCGATATATAAAGGACTTTCCGAGACATTTGTAATGCGCTTAGATAACTTATATCCACATTTTTATTTTATCAAAACTGAATCCCATAAATCTAATAGTCTAGGTTTTCGCTTACTTTTATGTAAAAATGCCATTTCTCCATTCTTCTAACACATGTTTAACATTTATAAATCCAAGCTGTATCCACCATTTCGATTCACTTCTAATCAATGGGGACAAATTAACGGAAAAAATATTGTAAAATAAAACACAATTGATTGATCATGTTTAAGCCCCCCTTCTTTAATCGGTTTATACAAAATATTCCTTTTGATTGGATTTAATCTACTACCCCAAATACAGGTAAAGAAAATCCGCAAAACTGAAGCCTCCAATTGTTTTTTTAAAGGGAATATAGCACTTAAATACAAAAATATGGGGATCAGAAATGTTTTTGTATAATACACCCTTTTTTTTGTTGTTTTCCATCGATTCCATACTTCCACCTTCTTCTTTGCTACTTCTAAAGCTCGTTCCCAGTTGAAAAGGGACATATCCCCTCCACCCCAATAAATCCCCAAGATCTTACAGGGCTGTTGGGCCACCGGAAACCCCCCAAAAACTGGAGGAGTGGTTAGACTCTCATTTAATCTTAAAATTTTTTGTTTTAGTAAGGTTTAAAGAGGCCCCTGTAATTTTCCCTATTTCCTGGATAAGATCTCTTGCTAAACAAAAAGAATATTCATTTTTTAATATTAAACACACATCATCAGCGTACGCTAACACCTTGCAATTAGAAGCCATAGAATCATTTATACCTTTAATCAATGGGAACCTGCTCAAAACCCACAAAAGAGGGTCCAAAACAAACACATATAGTAAAGGACTTAAAGGACATCCTTGCCGTAAACCCGTATATATGAAGTGTGGATCTCCTTTCCAACCATTTTCGTACGGAAGTACATATGCTAGAGCATAACAAAGCTTTATCCACCCAATAAAGACTGTAGGTAACCCAAATGCTAATAAAACGTTCCACAAAAAGGAATGCGATACTGTATCGAAAGCCTTGGCTTGATCCAGGCTAATTAAATACCCTGGCATCTCTAGCACCTCTGCATCAATCCTCGAGGCAGTTATAAATTCTCTTATAGTTAATAAGGCATCAGAAATGTTCCTACCTGGAACTGCACAATACTGCATGGGGCTAATTAGTGAAGGCATAATTACTGCCAATCTAGTCCCTAAAAGCTTTGCAAATATCTTAAAATCTACATTCAATGAGGTCAGTGGTCTCCAATTCCCTAAATCCTTAGTACTACCAGATTTATATAAAAAAATTAGTAATTCTTCATACATCTGGGTGGGCAAAATATTGTCTTCCAAAAAAAAATTATAAAGACGCAGAAAAACAACCGGAATCACAGAACATATTATTTTAAATAATTCGGTCAACAGGCCGTCTGAACCAGGAGCTATATTATCATGCAGGGAGTGCATGACCTTATCCATTTCTTGCAAAGTAAAAGGACTAAGTAAAAGAGAATTCTGAGAGCTGGTGGACTGAGGAATGGCGATGCCATCTGTAAAAAGACGTCAGCTGATGAGACAGATCCTGGTAAAGTTCCAAAAGTATCCTTAATATATTCCTCAACAATCCCCATAATACCTTTATTATCCCAATGTTCTACACCTGCAGAGTCTACAAGACTTGAAAAAATCCATCTATCTGTCCTAGTTTTACAAGCTAAAAATGGATTAACTTGTTCAGATCTCCCCTGAGTACCAAACAATTATTCTTTCTGTAAGGACTGCATTCTAGAATATTGATAGTCTTTCATCTGCTGCCTTACACTATCTATACGATCCCTTAAATCAGGTACCCCCAAACTTTGTTGAGATAATAATATACCCAATTGTCTTGAAATTCTAAGTATTTATCCCTTTTGTTTGTGCCTATATGAACCCACTATTTTAAAAACTCGATTAAACATATTTTCAGATCTGACCACCAAAGTACTATATTTTCTACAGTCTAAAGTAGATACTTTATCATTTATAACCTCTTGCAATTCATGCAAGATACTCACATCAGACATCAAGGCCACATTTAACCGCCATACCCCTTTCCCAGCTACCCATTGAGGGGGGCACTCAAACCGAAAGCCCAACAGCCAATGATCTGAGATCTCAATAGGGATTAGTTTAGGAGAAAACACTTGAAACATCTGATTCACAAAAAGGAAATCTATACAAGAAAGAGGGAACCCTTAAAAAAAGTAGGCTTCTTAGCCAAAGGGGTGCCTACAAAAGCATTTTTCAGATTCGCTTGAAAAATTACCTGGTTTAAGAAATTTTTATCACAATATTGTTTTGCGTCTTCCTTTTGGGTTTTGAAATTGATGTTGAAATCACCCCCAAAGATCAAATGATGTTTTGTATATAGATAAGGCTGTATTTTTTTTAACAAGTCATTCCGAATGGATGTTACCTGAGAATTGTAAATATTAATCAAACGCAAAAAAAACCCATAAAAATTAACATCTAACAAGAAAGCCCTACCTGGCTCTATTTCTACTATTCTAATAACGTGAACCTCATAAGTTCGAAAACAAAATCCCACCCCACTACAGGGTTCAAATCCTGGTGACCAAATTGAAAACCCCCATCCCCAATCCATAGTGGACTGTTGAATTTCCACCGTATCTTGTAAACGTACATCTTGTAAAAATAAAATATCATAACTCAGGGATTGTAAGATGCTGAACATAGTGAACCTACGTTTCTTATTTTTTATACTATTAACATTCAAACTCGCTATAGAGAAATTCACCATTTATATATTTTTTTTCAGTTTCCCACTAGACCTTGTGACTTGTTTTACTGGAAAAGGAACACCATTCCCCCCGACTGGCAAATCTGCCTTACCCTCTATCTGTCGGTCCTGTGTAGGCACATTCTCAACCTCTTCAGAATCAATAGGTTGAGCTTGTTCCATCTGGTCACTCCAAGAAGGAAGGGAAGAAAATCTATTCAAAAGCGTGACTGGGGCCACAGTAAATATAGTGTCCTTGATTTTCTTAGACCCTGATTGCTGAACCAACACAATTGCTCATTATCACCTAAAGGATCGAAGATACAATACCCTCTGCAACATTTTCTGTTGCCTGAGAATCCCTTGTGAGCTTTCCATAGGCTCAGTAATTAAGGGTGACTGGGGCATGGGTGGGGAACCTAGTGGGTAACCAAAGGGATAGTAGTCCGTATGCATGGGGTGTGATCAACATCTGAATTATCAGACTCTAAATTCCTAACACTTGTTTGAACAGTAGGTCGAAAAGGGAGAGAAGCTCTATTCAACCCTCTCGCAGCCCCCCCTTCCCCTACGTCTCTCAACTGGCTGAGTCCCTAAAGTTGGATTTGTATAAGGATGTTTGGCTTTATACAAAACATGTGCATGGTCAGAAGCTGCATCTATATCAGTCGTATTCCATGGACATTCATCAAAACCATGTTCAGATTCCCCACATAAATTACATACAGGGGGGCTTCACACTCATTTGCCCCGTGCCCAAGAACCCCACAGGAAAAGCATTTTACAGAGTCACAATCTGTGTCTAAATGATCTAGAGAACCACATTTATAATAGCTCTTTGGTTGGCCTGCGTAAAAGATTATGTCCCTATCCCTTCCTAAAAAAAAAGAACTAGGTAAATGCTGTATCCGGAGTCATCCTGGGATAGTTGAACCCTAAAAGTCCAACCACCCGTCCAAAACCCATTATCATCTATGATGGGTCTGGGATTCTCCATTATTCTACAATGTAGCTCCAACCAGTATATTATATTTGCCACATTGACACCTTCATTCCGGAATAGGACAGTCACTATTTTGATGGTAGGTTTAGTGACTGGAATTGCTAAAAAGTCTTTCCATATATCCATGTCCTTTACTTCATAATAACGTTTCCAAAATCTATCTAATAAATGCATGGAACAAAAGCTTATATCATATTGAAAGTTCCCTGGTGAATGAATGAAGGCGTAGACATCAGAGGGTACAAACCCTAGACTGTCGAGTAAGAGAGTTTCCCCTACCCATAGTCTGTCCAGGACAATTGGTGCTAGCCCCTTATAACGAAGTCTAACTAAAAATCTCCATCTTGCCTCTTGAGCAGGACTACGTAAACAGACCTGCATAAGATTTTTCTTCCTCATTTCGTTACTTGCAGAAGGAACATCACTGACTTGGCAGTGGAATCACCATTTTCATCCATAGAAACAGTAACACCCGGGGTTAGAGACTTAGCACTTGCAATGTCAAGCGGCCTGGTATTCCTGCAAATGCTGTCTACCACAGCGTCTGACACAGTCATGTTCATGTCAGCCTCACCTTCAGCTGACAGTTGCGTACTTCTGCCAGTTTGGGACTCTGACACTTCGGACTGGAAATCGAAAACCACCGAACTGGGAACATCCTGTATCGAATTTTGTGGAACATCAGAGAATGAAAAGTTCGGGTCAGGGACCCAAATACCCTTTTGCCACAGCCAACCCGCCTTAATAAGAACATCATTCTTGGAACGATCCTCATTATCATCAGTAATTGAGGGAAGCGCTCCATCCACCAAACCCTCGCTACACGCATTCAGAACTGAAGAAGCCAACTGTTCTCCAGGGGGTACAGTAAGTGGTAACCTTTTATTACCTGTCAATACAGGGCTAGCAAGTGAACGTTTTCGGTTTTTTTCTTCCTCTAGTCGTTCTTGGCATAAACCATAGTCCTTTTCCGCTACTTGGATTAAAGTCAATAATTGCTGTTTCTTTTCTTCCATTTCTGCATATAATAAAGATTCGTTGTCAGTACCAGAAACTAATATATCTGTCGACATGTCTTGGCATTCCGTCAGCAAAGGACCCTCTTGGGGTTCAAAGCACTCTGACTCCTCCACACTAGCTGCACAGGCATACGAAGGCTGCAGAGCTCCAGAGCTAGGACCGTCCTCCTCCATTACCTCCTTCCGACTGAGGTCTTCCATCTCCGCGGACAGATGGACAGTCGCCACCCGCCTACAGAGTAGGGGAATTTCTCCGGTGTCCTGGCCAAATTTCCCTCATTCACTAAAAATACCACCAACAGCTTAATCTGGTTCAAGGTCAGTTGGCAGTCATCTGTATCCCCCTTCCCCAGGTCATGCCTGAAAATAGGCAGGATTTGTCTAATGCACTTACCCAGTCAACAAAAAATAAATAAATAAATCAGTTTGATAACTGTAACTTCTAGCATTTTAAATAGGATTCCAACATCTGAGCATGATTCTTGTCCCAGGGACCATAAGGAAGGTCTAAAGAACCACGCTTTTGAGGCTGCATGTATGTCTTGTAAAGAATGTAACCTTATGTCCCAAAAAATAATTCCTAGTTGTAATAGGTCAGAAGGAAGATACAGCTGCTTTCTCAGGCTTTTTTATACTGTTAACATTAATAGAATAAAAGGAGAAATTTCCATCCATTTAGATTTGTAAGGTGTCATTTATACTTCCCTCTTCTTGTATTATGTTCATGTTTCATTTTCATACTTGCCTTTCTTTTGTGAGAACCGATAGGATGTGTTTGTAGTTCTCTGTCAGTAGTGCCTTCAGGTATGGAGGAGACCACAGAGGAGGTATCAGACTCCTCATCAGTCTGTTCTGAATGAGTTTGTAAAATGTCATATTTGTTAGTTAACGGGATTGCCTCCTGATGGGGGACTGTTTTTGTGAAGCCACCCTTCTCTTTTTGTCTGGTGTGCATGTACTCTCCTTCAGATCTTGGGTTGGGGGGGATTTTGTTCTCTGGCTGGGATACACCTGTTGCCTGATCTGCCTGTGGTTCTGTTTCTTCACTAGGTACAACCCTTTCCTCTTTTTGAATATTTTCAGCAGGGGTGTCTGGCTCTATGATAGTAGTACTAGTATGGCCTATGTCTCTGTGGTTGGGGGGGAATGCACTTCGTGTCCTGAATTTTTTGTAGTAGTCTGCTGTTGTGGTGTCTCTAATTAATTTTTTTGAGCCAATGTTATAAGTAGTCTCTGCTCTTCCCCGTCAGTCTAATCTAAAGTGTTGTGAGCAGCCCACTGACAATTTTGAAATGTATGGCCTCTTTCATCACACAAATTACATCTGCTTTCGTTAACACATTGTGCTCCAGCTTGCCCTAGTTCCCCCACAAACAGTACACCTTGTCTTGTCACAAATACTACTTAAATGTGCAATAGAGCCACATTTATAACATGTTTTGTGCTGACCGGGGTAAAATAATACTCCCCTGTCATAAACCAAAAAAAAAGAATTAGGCAGGTGGATAACGCCAGTCTTAGTTGTTTTCAACGTGACTTTCACTTTCCATCCTCCAGTCCAAATGTCCTCTGTATCCAATATTGCTTCAGTTTCCTCCTCTATTATGGTGTACATTTGCTTGAGCCAATATGCCAAATCACGCATGCTCACCCCTTAATTCCTGAATAATACAGTAATAACTTTCTGAGCCAGCTTTGTTAAAGGAATTGCAATAAAATGTGACCACAGATAGGTTTTCTTCAAACTGTTGTATTTGATCCAGAATATTTCCAAACCATTCAGAGTTTTAAAACTGATGTAGAAACATTGTTTCACCTGATATGTATATTAACGAGTAGATTTCGTTAGCGAAGAATTTCATTGAGTCTTTCAGTAAAGTTCTTGCTATAAAAATTCTATCAGGTATTTCTGCCATTCCTCCAGTATATGACAATCTCACTGCATTGTGTCTTTCTGCTGGAAATATTGGGGTTTTGAATAAGGAGGCATATGGTCTTGTACTGGTTCTGTTAATCAACTTTAGTGGTAGTTGAGGGTGTTTAAATCTCCTTTTGGGTGTCCCCAGTTTGCATATCTGGTGTAGGTAATACTGTGTTGGTAACTGTAATTGTGGGTTTTGTGTTAGTGCTAACTCTTGTGGTACTTCAATATCCAGTTCTGTAGCATTAGTTGCAGCCTGATTTATAATACCTTTCTGGGTGTCCTCTGCTGTAGGTATTCAAATTGGTGATGAGCCTGATTTCCAACTGTCCAGACCTCGGATCTTGTTCCCATCCTGCTGCTTGTAGTGCTGAGGTTACAGACCATTCCTGTTCTGAAGAGAACTTACTTTTTTCAGGTAATCTTAGGCCCGGTCCCTCAGAATCGGTTAATGCCATTCACAATTTTTCACCTGAAATAAAGTCAGGATGTCCTCGAGCTTGTATCTCTATGCTTTCTAGTTGGGCTGCCCAGCTCATCATTGGCTTCTTTGATGCTGCCATGTCAGCAGCACTCAGCTGTGTTTCTTTGACAGGCTGTTTCTGCCTGCCAGCCTGGAGTTCTCTGAACCTTTTTTCATTTTCATTCATTTTACATGGTATGCTCTCTCTTCAGTTTCTAGTTGTTTTTCTTGCTCTGTTGTCTCAAAACAAGTAGGTTCTGACTCACCCTGCACTTCAGACTGTGTGGATTCTATATCAGTGTCTGTAGGTGAAATATCAGCAACCTGTTCCACTGGAGGTTCGGGTCCATACATTTTCTATTGGGGCTGTTCTGAAACAAGCTGTTCTTTCTCATTCTCAGCATATCCCTTCGATTTTTTCTGATGTATTTTTGTCTGGTCCAAATCATGGGAGAAAGCAGTCTCTCCTGCCTCCATCTTCTCTGGCTGGTGGGCCATCTTGGCAGAATGCCAGGATGACAAAGGTTCCCCAACTGGTCAGTTGGGTAATTTTTCCCAGTGCCCTGTCCAAATTTCCCCCCATTCACTAAAAACAAAAATACCACCAATAGCTTAATCTGGTTCAAGGTCAGTTGGCATTCATCTGTATCCCTCTTCCCCAGGTCATGTCTGAAAATAGGCAGAATTGTCTGGCGCACTTACCAGGTCAACAGAAACTAAATAAATATACAGGTATCAACTAATCAGGACGCAGGATTTTCCCTACCCATTTTATAATGGTTTATAATTATTAGGATCTTTACTATAACCACCTTTTCATGTGGTGTCATGGACATGGGTTTCTATTTCAAAAGGTATTAAACCCTTCCTAATGGGTACATTATAGAGAGCTGCTAAATGATAGCCTTGTCAATTTTTAAAAATCATGGTTCTAGTTCAGTCATCCCAGGGCCCTCATTAACATCCAGTGCTGCCAGTACTTTATAAAATAAACAATAAATACATAAAAGAATCTACCACATTTGCCAGACAGTCAACAGGAGTCAATTACATAGTTAAAGACCTCACTTGTGCTACAAAGCTAGTAATCTACTAAATCCCCCTACCCCAGGTAACACCCAGCAGGGCTACCTAGAGAACCCTGCCTCCATTCCAGCCAAGCCAAGGACTTAAGTAAGCTATCAGTCCTCTTTAAACGCACTTGGTACTGCCTCCCAAACCCCCCCACACACACACCATACTCGACAAAGTCCTCTAGAGCTGCTCTCCCCATCACAGCCCCCTTTCCCATTTCACTATCTCCTCACTTCTCGCTCTCTGCGGTTGGTTTCAAACCCAGTCCCCCTTGTTTCACTGTCACCCAGCCTCTCGCCATCTGGGATAGTGTTAAACCCTATGCAGTTACTCTGCCATAGTCTATCAACGGATTTGGAGGCTTCCAGGGGTGTGCTACCTAGGGCAACCAATTAGAAACAGCTTAGTATTCAATTACAACTGCTCAGTTTTTTTTCTCCTATTTGTCTAATTGTCATGTAATCGCTCTTTAATGCCTAATGATCAGGCCTCTGTAACCACTGAATATGTGTATTGTCTTATTGTCCACCCTGACGTGGAACCTTTGTAAAAGAGCTCACGCTCAAAGGTCTTTCTGAAATACTTATTAAACAATTAAACCTGTAAACAATTCAAAAAACAGCTTGTGGGTTAGACAAAAAACAGCCTCAGAACAAGATTCAACAGTCATAAATATACTATTACCCATGTCATTGGCATGTCTGTAGCTGAGCATTTCATCAACTTAGCCATTATAAACTGGGCGATGTCTTCTTCTCAGTGATGCAGTCTGACAGAAGACTTAGTGGATCTTTCTATATGCATTAAGATTTTGGATATACCAGCTTTATAGTTCTATCCTGCGGGAATGAACATGCTGTAATTACAATGGACAACATATATTCTCAGATGTGTTATAGTGACTTAGATTCGTCTGGACTGTATCCAACCCCGGCCCTCAAACTTTTTTATTCTTCACTTTTCTTTCTCTCATCTTTATTGGCCACTACTCTGCATGTATGAAAATCATGTTTTTCTTGTCTTTGCATCTGAAGGGGGACTGTGTATTAGTTCAAAATATAGAATCTATAGTAAATTTTTTTTCACGTCCCCTTTGTTTTCCTGCCTGAGTACTGTTTTGTGGCCAGCCAAAACACCTGAGCTCCCATTTTTATGTTTACCTGCATGCATGTGCAAGAAACATAGTGCCATCTTATGAATTTTCATAGGTGTGCCACCCCACTGCCAATGCCCTGCTTCTTCTTGCAGGTGCAGCCTCACCGCATCAATAAATGTCCGAGTTGTCTATGACAGCAGTTGAGATACAATGGTATACAGTTCAAAGCAAAAGACTGCTACAATCAGCAGTGGTAACGTGTAACAATTTGCATACTGCCATCGGCAGGCAATTTACATACTGCCGTCGGCATTATGCAAAGTGCCTACACGTCAGCACTGCATCTGAACAGCTTTCATAGACAGCTCCATTTTTTTCTTGGTCCCCTCCAACAAACGCTCAAGTAGCACTGTGGAAACCCACTCCAGCATGCTCATGCACTTCCTGCACACTGTATGGCTGAGGGGGTGCCCAATCCCCGTCGGCTCCCTGCTCCCCAAACAGACTTTCAGGTGCCGCTACAGAGCCACCCCAGCATGGCAAAAGTCCTTATGGCTGACAGGTGCACAATCCCCACTGGCTCCACTGCCCCCAAACAAACTTCCAGCTGCCACGCTGGGAGCCCACCCCAGCATGGCAAAATTCTTTGTCGTCTTTGTAAAAAGAGAAAAACAACACCTGTAAGAAAAATGGTCTCTCAATGACTGTCTGCCTCTCCCAACCTCGCACCCACCCTCTGTGCACCCACTCCCACACCCCCCGACCCCATACTTACCTCTGGAGCCCAGCATGACTATCTTGGGTGGACTGGGAACACATCTGCACTCTTCAAAGCTGACCCCGAAATGAAGATATGCCGGTAAACTGTATAATGGCATAGATGTTTTTTTTTCAACTTTGGTGAATATCTCAACCATTTTTGGGAATTCTTTCACCAAATTTTCAACATGCGAATCTTGGGACCCCACCTCATGAACTCAGTCACTGTCATTTTGTTATTCGGTCCTGAAAGGTGATTTCATGGTCATTACGTGGAACCACCATTTGGGACTGATTAATGAAATGACGGTGTCACAGTTCATGAGGTAGGCCCCCAAGAACCCTATGTTGAAAATTTGGTGAAAAAATTCCCAAAAATGACTGTTTTATGAGTGTGCCTTGCGCAGTTCCTACGCACATTTGTAACTTTGATAATTTTTTATATTTTCACTCCAGATTCTCAACATTGCCATTTTACCACACATCCTTATGAACAGTACAGCTGTCATTTTTCTTTTGCCTAAAATGTGTTTTCACACATGTAGCGCATATTGGTGTGTTCAAAGCAAATCAATGTTCGAACACAGTAAGAAGATCACAGTGACACTGTTCATTAGCAGAGGTGTTAAATGGCTATGTTGCAAATTTGGTGATAAACGTCTGTAAAATGATTCTGTTACGAACGTGCATTGTGCAATTTCAAAGCACCCTCGTAAGTTCACATATTTTTTATATTTTCAGTCCAGATTTTCAACATTGACATTTTTCCACACCTCCTTATGTACAGTACACTTTGCACACCCTGGCCAAAATGTGTTTTTGCACTTCTGGCACAGAATAGCGTGGTCGCTGTGGGAAATTAGTGTTCGGGACAGATTAAGAAAATCACAGTGACACTGTTCATGAGCAGAGGTCCCAAAATACCTATGTTGAAAATCTGCTGTAAAAAATTCCCAAACTAATTACATTACGGGTGTACATTGCGCAGTTTCTACGCACGCTCGTGACTTCACCGGTTTTTGTATATTTTCACTCCAGATTTTCAACAATGCCATTTTCTACACCTCCTCATGAACAGTACACCTGTCACTTTTCACATCCTATTTGAAATATGTTTTTGCACCTGTGGCGCCAAATGGTGCAGTTGCTGTGCAAAATAACCTTTCGCTTAACAAACTGATAGTGTCACTGTTCATGCTGTGGGGTCACAAAAAGCCCATGTGGAAAACTTGGAGTAAAAATACCAAGAAATGCCCAGGGCATTAGGGTTTTCAACCATAATGCCCTACCATGTAGGGACTGACAGGCATCAGGGGTGTGACTTGGAATTGTCAACAGTAATGCTCATGCCATTCCACCCCCATCTCCACCCTGCAGCCAGTGGCAGGCATTGAGGGTGCCTGCCTTGGGACCCTTTGCCCCCATAGTTCACCCCATTCTCCTATACTGTGCCCCTTTCAGCATATTTCCTTATGGAATGAGGTGAATGTAAAGCCCAAACACCCCAAGGCACACCTCAACACTTGTCAGTGTCTGAAGGGTAGCGTGAGGTGAAATGTCATGACCGTCATGGGCGATGACCCAAAGGCACACCCCAATGCCTGGCTATCTCTGCAGGGTGAGGGTGGAGTTGGCATCAGTTCAATACTTCAATGCCATTCCTATACTGCATCTGTCTAACTCCTGCAATTCCACTGCTAATGCCAGCAAGCAAACCTTCGGCATTGACAAATGCTTGTTAGAAGGTTAGTGCAGTGCTAAACATGTTAGTGCTACATTTACTGTGAATAGTGTGGATGGATGGGGGCCATATTCAGCAGCCCACAGGGTGTTGTGCTAACCCAATAGAATATACATGCATATATACTGCTGCACCCATGCAAATGAGGGATCCCCTCCTGCATATTGGGTGCAGCAGTATATACAAGGGTTCTGGAAGCACTAAATGGCCAAAATTGCAGTGCTGTTTAATGCTTACTAAACCCAGTCCTTATCTGCGCACATAGTAGTGTGTGTGTTGTCCCCACCCCAATCACTGCTCAGTTACCCCTTATCAATGTATTAAAATCATCCACTAGCATCTCTAGATCCCCCATCACCATTTCAGTGCCCTTTCAGGTGTATAATAGGAGTATCTCTAACATCTGGGTGTCCTCCCACCCTACCTGATTGCCATTCTGATGCCCCTAAGATGTACAATAATAGTATCCTTGGCATCTAGTGACCCCTTCACCCTTGATTATCATTGTGATGCCCTCTGAGATGTATACTAATAGTTGCCATGATGTTTTGTGGTCCACCACACGCTGTTCACCATTCTGATGCTCCAAGATATAAAATGAAAGTATTCCTGGGATCAAGTGGTTCTCCCACCCCTCATTTTCTGTCTGTATAATTAAACAAATTATCTGGTAATCTAGTGGCTCTCCACTCCCTTGATCGCCAGTTCCTATTCTGAAAAACATTCCCTGGTAGTCTAGAGGCCTCCCCCGATTACAAGTCTGGACCACTCTCTGTGTCCTGCCCACTCAGGTCCCTTCCTCCAGTGGTCTTCTACTTTCCCAAGCTGGCATCTTCTCCTTGTGATGATGACTGTCTGTCACAGAGAGTGGGTCAGCCAGCTTAGCTATGTGGAGGGGTCTGAGGGACCTGAGTGGGTAGGATGGTGATGGTGTTTGGACTTGTGACTGGAAGGGCCAGTAGGTGCCAGAGATAGGTTATTATACACCTTAGGGGGCATCAGAATGGTGATCAGTATGGGAAGACCACTAGATTCTAGGGATACTTTTATTATACATCTTTGGGGGCATCTGAATGGCTCTTTGGGGATGGGGGAACCATAAGATGCCAGGGATATATTAAATACAGTGTATAAAGGTATCTGAATGGTGATCAGGGTGGGGTGAAGTGAGGCACAGATCTGTACAATGCCACCTCACAGTCGTGCACAGCAAGCATTATGCGGAGATGCTAATGAGTCCTTAATGGCAAACAAATGGACCCTTATCACCTTACATGCTGTATGGACTTATTAGAATGCTGATAGCTGAAAATGGCTCACAGGGGCAAAGGTGCTATCCCCTTGCCCCTGTGAGTCACTGTCCTGTAGGGGCTGTGATAATGCAGTGCATAATCACTGTATGCTGCGCTCCTACAGCTCCCATATTTTGATAGGCAAATGCACTGCCTGTCTGAATATGTCCCTCTGGGCCAGCCGTGTACTATGTCATGCCTCTGAGAATGGGGACCCTTGACTACAAATAAATATCTACCAGCTGAAGAAATTTCTAATGATTCCTAATAGAAAGAGTTTGCAATGCAGATGTTCTGGACACAGCATGCACCCTGCTTTAACCTAGACAAGCAGCATGCAACAGTGGAAAAGATCGCAGTGTATCTCAGCACCAGTGGGTGTTGTTGTTTACCACTAATGGGGGGAGAATTTTGAAAGAAAAGAGGCAGGACTTAAAAAAAAAACAGATAAAATGGGGCTAAAAATAGAGCTGCATGTAGTACTGTAGCTTGTCTGAAAGCTATCTTATGTTTTGATTTACATGTATTTGGTATAACCCAATGTGTTGCGTCAAGGTTGAAGTGAATAACAGTTGGCAGAAATATAAAAGAACTCAGCCAAATGTAACTGGCTTGCTCATTATGCATTCACATATAACTGAGAATAACTTGTTCATGGGTATTTTCCCATTGCCTAACATGTCTCATTCAGATCACATTACTACTTTACATTCTTATTGTAAGAATCTTCTGAGTTAGGCAAAATGTAAGGCTTACTGGAAAATACTTTTCTACAAATTAATACTCACAAGCGGAGGGTCTGACAGTTAAAGTGCTACCGAGGCTTTAGGGAAAACTTTGAAAACAATGCTTAGGCACCCCAGTATATGTGTCATATTTATATTTATTTTACTTCACCCTTTTTTTTACCAGGGAAATCCAACAGTGGCAGGTTCTCTTTTTTCAGAGGAGACATTTTTCAGTATTTATGCTCTTCTTGTCTTTTATTACTAAGGAAACCTGCATGAAAACAATATCTTTGTCACTCAGATTTCATTTAATCCTGCTGTTTGTTAACAACTGAAGTTCAAGGCCCTGAAGGTTAGTGAGGCACTAATATGAATAGTGCCACATTAACTGGGCATAGTGCATCTGAAGGGGTGGGGAACCATATTCCCAGAGCATAGTGTTCAGTGGGTAGAGTGATCATGCTAAACATACCACTGCACCCATGCAAATGAGCAAACCCAGTTGCATACTGGGTGCAGTGGTACACTCAGCAAATTGTGGAAGTGATAAAAGGCCACTGTGACAGTGCTAGATATGCAAGCTTTGCCACTTAATAAATCCTACCATTAACAATATTTATTTATTTATTTTATTTACTTTTTGTTGACCGGGTAAATGAGCTAGAAAAATCCTGCCTATTTTCAGGCACGGCCCGGGGAAGGGGGATACAAATGAATGCCAACTGACCTTGGACCAGATTAAACTGTTGGTGGTATTTTTAGTGAATGAGGGAAATTTGGCCAGCACACCGGGGAACTTCCCCTACTCTTTTCGACAGAGGGTGTTGCATTTTCAGAGAGTCGCCAGTGTGCTGGTGAACATCAGAGAGGGAGGACGTGTGGGAGGCTGAGGTGCTGATCACCTCCTCAGCTTCCTCAGGTCGGCGTGATCATGATGGAGTCGGACCAAACTGCGGAAATGGCTGTTTCAAATCAAGTGATTGAGATATCTGAATCTTCCGCTCCCTGCAGTGTTCCTTTGGAAGCAGGTGTGGTGGGTCCAGCTAGTGATGCTATGGCAATACAGCTGTGGCTCGCCGATCTTGAAAAACGGTTTCAGCGCACTAGGAATCTTTTGCTTACAGAATTACAGCAGCGTCAGGATGATGTTCCTGATGCACAGGAACAGGAAGTGGTACAGTCTCCTACAGTGCTGCACTCAGATGCTCAGACACCTCTGGGAGACGACTCTGCGCCCAAGACATTCCCTGCTTCTTCTTCTTATTATTCAGAACAACAGTTGGATTTGGGTGAGTCGGTTACTTCTATTGCATCACCGTTATCCTCTATTACAGAAAGTTCAGCAATGAATTTGTTATTGAATGGTTCAATGGAAGTAATTATGGGCCCTAATGTGGGGCACTTCACTATAGGCCTCACACCCAAAGATAAGAGGGGTACTGCTGGGGGTCTTACTGTAACCGGTATAGGAAAGAAAGGGAAGCTTTCCCCGTCGTTGGCTTCTACCAAACTGGAGCTTTCAAATGGGGAGGCAGAAGCCCCTGCCTCTTGGGTTATGACAGCTCTGAGGCAGCAGGATGGGTAAAGTCCCAGATGGTACAAAATGGGATGCTAATTTCCCAGTTGTGGAAAAGCAAATACACTCTTCTCCTTCACAAGAACCCCTTATATTTCTAGGCCAGCCTTCTCCTATAGAAGAGTTGCAGCAATCTTCTGACCCCAGTCTTTTGCATGATATAAGATGGCTAGAAGGTGAAGGTACTCCTTAAATGGTGAGTACCCCACCCCCTCTGTAGCTCCTCCATCCCATAATGTGCAGCAGTTGCCTATTGACAACAGCTCTTCTCCTTTACCTGCTGCTCTGGATACAACTTCTTCCATTTGGCATAATAAGGTAAATGAAAAACTGTTTCCTGCTACTTTGGACTTGTAAATGAGCCTGCTACCAGGAGAAATGCAGTTTGTTTAAAGTTTAGAGGTCCTCTGGAGGACGTTCCTAATAGACATTTTGTTGGCCGTGAACTCTTGAAAAATAGCATGAGGTTTTATGCATATGAAATCTATGCCTTAATACATATGCCTGGGGATTCCATCTTTGATGTGAGCTTTAAGCACCCTGCAGGACTGGATCGCTTTTGAAAGCAATACCAAGCACTTAAAACTACTCCATTATGGAAAGCCTTTCTGGCTATACCCCTCACGAAACCCGTCTCGAAAAAAATTACAATATTGTTTTGTAACGAAGGGGTAAATGTTGCTGGCATTACCTACTGGTTGCAACAACACTGTTCTGCAAAAGGGCCACTTGAACCTATATTGGATGATGAACATCTTTGGCCAGGGGGCTGGAGTTAGCAAATAGACTTACATCTTGAAAATGGTTTAATTAAACATTTACCAAACTGTTTCTTTTGGGCCGGGATAAGGGAGTGTTATTTTATCCAGATCAACCGCTTGTTACAAGTGTGGTGCTTTAGGTCACTTAAGTAATGTGTGTGATCAACAAAAATGTGGTCTTTGTGGGGATTTCGGTCATATAGGGGCCCATTGTAGAAGGCCTATGAGATGCAACCTTTGTGATGAACAAGGGCACACCTTTCGATCTTGCTCACGGGCATCACATAACCAAAATGATCCCACCCTCCGTGCTGAACAGGATGTGTATGTGGTGAGTGCTCAAAAGGAAAAACAAAGAATACAGGATTTGCTCTTACACTCCTGTTCAACTACATCAGACACCCATGCGCAGTCTCACATTCTCCCACCGCCCACTAGCAGAGGAGGGGAGAATGCCCTAAATGAGATGGATGGATACATCCTTACCAGTACCTCACATTTCTGATATGGCTAGAGAGGATACTGACCCAATTTCTGTTTCCCACACTGATTCTTTGACCCCTGTCCCACCATTGGTGGGTGATGGATCAAATGACAAGAATACTCACCAATCCTGTACACCTTCGGAGGACAGGAAGGCCTCTTGTATGCTACCCCCGGGAGTACAGCCAGAGGTCCCTTTCCAGAGGGTTACTCGATCAAAATCTTCTAAATCAGGTTTTGATACTACCTGTTTTTCTAGTGAGCCAGACTTGGTTGTAGTCCAGAATTCTTTTGCCCTTTTTACAGGATTCAGAAGGTGATGAGGAAGGTACGGACTCTGACATATCTTCTGTTACTTCTTCCCTCGCTGGTCCCTCCCCGGATGTGGGCCTTAAAGATAAACCCAAACCAAAAAAATGGAAAAAAAGGGAGTAATGATGGCTTCCAGTGTTGTTTAATGACCCTTTTTTCTAACCAAACTCCTGCTTCATGGCAGCCCATGTTTCCTTTCTCACTGTTAATGTTCACAATATTAAATAAAAAAAAAAAAGGAGACAACTCACTTTTGCTAGTCTGAGTGAAAACTCTGGTACTGTTATGCTTTTACAGGATACTAGATTGCACTCACTGAGTGATTTAAGAGAAGCAGAAAAGGATTGGAGGTGGGGTGCTTCCTTTTGGTCCTTGGGAGAGGATGTTTGTGATGGAGTAGGTATTTTGTTTTCTAATATTTCCGTGCAAGTATTGCAGATTTTGGATATTTATCCAGGTAGAGCTATGTTAATGGATGTGGTGCTTTCCCATTGTGTTTACCGTATTATTACTATCTATACACCACAGTTAAAGGCAGATAGGTCGGGCTCTTTTTCAACGCATTTCCCCATACTTGCATACTTCTAAGCTAGTATTATGGGGTGGAGACTTCAATTGTGGTCTCACTCCCAGGGACTGGGGCAGGAAAACGCAGAAAGTATATTGTGATACCACTTCTCTTTTGAAAATATTACACAATAATAACCTTCTTGATGTTTATGAGATATTACACCTGATCCCAGTGCATACTTTTTTTAAAGGCTCCTATCATCCCGCCGCATAGATTTCTGTTTTTTGTCTGAGAGGATTACTTGTTCCAAAGTTATAGTGCTACCATTAGAAACTTCAGACCATGTGGCCTTAAAATTATTGATTGGCACTTATCAAAAACTTCAGATGGGTCGTGGTTATTAGAAACTGAATATGTCCTTCTTACAGGATGACCTTATTTGCTCCCATATCCTCTCCTTTTTTCTGGCATGATTGGAAGTTCTTTTTCTCTAAGATAGCCCTCTACATTGGTGGGAAGACACTAAACAAGATTTGAAACTGCTCTTTATGCAATTTTCTAAGACAAGGCCAGAAATTCCATCTAACATACTTAGGTAATAGAGCCCAGTATTTAAAGCTTTTAGCTCAGGTGTCCTCCTCATCCGGTGCTGTGTGTCAACAATTTCTGGTTATTAAGAATAAAATGCTTGATTTTCTTAAAAAGGGAGAATAGACTTAATTATCAACAAAAATATGTGGTCTCAGGTACACGAGAACATGTGAATCCTTATGTCTCTCTACTCAAGATTCACCTAGATTGTGTATGACTGCTTTAAGGGACATAGATGGGACTCTTGTGCATGATATTAGAGGTTTACATCAGGTAGTACAGATGTATGTGAAATATACATTCCAAAAACCCGACTCTAAATTTTCCTCTTCCTTTTTGGAACAAATTATTATTCCCCCGCTATCGTTGTCAGATACTGAGGACATGATGGCTCCTATTACAATAGGGGAAATTGAACAGGCAATAGGTAAATTGTCAACAGGTACAAAACCGGGTATTGATGGTATCCCTAATGAATTTTACAAAACATATAAAGATATAATACTTCCATGGTTATACTTAGTGTATCAAGCTATTTGGTCTGAAAAGAGACTATCATCTAGCATGAATAACGGAATTATGATTTAAGGTGATCCAACATTGTTGCATAACTGGAGACCATTACATTTATTGTCTTCAGACTATAACATTTTGGTTAACATTTTATCAAATCGTCTCTCTAAGGTTGCAAATAAATTACTAATTCCTACACAGATGTGTGCTGTTCCTGGTAGAAACATTACATATAATCTTATATACTTTAGGAAAATTATAGATCAAGGTTTACAAAATAAATTATCTGGCTATCTTGTCTCATTAGATCAAGAAAAGGCATTTTAGCGCCATTCATCATGATCACATATGGGCAGTATTACATCATTATGGTATTCCTTCTCTGTTTCTAGATTTATTACAAACATTGTACAAGTCTGCACAGGTTACACCATTGATTAATGGACATTTGGGTTTCGAGTACCTTTCAAGTTGGAGTCCGTCAGGGATGCCCTTTGAGTCCCTTGTTGTTTGTCTTTGGTTTGGATCCTTTGTTACGACTGATCGAAACTGATATTAACATATCAGCCATTGTCACAGTAGAGGTCTTATTTTTCAGAAGGTTTTGGCTTATACGGATGACTGTGTGTTCTCTCTGGCAGATTTGGATTCTGGTGGACAATTCTCACAACTCTACAAACTTTACAGTCTAGTACTGGCATAAAGATAAATACTGAAAAAGTAAGGTATTGGTTTGGGTACTGCTTTGCAGTCAGATACTTTATTGTTCCTGTGGTAACCAGTGTACTGAAAATATTGGGTATTTATTTTGGTTCTCAGCAGGCCATACAGTCTAATTGGGACTTGATTTATGATGTTGCATATCAAAAAGTAGTGAAATGGCAATCTTGGAAAATGACAAGACAGAAACGTGTATTCCTTTTGAAATCTTATATTGCTCCTCTATTTTTGTATATTTCACACATTTTTCAATTGCCATTTACAATGCATGCAAAAATTATGAGTATTTTCTTTCAGCTACTATGGGGCAGTCATCTGAACCCAGTGAAGAGGGCAGACATGTATAGACCTTGCAAATCTGGCGGACTTGGTATGATTAATCCCATTACTTACTTCTTTAGTAATCTCTTTCATGGCTCAGTTAGACCTATGTTACTTGAGACTGATGTGATGGGAAGCTTGTGTATGGATCTGTGGGGACAAACCTCTTTATCAGCATGGGGTAGGGGAAAGTGGCATTCCTCGGAAAAACAACTTCCCGTTTATGTAAGACACGCTCTGAAATATATCAGATTGTGGAAAGTAGAACTTGGTTGGTTCATTTCTCATGAGAGGAAGTCCTTTTACTCTTCAGTTATTGTTTCTTGTTACTATGATGAGCCTTTGTTTCAGGTCTCTGAATATATTGATACTGCCTTGTTATTGGGAAGTATCATAGAACCTAGGATCCCTTCCAAAATGAAGGATATGATTTGGCTTTGTGCTCATCAAAAGCTTAATGTTAAGGGCAATCATAAGCATAAACAATCGATAGACAGGTTTTGTCAGGAACACGACTGCCAGGGTCAGGTTGAGACTATTCAGCATCTTTTTAACTGTACTATTACAAAAAGTTTGGCACGCTTTGGCACACTGGTGGGAGAACCTTTGTTTTGTAATATGACTTATAATATCCTAGTTTTGGGTCAGATTATGGGACTGTGGGAAAAATGGCATAAAGGTACTGTTTTTGTGATATTAGCTTGTATCAAATGGCATATTTGGCAAGCTAGGTGTCTAAGAGTTATTCAAAATAAAATGATACAGATGCAAGATTTATTTTTTCTTATACAGGAACAGCTAGATAAACTTTATGAATATGAACTTCAAACTTTAGGAGATGAAGTAGGTACTTATTTATGGAAAGATATTGGATGGGTGGGATAATGTTTTCAATTTTTCCTCTCCCTTGTTTTCAACTGTATGATTTCTATACTGTTTTGATTTATGTTGTTTTTTTCCATTGGTTTTTTGATCATTATTTGATTGTTTATTGACTACTGTATGTTTCTTCATTTTATTGTACTCTGTTTTTGGTTCATAATAAAAATCTCCCCTACTCTTTTCGAGAAGTGCCATGGGATCTTTAACATCCACCTGAACTACCACCAATCCAGGCAGATGGGACCTCGGTTTAACATCTCATCCAACAGACGGCACCTCAGAAGTGCAGCCTCCCTCTCATGCTGCACTACAGTGTCAGTAGTGGGATATTAACCCAAGTGCCAGATGTGGGAACTGAACTCATAGCCCTCTGATCTCCCAGCCTCAGAGGCGAGTGTGCTACCTACTGAGCCACTGACATTGCCATCATATATGCACAGTGCACCCTCCCCAGCAGCAGTGGTGCACTATACTGACATGACCCCCCCACTCGGTCACCTGTATGATAATACAAAATTCTCTGGTAGTCTAGTGGCCCCCTCACCAGATCCTCAAGAGGATGATAGAAAATTTCCTGGTAGGCTAGTGGTGTCCCTCCTGTCTGATCCCTGATTGAAAATAAAACATCTCTTGTAATCCAGTGGCCCCCACCGCCTGGTTCCCACTTGAACAAATTATCCCTCAGAGAACAGTGGTACCCCCTCCTGCCTGATCCGTGTTATCATAACCCCACCCCTCACTAGCCCACCCACTCAGCACCCCACCACCACATGTTGCTGGCAGATATGTGGACTGTGACTGACACAGACCCTCCACTCACCATCTTGGTGGTCCACCATCTGAATGATAAGGAGTAAGCATGACTGTGCTGTAGAAGAGAAATGGCAGCACTTGAATGTCTATGGATGGATGAGTCAGGGCAGATATGGGATGGGTGCTGAGTGGGTGAACTAGGAAGTGAGTGGGGAGATACAAATATTAGGCTCTGTGATGCGGTTCAACAACTCAAGTTGTAACCGACATCACAGTGATGGAATATGTCGGTCGCAAGTTGCGGTTGACATAATTCTGGCAGGAGACCCCGGTCTTTTTTCTATTGGGGGGGCTTTGCCCCTGAATCCCCCATGTAGAGGGCTCTGCCCCCCACACCCCCTGATGTCTAGGATTCTAACTCCAAGATGGAGTTGAATTGGAGAAGGGATACAGGACTGGGAGACAGAGTGCCAGGGTCTCGGGTGGACCATTACAGCTGTAATGGTGTCACCATACGGTGGATATACCCAAATATTATAATGGGTATTAGGTGGGAGGAATCACTTTATTACCAGGGATGTTTTTTGTTCATTTAGTGAACAGATAGGAGTGGGGTACCACTGGACTGCCAGTGATGTTTTATGGTCAATCAGGGACTGGGCAGGTGAGCATATCATGAGACCACCAGGACATTTTCTATCAGCATCTCAGGATTGGGGGGGGGCACTAGACTACCAAGGAATTGTATGTCACCATCTTGGGGATTGGTAATGCTTAGTTAGGAACTGGGCGAGAGTTGGGGCAACTTTGAGCATGGAGGCATTGTGCAAGGCTAATAATGACCACATAATAACATGCAATTGGACCCATAACACCTTACTTGCTGTATGTGGTCATTAGCATGCTGGCTGCTGAACATGGCTGTCAGAGCAAGGGTGCTACCCTGTTTGGGACATGCTAGCTCCCTTTGCACCTGCTTACTTGTTACCAGCAGGAGGTTGTGATACTACTGCCTATATGCACTTTGTGGGGTGCTAACACAGCCCCAGATTCATACAGACAGCATGCACCGGATAGGGTGCACTGCCTGTATCAATATGGCACCCTGACAGCTGCATGCCATTGTATGTCTGCTGCTATGCATGGGGTGCTAACAGCTGCCTTTGAATGTTGGGCTTCAGATCCCTTGTGTTTGACATCAAAGTATGTTGTCATCGTAAAAGCTTGTGATGTTACAAACGGAGCATTATGACTTCCTAAGTAGACAAGCAGCAGGAGCAGATGCACTCAAAGGGACAACTATCCAACTTATATGTATAGAAATAAAGAACAAAAGAAGAAGATAGGAACATCCTGTGGGAATTGTTTGCCCCTCCTAAAAACAAAGGTGCAGAAAGATCATCTCCTGCCATTGCATTAGCTCTATGATACATCTTATGAAAACAAAAACAGATTAATGTGTGCTTAAGTGACTATATTTATTTACTATTATGGACCTAGGCACAGAGGCGAGGAAGACTATCAGTGGTGGAAACCTCTGGAACCCAAGGGGAAGGATGTCCACTGTTTTCATTGTGCACTGGTAACAAGACAAAAAGAGCATTAAATTAATTGATCTGGAACTGATAGGAAGTGTGGGAGAAAGTATTAAAACAAGAGGGTTCATAAAGTAAACTGCTGCAAATACTATCCTACATGCCACCAGTGCACACCCCATAAAATTGGTATCATCAATACCATATGGGGAATTAATCAGGCTGAAAAGAAATTGCACAGATGAAAGTGAATTTATAGAGTAAGCCACCAAACTGAAACTAAGACTTGGGGAAAGGGCCTACATGAGAAAAATATTTGAAGAAGCATTTGAAAAAGTTCAGAGGTTAAGGAGATGTGATCTTTTGATTCCAAAGAAAGATAGACTGGATAGAATTAATACCCCTAATAGTGAGGGAGGTAGGGGGGCACCAGGGGACACTCAATGAAGCTGAATGGGGGAGACTGAGGGGGGAAACAAGGAGATGCTACTTCACTGAGAGGGTGGTGGAGCCCTAGAATGTGCTGCCCGGGGAGTTGCTGGCTGCTACAACTGTGGAGGGGTTCAAGAAAGGCTGGGATAGGTATAGGGGGAGGATGCATCCCAGAGCCCCGCTGGGGAATGGGGGACCTTGTGGGAGGGGCTAAAAACAGTGCCCTGGGAAGGCACTGATCATTGAGCAGACTCGATAGACCATAGTGCCTAATCTGCTGGCTTCTTAGTATGTTAGTATGTACAAATGAAAAGGAGAAGAACGTGATAACTTTTGTAACTGAGTTCAATCCTTTGGCAGGGAGAATGGGTGGACTGGTCCTAGTGAGGGAGTCAGCGGGCAGCTGCGCTACACTGCAAATCTTGAAAAGAATGAAAAGTGGAGTCAGGCAAACATGAAAACCAATACTTTAAAGGAATAGGGATTCTCTAAGATTTGCAAAGGAGAATATAAACTACAGGAAGGATTGTGAATCCGTATAAAGAGTGACAACAGAAAGGGCCTGAAGAAGTGGTGTGGGCATGAAACTGGCGCCCATGAATTTTGTGTGCATCAAGAATAAAAAACACTTTGGTGTATGAGACTTGGTGTCAGTGGAGTTCATTCAGACTTTATTTGCACTACAACAGTGTATGCTCGTGGAGCACAGATAAAGTTCATTATTTATATTGGACTTGAGCAGATTATTCCTGCAATAACTTTTCTCCTGTCCTTTTTCTAAAAAGCAAGTTACCAGTATTTTTTATTTACACAGCATGTCTGAGCTAATACAGTTCTGTATGAAGCCTTAAATCTTTTTGAGTTTAATAATTATAAATGATGAGCTCCCTTATTGTTGTTTCATATCCACCAAGTCACTAAGTGCTTGTGTTTAGGAACTAGTATTACTTGAATATACCTACTATAAAGCATCAGCTCCCATATCTATACCCTATCCTGAAATCGATATGCTGTTTTTCCCATAACCCTTTTCTTGGTCCCCCCAGCCCCTCCCAATATCCCAGTTCTTTAAAAACTTAAAAAAAGCTTTTATTTCATTTTGATGTATAGCAATATAAAGATGGGAGGATACACTGAAATAGAAAAAAAAAATTAATTTCAAGAGGTATATATAAATAGTTGACCTCCGGTTATGATTTGACCTCCCATCACAAAAGTGCTACAAGATCGTGAATTGTTGATTTCTTAGGTAGATTTGTTGGAGTTACATTAAGGTCTTATCATGTGCCTTTTTGGTTTCCATTCCATTAACTCCTATCAAAAGTTTTTTCAATAATTAGCTCCTTGTATATTCTGAATGTTATTTTTGTAAATATCTATGTTGATTATGTTGTACACTGCATTGGTTAGACATGAATAGCATTGAACTGTGATTAATTGTTTGAAAAGAAACATAACTACTTAAAGGAGAAGGCTCATATGCATTGTTTACAATGATCACTGGATGTAATAAATGCATATTTCGGTATCTTACAGTGTTTGGAGTCTTTTTCATGTAGTCTCCTGAAGGTTGTGCCTGTGAGTGTTCCGCTGTGTTGCTCGCAAAACGCCATTCCCCCGTTGCTTGAATTTTGAAGCCCGCGCCATGTTTTGGATGCGCATGCGCATTGTCGATCACTTTGTCTCATCAGGAACGTCATCACCGCAACAAGTGCTTCCAAGTGTAACCTGGGTGATGCGGATATTGTTCCCATGTGCAGTGAATTCGGGGTGTGAATCGCTTGAATTAAACATTTAATTGTGGTAATTTTACAGATATTTTCGATCATCTGGTGTCCTTTTTACATTGTGGAGTCCCAGACAGGTTGTCATGTCATGTAGACTGAAGAAACTCTGCAGCCATTTTCTTGGTTGGCGAGCGTCACCACGACTGAGCTGCTGCATGGGGTTCATGACACACACTCGTTTTGCTCTATTTTTTTTTCACCCCGAAAGAAAAGACAGTTTGAATAACATTAGCTCGGAAACGTATAGAAATAAATGTTTATTGTGCAACCCTGTTATTGAGTGGGTAGTGGTATATATACACCTCTCTACTGCCCCATGTTATGAGGGTGTTCTTCATTTAATCCTCCACAGTTGCTGTGCCCCCTCCCCGTCATCCTAAATGGGAAAGGTGCTGGCCAGTGGCCACAAAGAGCTGGTGCTGAAAGCTCAGAATGTAAAGCAGTAATTCATGAAAACTTGTGCGGCTGAATCAAAATTAAACGTTGCACAATTATGGTCACTCGTTTCTACAGAGTTCTGGGCTTTTTATCTTCATGTTTTATGATGTGACCCGCATTTGGAGGTCCGTGTAGCCAAGGGGTTGAGCCAAGGTGTGGTATGCCTGCTGAATTGTGATCTGACTGGAGATTGAAAGGGGCAGATTCTTCAAACAAATAAGGAGTTTGGTTATTAAAATGCATACCAGAATTTAATAGTACCAGTACTGACTTGTGGATGGAAATAAAATTGTACCTGTATGGAATTTATATAATGTAGCAATATATGTTAGATTATACTGGGGAAGCTCTTTCTTAGCCAATCAGAATGCAGACTTGCTGTTTGATTATTCAGCAATATCCAAACAGTAGATTAAATAATGGGACCCTGATTCTACATTGTGATTGGCTAAGAACAATACATGGTACAGTGGCTGTGCATTTTGATTGCTTGCTGCACGTGTACCTAACCTGTCAGATACTCTACTGCCAAAACAGCGCTTCTGTGAGAAACATGCGAAGAACCCTAACGTAGACCTACGGGGTAGAAACACCAGGGCTCTTCCTGCTTTTCCATGTGGCTTATGGGCTCACCATAAAATAAAAAAGGGTTTATAATATCCAGCCTTGTTGCCTCTTCATTTTAAGTGCCACCTTTGAATTACCTGCATATTGGAATTTTGATCGGCACTGGCGTGGCATCCTGAGCCCCTTACTTATTTTTGTTTTGACTTGTTGCTGCTCTTTCACAGTACAGTAACACAGATTTGGCAGTTTAGATTTGGCGTGGTAGCAGGGAGTCCAGTTGGTGTGCATATCTGTAATCCCTTGCTCCCCCCCTGTTACCAAGAGCACCCCCTCCTTGTGCAATCAATTTTGTTTCTTTGATTTGATGAGAACTGCAGTTTCATTATGGCATTATATTTCTGTCTTGCAGTATCAGTAGTTGTTCATAATATTGTGAAATACTTGAGCCTGATGTTGGTGGCCACCCGACCACCCGAGACATTGGTGTGGGCTGCATTACTGCAGTGAAATCCCTGGTGGGCTAGTGGACCTGCCCCTCAGACCGATTGTGGGCTGCATAACAGTACTACATCCCCTTGTGGTCCAGTGGAACCACCCCCTCGCCTCATCATGGGCTACATGATGGTCCTATTCCCTGGTGGTCCAGTTAACCCTATCTCCAGCCTGATCGCAGGCGTGATCACATGAAGACATTCCCTGGCAGTCCAGTGGACCACATCCAGCCTGATCATGGGCTTTGTAAAAATAATTCTACCCCTGGTTGTCCAGCGGTACTCCCCCTGGACCATACTGCACTACACCGTCCTGATTTGTGAATGGATACTGCTTGCTGTCAGTGGGTCCACTGGACCACCAGGTAATGTCTTCATCTGATTATGCACATGATGTTGCTGTGGGTAGGGTCCATGGGGCCACCAGGTAATGTGTCAACATAAATAAGCCTGCGATGTGGCTGAGGGCAAGGTCCAGTACACCACCAGAGATTATTTCAGTTATGCGAAGCCGGCCATCGGGCAGGTGGCGGTTGTCCCCGTCGGTTGGAGCCTGGCAGGGTGCTTTCCACGTGCCGTGGATGGGTGTGCATGGTACTCCAAAAGGACCCTGCTATAAGCCTGATATATGCCCAAAAGTACATCCACATCTGCACTGGGTGCCTGGGAATGTACCCCTGCTGCCACTGACCACTAGCCGACAGGGACCTGGGGCACCCAAAAGGTGAGTGCCATGACAGCCATGTTTGTAGACCCTATTTGCCCCCACCCGCTTGGTTTCCCATACCCAGTGCCAGCCATGCATCACCCGCACCACCCAAAAGTATACCACTGCCATTGACTGAGGACCAACCCCACTCACACACAGTCCCTGTGTGGCCACCACTGTATGTGCTGACATCACGGTACATGCCCTCCCACCCCAAACCTAGTAGTCCTACCCACATAGGTGTCCATTGCTCACCCCGACTATCATCCCTCCCTATTCGTTCCTTTGTGGTAGCGTTGCATGTGAGATTACCAGTCGGCAAAGCCCTCTTCGCCTGCCATGGTCCCTGGACATGCGCAGCGTGATCAGCAGATATGCATCCACGTATGTCAGATGTGCGCCAACGCCACAAAGGTTAGAGGGACGGGGGGCGTCATTGGTACCATGGGTGTGGACACTGTCCTGACAGACAGTGGGATGCGGCACCAATGGACAAGTGCGATTACCAGTGTGACCATCATGGTGTTTGCCCTATGGGGGCAGGGCCATGGTCAGGGGGTTTGAACTACTGACTCCAGTGCTGTTGCTGCAGTGTGGGTGAAGCCGGCAAGAACCAGCGCGTAAGTGCAGCATGTGTGTGCTGGTGCCATGTGCCGTGGAGGGCATTCACGAACCAGGACGCGTTCCTGTCCGCAAGAGGATCCACTACCTGGCACAAAAATCAATGCTCGGCTTATGGCCTGTACTTTACCTGTATGTTAAATCTATGAACATACAGGTAGCATCTAATGACATTTCTACATATCTTATAAGTATTACATGAAATTACTTCAGTTATTTAATTACCGTTACTTCTTTTGTGAAGTTGATTGTGTGCAAATCTTCATTTATATACTAGGCCATGTCATAGCATCATCATCTGATGAGTCACAGTTTGCGACTACAGCTACGTTGGAGGCTGTGCATTTGAACCAGTATACTCCTGAAGAACTTGCTGCCATGGAGAACCTGCCAGATGTTGATGTACACAGTGAGGTTAACATTAGCGAAGAGCCTGAGGACAGAACTATGATTCCAACCACTGAGTGGTGCATCTGTGGTGGATGTGCAACCATGGCCCCAATCGTGAATGTCTGTGTTGTGGTGAGCCCAAGAATGCATTGAGAAAAAGTCAGAGAGGGCTTACAATGTCTTGTTCATCACTTTGACTTTGAGGCAGTTTGTCTTCGTCGGGCCGTACTAACGACCATAATGACACTCGTCACTATGCGTACATTGAGAGACAGCCCGACAACGATCCAACTGCTAGGTATGCAAAGTGTGAGAAACTGTCTCGACACTCTTATTGTAATGTGACTGTATCATGCCACTATTACAAGTTGTATATTGAAATCATGCATACAATATGTATTGTATGAACATACAAATGTCAGTTATGTTGCAGTTATGTGTTATGAACATTGTATGTATGTATAATGCATAACATGGGTTATATACACCATCGTGCATAGTGTTACTGCACAGGGCACTTTAGTCGCCATAGCCACCACCTACATGCATTCACGTCCCTGGTATCTGATACACTTAATGGTAACTGCACACATCAGTGCAGCAAACACACCAACTGTATAGACTACGACGATCATGTGTGGTCAGTTTCCACTTCATGACTTTGCGTGATGTACAGCAGGTGGTGGGCACATTGTCCTGGCAACCATGCCATGGTTGACCCTGCCAGAACAATCCTATGTGGCTGTGGCTCACAATACAAAGGTTCCAACAACTGTCAGCCACAGCATGAATGTGCTGCACCCCCAACCAACAAAGCAATTATCCATTCTCCCATTCATGACAGCCACAGTTCAGACAATTGTATGAATGCCCCTTGCATGTACGGATGTCAATACAACACCCCATCAGTGGCATGACTGCCATGAAGTCCTCACCCTCCACCTGTACTGCCTTTCAATCCACCCACCCCATGAGACCTACACCACCCACTGTCATCAGTAGCTGCGTGTCATAAGTGGGTAATTGTAGTCTGAGACACACAAAGATTTCAGTCTCAAAGCAGGATGGTGACCGTGGCCATAGTGTGTTTCTGTCCCCTCCACACACTACAAGAACCTCATGCCTCACATGTCTTTGTGTTCTGCACTACTACTGTGACACCAGGTTGGCCCTCTGTCTCCCTCCCTCTCTTTCTCTTCAGTACCTGTAGCCACATGGGACAGGTTGTTATTTCAAAGGCAACATTAGCTGTTTATATATTGGGTGGGTAAGTCGACACTGCATATATGTTAACGTTGCCTTTTTTTTTTTTCTCCAGAGTATTCAGACATACTGCCTATCGACAGTATATCTATTGGGTCTATGGGTTTCTTGGTCGTAAGATCCGAAAAATCATACCATCGTGTGTGGTGCAACGTGTGCATACTGCTTACCCGGATCCTGGAGGAAACTATACTGGATACATGGATGCTGAAGACTCAGATGTTGATTTAGCGTTAGCTGACATTGAGGATTCGGACTGACTGTAATTGAAGTGTAGGATACCTGGATGGGTGCATAACTTATTACATTGCATGTATGTCGCCTATGAGTAATTCAGCAATCGAATGGGCTTGCTGGTGGTATAGCACCAAATCTGTATTGCAATGTAATTAGAAAGCGGATCTTTGTACAAAGAAACATGTTTAATTTCCTTGAAATGCCTGAAATTGAACCAACATCACAATGTAACAAGGTACTGTTTTTGGGATTGTATGGGCAAGAAACTTTGGAAATAGTTATACACATTGTCAATATTCACTTCATTTATAAACAACATCATGGAACACATTGTTCATCAATGTGACATATGGGTCCACTGTAGTATTGTAGTAATGAACTCCGACTTCACAACCATGTTTTGGTGTGCGGCTTTGTCTACACACCTTGTATTACTGAAATGATCTGAGAACAGTGTGGTAGATCTTACTGCAATTATACAATGGAGCCATGTATCATTTTTGTGTACTGCATTTACTTAGCTATTTGAAAGGCTAACAGGAACCCTCTGTTTGCTCAGTGAGTGAGCATGGTTAAGCCAGTGATATTTGTTATTATGCTCTGCAATATGTCTGGTTTCATCAAGTATGATGTTAGGCTGATCGCTTGCAGGTAGACAATGTCTGTACTGATAAGGAAATGTTCCTTAATACGCAAATTACTTCAGATCAGGTTTGCATTCTTTCCCGTCCCTCTATTGCAATCTGACCTCTCATTTACTCGTTTTCCTGGATATCATCTTCCCGTGTTGTGGATTTCGTCTTGCCACAAATATAGTCCCGCAAGCATGAAGTGCTCGAGTTTGGTTTCACCCCTTTTCTCTTTGTCCCACTTCATGACCATGCTGTAATCCATGTTGGTTGCTGGATCTGTATTGGGTCCAAATCTGGAATGGTGACTCCATTTTACTACAAGAAAGGCACCGCGTCCTCAAATTCCTGATAGTAGCCCCCATCCCCCATGGTCTCTCATGGTAGTATAGTGGCATCAATCAAAGACCCCACACAGAATTGTGCTGCAAAACATACACGGATAACCCTTGGTATCGCCCTTACCTACAGAAACCCGAACTTTGACAACTGTTTGGGTCAGGTATATCCTCATACCAAATCATTATAGTGTGAAAAAGCAATACACAAAAGTTGCTCAAATTTGTGCACTCTGACAGCCAACATCTGAGTGACAACACCACCCACTCTGAGTCAGTTGCTGTACTGTGCAAAAAGTAGTGTGGTGGCACCACACACCTTCCCAACACTAATGCTGCAGGCAACATAATTTGTCAGTTATGCCTTCATCAAAAGTCATAGTACACACTGGCTGCCCATTCAGGTAAACTGTGGCCAGGATACTCAAAACTCACCATGTGCAACCCACCTATGCGGACCAGCGTGATATTCAAAGGTGGATATTGCTCAGTGCAAATCCCAATGCGTGTGGCACACCAGATAATGTTATACTGCGCAAGTGCGGGCGTGCCCCTGCATAGGCGGCTCATTCCAATATTCAGCCTGTGATGTACGGCACATATGCAAGCAGAAATCCACTTTATGCCGCACATGGGGGGCGCGAAGTTGACCCTGAAAAATCAGGCGTAAGTCAGGGACACCCACAGGCCGGCCACCGTATTGCAGGTTGCAACATGGCACCCGCCTGCTGTTGGTGCCCACCGAGACCACAGGCTGGGTTGCACCACCCCAGCCCAATCGCGGGCTGTGTACACTGAGCTTCCTGGTGGTTTAGTGGACCCATCCCTGCCCGATCATGCTTTATAATAAAGTGATAAACTCCCTGGTGGCCCAGTGGCCGCATCCAGGCCGATTGTGAGCAAAACGTCCAAACGTGTAGCCTGGTGGTGTAGCGGTACCCCATAGTCCACCTGCCCACGCAGTTCCACCACCCTGCTCCCCTACCAGCTACTGCCCCATGTTATGAGGGTGTTCTTCATTTAATCCTCCACAGTTGCTGTGCCCCCTTCCCCGTCATCCTAAATGGGAAAGGTGCTGGCCAGTGGCCACAAAGAGCTGGTGCACAGTGTTACTTTCTTGTCTTTTAAACTCTCTACTAAGTCTGCCTGGTGAGCTAGCCATGTATTGTGGACGACAGGAAACATGTACAAATCCTGAGTCTTATTGTACATGGATTTAGAAAAGAATTTCAAGTTCATGAATTTAGCAAACTTGGCAACCGACTGATATGTATTACCAGTAAGACAGTAAATTACCCACAGCGGTTCTGTTTTCAACCGGCTGCGAGTTCCAATAAAATGCATGATTATTTTCACAGGAACTGCGAAGATACTTAACAGGGTACCTCTTGAACTCTACTTCTACCTATTACAGTAAATTGTTTCCCACACTTTGGGCATGGTATCATATCGAACAATTGCTTTATGCATTATTCAAATACAATATATTGTTCTCAGATACATAGTCTGCAGAGTCTTGACCACCACATAATATTTCCTCAAATTTAGTTCTCTTTCATCTGTGAGATTCTCTGTAATGGTATCATCTGGGTGAGTAGTCTGGATCACTGTCATGATCATGCTGGGTGCTTATTCCACAGAATCTTGAGATCGGGACTGAAGATGTATCCAACTTCCATTCCATCAATCTGTGTAACAATACATAATGACATGACAACATTTAATTCTTTTAAGACACAACAACAGAGTATGACTGTGCCTCCATATTTACAGTGAATAACAGTAGTGTGTGCCACATGTGATGGAAACAAGGGCTGTGTGTGTCTGTGTAAGTACGTGGAAATGAGCAGTAAATAACATTGCTCAGTTCATTAACACTGCACTAAGGGACTGGAATACAGAACATATTGTCACACCTGGGTGCATTGTAATGCACTGACCAGAGCCAAGTGTAATGTCTTGTCGAAAGTGACAATGTTACATGAAAGCAATAAGACGACGATTTCTGTGTTTGTTACACACTTTAACTACATGGGTATGATGCTTAGGAAGCACACAAGGCCACCAACTGAGTGATGCCACATCCTTCCTGTGTGCTAAATAGCGTAACAGGCAGTCTCTGCAGTGACTTATTGCAGTAATGAAATGGCTATGAGAATTACAGATGTACGTGACACCTTACATGTATAAGTTTTAATAATTGGAACAATAGAAATGGCTGTTCTACAATTCTTTTGACATTTTCATACTCCGACTTTTTCTGTGGGGACTTCGGGACTTTTCAGCTGTTTGACCTTCTGTGTTAATTTGTTTCTCCCACATAGCCTCCATAACACCGCCCTTACCAACACCACCTCCTTAATATATTCACTTCCCTGCTTCATGCAGCTGGCACACACTGCTTAGAGTCCTGCAGTGTAACAGTAACTATGAGGAACACACAATACTTGTATCCTTGGCGAACAACAATTGTGCAGTTGACAGAATGGTGCCCTTTACATTACAAAGCTGGCATATCTGTGTCATTCACTGTAAATTAAACATATATGACAATGAACATTTATGTCACTACTGTCACACACATTAATATATTGTCAGTTAAGAAGTGATTCACCTTACTGTTTTTCTGTATTGTTACATCGTTCACTTCATTGTTAAAAATCTGAGGTATTAGACTGGATGTAGTACAGCTGGCAAGTTGTGGTTGGGGTGATTGACATTGCAAATCAGATAGTCCTGGATGTTGTGTGTCAAACTCATGTTGGAGTGATTGGGCCATAAATCCACACTGAATGTTGCTAGTGCTTTTCTGTAGAAAAAGAAGTAAAAACAGGGACATGGCAATAGTCACATGTATACAATACAAAGTGTTATACAAATAAACCAAGGACATGCTGCGTGCATATGGCGAAAGTATTATGACAATGGATCTTTTCAGAAAATGTCATACTGAAAACCAATGACAATGTATTATTAACTGTATTTCCTTGCTGTGACAAGAAATACTACAAAAATTGTTTATATGTGAAAGTACTATGCATCGATCACATTTGCAATGCAGTTTTGGAACATGCACTGATATTGTAAGGAAGCCCTGTATTACACCGAAAACTTTCTGCAATAATTATCAATTGTGTTGCACATTGCAAACTCCACTACAAGTGTCTAACACCCTATCCTCCAAATGATGAGCTTTATTACCTACTGTACTATCAACCATAAACCAAAAAAAGTGAATAAAGTGTTCAAATGACTAATATAGATAGGAAGCACTATAGCATAGTGGTTAACAAGCACTGACTGGAAGTGGTGTCTGATGAGTTCAAACCCGGTCTCCAGGTTTGCCTCTGCACAGAGCTGCAAGCCGGAGACTTGAGTTTACTGTCCCATCCTTCACATGCATACTGTGTTATCCTGAAAAGTCACTTAAGTTGCTTGTGCTCCGGTAGCACCTGGAAACAAGCTTGACTTACCGGCCCGATATTCAAACTGCGCCCAGGCTGTGGCGCCAAGCCTGTCTTGCAGCTCAACTTTGTTACACCGGGTGTGACCAGGGCGATATTCAGCGGAGCTGCGCTATGGCGCAACTGCTTTGAATAATACCTAACCACCCCACTGTGCATGTTAATAACTGCACCAGCACAACTGCTCAAACTGGAGTATTGAGATGCGGTGGCAAGCAGTGCTATTAGCATACTGCACCTGCGATATATTCAAGCGTGGACATGCAAATGGTGCCATAATTTAGGCAAAGTGCGGCGGGGCCATTTGCATCTCATTATAGCTCCATTTGCATGCCAATAGCATGCAGGTCGCCGATCCGCCGACTTCGCCTGGCGCCCTCCCGGGCAACGGCCCGTGGGGACGAGCACCCCTGCAGCCCGATCGGCGGGAAGTCCCATAATTAAAAAAAAAAGCCCAACATCCCCACTGGACCTATGTTCCCCATCGAGGGCATCACTGAATTCCCCAGTCCGATGTCCCTGGTGGTCAGTGTACACACACCCACACCGCCCACTGAGCCCCACCACCTGCTCTACCCCGTCAGCGGTGAGCGTAGCACCCACCCGCCTGCCGCCCGCCCGACTGACAGCTCAGTAGTGTTGCCGCCAGTGGTTCAGGCATGAGCCAATGGGTGTGCAACTAATACCGAACTAGTCGGTCGAATATGTCAATGAATTTATTCATATCCTGGACTGACTAGAACGGTATCGACTGCGCCCAATTAACTCGCCATCGGGCTCAATACGATCACAACTCTACTGAGCTGTCAAGCCAATTAACGGCGCTGGCAAGCGGGTGAGGTGCTTCCTCCCGCTTCGGCTGATGGGAGGAAGCAGGGTGGTAGGGGCTCCAGTGGAGTGGAGTAGGGTGGGGTGCAGTACATCACCAAGGATATCGAATGTGGGGAAGAATGATGCCAGCGATCGGGCTCAGCGGTCCACTGGACCACAGGGATATCAGATGTGGAGGGTGAATGATGCCCTTGATCGGGGCATGAGGGGCCTCCAGGTGCGGCAGGAACAGGGATGGCCACCCACAGGTGGCAGCTGGGTGTGTTGTGCCCTGCAATGCAGCAGCTCACCTGTAGGTGGCCATCACTTGTTCCTTTTTTACAGGTGTAACTTTGTGCAGGCGCAGGTAGGGGTTGCGCGCCCATGATGTGCACATCCGGGCTGAATATCGGGCTGTGCAGGTTGGCATGTGGACCCCCTGTGCCTGCATAGATTCTGATGCACTGTGGGCATCAGGTTTCTGCGACACACTTTCCATTTAAATATCGCAGGCGCATCACTGGGTTGTGCACAGTGCAACGATGTGCGCCATCGCGGCAACGCTATAATATCTGAGCCACTGTTTTTTCCTGGTTAAACGGTTTCCCTCCTCTTCCCCTCAATGATCACCCCTGATACATGATTGAAACAGCACCTTCTCATAGTGTGTACAACACAGCACATTTTAGGCCTACTCATCATTGGCTCCATACACACCTGCGCCAACACAGCAGAGAAAGTTGCATTTATGTGTTGTCAGTTGACAATACAGCACTGACTTCCTCCTTTCCAAAGCGTGTACAACTCATGTTCTAAAAAAATATAACTTAAGCAAGAGTAATATTATGCAGCGTATTTCAATGACCATGTACAAAGTGCGATGAATCTAACACAAACACTCGTACACAAAATGCCAAATGGGTGATGACACATGTGACGGTAGTATGCAATTGATAACATAATAACTGAGACTAATTTGAGAGGAAACATCAATAATGAAGAATTGAGGCCATGGGTGGGTGTAAAGACATGTCCCGAGTGCAGTGTTTATACAGAAAAAGAACGACTTATTACCTTATGAATGCAAATTAGCACCCTTGTTGCTATAGTCTGTCACCCCCAAATTTCATAGTGTTTTGCATAGTATACCCATACCAATATATGATTCACAGTAGATGGCAAAGCCTAGCTACCTATGAAACATCATGTGAGACAACAGCTACTGGTTGGTGGCGCTATACAAGCCGAGAGATGACGGGTGACATGGATCATCAACATGATCTTGGTAATTAATCATTGCAGGTCAAAATTTTCAAATGAAGCAGAGCATAGTCAGGAATACCTTACCCAGCATAAACAATTCTTGATGATTCCTGCACTGCTGATTGAAACTATAACATACGGTATATTTACCTTCTCCTTATGCATGTATGCGATCACTGCCACTGACAGTGAATCTGGGCAGTATCATACATCATAACAACTCATATAGTCCATGTCTATGTCTGTTTGAATGATTCAAAGTATTTCAGGCACAAGGAGTTCAGTGTCCAACTATTCAAAACATGACTGCTGTACTTCAATGTCTGCATCTATTTCATCATTGAAGTTCATCGTATGGTTCTCCATGTTGAATAGTGACTGTAGAACCTGTCACAATACAATAAATGACATGATATACATATTGATTTGTCTCTTTCACTTCTTAAGTCATCCTAAAACACATACTATGAAAGCAGTGAAACATGAAGCAATGATCGTGTTTTTTGTGTGGTGACTAACACCACTTTGAACTGCAGACTGAATGGCACAAGTAGAAACATGTGAGTGACTGTATTTCCTATGCGACACTGTGATGTATCTTGTAGCCATGTTGTTCAGTAAACTTGAATTAAATACAAAATTGCCTATATAAAACTGGGAGTTTTGATGTTACAAAATCATTGCAATGCAAAAGGGCAAAGAATAGCACAGCTATGGCACCATTTGATGCTGGTAGGAATTAGGAAGTATCTCTCCAACCTCTCTGTATAATGAAACAACAGCTGAGTTTCCAGTTAGTCTGAGTAGAATGGCCACGGACTGGGAAAAGTAAGGGGTGGGAGAGATCAGTTGCTGGAGGAAGGGGGGCAGGGTAAGACAATTTGCAAAACAACACAGCCAACACGACTTTCATACATATTGTACCCCAAAGTGCTTTACAGGGCACAGGAGTTCCATACCAGTAGCACTATGAATGTAGAATTGAATAGAATTTCCATTGCCAAACCTGGACCAACAGGGAATAAAAAAAAAAAAAAAATCTGGCCCCATCTACTTGATGGGTCCGGTGAGCAGCCCGACCCATCGGGGAAAAATAAAAAATCTGCCCCCACCCACAGTTACCTGATGGGTTCAGTGCCCAACCTAGCCTGTCAGGGAATAAAATGGATCTGTTCCCCTTCCCCAACTACCTGACAGGTCCAGTGCCCAGTCTGATCCATCATGGAATAAAAAACAAAATCTGGCCCTCTACCCCCCTCCAGCTACCTAGCTGGGAAATAAACAAATAAAAATTCCCTCCCTCTCCCCATCAGCCCGAGGGATCCAGTGCCCAATGTAGACCATCAAGGAATAAACAGATCTGTCCCCGTCTGCCAAACTGCCTAACAGGTCCCATGCCCAACTCGTTAACAACAAAAAAAAGGAGTCCTCAGTACAGAATTCAGTTTATTAACCTGATATGTTATAAAGTGTGGTAATGCTAACCCTCCGTGCCAAAACACCATATTCCCCATTCGCAGCCACGTGCTCCTGCCTCAAGGGGTGGAACCCTAGCAGTCTTTTTATAGGACACACCCATTCATCACATCAGAATAAACTGAAATGTATTACCTGAAGAATATCTGGAGTAAAGCACATTCTCCTGATGGGAACTGTGCTACAAATAGATCTCTCCTGCTTATGTAAACAGTGCCGAGGATTAATACATTTCTTAAATAGTACTAAAAAAATATTGGGACAGCATGTGCAAAAAAAAAATGAACAAATTGAAACACTCCTTGAAATACAACAAGTGAGGCAAGAGCCGAGAGACAAACGCTGACCTGAAAAAGCACATCATTAATTCACAGCAGTTTGTCAGAGGGTCCTGCTGAACACTATCAAAGTGCAAAATATGCTAACTGAAAAGGCACAGAAGCAAGAACATTAAACTATATTATACATCCATAATCTTGGAATGAAACCGAGAGATCATAAATAAATGAGCAAGTCCATTCCTGAGACGAAACAAAAAGGTCAGATTATACAACGTATGTGTTAGGATAAATAGCAAGATAAAAAGTGTTATAGTACGTGATGGGGCTTTGCTGTAGATAGATTTCAATCAGCCCAGAAAGTTGTAGGACTGTTCAAAGGACAAAAAAAGTTGTTGTACTATAGTAACTACGTCACTACTAGACTACAGGAACTTTTTCCATCCTGCATGCCTGTGTTCTGTCTGTCGCACAGTACTGTCACTAACACGACTCTCAAGAAATGGCTATTGCTAAGTGCCACGTGAAGGTCACCGTTACTGACGCAGTCTGAAACCTTTCCAGGAATCTCTCCATCAGTTTATTTCTTGAACTGACTGTTCCTTCTCAGTCATTGACTCGCCCACAGCTCAGATTTCCCAAACTTCTCAATGCCGCAGCTCAGGTATTAAAAAATAAAATAAAATAATAATCTGTATAAAAATAAAATATAGGTAAGTGCATAGACAAGTCTTGTGTTTCCATTTTGGGGGATTGATGACATCATAGGCAGGGATCATTTCAGAAATTTTTGTATCTGGGACAGTGTCCCACTGAGAGTAAAAAAAAAAGGACATTTTGGAAACACAGTGGGACATGCTGCAAAATTAAGGGGAACCCCCCGTAGACAAACAGAACTGACTGTATTAAACAATTACAGACCTCCTTGATTTTAGTATTCCTTTCTTGATATCAAGAGACCAAGTTTTCTGTGCTTTGCATCCATTTTTTTTAACCTGCACTGCAGCCACCAGTAAAACCCTGTGGGGAGGAAGGGTTTGAAAAGAAAAAATTACTCACCTTAGTAATGTTGTTTCTTCTAATGGAGTCTTGCTATATTATGACTGATGCAGTTTGTCCCACCATTAGAACTGCTCCGGAGGTGAAAGAGTTAACTTCCATGCAGTGCATGGAACTTAGAGCGCGAGCTCGGTTAAGAAAGCTCTGTCAGGGTAATTTCAAACCGAAACCGTCAGATCTTTACGAGCAAAACTCACTAAGGCTCTGTGTGGAAGCTTTAACCTACACTAGCCAACTGGCTACTAAAATATTCACACATTTTTCTGGTCCCAACACCAAGACTCAAGTCAGGGGACCAGAAAAAATAAGATAAAATAAATAAAACACAACACCCAAACACCCAACAAGAAGGGGTTGAAAACATAAAAGGGGGCATCAGTAAGTGCCAACAGTGGACTGCCACCCCCATACCCAAAGTAGAAGTTCTGAGAGGGGCAGGCTGGGGGAGGTCTAATATGTAGCAAGACTCCATTAGAAGAAACAACATTACTAAGGTGAGTAATTTTTTCTTCAAACAACATGAAGTCTTGCTATATTATGACTGATGCAGACTACACAGCAGTACCTCCATGGAGGAGGGACAGAACCTACTTAGGGAATAGGCTCTGAAGCACGGCTGTGCCAAACTGAGCATCCCTCCTGGCCTGGATATCCAGGGAGTAATGCTTGGTGAAAGTGTGTACTGTTTTCCAAGTAGCTGCTTGACATATCTCTAAGATAGGGATGTCTCTGGCAGCAGCTAGAGGCATGACTATACCTCTGGTAGAGTGAGCCCTCAGGCCTGGAAGGGGAACCTTACCCAGTTTTGATAGCAAAATTGGATACAAGAGACAATCCACCTGGCAATGGATCTCTTAGTAGCAGGTCTCCTTTCCCAACCTCACCATAAGCGAGAAATAGTTGGAGGGAGTCAAACCTGTGACCCAATTAGGCTCTATGTAATAACAGGGCCCCTCTTAACATCTAAGCTGTGCAGCCTCCTCTCACCAGAGGAGGAATGGTCAGTGAAGAACACTGGAAGTGAAATAGATTGTTAAGGTGGAACCAAACCACCTTAGGCAAAACTTCCTGTTAGTCCTGAGGACTACCTTATCCCTGTGAAAATAAAGTCAGTCTCCACTGATAAAGCCTGTAACTCACTTATGCGCCTGGCAGAAGTGATGGCTACTAAAATACAGTTTTCCAAGTCAAATACTTAAGCTCTGCCGAGACAGAGGTTCAAAGAGGTTGCATCAGCTGAGCAATGCAAACATTAAGATCCCAGGCAGGGGCAGGGTCCCTGAATGGAGGATTGTATAAAGCAATCCCTTAAAAACTTGGAAAATACAGGGTGAGCAGAAAAGAAGAGGCTTCCTGCTGAAATGAAAGCAGAGACAGCTGCCAAATGCACTTTCAGGGTAGCTGGTCTCAGTCCCAAAGAATTAAGATGGACCATATAGTCCGAAACAGTGGGTAAATCAGCAGATTCCGGGAAATATGCTTCCCAGAACACCATATGGAAAACCTTTTCCATTTGGAGTTATAGGTAGCCCTGTGGAAGGCTTCCAAGAAGCTTTCAAGATTTCGAGAAACCCTGAGAAAGTTGTAGATCAGCAAACTCTAACCCTCAAGAGCCAGGCCTTGAGGTTGAGGTTTGAGATTCGGATACCAGACTCATACCCTGAGCACAGGTTAACAGATTGTGGTTCCTGGGGAGACACAGGGGAAGATGGACTGCTAAGGACAGAAGGAGTGGGTACCAGGGCTGCCTGGCCCAGTCTGGAGCAATCAGGATCATCTTGCAGGGCTGAGACCTGATTTTGACTAGCACCTTGAACAAGAGAAGGAAGGGGGGGAAGGCATAGAGAAACTTCCCTTCCTAATCGAGGAGAAAGGCATCCAGGGGGACTGAGCCCAACACTGGGGGCCTGCAACAAAAAAGTGGAAGTTGATGATTGTCTGGGGCTGCAAAAAGATCTATCTGAGGAGTGCCCCATCTGGCAAAAACTATCCCCAGTACTAGGGGATCCAGTGACCATTCGTGATGGCCCTGGGAAATCCTGTTGAGAGCATCTGCCAGGACATTGTCCTTGCCTGGGAGGTGAACTGCTATGAGGGAAGTGTTCAGGGAATAAGCCAGAGACCACAACTTCATCGCCTCGGTGCACAAGGCCGAAGACCGAATGCCCCCTTGTTTGTTGATGTACCACATTGTAGTGGTGTTGTCTGTTCTGACCTGTACCACCTTGTTCTGAACAGATGCTGAAAAACCTGAAGTGCTAGAAAACAGCTCTGAGTTCCAACAGATTGATGTGGAGCAGAGATTCCTGAGGGGACCATAACCCTGGTGGAGAGGTCGCCCATGTGAGCTCCCCATCCCAAGAGGGACGCATCTGTAGTAAGGGTCAAGGAGTGGGATAGAGGGATGAAGGGCACCCCTTGTCTCAGATTGCTCTGATCCTGCCACCACTGAAGGGCCTGGATCAGGGTTCGAGTCACTGGGATTAACTTGGATAGGGAATCTCTTCTTTGAGACCAGAAGGCTGTCAAATGGAACTGAATGTCCCTCATCTGAAATCTTGCTCCTTGCACTACAGCTGTGGAAGCAGCCATGTGTCCTAGGAGCTGCAGGAAATGCCTTGCTGGTCGAGAGACCTGCAGAGTGAAGGACGAGGCCAGGGCCACCAAGGTCCTTACCCTTTCTAGGGGAAGGAAGGCTCTGGCCTGCTTTGTGTCCAGTTCTGCACCTATAAAGGTGAGTACCTGGACAGGTTCCAGAACTGACTTTGGAAGATTGAGAAGAAAGCCCAGAGAGGTAAGTAGCTGCTGGGTAACTTGCAGGTGTGATTTGACCTGGTCTGGAGACTGTCCCACAATGAGCCAGTCGTCCAGGTAGGAAAAGATGGCAATCTTTTGCCTTCTTAGATGAGCAACTGCTACTGCCAGACATTTTGTGAATACCCTTGGGGCAGAGGTAAGGCCGAAGGGCATTGCTCTGAACTGATAATGGCCTGAGGGCAGTTCGAATCTGAGGTACTTTCGATGGGAGCTTCTGATAAGAACATGGAAGTAGGCATCCTTGAGGTCCAGGGAAGCTAGCCAGTCCCCTGGCCTTAGGGAGGGTAAAATCATTCCCAGAGTCACCATTTTGAATTTTGGTTTTAAAAGGTGCTTGTTCAGATATCTTAGGTCCAGGATGGGCCGCCACTCTCCTGTCTTTTTTGGGGTAAGGAAGTACCTGGAGTACAGACCCTTGCCCTGGTGTAGGAGAACCCTTTCTACAGCTCTGAGAGCCAGGAGGGTTGAGACTTCTGTTTCCAAGGCAAGAGTCTCTAAAGGGTTTGCAGGTGGAAAGGATCTGATTCTCATCTTTGGAAATTTTTTGAAGCTGAGAACCAGACCCTGGCTCACTACTTCCAGGACCCACTTGTCTGATGTTAAAGACTCCCAGTCCTGGCCGAAGTAAGCCAGCCTGCCCCCTACAGGTAATGGAGAGCCGGCCCTGGGCATCCCATCAGGGTGCCTGTTTGGCAGGGGCTTTAGGCTGAGGGGTGGGAGCAGGCCTGCTTGTACCCGCCTGTCTCTCCTCTGAACAACCCCTCTGAACATAGGCTGAAGAGGAGGCCTGGGTCTGGTAAAAGGCCTGTGAAAAGGCCTGCCCCTACCCCTGGGGGCTGCCTCTGAGGAGTGGCTTGCTGCTCCTTGGCTTGTGCACTCCTATAAGTGGTTCTATATTCATCCATTTTCTTAATATAATTCTCTGTCTGCTCCCCAAACAGAGAAATTTCCCACAAGGAAAATCCATAGCCTTAGACTGGGTATCCTGTGACAAAGTAGTACACCTAGCCAAGCCAATCTCGAAAAGGCCACAGATGTAGCCATGACTCTAGAGGATACATCATTAGAATCCACTGCAGCATGAAATTGCACCTTAGATGCCTCAATACCATCAGCAGCCACCTGCTCCAGCTCCTTGGCAAGCTGGCCAGGGGCCTGTTTGGCTAAGGCCATGACAGTATCCCATCTAGATTTTTGGTATCTACATAACATAAGCACGTAAGTTTGCTTGTCTGAGTCCTAAAGACGCTGCCATGTATTGTTTTTGGCCATGGCATCAATCTTCCTGGAGTCCTTGTCAGGAGGATGTGAAGCCAGGGAATATTAGCTTTATCACAGGCTGCAGCCTGAACTACTCAACATGACTGCATTGCTGTGAAAGAAATTCTGTATCAGGACCTGACAAAGTGTACCTCCTGTCCATCTTTTTATCCACAGGAGGCACAGAATTAGGAGCTTTTAAAATTTTTATTGTTTGTTTCCTAAAAGATTTATGTAAAGGAATAGACAGTCTCCTGGACTCTGGGATATCCATCATCTCTACAAAGTCAAGCTCCTCTTGCTCATCCAAAGCCTCCTCTAAAGGAAGCTGGAGGGTTTCAGAAACTTTTTTATAAAACAGAAAATGAGAAGGGGACTCAGCAAGCCTAGGGGGAGATTCACCTAAAGGTCTGTCTGGGGAGATGTCCGGTTCAATGGGCACATCCAGACTTTCAAAGTCACATTCACACTGATCATAATCATCCTCCCCCTCCTCTGGTTCATAAAACTCTTCTATATCATATTCTTGAACCGGTGGAACCGACCGAACCGACCTTTTGCCAAATAGTGGAGGTTCGGAGGGAAGCGGGAAAGTGACTGGACAATCTGTATTGCCCTGGCTATCTCTGCAGCAGTTGGAGAAGGGATTTTGACTCCACACCTGCTGACTTTCTAGTTCTCTTGGCTGGAACTGGCTCCTCAGAGTCAGCTTTATGTTTGCCGAGAAGTCTGGCCCTGGTCAGAGGCACTCCCTCCGATTCGGTTGGCACTGAACCGGGCTGGCCATCTGGGTCAGCGGACTTTTAGCCTCTTGTTCCTGAGCCTACCAACTCTCTTATCTAGGGTAGCTGCAGGAAATTCTTGCAAATCTGGCAGTCTGCATTGAGGTGGTCAAACCCCAGACAATAAACACATGTGGTGTGTGGGTCAGCTTTGGCAAAGGCTTCCCCACAGACACTACAGTGTTGAAACCCAGTGGGCCGGGTTTTTCTTTTGGGTTTCTCAGACATAATGCCAGCCTAACCAAAAACTTGCCCTTTTGTTGGCAGTGCGGGCAAGACACCCTTATCGGTTCCCAACCGTGTCACGGGTCGTGGAAAAAACCGTAATGAAATCCATTTTTTTTAGAACTGATAAGAACCGGGAACCGCACTCTAAGCACTTAGTGCGCGAGCTCGGTTAAGAAAGCTCTGTCAGGGTAATTTCAAGCCTTAAAACGCTTCAGAATGAAGTTTAAATACAATCTGATCGGTTCAAACCAAACCGATAAACATTTACAAGTTCCACACAGAAAACCTATCTATTACTTACAATACCATAGACAGAGCTTGAACCGATCAGTTTGCGGTTAAAATAATGAAAATCACGGTTGAATTTAACCGAGAAAAAACTCTTTAAACCGAGAAAATGAACCGAGCAGCAGGAGGAATCTCCGGAGCGACTGTTCAGTGAGGCAGAGTAAAGAATCTGACGGTTTCGGTTTGAAATTACCCTGACAGAGCTTTCTTAACCGAGCTCGCGCTCTAAGTTCCATGCACTGCATGGAAGTTAACTCTTTCACCTCCGGAGCAGTTCTAATGGTGGGACAAACTGCATCAGTCATAATATAGCAAGACTTCATGTTGTTTGAAATCCATGCCCACTGATCCAAAATTAACTTCTCATCTCTTTCCTTCTAATCAGATTCCATCTGCGTGGTAATCCTTCTACTAATTTCTGCACTGCTCCTCAGTGGTAAACACTCCTGCCTGCCCACCTACAGAAACTAAAATGTTCTTTTTTCGATTTGCTGATGACAAGAGCTCCTCACTCTCTAACTGCATATCTCTGAGTCAAACATGCGTATCTGATCTAGTGCTGTACCACATGTATGATACAATACACACAAGTGGTACAGTAGTGGTTCCAATACTGTGTGTGATCCGAGAAAGTGAATGACACGCACAGTCGCAGTCTGGCCAGCTACTTGGCAAACCCCAAAATCCCATGTCCAAGTGACTCAGTGTAGCTGGCTTTCCTCAAATGACGTCGTCCTGGCAACAGACCATCTCACCTTAAGTCTCCAGCTCAGCCCCACATCTAATTGCATTTCACCACCATAACTGTCTTCATCTGGCCAGGACCACAGTGTACCGCCCCAGGCAGCGTGTCCACCCCAAGTTAACAGAACAGCCTTGCTCCCTCATGCTGCTAACAACTCGTGCCTGAAAGACCATGCTCATGTCTCCCAGACCATAACAGCCTCTGCTTTCTTGCGCTGCTACTCTCATAAAGAAAAAAAAAAAAAACTCTTTATCCCACCCCAATTTTCGAAAAAAAAATGACACACTATTGATCCTGCCCCGACCAGATTTCTGCATCAGTGACTCCCTAGTTACGGACCACCCATAAGCAGTACGGCATGACAGTGTGCCCTGGAGTTCAGGTAACGGGGGGGGAACATATTTAGATAATGCCGCATCAATGCCACAGTCCTGCGGCCTGAAATGAACCCTGCATAGGGACCTCTTGAGCTTTGCTCTCAAGGTCCATGATGTCATCACCCCCTTCAAGGGAAACACAGCCTTGTTGTGCACATTTATCTTTTATTTTATATATCTTGACCCAACATAGCAAAATACAGAGGATAATGTCTGGGCATTGATGGTCAACCACTCTATGCTTACTTTGAGTGGTATCCATGACAACTTAAGTAAACCTCGAGAGGTTTACCCAGGTTGTCATGGAAACCATGAGAAGGGAGCATAGAGTAGCTGATCGATGTCCATACATTGTCTTTGATAGTGTATGGGCATCGGTCCTTTTGGTTTCAGCAATAACCGACTATTTGGAGACAGGATCCTTACTTTTGCACTCTAATTGCCGTGGCCTGTTCAGTAAGACCTGCGGTTTGTGGAATGCGCGTGCGTAGTGTGTTCCATGTTGTTGCACCATTGATGTGACTTACCCACAATGGTATAACAACATTGTGACATCGCATAGAGGGTACAGTATAGAGGATACTGGATGGTCTTTGGTTAATAACCACGCTGTAATCTCTTCAATAGATTGCCAGGACAACATGGTAAACCTCAAGAGCGCAGCTTGAAAGTTTTATTGTTTTCCTGGCAACCTCGAGAAGAAATTTTTGCGAGGTTGTTAACCGATAAACATCCATTATGTTTTATAGTGTATGGAACCCCGTTAGAGGAATTGCGTGCTTACTCTTTCAGTTTTTCTGCTTTGCACTGCTCTCCTTTTCATCCAGCACTCACCGCCGCAGTTGTTAGTATCAGACACGCATGCATAAATGTGTCGATGCTGTTGTAGTATTATTGTGACGTAGTCAAGAGGGGTTAACAACCTCTTGACGTTACAATACTATAACAAAGTTTTAAACTTAGTGATTTGGGGTATTAATAAGCCACTGCTATACATTATAACCCTGTAAAACGATGGATTTTTTTTCTTCTTTTTTTTTTTCCATGTACAATTTATGTTTTACTATTTTCTCCTCTTCCTGGGGTCACGGCGTACACATGCATACACAGGATCTGGTGACCTCTTCTGCCCACCCCAGACTTGCGCCGCTGCTCCTGCTGCCTGTGCACCCATCAGACTTCCACCTGATGGGTGCAGGACTATGGAGGAGCAAGTGTCCACACCGAAGGGGAACCCCCGCTCCCTTGCAACCTGAGATCATTCCAGAACCTGGGTCGCTGGCGTGGCCGAGGTGTGGCATCCAGCGCCTCAGCACCACGGACCTGCCCTAAAATGATGGATTTTGAGGTTAACAATGTTTCACCATACATTATATTATCTTGCAAAGTTGTGTATGTTACAGTGCATACTGAACAGTCAGAGTGCAGCCTTCACAATACTGATGACATCACAATAGCCAAGTGCAGCACTGAAGTCGGTAAAGTAGAATCAGCAAAAAATGGTAGGAAAGTCCTTTTTTCCCCACTTTTTCGACTAACAAATGCGAATAACTTTAAAATGTAAAATGATAACATGATACTGTGAGCATAAAAGTTGTTTGGCACATAAATATCTACAAAATGAGTGGTGTTTCATTTATAGATACTTTTAAGAATTTTTACAGTCAGCAAAACACAGCAGAACATGGAGGTTGTTTTTGTTTATTTTACAAACAAATGCTCCCCATAAAGCAAAAACAAACTGTACGTCAAACATTTTCATTAGGTACTGGCCTTAATGTAAAACTGTGGGGATCAGTGAGTTAAACAGAAGTAGTCATAAATCTCGGAAACCACTCCAAACAAGAGTTGTAACTATAAAAGAAACCAAATGTTGGTCACAAATACTAAAGTCACAAGCACTTGTTTTACACATTCCCATTCATGTTTTTCCTAAAACACAAACCTGTATAAACAGAATATGACACAGCCTAACTAAAGATATACTTATCTTCATTCGAGGTCAATGATATTAAAGCAGCAGTGCAAGATTAAAAAAAAATATGTGCTTTCGCAACAGTCTATTCCCTGTACTCTATTTAACATTTACCTGGTAATCTTTCTTGCTGACATTGTACTGTCGTCCCGTAATTTGCTTTGTTTTCCTTTACATTTCTGCCACACGCCATGTTGAAAGCAGCAGTACTAGATAGGCAGCCGCCATATTTACTGTAGCAGTGCAAAACTAGAAGCTGATCACTTCCTGATTATCTAGTACTGCTGCTTTAAGACAGCTCAATCGTGGCTTCACCACTCATGGGATATCATAATATCATTAGCCTCTCAAGAAGCTCAGATGTGATATCTTCAGTCAGGCCGTGTCGTATCCCATGTACATAGAATGAAGAAGTGATCAGTCGATATTTCCAGGTAGAAGTCCACAATACCGGCATTAAAAGAAAAGGTCATCAATTCCAGACATACCCGTGGCTATAAATAAGGTTTGAGATGCCAGTAAGGCCACTTGGGGATAGACTGCTTTGGTGAAATAGCCACCATGCCTCTCTTCTCAGTAGTTTTTGGAGTCTGTCTCTCCCCCCCACCCCTGTACCAATCTTGGCGCATACTCAAGTGCCACAAACTTAAAACCTGCAAGATCCCCGTTACACACTGAATTTTAAAGTGGGGCCCCCAGAGCACTCAGATGCCAGGTGCCCAGTCTGGCCCATCAGAGTATTAAAAAAAACACACTGTTCCCCTCCCTCAACAACCTGAGAGATCCGCTGTCCAGCCTGGTCTTTTGGGGAATAAAAGAAAACTGTAACCCTGACCTAGCAATCTGACAGGTCCAGTGTTCAGTCAGACCTGTTAGGGAATTAAAAAAAAAAACAACAAATAAACCTTACCCTTCCCCAGCAACCTTCTGTGTTTTAACCAGGCCCATCACGGAACAAAAAAAAAATCTGATCCACCCCCTAACAACCTGACAGTTCCGGTGCCCAGACCTGCCTGGTAGGGAATAAAAAATATCTGGCCATCTTCCCGCTCAAACATCTTACCAGTCGGGTGCCCGACCTGGTCCATCAGGGAATAAAATATGCAGACCAGCCCTAAACATCTGTCTGCCTCCTCTAACTGCCTGGTGACCCATGCCCAACCTGGCCCATGCATTAAGCCAAAAGCAGATGAGGAGGAGCAGCAGCAGTAAAGTGGTGAGTAGTAGTTGGAACAGACAGGGTAACAAACCACTGCCTCTCCTCGTGTCCATCCGCTCAGGTCAGAGTGAGGGGCTCAAGCACTGCACAGGAGGCTTGAGGCTTCTGCCACACTACTGATACTACCAACCTGTTCATGCCGTCTCCAGCCCGCAGCACTAGCATGGGAGCCTGGACCAAGGGGACAGATGACATACACTTCTGAGGCAGTCACCCCAAATGCCAGTGATGCAGATTTACGCCGACTCTCAGTGTCTCATTCTTTCCTTCGTGGGACCTCAGTCTCGGCTCTACACTCTTCCCAATATGTACACAGGGGTCACACTGCCATGTACACTCTAACTCAGCCTGCAGCGCAGCAGCACGATCTCTTACCCAGCCTAGCCCATCAAGGAATAAAACAAAATCCATTCCCTTCTGCAAATTTCCTGAGGAGTCCAGTGCCCAGCCGGCAGGGAATACAAAAATCTGGCTAATTACCTAACAGGTCTAGTGCCCAGCATGATCTGTTTAAGAATGAAAACAAAAATCTGTCTCTCCTCCACTCAACTACCTGATGAGTCCAGGCCAAACCAGGACCATCAGGAAATGTAAAAAAAAAAAAAATCTGTCACCGTCCCCCAGCAACTTGACGGATCTCAAGCCCAACCTGGCCTGTCAGGCAGTAAATAAAAAGCTCCTTCCCTTCCTGCCTCCAAACCACCTGATGGGTCTGATAACCTTCCTGGCCCATCAGGGAGTAAAATATCTCGCTCCCCGACAGGTCTTGTGCCTAACCTGGCCTGGTAGGGAATAAAACAATCTGTCCCTCTTCCCCAGCTGCCTGTTTTGGTCGGTATCCAACCTGGACCATCAGAGAATAAACAAAATACTGTAACATGGAGGGGGACCGAAAGTGAGTGTGGGGGGGGGGATCAAACTAATTGCCTGGTGTTGGGTGTGTACAGTGTAGGGAGCGTTACTGAAAAGCAGTACCGCTGTGTCGGAGCCTTTCTGTAAAACTGACATTGGATGTGGCCCTTACATGATTACAGTTATAACAGTGAGTCTGGTGACTGTAAGGCCTGCTACAAAAATAACATAAAAAAGCAAGATAACCTTGTTGGCACCAGCCAAATCTTGTTTTGTGGCTCATGGCCATACAGTACCCTATCACTGCATGGTGTACCTCGGATGTAGTGCCTCCTCCATGCATCGGATTCAGGACAGGTGACTTGACTCATGCCTCTCGGACACATCCAGCTTTGTTGGTAAACACCAACTCATCATCTTCATTGTTTATGTGGGTATCATGTGGTGCTGTGTGTGTGTGTGTCTCAAGTTGCACAGCCCTGTTGCTCAGTTTTCAGCATGATTCGCCAGTCTAGCTGTAACATAGATGCGATGACCTGTGTATTTAGTTTTTTCTTTGTTTCTCTGCTGTTTTTTTTTTTTGCTTGCAAGTAAAGGGGAAGGGGGCAGCTGTCTTCTAATGAAGCCTACCATAAGATTTATAAAAACTTCCTTTTAAATTCTAAAAGGTAAAATGTCTGTACTATTCTTCATAGGGACTGATGCATTTAATTAATTTCAGTTCCTAGAATTTACTGGTGTACCAGAATGACCTCTGGATGCCTTTTAAAGATGCTTTTTCTTGATTAGCTTTCATGGGAAAAGAAAAAGATGTATTGGGTTTGCATGTCTGTGCAAAATGAATGTGTAAAACTGACTCCCGACTGCTGCTGTTCCAAGATGGACCACTGCTGCTGGATCCAGGACCAACTGATCTAGAAGCAGTGCACCTAGGGCTAGGGGGGATGTCTGTCTGTTGTTAAAAGTGTAGCGCTGTAGGTAGGATCAGTAACGAGGCACAGTATGAAATGACTGTGTTGTACCAGTGTGGTGTTACCAGAAGGTACAGCAGTGAGAATACTCCCAAACCAGAGTTGAACCAAGTTATCCAGGTGCTTAGGCAGGGCGCTGTGTCATTTATTGATGTTGGTTAACCCCATGTTGCTCTTGATATTGTTCTCCAGTGTGAAGGTTTCAGCTAGCTTTTCTTATTACTACAGATGGGGCGGGAGGGAGCGCCATCTGAAACTTTTACATAGCAACATTGTCATTAAAGTTCAGAAGGGACTCTAGGTCCATCTGATCCAGCCCTTCCCCACCACATAAGGGTGAATCGGTATGCCGTACTGTGCTTTTAGACACGTTGCCATGAGAGTTTTTCTCTGGTAATAACACTGCTTTTAGTATCACCAGTGGAGATCAAAATGGCAAGATGACAAGTGATATTTTTGTAGCTAAACTGAAGATATTGTGAGATCTTGCTAGTGTTGTCATAATTGATGTCTTAAAGGTTAGTTTCAGCACGTGGAGCAGCTTTCACAGTGCTGATGGCATCACAGTTTCCAGTGCAGTGCTTAAGTTAGCAGTTAAAGGGAAAGTTCCCTTGACCTATTTTTTGTATACTTGTGTAGTTTGCAGCCATAAACAGTAATTCCCTTTCTTACACCCCTTAATTTCATCCTAAATTAAATGAAGTTTCTTCACTCTGTTCTGCCCTAGTGTGAAAATCTGTTTGACGTAATTTCAAAACAGTGCCACCTCCCACCATGAACTTAGAGTACCCGGGGAGCTCTTTATCATTATGTATATTGTGTTTTATTATGTAATCTCTTAACTTATTTGATTGTACACCAGTCTCAGGACTTCATTGTGAATGTACGTATGTCTCAGGACCTCCTTGAATGAGCTTGCTCAACGGAGTTTTCCTGCAATAAACTTGAACTTGATCATGACTCCACTCATGCAAGGCATCATGGAAGTTTATGGAGGAGCCTGCAAGGTATCGCAGCAGGTGGGGCTTTGTCTGGGGCAGGGCCAGAGACACCTGAATGACAATAGGGACCCAGGTAGGACCACCCAGAAGGGCCGGGGGGGGGATAGGGTTCCCGGGGGGGAGGGAGCTTGCGGCCAGGACAGGGAGGAGCCAGGCTCCTTAAAGGGAAACAGTGGAAAAAGCACAGCTTTACCCAGGCACTACAAAAATCCCTGATTAGTGCTTTCAAACGGTAACATTTTTTAACAAATAACTCTAATTGATTTTTTAGTGATTTAAACAATGGCCTTCAAATTTCACTTTCTATTGCTGGGAGCCACCATTTAATGAGTAGCAGAGAGCTTCCTGAGCTCACTTTATGCTAATATGGCCTGCCAACCAATAGCTGAGGTCAAACAGGCATATTAGCATACAGTGAGCTCAGGAAGCTCACTGCTGCTCATGAAATGGCTGCTGCCAGCAACAGGAAGTGGAAGTTGTGGGTAGCTGTTCTAAATCATTAAATAAAGTTGTTATTGTCTGAAAGCACTAATTGAGACGTTCTGTAATGTCTGAGGAAACTTTTGTCTTTTCCATTGTTTCCCTTTAAGAGGGGCTGCACAGGAGGAATTCTCCCTCATTCCTCCTGTGTACACGCACAGTCAGCAGAAGTGCTATTGCCAGTCAGTTCTATTGTATGTCTTCTGACGTCCCTGTATTCTTGTCTTGTGCTGGCCATCAAGCATGTCAAGGTAAGTTCCCTAATGCTTTCTGTTGTTTAAAGTGTGTCTGAGTTGGAAGTATACTGGTGTTTCTGAAGTTTTTGTTATTCAGCTGATTAATTCCTATGTGCTAGGAGCGCTTTCCTTACTCCCAGTCCCTTTGATGTGCAAATACGCATTATGAACTTCACTTAAATTTTAATTAGGATAAAAATTAGGTGGATGCAAGAGAGAGAAGCATTGTTCATGCCTACACACTACACTGGCAAATAGAAAAAAGTTTGAGGGGACTTTCCCTTTAAAATCAAAGAAAGACAGTTCAATCTTCAAACAGATAGGTTTGAAAGCTATAACTAATAACTGGGTTTGTATAAATCAAACATGCAATGGTCTGACAGACTCAAAATAAGCAGTTTATCATCACTTGTGATGGGGCAGGACTTTCATAACTTGCTTGTGGCTCGATCACTCATATGTAATGGTCCTGCCCCCTCACACTGGATGAAAAATTGCAAGTTTTGAGTCTGTTCATTGCATATCCTGTGTAAATCTACATGTAAGGGGTATGCCATGGGAACCAGTGTGATACTTATTTATCTTCACTAGAGCAGTTTGATCGCCGGTAATCTCACAAGTGGCGTTCGCTACGAGTAAGGTGTCCAAGGTCAGACTGCTTGAGTGAAGATAAATAAGGTATCACACTGGTCCCCATTGCATATTTCATTGATGCAAGAGGCAGGGCTTTGTGTTTTAAAAAAAAAAAAAAAAAGGTTTTCTTGGTCTTTCTAAAATGTTTTCAAAAGTTTGGGGGTGGGGTTGTTGCAGTGCTTTTCTGCAGTTTGCGTGCTCCGTTGCCATGGCCTTTGCCATGGATGTGGCGTGAGGACATCCTGCTCACGCTACTGCATCATGCCTGATTGATTAATGGTACATCATGAACAAAATTGTTTTTGAGACATGATGGAGGTTCTTGGTAGCACCTGATGTGTCTGGATGGGTTTGCTGTTTAAAGGAAAAGAAATCTTTGTGGTTATGAGTGGCAGCCATGTTTGGAGTGGTGTCAGGAGAGGAACAGTTGTTTTTGAGGCAGGCAGTAACTGTTTTATTTCTAGCTGGCGAGTGACATGGAATATGTAAATGATCACTCCAGCCATGTGAGAGTTGTTTCTTTTTTTTTTTTTAAACATAACTAACAGATGTCAGATATGAGCAATAGTCTCACTCCAGATCCAATATTCTCACTCTTGGTCAACAGTGGCTAGATAGGTACAGTGAAGGTGGGGTATACTTATAAAACACTTAAAATCTTAAAAGAAGACACTGGATAACACATAAAGCGAGCATCTGCAGCAGAAACATCCGATTAGGGCTTTTAGCAATAAAAGAACAGTTTTAAATACCTGTTCCATTTGTTACTTACTGTCAAAGAACTACACCAGCTGTCATGTTAACAGACTCACCCACCACCATCTCTCGCACACGAGGTGGCTTCTTAGCATGCAGTTTATGCTGATATGGGCTCCCAACTCTACCATTAGTTGGTAGCCGTCGTTAGCATAACCCATGCGCCAGAAGCCACCTGGTGTGGACAGGATGGCTGTGGGCGAATCTGCTTATGTGACAGTCGCTGACGTTCTTTGACAGTAAATACCTGGAACAGGTATTAAAAATGCTCCTCTATTGCTCAAAGCCCTAGGGCTGGATAGTCAAATAAAAGTGCAGCTGTACTGTGCTTGTGCCTGTGCTCACCCTGGCTGCTTTTATATTCAAGTTAAATAGCGAGTGGTGCTATCCGACTGAATATTGGACCATGTCAGCGCAGCACAAGGTGTAACTAGGCTGCCCCAGTAGAGACCTGGGCTGTATATAGCCCTCAGGGGAATAGTGCTGCCCGAAATGGCATAGCGCCACGACCCCTGTGGACTATATTAAAATGAGCCCATTGGGCAGGCAAGGCACTAAGGGGCCATTTTGCATGCCCATTATGGGCTTGTTTGTGTAGAGGGCAGTAGCCGCTTAGCACCATTGCCACATAGAAAATGGAAAGCCCTGGTAGTCTAGTGTGTCCTTCCAACCCCTGATCGCCCATTTACACCATTACAATGAAGCACTGCTGGTCCAGTGTCCCCCCATCTGACCCACCCACTCACATTCTACCTCCCCAAAACTCCCCCTTTCCCAGGTGATTGGTGCTCCACCAAGCTTGAGACGGCGACTGACACAGCCCTCCTCTCACCTTTGTGGCCGGCCGCTGTATGAGCTGTCAGTGAATGCGTGTACAGCAGAAAGCTGTTTCTACTGTATATGTGCTAATAGCTCATATGGTAGCCAGTTAAGGAGGTGAGAGGAGGGCTATACCTGCTGCTGTATTGAGGTTGGAGGAGAACCGGCCATCCAGGTGGGGGGGGCAGGGAGGTGGATTGTGAGCAAGTGGGTCAGGTGGGGGGACACACTGAACCACCAATGATTCATTGTATTAGTGTAAATAGGTGATTGGGGGATGGAGGGCACCACTGGACACCACAGCATAGTTAATCTTATGAAACGAGTGATCAGGGGAAAGGGGGGGTCACACTAGACCACCAGGGTATGTTTACATACAATCAGAGCAGCAGTTGAGTAGGGGTCACACTAACCACCGGGGTATGTTTACATATGCTCAGAGATGCGATCGGGGGCAGCGGGGGTCACATTAGACCACCAGGGTATGTTTACATATGCTCAGAGGAGTAATCCACGGTTGGGGGGGGTCACACTAGACCACCAGGGTATGTTTACATGTGCTTGGTGGAGCAATTGAGGGATGGAGGAGTCACACTAGACCACTAAGAAATATTTCAGTGCCCAAGTGGGAGTTCAGGGGAGGTGGGGCCGAAGGCTCAGCACCCAGTTAAGAGATGGTTTGCAGAGGCAGTAAACAGGGCTGCTTGAAAGGAGACATGCTATGGAGCTGGAAGGGGTTGTTGATTCAGGAGAGATGTGATAAAGAACTTCACAGAAAGAGTGGTGGATTCCTGGAACAACCTTCCAGCGAATGTGGTGGGGGTGAAGACAATGTTGGGGTTCAAAAATGCAATGGATAGAGACAAGGGAATCTTAGCGGAAAGCACCGGGGGGGGAGCAAGAACTGGAGCTCAATTAGAGTCTGCGGGGATGCTGTAAATAGGGAAAAAATAGGCAGACTGGGTGGGCCAGGTGGTCTTATCTGCCATCAAATTCTGTTTCTATTGTTATCTTCAAGTTTGAGGGGGCAAGACAGTAATTTATGAGTGGTCTGTGTCCAATTTATACCATACTTTTACAGTTGTAAAGTTGTTGGAGTTTTTCGTATGAAGATTTAAATGTTTGTTTGATTTCACTGTTCTGACTGCAGCAGGGGCCACAGTGATGTAATCAGGCATTATTCAGTTTGATCGCCTGTTGGTTAAGGGTTTATTTGTAAAGTGTTTGAAGTGAAGACAAATGCCCAGAATTATTTATTTTCTTTTAGAATGCTTCATTTGCTAAAATAAGTCATGTATCTGCAAGGTTATATAGAACACACTCTAGGAAAGTACTGTATGTTGTATACGGAAATAGTACCATCAAGGTGGGTAATATAAGTGGCTTCGTTAGTCCCCCATGATGGCATTATTTCATGAGTACGCAGCACTTTTCTAGTGTTTAATACATACAGATGGCCAAGACAAAGTTTGCAGTGCAGAAATATCTTTATTTCATGTATAATTAGCCTTAATGTGTTAATTGGCAATTTCTTAGTGCTAATTGGTTTAATTAGTTATTTTAAATATGTTATTGTTTTTATAGCTGTGGTATGTGGATTTAATTGTTGGGTATGTGGGTTTAATTAATGTGTATATGGTGTGGTAACTGATAGGCTTTTCTGTTGGGACAAGGACCTATGTAAATAGATATATATTAAATATGTAGTCTTTGCAAAAAAACTGTGTTAATGCACCATTTAGGGTTCAGATTAAAGTGACAAAAGTAGGGAAATGTGATGTTATGGTTTCCAACCCTGACTTTCTTTCCCCAACCCCCAAGCAGCAAAAGCAAAATGCATTATGGTGAATCACTGCTGGGGTCTTCCTTAGGGTTCTCAGCCCTAATGCTCACCCTATTCCCTGAGTCAGCAAGGTCAGATATTATATATAGGATAAAGTATGGGGAGAAGTGTGTTTCGAGAATTTAACACACACCCGAGTTGTTGGATGGCACATAAACCCCGAGGGCAAAGCCCGAGGGGTTTATGAGTGCCATCCAACAACGAGGGTGTGTGTTAAATTGAGTTTGACACACTTTCTCCATATTTTATTTTATATAATTGAAGGCTCCGTTTTTAATAAACAGGCGTGAGCTTCAGCTTCTCTGTTTCCATAAAAGTACTGGCACGAGAAAAACACTTACTTCTCTGCATTACCTAAGTTTACCAGTGAGCCTAGAAGCACAAGAGTGTGTTGGGGATGGAGGTAATGGAAGTAAGTGTTTTCTCGTCCAGTACTGTTTGCGGAAACAGGGACAGTTGGAAGCTCCCGCTCTGTGACAAGGACAATTTAACGTTGCGCTATGTTTAGTCTCGAGCGCTTTGTTGTTCAAAGGGAGCGCGTGAATGCCGTAACACCTACTCAGGTGTTACGGCATTTAACACACGGTTTTGGCAATGGGAGAAAACGGAGACCATTAATTATATTTTCTTCAAGCAGGGAAGACCATATTTTTTCATATTCTATGTTCCTATGTTTTATATGAGAATGGGGTGAGCATTAGGGTTGAGAACCCCAAGGAGGAACCCAGCAGTGATTCACCATAATGTCTTTTGCTTTTGTTGCTTGGGGGTGGTAGAAGGAAAATCAGTGTTGGAACCCTAACCTCACAGTTCCCTACTTTTGTTGCTTTAATCTGAACCCTAACTGGTGAATTAACATCATTTTTTGCAAAGAATTTCCTTCTTTTGAGATAGAATTAGGTCTCATGAACACAGGACCAGAGGGCCCTGCGCTACTGTGCCTCCATGTCACAAATTGCCAGATGACAGGTAAAAATTACATGTGAAAGGTAAATATGCGAGGAACACCAAAGTCAATCCCGATGCATAAAGATAGGTTTGAGTAGGTTTTTTTTTTTTTTTTTTTTTTTTTTTTAAATTAAATACCAGAATCAAGATAAACAGCATCCATTTAACAAAATACAGGTTTTGGAATCTGATTTTACCTCCGTATTTGCTTCTTATACTATAATGAATGCGGTTGGTAAATAGTATCGCCTGAGTGTTCATTAAAAATACATGTCACAAGCTAGTGCACGACAGGAAAAAAATTGTGTCACAAATGGTAAATATTCGAGGAACGGCTGAAGTTAATCCCAGTGCATAAAGATAGGTTTGGGAAGTTTTTTATTTTGTTTTTTTTTTAAATTAAATGCCAGAATTGAGCTGAGCAGCGGTTTTGGGGTCTGATTTGTACCCCAGTATCTGCTTATTATGCCATTTTACAATGTGATTGGTAAATAGTATCCCTCAAATGATAAATAAGAAAAACGTGTTGCAAACTACCACATAAATTGTAAAATTATAAGTTGTGACTGGTAAATTTCCGTATGAATGGTAAAATTACATGTCATCACCGGTAAATTTCTGAGGAACGACTGAAGACAGTCACGATGGTAAAGATAGGATCTTTGGGGGTAGCTGTTAAAATTAAATTCCAAAATCAAGCTAAAGAAATGTTTACTAAGATACAGGTTTTGGGGTCTGATTGCACCTCACTATTTGCTTATTATGCCATTTTACAATGTGGTTGCTAAATAGTATTGCTCGAACAGTAAATAAGGAAAACCTGTTGGAAATTACTGCACGAATGGTAAATTATATGTCGCGACTGATGAAATAACACACAAACTGTAAAATTATATATCGCAACTGGTAAATTTCCACATGAATGGTAAAATTATGAGTTGCAGTGGGTACATTTCCACATGAATGATAAAATTATATGTCGCAACCAGCAAATTTCTTCATGAACGGTAAAATTACATATCGTGACCATTAAATGTCTGAGGAACGAGTGACAGTAATCAGGATGGGTAAAGATGGGTTTGGGGCGAGTGGTTTTTGAAATTAAATTCCAGAACCAAAGACAAGACCTGACCTTTAGCAAGATATAGGTTTTGGGGTCTAATTTTACCTCAATATTAGCTTCTTAATACCATTTTTTAAATTGTTTAACCAAAAAAAAAAAAAAAAGATGGAAGCCTTCACAGTCGGTATTTTTTTTCAGCACAAGAGGTAAATCATGAAAATAAGGAGTTACGATAGTTTTTTGTTTTTGTTTTTTACTGTTCGTGTCAGGATGTAAACACTGAAATCATTGTAACTCTGGAGCTATATAATATTTTTTCACAAAACCATCCAAAGGCACACCCTTGTCATAGGCCCCTTCAACCCTGAAAATTTTATGAAAAAATACCACACCGTCTAGGCTGTAGGTGAGGGCAAAAATTACACGATGTTAAGTATGGGAAAACTAAACACGTTTAGGCCGACCTGGTGGTGCTGAGGGTTGAGGCGCTGGACGCCACAACTTGCGCCATGCTGGTGACCCGGGTTCGGCAGGGGAGGGAAGAGATCGAGCGTCCGATGGACTACTCTCTCATCCTGGGGAGGGTTCAGGGAGTCCGCTTGTGGAACGGCCTCTGGTGGTGGCCAGGGGCACTGACATGGTGGTGCGGCGTATGCTGGAGTGGAGCTGCGACATGATGTTGCCTTGCAAAGTTGTGCTCCATGAGGAGGAGGAGTAACTAAGTAGAAAATCACTGACGACAGGGATCGGCGAAGGCACCACGGACCCTGGGCTGCCACACTCCAAGGCTGGGCACCTTTCCTTGAGCCCCCCTCCCGCCCCCCTGGCAAACTGGATTATAGATAGAACGCCCTGGAAGGATAGGGCGGTCCTACCTCGGAGGTTGCAGAGCCCCGGGGAGTCTACCAGTGTGGTTTGGGCAAGGAGAAGGGTGCTTCAGGCAGGAGGTAGATCCCCGGTGGTCAGTGGATGCCAGAGAGAGTTCCCCACCAACGGAGCTACAGAGTTCGGGGGGGGGGGGGATCTAAACATGTTTATTTTTTCCCTTTTTTTTTGGTGCTTCATGTCTCAAAAACTGAACAAGATGGCTTCACAAAATTTTTCACATCTTGAGATTCTGGCAGCCTAACGGAGCATGCCAGATTTCGGGCTGTTTCGTCAAATACCACCACAGTTATTAAGGTGCAGAAATTGGGGTTTAACATTAAACAGTCTACTCAATCCTAACTATAAGGGTGCTTCTGCGCCTCTATAATGTATACACACACACTGGGAGTGAGTTGAAAACAACACAGATAAATCATGTATTTCACCCTAAAAAGTGAGATAAATGGAAAAAATGAGAATAACCATGAACACTGCTGCCAACTGATTTGCTGCCGAGCTACATTCCTACCAGCACTTAAGCTCTGTCTCGCCTTCAGTTTCATTATGTGACCAGACGCTCAAGGACACTTCTTCTCCGCCCCGCCTACTTCATATCACTGAACAGCACTGTAACTCTCCCACTCCCAACACACCACATAGCAGAACTCTAAATTCCAATATGCAGTCTTTTTCCTCCAGTTTATTTTATTTACCCTTCCAGTCTCAATCAGCAGAGCTGTCAGGCCAACTGGCTAGCTTGAGCCTCCAGTCAGTGGCAAAAATCGATGCTGCCAGAACGCTTACTTTCCAACGGTGTAACCTAGAATAGAGCCACGAGCCCTCCTGCGTATGTGTTTGCTTTAAATTATTATTTTTTTCCCAATTTCCCCCCTGCACAGAACGATCAGGGTCACCACAGCTGCTGCCAGTGCTGCTGCTTAGTCCGTCAACTGAGGGTGTGCAAATGACAGGCAGCCGACTGCACCCACGGAGAAGGCCGAGCACCTCACCTCTGCAGTATGTCCTGGCTCACAGCCAACCTCGGCTTGGGATTCTGGGGGCTTTATTTTTGAATGGCCTGATAAGAGACTTATTACTGTGTGTTTAGACCAACCAACTCCCCCTATACCCTCACCCAAAACAAACACCCTTTTCTGCATGTAGACTGCTGGAGAAAATCTCAGAGAGAACCTAACTTACCTCCATAATCCTAGCAGAAATCTTCAGTACTCTAGGAGAAAGGTTGATTTACTGTGTGTGTGTGTGTGTGTGTGTGTGTGTGTGTGTATAAGGGTAATTCTCTGCATTGTTGCTTCTAGCATGAGGTGGGGCTTGCTATTGGTGGTACATCATACGTAACGTATCTGTAGATGGGGAAACTGAGTGGGTCACACAAATGCTGCCAGGATGTGATTCAGCTAACACCAGTCTGAGTGCTTTTTACTGAAAGGAATGCTGCTGGAGGCTACTATGTGTTTCTGCAGGAGATGCCAGATCTGATTTTAGTGTTACCTCCCAAGGCATGCACTGTTACACACTGTGATGCGTCACCCTTCAGAAATAATGGGAGACCCTTTTTTATTTAGTCAAAATAAAATTCATAAGGCAAACAACCAGTAGTTCTCTGTGTCCGGCCTCTTCTGTGTTAACATGAGGTGGAGCAGTGGTCCTCGGTAGGGCATCTGTTAGTAGCAGAAGTTTGAGATGTTTAGTCCAAAGAAATATGGCAGAGGTCTAGAAAATGATTTGTTGGGTTGATTTATAATTCCATCTCCCAGTTTTCTAAAAACATTTTTGTGTTGAAAACATGGTTCAAAGAAGATTTCATGAATGACAGTTTTCAACTCCTAAACTGGGCACTGGGGAGGGACAGCAGTAGGATGCTTTTGAATTTCACAAGCAACTAGGCAGCATCTCCCTCAGTGTTGTGAGTTTTAGGGTTAGTTTAAAGGTTCACTGGGCCACAATTGTTATGCGAGGAGCTATCAGCATTCCTTTAAAGCAATCTCGTACATAAGGGACAGGTATGACACGATTTAAAAGTAAAAAGCATGAATTGACTTATAATTGCATTAAATTAGATGGTGGGTTGAATAGCTTACTGAATTGGTAGTTGGTTAAAGTGCTGTTCCGACCTAAAGCTACAAGGTATTGGGCTTCATAGCCCAGTACCTTATAGCTGTGTGAGCTGACAGGCGCCAAAAATTTAATTTAAAACATCTTACTTGTTGTGGAAGGGATCGTAACTGGCGCTGAAGCCTCAGCTAACCCAATCCCTTCAACTTTCCTGTGTTCCGCTCACCCCAACTCCGCCCCAGCGCTCTCGGGGTAGCGACATGTGGCCGGGTAGAGTGCGCAGGCGAGCTATTCAGGTCTATAGGGGCTATTTTAAAGCCCTTTTGCCATTTTAAACAGTCTTAGGAGAAAATTACAGCTATCGCTTAACTAGTAGGGTCCCTCTGGGTCACTGGTTCAAGTTCAGCCCACGTTGGTAGGGGCTGAAAGCCATAATCACCTGAGGGCTTTTCAGTGGCCTGTATGAAATTATTTGTGGTAGTCTTAGTCCCATTCCCAGTGTGCATACTTGGCACCCTTGTTGGCTCACATGAGAGGACAAGCATTGAATGCGCTTGGAGTCTGAGCGAACTTCTTACCTATGTGGTAGTCCCTCCATGACATGGTTGAGGCACATTGGTGGGTCAGTGTGGGGAAGCTTCCAGTGTGATTGCCCGTGCAGTATCTGATGTGCATATAATTGGAGGGCTTAAGTTTCCAGTGCTGGCAATCCGGCACCTTTCAAGAGCACCAAATATTCACACACGCACAAAAAAAAAAACTAAAAGAAAAAGGTGATTTAAATGTAGGTGTAGGTGGGTGGCATCATCTGTGAAACCGTTTTGTCTGGTTTACTTCGGTGTAAGAGGGAATATTGGACCTTGAACACTATTTGAATCACTTTATTGGGAGGCAGTGACATCCAGTGGCAGACACTACACCTCACCATGAAGATTGTTTCATTTCCTGTCTTACTAGAGGATGATGACGTTTGAGCTTTGGTTGTCTTGTAGTATAGCCTTTGTGTTTTTCCTGCCAGTAACTCAGTAGTGAATGCAACTTCTGAAGCTTTCTATTTTGAAGCCACCAGCATGAGTGAAAGGGCACAGAATAGAAATCAGTGGAGGAACACTTTGATATAGTCCACATTTCACTGCCGGACCTTAGAACTGGGCTTTCCAGTTGTTTTACGTGCACATCACAAGTTGTGCTCCCAGAAGAGTTTGATTTAACAGTGCATTGCTCTCCCTTTGTAGGTCTGAAAAGGAACTCACTTCAGAACGGACTTTGAAACATGGCCCCCTGTTAAGCACAGAGTTAATGTTTGTTGCAGCAGCGTGTGTGTGTGTGTGTGTGTGTGTGTGTGTGTGTGTGTGGCGCATGTGCAAAGAAGAAGAATATTGTCTGAAGCTTGGCCACAAAGGCAGCTCTAAATGTTATTAAAGGAGTCTTTTGGTCCCATGAATTCGGATTGAATCAGATGGTCCAGTCCAACTTGCCTGTCAAGGCAACTCCCCCAGCTGGGACCTGGCTATCACCTCTCAAAGACATTCTTCTGCAAAGTAAAGTCTGTGGATACTTTCTTTTAAATATTACTGGTTCATGTAAGACGTGTATGTTTGTGAGTGAAGTTAATGTGTTGTGATGGATACGTGATGGTATTGAAATCTAGAGACCAAAGCCAGGTACATTTTGGTAGGTGAATGGCATGCCCTCCCGTGCTGCTCTGCCAGTCCACCTCAGGACGAAAAACTTCTGTCAGCTCTGTTTAATGTGGCTGCCCAAAGCTGACTCTCCATGTCGGCAACTTCAGCATACTCGCATCAGTTGGGCTCTGAGAGCTAAGGAATACTTATTAACAGTTATTGCCTTAAAAAACCTCAGCTGAATTTAGTAGTTTAACAGGCAGGCAAATTCTGACTTGTTCAAAGGGTTTTTTGAGCCTATATATTTTGAATAACACATGCAGGCTTTGTTGAAAGCTTCGAGCTTGCAACACACTGTACGAAATCTTTAAGCCATGAATAGGGGGAACTGATAAATGTGGTACATGCAGCCCGTGTTAAAGCAAAGTCAAAATCTGTCTGTCTTTGTTTTTTTCCTCATCCAGGCAAAGTACCTTCCCCAGTGTGAACCAGAGTGGAATGATGGGATCCGGCTCCCCCTACAGTCAGTCCATGAGCAACAGCTCGGCCATGATGAATCCTCAGCTGTCCTCCTACAACATGGCTTCTAGTATGATGAACAGCTCCGCAGGTACTGCTAGGACACCAATTTTAGATGAGCTCAGCCTTGCTAACTTGGTTGTGAGGAAGACGGTTCTGCAGCACCTCTCGCTCATTTGGAGGATAGAAACCAATTAAGTATAAAAGCGGAGGACTTGTAAGCTTTATCAAAAGCTAGTGGTTCATATGGCAGGTGCATCCCAAAGCTAGTCCATGTATTCCATTTCTGCACAGTATGGTTTATCTTACCTTTCACAGAGTTAAGGGTCCCAGCTCTTAATAGAGGAAGACTCTCTGGAGATCTGAGGGCCTGCAGACCTAGCTGTTCAACCCGTCACTTAATTTTCCTCACTGTAACCCTAATTCCATGGTCCTCAACTCCCGTATCCCACTGGGTACTGTTCAGTAGTAACTCGTCTAGATTTCCTTTCAAAGTCCTACAGTAACTCTACTTTCCTCTACTGTGTGCTCTGGAAGTTCATTCAAAATCTTGACCAGAAAACAGTTTCCTTGGCTGACCTACCTGTGCAGCAATAACACTACCGCTTGTCAGGCCGAGTCCTGGGTTTAGGAGCAAATCCAGGGCTGTTGGAGGGCTGGCTGGGAAGGCTGAGCATCCAATGGACTGCTCGCCTTCTTTGGGGAGGGAGGGAGGGAGGGATCGACCTGGCAACATACCGACCCTAGCGGCGGCTAAGGGTAGGTGAGCCTGTGACCAGTGTTGTGGCTGGGGATTGGTGGAGGCGGTGGACAGATGCATATTGGGGGCAGGAGCACGCCCAACTGTGCACTGACATCACTGCGTGTTGGCCTCCACCAGGGGTGGATCCATGAATTTGTCGACCGACATTAGAGCGACTCCCTATTGGCGACCGCATTTGCGGTTGGCATGAAGGGAGTCAGAAGACATGAGTGTTTTCTTCAGGGGCTTTACCCCGAACTCCCATGCAAGGGGTCTCTGCCGCCCGCACCTGCTACTAAATAACCAACTCTGAGTCAGAGTGGTTTCAGGGAGGGAGTGCAATACCCAAGAAAGCAGTGTCGGGGTCGCGCGTCAACACTACAACAACCTGGCGCTGTTGTTGCTGTAGAATTGTTGAGGAAGTGTCTGCATACCACCAGGGGTAATCTAAAGATAGAAAACCCCTTGGATGAGCAGAATTACATCAGGGACCCCTTCCAGCACCATCTCCACTGTCTTGGGAGCCTGTGACCACCAGACAGCATCTTACACCCCTCCCCAAAGCTGAGGGGGGGTTCACTGTTTGGGACAAGCCACAGTCTTCCTGAAGGACAGGTTAGTTCCAGTGGAGACAGCAGATGGAGTGGAAATTGCATGGGACCCAGCAGGCAGATGTAGGGTATATCCCAGGTGACCTTAGAGTAAAAACAGAGAAACTAGAGTTTCCATACATTATCCATTATCTCCCAAAAAAATCACGGACATGTCCCCTGGATTCTACTGTCTTTTACCAACTGAAACAGAATATTTCTGATTAACTTTATTGGTACCTTTAAGGATCTGGAACACTGTAATCATGTCCCCACTTACTCTCCTCTTCTCCTGTGTGAACACGTATTGATTAATTGATTGATTGGAGCAGGAACGGCACATTGAGCTGGAAAAGCTCGTTTCCTGGTGCATCCTGGGGGTGGGTTGTATGGCCTTTTTTTTGTGTTGTTTTCTTGTTACTGATATGGGGATTATTAGGATCTGGGGGAGTTCCCCTACTAGGTACCTGGTTTCCTCAAACAGGTAGAAATCCAAACCAGAGTGGTAATTACGCAGGTGATGGGCATACTGCCTACAGTTTGGTTTTTTTTACAGGACCAGCGTGAGTTTGGGGGGTTAAAAAGTGTAGAGGAACATTTTGATACCTATTGAATGAAATGAGGATTATTTTTTTTTATATTAATCTACTTTATTGAAATTTTTGCTTAAACATCTACAGATACAGTAGACATACATACAAGTACATAACCCCCCTTTCTCCCAACAGTAAAATTACCCAGATGACTCCTCAGCAGTGCAGCACCTCCCTCCTAGTGCTGCACCATAATCTCAGTACTGGTATTGGCCCATGTTCCTGCTGTCGGATTAGAACCCTTCTGGCACCAGAGGCTAGTGTGCAACATACAGATCAACTTAAATGGTGCATCCCCAGATGTGTTAATTTTTCCTCATAGTAACTCTGCTCCTCCAGCCTTGTAATCAGCTTGGTTTCTGTGTGCTGCACATTTGCTGTTTGCTGTATAGTATGTCGTTCTGGTATTGCAGTGGCCAGAACTACACAGTTCTCCTAATTGTGGCCTCACCAGTGCCCCATAGAATTAAAAAAAAAAAAAAACTTTAAGATAATTAAATCTATTTTCTACACCCATCTTCGTGAAAGCTACCATGCAGTTTGCCTTGCCCTTTGCCATAGCACAATGATTGGGTAGTTTCCGTTTTTCTTCTGTAACCTCATGATCCCTTCTGTAGTATCAAGATCAGCAGAAACAGAAACATTGTTTTAAATAAGAAGAGCTCTCTGAAAATGTCATGGACTGTTTAAAATCGAGGTTGGACATATTTTGACTTCTTAAGCTGATCAATGACGTTTTGTGATATATGGTAAATTACACTGGGACTCTCTGTTCTCTGTTACTTGGTTCTGTCTGATAAAAGACCACTGTACATTCGTGTCTGGTGATGGAGTCCAAGCCTATTACAATTACCCTTACAATGACAGCACTTCAGTGTAGCAATTTAAATATAATTACTGGTGACCCCCGTTAACAACCTGAATTCAGACACTAAAAATGCTGTAATAACCCAAAATCAAGTTATTACAGCGTTTCTCAATCTCAGTCACTCTCGAGTGGTACTCTGCGCTTGAGACAGCTCAAGCGCTGACTCAGGATTTTCCCCACCAAAGCGCTTCTGCTTACTACTGCGAGCTTTAGCACAACTGCCTCTGTTTGAGCCGTTTCTTCAAAATCCCTCAATTTTCTTTTTTGAATTACAGAAAAACACTGTAGAACACTGCAATTTCAAGACACTGTAAACGTTTTCTTTTCTCTTTTATACGTCTCCACGGCAACCAGAAGATCCTCGTTACCACAGCAACACTCCCTGCTCGTCGCAATGCAAACATTAGAATTTCAAATAAGTTCAAAAACGTTTTAACTTACTACTTTCTAAAAAAATTTCTTAAATGTTGCCTAATCTTTTACTCGTTCTCCACCGTTTGACTCCGATCACCAGCAGACTTGTACAAGCTACTCCACTGGACTTCAAGGACACTTGGACTCCTGGTATTTAAACGATTTAAACTTCTGCATTTTAAGGCAAGAACATTCGTACTGTTCCTCATAGTTTTTAACGTTTACAAAAAGTATACCAAAATCAGTTTAACAAAGCCTGTTCTGTTATATGAAGTTAAAATAAAATTAGTTCTGAACAAAAACCAGGATCTTTTTTGTCCTATAAAAGTAATTGTAAAAAATAAAAGATAGGCAAGTGTGTGCCTATAAATATATTATAAATATTTTTTTTTACACCCTGGGTGTATGATGACCACATAAACCTCTCGAGGTGAAAAAATATTTATAACACACACTTGCCTTTCTGTGTGTTCTGCTTCCCAGACCAGCCATATCAGGGGACTGCTGCACCTTATGTATGTACCATGGCAAATATTGTAACGTGGAACTATTTTAGAACAAAGATTTCTACACCAAGTTTTTGGATTTTTTGGGGGGTGATTTTTAGAAAAATGCAGCATCTACTGTGATGTAAAGGGGAAATCACTCAACCTCCACTCACTAAATCCTGGAAACCTGTCTTGCTTTGCCAGCTTTTTGGGGAGATCTAAAGGTTAGATGGAGGCTGGAGTACCTAAGATCAAATGGGGGCTAGTTCTCTAGTTGTGGGGTGTGAGTGATGGGCTTATGGTCTGGCCAAAGGAAGGTCGCAGTGTATCTTAAAGCAGCAGTACTAGTTATTTAAAATGTTCCTTTTCAGTACTTGTGTCAGAAAAGCCCCCAAAGTCATATACCTGCAATCGTTCCTTCTGTTTTCTTGCCATTTGTTTTAAGTGTTTTCTCTGCCAGTTTTGCAGAGACCCCCATCTGGTAGCACGGCATGTATTGGGTTTAGCGGAATGGTGCTGACGTGCCTTTCATCATTGTCCTCACTACTGGCATGCATCCCCCCTCCGCTTGCCTAAACTCCCGTCATGATGCAGGAGCATGCTGCAGCAGTAACCGGGGTACAGGCAGCGCCTTGCTTGATGCAAGCCACACAAAATAACAGATTAATTAAAAAAGTAAGTGAAAGCTCCAGATCGGAGAGTGCTAAAACCCACTGTAAATAGAACTGAAATGGCTAAGTTATTGGGTACTACAGAAATCGGGTACATGATAATCCCTTCCTGGTTAACTGATATGGCTGCTTTAAAGTGGCAACTGGGGAGCACCAATCTTTCAGACAAGTGGGCAGTCCAGTTGCCGCCTCTAGCTGCTGTGCCACCGCCTCAGCGTGGCTGGCCTGCAGTGGTTGCTTATCTACTAGACTTGCAGGGCCCAGGACTTCTGGTAGCACAGCCAACATCAGACAGACTGTTTATCAGTCACAGTTGCAACTCGGCAGCCACAAATGCACGCTAACAATTTTATTCATTCTTTTTTATAACTGCTTTATTCACGGAAAAATAATTTACAAAAAGATGAACACATATATCATATTTTGGGGTTTAACAGTATCCCTTTTGAACTTTCATAACGGAAACTAGAAGCAAATCAACAAAAAAAAACAGTAACAACAATCATTAAACCTAGAGTTGGGAGGAAATATATACACCATTAAATATTTTATACATTTAAATAATTCTAAATTCTTTTGTGACGCCTGCTTTTTTTGATAATGTTATTGTGTTTTACTTTGTGATTTGTTGTGTAGTGCTCAGAGCCTTTCTGGCTTGGGCACCTAATATGTAAAACTGCCTTGCCTAATCACCCTAGAGACAGAATGATAGTGAACACTTAGAACACAGGTTGATGGCATCTAAAATAACAGAAGCGGCACTGGATCATACTCAGCCTAAACGTCAAGACTCTTGCCATTGAAATTATAGTAAACATAGAAACATAAACGATGACCGCAGAAGAAGATCAATGATCCATCTAGTCTGCCCGTAGTTACCTATAAAACCCCAGGACTTATTGTCCATACAGGGTACTAGCTCTCAGTATCTTTCTGCCCTCCGTCTTCCTCTCCCAACTACCAACTAAACCTTGTGCTGCAAGCATCCAGACTTGGTTTTTACCTGCTATAACAAAGACCATTTGAAATCTAGTGCGGTCTTTATTGTCCTAAGTTGATCTCCATTTTTCAGTGTCTTTACCCTTATTACAAGGGACTTGTCAATGAGCTTATTTGATTCGATTGTATTATGTTTTTGATTGCCAAGTAAACCCAATGGGAACAAATCTCTTTTTCAGGGTTAAACCAAAAGAAAATTACAAATAACTTAGAACAGTAAATTATAATACTCATCAACACCCATACGGCATAAAATCATACAAAGCACTTGCATTTGTTTTGTTTGGTTTGGATAAGTGTGTTTTGAGCCTAACTTTAAAAGTGCTATAAACCCATGACTGCTTCAAGTACAGGAGAATTAACTCGGGAGAAGTAAAAGCTAAAGATGGTTGGCCTATTTTAGTTCTCACATTTAGTACGCAAAGATATTTGTTTATTTATTGATTTCTCGGATTAAAACCTTTGAGCTAAAAATTCTTTACATAGGTTCCACGTCAGAGGATTACACAGGCAAAAAAACAATATTATAATAGCAGGCAGGTAGCACATAAAGCAACAGTGCGATAAGGTAATGCAAAATAAATCCCCTCTAATATGAAGAACCAAAGAGAGCAAGTATAAATGGCATTGTACAATGTATGCCATGGTGCGAAATGCATAAAACACAAATTGGGAGACAATTGGAGCCAGACAAAAACCACTACATTAGGAGGAGAGAGGATCAGCCCATGAAGGCGATCATAGCTTCAAAATGTTATTAATATTGTTCCTTAGGAAGTTTTCAGTGATTGTCTGTCCTCTCTAGGTAACCAGTTGAGATCTTAAGCCAGATCTCCGCCCTGACCTGACAGTGTGTTCTTATAAGGGTGAACACTAGAGTTAATAAAAAAAAAAAGTCCTAAGGGTATGGATACATTCACTATCGATACTCTGGCAGTTGGCTAGAAGTGCTGATTCGTAGCAGGCCCACCGGCACAGCAGTGGTGCTATTACTCATTATGCCAGTAACCCAGATTCGGAAACAAGCGTGGGCTGTCGGAGGGCCAACTGGGAAAAGGAGGATCGAGCGTCCCACAGGATGCTCTCCTCCTCTGGGGAGGGAGACTTATCTTGGTGTATTATCGCCACCTGGGTGACCACAGGTGGTGGTACATGGGATTTGAATCTGCACGTTGGGGCCATTGGAGCATGCTCTCGGGTTGGCTGTGCCAGGCTCAGGTGACAGCCAGTTCCTTCCAGTGCTCCTGTCGGGGCTAAAACACAGAAAAATTGAGCTGCAGGCCTAGGAAGATGAAGCCTCTGCTGGCACCACATCCAAGGCTGGATCCGTGCCACCATCCTACAGGGACACCACGGTCTTCACCTCCACCGTGGGTGGTTAGATGTATGCATGGAAGAAATGCCAAAGGAGCTGAAGGCATACTCTGCCCTGAGGGTAAGCCAGGGGGCCAGCACAGTGGTGTGTCACGAGTCTGCTGATGAACCCGATAGGATGCCTGGCAGGAACTCAGCAGGAGGGGATAAGGGCACTTGGTGGCAGGTGGAAAGAAGTCCTGCCCTGGCCCAGAGCAGGAAGAAAAAAAAGTGCTGATTCATTGGACATCCTTAAGCTAAGCTTCTCCCACCACCCAGGCGGTATATCCTCCAACTCCGCCCTATGACATCAGAGCTTTCTTTCTGCTGGAAGGGACTGATGTACTGTACCTCCTTCACAGCTCTGCAGCTTTCGAGGTTTACCATAGCACTTTGGCAACATTCTTTAAAAAAACTTCAAGAATTGAATTCTTCAATTCAAAACTGTGCTTCTTCACTCTGGCTCTGCCTCATCGATGAAAGATTGGACATGGAGGGAAAAAAGCCATCCTGCTGCTTCAGGTTTTGCATCACATGTTGGCAAAAGATGTTAAACACCGACCCCCACATGTCCTGCATCATCTGTCATAGATCGCAGCATAATATGGAGGGATGTTGTGGCCTTTGTCAAGCCATGTTTCAGCATCATTGGAAGATCGTGTGGCAAGACTCCTCTTAGGTTGACTGGCCAACAGGGGCCCAAAACTTCGATCTAAAAGCTGCAAGAAGGTCTCATCTGCAGCCAGATCAGTAGCACAACTGGTGACTTTGGAAGAAGTGGTGGCTGCCGCAGTGAGTACTTGGCCTTGGGACTGCTTCCATTTGGGGCCAGCACTGGAGGGTCCTTCTCAGACAGGTTCCGAGTTACATGCCAGGCCCTCTAGCCCTTCACAGAAAGCCCTGCTCACCATGGCAAAAAGCACACGCACTACTGATGCCAGTTGTGGGCTCGGCAGAGATAGCAGTCCTCCCACTCCCTCGACTCCCCCGACGGCTGTGCTCTGGTTGAGTGTCCTTCGGTCAGTGGGTTGGTCGACAGCTCCTTAGTTCCCCCTTCGGGCTTGTCGATCTTGACAATGGTCAAGCAGGTGGTCGAGATCGAGATCTTTCTCAAGCCTGTCGACCAGTTGTCAGAAGAAAAGGACGATGAGGCCATCTCGCAGACTCTGGTTCTCCCAGTCCTCACCGAGAAGGACGTGGCCCAGTCAGTATCCCTAACCTGTTGCTCTTGGGACCAGCTGCCACTGGTGGTCATGCCTTTTAAGCCGATATTCGTGAATATGGCTTGGCACATAGTTTACACTGATCCTCCAGAGGCTCCTCCTTGACATCAGCCCCTGGGTCAGTGTTAGAGGCACTAGTCCTGCTCTCGATTTCACTCAGCCGTGAGGCACTGTCATTAACACTCCTTGTCCTCAGGTGAGGAGAGATGCTGCCACGGGATGTGGAGGTGCTATGAGGAGCTGCTCTGGCAGCAGTGGACCATCGTGGGGCAGGTTAGGGCTCTGCCCCTTAACTTATGGTTACCTTGCAGCCACCAGTAATGCCCACTCTGGTCCACCCTTGATAGATGTCTTCAGCATCTGCCTCTCCACCCTTGTGGGTCTTGCTGCCTCCACCACAACCCCTGTTGGGAGACCCAACTAAGGTCTCCGAATCACTCAGTTGGAAGACACTTGGGTGGTCTGTGGCAGCAAACAGTTGAGAGCCATTTTTGAGGACTCCTCGGGACAGGTCATCCTTGTTATCCTCGGGGACCCATACCTTTGACCAGGCTTCTTAGAAACATACACTTTGATGGAGGTAAGGACCGCTTGGCCCTCCCAGTCTGCCAGTTTTTCCCTACCTATTGGATAAGCTGCAGATCCTGTTGGAACAGCTGCAGCCAAGGAACTGTCCACCAGCCATGGGCTGATGTCATTTAGGCCTCCTCTGCCTTATGAGTCAAGGAATGTGTCCTTGGAGCCAGTCCAGAAGTGGACTAAACACCCATATGTTGATGTCCTGGCAAAGGATTATTCCTTGGGAGTTGCCTTTCCCATGGCTGAGGCCATTTTTTGTACTGACCGTGGAGCTTTTGCAACATCCAGCACCCTGCCTAGCAACCTCCACCCTACAGGGTCCCTTTCAGGGTTTTCGGACCACCCTCAGCCAAGGTGTTGGTCTTGGACTCGGCCTTCCAGAAGTTCGAGGGTCAAGGGGACATGAACAAGCCCCACGACAAGGAGTTGAAGAAAATTACCATGCAGCCAAAAAGGTTTATGCCACTTTCTCTTTGGGCTTGTGTCAAGCCAGCTATGCAGTCCTCATGGTGAAACTTTGGCCACTCCTGGGTTGGAGCTTCTGGTGGATGGCATCCATGTGCAGGGAAAAATTAAGGTGACAATCCAGCTACGCCCAAATGTATTTTAAGGAGGCAACAATCACCGTGCCATCAAGGGTATGGACAGAGGGGAGAGGAAAGAGCCTGGCTAGCCTCTGTCTGGTGCCAAAGGTCATAGAGACCATTTTGTTGGTGTTGAGAGACAGTTGATCAGCCAGGAACCTGTGTTGGATGTTGGAGAAATCCACTGGGAGCCGGGCAGTGAGGACAGGGACAGAGGTGCCAGAAGCATTAAGCACCATATTATTCCCGCACATGTGGATGGATGCAGCAGAACTGGAGGTTACTTAAGAAAATGGAAAAGAGAATTGGGCAAAGGACAGACCCTTGGGGAATGTCTGAGCAGATAGGGAGTAGGGGAAGGGTGCTTCCACTGAAAGTCTGCAATTACATCATTGGTCAGTTCTGTAGAATCGGACAGAAACAGTTGCCCTTATTAAGTATTTGTTTTGTAAATCCAAACAAGTCTTTCAGATTAAAATTATAGACACATATGAAGAAATTTTACACCAACATTTTTAACGGCATGCCTGACGACAAAATGGAAGAGAGATAACATATGAAAGCATGCCTGTGCATAAAGTACACAGTCATTTATTCAGTGTGCCGACAACTTTGCAAGATTTTTCATGTGTCCCTCTAGGTGACCTACTGTTCTAGGAGATTCCCGTTAACTGATACGTTCTGGATTAACAAGAAAGATGTCATGTTACAGGTGGATAAACACAAATGGAATCTGGATGAGATTCTGTACAGCATTGTAGAGGTGGAACATGTGCTGATCATTCCAGGGCCTACTTCTACTGTAGTAGCTGCCAGCTGAAAGATCATGGTTTCTGCTGAGCTGCTGGTTTTATTATTTTATAATACAGCCAACAGAAGTGCACTCTTGCTTTTCCTTCGAAGAGAAGGAGGGGTGGTGGAGGAGAAATGTTGGGTATAATTACCTGGTGTTCGGTTTTGGGTGGGGAAGCTCTGCGTTGCAAGCTGCAGTCCAGTTTGTGGCACTTCAGCACGCTCCTTGTTCCCTGTTTGACAACATGGCAGGTTTAACAAATGCTTTTTAGATAGTGTGCAAGAAGGATTACTGCTGGTGTAATGACAAGTATTTCCAGGCCTCAGTGAACAAGTAATTATTTTTATGGAATCATTCTAAGCTCAAAAGTGACAACTGTTTTTTCAGGTACTGGATGATTATATAAGAAACTCTTCAGGGACAGGGATTTATAAAAACAAACAAAAAATATAGCTGTATAGTTCCCCTCGTTGCTTAAAAATATAATTTTCCCAAACCTGTTTCAAGGCAAGTTTAATTTTTTTTTTTGTGTAAACTGTTGGAACATTTTACATAAATGGGCATAAAGACAGATAGCAGGTGATGTTTTGTGTTGATATTTAGAACATGTGCTGTAATTACCAATAAACCGTTTCTAGCAGTGGCCCATGTAGGTTGAATTGCCCGTCAGCATTATCTGTTTTTACTTTGAGACGTGTGATCCCACAGATGCCCAATAAATGTATGTTGTCTGAATGTCGTTCTGGACTACGTTAACAAACTAGATACCTACTCCGGCAGCGTAGGGCTTGGCCACACATTGCTGCTGTTATCAGGGCTCAACAGATCCACTTATTGCCGTGACAGTCAGGAAGGAGGATCAAAACTGATAGCCACAGCCCCTTTATAGACACAGGCTTTACAGAAAGATAAACGTAAGGAGGGTGCTTTCATTCCTTAAAAACCTGTAAATATTAAACAGGTGAACAAGATTGGGAGTTCAGGTGGCTGGGCATCTACGGATAGAATGCTAGACAGATTTGTTTATTAAAATATAATATGTATTCTCTACATACTAAAAATAAAGTGGAATAATAGTAATAAACAGGAGTTGTTAGCAACTAATTGAGTCGTAGTCTTAGTTACGGTTTACATTGGCATCCTGATCAGCAGAAGTTTCTTAAACAGTTACATAATACAGTACTTCACAGTTTACAGTGAAGATAGCTTGTCGGCACAGCGGTGGCACAACCGCTCACACCACCAGCAACCAACATTTGGGAATAGTTGAGTGTCATCCTGAAGCTTGTGGATTAGTCACCACTAGACAGAGCTGAGGATGGCAACCAAGTCCTCAGTTTCTTCGTCACAATGATTAACAAGGCCTGTGACATCTTTGCCCCCTATAAAACTAAAAAAAACTAGAGGGGCTGTAAACCCATGGCTCACAGGCTCCCTCCTTGCACTCATGCGAAAAAGGGATCATCTCTGGCATAAGGCCAAAGCAACATGCAAATTTCCAGATCTCATGGCTTTTAAGTCTGCCAGAAACAATTGCACAAAACTTACTCGGCAGGCTAAGGCAACATACTACAACGATCTGCTAAAAAGGAGTTGGGCCACGGTAAGAAGTTCTGGAACTCTGTAAAATTACTCACAGGGAAACCCTCCAAAGCTGAGCCGGGGCTTATAATTACCGACACTGGATCGCATCAAAAGCCTGGTGATATAGCCAATGCTTTTAACTTGGCTTTCACTGATCTAAGCTCGATACTCCCCAGTAACTACCTGACCCCCTCAACCCTTGATCATGTCCCAACCACCCCCTCAACTCATATGGCCAAGAGCAATGTATCCCTCTTCTACTTCAAATTGATCACCAGATCTGACACTACCAAATATGTTAAGCACGTACTAGGAAAGACAAGGATGGGGAGCGACCTTATTGACATGAAGCTGGTTGCAGTTGCGGTAAACGAGCTGATGGATCCACTCACTAAAGTTTTCAAAGCCTCACTAAGGTCAGGAGTGTTCCTGACAAATGGAAGGGCGATGTCACCCCTGTCCGCAAGATAGGATGCCACCAACCTGTCTAACTACAGGCCCATCTCCATCCCCCAATCTCAGGCCCTTGAGCGAATGGTCTCCGACCAGCTCAAGGATTTCCTTTTGAAATACAACCTACTTTGTGCCCAGCAGCATGGGTTCTGTAAAGACCATTCCACAATCACTGCTCTGGTGACTATATCTCCAAAATCTACGATGCCTTTGGTGATGGACTGGCTGTAGGGTCCATCTTTATTGACCTCACAAAGGCATTCGATACCATCAGTCATCAGCTCCTCCTGCAATACCTACTCACTTTAGGCCTGTCCACAGACTCGGTCACATAGTTCAGGAGCCACCTCTTGGGCCAGACTCAATATGTCAAAATAAAAGGCACTCTATCTGAGCCAAGAGAGGTGAGCCTTGGAGTCCCACAAGGCTCAATACTGGGGCCACTCCTCTTCAGCTTCTTCAAAAAAACCCTGCCCGCAATCTGTCCAGCGCACATCGTATTATATGCTGATGATGCGGTTGTCTCTGTAATGGAAAAAATCTACCCTCTATCACCCACAAACTAGAACCGAATTTTCACCAACTTGAGGCATGGTTCACTAATAATAAACTAATGCTCAATTACAAAAAGACTAAGAGCATGCTTTTCGCAGTCCCACAAAACTGAAAGGAATTTGGGAAACTGCAGGTACAGACTAGCAAGGGGGCTGAATTGGAGCAGGTGGACACTTTCAAATATCTTGGGGTTCACTTAGATACTGCCCTTTCATTCACAATGCACATTGACCATGTAGTCAAAACAGCCAATGCAAAACTAGGCGTCCTGTATCGATACAGACACTGCTTGTCCTCTGAGGCACTAAAGATGGTCACAAGTAGCATAGTGCTATCTACCATCGACTACGGCCTAGTAATTTACGGCACTGGTACTGAAACAGCCCTCAAAAGGGTAAAAACCCGTCTCAATAAAGCATGTAGGCTGGTCTTGGGATCAGACTGTTTGACTCACACTTGTGACCTTTATAAGGCAACTGGTTGGCTACCCCTTCATCTCAGGGCCCAATAACAGGCTTGCCTTCTGGCAAAGAAAGCCTTGCTCAGGCAGGCACCTGAAACCACCTCTTGTCTATTCAAACTAAGTAAACGAACTGTCAGTACGCGAAGGGCATCTAAGGGTGGGTTGGTGGTATCCCTGAAGCATACCTCAATTGCCCAGAGATCTCTCTCTCGTAGGGGACCCATGTGGGTAAATAATCTCCCCTCTGACCTTTTTGAATGTGGCAAGGTCAGCTTCTTCAAAGCTGGACTCAGAGCTTTCCTAGCCCACACCTGTAATTGTGAGTGCCCCAACAAAAACTAGCCAGTAAACTTACACACTAACCTGCCTATTATAACTCTAGTACTTGAATTGTCCCGAACAAACTCCTCCCACCCACCACTCCTAGATATACTGCTTAATTATCCCCCTTCTCCACTCACCACCATCACCACACCATGCCCAGTTCCTCCCCCCTCTACCTCACCCCCAAACATCCCTGCTTACCATCTCCCTCACCATGCCACTGCCCACCTGAACTACTCCCCCCCCTTTTTTCCACTCCCTACCCCCCCAGTCTACGCCATGGACCCTCCTATCCATACGATAATGCACCCTCCCCACACCCTGCTTACCATCTCCCTCACCCTACCCCCGCCCACTCTCACCTCCCACCCACTGCAACCCTCTCTTCCCCTAGTCCACACCAGGGACCCCCTGTTACAACGACAAAGCCTCCTCAGGCTGCCACTGTTTCAGCATCAACAAAAATAAATAAATAAAAAAACTTTCTGGTGGCCTAGTGCATGCACTAGCTACCTGAGATGTGTCTCTTGTCCTGTGCTGAATTTCTGAACTAACTGTTTTCTCAAGTGTAACTGATGATGAAGTAGTCACTCTAAATTATATGTCTAATCTATAATCTAATTGGAAAGTGACTGTTAAGAACATCACTACAGTTTTTTATGTATGCTATAAAACCCTCCTTGTTTGCCATAAAACCATGTAATCATGATATCATATCACGCAAATATCTGTCTGTATACTGATGTGCCGTTAATCTCAGTTTCTGTTCTTTGTTTTGACTTGGAGCCTTTGTAAACGAGTCCTTGGCTCAAAGGTATTGATCCCAAACTGAAATAAATAAATAAATCCTGGGGAGGAAGGATCAAGCATCCCAAGCACAGCTCTCCTTCCTCAGGGAGGTGGATCCTTCACCCGCGGTGTGACTGGTGGAGACCAGTTGGCAACACAGTTGGTAAACACCAGAGGGGATGGGTTACCGTCTGACACCTGTCATGCAGACATGCAACAGCACACATGCATGACCACATCACTGCACGCTGGCACCACAGGGGAGAAAATCAGGAAGGTGGGAAATGCTAGCCACCCAAGCTGGCACCTCACACAGGCTGTCTCACAAGACACATTGTTGGCCAGCCACCATGTTGCACACTGGGAAGAAGTTCAGGAGGAAAATGCTGGCTGTCTTTTTCGCCCCCAGGCTCTTGCACAACCAACATGGCTGGTCACCCACCACATATGGTCCTTGGTAATTCATGGATAACCTATAAGTCCATAAGAAGGTTGGTCTCAGCTGGGGGCATAACAGGAGTGAGAAGAAAACTTAATAAGAAAAAAGAAGCTGGCCCGGTGGCACTGAGGGTTTAGGCGCTGGATGCCACACCTCGCGCTGCACTGGTGACCCAGCTTCAGGAACGGACTCGGGCACCAGGGGAGGGTTGAGGAATGAGTCGCCGTATGGAGCTCTCCTCCTGGACTAAGGGGATGGGTTGGCCCGGCGAGCCAGGGACCCGGGGGCAATGCAGCAAGCCAGGCAGGCACATACTAGCATGGCAGATGCTGGCAGGATTGCCATGCGCCAGAGAGCATCAGGGCATGCCCAACACATGGGAGGGGTAACCGCAGAATATGGAAAAACCCAGTCCTGAGGGTAGGCGACGGCACCAACCCCCATGCCCACTGCCGGGTCCGACCTGGCCGACCTTCAGGGTTTCTCCACCAGGGGCCCACACCAGCAGCTGGAGTCTGTGTGTGCAAGTGCGCCCAACGTAGGAGGGGTGGCCCCACCCTAGAGGGTTCAAGCCAGGGGTGCCAGCTGCGAGGTGGGGTGGAGGAGAGAGGAAGGTTCAGTTGGGGGGGACTTCAGGCAGGGCGATACTCGATTGGATGCCTCAGAGAGGCTCCTAGGACCATGACCAGGAGGGAAAAAGAATTGGAAAAAAGAAAATCCAGTAAAACATTCATCAAATCCTTTACCTAAGTTAGTGGACAAGATAACATTACATAACATTTTTAACAGCAAGAAGAGAATTTGGAATGCTTTTCCATAAACCATCTCTAATGGATCATGCATGGGTCTTCATACATACTTTTGCTACTACTATGTGTATACATACATACAGTATGTGTACGATATCTATGGAATACATAACAGGTTGCACTGTGATATGTCCACGTTTATTAAACAAGGCTGGCCAGTCCTACTTCCTCAGTAAAAATGAAAGAAAGCTGGGCCACGCCAACAGGTATAGTTGAATTTGCTTTAATTAATGAAGAAGCATGAGAATCAGGAGGCAATACCCACATACTCGCCTCCAAGGAGGCTTCATCAGAGTTGAGTTTGCCACAACTGGTACTCCTTAAATACCTCAGTATAACATTAATTAATGTCCTCATTGGTTGCCTCAAAGAAAAGAGCAACCAGTCTCTACCCGCTACTTTGTGGGACAGAAACGGCAGGATTCTGCATCTTACACATTCTCTGAGGAGGCAAAAATGTTGGAATTTTTGCTCATTTAGACCATGTTTCTTTAGTTGCGGAGCAAACAATGGCGTGTAAATTTGATCCATGCTCAGCAGTGCCCCTTCTTTTTTTTTATTTTTTAACTGCTCTACCGGCTGCTTGAAACAAAGCCCAGTCCACTCTCAAACTTCAACAGTTAATCTAGCTAGCAAACTACATGACTCCTGTACATGCCACTGACCTCTAAACTTGCCACCGTCAGCTTGTCAGCTCTGCTTCATGAACCCTGATTGAGTGACCTCTCTCTCCCCTCAAGGCCTCCTCCCCCTACACTCACCCCCATTAAGCTACCTCCCCATATCTCCCACATCCCTCTCCGCTTACCCTAAACAAACCTTTCCGCCTTTTCACCCATGACGTGCCTGACACCTACTCTCTTTCCTTGACCACGCTAAAACCTCCCTGACCTCCTTTTTGCTACATACTGTCTTGCCCTGCTGAGGGCCTCATCTGCCTACCTTCTTTACTTCATTCCCCACCTTTTGTGGTCGACTTTTCCTGTGTCTCTTACCCTTATATTTCCTCGACCCTTACCAGATGTTCACATCTTGCCTATTTACCACCTGTTGATGTAATCCCACCTATTGCAAACTGTGAGACCCGCCTGCCAACATTGTTTTTTCTTCCTCTCCAATGTCTGTTATGCTAGTACAAATATGGTGTTCCACAATGTCTTGTCTTAAACTGTTATTCTTTGTAAATACTTTTCCAGTATCTAAGAAGCCTCCTGATGTACATTTCCTATTAGTCCGTCTTGTAAATACTTTCCAACATCCAGAAGCCCCCTGATGTACACCTCTTTTATATGCTGCCTTGCTTATATTGTACATGTTGTACATATTTCGAGTTGCTTATATTGTTCGAGTGTACACTTCTTGTCTCAGGACCGCCTTGTAAATGAACCTGCTCAATGGAGTTATTTCCTGCCAGTAAACTTTGACTTGACTTTTGACTTTAATTATTGTTAATATTGTAATTATAAAAACAAAACCATTGTGAATTATTTAATGAATATTAAAAACTGTTGAGTGGTGCTTTGTTTTACGCCCTGTGCAAAGTAAGCAATGCGTCTGGCGCTGTGCCTAGTGGATCTGTTTGTTTTCCCAGGGCCCCATAAGCGAACAAAGCTAAAGGTGTAAGTTGGCATAATCTTTCTCAAAAAGTAAGGAAGCTGCAAAAAATTATGCTCCTGCATGTGTTAGGGTTGAAGTATAAAACATGAAAGGTAATGAAATTGAAAGTTAGAGGGAAAAGTCCCTGGAGCCTTGTTGAATCTGTGGCATGCTGTTTCTCGGAGTTTGAGCCATTCTGTGACTTGACACTGATGCTAACCTAACTTCAGCACTGTCCTCTTGCACAAAGTAAAATACTGATGCAGCAATTCTTGGATAGAGGGTGATTAAATTAGGGTAACATTAACTCTGCATCGTGTAATCGTTCAAATCCCATGAACAGCGCACTGCTGGTTTATCAGGGCTCCAGGGACTTTTCCCCTTAGCTTTGTACTTTCTTCTTCAGCCCTACCACATGCATGAACATAGTTTTTTGCAATATATTAATTGCAAAAAACTGCAGTAATGCATATGTTAGGGATACACAACTACTCCATTCCCTAGACTCGTGACCCATGGCCAAGTTAAAGGTGAGGGGCTGTTTAAACTGCAGGTACAGTGACGTGCTCCACAAGTCTGCTGCTTCATGTAGGGCCCACTGGATCAGGCAGAACTTTCCTAACGCAGGGCTCCAAACCAGTAACTTGAAACAGCAGACCAATGGGCACAGCCCTGGACCTGTAACTTGGTCTTGGGTCATGAGGGTAGGGGATAGTGGAGGGAGTCTGGCATGAGGGTAAAAAAACCTAAGGCTGTATTTCTTTCCTGTGATTGCTTTGTGTAATGAAATGCCTTGATTTGTGAGAAAGTGTCATTTCAGATGCATAATTTGCTTCACGCAAAGCTGGAGGTATCATAACTTTCTTTGCAGAGGGCTGCAAAGCAGGAGATGACTAGTCTTAACTTCACACAGGGATGCAAAGTAGGAGATCAGACATAGCATTCTTCGCTCAGGCCAGTGCAGCAGGAGCTCAGTTATAACCTTCTCTGTGTAGAGCCCAGGAGGTGAATTAATGTCACAGGTTCAGATGAACAATATTTGGGCCCCTAATACCATAGTCCTCTTCAGATGAAAGTAGAATATTTGGGCCCCTCATGCAACAGTCCTGTTCAGATGGGAGTAAAATATTTGGGCCCCTCATACCACAGTCCTGTTCAGATGGGAGTAGAGTATTGGGCCCCTCATACCACAGCCCTGTTCAGATGGGAATAGAGTATTTGGGCCCCCTCATACCACAGCCCTGTTCAGAAGGGAGTAGAGTATTTGGATTCTTTATACCACGGTCCTGTTCGGATGGGAGTAGAGTATTTGTGCTCCTCACACCACAGCCCTGTCAGATGGGAATAGAGTATTTGGGCCCCTCATACCACAGTCCTGTTCAGATGGAAGTAGAGTATTTGGATCCCTCATACCACAGTCCTGATTAGATGGGAGTAGAGTATTTGGGCCCCTCATACCACAGTCCTGTTCAGATGGGAGTAGAATATTTGGGCCCCCTCATACCACAGCCCTGTTCAGTTGGGAGTAGAGTATTTGGGCCCTTCATACCACAGTTCTGTTCAGATGGGAGTAGAATATTTGGGCCCCTCATACCACAGCCCTGTTCAGATGGGAGTAGAGTATTTGGGCCCTTCATACCACAGTTCTATTCAGATGGGAGTAGAGTATTTGGGCCCCCTCATACCACAGCCCTGTTCAGAAGGGAGTAGAGTATTTGGGTTCTTCATACCGCAGTCCTGTTCAGGTGTGAATACAGTATTTGGGCCACTCAAACTGCAGTCCTGTTCAGATGGGCATGGAGTATTTGGGTTCCTCGTATCTTAGTCCTGTTAAGATGGGAGTATAGTATTTGAATACCTCATAGCGCAGTCCTGTTCAGATGGCAGTACAGTAATTGGGTTTTCATACCACATTCCTGTTCAGATGGGAGTAGAGTATTTGGACTCTTCTTACCACAGTGCTGTTTAGATGGGTTGCTACACAACTGAATTATGTTTATGTGGAAATACAGTATTTGGGTTCCTTATATGAATGCGTTAGATGTGGTTGACAGCAGAATATTTGAACTCCTTGTATAGCAAAGTGATGTTTAAATAAAAGTATTTGGATTCGTACGTCAGAGTCCATTTATTAGGGAGAGGGCACTGGTTGTTGAGCTTGGGAGTGCGCAGACGACAAGAGCTACACATTGCTTGTTAGGACAGCTTCATCAAGGCGCTGGTGCTTGGTGTGTAATTGTAAAAGCACATCCACATGGCTGGGTGGTTCTTGGCAGTCTTGCGGTACAAACCTGCAGTGATGCTAAAGATATTAGCAAATTAGCACTGTGCAGCTTGCCAGCTTATTCACCAGAGTCCTGCTCTCTCTCTCACAGCTGTAATTAAAACTAATTATTTTGTAAAACATGTTAATACATGAATGTGTGCAATAATCATTTTGTAGTGGGCAATCTGTTAGTATTTTTTTGAAGATTTTTTTGTTGTTATTGCTGAAGCGATACACAGTCTAATAGAGAACCAGTGCTGGCACTTCAGCAGATCCGAATGGATTGGTGCATACAGCATTGTGACAAGGACAGCAAAAATTCTTGCTCTCCTGACTGCAATAGTCTACAGTCTGAACAATTCTAGAATGGATCCTGTTCCAAGGTGTGTGCTTTCTGCCAGTAATCTATGGCCGTTGCTTTTTAGGGTTCGTTGCCTTTTTAGTTAGTCTTACCAGCCTTACTTTTGGCCTACTCAGATTATAGGTACTTAAAACAGCAGTTCATATTTAAAAAAATTTCAGTTCATAATTAACTTCTGCTTTTCCCCAATGAACTTGACTCCTGCTGTTTTTTCCCCCATTTCCAAATCTGTTTATATGGTATCACACTTCCTCTAACTTTCTCCTAAAACACTCTGCCATGTTGTAACTTTTGATTCTGGGAGTTGGGTTTAGCTACAGCATCCCTGGCGTTACATAAGGTCAACGAGCAATGTCTGTGGCCTGCGAGTCTAGATCATTGTCTAAACTGATGGCCAGTGAGTGCCCCGGATGAACTGAGAACTCTGGTGATAGCTTGGGACAGCAATATTTTAAAAGAATCCATTTTAACAATTTAAAGGATATGTACTGGGAAGGGAGCTCGAGCCACTGTTGCCTAGATTGTGGCTCGAGCTCCCCCACGCACATGGCATATATGCAGCTTTTGTAGAAATAACACCCGGCATACTATAAACGGAGATTGTAATATCTCCATACATATGGGCAACGGGGAGGAAGAGGCAACACCGTGTCATCATCTCACAGTGTTTGCTACTGCAATCTCCCAGGGGGCTGTGCTCTGGTTGTCAGTATGATGGGTGCAGCCCAGGGAAATGTATTTTTACAGGCGTTCAGTTTCTTTTTAAATGAATAACTATTGGGACTCGGGGTGGCTTGAGCACAATCTATGCAACAGTGACTCGAGCTCCTTCCCAGTAGATATCCTTTAATACAAAATTGAAATAAAACAAGGACCATCTTACAAGGATTGGTGTAGGAAGGGACAATCTTTGTTGATCAAAATATATGGGCATACAGTGTTTGGTATTACATGGGACTGTTGCTTTAATTATTCCTCTCTTGTTTTATTTAATCTTTTTCTCAGTCTAATTTTCCTACCTAGCCAGGATCTTCTTCCTTCACCTCAGTCTACCTCTTTTCTACCCAAGGTGTTCCCTGGGCAGCCACACCCCTCTTCCTGTCCCCAGGTGTATGCTACCCACAGTCTACCTGCAGTCCCACTAAGGTCACCAAAGTCTTAGAGGACTGTGCCTACTCCATCTTAGGCAGGACAGGTGGCAGAGTCATCTGGAGTGGGCAGAGGCCTAGACTGGGACCTTAGTGAATATTTGGGGGGGGGGTGTTTAAGAGAGAGTTAATCTGAGGCTGCTCAAAGGCCCAGTGGCAGTGCATTTCACTGCTGTGTAGACAGGAGTTCAGGACTGAAGACTGGTCACTGCATCAGGAGGTGGGCTGCCTCAGGGCAGTGCGCCTCAGCTGGTAAGGGCTGGCAGCAGGTTTTGGTGCACAGTGACCCCTGCATGCAGGTCAGGGAGCTTGCCCCTTCCACAGAGGTACCCAGGGTCATTGAGACTGAAGGGCATGACCCAGGGAAAGATGGAAGAATAAGGGAGAAATGTGGGAAGGAGGTTTCCTACCTTCCATGTGATGGTGACTCACCTGAACGGGGATATCTCTGATGAACAGTGTGTATACCTAGGTGATGGCAGGGAGAGGTTAAAAAAAAATCAGCATGGAATAAATGAGAGTTCTAGGGATGTGGCTATGTTGTTCAGTCCACACTATCTGGCAGGTACTTTGCCGCTGTAAGATGTGCTGGAAGGTCTTCAAGCTGGCTTCTCCCACCCACCCAGGTGGTATAACCCTTGGCTCCGCCCCATGACGCCAGATCCTCCGTACCGCTTGGAAACTCGGGTTCCCTCCTTAGCGCTCTCGAGTTTTGCAGGCCCTGAATCTTAAATCTTTGGATTTTTTCCCAAAACTTACCCTTAAATTCATCCGAGTTCAGTCTTTTCCACCTTCTCTTGAGGCTGTGATGGAAGACGAAGTCCATTCCCGGGTTCCGTCGGTGCCCTTGCGGGCAGAAGATGTCTTGCACTGACCCCCATGCCATGTCGTTTACTGCCTTGGGCATGACCATGATCCTGCAGGCTTGCGATATGTATCCCTTTTCTCCATAGATTACTTTCCGAAGACCGCTGCCGACCAGCTGGGGCAACCGGAGAAACGGTACCCGCTGGTCAGATCGAAGGAGGCAATTGGGTGGTGTCTACAGCGGTGGGCTCTGCGGTACAGCTGGAACAGCTTGAACAGCTCATGGCCCTCGAGGAGGAGGCGCTCCAAGGCGTGACATGCTCCTCTTCGGGTTCGGCCTTTATTCCACTCCAACTGGGCTCTTCTTACATGGCTTCATTTCAGGAGCTGTACCAGTCTCTCTCAACAAAAAGGGAGGGACCTTCTGGGTCACCGTCAATGCTCTTGGGAGCGGGAGAGATGTTCTCTGGACCATCGGCTCTCGACTTAGGTCGATGTTGCAGCCTGGGCTGCTGGTTTCTCGGTGTCCCCGTCGGAGACATCTGTCGATGCAGGCGAGATTTTTCTGGAACCCACCGACAGGTTGTTGACCGAGGAGGCGGACAACTCTTTGTCTCAGACATCGTTGCTTCCAGTGCCTTCTGGGGACTCGGCTCAGCCTCCTGAGCCGAAGTCTTCAGCCCAGGACCCTGAACCAGAAGGGCAGCGGGTCTCCCCCTCTCCTTCCTCGGTCCACTGTCGGCATTGCCAGCGGTCAAGATCTCAGTCTTAGTCCACGTCCACATCGGGTAAATCCTGCTGACGTCGGCAGTCTCGGTCCCGACATCTCAGAAAGCGGCGGCACCATTCTTCTGCCTCTTTCTCCTTAGATGAGGAGAGGCTCTGGTGCAAGCTGCGTCAACACTGAGGATTTATTGTGGCAGCAGCTCATTCTGACCGGCTCTAAGCCGATGCCAGCTTCTATGCCGGCTATTTAGTGGCTGTTGCCCGAACGGCCAGTGACGACTCCTGCCACAGTTTCCTCGGTTGAGGATCCAGTTCCAGCGCTACCAGCTCTACCAAAACCAGCTCCCCTGCCCATTGTGGTGGAACCACTGCCTCGGCCGAAAAATGGGGCGCCGTCAAAGATGTCTCGGTCAGCTTTGGGGTCTGCCCCATCGGCTGTTGGTCACTCTCACCCCCAATCGGCCTCAGCAAGTGGAGAGTGGCTTGGGCAGTCGCCAGCTGTATGCAGACTCTTCAGAGTCCGAAGACTCCTCGTTGCACTCCCGTCCAGTGGACTTAAGAGTCCTCAGGGGGGTTTCTCCGTGGCCGAGCGCCCTTGCTTGTTTCTTGGTTTTCTTTGGCTCATCTTGGAGTCCACTGGGATGCCGCTCGAATCCGTGCAAAAATGGGCCAGATATCCCTTAATGGAGATCCTGGATAAAGTGGATTCCCCCACGGAGGCCTTCCCTGTTGCTGAGGCCATTGTCAGTCCGGCACTAGAGTTATGGCAGCGTCTGGCCTCCTGCCCAGTGCCATTGGACCAGATGGCCCGCAAGTATGTGGTCCCCACAGGTTTCCTCTTGGGCTTCACGGAGCACCCTTTGGTCGAAGGGTTGGTGGCAGACTCTGTTTTTTGGCGCTCCGGCAACACCCAGGATGTGGACAAGCCCCCAGATAAGGAGTCCCAAGAAATTGGAGCACTCGGGCAAAAAAGTTTATGCTGCCTCCTCATTGGGTCTTTGCCAGACCAGCTTGGCCATTATGATGGCACATTTCTCACATGCCTTGTTGGGCTCCCTGGATGAGGTGCTTCCTCATCTCCCAGCTGACCTCCAAACCACGGTTAAGCAGGTCCGGGATCAGGGTAGGGCAGTGGCCAAGCAGCAGCTCCAGACTGCTCTGGATATCGGCGATTCACATGCCTATTCCGTAGCGGCTATGCGCCGCAGGGCTTGGCTGCGGATCTCAACTTTCACGGTGGATACCCAGCACAAGCTAGCAGATGTCTCTTTTCTGGATACTGACCTGTTCAGGCCCAGTGTGGAGGGTCACCTCCAGCGCATTGAGAAATCCAGTGCCACCTTGGATTCTGTCACATCTGCTCAGAAGGACAAGGGCCCTCGCTAACAGAAGCGTAAGCCCTTTCATCTCTCTGCTCCTGTGGCTAGACCAGCGCAGCAGCACCACCAGCAGCAGGGCCAGCAGACTCAGACTTGGCACCCAAGAGCTAAGTCTGTGGCTTCCTCGGTTAGGAAGCCCAGAGGGAAGGGTCCCAGCGGCTCCTCGGCTGGTCCCTCCTCCTCCAAGCCTGCCCAGCGACGGGTTGCGGGGTGCCTCCCACAACCCCGTTGCACCTCCCCTGGGTCCTCCCGTGGGGGGCTGGCTCAGCCACTTAATTTCCACCTGGTCCACTGTCACCACAGACCGCTGGGTGCTGGAAGTGGTCAACAGGGGCTTGCCTTTGGAATTCGAGCAGGTCCCTCCCTTATGAGCACGTGCCCCATGGGGTGCTACCGGGTCTGCAGCCTCCCAGTCGGCTCTCCGAGATGACATCAGTCAGCTCCTCTGCAAGGTAGCAGATCCTCCTCCCAACCCAGGGTTCATTTCCAGGTACTTCCTGGTCCCGAAACCGACAAGGGGCTGGTGCCCCCATTCTAGATCTGCACCATCTAAACAAGTTCCTAAAGCCACGCTCCTTCCAGATGGTAACTCTGGCATGGATTATACCATCTCTGGAGCAAGGAATGTGGTTCTGCTCCCTGGATCTTCAGGACACATTCTTCCACATCCCGCTCTGTCCATCCCACTGGCAGTTTCTCTGCTTTTGGGCAGAGGGAACCCTTTTCGAGTTCCGAGCCGTGCCCTTCGGCCTTTCTTCAGCCCCCAGGGTCTTCACCAAATGCATGGCAGTGGTGGCGACATTCCTGAGGCGCCAAGGGATCCGGGTTTACCCTTACCTGGACGACTAGCTGATAGGTCTCTCCAGGCTGGAGGTGGAGCGGTCCAGGGATCTGGCCCTCTGGACTTGCCTAGACCTTGGCCTCCTGATCAACGAAGCCAAGGTGGAACTAGTGCCTGCACAGGTGATCCAGTTCATCGGGGCGGAGTTGGCTCCTGCCAAGCCAGAGCTCGGCTCCCAGCGGACAAGGCGGAGGTTCTCTCCTCCTTTGCCCAGTCATTTCTGGTTGGGCAGTTGTGCCCTGCCCGGGACTTCCTGCTTCTTCTGGGCTACGTGGCAGCCTGCACCAGCGTGGTCTGATGGGCCTGCTGGCATATGCGTTCTCTCCAATGGGAGCTGGCCAGCCAGTGGTCTCACCACTCGGGTCATCTCAACCAGCTGGTCCCTGTGACCCAGAGGATGTGGGACAGCCTCCAGTGGTGGCTCGTCCCATCCCACCTGAAGGAAGGGATCTCATTTGTTGGCTCAGAGCCAATGGTCATCCTGATGACCGATGCCTCACTGATGGGTTGGGATGCCCATCTGGGGGAGCACAGAGCCCACGGACTCTGGTCCCCTCAGGAGTCCCGATGCCACATCAACCTGCTGGAGCTCCGAGCGGTCCGGCTGGCCCTGACCACCTTTGCTCCATTTGTATGGAGTCAAGTGGTCCAAGTCCAGACAGACAACACCAAGACCATGTACTATCTCAACAGACAGGGTGGGACGTGGTCTTTGCCCCGTGCAAGGAAGCTCTTCGCATTTGGTCCCTTGTGATCAGCCTGGAGGTGGATTTCCTAGCCATTCATGTGGCAGGAGCCTCGAATGGTCTGGCCGATGCCCTCAGCCAGGTAGGTGATGCATCTCACAAGTAGTCTCTCCTGCTGGAGGTAGTGCAGGATCTGTTCTCCCACTGTGGCACCCCTCAGGTGGACCTGTTTGCCTCCAGGGAGAATGCCAAGCTGAGGCTGTACCATACCCGCCCCCCTCAGCAGGGTTCGCTGCAGGGGAATGCCTTCTCGAGGCCGTGGACCCCAGGCCTCTTTTATGCCTTCCCTCTGCCCTTGATCCACAAGGTGCTCCTCCAGATCAGGAGGGACAAAGTACAGGTGATCCTGGTAGCCCCAGACTGGCCCTGCCAGTTCTGGTATCCAGATTGCCTCAGCTTCAGGCTCCTGAGATGGCTTCCAGCCCACCCTGATCTGCTGTCCTTCAGTCAGGGGAAGGTACTCCACCTGGACCTTCATTCCTTGCACCTGACGATCTGGTTCCTCAGTAGCTAGAGTTACAGGTCTTGGGTCTTTCCGACGAGGTCCTCAACATTGTTGAGGCTTCCCACAAGGAACTGACCCGAAAATGCTATGCCTTCAAATGGAAGAGATTTTCTATTTGGTGTCAGGGCAAGGGGCTGGACCCCTCATCCTGTCCGCTGGCTAGCATTTTGGACTGCCTGTGGTCCCTCTCCCAGCAGGGACTTCAGTCGATGACCCTCAAGGTGCACCTAGCAGCCATCTCTGCTTACTGGGTGTGCGGGCCAGTAAGCTGTCGGTGGCACAGGAGAAGGTGGTCTGGCGCTTTTTCAAGGGCCTAGATCACATATCCCCTCCGGTGCGTGAACCACCACCTCCGTGGGATTTACTGCTAGTATTGGCTAAGCTCATTGGCAAGCCATTCGAACCAGTGCACAGGTGTGACATCTCTCACCTGTCGTGGAAGACCGCCTTCTTGGTGGCTATCACGTTAGCCAGAAGGATTGGGGAGCTCCAGGCGCTTTCCATTGAAGCTCCCTACCTGGTCTTCCACAGGGACAGGGTTGTCCTGTGCCCCGACCAGAAAATTTTTCTGAAGGTGATGTCGGAGTTTCACCTGAATCAGGTGTTGACTCTGCCAGTGTTCTACCTCAGTCACACCTCGGATGCCGAGTACAGGCTCCATACCTTGGACCTGGGCCGAGAGCTCATCTACTATAAAGAGCATACGGCAGAAGTTCGGGGAGAGGTTTGCCAGCTGTTTGTCACCTACACTGGTGCCACACCTGGCAGACCTGCAGCAAAATGGATGATTGGCAGGTGGATCACTTCCTGCATTGATCTCTGCTATAGGTTGACAGGTAGGGAGCCTCCCGTAGGGCTTAGGGCTCATTCCACCCATCATACCGCTGCGTTGGTGTCTGCTTCTAGGGACGTCCCTATCCAGGAAATCTGCAGGGTTGCTACCTGGAAGTCAGCACACACCTTTATTTCCCATTACCGCATCGACCTTAAGTCAAGCTGGGATGCTGGTTTTGGGGGCCTCAGTTCTCCAGTCCCTCTTCCCTAAGTGGGGGGGGGGTGCGCCTTGCCTCCCTCCTCCCGGAGAACTGCTAGGAGTCTGCCAGATAGTGTGGTTTGAACAACATATCCATGATCCTAGAAAAACAGGTTACTCACCTATAACAGTAGTTCTAGGAGTGGTATATGTTGTTTATCCACATGGACCCATCGACCTTCCTGGCTTCGACGCACGCACCTGGCTTCCAGTGGGCTAGATCTGGCGTCATGGGGCAGAGCCGAGGGTTATACCACCCAGGTGGGTGAGAGGAGCCAGCTTGAAGACCTTCCGGCACATCTTAAAGCGGCAAGGTATCTGCCAGATAGTGTGGATGAACAACTCCTAGAACTCCTGTTACAGGTGAGTAACCTGTTTATTTCATCCTCCTCAGCAAACCAGCTATGTGTCCCAACCCCCATGAGGGAGTGCTGTGTAGATCAGCCCTATTAGCATACCACATGGCTGCTGACACACCCATCCTCCTTCCCATGGCTGTACATCACTGACTTTCCAGCCTAGATGCTGCCACCTCTGTTTCAGACAGGCCATGTCAATGTCAAATTCCTTATGAAACCTGATGTTTCTGTCAACATGACTCCTTCCCTGTTAGCCACCAGAAAGCAGTCATGTGTGGGCAAGAGGTCCTCCTCCCTTCTCAAGATAGGCAGCACCCAAAGCAGACACTGGTTCTGCCCCTGCAGTCTGGTGTGCAGCATCATGGGCTTGGGACATGAACCCTGGTCCAACTGTATGGTAAGCGAGCAGGCTTTCTCCTTGACCATCGGACATCCTCTTTTTTTTTTAGCCTTTTGAGTAACAAGTGTGGGGGAGTTGAAGTGGAGAATTAGTGGCACTTTAATCTGAAATGTTTCATTTACCCCAACAAGTTGGATACAGTGCAGGCCTTTCCCTCAGTGATCCACCAGTGCAATTTAGTGTTGACCTGTAGGGGCCATCCCTCTGGGGTCTGAGGGTAGGCTTCACCCATGGAATGCCCGCCAGCTGTGCCATATTATGGGTGGTGGAGCTGTGACATTAACTTCTGTCACCCCTACCCCTTATTTCACTTGTGACCAAAGCACAAGATTCAAGACGTCTCTCCAGTGAAAAATCAGGACATCACCTGTTAACAAGGTGGATTGCCAACAGTTGTTCAGGCATTGTGAGTGTGCAACGACATGGGGACACAGCTACAGGTTGGTGGCAGTGGAGGGGATTCAGGAGAGATGTGAGGAAATACTTCATGAAGAGAGTGGTGGGTACGTGGATTTGCTTGCCATGGGGAGGTGGTTAATGCAGAGATGGTAACCGGATTGAAGAGATGGTGGTATACATACAGGAGGTTGCTGAACACATGTGCAGGAGAGTTCGGGGGTCAGGCAGGTAATGAGACACAGCTGCTAATAGGACACTTAGCTAGTCCTAGCCCGTGTCGGACTGGTAACACACAGGTAGGGTCAGGGCAGGGATGAGGGACTGCTGGTCTTTTTCTACCTGCAGATTTCCGTCTTTCTGTTTAAAGCATTCAGTGCCTGGACAGGACCATCATGTTTGAAAACTGAATTAAAGTGTTATGAACTGAAAGAGAAGGCCCGAGGCGACAAACTAAGATGTCCTTACTCACTCACAGGGGAAATATTGCAAGTGGAACGGTGGGAATCCCAGTAATATTTTCAGATTTTTTTCCTGTTATAGCTGGATCCTGAAGTAGCTCTGTTCTTAACAGTAGTTGACTAGTACATTTTAAATCTCCTCTGTGAACCATTGTAGTCAATGCAATACATAGCTTCAACTCCTTTTTATAGATTCCCCACAGCCTCCAGGGTCTTGGTAGGCCAAGGGTGAAGAAATATGTTCACTCAAGGGGTTTCAGAAAGTGGGTAAAGTATTTTTTAAAAGTGTACGTCTCCTAAAAATAAGACCCCACCTTGACCTGCCCCATTTGAGAACTTAACCCATCTTCTCCTTTAACTCATCATTATTTTAAGTTGTTATAGAATTATGTATTTAGTATTCCCCAGAACTGTGGAGTTGGGTTGTGTTTTATGGTTTGTTGCCCCTTTCAGGGGCTGGGGTGGAGAAAGAGGTATGTGAATTTTCTGTGTGTACATTTTCATTATTCCATTGCCTCAAGGTGTGAGAGTGGTTGATAAAGAATGGAAAAGGTGAACATGTAATTGAAACTGGACATCATTTTAGGTATATGTGTGTGTATGTAAGTTTGGGGGTCTGCTGATCTGTAAATGTCCATTTTATATGGTTCCTGTGAGGGTTGTGCGCAGTAGCTGACAAAATGTCATGCCATGTGCCTAACCCCATAACAAACTCGGATGACCTGGTATAGGACTGGAGAAGTGACACTGCTGTCTTGACATGCCTCTGCTTTTTCCATTAGGACCTATGGGGCTCGGAGCAGACATGATGAGCCATGGAGAACCTAAGCTGCCAATGTCTCTCAAAGCAGACCTTAAAGAAGAAGGACCCCCGCCAATTGAGACCAAGTCCAAGGTATTTTCTCTCGCACGTGGTGTTGGTTTGGCCTAGCAGCGTCTGTCATGTTTTCCTCGTTCTCTGGTTTTTGGCCTCCTTTTTGTTTAGTTCTTTTTTCCTTGTGCACGTCCCTTTCGTTTGCGTGTAATATGTCTTTTCATTCTGGCAGAACTGAAAGTTACTAGTTCTTACGGCATTTACTTAACAATAAACTAGAAGTGGGAATTCGGCTAGCGGCAAGGGGAGGCTCTCACCTGGTTTGAGAACTGCAATTGTATTTTTTTCTGTTTTATTCTCTCTTCCTTCAGTTATGGCTTCCTGTTTGGCAGCAGCAGCAAAGGCATTCTTTAATAATTTGCTTCCCTGCCTTATTTCATAATAAGGCAAATAGCTTTTTCCTTTTTTTTTTTCCTTCATAGGGGAAATCCCATGCTTTGCATTTCATGTTAGCTTGGAATAAGCATGGTGGCTTATTGGCTGTAGCAAAGCATTCAACAACTTGCCACATTATACTAATAAAGTCTGTTCGTATCAGTACCTTTTTATATATATGTGTTTTTTTATATTATATATATATAAAATTGGTCGCTCTGTAAAAGCCAATGTAATTTTATTCTTATTTTTAACAAAGTTTGCCCTGCTTTTGTCACATTTTTTTTATCCCTTTACCACAGGATAGCTACATCTCTCAGGGTATTTCTCAGCCCCCAGCCCCAGGCAACCTGCCCATCCCTTCCCCCATGTCCCCAAGCTCTGCTAGCATCTCCTCATTTCATGGAGATGAAAGTGATAGTATTAGCAGCCCAGGCTGGCCAAAGACTCCGTCAAGCCCTGTAAGTGGCCCTGTTTTTATTAATCAATTTATATTTTAATGCTTGCTTGTTATTTGATTTCATTCTTTTATTTATTGTGTCATTATTTTTGCAAAGAAGGGCTTTCTTATTAAAGTAGAGCATAACCGATGCGGGCATTGTGGGACCAGGCTTTCTGCAGCAGAATCTACTACTGAGACGAGAGCATCTTCCACAATGCACATTGCTGTCGAGCATACTCAGTGCCTTAATAAGGAAGTTCTGTTGACATCTGGGTCCAAACTCCTTCCCAATCAATTCTCGACTAGCTGCCTTGTCGTTCATTGCTAAGGATGGTTCAGTAACTCCCCCCCCACCCCAAACACAACAGATGGCAGCCATGTTCCAGGCGCTTCTAGAGGTGCGCTGCATTAAAGTCACACTGTCGTAAATGGTTATACTGCCCTTTGTTTTGTGTCTGACTATACTTACAGAAACAAAATATTTAGTCTGTCCTCATTTTATTATCCAGTCTTCTGTGTTTTTTTTTCATTGAATACCAGATTGGACATTTAATGCAGTATCTTCACAGCTCTGTACTTTTGGGCAGAGAAGCAGTTACTGGTTGATCCAGAGATGGAAATGGGACTAAAGAACTCCAGACGAAAGTCAAAGGGGCACTGTCCACCCTTTTGGGCCCAGAAAAACAATTCTGGCAAAAATTGTCAAAGACCAAAAAGAAACCTCACTGTTATTGGGAGCATACCTATGCCATGATAAAAGAAAGTGTTACGCCTTAAGATTCGCCTGATCTTATTAAAAAAAAAAAAAAATACTAAAGTGTAGTGGACAAAGAAAAAATACCATCAGTGGCACAAACTAGCTCATAAACCTTGAGCCTGAAGGGCGAGTAGATTTGATCAGCTCTTTAGCCCTCCTTGATTATATTATTTTATTAGTTTCCAGCCTTTTTCCGCTGTTTAGTTATAATATATTTGGTTCATTGTAAGGTGGCTTTATTTTAGCGTTTTGTTTTAAAGATGTTGCAGGAGTCAATACTAATTAATACTTAAGATGCTTGCTAATCAGCATCGAGCTTGCTTACGATTTCAGTTGGCTGGTAGCCAGGAGGTTAGTCATGTGACTTGCTGGTAGCCAGGATGTTAGTCATGTGACTTGCTGGGAGCCAGGATGTTAGAATATGAATTGGAGATCATGTGATTGTGAGGTATTGCAACATGGTTGCCATCAGCTTCTGTGCTGTGGGAGTGCATGGTCTGTCTCTGGAAACTGTTTGAAACCACTGTAGGTAAGTGCATTGTATATGTCTGTTGTTTTTAAAGTGTGCCTTTTTGAGAAGAGAATCCAAACTCTTTTAAAAGTCGTTTTTTTTTTTGAAAGCTTGTTTCTGAAGTGTCTTTTTAGAAAGCAAATCCAAACGGTTTTAAAAGCCGTTTTTTGGAAAGTATTTATTTGTGTGTGTGGAAAGAGTCAAACTGCTTGGTTGTGCTGTGAAAAGAAGGATGGGTGATATTTTTTCCATGAATATCTGGTTTCGAGGTTGAGATAAGAAATGTAACAAAGTTATCAGTTGGTAATATCATATGTCAGGGCTTGCATTAGCGCTCATAAAGTGGGGGACAGGTTGACCCTCTACTTCAGATGTTGGTGGTCAGACCAGAGAATCTTGAGGTCAGAAATTTGCTTCGCTTTGTAAAACGTTACCAGATAACGAAATCCATAAAAACCTTTCCATATACAGGGTCAGTGCTGAAGCACTGCTTTAATTTTTGTGCTTCTAAATCCTCAAAATTCCTACTTTGGGATTTCAGTAGAGGGTTAATGCAAGCCCTGTACTTGATTAATTACTGTATTGATGATGTCGCAGTTGATTAATTTGTATGCAATATAGATGTAGTGTATGCGATATAGATTTAGTGCATAACATGGAGAAATAATGAACCCTTTTTTTTAAACTTTGTCCTTTTCCAGTTTTTGCACACTCATCTGCCTGAAGAGCTTCCAGGGCACACCCAATCCATGTGTACTTCCCACCTTTGCATGCCAACCTCAATGAAGCCTTGGTTTATTCCCAGGTGGGGTTGGGTTTGGGGATTTACCCCTGAAACTTCTAATGAATCAGAAGGTGGTGTGGCGGAGGTGTGAGGCCTCTGGATATACAAGGGTCTGTGCTCATGGGTGCCAGGAGTAATTTCCTTGTTTTCTCCCCTCCCTGAGACATTGGCACACTAGGGGTGCAGTACGGAGTGTGCACACCAGTTCCCAGGAGATACGACCAGCAAACAACCTCCCTCCCATTCTACCTCACGTTGCACTGTCACCAGTGGTCACCCAGGTGGCAACACTGCAGGGAAGTCGGTGACTCCCCCATCTGTAAGGAGGAGAATATCCTTGGGGACACTCAGTCCTCCTACTACTACTGACCAGCCCTCTAACAACCCGAGCACTTCCCCAACCCCAGGTTGCTGGCACTGAAAACATGAGTTCTACTGCTGTGCTGATAGGCCAGCTGCTTCAATTGTTCTATGAGAAGGAAGAAGAAGACCTTACCATGTGTGTGTATGTATATGTATATGGGTATTTCATAACGCATCCAGAAATAAGATCTGTATTCACCCTGGTACAGTTGTTGTCATCAAGTTGTCCAGATATTTTGTGACATTCCTTAGGGAAATCTCTCTCTGGCAACTCTATAGTGGTACTACAGACAGATGGGAAGGTTTTCTAGAGAGAGCACAGAAATTTCAGGAAATATGCCAGTGACTAGAACTGTATCAAATGTAGCCTTTCTGATGCCGAGCAATGAGTGGCATAGTGAAGTGGAACCCCAGTTGCTGGGTCAGCAGTGTTGACAACATACCAGAGTGAATAAAACATTTTTTTCTGGACACCCCATTAATATGCTGTTTATAACATGGACTGCAACCCAAATTGATATGGCAGAAGAACCAGCATGTCTGACAGTGACAAGGAAAACACCGGGCAAAAACATTTTATTCTCCCTAGAGGTACTCTAACAAAAATTTATTACCAAACTAGGAATAAAGAAAGGGTATATCTTGTCAATTTTTGATATCTGTATGAACATAGTTGTACGTGAAATGGATGGCACAAATTTTCATAAACTGAAAATATTAAATCACACGTGTGCATGTCTTGCATATGTAGGCAACACTGTACTAATGTCAGCCTTAGCACCTACTCTGCCATGGAAGCTTGATAAACTGTCACCACTGTGCCCAGCATTCTCAGTGAGAATAAATATAGCAAAGGCTATGACTTTGGCACATCTAGTTTTCAGTACAAATATATTTTAAATAACAGATTGGATAATAGTAAGTATTATGATTGCTTGGGTGGTCTACATTTAGATAATTGAAGTGGTATAGACACAAAGGTTATACTTACAATAAATAAAATCAGAGTCTTGAACACCAGATTGAATTCTGTGGCCACTTACGGCACTGAAGTATGGGGACTTGCATATCTGAACGTAGGCGAGAGAATAATATGTGGAGTCTGCAAACAAATGTCAAAGAGTTCCAGTATCTGTTAGATGCTTTAGCTAACCAAAGGACTCCGAAGTTTTGGTTCAAACTGCACTGGTAGGATGACTCTAGATTGACCAGTTACTGTTTGACTGCACAACCTGAGTATCACAGTAGAGGTTTTGAAACATTGTGGTTAAAATATGTAAATAAATGTTCTGAATTTGATAGATATGGGGTACCTGTTCAATTTAGTAATGGAGTCATTTAATCTTATGTGTACTAACATTAAACAAATAATTACAGATATGGATAAGCAACAGGATTTGTCAAATTTAAGCTCTCAAAAAGCAGGTTAGATAGCCAAGTTTAAATAAACTTGATTACAGCTTTGTGCCTTACCTCAGTTCTGTAGGAAATCTTGAATAAAAATGATCAAAATGCACTTTACAGGTTTGGGCAGTTCCCAGTGGGAAATTTGACGTTTACATATGGGTGATATTCTGGCCAGTTATTTCCACAGGAGAAACTCATAAAATAGTTTGTGTCCTGCCCTCTCTATAATCATCTAAAAAAAAAAGAAAAGATAGCATAATATTCAAAATTAATTTACAATTCATCAGGTGTTGCTACCAATCGATAAAAGAATTTTGTGTCTCTTTGATTCTTATGAAAATGCACAAACTGATTGTTGCATATGTAAAAGGATTTTATAGTCATGAGAACAATGGATTTTTTTTTAAGTCTTTTTAAATGTGTATGAGATTGTAATGACTGAAAAGTTGATCATAAAAAATAAAGAACTAGAGCACCATAGAGGTGAATAATGGCAGAATAATGAAGCATAAATATCTATAAATATGCAGTATTCTCTTAAGGGTATATTTTATTAAAATTATAAGTACTGTCTTCTAGGAAGTGTAGAAATATTTTATTTCCACATTTCCTGTGTCATTGGTGATACAGTACAATGTATTATGATGGCTTTTATGTTTTTTCCTTTTTTCACGTCTGTTGAGTGTCCAGGTTTACAGCTTTGTGCTGTAACCACTCACTATGCTATATGGCCATGCCAGAAGTAACAGAAAAGCTGCTGAGTGCGGTATACATTGAATACATTACCATGGTTTATTTTCTCGTTTCATGGCTTGGCACTGTGAGTGATTCAATCTGGACAAACTCAGAAAATAAAACTTGCAACGCTGAGAAGGCATGATGTATTCCCGTATATATGGTATTTACTTATTTAACGAGGATATCCGGCTGCGATGCGCTGTATTGAATATTTATCAGATTATTATGCCGGGTGAGGTCAACATGGTGCTTTTGGTTCCAGTATTTATGTCGTTGTAACAAACAAATTTAAGTGTGTGACGAGAATCTGAATAAAGATTACCCTTGCTGCTCCAGGAAAATGCCCCGATATAATCCAAGGATCAACATATTCAGTCTGGCCAGAATTCAGTTCTCTAATGGAAACAACACTAAATTATTTTTGTTGAAATAATTTTATTTCATAATTAGAATAAATGGGAGAGCCTTCCAATGTAATTGCTCTTCTGAGCTCTCCTGTCTTCTGGCCTAAAGGGTGGCTGCTGTCCCTTTAACATGGGTTGGCAGTTGATGGGAAGATTAAGCAGTCTGCTTCACTGTCCTGTGTACATTGATTCTGTGTCTTGTAAGAAATGTAGCCGTTCTGTATTTGTTATGCTAATCCTCTTATTTTTATCTAAATGCACACAATGAATTCTGATTTTTGTGAAGTGGTGTAACGAAACCTGAGGTGGGGGCTCCATACCTCCTTAAATGTGGCACTAAAATCAGAATGTAATTTCTTATGTTTCTAGTGGCCAACTTCTCTAGATAAGTGTTGGACAAAAGCTACCCACTGCACTGTTTATGTACAGCGTTTATGCTCACCAGAAGGTTAAAAAAAATGCTTCTGCTCCTCTTTGCTGCCAGCCAGCAAGTGACCATTTATAGTGGCAGCATTGTGCAGCACTTAAATTAAAAAGCGGGAACAGTTTGTAGGCAATATTCCTGCCAGGTGCATTCTGGGACACTCTTTGAAAGGAATGCCATGGTGCATGGTGAGACTTGGCTCTTTTCAGGCTATTTGAGGAAATGATGAGTGAAGTGGCTGTGTTTGCATGTCTTTTAAAATGGTCAGTTCCTCAGTCGAGAAGAGCAGCAAAAGCAGTTTGCCCGCCTACACAGTTCACACTCGCATATGTAGAAATTTCTGATTTCCAGTCCACCCAAACTGGTGCAGAAAGTTTATGTAAACATGGATATGGACTGTACGTTTACCTAGCTGTCAATTTTTACTGCTTGTCATTCCTTGCTGAATGTTTTTAGTAGAAACAGACAATACAGCCTCATAAAAGGCTGTTTACCAGCATTCCTGTGTGCTGCAGCTTTGCATACTGTGACAGCATGGTGGGGAAATGCAAAACACCAGGCATGCATCTTTCACGTTTTACACTTTGCATGCCAAATGACAGCTTAGCAACACTTTCACATTTCCAGCTTTGCAGATTGGACTGGGATGATAGAGTTAAAAGATGTAAAAATGGCAGTTAAAGAGCACCTTTCTCGGGGCTGCTAACAAATAAGAGGAGGTCCCTTATTTCCATGGGGAGCTCTTCTGTGGCACTTTCATAATTTTCCATACTGCCCCAAGGAAGGAAGGGATCGTAATAAGCCCCTGATGGGCTAGCGTGATCTCTTCCAATTCCTTTATTGCCGGGCTCCACCCCGCGCTCTGACTTCTTGTGACATCTGTATAGAGTGTGCGCTGGTGTACTCCATTGAAGTCTATGGAGCATGCTTTGCAAACTCTTTTTCTGGCCGATTAACTGGACATTTGGTGAAATTTTGGTTCATATCTGAAAATAGGAATGTACTTGTCTAGTGTACCTTACACAGTAAACAAAAACTAAATTAAATAAAATCAGAGCATGGATTCATCTAACAAGGCTCTTGTTAGTGGAACCTGTGCTCCTATTTCACCAAATGCCCCGCGCTCTCCCTATACAGACATCACAAGACTGAGCACGGGGGTGGAGCTGATGATAGGGAAGTGGTAGGAATCATGCAGCTAGCCACTCGGGGGCAAATTACCCTACCTTGAGGCAGTGTGGAATGTTATGAGTGCACCACAGATGAGCTCCCATGGAGATAAGGGAGCTTCTTATTTACTTCATCGTACAAAAATTATCAAGAAAGGTTCTCTTTAAAAGAGATCCAGAAGCAAATGATTTGATACCTTTTAATGGACCAACATAGATGTAACAACAGAACAAGTGCTTTTAGCTTTGATCATCCAGTCCTTCTTCTGTAGTTTAGGCTTCTGAAGAAGGACTGGTTGGTCCGAAAGCTAGAGCACTTTGTTCCGGTTGTTACATCTATGTTAGTCCATCAAAAGGTACCAAATCATTTGCTTCTGGATCTGTTCTTGAGCAAGGACCAATACGGCTAATACTAAATCTAGATTTCTTTAAAAGAAGGACATTTTATGCCCAGCCAGCCATCTGTTACTTAAATATATTCTTGGTGCAGCAGTGTTTATGTAGTGGGAAGACTGGTCAGATGAATGCCCTTGTGCAGAAGGCACAGGTTGTTTGTTCCTTGGGTGTTCAAATGAATTCAAATTGAACCAACCAGAAATTTAGTGTGTTCAGTTATGGATGTGTGGGGGAGGGGCTTGTGGCAGACAAGACATTTCAGTCAAGATGGACCTTAAAGGAGAACTGCATTTGGCCAGTAAGCAATTTTTTTCCATAGTACAGGTAGCTGTTTTTTCAAATACTTGTTCCAATTCTTCTGTTGTTCTAGGTTTACTGGCCTTTTAGTAAATTCAGCAAATGTTTTAAAAACTTCAGGTGGGAACAATTTTGGAAACATGATGTAGTTAATGTTCCTTTCAATCAACCGCAGAGTTCTATAGTGGAAAACAGTGTGAAAGCTTAACAAAGACATATACTACATCATTCTAAAATAGTCTTTACTGTAGTGTGTGTAAATAAGAAACAGCAATTGACTATACTAAAAGAATAGAAATGGAGCAATTTATTTCGTTTTGTTGACCATGTAAGTGCACTTTTTCAGGCACGACCGGGGAGGGATACAGATGAATGCCAGCTGACCTTGAACCAGATTAAGCTGTTCGTGGTATTTTTAGTGAATGGGGGGAAATGTGGCCAGGGCACCAGGGAAATTCCCCTACTCTTTTCGAGAAGTGCCATCAGATCTTTAACATCCACCTGAACTACCACCAGAACAAGCAGATGAGACCTCAATTTAACATCTCATCCGAAAGACGGATACAATAACAGCATGTATTTAAAGAACAGATTGCAGAGAAAACAGTCTTGTGCAAAGTGGTGAGGGGCCCCCTGGTACTCTGGTAGCCTGAGTTTGCACCTTGAGCCCAGGATGTCAGGAGTACACACTGGCAGGGAGGGCTCAGACCTTAGTGGGAGGGCTGTGTTGCATTGCTTGGTAGGGACTCCTGGAGGGGCTTGGTGGCTGCACCCTTGGCAGGACAAGTGACCACACGTTGCCCAGGATGTTGTGGCATGCATGATGGCTAGATGGAGGGGTTGATCATTGGAAACTAGACCAGTTGCACTCTTGATGATGGCCACCCAAGATTTCCCATGCCACCCGTCCATGAGCACACCAGTTATGCTCCGCTTGGCCTTTGCCCCAGCTAGACAAGTTACCACCTTCTCTCTGAGCTCCTGCAGATTTACGCTGCAAAGTGTGACAGTGCAGTGTAGATCTCAAGGGAGTCTAGTGGCAGAGTGCAGCAGCGAGTAACTTGGTAAGCGTAAGGATATAGTCCATTGGAGTTCCAAAGAAGAGGGGTGATGATGGGTAGGCGAGGCATAATAAATAAAAAATACCCAAAAAAAAGTCTTGCAGGTTAATGGCAGTTCTCCTTTAAGCATGTGACCTTCATTCAAGCTTGCCATCTGGGATCAAGGTGTTCGTGGTAGCTATGCCAAGTGAAAGGAGTTTGGACCCATTTATTCCAATTTAAATGGTTCCAATGTATTGTCTTTTCATTCCGAACATGCCAGAACTAGTAGCCATCATTTCTTATTGTGTGTGTTTTTTTTTTTTTAGTATTAGCAGTTGCACTGTTTGACCCAAAAAAAAAACTCGGATGTACGTGTTGTGCTCACCTTTGACCCCTTGCATGTACAATCTCTGCTTCCAATTGAGACCAAGTCCAAGAAATCAAACTCTTCCACCACCACCGGAGAGAAGATTACCAAACTCTATGAGCTGGGGAATGAGCCTGACCGCAAGCCATGGGTGGATCGATATCTGTGCTTCATGGAAGAGAGGGGTACACCTGTGGCCACCCTGCCTGCTGTCGGCAAGAAGCCCTGGATCTGTTTCGCCTCTATGCCTGTGTCAAAGATATCGGTGGCCTGGCACTGGTAGGTAGTGTGACGGTGCAGCCATTGGCAACTACTGTGTGTCTTTTTACTTTTAAAAGAAAGCCTTTGAATCACACTGTTGTGGATGTGTCCCTCAGGAAAGGAAAGAAATGACAGCCAAGAGCTGTAGGAGGTTTCTGTATAACTATACTGGAGCAGTTATTTAATTGAGAGCAGTCTTTATGCTTGAGACTGAGAAGGGGAACGCTGGAAGGCATCACATAGTGATTTCCTTCCAACCTGAACAGAAATCCCTGACTGTATAGTGCAGTCTGTAGAGATATACATCCCAGGCCTTGGGGGAGGGAGGAGGATGATTTCAGCTGTGTCCATTTTCAGTGGCTGTATGAAGAAATTACAATGCAGTCAGCCGTCTCACAACATTTGGTCATAGAAGCAGGGCCAAGGCAGCACCAAAAAGTAAAGTGGCAAATTTTTATTTTTTTTTTTCCTTGTCTCCTACAAGCTATCATCTGTAGGGATGCACGATGGAAAATGAATGGTACGTTTACAGACTACCGATTCCTATAAAACTGGCTGCTGCTGCCATGAGGCGTGATCTGCAGAAAATAAAAAAAAAAAAAGACAAACACCATTTTATCCAAGCAGTGTAGTAGTAATTTTCATTTCAGAATGCTTCACAACATGTATTTGTTTCTGTGGAGAGGTAGGTTAAGTAAAATGTTGGAAGTAATTGTCAATCCACAGTTTTTTCTTCTATAGCAAAAAGTGTGTATGTTCCATTCAGTCAGTTAGGATCACGGCAGTCACTTGAGATTTGGAGCTGCTCCTACAGAGAAGGTGCTTCGGCATGAGACCGTGAGTGAGACTGACTAGCAGCGGGTTCTATGGCTGCTTCCTAATGTTGTATGCCATAGCTTCACAGGGTCTGGGTCATGTACTTTAGGAAAGATGTACAGTAACATGCCCTGAGACCACAAAGAAAACTTGCCAACATGATCATTCATTTATTTATTAAATTGGAATTACAACCCTTTGAGTCATAGACTGTTTCCAAAGGCTCCCGTCAGAATAAGACATAGACATTCATACAGTACATACATAGAATAAATGTGGGTGAGCAATCATACAGAGTATAAATACAATGAGCACTGGTTAATGCCTATACATTTTGGAGCTAAAACAGGGCACAGCTATTGACATGTTTACCTAAAGAGCGGTTAAGACCTATACAATTGGTAGCTAAAGCAATGCATGATATGAGTTGGTAGTAAGTCGCTCAGGAGGCCTTGTCTTATACATAATACAATGCATTCATAGTCCAGTGCAACTATATAGTAACCAAGGGAGATGAGGAGCCTGTAGGCTAGAAATAGTGAGGGCTCTCCACTGCCTGGCCAAGGGTGGGTGTGTGGCCTGGCAATGTGGTGCATGATCCACAGGTTACCGGGTTACACTGGCATTGGCATGAGAGAGGAGAGGATATGGGCCCTTAAGGCAGCTTTAAAAGGACCTAGATTGGTGATTGATGTGACGATCGATGGGAGGGCATTGTACCAGGATGGAGCTCTAAGGGGGAAGGATCACTGGGCCAGGGTGGTCCTGACCCTAGGCACCTTCCAGATAGTTTTTGGGGTGGCCCATGTGGACTGACATGGGCTGCCTGAAGAGAAGCCATGACACCTATTGGGGTTAAACCCAGGTGGATTTTTTTGGTGAAGAGATGGGTCTGGTATAATAGTCTTTCCTCAAGGGAGAGGATACTGGTGAGCACGTATAGGGTGCAGGTATGTGTATTTCTGTCGGCACCAGAGAGGAGCCGGCAGGCCTTATTGATGACTACTTGTATTTGATGAAGCGCCATAGGGTCAGCGGCAGCATAGATTGTGAGGCTATAGTCCATCAGCAGTAAGACTGAGGAGGTAATGGCTAGGTGAAGTGCTTCAGGTGGCAGGCAGTCTTTGTGTCTGTAAAGGAGACCAATGCGGGTGTTGGTGGCAGAGGTGAGGATTTTTATATGTTCTTGGAATGAGAGGGAAGAGTCAAATGTAATACCTAGATACTTATACATTTGGACCTGTTCCAGTGGGATGAGCGAGGCAGAGAGTATTTCCAGGAGGAAATCCTTTGATCTGTTTTGGCAGTGGGTATAGAGCATTGTCTTAGTTTTTTTAATGTTGACCACCAATCTGTGTTCAGCAAACCAGTGTTCAGTTTGAGAGAAGAAATTTTGTAAGGTATACTGGGAGAGAGAGAGAGGATCAGGATGCGGTATAAAGAACAGCATCATATGCATAGAGGAGAAGGTTGACAGGGCAGGATTTAGGCAGGGTGGGTTGAGGTAGATGCTGAATAGCAGGGGACCCAGGATAGATCCCTAGGAACTCCTGAGCACAGGCAGCATAGTAGATATGGTATTATTCATTTTAACACATTGGGTTCTAGATGAAAGATAGTTGGAGAACCATGAGAGTGGACAATGAGAGACCCCAATTTGTTATAATGTGTTAAGAAGGAGGGGGTGAGAAACCGTGTCGAAGGCCTTTGAGAGGTCTATAAACATGGCCCCTGCGAGGTGCTCCTTGTCAAGCATGGAGTGCAGGGAGTTAGCGACTTCTGTGAGGGCAGTTGTAGTGCTATGACCAGCTCTGAAACCATGCTGCTGCCTACATAAGAGGTTGTGTGCAAGGAGGTAGTCAGTGAGCTGATTGGGGGGAGAATCAAGATTGGTCGGTAGTTGTTTGGGAGGGAGCTGTCGCCACATTTCAATATTAATGTTATCACTGCCATTTTTCATGAGGTTAGGAACTGGCTCAGGGACAGATTTGGAAGGTCCGTGAGTGGAGAGATAATGGGAGTCTAGTGCAAGAAATAGGATAACGCATATCGAAGGCTTCTTTGCAGTAATTGGAGCTCTGGGGGGCTTTGGACAGGTAGGCTTTCGCTTCTGTAGGGGTAATGACTCTGAGTTTGAAAGGGATGGAGGAGCTCAGGCAATGGGGTAGGCTGAATTGGATCGTAAAAGTTGCTAGGAAGGACTGAGCTGAGGTCTGAGAAGATGGAGTTGAGGCAGTTAGCTATGTGGAGTGTGTCTGTGGTGGTAGTACCGTTAACATTAAGTTCAGACCCAGTTGAGTGTCCTATTTTTTTTTTTTTTTTTGGTTATGTTCATCCCCTCTTTCTGTAATACTGAGAACATTTGCATTGAAATGGGATCTCTGCCCTGTTTGTGCAACTGCTCCTGCAGTATATCTAAAGCTTGAGTTATAATCCTTTGTTTATGACATCACAGTATGTTTTTTTTTTTAGTCATTTCTGTTTATGCACCGCCTCTACGGGGAACTCTCTCCGATATCCTCCACCTACCCCAAGCTCTACCTCCCACCTGTGACATCTTCCTCCCATCTGCCCGACGAACCCCCAGCTCTGAGCCCCCAAGGTGGGGCCGCCCTTCCAGCCTGGGTGCTCCATCTATAATCTGGTGTGCAAGATTGGGCGAGGGATTGGAGAGAAGCTGCCCAATATTGGGAGTGGGCCCTGCAGAGCAGAGTTGCCTTCACCTGTCCCGAGGACAGGGTTTTTCTCACGTCGTTTCCCCGAGATGTGGACGTTCAATGGCGTCTGCACGATCAAGTCACTGACATCCTCTGCCACCCTCACGTGTATAATTCAGCATCAGAATCTCGTCTCCACCAGAGGTTACTGGTACACAGAGTAAACCCCAGAACCCACCCTAGAGAGGAGAACAGTCCAGATGCTCAGTCCTGTCCCTCCCTTGCCGACCCCTGGTGTCTCGAGTCTGTTCCCAAACCAGGTTGCCAGTGTGGCATCCAGCACCTCAACACTCCAGCGCCAGCAGGCCGGCTCGACATCACAGTATGTTGCTAAGGAATTTATTTTGATGTCACAAGTAAATAATTATGACCTGAAGTATAGACAAGCAGCCAGAGCAGATGAAGTCTGAAGCACAGCTATCCTGCTTTCACAAACTTGTCCTAAAGACACACGGGAGGGGGGGATCATAACAGACGGAGACTGAAGCAGTATATACATTGTGTGGCCGCTGTCAAGAGGGCCAGCAGAATGCCCGGGTGCATCAAAATGGTGTGAGCTACAGGGCAAGAGAAGTTATGTGGCCACTTTACTAGGCCCTGGACATGTCCCAGCTGCAGCATTGCATGCAGCTCTTGTCTCCTCAGTACAATAAAGAACATGCAGGCAGTTGAGAGGTGCGGTGGCAGGGCCAGTAGTATTGGGGGTACAGGCTATGAGGAGAGGTTGGGAACCCTTAACATGTTCACCCTGGAGAATAGGAGGCTAGAGCAGGGACATGATCTCAGCCATTTGCCTGCTCAGCGGTATCAATAGGATGAAACAGACGAAGATGTATGATCCGGTGTCCTGCAGCAGGATGCAGAGACATGTCCTGAAGTGCAAGGGATGTAATTTTAGGGGTAACACTAAAAGGCACTTCTTCCCTCAGAAGGTGGTCAATCTGTGGAACAGCCTTCTGGTGGAGACAGTGGACGTGAAGACAGTACAGACCTTTAAGGTAAGTCTGGACAAATTACTGCTTATGAAGGGAAATACATGGTGTGCTGGGTAGTAGAGTGGATACTTTGGGTAGTAGAGTGGGTAGAGAATCCCTGTAAATTGGTAAGTTTGCAAAGTATACTTGTTTCGTCCCTGCTTGTGAGGTGAGGGTGGGGGAGTAGACCTGATTGATCTAGGGCCCCTTCTGGCTTTAAATTACTATGCAGCAATGTTACTACTATGTAAAGAAATGGAGAATTACAGAAAATATATCACATAAATCAGAATTGTATCTAAATAGTACCTTTTTCAAATGTTTTCTCAGAGTTGCAGGGAGCTCTTTAATAGAAGCTTAAGAACAGGAAGACTCGGTGCCTTTGCAGGTGATAAAAGACACTTTAATATGAATCCATAAACCCTGCTGTTGATTCCCCTAGGTGAATAAAAACAAGAAGTGGCGTGAGCTGGCAAGCAACCTAAATGTTGGCACCTCAAGCAGTGCCGCTAGTTCCCTGAAGAAACAATACACTCAGTGCCTGTTCGCCTTTGAGTGCAAGATTGAACGTGGAGAAGAACCCCCTCCTGAGGTCTTCAGCGCGGCCGAATCGAAGAAGCAGCATAAGATCCACCGCCATCTCCTGGTAAGTGCAGGATTGCCTTCTGCACTGGTTGGGGTACAGTTGTGAAACTGCTGGATGGGTCAGAGCAGGGAGGGCAACCGATGCAGGGCTGAACACTGGTGCACAGCCCACCCCAAAAAATATATATAGGCTGGATAGCCTGAAACCGAAGAGTTGACTTGTCACAGGGTATCTGCAGGAGACAAGAAACTTAAACCCTGTTTTGATTCTTCACTGCTAAGTATAGGAAATCCAGCGGAGAGCTGTGTGCTTTTTAGCTGGCTGACACAACATTTTCGGAGCACTCTCTGGAAATCTGTGAAAACTGTTGTAACCGTTTTCTTTTCCCCCCACCAGTGACTAATTTTCACCTGATGTTGTCTCATTAACCAGTGCTCAAATGGTATATTGTGAGGGACTGGTCAGACTGCTAATCTAGGTGATGCATAGGTCCATCCTTTTAGCTGCTGGTCAGGGAAATTCTTACCTGGTATCATGTAGTTCAAAGTACACAGTTTTTATCAACCGATACACAAACTTGTTTATGAACTTAGTTTATCACAGAGTTTGTGGACTTCAGGAGGGCTGATTTTGTCAAAATGGGAGAATGGCTCAGAAAAGCACTAGCAAACAGGCAAGAAGGTGGGGTGGAGCAACAATGGGGAAACATAAAAACTGCCATCACAGAGGCAACAAGTCTTTGTGTGAAGCAAATAAATCAAAATGAAAGAAAAAAAACACCATGGTTCTCAAAAGAAGTGGCGGGGAAGGTAAGGGAAAAAAGTTAGCATTCAGTAAGTATAAGGAAACACAGAAGGAGCAGGACAGAGAACTGTACCAGTTAAAGCAGAAGGAAGCGGGGAAGGCAGTCAGAATAGCAAAGGCCCAAACTGAGGAAAAGATAGCCAACTCTGTTAAGAAGGGGGATAGAACCTTTCATGGGTACATTAGGGAGCAAAGAAAGACAAAGGCAGGGATACTGAGGCTGAATAAAGAGGAAGGTGGTTGGGCAGAGAGTGACAGTGAAAAAGCAGGGATACTGAACAAATATTTCTGCTCAGTATTCACAATGGAAAAGCAGGGGGAAATACCTAATCCGTCAATAGAAGCACTCTGGATAGGGAGGATGTTGATATTAGTCATTTCACAGAAGAAAGGGTTCTGAAAGAACTCTTAAAACTGAAGGTGGATAAAGCAATGGGGCCTGATGGGATTCACCCCAGAATTCTAAAAGAACTAAGGGAAGAACTAGTAACACCACTGACTACCCTTTTTAATAAATCATGGGAGGATGGTGTGGTACCTGAGGACTGGAGGAGGGTAGATGTGATTCCCCTTCACAAAAGTGGGAGCAAGACAGAGGCAGGAAACTACAGACCTGTCAGTTTGACCTCAGTAGTAGGGAAAATGATGGAATCATTTCTGAAGGAAAGAACTGTTGAGTACCTAGAGGCCAGTGGGGCATAGGACCCCAAGGCAGCATGGATTCACAACAGGAAGGTCATGTCAAACGAATCTAATTTATTTCTTTGACTGGGTGACCAAAGTAGAAGACCAGGAAGGGGCTGTGAACATGGCCTACCAAGACTTTAGCAAGGCATTTGACACAGTCCTGCACAAAAGATTAATAAACATATTAGCCAGCCTGGGAGTGGGTCCCAGGGTGGTAGCCTGGATAAAACACTGGCTGGACAACAGGACACAGTGGGTAATAGTAAATGGAGTCCACAGTGAAGAAAGGAGGGTTACTAGTGGGGTACCACAAGGTTCAGTACTAGGGCCAGTCCTTTTTAATGTCTTTATAAGTGACATTGCGGAGGGACTGGAGGGGAAGGTATGTCTCTTTGCAGATGACACAAAGATCTGCAATAGGGTTGTTACACAAGGTGTGGTGGAAAGGATGAAAAGGACTTGGCAAGGTTGGAGGAATGGTCAAATGTATGGCAGCTTGGATTCAATGCAAAGAAGTGCAAAGTAATGCACCTGGGAAACAAAAACGCAGGGCGAGAGTACACAATTGGGGGTGAGATATTGACAACAACAAAAATGGAAAGGGACCTAGGGGTAGTCATATCAGACGACCTAAAGGTGGACCAGCAATGTGAGAAGGCAGTAAGGAGGGCTGGGGTGATACTGGGATGCATAGGGAGAGGCATCACCAGTAGAAAACAGGGAGTTGTTGGCCCACTGTACGGGCAGTTGGTAAGACCACATCTGGAGTACTGTGTACAGTTCTGAAGACCCCATCTCTGCAAAGACATAGGCAGGATGGAGGCTGTCCAGAGGAGGGCAACCAAAATGGTGCTGGGTCTGCACCAGAAGACACATGAAGAAAGACTAAAGGAGCTTAATATGTATAGCCTTGAGGAAAGGAGGGAGAGGGGGGCATGATAGAAACTTTCAAATACCTCAAGGGAATCAACAAAGTCCAAGAGGGGTAGCATCTTTCAAAAAGAGATGTGCAAGAACAAGGGGCACAATCTGAAGATAGAGGGGGACGGCTAAGAGGTAATGTGAGGAAGTATTTCTTCACAGAGAGGGTTGTGATGCATTGGAACAGCCTTCCTGAGGAGGTCATAGTGTCAACAGTGGAAAATTCAAGAATGCTTGGGACAGCCATAAGGCAAGTCTAGTTGGGGTAGGAGGAAGTAGGCTGTTGGTTAATTAGGATCTGCAGTTTATCCGTTAGGTAGGGAAATGGGCAGACTAGGTGGGCCAAGCAGTCCTTGGCTGCCGTCAAATTCTATGTTTCTATGTTTAACTTACTGTTTATTTACTGTATCCCCAGAGTGATTGGGTTCTCCTTCAGGCAGCCTAGCCCCTGCCCCACCAGACATTTCTGGCGAGAGCACTGCTTGCTTACTGTGAACTGCTGCTGGGTCCTCCCTTGGCTGGGTGTGTGGCCTCCTCTGTAACTATTTGCTTTTGACTCTTGAGTATAATTTAGGATACCTAGGCAATTTTGGATCATTCAGCCTGGCTGAATGGAAACAAAACTCAGGCATTATTTCAGCAGTTTGCACTCCGCAATAAAACTTACTGCAGTCCATTCTGTAGTGAAAACATGTAAAAAAACAAACAAAAAAAAAAATACACGTGCCACTATCTGCTCTGAGACTCATTCCGGCATATAGGGGCTTTCACGCTTGTGCAGGGTAACATAAAACTGGTTGTCCAAAAAAAAAGCCAGACTGGTGCCATGCTGGATGATGTTGCCAGTCGTGATACCAGTTTGATGGTTTTCTTTGCCAGCCCATGGCCGTGGCTCCTTGCCCTATATGTCACACTGACATGTTCACAAAGTCCCTATACTGAAGGACAAAAAAAAAAATCCAGACGCATGTGGGCAAGGGAGAAATTTAAAAATGAAAATGAAGAGCAGCACCTGTCCTGTTGAGGTGCCTAGTTGGAGCACTAGGTTTGCAAGGATTTTCACGGTGCTGGGAGAGCAGGAATGCAGCATGCTGGAGTGTACGCTCCTTCTCATGGGGGTGTGGACTCAGTTGAAAACGGCCCTCTGTTGACCATGGGGAACAGTGCAGCAGCTGACTTGTGGAAGGGGCAAGATGCTGGCACAGCGTTAATGTGCTTACTTTATCTCCGCCCATGCTGACATCACAGGGGGGAACTATAGGCATGGATCCTGCCTTCTAGCAATAAATGAAGGCTTGTGCAGTGGATAGGCAACAGAGGATGGTGGTTAATGGCACCCACTACAGTGATGGAGGGAGTGACCAGCAGGGTGCTGCAGGACTCAGTACTGGGACTGGTCCTCTTCAGTGTCTTCATAAGTAACATTGGAACAACTGGAAGGAAGGTATACCTTTTGCAGATGATACTACGATCTGTCATAGGGTGGAAGAATGTAGGAATCTTGGGAAACTCGAGGTGTGGTCAAGAATGTGGCAGTTGTGGTTCAGTGTCAAAAAAGTCCAGAATCATGCACCTAGAGCATAGGAACCCAGGAATTGAGTATTTGGGGGGGGGGGTACTGGCAGTCACTGAGCAAGAAAGGGACCTTGTGGTTTTGATATGTGATGACCTCATAGTGGCAGGAAAGTATAACAAAGCAGTTGATGGGGCCAATCCTACGCTAGGATACACTGGGAGAGGTATCTCCAGCAGGAGGAGGGATGTGATGTTGCCACTGTGTCGCTTACTGGTGAAACCCCACCTGGAGTACTGTGTCCAGTTCTGGAGGCCGCACTTCGGAAAGGACATAGACGGGGTGGAGGCAGTCCAGAGGAGGGCAGCTAACTTGGTGCAGGGGTGTCACCAAAAGCCCTATGAGGAGAGACTGAGGGATGTCAACATGCAAACCCTGGAGGAGAGGAGAGCATGCGGGGACATGATGGCCTGCAGGTGACCTCACAGGGGTGAGCAGGGTTCAACTGGGAGTCTCTTTCAAATGAGGAAGAGCATTCGGACCAGAGGGCATGTGATGACGCCTGGGGGGAGTTTAAGGGTATGTGAGGTAGTGCTACTTCACTGAAAGTGTGGTAGGCGCCTGGAATAAACTGCCAGTGGAAGGGGTGGAGGCAAAACAACAGGGTGTTTCAAGCATGCATGGGATAGACATGGGGAATATTAGGGAGGAGGGAGGTTGCCTGAGACCAGTTAGGGTCTCGGAGACAGACTAGGAAGGGACCATCTGGGCAGACTGGGTGGGCCAAGCGGTCCTTTTCTGCTGACAAATTCTGTTTCTGGGGCAGTCTCTGACTTCTCCTTGTCTCCGCCTATCACTGAACCATATGGTCCTCAAAGATACTGGCAGCCTGAAGGCAAACTGGTACTGGTGGTAGGAGCTGAGAGGACACCATGGACCAGGGGGCTAGAAGGCAGATGTCGGGAGTGGCCCAGAAAGTGTGATGAAAAATGAGGATGAGTTAGTGACCCACGTAGAAGAGAAGAAAGGAGAAATATGTTGATGGAAAAAACAGTTTAAGTAATATGCCTTCTTTAAGATGGTTGTATTGAAGGTCAAACCGATAAGAGACAAAGGAGTTTCCCCACTGTGTCCAGAGCCACAGCATAATATGAAGCGGAGTTACTGATGACAGACGACACAGGCTGGATAGTGTGTCATAGTATTGTGCGTAGAATGCCAACTTGATTTTGTCTTCCATATATCTCGTATCAAAGGTCAGCAGTGAAAGAACACAGAAACAAGCAAAACAACTTTTGATTCAAGGCATGAATTAGTTTAGAAGACTTGATTAGCAGTATTTACTAATCAAACAATTCTTGATTAGCAGCCAGCCAGGTTTGAGGAGCAATTTCACAAAACAGCTATTGTTATCTATAGGATTTAGTCCAGTAGAGTACAGTTGTAGGAAAAAGTGTCAAATTGCAAGGTAAATTACCGTAATTCTGTACTTTCTATCTGAATTGCAGGGAAAAAGTACTGCAGTTTGGAAATGTTTACTACAGTACAGCAAATAAGTTTATAAGCAGGTTCTGCTACTCGAGTCTGCACTTGATTATCCAGTCACATTTTCTAGGTAGCAAGTTGCTATGTGAACACGTGTATTTTATGCTTTAGGATTAAGGAGATTATTAGTACACTGTTAGCCACTGGAAATCCAGATTATTTTGAGAAAGAATTCCAGTAACCTTACTGGAAATGAACCCAGACCTCCTGATTACCCGAATCCAAATGTTCTACCCGCTTAGCTACCAGACCACCCAGCTCACTCCAGCCTTCCTGTGGCATGTTGCCTCCCCAGCAGTACAGCCCACGGCAGAAAATTTGGATGGCGTACGAGTCAGTGACTCAGTATTGGCCTCTGCCAGTTCATGTTTGGTTCCTGTCTCTCCCTCTGGTGAGGGGTACTGGGTCTCACTAAAAACACTCAAGGCAGAATCTCATACGCTGTGTTCAACTGACCTGATGACGCCCATTGCTGCTACAGTGCAACATGTGATCATACCCAGTTTACAGGCTTTGTGCTGTCTTTTAGTTGAGAATAGTAACATAAGACAAACATCAGAGGAGACATCTGATCAGAGATTCCTGTGTGACTTTAGTAAACCTTAGACTCCTTTTTGCAGTTTAAAGGGGAAATGTCCATCAGGACATGCCCCACACCTTAGTGTGGGATAGTCACCGATAAAACTCTCAACAGACTTTTTCACAAATATTTCACAAACTTTTTCTCCTGCCCAGCATTATGTAATAAGCATCTCCAGAGGCGCATCCCAGCACCTCGCATGGCTTACGTCAGAGCGGAGGATCAGCCGTGGGATAGTGTATTGTACTTACTAATAGTAGGAGCCACTAACAGCTCCAGTTTATGCTTTACTGATCTCAGTACCATGCTCAGGCACCAGGGTTGGTAACTCATGAACTAGAGCTGTTAATAGCTCATACTGTTTATAACTACAGTACACTTTCCCGCAGCTGATCCCTGGCTCTGATGTCAGCCACGGGAGGTTATAGGATGCACCCTTAGTGGTGCTTGTTACAAAGCATGGCAGGATCAAGCAGGTAACACTAAGTAACATACACAACAAATAAGGCAAAAATTTTACTTTTGTTGCGAAAAGTTTAATTGGCGACTCACACGTCCTGATGGACATTTCCTTTTAACCCATTCGTACCAGTAGTGCCATATGACATCGGATCCATCCATTGCTTAACCTAACCCAAAATGGTCGCACAAGATAAACAGCCGTCAGTAGTAACCTCCGCCTAGTTAATACTGTACATAACGAAGACAGGAGAGTGTTGCCTGCTAGATGGTACAGGCATGCCAGTACATAGTGAGATGCACAATAGCAAACAGCAAGCCACAGAGTACCAGTTCAGACAGCAGCCCTGTTGTCAGTGACTCTCAGTCTTTGCGGACTAGTTCCAGTGAACATTCCCTCCTTGAGTTAGTCCAGGAGACTCTTTCAGACTTTACCATGTCAGCAGCAGGTGGCACATTGTCGGGTAGAATGTTAGCCCTATTAGTAACCCAGTCGCTCAGCACAGACAAATCCAAGAAGCTATCCTTGAGATCACTATTGACAGTGATGGGGAGGGGGGAGTGGAATTATAACAAAACAAAAAGAGCTGGCCTTTCCGACTAGAAGAGTAACTAAAACCCCATCCATCTCGGCTGGCAGGTGGTTGGCTCCGTTTCTATTATTAGCTGACAGGTGATGTCACAAAGCTTGTCATGTAGCCAAGAGGGGAATCCCTAGAGGAAGATGAATAGGGAGGGGTCTGGGATGTAAACAAAAGTGACCTTAAGTTGACCTCCTTTCACAGTTGAAGAGTGACGTAGGCTTGTGTTTTTTCCTTTTTTTCCTTCTGTCAGAATTGGGGCACTCGGTTCATGCTGTGTAAATTATCTTCCCAGCGTGGTGTCTGGCAGAACAGTCTGAAGTATGTGAACATACTTAGCCTTCAGTAACCTTTTCATTGTTTACTTTCGAGTATGTGTTTGTAGCTGCTGGCAAAAGATGGGGATATCCTTAACAGCATGTCAGGCCTCTTTATTAGCTGAGCTTTGAGAGCAGGCTTTTATTTGTCTTTTTTTTTTTTTTTTTTATCTCCTGCTGTAAAGCGCTAGCAGGAAAATCAAGTCTAGTCAAAATGCATTTTTAACCTCTTCTGTGCCAGGGCCACCTCTTAATTGAAATAGCTGTCTAAAGGTACTCAGTGGAGGCTTTGGATTCTTTGTTGTCATAAAGTGAGGGGGATTTCAGTTTCCACTACTGCTCAGTTAGATGAGAGTTACAGTTGTGCTTGCTTGCTGTTAGAGGCAGGACACCCTTGTGTCTCACATGTGGCCTTGGTTTGACGGGGGACCAGCAGCAGACTCTGGGTGTATTGCTGCTGTTAAGGGCAGCTGTAGCATACAATAGCGCCCTCTGCTGGCCAGTTGAAAAGTAGAATCTTGTGCTACCTGGCACTGGCTGATCAGCCAAAGGATCAGTGCTTAGGAGATAGTGCAAAAGTGTTGTTTCTTCAGCTCATTTACCCAGGAAAACTCAGCAGAGGTGCACCATCTTGTGTGTGTTTTGTTCTTGCTTCTGCATAATTTTACATCCAGAAGGGCTGAAGCAGAAAGAGGTTAAGTATTGAAGGATCCTGGGCCGTATCCTCTTTCTAGCTAGGTTTGGGGGCTAAATTTAAGCCCCACCCCCGATGATGATATGGGAGAGGTTCCCCTGCAAATCATGTATAATTCCATCGTAAAAAAGTTGAGTCTGGCTCAGAAGGAACATATCCACTTCCCAAAGTGATGGGGTCACATTGCTAGATGCCCTGTAAAAGTAGTACCCCGCCTTCTGAGTCTTTTATAAGTGCGATGAAAACCAATTTGGAGGTCCCTGGTGCAGAGGACAGCCACTCCCTGGGCACTGGACAAGTTGGAGTTATAAATAGCTCCCCATCCACATTGCCTGCTGCAAGTAATCTGACTCCCACTGGAGGAGCGTTGGATCTCCTGCGAAAAGGCAGTATCCACGACCCATATTGTGGATTTTCAGTAAACATTTCTTGCACGTGAAAGGACAGTTCAGGCCATCCACATTCGAACTGGATTATCATACATAGCTATAGCTGCAGATAACTATACAGGCACTATAACACCTGCTCTCCCCAACCCAAAGCTGACAAATCCTCTCCTCCAGCCCTCAGACAAAAATAGCCCACAGAATCATTATATGACACCTAAATGGGTTAACTAAGAAAAGAAATTTTAAAGCCAAAAGCAAATAGAAATCTCACTGAGAGTGCCTTTGATCTAGAGGAGGCACTCTGGTTGCTGCTCAAGACACTGAATCAAGCAACAAGGCAGATCTGAGGCTGTATTTTCCACAGAATCGAAAGTAATGTAACCACTGAAACTGTTACAGCTCCTGCTTCCCCTGCCCTCATCCTCCCCTGACTCCAGCTGTGAAAGCAATATGAAAAACCCATAACATGTGGGAAGTATGCAGTGACACAGTTAAGTTATAGCAGACCAGAATTCAGTCTCGTCATACCCACAGAGTTCAAATTCTATCTAAGTACTCCTGTTTGTTTTTCTATCTGCTATTTATCCTCCTTGGATGTCTGGGTGGCTGCTTCAGCCTCTGTCCGCTCCTGCACCACGGTGTTCATCTCTCCTAGGATTTACCTCCCTCCATCCCCATGGATTACTTCTCGGTGGCAGAATGGAGAGGGACCATTCTCTACCCCCAGCATGCATCCAACGTTTGCCAAGGCAACCCAGGTGATGGCATGGCTCCATGGTGAGCGAGCAGGGCGTCATGTAGCCCAGGCTCAGTTTTACCTCCTGCAGTTTTCTCCCACGTCCTTCTCACCACCTCATGATGGCAAGCACAGTCTCTGTTGACCTCGACAGCAGCAGCACACCCTGCATGCGCCACCCCTTTCAAGGGAGCAAGCTCCCTGGATCACTGCGAGGGTCCACTGTTGCACTGGAGCCTGGCCCTCTCCCACCCTGGCTGGCTGGCCAATTCCAGCAGACCTGGGCTCGCTTCCGATCCCAAGTCACTGGCATGGAAGCATGGCGTGCTTTCACTGAGCTATTGGGCAGGCCCCAAGTATTATTTTTTGAATGGAGGAAGGACTGCAAGTGTGATTAAACTTTGTGTGCCACCCATGAGACGGTGTCATGGCATGACATCCCTGCCAGAATTCACATAAATGTATGTGCTAATAATGGCTGGCAGTATAGCCTAGGGGTTAGAGTAACTGAGCTGTGAATGAACTTGGTACATCCCACACACCTGGGTTTGACCCCTACTTGCTTATGTGAGACCCTGAGCAAGTCACTTAACCAACTCAATGGTCTCGGGTGACTCCTGAAAAAAGGCCTTGGGCCTAGTGGACCTTGCCCGATTACCAAGGAATAATTAAAATATGTGTGGTTGATCAAAGTTCCAGTCTAGGTCCAAAAGGAGACCTAAAGTAGAAAAGCTGCAAAGAAATCCGCATTAATACCACAGCCCCAGGGGGTTAAAAAAAAGTCTGTCAAACACAAACACTTGCAGGCAGCCCTAGAATAAAGGTCTGGTACCACAGGTAGGGAAACATAGGCAGACTGGGTGGGTCAAGCAGCCCTTATCTGGAAATCAGATTGTGTTTCTGTGTCCCTCAGTGAGGAAAGCAGGACAGGTCCATAAAACCAAGTCCAGGTGAAACAGAGAGGCCATGTGTATCCATCAGATAAATGTAAGATAGTACAGCACATGAAAAGCAGAGAACACACAGACATATGCAGTAAGGGTCTAGCACTGAAAGAAACCCTGAGTATCCCATGCACGGAGAAAGAAGTCAAGGCCTGACCTATTTTTCAAGACTATGGGCAGGGGTTAATCGCACCTCACTTGCCATTTCCCGCCTAAAGAAAAAGTCCAGAGTAAAGAAAACAGCCAGTGGGCAAGTCACATTAAGAGAGTCCCAATACCTGCCCTGTTCTTCCGTGTCCCATGGAGAAATGCCAGTTCCTTCATTTCTTCAACAGCAGTGTCTGGACACAAGCACAGCTTCATTCCAGTAGAGAGAGGAGACTACCAAATTGACTTCTCTCAGACTGTTTAAGTGTAACAAACCAGTCTCTAACAAGAACTCCACCACTGTGTACAGTGAAATAAATAACACAGCAAAAAGTCAAACTGCTGACCAGGGGTATTCAGAGTCTCACAGGGCTCCCCCCAGCACAGGCTGTAAGCTGCCAGTAGACCAGAAGAGACGGAGAAAGTGAGAGAGACTGCCTATTCATGGTCCCAATTTCAAGTTGCTGAGGCCTCACCGTCAGGTGCCATGATATCGGCCTGGAGCCCTGGGGAAGGTATGGTTTCCATTTCGTCTTGCAGTGGGCTTGCCTTTTGAAAGAAGGCATTGGCTGTAGCTGGTGAGGATAAGATTTCTCTGCTGCCTTGAGAAGTGACTGCTAGAGTCACAGTTTAAAGCAAAGAATGTTGAATTATTGTGTAGGCTAGCCTTAATCTTATCTAATGCCTAGCTCCTTTCCAATATGGCCCAAGGGTAGTCGGGGTAAAAGGAGTCTGTTTCCCTTGACTGCCATGTCTTTAAGGTCCTGGGTAACTTTGAGAATGATTTCTTTATCAACATACAAGAGTTGGCTTCAAGATCGGGGTGGGGGGGGTGCTGACTCAAGTCTGATGAGCTCTCTCTAGCTCGGGCGAGTGGAGGTTTTGCTGGAGATACATGACTGGGTCCTTGCCCTGAGCTCCCTCTAGCAGACCAGTAATTTGTGGATTCTTCCTGTGCCCTCAGCCCTGCAGGTCCTCCACCTTATGAGTAAGCCAGTCGATGTGCTGTACCGCTGCAGCTAGCTGCTCTCCCTGGTCATGCACTGTCATCTGTGACTCTTACCTGACCCACACTGCCAGACAGGGTTTCTGCTGTTGACTGTCTGTCTGTTACCATCTGTCGTATTGGCTCCATGTTTGTGGTTATGGTTTCTAACAGAGCAATAGAAAAAAACAGGGAGCGTTCTGAGGTGGATGGTGCTCGCAGTAAACACAGTCCATATCAGCAGTAAACACAGTCCATATCAGCAGTAAACACAGCTGGGCACAGCAACACAAACAGCCTTACCAGGAAATAGTCATATGCTAATATCAACGTGAAGAACAGTTTTATTCAGTGTTTATTCGAAAGTGCATTTTAAGTTGCAGAGCAGCAAGTAACACTGAGCCAAGGGCTACAAACAACGTTTTGTGCAAGTACTTGTGCTTTGTCAAGAATTTGTGAGGTTTTAGCCCTTGGGTCAGTGTTACTTGCTGCTCTATGACTCGAAATGCACTTCTGAAGAAATGCCAAGTAGAAGTATTCTTCACAAAGTTGATGCCAGTGTATGGCCATTGTCTAGTAAGGCCATTTACTTTGCTGTGCCCAGTTGTTTCTGCTGCTGATTTGTAACAGGGCCGCTTATTTGTTATTAGCAAGGCCTTAGGGATGCAGCAGGTCTCTTCTGTGGGCCATTCTTGGGAGCTGGTGATGCAGAAGAAAGTGCCGATCCCTTGATCGTCGTCGTCCTTTTCAAGTCACTTTCCAGTGTGTCAAAAACAGACATATCACTGTCGTGTACTGCCCCCCCCCAAAGACTGTGGAAACTGTTGGAATGAAATGATATATTGCTACGAATTGTGATGGATTTACCTCAGGGCTGCCAAAAGCAAAATTCTTGTGCAGCCACCTTGCTACCGGCACCCATGTGACCTCCACTTGTATCCTTTATTTGAGTTCTGTGCACTGCACTTCTAAAAACTGCCTCTTCTGTGCTGCCTCCAAGCGTACAAGAGGCCTGGTATTAAAGAGGCACTTTAAACACTTCCAAGATAATTTGTACCCTTTTATATGAGGAGTTGGGTGGTTTTGAAACAGAGTATAAGTGAGTTTCTTTTGGGAGGGGAGGTTTTATCTTTTCAAATATTGTGCCGGACCCTGTTGTCTCAGCGGTATGTCTCAGCGGTAGCACCAAAACACAAGTTCTGTTGCATTAAGCACACTCCTGGCACATAAACCCTGGTAGTAGTACTCTGTACTGTGGGGACTATTTTCATTCTTTTTTCAAACATGTAAGCTTTTTTTTCCTTTTAGTAAAACATCCTTTGTATGGTGTGTTTCAAGCCCTGTAACCTCTCCCCCCATATTTAGTTTAAAAAGGACAAAGTGAACCTATGGGGGTAATGAAACAAAACATGGTGGGGGCACTAGAGAGCCGATATCCAGGCAGGAAGCATTTCTTGAACGCTCTACATTTCAGTTTGCTTACTTTATCTGAAATATTCACAGCTGATAGCATTTTTCATTAGAAATGAATTCCTTAGCTACCAGCTTTCGACTGATACCCGGTTCAATAAGGTGAGGCAAAAGAACTACGAGATTCGTGTTGGGAATCTGCAACTGATGGGCTTGCCAGAGCTCGCAGAGGGCTCTGACTTGCCCTTTTATTTTTTTAAAGACTGGCTACGGACCTCACTAAATCTACCTGAACACTCCGGCTGGAGTTCACTTCGAAAGGCCTACAGGGTGAATCCCAGGGTGTGGCCCATGAAAGTCAAGGCCCCTCGGACAGTCATCCTGAGAACGACGGGTTCAAAGGTTCGGGACTTACTTTTGTCGGCTGCAAGAGCATCGTATCCACTATTGGTAAATGAGGTGAATGTGAAGTGTTTTCCAGACTTATTCCAAACCTGAGCCTGTAGAAAATGCTTTGATGGGCTTCATCAGAGGCTCCGAACCCTGGGTATCATTCACTTTTTTCTTTACCAGCTTGACTCAGTGTTACTTACGCCAGGAAATTGTGGCAGTTCACAGACCCCAAAGATGCTGGGAGATGGCTGGAAAGGATAGAGAAGGAATTTGTCCCCAGAGAGCCGAACAGGGCGGGCAAAGAAGCAGCAGCAGATGAGTCTGATGAAGACTGATCTTGTTTCTGGCAAGTTTCAGTATTTTCCACACATAGGACTTATGGATGGACTTAAGGGACATTGAGCCATTTTATCCATATCTACAGGGACAGTTAATTCTTATCAGACATATGGCTTAGATAATTCTTTTCTGATATGGTGGGTGGGGATATTCTTGTGTTGACTGTGGGAAGGGATCATGTTGCAGGTCACTGTGCTCCGTATGGTGGTTTATATCACCCTATGAATATTTTTTCCCCACTTGCCTTAAGCTAGAGTTACTTTTCAGTCCCACTATACAACCATAAGGTTCTGAATTTCTATTGGATTACCTGTGGGCCTGATTGATGTTATATTATGCCTGTTTAAAGAAGCTGACTTGTTAGTTGCAGAGTCTTGAAGTTTGAAAAGTTGTTCTTGTACCAATTTTCTGCTAAATGTAGTACGGTTCTAGAAATAGCATAATTTTTCCTGTTCTGTACTTATGATATATGGATTAATAGCAGTCTATAGGGACTGCGTCACAGTGCCTAAGTAAATTCTACCTTTTAAGGACATTCTACGGCCATTGAGATGACTGGCATTTTTGGTTCATTTATTTGGCAAAGTGTTAGTTTTCCCCCTCCTCCTATTGTCAAAGATTACAGGGGTTTGTACTATGAATATAAACTGTATGTATGGCTATTTTCCTTGCTGTATCTATTACCCTGTATGAGGAAATGTGTGTATGATTCTACATACAATAAACACAAAGTTCTCCATACTTTCTCCCAATGGAGATCATTTGGTCTGGCCCACGTCTTTCAATTCCTCTCTAATAAAGGTATCCTTCCATTTGACAAGCTGCTATCCCAATACCCCCTTTCCCAATCAGATAGATTTCTATACTTTCAGATACGAAATTATATACTTCGTAATAAACACATTCAGCCTACTATGCCTTCCCCACCTTCGGAACTACTAGAGCTTTTTACAGAGGCAATAAAGGGCAATTTAAGTTCTCACATCACAGGATTAATATATAGAGTTGAGAAATGGACTCCCTGTAACTACAGCCTCCATTCTCGATGGTTGGAACAGGGATCCTGAAATGGAAATTACCCCAGAGGCATGGTTCGGTTCTTCTCTGAGATAAAATCAGTATCTTCCCCCCATTGGAGGGAATTTGCATGGAAATGTAGATCCCAATTTTTCCGATCCCCTGCCTTCCTTACAAAATTCCTACCTGAGGACTATGGGAAGTGTTGGAGGAGCTGTGGTTGCAGCTGGGCCACCTTGGGTCATATGTTGGAGGAGCTGTGGTTGCAGCTGGGCCACCTTGGGTCATATATTCTGGCTATGTCCCCTCCTCATGCCATATTGGATTTCTATTCAAAATGAACTCTCTTAACCTCTTTTCTGAACAGATAGAGCTAACAGCAGAGCTACTTTTGATGGGGATTTTTCCAGACCATACCCCCTCATGGGGTCGAACCATATTACCAACCTGCTTAATTGCAGTCAAGAAATCCATAACAAGATGCTGGATGACACATCACGTTCCAACCATAAAAGATTGGAAATTGATTATGTCAGATATATATAAAACTGAAACCTTTAATGCTGAATTACGGGGTAGTGTCCAAGCTCACACATTAAAGTGGCAGAAATGGATACAATATATAGCTGTAACAGATTCTGAAATAGTTTAATAAGGAATATTCATTTGAACATAGTTTAAAGGTGAAAGATATCATCCAAGTTAAACAAAAGAGTAAAACAGTTATAGAGATGTGATCTTATCATCTGTCTGCATTAACTTGAAACTCACATAAATACTAATCGTAACCTTACCATCCCATTAACCATTGAAATGAGATGTCTTCGGATAACTGTTTATTTCCTGTCTATGTAATGTATTGAAAAACTGTATATACTGCCATGCATGTTGTGGTCAAAACCTGCAATAAAAAGTAATTTAAAAAAAAATAAACACAAAGTTCACAAAAAAAAAAAAAGCAGACCCATGGGTGAGGGTTGATGGTATCCCTCTAGCTCTTTCGTAAGAAGTGGTTAGCTCTTTTTGTTCATTTCGTATAGTTCTGTTTGGTATGAAATGAAATTAGTTTGAGAACTGACAACCTTACCTGATGAGAAAACTGTGTTCATATTGTAGGCCACAGTGCCCTCTACTGGGCAGGCAGGCTGGCTTGGAATTACAGTAGTTTGATTAAACACAGCAATAAATAAATCCTCTTGCAATGTGTAGCGGAAATAAATACATACACACATGAACCACAGGTGACAAACCTTTGGGCCAGCCTTGTTTTTGAATAACATTGTGGTGCTAATTCTGGAAGGCCATTGCACTTTATGCACTATTTTCTTGGTTTTAGTGTATTATCTTTATTTATTTATTTATTAGGTAATCGGTTTACAGATCTTCCACTGGTTACGTAGGCCCTGCAAAAGCATGTGAAGATTTTAGGCTTACCCTACAGGGAAATGGCAGTTTTTATGTAACATGATAAGACTATTTAAACAACGCATTTTAAAAATAAAAATTATACCATTGTTATTTGTTTTGCTTTTGTATGAACCAACATTTTGAAAAAGTTAGTGTTTTTAAAAAACAGTTAAAAGCCGGCTTGCTGGCACTGACTGTTGAGGCACTGTACGCTACAACTTGCGCTTTGCCGGCGACCCAGGTTCGGGAACAGACTCTGGTTGCTCAGGGGCTGGCAGGGTGAGGAAGAATTGAGCGTCCTTAGACAGCTCTCCTTTCTTGGGAGGGGACAGTGCGGCATGGAGGCTGGGTGTCCGCACATATCGTCACCAGAATGGGGAGGGACCACCGTCCAGGGCAGAGGTGGAGCCCAGCCGTCCACCCATTGCACATCGTGGGGCCAGGGAGTAAAGCAGGTAGAAAAATAAAGTTGGCAGGTTCCATGATGGCCCAATGCGCCACCCTGACTTCTGGATTATGCTCCAGGTTGAGGTGGTGACACTCATCACCCCGGCTCTACCATGTGAGGGGGGCAATACGTGGGTGAACTACAGGGTATGGCTGAGTGGGAGGCAGTCTTGCTCGGAGGATGAGCCCTCCTAGGGAAGGCCTGAGACGGAGAAAGTATGAATACAAAAAAAAAAAAAAATGTTTTAAATAAACTTTCCAAAAAGTGCAGTTCCTAACCATGTAGTCCTAATCCCAAACTTTAATTTCATTGACACACGTTACATTTCTAGCCCTAAGGATTCCAAAGTTTGACTTTCTTAAAGATGATTTCTTTAAAATGTTTTAAGATGATTTATATAAAAAAGGCAAACTTTTGAACGATAAAACTTTATTTTTTTTTTAATGAGAGCTTGGGTACAGTCGACATGGTTACGATACACTTTTATATATTGATGTACCAATAATGCAAAATGTTCCATTCTCTTTACAGAAAGTTGTTCTGAAATATGGGAATGTACAGGCAGAAAAAGACCTGCAGTTCATCCAGGCTGACCGGTCCCTAACTTGGTCCCTCCATTCTAGCACTGATGGGGTCTAGGCTGTGCTCTGTTCTGGTAGCTCTGCATTATGCGCTGTCTAAACCTTTCCTGCACCCCCACGCTGTCTAAACCATTCCTGCACCCCCCAGCTGTCATTTTCACAAATCCTATGTGCCTATCCTGCCCTCTCTTATAGCTTGTAATCGACTCCACATTAACCACATCTCCGGGTAGACTGTTCCACACATCTGACATCCTGTCTGTGAAGAAGTACTTTCTCTCTTCCCTCCTGAATCTCCCCTACCCCCACAGACACACACACATGCTCACTCTCTCTCTCACACACACACACACACACACAGTCACGCATAGTTGCCCCTCGCATTGCCTGAACATTTACTGTCAAGCCACCCTGTTTATTTTCTTCAGATATTTCACTTTTTTTTTAATTTACTGTAGTTTTCTCTTCCCTGCCCTCATCTGCCACCCTCTCTGTTCCCCAGCCTGTCACCCACTGTCCCCAGGACTTACCACTGACCTGAGCAGTGCCCCATGGTTTACCACCTTGGCAGAGCGCCCTGCCCCCAGTTCCCCAAACCAGGGAGGGGTTAGAGTTGGTTGTAGTCAGCAACCAGTGAATGATGCAGTGCCTGGGGGGTAGAGAGAGAGAGGCGATGTCATGCTGCTGCTGCAGTGCAGGGAGGTTTCCCCTTAGATCCCCTCCCGAGCACCTCATGGGCAAGGACTAGATGGACGTCTGCACATGAGCATGCAGACATCTTAACCAGGAGGCGCTCCCCACCCATCGTGGCTTCGCTGCACTGCTACCTGTAGTCACTCAGGTGGCAGTGTCCTAGCGGAGCACACAGACCTTCCTCTCCAGAAGTGGAGAGTGTCCTCTGGAATGCTAAATCCTCCGCCTTCCAGCTGGCCCCATGACCCGGGCTACCTTCCAAACCCAGGTCGCCGGCACTGCAAGCAGTAGCGCTACTGCAGCTGTCATGTTCCCCGTTCCCTTTTCCAGAGAGTATGTGTTCAGATCACCCAATCTCGCCTCAAGGGTCTGCCAGCCTTACCCGTGTATCATTTTGTTTGCTCTTCTCTCAACTCATTCTAAGTAATCCTTATCCTTTTTAATGTGAGGGTTCTGAAACTACACTCAGTCTTCCTAAAGGCAGCCTCACCTGTGACCTGTAGAGGGGCTAAAATCACTTCCTTCCTTGTGCTAGAGATGGACCTACCTGTGCCCCCAGCATCTTGCTGTCTTTCCCATATGCCTTATGTCATTGGGTGAGGTCTTGGAGCAACAAGTGTTTGTTAAGCAGTTGCTTTATTATTATAAACGTATTTAAAAAATTTATTATTGGCAAAAACATCACACTACCAATTTGTATTTTTATTTTCTTTCGTTTCTGGACTGAGATATATTTTAGTTTTTAAAAGTATTGTACTTGTTCCTTTTTAGTGCCCACCATGAAAAAAAATTAAACATTTTGGTTTGGTGTGGTATGGTGATATTTATTGTCAGAAGCATGTGCTGGTACCACCTTAATAAAGCCTCAGTACAAATTCGGCATGTACAGTCAAAATACACCCTCTACAGAAGAGATTTTAAATATTGCGAGTGGGGGCCTTCTACAATGACTTGAGTTCTAATGAGAAAAAATAGTTTAAAAAAAAGCCTTTTTTTTTTTTTTTAAGTATTGGAGGAAATCAAAAAGATACCGATTATAAATCTAAGGATGCCAGAAATGCATTTTACTTTAAAAAAAAAACTTCACAATTGAAATTTTTGCCAACGAACAAATACTTAAGCAATAATGCCCAACAGGGTGTGTGTCATGCTGGGATAATGTCACGCCTCAGGTGGTTGGGCACGAGGCCGCAGGCCGAGTGCGTCCAATAACTGAGGCGTGACGTTATCCCAAACGACACACACCCCGGAGGGCATTATTGCTATTATGCAATGGCTCGTTGTTTTACAGAATGAAAAAAATCATTTTATAGATGTTTTTGTGTGGAAAAATATTTTTGTGTTTTTAAAAGAAGATGAAACAGTGAAGCCAAAGCATATCTAGCAAAAGCTCATCTACAGGTTCACAGTGAGGCTGAGACTAGACCCGTGATGTTGTACTGGGATAACATCACGGGTCCAGCTCAAGACTGACCAATCAGAGTCCAGGATTTTTTCTTGCCATTGTATAATGCTGCTTTAAGGGTCTTACTTAGCAACAACTAGGTCTCTTTCTTCTGAGGTCTGCTCTGTCTCCCCCCCCCCCCCAATCCAGTGCTGTATTTTTTGTTAATATCATCTTTATTGTAGTTTTCATGTTACAGTTGATTGAACAAAATGTTACTTGCAGAGGGTTGGGGATGTACAGTTACATATAGCTCACTTACAGGACCCCTTTGGTGGAGCAATAGTCTGTTAATATCGGAGTCGGAGAACTAGTCCAAGTTCCATTTTTCCCGGTTTTGTCTCTTCCCTTCCCAGAATCCTTGTTGTTCCTGGGGGTCAAGCCAGGTTATAGACATACATTGGATAACATAGCTTTATCTTGACTGCCTAAGGTTCTGGCTTGTTTAACATTCTTTATATCACAGTTAGGGTAGCTGTGAGAGGCCCTCGGACTTATATTAGCGGTGTGAGAGGGAAAGGGAGAAGCAGAAGGGGGCTTCTAATCGAGCTAGAGAGAGCAAAAGGAAGTGGGTTAAGTAGGGATGGAAAGGTGGATCTAAGGTACAAAAGTACTATGTTTCATCATGTAATATAGAAGCCACCTATTCCACCTGGAGCTACACCTCTTCTCATTGTCACTGAGGTTATGTGTTATTTTTTCCATTTGGTAAATTTGTTTTGTAATGGACCACCAGTCTTGTACCGAGGGTATTCCCGGGGAGAGCCATAACTTAGTAATGGCCTTTTTGCTGGCAGTTAAGAGAATAGCTAAGAGGTATCGAGAGTTGGAGTCTCTAAAGTCCCTAGGGAACTGCAGTAAGATAAATATCTGTTTTGTTAACTGTAAAGGTCTACCGAATAAATCTTGAAGTTCAGCCTGAAGGGCGTAGAAGAATGGCTCTAGTTTAGGACATGTAAACTTAACATGCATGTGATGGGCCCTACTTTCCCCACAATTCGCCAGCAAGGGCTTGTCGACCTGGAGCATAGTGACTGGTGATCACAGGGTTTTGAAAGACTGGACCAGGTTCTTCCATGCAAACTCCCGCCATTGGTGTGAGCTAGTGGTTCCAGCTGCTTGTTTGCAGGCCAGTGTCCACTGCGCCACGTCTGTAGGAGACTCAAGTTCGTCCTGCCACCATAAGCGTATGTTCTCAGTGAGAGTGTTGGGGTATGTCAGTAGTGACTGGTATAGGGTGGATACTAGGTGACCCTGGTTCGGGGTGGCGAAGAGGGACATTAATTTGGTGACCAGCGATGGATGTTGTGCTGGGTTTCTCACCTCTACTGGCAGGGATTCAAAGTAATGCCTATGTTGTAAATATCTGTAGTGGTGAGTGTTTGGTATCCCAGATCTCTGTTGAATATCCCTGAAGGCCCAAAGCGCCCCCCCCAACTGCGTGATGATCTGTGCTATGTATGCCAAGCCGTATCTTCTCCACTGTTGGTAGGCATGGTCGATCCTACATGGGGGAAAGCCTGGGAGGGTAGCTGTTGGGCTAAGTAGGGGTATAAAAGGGGGAAGAGAAAGAGTTGTTTAATAATTTGGTGCCAAACACTCACCTGGTGTTGCATTATTGGATCTAAGGGGGGTTGGGGAGGGAGGTGGGTGTCTATATGGTATAGCAGGTGGTAGTAATCTGTGTTGAGGATTAGCACCTGCTCAGTCTCCATAGCGTGTGTCCTGTGTGGATGATTGCCTAGATGCAGTGTGTGTTAGGTGTGCTGCCTGTAATGTCGATAGAGGTCTGGAAGGGGCTTGGGACCGTGGGAGAGTTAGGAGCTGTAGCCAAACTCTCGGTCTTCGCCCTGACAATATAAATTGGGATATTGCTTTGTTCCAGTCTTGAAAGGTAGATCGGGACAGGCTAATCGGGATATTATTAAGCAAGTATAAGGCTCTAGGCAGGGTGACCATAAGTCTGTCCTTCTTGATAGGCTGAGGGGTAGCATGCTCCAGCTGGCAAGGTCTGCCATTGGCTGAGCAGTAAAGGGAGTAAAATTGTGTTTATAGGCAACAGTTAGGAAGCGGGTTAGGTGTATCCCCAGGTATTTTAACCTTTCTAGATTCCATCTGCAGGGGAACAGTCTCTGAATAGTTTGGGGGGAGGGGTTAGTGAAAGGTCAGTATTTCGGTCTTTGAGATGTTGATTTTATATCCAGAGACCTGGCCAATGGAATCTAAAAGTTCCTTGGCTTTTGGGAGTGAAATTTCTGGGTCCTGTAGATATAGGAGGACATTGTCTGCATAAAGTGCAATCTGGTGTTCTTCCGCTCCGATCTCAATGCCGCAAAGGCTGACTGATTGTCGGATGAGTTGTGCTAGGGGTTCCATAAAGGGCAAAAGGAGTGGGGATAGAGGGCACCTGTCTGGTTCCTTTGTAAGGGAAGCATTGTGCAAGATGTCCTGATACCTTGACCCAGGCCTTAGGGAATATATTTTTAATTACTTGGATCAGGGGTGAGGGATCCCAACCCTATCCAGTGCTGAGTATAAATAGGCCACAAGACCCTATCAGAGGCCTTTTCGCGTCCAGGCTGACCAGGGCAGGGATATATAGTCTGCATCTTGTGTATTATATGATATGTTCGTTTAATGTTCTCTGTGGTTGTCCTGCATCGACAAAACCCGTTTGATCCTTATGGATTACTTGGGGAGAGTGAGTTCCAGTCTATGAGATAAAATGCTCATGAACAGTTTATAGTCAGCATTGAGAACTGATATTGGGTGGTAAGACTCAGAGTTGGGGGTTCTTGCCTTGTTTGGGAATAACTGAGATAGTGGCAAACAACCAAGTGGGCGGTGGGAGCTCCCCCTCTAGAACCGAGTTGAAGGCATTGAGAAGGACTCTGGATGTTTCCTCTTTTTTGTAGTTTTATAGAACTCTGCCCCATAACCATTTGGGCCGGGGGCCTTCATGGTCTTGGTTCGTGCTATGGCAGCTGCCAGTTCTAACAGCGTTATTGGCCGAGTCAACTGATTCCCCTGGTCATCACTTAACCTGGGAAGGTTGAGGGGTTGCAGAAAATGTGTTATGTCCTCGATGGCTACTGAGTGTTCTGGGGTGTAAAGGTAGAGTAATATGTTGTCAGAGCGTCCGCTATATCAAATAATTTGTTTAGGGGTCTGCCATCTGAATGGTGTTGAATGGTGGTAATCGTGGCCATTTCTTTCTATCTCCGTAATTGTTAGGCCATGAGTCTGGTAGCCTGAGGGCCAACCTCGTAGTATTGTTGCCGGAGGAACATCGGAGCTATTTCCGTCTGTTGAAGGGCCAGCTTATCTAGGTCTAGTTTGACCTGCTTTAGCTGTGTGAGGGCAGAACTGTCCCTCTGTTTATGCGCAGTTTGTAGAAAGTGAAGAGTTTCTTCTGGTGTAATTTTGCGTTCCTGGCGAGAGCTAGCCTGGGCAGAGGTGTATTTAATAAGATGGCCTCGTAGCACAGTTTTAACGGTGTCCCAAAGAATAGATGGGGACACCTCTGACTGGGAGTTTTCTGTGATTATTTCTGTAATTTTATCAGTGAGGAAGCTCTTAAACTGCTAAGATTTTAAGTAATAGGGGTTTAGGCACCACTGCGTCTGCTTCTGTTGCATGCCTAGCTTCCAAGATGTTACTGTTGGGACGTGATCTGAGAGAGTTATGTCCCCCAGTTGGGAGTTGCCTACGCTACTAAGATATTCTGTCTGCATGTAGCAGTGATCAGTTTGTGAGTACGTTTGGTAAACTGCAGAATAGTGTGTGTAATTTCTAGTGTGTGGGTGAAGGTGTCGCCAGGTGTCTGTCCAGCCAACTTTGACCAGGAACCTGCTGAAAAACTTCTGTGTGGGTGTTTTCTTGGTGTCTTAGGATTGGAAGAATCCATTGCAGGGTTGGTAGGATGTTAAAGTCTCCAGCTAATAGTAAGGTACCCTTGGTCAGTTGTATTATTTTATCTAGTAAGTAGCGTATGTCCGGCACCAAGGTGCCGGGGAGAAAATAGGCGTTAGCTAGGGTGACTTTGGTGCTGCCTATGGGTCCCTGGAGAAGCACCAGCCTGCCTTCCGAGTCAATCCATTTAGTACGTACTTGCAGAGGGGTGTGTTGCGGAACTATGATCACCACCCCTCGCTTCCTCCCTTGCCCGCTTGTGGAGTAGTAGACCTCACCCCTTGAGAGCTTTCCTAGTTTGGAGTGCTCTTCCTTATTTAGGTGTGTCTTCTGCAGATAGACAAGATCCACCTTACTTTTTTTAAGATAGGTGAGTACCCTCGATCTTTTGATTTATTTTTGGTCAAACCCATTTGTAAGTACTATCGACACTCTGAGGTGTGGCTTGTTTTGTGATAAGAGCACTTTCCAGGTGCTGAAGCATTGGGCTCAAGCATCTCATGCCTCATCATGCAGCTGGGCGTGCTTTTGTCTACGACAACCCACATCCCTTATGTCTTATTACTTTAAAAGTACATGAGATGGTTTGTGTAACAAGGTTTCTTTACTCACCAAAGGTACAGGATACCTAACAAACCACAGAAGCAAAGCTAGAGCGGTTTATCAGGGCATGGCACTCAGAGGGTGTATAAAAACAAATCTGGGTTACCCACCTCCCCAAGTTTTATTTTGTTTAAATTAATGGGTCACGTTTTTTCCCATACAAATAGCTGTGTATTAAATACCATAATACACGAGTGTTAATTATGGCATTTAATACATGGCTGTTTGTGTGAGAGAATGTGGTGAAAAAATGCGACTCCTCAATGAAATAAAACAAAGTATGGGGTGCAGTGTGTAAACTCGAATTTTACACACACCTTCGTTGTTGGATGGCTGCATAAACCCCTCGGGGGTTTATGTGCCATCCAACAACGATGTGTGTGTGTGTGTGTGTGTTTAAAATTCTCATTACACACTGCACCCTATACTTTATGCTATATATAATAACTGGTGAAAAAATACAGTTTATTAACTCTCAAATGTAACTTTTAGAGAACTACATTAAGGAAGTAAGGTACAAAAATGCAGTTCTCTACACAGTATTAGTTTTTTGGAAGTGAACTTACAGGTTTAAATAGACAGTCATTTCCAAACTTTGTGGGATAGAAGGTATGGTGTACTGATTCTGTGGCAGAGTTAATGAGCTAATAATGAGGTAGCTCAAAGCATTAAAAATAATGTGAGAAAGAGCTTGCTGCTGTCAAATCCATGACTCAGCTGTTGATGATTCACAGCGGTGAGTCATGTGTACTCCATTACACACTTCTCATTTTATACAGGTGTGTAAAACCGTGTTTGACAGTCTCTGAATTCAAATAATCAAATACAAAATTAGCAACTCAGCAAAATCTGGCCAATGGAAAATCATGTACACAAATGCTCACAGCCTGGGAAATAAGATCCCAGACCTGCAGGCAATAATGTCAGAGGCTAAACTGGACATAGTAGCAATTAGTGAGACGTGGTTTACCAGTAACCACACTTGGGAGACTTCAGTACCTGGCTATGTATTGTTCAGAAGAGACCGAGGTGCAAAAAGGGGAGGAGTGGCTCTGTATGTTAATGAAAATATCAAAGCTACAGAAATTCAGAATACACATAAGGAGCCAGAAGAACTGTGGGTCACCCTGGAAACAGGAAATGGGACAGCCATAAGAACTGGGGTTGTCTACAGGCCCCAGACCAGAGGAGGACATAGACACATTACTGTTAGAAGATATACAAAACATGACAGCTAAAGGGAGGTTCTGATAATGGGAGACTTCAACATGCGGATACAGATTGGTCAATACCAGCAGGAACATCTGCCAGAACTAGACTCATAGTGGATTCCCTGCGAGGATGCCCTCAAACAACTGGTACAGCAACCCACAAGAGACAGGGCTATCCTAGATCTAGTACTGACTAACAAAGAAGGGATCACAGATCTCCAGGTAGAAGGTCACCTGGGGCCAGTGACCATCACATGGTATGGTTCAATTTGGCTACTACATCTAAATCATCCCATTCCAAGGCAAAAATATGGGACTTCAGAGGAGCTGACTTTGATAAGATGGCCAACAGAGTTAAGCTAGCCCTGGCAAAAGAAACACAGGTGAGGGGTACAGGCAAAGTGGGCAAGCATTAATGATGCAATACTTGAAGCAACATCCCATTGTGTTAGACAGAAAGAAGTGAAAAGAAGAAACCACTTTAGTTCTCAAATACAGTAGCAGAAAGGTCAGAGCCAAAGGCTGGCCTTCAGGAAATATAAGGAACACAGCAGGATGAAGATAGGGAGGCATACCAAACTGCCCTAAGGAAGCAGGTAAGGCAGTAAGGCAGGCAAAGTCCCAAACTGAGGAAACACTAGCACGAACAGTAAAAGAAGGTGACAAGACTTTCTATAGATACATTAGTGAAAGGAGAAAGTCCAGAGGGGTATTGCTAAGCTTAATGGAGAAAAGGAGCATGTGAGGAGGAGGACCTGTAAAGGCATCTATCCTAATAGATACTTTTGCTCAGTATTTACTGAAGAGAAGGTAGGGCAGGGCCCACAGCTCAGCATCATGGACACAGGGAGGAGGTGAGCACTACTCCCTTCACAAAATAAAGGGTCCTACAAGAGCTTGCTAAGCTCAGGGTGGATAAGGCAATGGGACCTGATGGCATACATCCCAGGGTACTTAAGGAGCTAAAGGAGGAACTAGCAGAGCCATTAGCAGAATTGTTTAGTGAGTCTCTGAGCACAGGAGAGGTCCCAGAAGACTGGAGAAGGGCTCATGATCCCACTCACAAGAGTGGTAGCAGGGAGGAGGCGGGGAACTACAGACGGTCAGTCTTACCTCAGTAGTGGGCAAGATTATGGAGGCACTCCTTAAGAAAGGATAGTGCAACACCTGGAATCCATAGGGCACAGGATCCAAGACAGCATGGGTTTACAAAGGAAGGTCCTGTCAAACTAATCTCATAGATTTCTTTGACTGGGTAACCAGAGTGGTGGACCAAGGGGGAGCAGTTGATGTCGCCTACCTTGACTTCAGCAAAGCTTTTGACACTGTTCCACCTAGAAGATTGATAAATAAGCTGGGTAGGCTCGAGGTGGGTCAGAAGTTGGTCAACTGGGTGGCAAACTGGTTGACGGGCAGAAAACAGAGAGTGGTGGTAAATGGTATACAGTCAGAAGAGATGCAAGTCACAAGTGGGGTACCTCATGGATCAGTCCTGGGGCCAGTCCTCTTCAACATCTTCATTAGTGACCTTGCAGATGGACTAGTGGGTAAGGCTTGTCTGTTTGCAGATGACACCAAGATCTGCAACAGAGTAGATGATCCAGATGGGGTGGGCAGAATGAGAAGAGATCTGGATAAACTAGCAGAATGGTCAGAAGAGTGGCAACTGGGATTTAATGCAAAGAAGTGCAAAATCATGCACATAGTGAAGAGAAACCCTGAAGCCACCTATATGCTGGGAGGGGAGTTGCTAGCAGTCACAAAGGAAGAAAGAGACTTGGGCATCATCATCACCGATGACCTAAAATCATCCAAGCAGACCTCTAAAGCAGTAGGTAAGGCTAGGGGGATGTTAGGGTGTATTAGTAGGGGTATCACAAGTCGTAAGAGGGAGGTAATAATCCCTCTTTACAAGACACTGGTTAGGCCCATCTGAGTACTGCGTGCAGTATTGGAGGCCACACCTTCACAGGACATTAACCAAATTGAGGCAGTCCAGAAGGGCAACCAAAATGGTGCAGGGACTGCATCAGAAGACATATGAGGACAGATTAAAGGGCTCAATATGTATACCCTTGAGCAAAGGAGGAGAGGGTGATATGATCGAGGCATTCAAACACCTTAAGGTCATTAACAAGGTGAAAGAGTCTAACATGTTTAAATATAAGAAAATAGCAGGACAAGAGGACACAGCATGAGATTAGAGGGGGCGATTAAGGGGAAATGTGAGGAAATTCTTTTCACAGAAAGGGTGGTGGATGCATGGAATGGCTTACCACAAGAAGTGGTGGCTATGAATACAGTGCAGGGCTTCAAACAGGCATAGGATAGGCATAAGGGAGCAATACAAATGACTATGAATAGATAGGCCACTGACAGAGCAAAGGCCGATGGCACATTTATAAGGTAGAAAAAGAAATGGGCAGACTGGATGGGCCTTGCGGTCCTTATCTGCTGTCAACTTCTATGTTTCTATGTAACACTTGCTCATTCACAAACTTCAGTTTTTGAATGAGCAAGGGTAAAAGTGCTAATTTTGTGTTTGTTTAATTCTTGAGAGATGTACAGTATGGCTCTTTCTGTTAGCAGGCTACTCACCACTTACCTACACATTAGCTGTGAGTTGTACCATGGTTAAAGAAAGCCAATTTAGACAGTGCTCCTTATATAAAACAAGCCAGTCCAGGCAGTGAAATTTTAGAAAAATGGCCCAGCTGATGGGTGGTCCACCATGACTTTTGGTAGCTGGGCAACTTCACAGCACAGCTCTAATATGAATACCAAGAGACTCCCACTTCTGTTGGAGAGAAAATATATAAGTAGCCAATACAGCCAGAAAGCATGTTGTATTTGCCTTGGAGGGTACACACTGAATTCTCTGTTTAAATCTATATTATTAGTAGCCACCAGTTAATAAGATCTTTATGCACCTTCGGGAAGGAGTAGTTAGTGTAATGGGTGTATAATAACTGGGTTTCCCATTTTCCCATATGGAAACCCATTGCGTAATTTGCAGTTATAAGGAGTGTTTATAACGGCAAACACACGCCGGGTTTCCCTTGCACCGTGTATGCGCCAGCCGCAGCTCTTCTATTCCGACCGCTGGCCGCTTTGCTTGCCGCTGGAGACTGCACCGCCACATGGACTCGGCAGTAAGTTATTTAAAAAAAAATTACTGCTGAAAAACATTAAAAAAAAAAAAACTAACAGGAAAAAAAAGTGAATTTTCAGCAAGCAACTGCAAACTGCTCGAATACCCAACTGGACCGCGGCCACACAAGAAAGTCTTTTATGTAATTCCTGTGGTGAAAAAGTGAAACCCAGCAATTATATAAAATAAATAAGGGGTGGTGCAGAAGCTCAAATTTTACACACACCACCCCATATATTATTCTATATATCTGTAATCAGACCTTTTTTTATTTAATGCATCAGTACAACCATTCTTAAAGACCTCTGTAACCACTGCTGTCATATTTGAAGTGTGGAATTGGGTCACAGGCTAACCAAACACCTGAGAAATGCTTATATTCCCTATGACTGCACATCCAGAGAGTGTTATCCTGCTTATAAAATGAGCACTATCATCATTGTTAGATGAATAAAGTTATATAGTTTGGATGAATAAAGATTATGTAGTTTGGGCTACTTCAAGTCAGCCATGAGCGATCTTGAGTAACGTAATTCAGGAATGAAAGTTAGTGATCAGCTTATTTTGACTGCTTCGTGCCATATGTCCACTCACAACCAATGAGTTTGATAGCAGACTGGATCCAGATCTGTCCTTTCAGACTCTGGGCCAAGGGGGGTGGCCCAGAGGAAAAAAATCTAATGCGTTTTTTCAGCACCTTGGGAGTTGTGCATTCTTTTCTGTTGCTGGTGAGATTGCGGCTCACCCACAGAGGGAAATGGTGGCACTTCACAGACCCTCAGGATGCAGGTCGGTGGCTCGAGAAAATAGAGCAGGGGTTTGCCGCAAGGACAACCATGGAGGGCACTACCGAAGGATTGGACTCATTTGAAAACTGAATCAGGGCTTACTTCCGCTTGCCATGGTGAATGACTGTTAATGTTTGGGACCCTTTATTTTCGTTTACTGATTCCCCCTTATTTAGAGGAGAGCTCTTTTCATTATAGCTCCTTGTGGTCTAATTCGGGACTTGGGATGTAATAGGGCACTTTTGGACATATTGAACTCTGCACAGTCGGTTTTCTTGCCTCATGTTCTACGGTGGTGTCCGCCATTTTGGAACTTTGTCCCTGTACATCTCTGAGTGCCTTGGTTTTATATAAGGGTTTCCTAGCTTTATTATTCTGAAAGTTGTTCTGGGCTATGCATTTGCTTGGGGGGTTACGTGAGTTTAATATGTCTTCTGTCACTCTTTGTTCTGTGGTTAACAGCAATCTAAGATCGTGTCCAAATGGTTTAAGTGAATTCTACCTTTGGAAGTATACAACAGTCACTGAAGCTGCTAGCATAATGGACACTTTTGTTACCTATATTTCTTCTTGGTGCCCCCACTCCTATTGTGTAAGATTGCAGGGGTATCACATGTTTGTCAATTGTTTCCCTTCTGAATGGTTGCTATGTTCATACTTGTATTATTTCTCTATATGAGGATGTGGTGTGTTTTCATGTCTTATTGAAAATAATAAACACGAAATATAAAAAAAAAAAAATAGAAAATTATGTTGTTTGGGTTAGGTTTAGGGGGAAAAGCATGGTCTTGTAATGTCTCTTGGCCAAACAGTTCAAAGATTTTGCGGGCCCATTTTTATTGATGATTGGAGCCAGTGAGTAAATCTCAGCATGAAGCTGTGGTTGGAATCTTGTATTGTTCTTGCATTCTGTATAGTTGGAGATGCCATTCCAGCCATTTTAGGGACTGAAGCTAACTGAAATGGTCCCGGTTGATCAGAGCGTACCTTTTTTGGTGTAGCCCACTGAACTGTAGAGTGTATCGTGCATAGTGATTCTTTATGAGCTTAGTACCATGAGTATATGTTTCTTTTGTACCCAGGTCTCCTATTATTGTAATGCCCAACAGGGGTTAAATTGGGCAGGAACTAATTTCCATCTCCTCTGATACCTGTCTCCATTGAATGCTATTGGAGCGTTTTGCCTACTAAGAAAGGATGACTGTTGCACCTGTAAATGTAGAGATGAGAGTTTCACCCCATTAATGTTGCCATTTTAACCCTTGCAGTGCTGGAAGTATATATACACATCTAGGATTTATATACAATAAAACATATTCGGCACTCGCGTTAACCGCTGCTTATAAGGATTCTGGAAAGGAGATCTACTCCAAAATGCGTCCCTTTTTCCTCCCTTTTACAGCAAGAACCTTCCTTTCCTGGTTCTTGTCATATCAGCCTGTGTAATTATTAAGCAGTTATGCACAACAAGGTTTGTGTCGTGCTGGGATAACATCACGCCTCGGGTGGTTGGGCACGAGGCCACAGGCCGAGTGTGTCTCGCATCCGCTAAATGATGTTATCCCAGCACGACGCACACCCTGAAGTGCATTATTGTTATTATATTTACTGGTTGATATTGTCTATCACCCGCTGGCAGTGACTGGCAAACTCCATTATTCACATGTGTGAATAGCAAACTGTGAATAATGGAGTTTGCCCAAGCACCTCTCACTGCCACAAGCACCTCTCAGTGCCAGCGGGTGATAAACAATATCAACCAGTAAAGAGAAGTCCAATCGCCACATTGCTGTGAGGGAGAGAGGGGACACAGGTCAATAACAGTACTTAGTAGCTTACCTATGGTCCGCCTGTCGTCCCTCGGTGTGGCTTTTTTACTTAATTTTCCAATGTGAAGGTTATGCCTATTTACACACAAAAAAAAAAAAAAAAGTCCACCAGATGTTATCTCACTAGGTGGTGCTGCTATATGCTTTCCTAATCCCAGTGCTGCTGCTTCATGATATCTGCTCCCTCTCTCCCAACAGCTGTCTCTCTGCCAATGTGTCCCCCGGCCATTCGCATGTTTTTCTTCCCACTCCCCCCAATTTGTCCACCTGGTTTCTGTTAAGGTTTTCTTATACCCCCCTGTCTGCTTGCCTGATTTCCTCTGTGAGCCCACCCACCTCTTAGTGTTGGACGCCCGCCTGCCTGCTGTTGGCAGCTGTGGTTAGTGCGGCTCAGTGTGAAGAGTTTTTGCCATTTGTGGTCAGTGTTGTTCTCCCAGTACAGTTGGCTGCATACCGGGACAAGAAAATCATATTAATGAGACTGAAAGTGGAAGCTGGCAATTGGTAAGTCGAGTGTGAGATGTTTTTAAAAAGCACACACGCTGACAGTGTTCAGTGCAAGCACAGGGGGTTAGTGCGTACACTGAAGCCACTCAGGATGATAGCTTTGTTTGAAAGTAAATACTGTTGAAAAAACTGAGTTGAATTGAAGCTCTATATATATTTGGGGAATGTGGGATGGTGTTTGGTGTGGGTTATCACTTTAAATACTGGCACAGTTGAGGCAGGATGTGGGAAATGGAATGATTAGTTTTTATTTTTTTGTTATTTGGTTAGATGTGTGCAGGACCTTGATACAGTGATGTTGTGCTGGGATAACATCACTGTTCAAGGAGGCCACTGACCAATCAGAGGGCAGGAACATTTCTTGCTGTTGTGTAATAAGCCTTATCTTGACTGTCAGTCTCTCATTCTCTGTTTTGTTTTAAGCTAATTCTGGATCATTGCAAGGTCCACAGACTCCGCAGTCAAGTGGCAGTAACTCCATGGCAGAAGCCCTATAGACATGAAGCCCCAACTCCAGTGCGGCGTCACATGGACAGATGCCAACCATGCAGGGAGCAGGTATGGATCATCGCCATTTAGTTTGAAAGATGGGATGGGGTTTGCTCTTCAGCCCTACATGTTCTTACAGTGATAAGTGTAACAAGGTCTTCTGTGTGCGTTTCCCAAGTTTACGGGCATAGACTATACAGTTCTCGGTTATGTTTTATAGTACTAACATAATTGATTCTGTTTCCTTTTATTTACAGTTTTTATTTGTGAGAGATCATCCTGCTGAGATGTAATGTCAAAGGGTATGGTGCCAGGGGACTAGAGGGTGGTGAATGTGCCCCCCCCCACACACACACACACAAGGATAGGGAGAATCTGGGAAATGACATGCCAGTGAGCTGTACATCTGTAGTTGGCAAGCTACTGGAGGTGATCCTAAAGGGAGAGGATAGATTAATTCTTGAAAATAAACAGGCTTATGGGTAGGCATCAACATAGGTTCACGATTGGCAGGTCATGTCAAAGAAACTTAATTAATTCTGTTCAGTTCGGCAACACAGATGGTGAATAGAGGCAGTCGGTTAACATCTGGTACAGTACCTGGATTTCAGCAAGGCTTTTGATTCAGTGCCTCATTGTGAAGAAGGTGGGGATCTAGGACTAGGGAGGGCTAACTGGATGTATTAGAAATTGGTTGGTGGGTAGCACTCAGAAAGTGGATCCAAGTGGTAAGTTCTCCAGTGTTAGTAAGGTGACTAGTGAGGTACCTTGGGTGTGTCCTGGAATCGCTTCTGTTTAAATGAACAGAAAGGATTGGGGCTGTAGGGAAAGTGAGTCTGCACACAAACATGGAGAGAGCAGAAGCATGGACAGGGATGTTGAAAGGGCTGGAGAAGTGGTCTTGCATTTGGAAATTTAAATTTCAATGTCGGAAATTGTGAAGTGCTGCACTTTGGAAGCAGAAATCTATATACAGAGTATTACATCAGTGGGGTAAGGGTGGAGCACTCAAAAGAGAAAAAGGACCTAGGGGATAATTAGCAATAGTCTAAAAGCCTTTTCCCAATACAGTAAAACATTTGAGAAGGTAAATTGGATATTAGGATGCATAAGGAGGGGCTTCATCAGTCACAGAAGGGAGTTAATACTCCACTGTACAGGTCACTGGTTCAGTGACCCCTAGAGTGTTAGTACAGTTCTGAAGAAATGACAGAGAGGGTTGGAAACTTTACAAGGAAGGCCGGCAGAAATGATCCAGGTGCAGCAGGGACCACAGTAGGAGGAGAGGTTGGAGAGTCTCATTATTTACTTTCTGGAGGACAGAAAGGAGAGGAGGATATGATAGAAACATACAGATACATACAGAGCTACAACAGGGTAAACTCCAGAGTTATTCTAGATAAAGGACCGCCCATACACCATGGGGCACAATCTCAAGCTGGATTTGGGGGATTTAAAAATGACATTAGTATTTTTTTCACAGAGCCATTGGTGTGTGGGTGGAATAGTTTAACAATGTGATTATGCTGGGAATAAGCAGAGTTCAACACCTTTGATAGTGTTATTAGGAAGTAATTGTTAGGCATCAGGACAGACTTGATGAACTTGCAGTCTTCTTCTGTCCTTATTCTTCTGTTTTTGTGTTCTTTTTTTTTATTATTTTTGGTAGCGTCCCGCTTTCGGGTAGCTCGGCTGAGATGCAGCATCTCATCGTGGGGGAGTCCAGCGACTGCTCCGCTTTACAGCTGAGAGTAGCTGAAGCACGGGGAGGGTCTAGTGACATACTCAGGGTTACACTGTGAGCTACAGGTTGCGGTGGGATTTAGACCTGCAGTCTTCTGTTTCACTACGCTTTGCTCTAACCACACACACATACCACTGATCAGTTGGCATCAAGGTAAAGGAATGTCTAAGTATGTTAGATAATCTGACAATAGAACCTTTTCATTACTAGCTTAAGCAGGTGATCATTTTTGGATATAACTAAAATGCTAATCTTTTTTTGCTTTTGCATTGTTTTCAGCATTTTCCATGCTGCCAGTCGGGAAATAAATATGATTTTTGTTTAATCACATTTAGAACCAACACAATAAGCGTACAGGATCCCTTCTCAGATGTGAGTGACTCAACATTCCAGAAACGGAACTCCATGACATCGAACACGCCATACCAACAGGGGATCAACATGTCGGACATGATGGGGCGAATGCCTTATGAGCCAAACAAGGATCCATTTGGTGGGATGAGAAAAGGTGAAGGATTTTTGCATTCGATTTTCATGTGTGTATGTTTAGAAGCAGCTAGATTTTGTCCTCATTAATTTGTTTTATAATTTTACTATGTATTTTCCCATAATATCTCACCTGAGATGCATCATTGGCTCAGGTGCAGTTTATGCCAACAAACTGGCCAATGCAATTTTGATGTCAGCCGATGAGATTTTAGCATCATAATCTCACATCAAAACCTTGTGGGAGCTTCATTTACTATTATTGGGTTAATAGCAGTAGTGATAGGAGGTGGGGGGATCAGGTGGAAAGGAAGTTAAGCCCCGAGGACTGACGGACCCACTGTGAGTGAAAGGGGTGGGGGGGCACAGCCCCCCGATATATTCAGCTTGCTTAGATGAATTTGTTTGTGAAATCTTGTCATCTCCTGAAATTTTACATACAAAATCTCTTGTCATTTTTTTTTTTTTTGGTTAAATTTAGTTTGCTTTATGCTCCCCCTGCACTGACCGGCCCACGTCAGCCCACTGCTCAACCCAGCCCTGTAATCTCTGGGACTTGCCTCCGCACCATGTTCCCATAGATGAACCCCCATGGGAAATGCTGCCATAGGTCTGCCACTACTTCCCCGACAGAGGTTTATGTTCATTCTAGAGGAGCCTGATCGGCAGTGCGGGGCCTGCAATGGATAACAAGTGGCATCCTGCACAGTCGGGGTATTTTGTCTTTTTTTGTTCCCCAGCCCATGGAAATTGGGAGACCCTTTGGCTAATGTATGGATACATGCAAAGCATGCAATGTGCATCAGACCGCCAGCATCCCCCACCCTTGATTGGTGGCTCTACCGTGCACTGCTGCCTGGGGTCACCTAGGTGGCAGTGTTACAGCCGAGTCCCAATACTCTTCCCATCCAGAGGAAGTGAGCATCCCCTGGGATGCTCAGCCATCTTCCCCCAGCCGGCCCTCCAGTGACCCAGGCTCATTCCCAAACCCAGGTCGCTGGTGTCATGAGTGGTAGCACTACCGTGGCTCTGGTAGGCTGACACGCTCTTCAGCCATTTTTGGGGTATAAACTACCTGCTCTGCAGCATCCCCTTTCCAGTGGGATCATGCTTCTACCCATTTCCACAGCTAGGTGAACTGGAGCACTGGGAGGTTAAATGATTTGCTCGAGGGCACACAGCCAGTTTGTGGCTCTAGCTCAGTTCTCAGGCCGGTGCTTTAACCACTAGGACCACATTGCCTCAATTCTAGATTAACTAAATACTATTCTTTTGTTCCCTCTGTCCCCCACCCTGACAGTTGGATTGCCCTGAATACATTTTTTCCTCTGGTAGGAGGTTAGCTAGTAACCTACATTTACTACCAAATGCAGCTCCTTAATCAGTCCCAAGGAAATGTGTGGATGCTGGACAACCCATATCCTCCCTCCTGGGGAGAGCTCAGCACCCCAGGGAATGCTAACTACGTTTAATAGTTTTAATTTTTTGAGGCTTCAGCCCATCCTGAACCCATCCCTCTTCGGCAGCTAAAAGCTTCTGCCTTGGGCTCACTGGTAGCCAAATGTATTGACTTAGTGCAGACTTGAGCCTTGGCTGGGGTAAACTGGCAGGTTTCATTCACTTCTTCATTGTCAATGACAGTTTTGTACCTGCCCTCTCCCTCAAGCCTCTGTCATTCAGCAGCCCCACTGCGTGAGACATCCAAAGCTGGTCACTGCTCTGTCAGAGTTTGAGCAGCTCTGTGATGGGACAGTGGGAAGCTAGGTCGGAGCAGGTGAATATCCCATGCTGCCCCGACTCCTCTGGCCCCAGGTGGCAGTCCTGCGGTCAGGACATGAACCTGTTTCTCCTACATGGTAATGTAAGATAACATGTGAAAAGGGTATGGGAGAATGGTATCGGGTAGCAAGCCCTTGGAGACTGAGGTCAGAGCAGGATGAAGGGTGAGTGGCCTGCTCCTTGGCTTAAAATTCTGATACCCACATGCTGCAGCTGTACCATCGGGCTGGAGAAGTTTGTGGTTGTACATGCACTTGAAAGCTTTCATTTGGAAACTGGAAAGCAGCAGGGGGCAGAATTGGCCGATTGGGGCATGTTAAGCAGTGGTCAACACCATATACTATTGAAGCTGTGGGATAATTCATTTCCTTAGCATCTCACTCTAGAAAACGCCATGGGTATGCTGCAGGGTTAATGTTCCTCCTAGCTAGCACTAAATAAAAGGTTTTTGTCAGGATTGTGTATTCTGTCAAATTGATATAACCTCAGTTATCTGCACAATGTACACTGTATTCAGTCTTCCTATGACCACCTTACCCCCCCCCCACCGTTCGCAACTGGAAATTAGCCTCCTGGGCTCTGTTTGTTTACCTGGTAAAATAAACAAACATACAGTAGCCATGTAAAATGCAAATGGCCCCACCTTTTTTGTTTTAATTAAATCCAGCTCCCCTCCCCCATAGGTCTGCCATGAACTGTATTTTGCCGCCGCTGACTGTAACTCCGAGCGCTTGTTCTCTTTTCAGTAGCTGGAAGCAGTGAGCCCTACATGCCCCCTGGACAGATGCCGAACAGTGGAATGCAGGACATGTACAGCCGAGCTCCTTCTGGAGGAATGCCCAGTATGGGCATGGCCCAGCGGCAGCCATTTCCATATGGAACTGGATACGACAGAAGGTGGGTCCGACTCCGGAATAGGTTGCAGTCCATCGTACTGTATGTTCAACCTACCACGTGACTTTAAATGCATGTGTGCACGCCGCTGTAAGATTTTGTAAAATAGTTTGTGAGTTCCTGCTTTGTTCTGTTTGTTTCTTTCTAAGCTGTTGCACCAGGTGCACCTTTCCAGTAAGCGGCGTCTGCATTCATAATAGATGAAGTGTCGCAATGAATGCTGTAGTTCTAGGGACATGGATATGTTGTTCATCCACACTGTCTGGCAGGTTCCTTGCGCTTTAAATCTTGCGGAAGGTCTTCAAGCTGGCTCCTCCACCCACCGGGTGGTAAAACTCTCGGCTCCGCCCCATGGCGTAGATCTTCCTTACGGCTTGGAAGCTCAGGTTCCCTCCTTAACGCCTCTGCGATAAGACTGGTTCCTAGTTCTTGAATCTTGAAATCAAAAGTTTTTGCTAAAAAGACTTTGGTCTTCTCTCCCTCGTGGCTGCGATGGACAAATCGACTCCCGGTTTCTGGAGATGCCCTTGCGAGCAGAAGATGTCTCGGACGGATCCGCACTCCACGTGCGTCTACTGCTTAGGCCTTGAGCACGACCCGCAGGCTTGCGACCTGTGCTCTTCTTTTACGGCCTACGTCCTCGAAGACCGTGCTGCCCGTTTACTGCTGGGGCGTCCCGAGAAAAGATTTCCTCCGGTTAAGTCTAAAGAGGCCCGGTTGGCGGTGTCCGCGGCGGCGGGCTCGGCGGATCAGCTCGAGCAGATGATCGCCCTCGAAGAGGAGGCGGCGCGGGCCGCTTCTACCTCGGCTGCGGCATTTGTCCCGCTCTCTCTCGGTGCCTCGTATTCGTCTTCTTTTAAGGAGCTTTGTCTGACCCTCTCGACGAAAGGTGAGGGTCCAACTTCTTCTGGACCTTTTCTCGGTCAAAAGAGCAAAAGTAAGTCTCACCGTCGGCGCTTTGGGGCGGAAAGATCCCCTCCCCAGTAGTAGGCAGTCGACTTCGGTCTACCCTCGGCCCGGCCACTGGCTTCCGCGGTGTCCCCGTCAGGCCAGTTGGCCGAGACTCCCGTCAGCGGTCGAGATTTTCTTGACCCGTTGGACGGGTTGTCGGCTGGAGAAGCTGAGAATCCCTCTCCTGGTTCCCCGGTGTGAGTTGAGGGTCCCGTCGGCTCATCTGTGCCTCCAGTTCCGAGCCTGGTGGAATCGACCCGAACGAGGGTGCCGATTCCCGACACCTCCCGCACTGTCCCGGCTAGCGAGTTCTCGATCTCGAGACATCTTCGCCAGTCCAGCCAATCCGCCGCCGCCGGCGGTCTCGATCTCTGCACCACGGCCAGCGGCGCGCCCGCTCTCCTCCTCCTCGGGCGAGGGGAGACTTGGCGCAAGTTGCATCCGGAGGTATGAGGAACTCATGTGGCAACAGCTCCTTCTGAACGAATAAGCCACCCAGTCGTCTTCCCCGGCCATTAAGTGGCTGTCACCAGAGCGACTGAAACAACCCCTCGTTGTAGCCGAGGAGCCTGTTCCCAGGCCGGTTGTTTGGCCAATTCCAGCTCCCCACCAATTCTGGTGGAACCTCCGCCTCCACAGCGTTATTTGGGACTCGACCAAAATTCAGTCCGCTCGGACTGCCCATAGGCTGTCTGTCACCCTCACTCCCGATAAGCCTCTGCAGGTGGAGGTGGCTCAGGCCCGAGCAGCTCTTTGAGGACTCTTCAGTCCGAGGATGATTCTCCCTTTCTCCAAGCGAATGGACTTGGGTCCTCAGGAGGACAGTCGGTGGGCGATAGCCCTTCGTCCTTCCTAGGATTGCTTCGGCTCATCTCGGAGTCCACCGGGATGAAGCTCGAACCCGTTTCTAAACGGGCCAGGTATCCCCTCACGGAGATTCTGGACCGAGGGGATTCCCCACGGAGGCCTTTCCGGTGGCCAAGGCCATAGTGGGTCCGGCCTTGGAGCTTGGCAGCGCCCTGCTTCCTGCCCTGCGCCTTCGGCCAGGATGGCCAGGAAGTATGCGGTCCCTACCGGTTCCCTGTCCGGTTTCTCAGAACACCCCTCTGCTGAGGGGTTGGTTACCGACAGCGTTTTCCGGCACGCCAGGAACGCCAGGGATGTGGACAAACCTCCCGACAAGGAATCCAAGAAATTGGATTATGCCGGGCGAAAAGTCTATGCTGCGTCCTCTCTCGGCCTTCGTCAGGCCAGTTCGGCCGTCCTCATGGCACATTTTTCTCATGCCCTGTTGGGCTCCCTGGATGAGATCGTCCCTCATCTTCCCGCGGATCTGCAGACTACGGTCAGGCAGGTGCGGGACCAGGGCAGGGCAGTGGCCAAACAGCAGCTCCAGACTGCTTTAGACATTGGGGACTCATGTGCCAGGTCTGTGGTGGCCGCAGTGGCCATGCGTTGTCGGGCTTGGCTGAGGATATCCACCTTTACTTCGGATACCCAGCACAAGTTGGCGGATGTTCCCTTTTTGGGGACTGACCTCTTCGGCCCTGGGGTGGAAGGTCACCTGCAGAGGATCGAGAAGTCCAGTGCTACCTTGGACTCGGTCTCTTCCGCTCAGAAGGACAAAGGCCGCAAGCCTCAGCCTAAGCCCTTTCGTCCTTCTGCGCCCCGCCCGGCCCAGCAACGTCAGGGCCAGCAGGCTCGGGCTTGGCATCCCAAACCCAAGCCGTGGCTTCCTCAACAGGAAGCAGGAGGTAAAGGCCCAGGAGGTCCCTCGGCGGTCCCTCCTCCAAGCCTGCCCAGTGAGCTGAGGGGGTGTCTCGCTCCACCGTCACCTCACCCCTGGTTCCCCCATGGGGAGGCGGCTCCCGACACTTCCTTTCCCGCCTGGTCCGTTATTACCACGGACAGATGGGTACTAGAGTGGTGGGAAAGGCCTGCCTCTAGAATTGAGCAGGCCCCGCCCTTCAAACCGTCGCTTACCGGGGGCCTGTAGGTCCAGCCTCACTGTCGGCTCATCGGGCATCGCCTTCCTCCTCCTCCAAAAGGAGGTGATCAGGAGGTAGCGGACCTCCCCTCAGACCCGGGTTTGTGTCCAGGTGCTTCCTGGTTCCGAAAGCAGACGGGGCTGGCGCCCCATTCTCGACCTACACGACCTGAACAAGTTCTAAGGTCTCGAACCTTCAGGATGGTCACTCCAGGCAGCAGATAATACCATCTCTGGAACCACGGCGTGTGGTTCTGCTCTCTGGACCTGCAGGATCGTTCTTTCCACGTCCCTATCCGTCCGTCACGCCGGAGATTCGCCTCGCTTCGGCGGAGGGATCCCTCTTCAGTTCCGAGCCATGCCCTTGGCCTGTCTTCAGCTCCCAGGGTCTTCACCAAATGCATTGCAGTGGTGACAGCTTTCCCTACGCGCGGGGGGTCGGGTGTACCCTTACCTGGGCGATTGGCTGATAGCAGCCCCTCCAGACAGGAGGTGAGCGGTCCAGAGATCTGGCCTCCAGGTTTGCTCTCAAGTCGGCCTTCTCATCACGAGGTCAAGTCGAACTCGAGTCAAAGCAGGTGATTCTGTTTATCGGGGCAGAGCTCGACTCTCTTGAGCCAGAGCACGGCTCGCGCGGACAGGGCCGAGGTTCTTACCTCCTTTGCCCAGTCATTTCTGGTTGAGCAATCGCGCCCTGCCGGGACTTCCCTGCCTCCTGGGTCTCATGGCGGCCTGTACCAGCGTGGTCGTTGAGCGCACGCTGGCACATCGCCCCTTCAGTGAGGTCTGGCCAGCCAGTGGTCTGGCAGCTCGATCCATTGGATCAGCTAGTGATGGTGACCCAGGAGATGTGGAGCGGCTCTCCGGTGGTGGACCGTTCCATCTCATCTGCAGAGGAGCATCCGTTTGTCGCCCGAGCTGGCGCACGTCTCTATCGACCGATGCCTCTCTGATGGGTTGGGGTGCCCATCTGGGGTGCCCATCTGGGAAACACCGAGCACATGGCCTCTGGTCCCCTGGGAGTCCCGATGCCACATCAACCTGCTGGAGCTCGGCGGTCCGCCTAAGCTCTCACGCCTTTGCTCCGTTTCTCCGGGGTCAAGTGGTACGGGTCAGGCGTACAATACCACGACCATGTACTACCCTAAACCGCCAGAGGCGGGCCGCGTTCCATGCTTCTATGCAAGGAAGCTCTCCGCATTTGGTCACTGTAAGCAGCCTGGAGGCCGCTCTCCTAGCCATTCATGTGGTAGGAGCCTCCAACACCCTGGCCGATGCCCTGAGCCGGATAGGGGCTGCATCTCACGAGTGGTCTCTCCTGCCAGAGGTAGTACAAGATCTGTTCTCCCACTGGGGCACCTCAGGTGGACCTGTTTGCCTCAGGGAGGAGAAGCTGAGGCTGTTTCATGCCGGCCCCCCTCAGCAGGGCTCGCTGCAGGGGGATGCCTTCTCGAGGCTGTGGACCCCGGGCCTCTTCTACGCCTTTCCCCCATTTCCCTTGATTCACAAGGTGCTTCTCAAGGCAAGGAAGGACAAGGCGCAGGTGATTCTGATAGCCCCAGACTGGCCCCGCCAGTTCTGGTACCCAGATCTCCTCAGCCTCAGCTCCAGGCTCGCAAGGCAGCTTCCAGCTCGCCTGGACCTGCTCTCAGTCAATCAGGGGAAGGTGTTCCATCCGGACCTTCAATCCCTGCACCTGACGGCCTGGTTCCTGTGCGGCTAGAGTTCCAGGCCTTGGGTCTTTCCGACGAGGTCCTCAATGTTGTTGAGGCGTCCCGTAAGGAGTCGACCAGGAAATGCTGTGCCTTCAAATGGAAGAGATTTTCCATCTGATGTCAGGGCAAGGACTTGGACCCTTCCTCCTGTTCCTTGGCAAGCATTTTGGACTATTTATGGTCCCTTTCTAGTCAAGGGCTTAGGTCGACGACCCTAAAGGTGCACCTGGCAGCCATCTCTGCTTACCGGGCGGGCGGGGAGCAGTCTGTGGCGCAGGAGAAGGTGGTCTGGCGCTTTTTCAAAGGCCTTGATCACATTTCCCCTCCGGTGCGAGAACCTCCATCTCCGTGGGATTTACTGCTGGTACTGGCAAAGCTCATGGGCAAGCCATTCGAACCAATGCACAGGTGTGAACTCTCTCACCTGTCGTGGAAGACCGCCTTCTTGGTGGCTATCACGTCAGCCAGAAGGATGGGAGAACTCCAGGCGCTCTGCATCGAGTCTCTTTACCCGGTCTTCCCCAGGGACAAGGTTGTCCTCCTTCACAAAATTCCTTCCGAAGGTGGTGTGGAGTTTCACCTTAACCAGGTGTTGACTCTGCGGTGTTCTACCCCAATCACACCTCAGAGGCCGAATACAGGCTCCATACTTTGGACCTAGAAGGCTCGGCCATTATTATAAGAGCGACGGCTGAAATTGGGAGAGGTTCGCCAGCGTTTGTCACTCACGCTGAAGCCGCACCTGGCAGACCTGCAGCCAAGCGGACGATAAGCAGGTGGGTCACCTCCTGCATAGATCTCTGCTATAAGTTGGCGGGCATGGAGCCTCCCAGAGGAATAAGAGCTCATTCTACCGTCATACTGCTGCATCGGTGGCTGCTTCCAGGGGCGTCCCTATCCAGGAAATCTGCAGGGCTGCTACCTGAAGTCAGCACACACCTTCATTACCCATTACCACATCGACCTTGAGTCCACTGGATGCTGGTTTTGGGGCCTCGGTTCTCCAGTCTTTATTCCCTAAGTAGGGGTGTGCGCTTTGCCTCCCTCCTCCCGGAGAACTGCTAGGAGTCTGCCAGACAGTGTGGATGAACAACATATCCATGTCCCTAGAAATACAGGTTACCCACCTGTAACAGGAGTTCTAGGAATGGTATATGTTGTTCATCTGTTCCGACTTTCCTCCTGGCTTGACGCACAACCTGAGCTTCCAGCGGCCAGATCTGGCGCCATGGGGCAGAGCGTGAGTTTTACCACCGGGTGGGTGGAGGAGCCAGCTTGAAGACCTTCCGGCAAGATTTAAAGCGGCAAGGAACCTGCCAGACAGTGTGGATGAACAACATGTACCATTCCTAGAACTCCTGTTACAGGTGAGTAACCTGTATGTATTCCCCCGCCCCCTTGGAAACTGAGCACTGTACCTCCCCAAAGTGCTTATCACTCATCTGCCTGAGAAGTTGAGCGCGGCACTAACCTAGGTCTCCCCAGTGGCAGCACAAAATGCTGCCTCTCTACTGTGGGGTCGGTCAGGTCAGTTTAGGTACTTACAGCAGCAGTGCATGTTACCCTGAAAATGCTGAATCTGTAGCTTTTTATTCTTTTTTAGATTGCCCCTTTTCTCCCACCTTGTAAGACGCCTGTTTTCTGCATTTTGAGTCTGCTTTAGTATTGCGTTTTAAATTTGAAATGAATAAAGGAACTCTCCTTTCTATATGGCTATCCACAGGTTTTCATTAGCACTCTCCACTGTAATTGAACAACCATTGTTTGAAAGAAAATACCACAAAAGGAACAGCTCTCCTCAGTCACTACAAAATTCATGATTAGCACTTTAAGAAGAAAGTAAAAAACATTTTTAATTATCTTGAAATGCTTCTTTTGTTGTTGTTCTCTTTAAGTTATTCTTATGCCCCTTCTCTGGGTTGGATCAGCCCAACCCTCTTAAGTATCAAATGCTTTCCCATTTCTTGTCCTCTGACTTAACCCCAAGGCAGGACCTGGCATTCCCAGCCCCTGCTGATGTGGAGACGGGTGCAGTCCCTGGTGGAGGAGAGGCTAGTGGCAGGAACGTAAGCTCAGGCGGGCTGCTGGTCATTACACGAGAGCATATTTCCTCTGTTTTCTGTTGACCGCTTCCTCATATAAAATAAAATACCAAGGGGGCTACATAGGGACAGGATGCGCATGCTGTCAAGGGTTGAGCCCATTTTCTTAAGTTCAGTGAACCAGTTATAACATCTGGGTCGGACAACCCTTTGAAAAGTTCACATGGTTTGCTGAAAACAAGAATATTGCATCAGAGATATTGTTTACTGAGAAAATAATGCTTAAATGCGAATAGTGGCCATAACTTTCTTTTAATAAGTAACACACATGGCAGAAATACATAGCGTAATGGTAATGAAACAGAAGGGACAAATGTTAATTATATACAGTACATATAATACTACCCCTTAACATGTGCAATAGCCTGCAGAGTTCTGAATGACAGGAGAGGAGGCAGTACCCCCAACTGCACTGACACTCCATTATTAGCAGTGCAAACCCATTCCCTATTTCATATCCGCAAAACACGGATTTTGGCTGTGAAGTTGCAGCGGCCCTCGGCTGCTCAGTGCAGTCTCAGAAGAGAGACTGTAACCTACAGTAAGGTGAATCACTACAGTATGGTTTTATCAAAAACTCAAATAATGGCTAGTTTACCTTCCCAGGCAGGCAGCTTCTCGGCATGAGTTGAATGCCCCAAAGGGTAGTAATTGTGTCCGCTGCTGTTCAAAGCGGAACATATTAACTAATTAGCAGGGAGCGCCACCAGGCGTGCGTTCTCTTCGATGTAAACTACAGAGTTGCTGTTGAAATGCTGAGAGACTCACAACCAGCACAGCAAGAGAGACCATTTTAAAAAGAAAAACATGCAAGTCCTAGGGCATCATGCACTCGGGAGATGATGCAGAAGTTGGATTAGGCTCTTCTAATTCATGTTGTTACAATGTGGCTTTCAGCTAAAAGGATATGCAGGCAGTTCATTCCGAGCTCAACAGAAACTAGCCAACAACCTGATGTTAGTGCTTAGGAGATTAGCTGTGCAGAGCCTTCAGAACTCGCATGCTAACAGGATGTCCACTGATTGCTGTAGTAGAACTAGGGTTACAGGCTAGTAACATCTGTATTTCATGCACAGTTACTGGAAAACAAGTTATTTTGTCACACTTTTTTGACAGTTTAAAGCAGTGCACACAAACGTTTTCTTTCTATGTATATTCTACCCAGGCAGCCCTTCTTGCTACAGGGGTATACCTCAGTTGGATGGAGGGGCCCGGTCATCATAAAAGATAGGTTCAGGTTTTTCTTCTAGGTTTTTTCCCCTTCCTTCCCTGGCATGGGCAGTGCCTCTGCAGGCCTTATACATAGCTTCACTCTGTGGCAGGGTCACGATCCCTGGCCCAGCCACAGGGGTTGCTTTGTTGGCGGAACCCACTGCCAACCTTCCCTGGCCCCCCCGGACAGCAGCGCTCTCTTGGTCTGACCTGCCTCCCGATGTGACACCTTGGATCCGCTCCCAAAGCCAGGTTGTCTGCAGGGTAGTGCAACGTTTTACCACCGGGCCATCAGGGTAAGTTTTCTTTTTCATCTTTAGTCATGTTTATGGTATAGTACACGTAAATAGAAAGTTCCAACTCGGCCAACCTCGGAAGAGAAAAAATTTAGAAAAGGGAGTAAGTAGCCAGTACCAATCAGGGCAGATAGCGGAAAGAACAAATTGGAAACGTAAGCCAACTCACCGGGTTAAGTTTAAAACAATTTATTTGCGGTACTGATGTCAAAGAACAACCAGCACGTCAGCTGACTTACACCTACAAATACGTTTCAGATCTTAACTCCTTCTTCAGGGTAACACTGGCGGCTTGTACTAATGTTTTTTTTTTTTATTAAACATAAACAGTTTTAAGTACTTCTCAGTGTTTTTGGACAGACAAGTGAGGCTATTTATCAATTCTCTTATATACACTCACATCATTAAGTACTGTTTAGAATTATGAAATCAGTTGCATCTCACTCCCACACCTCTGCAAAAATAGCCATGTAGATGGTTTCTAAATTCTACGAGTGTAATAATTTTTTTTGAAGAAAATATTTGTTGTCATGTGTTAGTTCTATTTAGAAAATGGTGAAAGAGTGTCCTCGATGCTGATTGGCTGCAAATGCCAATCTGCCGGGCCGGTATGAGACAATAGAGACCGGGAAATAACAAGTCCCAGTCTCTGTCACCTCATAACGTTCTAAGTAGTACATGGCTAGTAGAACGTTAGAAAGCAAAATCCACCATGTTGTCTTTCTTACTTAGCGAGGAACCAACCCCAAACTGTCAACATCCGGTCAACATTCAGCGGGACTTAGTGACTGAATACCCCTAAAGCTCCAGAACTTGTACAGTTGATCAAATAAAAATAAATCAATACGTGATAACCACTACAATCGCTTTATCCCCACTATTCACTGGCATGCATCACCGCTCGGCTCTGTTCTGCTGCTGATGTATTGAAGGTATTTTCCTTTCGGCTTTGCTTAGGATCTCCTCTCACTGCCAAGCTCACTTTTTTCAGTAGTAATGGCATTATGAGGCTCTGCAGTGAAGGGACTGATCTCCCAAGTTTGCTCTTAATGCAGGCTTCAGGCAACAGAAGAAAAAGTTGTTTTTTAAATTAGTAGCGCTAGCCCAAGCCCATCGCGTGCTCTACGCTACCGGAAAAAGCTGCTCTCAGCTCACCATGGTTTTGCCCCTCTCGGTAAGTGAGGCAGCCCTAACACACAAACCAGCAAACATCAGCCTCAAAATTCCCGATACTCATTCATTATTTTAGTTTAGTAAAACTGTGCTTGGGATCAGTGGCTTCACAGCAGTCCCGTACAGCACCAGCAGTTACCGCTTGTCCTCGCTGCTGAATATCCCAAATGCCAGCATTCTAGTCTTAAAAAAAAAAAAGATCTTACTGAGAGTTAAAGCTGTCAGATACTCTTTTCCATAATAGTCGCTGTGCCTCCATCTCCTACACACTCCTTGCTCACAAGTGAAAATGAAAGCCGTCAGTAATATCGGCTTCAAGGCAGTGTCTTCTCATGTCCTCGGACTCCAGGCTAACACCAGCTTCACTGATTATCCTATTCTCTGCTCACTACAACCACCGCTATTTTGTGTGTGTGTGTGTGTGGAGAGATGTCGCTGAGGCACCTCACTCACAGGGCAGCAGCTGGAAGAGGGCACAATAAAACATCAACAAAATTCAATCCTTAACAGTAAAAAAAAAAAAATGCTTTAAAACTTGAGCCCAGTGACAGTGTGTGTGTGTGTGTGTGTGTGTGTGGTGTGTATGTGTAAAATCATGGCAACTACCTCCAAAGTCACAACTAAATATAATTATAATGCAGGCGGAGGAACTATTTTATTAGAGAACTAACTTTATCCTAATTTTCATTAACATTTTTTTATTAAACTTATTTTTTTACAGTACCATTTTTCTAAAGCGCAATAATACCCTCAAGCGTGGGCGATATTGTGCTATACCGAACCTTCCAGGGCTATAAGGCCCTCTCGCCTGCTGCAGCCGGACCTCATTACGCCTCTAGGGCGGTCCGTATAGCAATACACCGCCCTGTTGGATTATTAAGCTACTATGCCATCATCAGAAATATATAAATATATATACACACATATACAAATCCTTGTTACATGCACTTGTCCTGTACAGTAAATTTCATGCATTGGTATTCATCACATAGATCACTCTAAATTTTTACTTGGAACAGTTTTCCTTCAGTAGCTAAATACCTCAGTTTTATACTAATTTCCTCATAAGCTTACCTAGTAATACACAAATATGATACCTTGGCAGCATGCTGATATTTATTCTAGTTTTCTTTCAAACTAATGCAGTCCGTAACTTTCATAAATACACAATACTGTATTCCCTTAACTCGCTGTTTTCTTTATAAATGCATGCATTTGGAACAATTTAATCCCTTAACAGTACTCTTTCCAAAATGCTTGCTTTAAAACCATTCGGTTCACATTTTATATCTCCAAATGTTTTACAAAACTGTACCCTGGTTTTAGTATATGGATGCACAGCCTGTCTGAATGCAAGATTTAAATTCCTTATCAACGCTTTTTGACCTCAAAGGGTTAGCCTTGTCCCTCGTTTTATTGCCACAAAACATCAGTGTGCCTCTGTGGACACATTTATCACATATGGTCCACAGAATACCCCCATATATACCATAATCGAGAATGCTTACCAATTTTTGTAGTTTTCACAATCTTTTATTTTCCCTCGTGTTCCCCATAAGTACACTGTACACCAGAAGCATAAGCAAGATGAGAGCGTGCATTTGACACTCGTGGCTGGCACAAACATTGAGATGGTGACTCCTTTCAAATGCATTTATGTCTTTCCCAGCACTCGTTTCAGTTAAAAGAAAAAAACAGCAACTCTAGTACAGCGTTTGAAAATCGTGCTGAGTTAAACTTTTCAGTATGGCCATGTGCAAAATTGATGTTTGTGCCAGCGCTAGATGTCAGATGCACGCTCTCATCTTGCTTATGCTTCCAGTGCACAGTGTACTTAGGGAACCCGAGGGAAAGAAAGATTGTGAAAACTACAAAAATTGGAAGAATTCTCGATTAGGAATATATAGGGGTATTCAGGACCATATGATCACTGTGTCCACAGAGGCAACTGATGTTTTGTGTAATAAACGCTGAGGACAAGCTGTTGCAATGCTCCCTTTAACATGACACAAGTCATTTTCTATATGTTAACCTTTGTGTTTGTCTTTTTTTTGGCTTCTATGAAAAATAAAGTAAGAAAAATGTTTTTGGAGTACAGGCTATTTATAACTGCTGGGTTTGTGGTGATGAAGCTAGAAAATAAATTTCTGAAACTCGCTAAATGTTTCTCCGATATGCAGCACGGCCCCCTGCTCTCTCTCTCTTCACGGGGGCAACGTGTGCTTGTTCTGCTCACCATCTTATAGTGAGCCTAGGACCGGGAGTCAGGTGCAAACATGCACTTTTACCTGCTTGATGTCATCATGTCCTGCGATGCACGTTTTAGTACTGTAATACCTAGGTACGTGCCCGACCTGCACAAAGTGCAGCACCTAGCCCAGGCAACCATTGCTAGGTGTCCCAGGTACACACATCTCCTGCAGCTTATCCTTCTTAGTTTATATGACTTCTATTTCATATGATATTTCAAACTGACTATTGGAGATCTCTATATGCCTAACTGGATTAATCCCCTTTCCCTATTTATTTATTTATTAGCTTTTGATGACCGGGTAAGTACATTAGACAATAACCCTGCCTATTTTCGGGTACGACCCGGGAGAGTACAAAGTAAAATCTTACAGTCACAGGTAGCATACAGTGGAACAAGACCGCTTTGAACAGGTATTCAGGCAGGGATAATTGGAAGAGTATACATAACAAGCAGATCCATCCATGCCGGGATGAAATGTGGGCAAGTCTGGTGATACACTTGGAGCATAGGGAAACAGTAGTCCAGGCAAGCAAAAGTAAGAGCAGAATGTCAGGCATGGTTAGTTATAGTCACAAATGCCAAGCGCATGGAGGCGAGAACAAAGTGCAGTTTTAAAGGACAAGGAGACAAGGAGCACTTTAAGTGGGAGGCAGGAATTCCAGAATTTAGGAGCAAAATGAGGAAAGCTTGTTCTCCGTTTTAGTTGAGCAGAATGGGACAGAGACAGACTGATTTTCTAAATCCTGAGGTCAGTGATCATATAAACAGTGTGATGCAGTCACACCACCCTGTCAGAAGTGGTCTAGGGGTGTGTTTTTTTTTTGGTGTTAAGCAGGGGGGCCTGTAAAATGCAGGTAGGCTGGACTGCAGTGTGCCCAGTCACCCAGAATATTACATGTATTTGCAATCGGTTTAAATAAGTTTCGTCCCATGTCGAGGTAACTGACTGAATAATATTAGTATACCCTTGGGCAGTACAGAATGGCTGGGTTGGGAGGGATTTTGTGGCTTTGCCAGGTTTTCAGTTGTTTATAATACAAACTGTATTGATGAGATCGATTGCCAGTCTATGGCATCATTGAAGCCATATCGTGGATCAATTGCCTGAAATCCAAATCTATCTGTGTAGAAAGCTTCACAAGTTAACAGCTTTATCTTTTTTTTTTTTTGCACATTATTTGTTTATCTGCCTCTTTGTCTTGACCGGCCTTTCCATTTGGGCCACCAGGGGCACTCTTGCTTCCCCCAAGAACCCCCATCGCCAACTCCTGCCTCACATTCCAGCCACTCTACAGGGTAACCCAACATATCCCTTCGTTGGACGGGCCCTCTCCTTTCAGAGAGAAAGTCCTTACAGCTTACCTTTCTTGGCCCTGGGTGCTACTGAGGTCCGTCCCGGCTGTCTGGGGGCTCTGTGGTGGTGAGGGTCCGGGTGGCCGTCATCCGGTCAGTGGAGATGCCATTTTTTCCCTGCTTTTCTTAGCCCCTGTGTAGCACTGCTTCTGCAGTGCTCCCGGTCTCCACTGGGGTCTGCTGTAGAGTGAGGTACGCTCCCCAGCTCTCCCCAGGAGAGGAGAGGAGAGCAGTCCTTCGGATGCTCAGTCCTCTCGTTCCCCTGCCGACCCCCAGCATCCCGAGTCTGTTTCTGAACCCGGGTTGCCGGCATGACGCGAGGTGTGGCGTGCAGCGCCTCAGCCTTCTGTGCCACTGGGCCGGCCCAACAACTTTTTCTTAAAATCATTTAAAGGGATGCCGTCAACCTTTTTTAGCATCATATGTTTTTTTTCGGTAAAAACCCACATTTTATGATTGCTTACCTTCTCTAAAATGATTTGAAGTTGTTGGTCGTTTTATCTGCCTCTTTGCTTATTAGAACTGAAATGCATGCAAATGTATAGCTATACCCTACCTTGTTTTGTGTCAGATCCTTGATCTACTCTTATTGCATACTTTCTGACAGTTGAAACACCCCTAAACAGTGCAGCCACTCATGATGCAATAGTCTCACTAAATAGTTGGTGGTTTGACTGTTTCGGGGGGTGTTCCTAAGTCCAAGAAAGATGCAGTGGGAGTTAATTAAGGAATGTAAACAAGTTCTTATGTGAACCATAATAGTGGGCAGTCTGTTTTTCACTTTTTTTAAAGAAAAAAAATCAGAATCAAGCTACCCGCTACATGAGCAGTCTCTACAGAATGTGGACAATCATAACACATGTTTTTTAAACTAGGGCCACTTTGAGGCCCAAAGGGATTGACAATGTCCCTTTAAGGGGGTGAATAAAATAACATAAATGTTGCATTTTAAGGAAATGTACACTGTGTGCTTTAAAGCAGCAGTGCACCAACAAATATTTTCCAGAAAAGCCAGTTTCAGCTACAGTTACTAAAAATATTAGCATACCTGTCAAATCTATTTTTCTAGGTACCTCCCATACTATGTACCCGAGTTTTGTTTTATTTTCTCTATCACTAACACTTAGCAGGTCTACAGTGGAATTTCTGAGCCAAATGTCACGGCTGTCTCTTTTCTTATGGAAAAACTACATCAAAACATTTATAAAATGCTTGAAAGTTTGGTGAAAATCAAGTTTTACCACCAAATATAAATAGAAGGTGCTTGGAATCTTTTATAGTGGAAAAAGGGTCACATTTTGTGCCCAATTTCATTGCACTGCTGCTTTAAAGAACTGCAGAAATCATGGAAATACTGCAATATTCCTTCCCATTAACATAGTTTGTGGCCCAAACGAGCGATTTTTGTGTCTTATTCTGCTCAGTTGTGTTCTCGTATTTCTGCCAAATTATATGTTTCTTAATGTAGTAATACAAAAGTTAGGACAACTTTTCTCTTTTACTAATCTGCTCTTTGCAGGCTTATGTTTGTGCAAAGTGCTCCATTTCCATAGCCTATGTGAATTTCCCAGTAGAGCGGTCAACCTAGAAATGTTGTATTGGGTTCATAGATATGAAAAAAGAGAGCAACCATGGGCAGCATCTCTGTCCCTCAAAATGTACTTTGGTAGGGTTGAAATTTACCGCTGAATCATGACTTGTTACATGGACTCATTCTAAGCCCTTAGCAATTTTTTTTTTTTTGAACTTTATTAGTTTACAAGTAAACATAGTTACAATTACCATACATTAGATATCACATTTCTGTATGTATGGAGCCATCCAATGGTATAGACAGTTGTTAGCCTAAACATATTCGTTACGGATATGGGGGTAGCTCATAAGCACTGTTTACTTACAACAGAGGTAAAAGAATAGCTACACCTTACAAGACAAGGTGGTCGGTCCAGATCAAACAGTTTTGAAAACAAAATTAAGAACCAACAACCTATGCTGATTTGAGCCCATTTCCAACCATTTTAAGGTTAAAAAAAATGAATATCCCTCATAAGCTTCTGACGATATCTAATATGTAGTAAAGAAGAAAAACACCTAGCAACATGATCCAGTTACTACTTTGACTATTATTGACTAAATAGTACTTCAGTTTTTAAAGTTCAATAAGTGAACAAATGTGGTATATACTACTAATCCAGGGATAAACCTATAACAGAATTAACTCATCCCGAACTTGAAATAGCAGACAGGACCCACAATACCAAAGTTCAGTCATGAACTTAATGGCAGCCGACTGTGCAGCTCACCCAAGCCAAGTATCCGTTTCATCCTCCGACCCGGATTTCATTGCCCTAGCATGAGGAGCCTCGAATTCCTGCTGGATTTTTTCCACTCGTTTACTGGCCTCCACTGTGTCAGTAAACTGAAAAGGTATGACCCTGTAGTAGATCCTTAGGCATGCCGGCATTAATAGAGAGTGTGTCACTCCTAGACTTTTCAGTTTTGCCCAGACCCCATCAGACTTTTACGTTGGGCCTGGGTGACGTTTGCCAGCTCTGGGAAGAGATGCAGAGTACTGTATATCCATTATAGTTGAGGTGGTCTGTGTTCCGGCGGCCTTCATAATAGGTCCTTGGTCTCCGCTCCATAAGTGATCAAAGGACTGTGCGTGGAGGTCTCACTGTCGTCTGCCGAATGAGGAGTAATCCTGTAGGCTTTCAGAAACAGAGTCCCCAATTCTAGGTCCAGATGCAGCATACCAGGTAGCCAATCCCACAGAAAAGATAGGTCGTCTGGCTCCTCAACCCCCTTCAGGTAATCCTTCCAGCCACACATTAGGGCTCGATTGACATTCTCCAGCAATACTGAAGCTGAGTATTTTCTTGTACCAGCTTCATGGTGGTAGATATGGCTTTTGTTGCTAGGTTCTCCGCCTTAGCTGCTGTTTTCACGGCATGTTCTATTTTAATATCTTGTTCAAAAAATTGCTGGAGCAATGTCTCTACTTTAGTGTCTGTGACCTGCATCGAAACTTGCAGGACCTTCCTGGGAGTTCCACATGGCTCTCAGGTGGTGCAGGAACAGTGGCCTGGTGTGCTACTGGCTGTTGGGATTTAGAGCCGCTTTGAGCATTTTTCTGCGTTTTCCCCACAGTAGAGTTTGGTACCAATCAATTTTACTAAAGTGCCTGAATCCACTGGTATCGAAATTCTGGATCAAAAGCACGGTATATTTGTAATAAAGTATAGTTATTTAAGATATCTCACAGAGCTGGAGGAAGACACGTCAACTTGGTAGTGTGCTCAACAGCACCTCCAGCAAATGTGCTTTGATGGTAAATCTGATCCCATAACTAGGTCCATGAAAATTATGGCATATCCAATCCCATACAAGGACTTTTGTAATGGTGGCGATCTGATCCTATAAAAGGTCTGTTGTAATGTTGGCATATCCAATCCCAGAACAAGGTCTGTTACAATGTTGGCATATCCAATCCCAAAACAAGGTCTGTTTTAATGTTGGTACATCTGATCCCGTAACATGGTCAGTTATAATGTTGGTACATCTGTTCCCATAAGAAGATCAGTTGTAATGTTGGTTCACCTGATCCCATAACATGGTCAGTTCTAATGTTGGTACATCTGATCCCATAACATGGTCATTTCTAATGTTGGTACATCTGATCCCATAACATGGTCAGTTGTAATGTTGGCACATCTGATCCCATAACAAGGTCAGTTGTAATGTTGGTACATTTGTTCCCATAAGAAGATCAGTTGTACTATTGGTACATCTGATCCCATAACATGGCAGTTGTAATGTTGGTACATCTGAACCCATAACATGGTCAGCTTTAATGTCGGTACGTCTGATCCCAGAACAAGGTTTATTGTAATGTCGGTACATCTGATCCCATAACAAGGTTAGTTGTAATGTTGGTATATCTGATCCCATAACATGGTCAGTTGTAATGTTGGTACATCTGATCCCATAACAAGGTCAGTTGTAATGTTGGTACATTTGTTCCCATAAGAAGATCAGTTGTACTATTGGTACATCTGATCCCATAACATGGCAGTTGTAATGTTGGTACATCTGATCCCATAACATGGTCAGCTGTAATGTCGGTACATCTGATCCCAGAACAAGGTTTGTTGTAATGTCGGATCATCTGATCCCATAACATGGCCAGTTGTAATGTTGGTACATCTGATCCCATAACAAGGTTAGTTGTAATGTTGGTATATCTGATCCCATAACATGGTCAGTTGTAATGTTGGTACATCTGATCCCATAACAAGGTCAGTTGTAATGTTGGTACATTTGTTCCCATAAGAAGATCAGTTGTACTATTGGTACATCTGATCCCATAACATGGCAGTTGTAATGTTGGTACATCTGATCACATAACATGGTCAGCTGTAATGTCGGTACATCTGATCCCAGAACAAGGTTTGTTGTAATGTCGGTACATCTGATCCCATAACATGGCCAGTTGTAATGTTGGTACATCTGATCCCATAACAAGGTTAGTTGTAATGTTGGTATATCTGATCCCATAACATGGTCAGTTGTAATGTTGGTACATCTAATCCCATAACATGGTCAGTTGTAATGTTGGCACATCAATCCCATGAACAGGGTCTATTGTAATGTTTACACATCTGTCCCATAACAAGGTCTGTTATAATGTTGCTCCATCCTGTCCCAAATTCCTGTGGTCTGATCAAATTAGCTATATAACCACTTGAGACTGAGCATATTGAGGCCTGGGGTGAAAATATATTCATGCAGCATATAGTTTTGGGATTTTTCAGGCCCTAATGTAAAAATACTTTGGGATCTCCATTTATAAATCATCTACCTGATAGAGAAATATGTGTACAAGAAGACTTGCAAGCACCTGTTTCTGTATTGTTACTGGCATTACCTTATTGAATCAAACAGAAGCAGCCATGGAGGATGGGTGTGTCAAACCCGTTTTCTTTGTCCCTTGATAAGTAATGAGAATCTCAGACTTTGTACCTAGATTCAGTTCACTATCCACATTTCAGCAGTCTTCCACTGAGCATGCTCAGTCATTGGAACAGTCTTCAAGCTCAGCTGCTCCTACCACCCAACCATATGGTCCTTGGGCTCCACCCCACTGCACTCAGAGTATTTATTCTGTTGGAGGGAGCATGTCATCTCCCTCACAGCTCCTGCTAGTGAATGAGGATTCTGCTAGTTTTCAAGTGATTTTCGTGACTTTCTTCAAAGTTCTGCTTCAGTCTTCGAAAAGTTTCTTTACCTTCTCCTGTGGGCTAGCTCCTGTCCGGCCATTGCGCCCGTGATAAAATAGAAGAAAAGCTGGGATTTAAAAGGATGTATATTTTTGCAGGTACTAGATGTTGCAGAGTGATGGCTACAAACCTGAGTACACTGTTCAGACCTAAACCACAATGTGATGCATTTCTGCTGGTGTCAGGCCACTGCATTCTTCAGCCCCGAGTAATGTAAGCAGTGGAGTCTCAGGGGTAAGCCCACAAGGCTCAAGTTGCCTGTCATTGCGAGGTTGGTGGTGCAGTTGCAGGAAATGGAAGTGGCCGACATGGACGTTCTGGTCCTAGAGCTTCTGTCAGTGGAGGAATACATGCTGGACTTGTGTACTGCTTTGGAGGGCAAACTGTCTCTCCACTCTTCAAAAGTGAGTCTCCTTCTCATCAACATGAAAAGAAAGAGAGTAAGTGCTGGTCATGGAATCATAGTCGGTCGAAGACCATTTGTGCTGTCCCAGAACAGAGGCCCAGTGTGGTGTGGTGCCTTCAGAAGAGGTCAAACCACCCATGGAGTTGATCAGTCTGTCAGCAGAGTAGTGTTGTGGCAGTCAACCGAGTTACTGCTGGTCGGTATGATGGTTGAGGCCTTCACCTTCAGGGTGCCAGGAGCTGAATGTACCGACCTGGAATCTCTGATGCTACAGCACCTCATGGTCAACCCTCTAGAACGATTCTTCTCATTCTCAACGTTGATTCTGCAGTCAGTGGAAACATCAGGTTCTTCTTTGTCATCGTTTGGCACCTGCCATAAGTAGACAGTGAATTTGTTGCAAATGGGAGAGGAAGGCCTGGCAGTGTCATTCATCCTTGCCATGGCTCCTCCTTCTGAAAACGACACTGGCCATGTGTCCAGCTGCCCCTTCCCAGGCTCTGCCAACTGTGCCACAACAGTCTATTCTGGTGGAGCCACCACTGACAGCCCATGGTGGGCACTCATGCATGGAGTCAAGGCCCAAGTCCAGACTTCATCTCCTGTCAGTGGTGGTCACCCCATCAGAAACCGTCCGTCCGATTTCATGTTAACCATCAATGCTCCTCTGTCCTGATTTGGATGAGTTATCCATTCTGCTGACCCTGTACAAGGAAAAGCAATCAGCCAATGGACCATTCCTTGTTAATGGATCAGTCCTTATTCTCTGCCCTTATGAACAGAAGTCCATGACTCTGGACATTCCATTTAAGGCAGTCCAGAAGTAGACCTATCCACTAATAGATATTCTTGCATGGGATTTCTCACCAGGGGTAACTCTCTGTATTGCCTCAGCCATCCTAGTTCCAGTGCACTGTGTGTGGCAGCACTCATCTTCCTGACAGACCCTCCCCACGTCGTATGGACCACAAGTATGAGGTCCTCCTGACTGGACTGTTTGATTCTCTGACTCCATGGTTATTGGTGGATGTTGTGTTCTGTAGGGTGAAGGTACAGGGCAAGTATAACGAGCTACTGACCAAAGAGTCGAAGAAGTAGTACTTTCTTGGCAAAAAGGTGTATGGGGATTTGTCTCTTGACATCAGCTAGGCCAGCTGTGTTGCTCTGATGGCCAGTTTTGGCCATGAGTTATTTGATAGGCTTTACAGCTTTGTAGAATTGCTCAGTGAGGAGAGCCAGCCACATCTGCGGGAGATCCGCAATCTGGGGCTTTCCCTGGCCGAGCCTCAGTTGCAGGGGGCCCTGGACTAAGCTGACGTGTTGGCGTGAGTGGTGCTGTTGCAGTGTCTGGCCACCAGTGTGCTTAACTATGGCTTTCACCATTTATGTTTGAGATCCAGCAGGATCCAGCATAAAGGACCTGCCCTTTATGGGGACATTTTCAGCTCGTGGGTCATGGACCATCTCTTGAGTTTTGAGAAGTCTGTCAACCTCGACTTGATGACCACAGTCCAAGCAGCAGCCCAAATCAAGAGCACAGGGACTAAGCTCCTTTCATAGTAGTTCCAGCAGTATCTGCCCCCCCGCCAAGCTTCCTAAAAAGTTGGGAGGGTAAGGTCACTGCAACAGCTGTGGAGGTGGTTCCTCCGGAGGCTAGTCCTCTGGGCCCACATCTAGAGGTAAGAGAAAATGTCTGGAGTAGTGCATTTATGCTTAATTCAAAATGGGGGGGGGTGACGCCAAATAAACTCTCACTGAATGACTTAAGAGCAATTTAAACATCAAATTTACCCACAACTCCAACCCAGTATCAATAGAAATTTTTTTTTTTCAGACTAAGTGTTGGTAATGATCAGATTTTTAAAGTGTGGCCCCTGTAGAAAGCTGGTGGCAGGTCATTCTGTTCTCCAGGCTGAGAATTGTCACCCCAGGTCCCTGGTCTGCAGCATCCACATACAGCCAGTTCCTGAGAATTAAGCATAACTGCACTTCTCCAAAAGTTTATGAAGAGGAGGCTAGGATGCTGTCGACCAAGTTACAAGAAAGGGGCTAATCCGCCTAAGTGGTTCTGAAAGGTCATGGGCAAATGTGTACTGCCTCTGTATTCAGGACATTTCCTTTGTGAGTTCTAAGTCATTTCATACAAGTTTTGTTGGGTCATATGGCTTACTTGCTTTTATTTTTTGATTTTTGTCTTCTCGTGTTCTATGTGTTAGACACAGTCACACTCGCTCTGCCTAGCAGTGCGCCTGTGAAATTTTAGCATGGGTTTCATAGTTTGATACAAGCTCAGGAGGTCATCGTAGCCTATTTATGAGCTTGTCACCCGAGGGTGGGATAAAACTATATAAAATCAAATTTGGAATCACCCATGAATTGGTCCAAATTTTGCTTAAAGGTGTCAATGGTTTTACATTCTACGACTGTAGTTGGTAAAATATTCCATAAAATTCTTTGAGAAAACCTTATGCTTCTCTTTTTGGTTCTGCAATTTGAACCTTTTAATGTAAGGTTGTGAGATCTTGTCTGTGGTATATAGAGATTTGTTTCAATGTCTATAGTGTCAGTAAGCCTGTGTTCTCTTAAGGCTTTAAATGTCATACAAAGATCACCTCTCGAGCTGTCGGTATTTGATAGGTTTAAAAGCCTGAACTTATATTCTATCTCTATAGGTTTTATCTTTCATGCCATCAAGTTTTTAGTCATTTTTCTTTGTACAACTTCAATTTGTTTTCCCGATTTAGTAGGAGTACAGAAGGGTGCACAGTACTCCAATTGTGATCTTACCAGGCTAGTATAAAGGGTAGTATAACCTGGGCATGTCTACTTTTGATGTTTTTCCAATACAGCCCAGGATCCTTTGACATTTCTTAACTTTGAGCAATGTGTTGTTTTCAAAGTTTAGTGAATTATCATGTATGTCCCAAGATCTTTTTCATTTCTGTTTCTTGTAACTTTTCGTTATTGATGTAAAATTGTTTTAAAATTATTGTGACCTATGTGCATTATCCTACATTTAGTTTCATTAAACCTCATATTATTATATAGTGGTCATTTTCTAAGCCTTTTAATTCTTTTTGGAGTGCCAGGACTTCTTTACTATTAACTATATAACCTATCTTACAATCATCTGCATATTTTGATATCCAAACTTTATCGGTTGTTTTCATAGTATTTATTAGGATGTTAACTAATACCGGGCCCGGCACTAATCCCTGGGGCACCCCACTACTGACCTCTCCCCATGGAGATTTAACCCCCTTCATCACAGTGCACTCCTGCGATTTTTGGGAGTTTTAGATTTATCAGATGTTTTAATAATGATTTATGGGATACTCTATCAAATGCCTTTGCTAGATCCAAAAATATGTCTACTGGAAGACCAGCATCAAGGGCTACTCTTACGCTCTCAAAAAGTTAAGTTGATTAGTTAAGCATGATCTTCCCTTTACAAACCCATGCTGTGTTATATCATGGAGATTATTCAGGTTCAAGAAGTGTTCTAGTCCAAGTAAAATCAGCCTTTCTAAAGTTTTACCTGTAACTGAGGTTAAACTTATTGGGCGGTAATTTGATGTTAAGTTTTGGTTTCCAGATTTGTAATCTGTAACAATTGCTTGCTCCAAGCAGATATACTTTCTCCAGTTTTTATAGATAGATTGAATAACTTACATAGTGGGCCTGAAATTTGTGTCGCTATTTTTTTAAGGAAAGTTGGGTGTATACAGTCCAGACCTGCAGATGAATTTATTTTTAGTTTCTGTAATTCCTTCAGAACTTCTTCTACAGTATTAGGAGCAACGTTCGTTTTATTGTATTCTGTTTTGGAAATGTTAAAATGTTCCTTAGTTGTGTATGTAATAAGAAAGTAATTATTAAATTCTTTAGCCATTTGAAGTTCTCTGCTGATGATACATTATCTGTTCAGAAGGGCCTGTTGTGGACTTGGAGCCTTTAATGAACCTACATAATTATAAAATGTATCAGTTGCTAGTTTATTTTCTATGTCATTCTTTGCTTTTTTAATTAGTTGTTTTGTCCTATTTGACACTGTTTTATATCTGTTCCATGAGTTTTGCGATGGATTTTTCTTATAGTTTTGATAACACGTATACTTTTTATTGATTTACTTTTTTAATTTTGTTGTTCCACCAAACAGGGTTTCTAATCCCCTTTTGGTATTTCTTCCTGTTGGGGACCTAGGTCTCCAGACAGTAATTAAGCTTAGTCTGAATAATAGTCCAAGTTTGATGAACATTAAGTCCTGACAATTCTGTATCCCAGTCCCAAGTAGACAAATATTCACGAGTGCATCATTGGTGGTGCTCACTAGCATGTCTCATTGCCTTGACTACAACACTGTGGCTTAGCGTGAATGCTGCTTGTTGTTTTGATAAGCGCTGTCAACATTTTTTGCAGCACACTTTTCTCTCAGTGTTTTAATCCATTTTTCATTTCATTTTAATCTATTTAAAGAGTTTTTGCCAAATGACGCATAATGAGGGTCCTGAATACATAATGGTTCAAAGCACTATAGCTCCATACTCCTTTAAACCATTAGATCAGCCCCATTCGCCGAAGTCTGTCTTGTCTAGTATGCTGTCCAGTGATGAAAAAGAAGCGACAGCCTTGTCACAGTGGCTGATAATCTGTATTATTTATTTTAATCAGTCTCAACATTTACATCTGCTGATTATCTAGAAATGTTTTGATAAAATGCGGTGGACTCCGGCTATGAGAATCTATTTGGTTATTTACATACACTATGACTAGTACTAAACCATCAGTTTTGTATATTTCTTTAAAACTGTTGTTTCTGGAGCAAGTTCCTATTTTATAGTTTAAATCTTGCCCCATACTATACATATGTCTAGAAACATAGAAGTTGACGGCAAAGAAGGACTACAAGGCCCATCCAGTCTGCCCATTTCTTTTTCTACCTTATGAATGTGCCATCGGCCGTTGCTCTGTCAATGGGCTATCTATTCATACTCATCTGTGTTGCCTCTTATGCCTATCCCATGCCTGTTTGAAGTCCTGCAGTGTATTCCTATCCACCACTTCCTCAGGTAGGCCATTCCATGCATCCACCACCATTTCTGTGAAAAATAACTTCAGGGACATGGATATGTTGTTCATCCACACTTATTGGCAGGTTCCTGTCTTTAAATCTTGGCGGAAGGTCTTCAAGCTAGCTCCTCCCACCCACCCACCGGGTGGTAAAACTCGGCTCCAGCCTGGCCAGATCTTCCTTACCGTGGAAGCTCAGGTTCCTCCTTAACGCCCCATGATTAAGCTTTGGGGCCTAATTCTTCGACTTTAAAAATTTTCAAAACTTTACTACTCGTCTTCTTCCTCGCCGCTGCGAGGACAAATCGACTCAGTTTTCAGAGATGCCCTGCGGGCAGAAGATGTCTTGACCTGATCCGCACTCCACGCATGCTTACTGCCCAGGCCAGGTGCACGACCCGCAGGGCCTGCGAACTGTGCTCATCTTTCTCGGTCTACGCCCTGAGGATCGCGCTGCCCATCTCCAACTTGGGCGCCTAAAAGGAGATTTCCGTCAAATCCAAGGAGGCCCGACTGGGTGTTCTGGCCGCGGGCTCTGCAGAACAACTTGAGCAGATGATCGCCTCGAGGAGGAGGCGGCTCATCGCCACATCTTCGGCCGCGGCATCTGCTCCGCCTCCGCTTGGGTCCTCCTATTCGGCTTCTTTAAGGAGCTTTGCTTGACCCTCTCACCAAAGGCGAGGGTCCAACTTCTTCTGGACTGTTTCATCGGTTAGAGAAAAGTAAGGTAAGTCCCATCGTCGGCGCTCTTGGGAGGCGGGGAAGATCTCCCTCCCTTGTCGACAGCTGGGCTTCGGTCGAAGTTTTCGGCTTCGCCACTGGCTTCACGATGCCCCGCCAGGCCAGGTGACCGAGACCTCCACTGACGTGGTCGATTTTTCTCGACCGTTAGACGGGTTGTCGGCTGGAGAAGCCGAATCCTCCTCCCGGGTTCCCCGGCGAGATTGTGGATACCGCCGGCTCATCTGTTCCTCTGGTTCCCGAGCCGCGGATTTGTCAACCGAACCGAGGATTGCCGATCTTCGGCTCCCCGCCACGCCGACCGGCCTTGCCGAGATTCTCGGTCTCGACATCTCATGGTCTAGCCGATCCTCACGACACAGGCGGTCTCGGTCTCGCACGCTGTAAGCGTCGCCGCTTTCCTCATCTTCCTCCTCCTCGGACGAGGGAGGCTTCGTGAAGTTGCGCCAAAATATGAGGAACTTATGTGGCAACAACTAATTTTGGCTGAAACAAGCCGGCTCAGGCCTCTTCTCCGCCATAAAATGGTTGTCACCGGACGGCCAAACAACCCCGCGGTGGTCGAGGAGCCTGTTTCCAGGCCGGTTGTTCGTCTGCTCCTGCTGCCCCACCACGACGTGGAACTGCCTCCACCTCAACCGACAGTCGGGGCCCCGACAAAAAGTTCGCGGCCGGCTCATGGCCTTCCCCATAGGCTGTCGGTCACCCTCACTCCCGATAAGCCTCGGCATGTGGAGGGTGGCGCGGGCTCTAGGCAGCTATTCAACGACTCGTCTGAGTCGGACGACGACTCCTCCCTGTTTTCCAAGCGCCTAGACTTGGAATCCTCTGGGGGGCAGTCGATGGACGATAGCCCTTCGTCCTTCCTTGGACTACTCAGGCTCATCTCAGAATCCACTGGGATGAAGCTCGAACCCGTGTCCAAACGGGCTAGATATCCCCTCACTGAGATTCTGGACCGAGGGGATTCTCCTACGGAGGCCTTTCCAGTGGCTGAAGCCATTGTTGGCCCGGCCCTGGAATTGTGGCAGCGTCCGGCTTCCTGTCCTGCGCCTTCGGCCAGGATGGCCAGAAAGTATGCGGTTCCCACAGGCTCTCTGTCCGGCTTTTCCGAACACCCTTCGGCTGAGGGGTTGGTCACGGACAGTGTTTTCCGGCGAGCCGGAAATGCCAGGGACGTGGACAAACCGCCCGACAAAGAGTCCAAGAAACTGGACTATACTGGGCAGAAAGTGTATGCTGCTTCCTCCCTCGGCCTTCGTCAGGCCAGTTCGGCCGTCTTGATGGCACATTTTTCCCATGCCCTGTTGGGCTCCCTGGATGAGGTCGTCCCTCATCTTCCTGCGGACCTGCAGACCACAGTTAAGCAGGTGCGGGACCAGGGCAGGGCAGTAGCTAGCAGCAGCTCCAGACTGCGCTGGATATTGGAGATTCTTGTGCCCGGTCAGTGGCGGCCGCAGTGGCTGGCTGCCGGTGGCGGCTGAGGATATCCACTTTCACCTCAGATACCCAGCACAAGCTCACGGATGTTCCTTTCCTGGAACTGACCTCTTCAGCCCTGGAGTGGAAGGTCACCTCCAGAGGATCGAAAAGTCCAATGCCACCTTGACTCGTATCATTCACAAGAGAGGGACAAGGGCCGTAGCCCCAGCCTAAGCCTTTCGCCTTCTGCTCTGGCGCTGCGCCTGCCCAACAACGCTAGGGCCAGCAGGCTAGACCTTGGTATTCCAAGCCCAGCCGTCAGCTTCCTCTAATAGGAAGCAAGGAGGAAGAGGCCCTGTGGTCCCTCGGCCGGTCCTTCCTCCAAGCCTGCACAGTGACGGGCTGAGGGGTGTCGCCTCATCCCCGCCACCGCCCCTGGTTCCCCCTGGGGACGGCTCGCACTTCCTTTTCCGCCTGGTCCGCTGTTACCACGGACAGGTGGGTTCTGGAGGTGGTGGGAAGAGGCCTGCCTCTGAATTCGATCGGGTTCCACCCTTCAGAGCCGCCGCCCAAGGGGCTTGCGGGTCCCCAGATTTCTGAAGGCTCGCTCGAGCCGACATCGCCCTTCTCCTTCAGAAAGGGGTGATAAAAGAGATAGAGGACCCCCATCAGAACCGGGGTTCGTGTCCAGGTACTTCCTGGTCCCGAAACGGACGGGGGGCTGGCGCCCCATTCTCGACCTACACGACCTGAACAAGTTCCTAAGGTCTCGAACCTTCAGAATGGTCACTCTGGCTCAGATAATACCATCTCTGGAACACGGCGTGTGGTTTTGTTCTCTGACTTTCAGGACGCGTTTTTCACGCCCCTATCCGTCCGTCTTCATCGGAGATTCCTCCGCTTCAGGCGGAGGGATCCTTTCGAGTTCCAGGCCATGCCCTCCGCCCTCTTCAGCTCCCAGGGTCTTCACCAAGTGCATGGCAGTGGTGACAGCATTCCCGCGGGCGCCGAGGGTCTGGTGTACCTACCTGGACGATGGCCTGATAGCAGCCCCTCCAGGTGGGAGGTGGAGCGATCCAGGATCTGGCCTCCAGGTTTGCTCTCAACCTCGGACTCCTGGTCAACGAGGCCAAGTCGGAACTCGAGTCAAGCAGGTGATAATTTTCATCGGGCAGAGCTCGACTCTCGAGCCAGAGCACGGCTCCCGGGCGGACAGGGCCGAGGTTCTACCTCCTTACCCAATCATTTCTGGTTGGGCAACGCGCCTGCCCGGGACTTCCTGGGCACGTGCTGGGTCTCATGGCGCCTGTACCAGCGTGAGTCCGCTGGGCACGCTGGACATGCATCCCTCCAGTGGGGACTGGCCAGCCAGTGGTCTCTAGCGCTGCATCCTTTCGACCAGCGTGTGGACGACCCAGGAGATGTGGAACACTCTCCAGTGGTGGACCATTCCTTCCCATCTGCAGGAGGGTATCCCGCTTGTCTGCCCGAGCCTACGGTCTCTCTAACGACCGACGATCTTTGATGGGTTGGGGTGCCCATCTGGGGGAATACCGAGTGCACGGCCTCTGGTCCCCACGGGAGTCCCGATGCCATATCAACCTGCTGGAGCTCCGTGGCGGTCCGCCTAGCTCTCACCGCCTTTGCTCCTTTCTCCGGGTCAAGGGTCCGGGTCCAGACGGACAACACCACGACTCATGTACTATCTAAACCACCAGGGCGGGACGCCCATGCTATTATGCAAGGAAGCTCTGCATCTGGTCACTTGTGCGCAGCCTGGAGGCGGATCTCCTGCCATTCATGTGGCAGGAGCCTCCAACACCCTGGCCGATGCCCTGAGCCGATAGGGGCTGCATCAGACGAGTGGTCTCTCCTGCCGGAGATAGTACAAGACCTGTTCTCCGCTGGGGCACACCTCTGGTGGATCTGTTTGCCTCCAGGGAGAACGCGGGCTGAGGCTGTTTTATGCCCGCCTCAGCAGGGCTCGCTGCAGGATGCCTTCTCGAGGCCGTGGACCCCGGCCTCTTTACGCCTTTCCCTTCCCTGATTCAGGGTCCTGCTGAAAGCGTGGAGGGACAAGGCGCAGGTGATTCTGATAGCCCCAGACTGGCCTCGCCAGTTCTGGTACCCAGATCTCCTCAGTCTCAGCTCCAGGATCCGCTGCAGCTTCCAGCTCGCCTCGACCTGCTCTCAGTCAATCAGGGAAGGTGTTCCATCCGGACCTTCAATCCCTGCACCTGACGTGCCTGGTTCCTGAGCTGCTAGAGTTCCAGGCCTTGGGTCTTTCCGACGAGGTCCTCAACGTCATGAGGCGTCCTGTAAGAGTCCACCAGAAAATGCTATGCCTTCAAATGGAAGAGGTTCTCCATTTGGTGTCGGGAAAAAGGGTTGGACCCTTTCTCGTGTCCTGTGGCAAGCATTTTGGACTATTTATGGTCCCTTTCTAGTCAAGGGCTTAGGTCGACGACCCTTAAGGTGCACCTGGCAGCCATCTCTGCTTACCGGGCGGGCTGGTCAGCAGTCAGTGGCGAGGAAAAAGTGGTCGGGCGCTTTAAAGGCCTTGATCACATTTCCTCCAGTGCGGGAACCCCCACCTCCGGATTTACTGCTGGTACTGGCAAAGCTCATGGGCAAGCTATTCGAACCAATGCACAGGTGTGGTCTCCCACCTGTCGTGGAAGACCGCCTCTTGGTGGCTATCACGCCAGCCAGAAGGATGGGAGAACCAGGCGCTTAGCATCGAGTCTCCTTACCTGGTCTTCTCCACAGGGACAAGGTTGTCCCACGCCCCACCGAAATTCCTTCCGAAGGTGGTGTCGGAGTTTCACCTTAATCAGGTGTTGACTCTGCCGTGTTCTACCCCAGTCACACCTCGGAGGTCGAATATAGGCTCCATACTCTGGACCCTGAAGGTCGCCGCTTATTATAAGGAGCGCATGGCTGAAATTCGGGAGAGGTTCGCCAGCTGTTTGTCACCTACGCTGAAGCCGCACCTGGCAGACCTGCAGCCAAGCGGACGATAGGCAGATGGGTCACCTCCTGCATAAATCTCTGCTATGAGTTGGCGGGCATGGAGCCTCCCAGAGGGATAAGAGCTCATTCTACCCGCCATACTGCTGCATCGGTGGCTGCTTCCAGGGATGTCCCTATCCAGGAAATCTGCAGGGCTGCGACCTGGAAGTCAGCACACACCTTTATTTCCCACTACCACATCGACCTTGAGTCACGCCGGGATGCTGGTTTTGGGGCCTCGGTTCTCCAATCTCTGTTCCCCAAGTAAGTATGTAGGGGGTGTGCGCCTTGCCTCCCTCCTCCCGGAGAACTGCTAGAGTCTCGTTAATAGTGTGGATGAACATCATATCCATGTCCCTAGAAATACAGGTTACTCACCTGTAACAGGAGTTCTAGGAATGGTATATGTTGTCTATCCACACGAACCACCACCTCCTCTCGGCTCGACGCACAACCTGAGCTTCCAGCGGCCAGATCTGACGCCATGGGGCGGAGCCGAGAGTTTTACCACCCGGGTGGGTGGGAGGAGCTAGCTTGAAGACCTTCCGGCAAGATGTAAAGCGGCAAGGAACCTGCCAATAAGTGTGGATGAACAACATATACCATTCCTAGAACTCCTGTTACAGGTGAGTAACCTGTATTTCCTCACATTACCCCTTAATCAGCCTCCCTCTAATCCCATGCTGTGTCCTCTTGTCCTGCTATTTTTCTTACATTGAAACGTTAGACTCTTTCACCTTGTTAATGCCCCTAAGGTGTTTGAATGTTTCAATCATATCACCTCTCTCCCTCCTTTGCTCTAGGGTATACATATTGAGTTCCGTTAATCTGCTCTCATATGTTTTCTGATGCAGTCCCTGCACCATTTTGGTTGTCCTCTCTGGACTGCCTCAATTTGGTTAATGTCCTTGTGAAGGTGTGGCCTCCAGTACTGCATGCAGTACTCCAGATGGGACCTAACCATTTTCTTGTACAGAGGGATTATTACTCCTCTTCTGACTTTGTGATACCCCTACTAATACACCCCAGCATCCCCTAGCCTTACCTACTGCTTTAGTGGTCTACTTGGATGATTTCAGGTCATCATCGGTGGTGATGATGATGCCCAAGTCGCTTTCTTCCGCTAGACTGCCAGCAACTCCTTCCCAGCTAATAGGTGGCTTCAGGTTTCTCTTCCTATGTGCATGATCTTGCACTTCTTTGCTAAACCCCAGTTGCCACTTTTCCGACAATTTTGCTAGTTTATCCAGATCTCGCTTATTCTGCCCACCCCATCTGGATCATCTGCTCTGTTGCAGATCTTGGTGTAATTTGCAAACAGACAAATTACCCTCCAGTCCATCTACAATATCTCTGATGAAGATATTAAAGAGGACTGGCTCCAGGACTGATCCGAGGTACCCCACTTGTGACTTGCATCTCTTCTGACTGTATACCGCTTACAAGCCACTCTCTGTTTTCTGCCCGTTCAACCAGTTTGCCACCCAGTTGACCAACTTCTGACCCTCTCGAGCCTACCCAGCTTATTTATCAATTTTCTGTAGAACAGTATTGAAAACTTTGCTGAAGTCAAGGTAGGCGACATCAACTGCTCCCCTTGGTCCACCACTCTGGTTACCCAGTCAAAGAAATCTATGAGATTTGTTTGACAGGACCTTCCTTTGTAAACCCATGCTGTCTTGGATCCTGTGCTGCTATGGATTCCAGGTGTTGCACTGTCCTTTCCTTAAGGAGTGCCTCCATAATCTTGCCCACTACTGAGGTAAGAGTGACTGGTCTGTAGTTCCCTGCCTCCTCCCTGCTACCATTCTTGTGGAGCGGGATCACATGAGCCCTTCTCTAGTCTTCTGGGACCTCTCCAGAGCTCAGAGACTCACTAAACAGTTCTGATAATGGCTCTGCTAGTTCCACCCTTAGCTCCTTTAGTACTCCGGGATGTATGCCATCAGGTCCTATTGCCTTGTCCACCCTGAGCTTATCGAGCTCTTGTAGGACCCTTTTTTTTGTGAAGGGACTAGCACACACCTCCTTCCCCCGTGTCCATGGTGTTGAGCTGTGATCCCTGCCCTACCTTCTCTTCGGTAAATACTGAGCAGAAGTATGTATTTAGGATAGATGCTTTTACATGGTCCTCCTCCTCACATGCCCCCTTATCCCATTTGATCTTAGCAATACCCCCTCTGGACTTTTTCCTTTCACACATTTATCTATAGAAAGTCTTGTCACCTTCTTTACTGTTTGAGTGATTCAAAAGAAGTTTGAATTTATGTGTCTTGTTTTTCCCAGTCAGATGATAAGGTACTCATGGGCAGTCCAAAGAAGTGCGTCGGAGGATGTGTGTGTGTGTGTGGGGGTGATTGGAAGAAGAGTTTCGTTCTCAACAGACAACAAGAAAAACTTGTTTCAAGATAAAGTTTTTAGCTGAAAATTTTATATAGAACACCAGTAAAGCAAATTCAGGTAGGATTTAGAAAATGTGCACAGAGCTGACACAGTAACCAGACAATTTATTTCTACTTCTCTCAAAACATCACACCAGATGTGAAAAGAGACGAAAATGTATCTCCATACTTTTTCCACCATTGTAATATGTATTGAAAAGCAAAAAAGGAACAAGAGTGAGACTAACGAGATACTTTTTTTTTTTTTTTTTTTTACACACATGCTATTTTGCATCTGTCCACTAGATGGCAATTGTGGTTTTCGTTCATACAACTGCAGATTATGTTTTCTCAGCCCTTCACTTGCTGACGAATTCAGATACACATGCAAACAGTGACGAATATGTCGGGTGTGAATGTTGGTATAGAGGTGTATAATTTTTGATTCACACAGTTTATGTTGCCATGAGTCTACACATAATTTTATATTGGTAGACTGCCAGAATTTTTAAATTAGAAGCCATTTGCCATGATTTGTAAAGCATGTGAAAAGGTAAAACAGATAGACAGAAAGGATCTTTATGTGCCCAAAGCAAGAGTTAGTAACACCAACCCAAAAATAACCTTTGTGACTAGGTATAATGATCTGCTCAATGGAGACTGAAAGATTATTAGGCAGAGATGGGATGTTTCGCTATCTGCCCCTGAATTGACACCAGTAGTAGGCCCTATCCCTAGTTTGACCTTCAGGGAAGAGAATAGTCTATCTGGTCTGTTGACAGCCATTTTGTAAGTAGTAAGGACAGAGTGGCCATAGACCTGGCTTGTGTACCTGTCACAGGTGTAATATCTGCAGAGGTTAGAGCAGACTTTGCACACCCTGTTACTGGAACCAAGTACAAAACAGTACACTGAGTGCGGAACCAGCTATGTGTATATATGTGGGGCAGTACAGTTGTAACTACACATACCTTTAGGACTCTAAAATTCCACATGGAAGAGCATGTTAAAGCCATTCGGTCAGGCAGTGAGGATAATACTCTTGGGACACATTACAATACAGAACACTGTTACAGTCCTAGGGAAAGTTCTGAGCCCTGAACATGTTCCTGAACTAGGCTGAGGAGGAGATGGATTGAAAACACCCTCCAGCCGAGAACTGGCGTGATATGGAAACTCCTAGCTTTGGTCCCAGGAGGTCTGAATGATGACCTGTCCTAAAGCCTTCCTGGAACTTCCTGTCTTGCATTTAAGATACTAGAACATACTGTATGAGTACATGATGAATATCATCTGTTTCTTAAATGGAATTGGAGTTTTTTTCTTTCTAGATGATGAAATATGATCAGTATTGTTAGTGTGATTGCAACCTGCCATGTTCTCACTTAGAGGAGGCCCAGGCCAGCAATATATCACTTCACGTTGGGAATGTTTAATTTTAGTAAAATGTACTGTATGAACTGAAATACTATAATTCCCATCGTGATAATTACTTTGATGTATTTTGGTATAAATACTCCTTTTCTTCCTTTTGGGCACCCTTTTCCAGCCGCTGCTATGTAACTCTAGGATTTTTTTTTTTTTTAGCGGTCCCCCCATTTACAGTTCTACAGAACACCACCTGGTTGAGTACTTAGTGGCCTGGGGGATTTCCTTAGGCGGTCTTTGTAGTTGTATGTTTGGTAGGATTTTATCATGGCATTTTTTGAAATGTATATGCCCTTGAAATAAATATTTTTTTCATACCCCCATTCCCAAATCTGGGCCTGCATACAAATTTAAAATCCACCAGCCTTCAAAGTTTTTAATTTTCTTAAATAGTTTATATTGTTGCCAGGTTGGATGGAGTCTTTTTGGGGGGTTGCTTCATAGTACCCCTCTTTGGTGTGTGTGTGGTTTTTTTTTTTTTTTTGAGGGGCTGGTCCACCCTCAGAGGTACTACAAAGAGGGTATTTACCTGGCCTCTGTAAGCTTAGTTTGCCTAGGAGATTAAAATTTAGGTTTTGAAATGTTAAGTTTTAACTCAAGCACTTATCACTTTTGTTTTCTACTTTGTCTTTTGTCACACTTTTGTGCCACACAGTGAGGCTGGTGTGCATGAGGGCCTTATGAAATATGGGTACATAGCACTAGATAAACCTGTACAGCTGTTGAAACACCAACCCCCTGATGAAGTCTCAGTAGGAGGAGACACATAGGGGTGTTTCAGCTCTGCCTCACAGAAGGTGATTTTGCACAGCACTTTATCTAATAAAGCATCCTAATTTGCCTCGATATGCGCGCTGCCATTTTTATTTTCTAAGTTATGACAACTTGTTGGCAGCATCTTTAGTGGATTGGTGTGTGGTACATTTGTATGTTATTACTCTTTTACTGAGATTGTATGGCACGGCACACCAGCTGTTTGTCACATACACTGAAGTTGCTCTTAGGCAGATAGGCGCCGCTGCCTGTTGCACGATGAATAACCTCCGCATAGCTCTGTGTTATAGGTTGGCTGGGAAGGAGCTACCTACAGTCAAAGGTTAGCTCCACCAGACATGCTGCTGCTAGGTACATTCCCATTTCTGAGATATAAAGGGCTAGAATGCACACACATTCATCTCCAATTACAGCATCGTTGGTCTCAGTCGTCCTGCGGCTGCTTTGTGTGCTCAGTCCTTTTTGTCTTGCCTCTCTTCTGAGGACTGCTAGGAGTCTGCCTAAGTGTGGATTGTGAACTGAATCCAAGTAGTTAGAAATGGAGGTTACTTACCTGTAACCATAGTTTTCACTTCCCATCCACCCGGCCTCCTCTAGAAAGGCTTGCCTTGGATTGCTGATCAGCATGTAGATCTGAGTGCCGTGGGGGCAGAACTGAGGACCATATGGTTAGGTGGTAGCAGGAGTCAAGCTTGAAGACTCCTCTGATGACTGAGCATGCTCAGTGGAAAAGAACTGAATACTATTAGTAGAACTGTGATTACAGGTAAGTAACCTCTGTTTTGTGCTTAGATTAAACCTCTACATGGGTTACATGGATGGTAACATGACAATGGCACTGTTGCATATACTGGAGAAGAATGATCTTAACTTTGTTTTTAATGGCCTTGATTGTAGGTCTGAGCATGGGATGGGCCCTGAAGGCAGTATAGGACCTACTGGTCAAAGCAACATGGTGCCTTCAAACAGTGACCCAAGTGTGTACTCTCCAACTCGCTACCGGTGCAGCAGAGGTGAGTAGAGGACTGCATAGTGGCAGTCTTTATGTAGGGTGTCTAAGGAGAACACATGCCTGCTCTGTGTGTCAAATCAATTAATTGTATTTAACATAGTAATATAGTAATTTAAGTATGCTGTCTATATATACAGCAATAAAATGCTGTGTGTGTATATATACAGTAATGAATTATGTGATACTGCACACTGTATATCTTTGATCAGAAGCTACGGTTTCTATTTCACGTTGTTGGTTTTTGCCATGGCTTCTAATCCAGGGCGGTGCTGTTCGAGGGCAGCTTTTATTTAAACAGTTGTCTCGATGTAGAACTATCCAGGACCTTTCCTTGCCCAGTACAAGAACCCCGCCTCTTTCTCCAACTTTATCGAATAGCACTGGGTCAGTCAGACAAACATTTTGAGACTCTTTTATACTTACAAGTGCTGAAGTGGCTGAGCATATGCTACAGGGGTGAGAGGGATTACTCTGGTTCAGGAATGAGCCTGGCTTGTTGGAAGGCCAGCCAGGAGAGGTCAGCTGAGTGTCCCAGAGGACACTGCCCATCTCAGGGAGAGGAGACTGTCGGCACCACTGTTTTACTGCCACTTGGGTGACCACAGGTGGCAGTGCAAGCAGAGCTGTAGAACTGGGGATGTACACAGATGGACTCTGACATGCAACACACTCACATGTGTGCCGCGCATGACAGGAGCCCTTCTCAACACCTATAAGGGAAGTAAAAACCAAAAAAACTGGAAAAAGGAGCACTATGCCGTTGCAGGAAGATGTTCACCCATCGCTGCAGGCCCCATACACCAGTCGTGGCAGTCTCCCTTGAGCGCCTATCTGTCTTCATCAGGAGGAAGGGGTTCCTTCCCTGTGGCCCTGTCCCTGAGGGGTAAGCAAGGGGTGCAAGCAGGAGAAGGTAAGTCCTGGAAAAGGCGGGTGATACGCTAGACGAGTGGAGTAGGACCGGTGAGGGCCAGCTGGTAGGAGACAGAATATTGCTGTGAATAGGCAGTTACGCTCTTTGCAGTTTTTTCACTTAGTGGCCACTTCCCAACCACTGCAGTTGTGTAAATTTGAAAATGATTTTCAAAGTGTTTAGTGTTTTCAAATATGAAACACAAATGGCTGAAAAGTAGTGAATAGTTGCAATTACATAGTTTCAATGCCGGGTAAAGTTCACAACACAGGTGCATGAATTTCACACTTGACTTAGCGGAATACTGTGCAAATTGATGCTCGACACAGCAAAAACTGTGAATTGCATAGCTTAAAAATTTAGCACAGTCCTAGTTCTGTATCCAGTGTTAAAAAATCCGTTCTCTTGGCTTAGCCAGTCCTGGAGCAGGATTACGCAGAATACCAATATTTTGGCACCGTGATGAGGGCAGCCACTAGGGATTTGGATTCGGGAATGATCCCGGGCTGTCCATAGTCAGCTAGGGGCAGAAGAGTTGAGCATCCTAGAGGACAATACAGCACTGCCGCCACCTGCAGGACGCTGATTAGGTGGACACTGGCAGCAACGGAGTGGACGTGTGCTTATTGACAGACAGTAAGCTGACTTCCAAGAGGAGAAATTAAGAGGAAAAGCCCGAGACTGTGAGTAGCATGACATTGACTCCTTTGACCCTGGGATTGTGGGCAACATTACGCTGGCTCCCTTTGGGCTTTGTCAGCCCCAACTTGCTGTGGGCCTCTCACACTTGACAGACCAGATTGGAGTTTTTCTGCTTACTCCCAAATGTAGCTCACTCTAGTTGCAGGTGCTGTGCTACTAAGCTCCTGCAGACCCAATAAGCACAGTAGAAGGGATTGGGTGGGGCTGGGGGTGTCTCCAAGCAGAGAAGGACCATACTGCAGACGAGGTAAAAAAAAAAAATCACATAAAAAGAATTACAATATATTGTATTCTGCAGTTGTATGTCCTGGATAAAAAAAGTAAAATAAAAATCCAGCACTGTTGTTAGCTTGAGCAAACAGTTGTCCTTTTAAATAGAACGGGCTCAAACCTATATAGTTAACTTAAATGTAACTTGTCCTTTCAAAATAAATATATTCTCTCTTTAAAACAAATGTTTGGGCTGGCCCGGTGGCGCTGAGGGTTGAGGCGCTGGTTGCCCACACCTCACGCCATGCCGGCGACCCGTGTTCGAACGGGCATGGGCTGCCGTGGTCGGTAGGAGGAGATGGATTGAGCTTCCAAGGACTGCTCTACCATCTCCGGGAGGGGGGGATTTGGGCGGCCGGGGCTTGCTTGACCCCTAGTAGAGGCTGGGGGGTTGACAGCACGTAGCTGCAAGCTTGGGGGGGGTGAGTCGTGGCAGATGCTTGATTGGGGCATGCACGGGAGCGTGCGTGCACCCAGTCGCTGGCATCATTGCACGCCATGACCCGCCGGGAGGAAAAACTGTGAAAAAGCGAGCCCGGCAGCATGAAGTTGTTCCCCCGTGGCGCCATTCCTGGAAGGGCGCCCTGGCATGGATCCATTGGGGTGGGTTGAGTCGCCCTTCCACCCTGCCGCCAAGGGTAAGTCGCGGGTGCCAAGGGAGGGGGTCTGATGTCCGGGATGGCGCTGGGGGGAACAATGGAGGACGGGGTCGAGTCGGAGCTCTGAGAGAGAAAATAATACCCCCAAAACAAATGTTTGGCATTCTGTCTGATGCCTAGGGTGAGTATTGTGGTGTGAGGGGATCTCACGCAGCTTGTGGTCCAACGTCGCTCAACTCCATACCATGGTTCTCTCACGGGGTCTGTACCTGAAACAAGCACTTTCATACTATGAGGGACAATCTGGGCCTCTCATTTAAAACCATTGTTTTCATTTTTTTTCTTTCAATCAAACTTTCTTTCCCTGGCCAGGCACGTCGTCCTTTTTCAGCAACCACCTTGCCTCATCCAGCACTAATCTTGCTGCAGTTGCCAGTTCCCACACTTTTTTTTGCCATGGCAGGGGTCCTAGGTAGGGGGCTGCTCCCCATCCCCAAGCAACACAGTCAGTATCTAGAGGCAGGTGATGGTCTTCATTGGGGTGAGGCCATGTGGCTTCATTAGATGGAGCCTAGCTCTTTTGTGCAGGCCTCCGCCACCCTGTGACACACCACTATAGCCACTGCTTTCCCTGCTGCTGTTAGGGGAACTTTCTAGGGCCTAATTGTAGGAGTCGCTGATGCTGCACAAGTGAGGTACCGATCCACCGGTTCAAGCACATGCTCGCTCCTCAGCCGCCTGTTTGCCAGCATGTTGGGGCTCATTCTCAAACCCAGGTCACCAGTGGTAGTGCAACATGTTACCCACTGAGCCAGTGGCCCCCATTGTTGTCATTTGATAGATCCCTCTGATGACATCATATGGATGCATTATAAGTTCTCCTGGGCCAAAAGTCTTTGTTGTGAACAGAGCGGTGACTAATACCTTTTATTGCACGAAACAAGAAATTTTCATGGCGCTTTCAGGCTTCCACAGAAACCTTCATCAGGTGATAATTTACTTGTTCTGTAATTTGAGCTGCCCTAGGAACTGAGTGACATGCTGTTTATTGCTTTGTTTCAGACATGAGCCGATGGGGGCAGCAGTACCCAGGGCAAGTAACCCTTCAGGACAACGCCATATGGAGGCCATCAGCCTGGAATGTATCCCAGCAACCGGTGAGGCCGCCTACCTTTTGAGTTCTCTTATTAAAGGATCTAGCAAAACAATGTTGAAAAGGAACACTGTCAAGCTACGCTTTTGGGTCAGGCCTTGTGTAGTGACATACATTTTTTCATTTGGGATGAATGCTAGGTGGTTTTGATATTTTGTGTCTTTTTCAAACCAGCAGGTGTTGCAGACTACTGCTACAGGTGTTAAGTGTTATCATTCAGTGCAATCAGTGAAGGAGGTTTTGCAGAGTTTTAGATCGACAGTCCATCATTTTCAGCAAAGGGTGATGCACAGTTCTGTAAAGTTAATTTTATTTTCATATAGCTATTCAGCCCCCACGTCACCACATTCATCTGCTTGGTGTCCTCTCCCAGCAACTCCTTAGCCCCGTCTGCAGCTGTACTGACCAACGAAGCTGGAGGGGCTCAACACAGCAGGGCTTGAAAGTGCAGATGACTGTCATTTGGTCTGGTGCACATTTCAGTTTTGTATTTCACCCATAGGCTCACTCACTTCCTGCTCAGCACAGGGCGTTGGCCCCGCAGCCCATGCAAGCACGCAGTGGTGCCTTGTGGAGAAGCCCACCACAGTGGTGCTGCAGCCACAGAACCACAGCATTTTCCAGAGTTGGACTGGCTCAGGTGCCCCCCCCTTAGTTGGCTACCTGGTCACCTTCTAAACTCTGAAGTTCTTTGCATTTATCAACTTTTTTTGTAATTAAGTGGGGCATGTTAGGGCACTGTAGGTAAATGTAAAATGCAAATACAGAGCTTGTGTATCAAATTTAAGTGGACTCTGAATACTGATATAAGTTGTCACCCTGGGCCCTTCCATAGTAACATGGTAACATTGTAATTGATGGCAGATAAGGTCTGCTAGGCCCGCCAGGTCGGCCCATAATCTCTACCTCCATCAGCGGCCTCTGGCCTTGCTTGGTCATTGGCTTTTGCCTCTTTCCCAACACTAGGGTTCCCGTATGCCTATCTGATGCATGTTTTAAACCCCCCACTGTGCTAGCTTCCACCCCCTCCTGGGGTAGATTATTCCAAGCATCCACCACCCTTTCTGTGAAGAAAACTTTTCTCACATTCCCCCTTATCCTGCCCCTTCTAATCTCATATCATGCCCCTAGTCCTTGTACTTCTCCTATATTGAAAGATGTCCTCCACCTGGACTTTAAGCACTTTAGATACCTGAAAGTTTCAATCATATCTCCCGCTTCCACCTTTCCTCCAGTGTATACATATTGAGGTCTTTCAGCCTCTCCTCATGTCTTCTGGTGTAGTCCCTTACCATCATAGTAGCCCTTCTCTGGACCTGTTGATTTTCCACTGGGCCTCCTGTACCCCAGTCCAACCGTGCATTTTTCCTCACTGGCTGGGATCTTGTTGCTTCAGCCCTCTTGGCTGTCAGAGCCAACTCCGAGTTTGTTTCTGAACCTGGCTCTCACTAGATTGGGGAGTGCAGTGTGCTACTCTCAGGGCCATGGGCAGCCAGTCCCATAATAAAGCTTGATGTGGCCTGCTACAGTCGCGAGGGGTGGGATTTTACTCTAGTGGTGGAACATGCTGAGATGCTTACTCAATGCTATGTAATGACCCCTCGTTTTTATGTTTGTATTAAGAGACTAAAAATAAATACTGTCTCTCAAATTAGCTACCATGTGATCAGTCCTCTGTCACCTGCTGCACCACCCACAGTGTAAAACAATTAAGGATATGAAAAGCCCAGTAATGTTAGTTCTCTAAAACTCCTGATTTTGACTTGATTTTCCAGCAACCGAATTATAAACGTCACATGGATGGCATGTATGGCCCTCCGGCGAAGCGGCCCGAAAGTGAAATGTATAACATGCAGTATGGCAACCAGCAGCAAGAAATGTATAATCAGTATGGCAACACTTACTCTGGCCCAGATAGAAGGCCCATGCAGGGACAGTACCCATATCCCTACAACAGAGAGAGACTGCAGGGTCCTGCACAGATACAGCAGCATGGAATGCCACCACAGATGATGGGAAGTACCATGCAGTCATCTTCCAGTGAAGGGCCCAGCAAAATATGTGGCAGTCATGAATGATATGCCTTACTCCTACCAGAACAGACAAGGCCCAGGAGGCCCTTCGCAGGCCCCACCTTATCCAGGGATGACTCGCACAGAGGACATGATAGTACCAGACCAGAGGATGAACCACGAGACCCAGTGGCCTTCTCATGTTAACCAGCGACAGCCTTCATATATGACCTCCTCAGCCTCCATGCCACCTATCACTCGACCACCCTCCTCATCCTACCAGACACCACCTTCTATGCCAAATCACATTTCCAGAGCTCCCAGTCCAGCTTCCTTCCAGCGCTCTCTAGAGAACCGCATGTCTCCCAGCAAGTCCCCTTTCCTTCCATCCATGAAGATGCAGAAGGGCATGCCACCAGTTTCAGCCTCTCCGGTCACTGGCCCTCCAGTCCAGCCACCACCAGTAAGACGGGAGATCACTTTTCCTCCAGGATCTGTAGAAGCAACACAACCCATCTTAAAAGCAAGGCGAAAGATTACCTCAAAAGATATTGGTAAGTATGTGTGTTGGGGGGGGCGGGAGTTAGTGGTGGGGAGTGGAGCAATGAAAGTTTGTCATTAGGAAAGTATTTTTCACATGGATCAATCATGACCAATCAGAGCACTCCTTTCCTCTGCGTCTGAGACACCCTTATTCTGTGAAGAGTGTCTCAAGCACAGCTGCCTTGGAAATGAGCATGTTTGGGAAAGGTTTTCTAAAATTTTAATGTATTGTTTATCAATCAGTAATATATTAATACCACTGCTGAGACTGCTGCTACAGTTATAGGAGTGGTCTCACATTCTTAGGGTATCGGGACTACTAACTTTCGCTTTGCGGTTCTCATACCAAAGAATGTACAAGAGACTACTCTTAGAACCATAACAGTGGTCTCCTTGACTGTTTTAACGTACACTGAAAGGTGTTACCACCCGATCCAGTGGCGCAGGAGCAGCACATTGCACTGCTACCCGTGAGACCAATGTTTGTGTTCTCCAGGATGTCTCGCGCAGGCCAAGCAAAGTCTCAATAATACAAACACATGTCGTGGAGCTGCACTGGCAGCATTGTGACGACAGATGCCCACCTGCCCTCCTTGCCAGAGGCAAGGTGTAATTGTGGTGACCTTGAACACCTCTGGTGGGATGCCGGCCTGTCAGCACAGTAGTAGGGCTAGCGCTTGCAATGCTGGTGGTGTGGGTTGAGGAATGAGCCTGGGTCATCGGAGGGCAGGTGGAGGGAGGATGGTTGAGCCTCCCAGCGGATGTTCACCTCTTTAGCGGTGGAAGGGTGTCTGGACTCCGCTGTGACACTGCCACTTGGATGACCACAGGTGACAGTGCAAGCTGGGGCAGGTGACCTAGGGAAGGGGATGTTGGCACTCTGACACGTGTTGCATGCATTAGTGTGTCACTTCAGGGCTCAACGCCTGTGGACTGGGAAGTAAGAGTGGAAAACCCCAGCCACACAGGGTGCTTTGTACTGCAGGTCCTGCACCTATGCGGGGTTCCTGCACCAGGACTGACACTTAAACTCTCTTGGGAGAGTTGGGACTGACCTACAGCAGCCCTTCTCTTGGGGGTCATCTATAGGAGAACGTGGAGCTGAGGTAGTAGTAGCAGTAGATTTTTATTTATTTGTGGCACCCTTCCCCGAAGGCCCAGGGCACCAGTACATAAAATGTAACAAAATCCACAAACAATAAAACATCTTCTTAACATAATATTCTTCCAAAGAGATACAAGACTAAAACTCACATTTATTTATTTTGTTTTAGTTGTTTTTTTTTTTTTCTCCTGCACTGCCGGCTTGTCCTCGGAAGGCGCCCCCAGCCCCGTCCCCCGACGTCTACGAGCCAACGTTGACTGAACCCCAGGGATTGCCCCCCCTAGAGGGGTCAGCAGGGGTCCCCAACCCCCCCACCAAAGACTGGACTTAGTGGGCCATTGCCGTGGCTAGCCAGGAGAGGAGCCTGCGAGGCACCCTCCGACATTGTGCACGGCAGTGCTGCTTTTTCCTCCTTGTTCTCCCCAGGAGTCGGGACCACACAGTGACGCCAGCAGAAGGGGAGTGCGCACGCATCTGCATGCACTCCCTCCAGGCGTCTGGCTCAACTCCTCCCCAGCTTTGTGGTACGGTACACTGTCCCCCAGCCTCCGCCAGGGGGCGAACAGCGCCGACCACAGAAATCCCCTCCCGGAGAAGGAGAGTAGTCCATTGGAGCGCTCAGTCCTCCTCCTCTGCCGACCCCTGGGCCCATGCCTGCTCGGAACATGGGTCGCCAGCTGAAGCGAGGCAGGCACCAGTGCCTCAACCCTCAGTGCCACCGGCCGCTAAAACTCACATTTATAAAACTCTAAATGCTTGGCTAAAAAGAAAAGTTTTAAACCAATTTTAATAAGCTCCACAGAAGGAGCCATCCTCATAGACCCAGGCAGTGAATTCCAGAGGACGAGGCAGCCACTTCAAATGCCTGATCCCTGAAGATTTTAGCTTGGCTCCAGGAGGCCCTCCCTACGGGCAAAGAAGGCGTCTTGGGGCATAAGGATGCAGGAGCTCTGACAGGTAGCCAGGACCCAGCCCATGTAGGGTCTTATAGGGCAACAGACCTATCTTAAAGGAGATGCCCACTGCACCAGCAGCCAGTACAACTCGCACAGCACTGGGAGGTAACTCCTGGAAATGGCGATGATGGGCTGGGTAGCGGCTGGACTGATGGGGCCAGTGAGGTGCAAGGAGGCATAAACCATACTAGATCAAAGAAAAATATTGCAGATGGGTGATGGGCAGAAGTAGAAACATAGACTTTGACTGCAGATAAGGACCGCTAGCCCACCTAGTCTGCCCTTCCCCTACCTAGAGGATAAGCTGCAGATCCTATTTAACCAACAGCCTATTTCTTCCTACCTCCCACAAAATTGCCTTATGTCTGTCCCACGCATTGTTGAATTCCTCCACAGTTTTAGACCCCACAACCTCCTCAGGAAGGCTGTTCCATGTGTCCACCACCTCTCTGTGAAAAATACTTCCTCACATTGCCCCTGAGCGCCTCCATCTTCAAATTGTGCCCCCTTGTTCTTGCACATCTCTTTTTCTGAAAGATGCTACCCTCTTGGACTTTGTTGATTCCACTGAGGTACTTAAATGTTTCTGTCATGTCCCCCCTCTCCCTCTTTTCCTCAAGGGTATACATATGAAGCTCCTTTAGTCTCTCCTCTTATGGCTTCTCTTGCAGACCCTGCACCATTTTAGTTGCCCTCCGCTGAACTACCTCCATCCTGTCTATGTCCTTACGGAGATTTTGGGGTTACAAATCCAATGTCAATAACATAAAATAAAAATGCAACCTTGGTCTTTGGATCTAATCTCCATTTCCCAGGGTGGGCTTGCTTTCTGTTCCATGTTCTAAGCCGAAGTCATCAGGGGACAGAGCTGCTGGGAATGGCTGCATCTTTGTCTTGAATGGTTATCACTCTGACTGCAGTGCCCCTTGGTGGAAGGTTTAAGAAGGCACTCAAGTCTCACTTATTTGTGTTGGCGCTAATGATTATTTTTGATTACAGTATTTGTAACTACAATTTCAAGGCACTGTTTATTTATCTATGACTATTTAGTTCATTTGTTTGCAAGGTACTCAGAGTCTTGTGGATTGGGCACTATAAAAATAAACTTGTCCTGCCTAAAAGAATTCAGATTTAACTATTGGAGTCCAACCTACAGTGTGTGCATCTAAATAGTCTTCATGAGTTAGTTCAGAAATGCAAAACCAACTGAATGATAGGAGTTTTCAGAGTTCAGCCGACCTGCTCAGGGAAATGCTGTCCAGAGTGGGGTGTCCTTGAGTAAGGAGTGTACATTAGTGAAGAGGTGTCGTGTATTTGAAGAATGCCAGAATGGGGAAGCTGAAATTGGTTTCACTGCTGCTCCACTGTCAGGAAACTTTTTTCATATTCGTAGGCCTGTTTACCTACGATGCTTCTTACCCATGTCCCTTCGTGGAGGTGCCAGCCTTGTGGGGTTCAGCACTACCCATGACTGTTCTCCTACGGCATCTTGTTTTGTCTGGATTACTCCCCGGCCCCTTTTCTAGGCATATAATGGTGCTGTGCAGCTTGTTAGTGGTTTTGGTTGCAGCAGTGGTTCTGGGAGGAAGCATGCCCCTGGCACTTCACAAGGGTTGCTGCAGTGCTGTACATGGTTCCAGCCCTAACTGCCTCCACGCCTACACACGAGTCTGCTCCCAAACTTGGGTTGTTGGCACTGGGCCAGTAGTCTGCCACTGTCTGGAAACTTGATCATTTTATATAAATTCAAACTTTTTTAATATAGGTTTTTCAAAATATATAGCATTATGAAACACAGATGAATGCATCCAGAGGAAATGAATGTGAGACACAATATAGGCATTACTGAATCATTAACCTTTTGGTACAACTCCAGATGAAATAAGCTAGTACAGTACATGCCAGCTAAACAGGATATGCTTAAGCGGGATGTCTGCTTAAATGGGACGTTTGTCTGGGAATGGATTTTCGCTGTAATTAATCTGTGATTGTCAGATGCGCTTTGTAGGGACAGTCTTGATGGCTGTTCCACTTTAGTAGGACAGAGGACCATAAGCGGGCACTTCTCACTTCATTTAGCACCTCATCAAGTGGGCAGTTACAGTAGCTTAAAAGGCTGGTTTGTGATTTTGTCTGCTTAGCACAAACAACGGCATTGCCGTGAAACAAACTAGGTGGGAGCTGCTGTTGCAAAACCACAATGAGAAAGATGTGCACTTCAAGAAGCTGAGCAGCTCTCACAAACCCTGCTCATGCCCATAGCCTGCATACTGAGAAGAGACAGAGGATACTAAAGAATGTACTGTGTACACTGGTTGGTACTGGTTGCACACTTGACTGTAAAGCCAAATGTTCGGAAGGTTGTGGTTCTATCCTCACTCCAGGAAGTTGGGGTAAAACCCAATACACAATGCTGACACTGTAGTGCAGTATGAGAGGGATGCTGTACTCTCCAGGTGCCATCTTTTGGATGAGACGTTAAACTGAGGCCCTCTCTGCCTGTTCTGGTGGTGGTTCAGATGGTCGTTAAAAATCCCATGGCACTTCTGGCCACATTTTCCCCCATTCACTAAAAATACCAACAGCTTAATCTGGTTCAATTTCACTTGGTTTCCATCTGTACCCCCCCCCCATGTCAAGGCTAAAAATAGGCAGAATTGCCTAGCCCTCCTCTCCCGGCCAAAAAAAATAAAATAAATACATAGAAGGATAATATATTTCCTAACATTTTATAGGCTATAATGCAGCCAGTGCCTAAAATTTTAATGCATTCATAATACATGAAATGATTGGAAATCTACAATATATCTTGACTAATCCAGGCCTTGTGACACAGATATGAACTTTCTAGGATGAAATGAACACTGCAGTCTACAGCTCCCTTGTAACTTCTCCTTAACCTGAAGGTCGTAATCTGTAAAACTAATGCTGTACAGGCTTAAACTTTCCATGTGACAGATGTAATGAGTGGAAAAAAAAAAACAAAAAAAAAACATTTATCGTTGGCCTTCTGTGTGAATATTTGAACTGGGCACTGCAGCATTAGTGAATGCACTTGCAGCGATCGGGCTGTAGTGAAAGCCACCACCCGGGAGAGCGCCTCTTCCCCTGCCTAGTGTGCCAGACTTTCATGGGCAAATTGCATACCCCATTCACGATTCACCTGGAGCACCAAATATATAACCCTAACTGGGAAAGTAAAAAAAAAAAACCAACATAAGTTTACTTAATTATACTGCTGCAATACTCTAATCTCTTAAAAAAAAAAAACAGTTCCACACTATTGGGCCCCCACCCAGTATCCAAAGAGTTTTAAAATGAAGCAAGAAAAAGGCTGTAAAACACTTCCAGTGAAAGGCATTAGAATTGAAGCAAATCTGAACCTGTAATATTGCCTTCCTCTTCAGGGGAGTGCTTGTTTTCCTGTATTGTTTGCTGCTCCCATTCTCATTTAATGTTTTGCATGCATATTCCATTCTTTTCTGGATCCATAAACAAATCCCTGCGGCTAGCTAAAACCCAAAGGTGATAGAAGATATCCATGTCTCACTGCTCCCTCTTTGCTCTGTTGAATGCGTTAGACATGCATGGTGGGAGGGAGGGGGTCATAACAGAGATATAATACTTTGAAGCCAGCCGTGTGGCATGGAGAGTTGAGACATTGCATGCCTTACCTCCTGTCATACCGGTGATCTATGTTCAGGAGCTAGCACAGGTTGTCGAGGGCCGGTGGGTGGGAGAGAATTGAGCATCCTAGGGACAGCTCTGCTCTCTCAGGTAGGGTGGCCAAAGCATGTCAGTTTATGACTGCCACCAGGTGGAGGCCTGGTGGCAGTGCAGGCCAGCAACTCAAAGGGAGGGGCTGTAATGACATATGATGAGGAACCTCCACGCACACGTACTCAACATTGCAGCATGGGGAGGGACAAGAGAAAGTGGAAAATCAGTGGGCCTCGGCTTTCTGAAGCCCTGCCTGTGGCCTAGTTTACCCACCTGCTCCGGTCCCAGAGTCGATCTCGATATGTCTGCTGAGTGGGGGTGATCCTCCCTCCCTTCCCACTGTGGGGAATTCCGTGAGGGAAGAGGCTTCTGGACCAGAACAGAGGTAGGGATGCGCCTGTTATTCCCTAAGATTCCCTTGTGTCTGTCCCATGCATTCTTGAACCCAACCACTGTCTTCCTGCCCACCACCTTTGCTGGAAGACAATTCCAGGAATCACCACTCTTTCTGTGAAGAAGTACTTCCTCGTAGGTCTTTTGAATTTATCCCCTTCCAGCTTCATAATCATGTCCCCTGGTTCCCAAGCACCCTTTATTCTGAAAAATACTTTCTAGGATCGTGGATATGTTATTCATCCACATTTTTTTGACATGTCACTTTCTACTTTAAATCTTGCCGGAAGCCTTCAAGCTGGCTTCTCCCACTCACCTGGGTGGTATAACCCTCGGCTCCGCCCCATGACGCCAGATCTTCTGTTCCGCTGGAAAATTCAGGTTGCCTCCTTTGTGCTCCTGCTTGTTGTAGGCCCTGGCTTCAAAACCTTCATTTTTCATTCGAAACTTCATCTGGGTGCATTGCTTGTCGTGACTACTGCAACCGATTATGGAAGGCAGAGTCTTCCCCAGATTCGCCAGTGTTCATGCGACCCAGATTATGTCGGCACTGATCCCTCACACACCACGTCGTCTATTGCCTCGGTGCGACCATGACACCTTGAAGTCTGATTTTTGTCTCGCTTTTAATCCTAACATCCTCGGCGACTGTCTTGCCGCTGAAGTTGGGAAGCCGGAGAAACAGAACCCTCGGTGAAATCTAAGGAGAGCGAGGTGAGGAGGAGTTTCCGTGGCTGCGGGATCCACCCGAGCAATTGGAGGCGCTTATGCAAGCCTTTGAGAGAAGCGGACGCCAGAATCTTCCTCTCGAACCTAGCCGTTCAGCTTAACCTGGGATCCACCTTCTTGGGTTCTTTGTGAGAGTTGTGCCAGTCTTTCCAGACTAAGGGATGGTCCTGTGGGCATGCACTCCTCTCGGTCCGTGAACGGAAAAGGACCCGAATCGCCTCATCTCGCCAAAGATGTTCTTGGGATCGGGAGAGGTCTCAGTTCAGGAATCGGCAGTTTCAACTTCAGTTGAAATTGCCTCTTCAGCTGCTGGCTTCCGACTTTGCCATCTGGCTAGTCGACCGAAGTGTTGATTAAAGATGTTGAAATTGTCATCGACTCGATTGACCCATTGTTGGCGACTCTGGTCCTTACCTTCCCCGGCGGAGGAGATCCAGCCGCTGGGAATCCGTCCCGGTGAAATGATCCCGACTCGGAAATCACTGGTTCCGGCGGTGTCTCCCGAGTGACCGAATCGGCCTGTCTGATATCGGTCGAGGTCCAGGACCCCCTCGACCGAAAGGCCGAGGAAGAGCCACAAATACTGTAAAGAGAGGTGACACCATTGGTCATCCTCGTCCTCCTTGGATGAGGAGAGGCTCTGGTGCTACGAGGACCTCATGTGGCAACAGCTGATTTTGTCAGGGCACAAGTTAACCCTGGCTTCTACCCCGGCTATTAGTTAGCTTTCACCTCCTAGGCTGAAGCCGACTCCTTCGGAGCCGAACAAGTCAGTTCCCCCGCCCGCAGAGCTGGCGAAACCTCCAATTAGGCCTAAACCGGTCTGTCCACCGATAGTGGTTGAACGATCGCCCAAGCAGCCTGTGGGAGGGGCTCCTCCTAAGGAAGACAGGCCAGGCACCAGGCATCTTTTGGTCACTGTCACCCCGGACCGCCCTCACTGGGTTGAGGGTGACCTGGACGGTCGACCGCTGTATCCAGATTCCTTGGATTCGGATGTGACCGGCCTGCATTCTCATCCCGGGATGACGAATCGGCTGGTGAGTTAGAGATGGAGGAAGGTCCTTCGTCCTTCCAGGGCATTCTTTGCCTCATCTCAGAGTCCACAGGGATGCCCCTGGAGCCAATCCAGAAAAAGGCAGAGTACCCTCTCACAGACATGCTCAAGAGAGGGAGATACCCCGACAGAGGCTTTTCCTGTGACCGAGGCCATTGTTGGCCCAGCCTTAGAACTCTGGCAGCGCCCTGCGTCTTGTCCAGCTCCATCTGCCTGCATTGCCTGCCAGTATGCGGTGCCCATGGGGTCCCTTGTGGGGTTCACAGAGCACCCTTTGGCTGAGAGCTTGGTGACTGCCTCTGTGTTCAGGCATACTGGCAGTTCTGCTGACACGGACTGACCTCCCGAGAAAGAATCCAAAATCTTGGATCATTTGGCCTAGAAGGTCTATCCGGGCTCTTCTTTAGGCCCTCGTCAGACATGTTTGGCCATCATCATGGCACACTTCTCCCATTCCCTCCTGGGGTCTTTGGATGAAGTCCTCCTACACCTCCCCGTGGACATGCAGACCGTGGTCAAACAGGTCTGGGATCAGGGCTGAGCAGTTGCCAAACAGCAGCTTCAGACAGCCCTGGACATTGGGGATTCTTGTGCCTGTTGGATGGCAGCCACAGTTGCCTCTCGTCACAGGGCTTGGCTGAGACCTCCTCCTTTCTGGTGGATACTCAGTAGAAACTAGCTGATGTGCCTTTCCTGGGCACTGATCTCTTCAGTATTACAACAAAAAATGAGGGCACCATCCACCAATGTAATTTCTGAGCACTGCGTTTATTGCCGAAGCGCGCAAAACCGGTAGGGCATTGTGGAGTTTGTAGCATCTATCTGGTACTTTGCTGCTGTTTTCATTTTGCTTTGTTTTACTTCGCCAATAAACCGTGTTTAGAAATTACATCGGTGGATGGGGCCCTCATTTTTTGCTGTAATACTGTGTTTGTTTGAGAAGCATGTCGTCGAGTGGAGCCTGCTTTCTTGTTTTTACGCTGATCTCTTCAGCCCAGGTGTGGCTGGTCGCCTTCAGCGTATTGAGCAGTCCAGTGCCACCTTGGATGCTACTTCTGCTAACGGTTTTTCAGGCAAGAACCAGCAGAAGAAGAAGCCTTTTCATCACTCTTCCCCTGTGGCTCAGCAACCCTCCTTTCAAAGAGGGCAGCAACAACAGCAGCAGGCTCAAACTTGGCACCCCCGGCCCGTAAAAGAGGCCAAGGTTTGGGTCCTGGAGACTCCTCCTCCTCCAGGCCTGCTGAGTGACTGGGTGGGGGCTGCCTCCCCCTCTTCCGTCATGTGAGCTCTGGGACCTCCTGTGGGGGGCCGTCTCCGCCACTTCCTTTCTTCCTGGTCCACTGTCACTACGGACAGGTGGGGTCTCAAGTGGGTCGGTCAGGGACTGCCTCTGGAATCTGGGCAGTACCCTCCAAGCTGTGCCTGTGCCCAGACCTGATCTGTCTCAATCAGGAGAAGGTATACCATCCCGATCTTCAATCCCTGCACCTCACAGCCTGGTACCTGAGCGGCTAGAGTTCCTGGCTTTGGGTCTTTCCGAGGATGTCCTCACTGTGGTGAAGGCATCCAGAAAGGAATCGACCAGGAAATGTTATGCCTTCAAATGGAAAAAGTTTTCCATTTGGTGTTAGGGCAAGGGCCTGGACCCTTTTTCCTGTCCAATGGCTAACATTCTCGACTACCTTTGGTCCTTGTCCAAAGGGGGTCTTCGGTCATTGACCCTTCGGGTGCGCCTGACAGCCATCTCTGCTTACTGGGCACAGGCCGGTCAGCTGACGGTGGTGCAGGAGACAGTGGTTGGGCGCTTTTCCAAAGGCCTGGATCACATATTCCCTCCAGTGCATGAACCTCCACCTCCGTGGGATTTACTGCTGGTACTGGCAAAGCTCATGGGCAAGCTATTCAAACCAATGCACAAGTGTGGCTTGTCACACTTGTCATGGAAGACGGCCTTCCTGGTGACTGTCACGGCTGCCAGAAGGACAGGGGAGCTCCAGGTGCTTTCGGTGGACTCCCTTTATCTGGTTTTCCACAGGGACAAGGTTATCCTGTGCCCCCACCTGAAATTCCTTCTGAAGGTGGTGTCAGAATTTCACCTTAACCAGGTGCTCACTCTACTGGTTTACTACCCTAATTACACCTCGGAGGCCGAGTACAGGCTCCATACTTTGGACCTGAGACAAGCTCTCTCCTATTACAAGGAGAGGATGGCGGAAATTCGGGGAGAGGTTCGCCAGCTGTTTGTTACGTACGCTGAAGCCGCTTCTGGCAGACCTGCAGCAAAACAGACAGTTGCAAGGTGGATTACATTGTGCATATGTATGTGTTATGAGTTGTCTGGCATGGAACCTCCCAAAGGGATAAGAACTCATTCTACCCGCCATACTGCTGCTTTGGTGGCTGCTTCCAGGGACATCTCTATCCAGGAAATCTGACTGGCTGCTATCTGGAAGTCAGCAAACACCTTCATTACCACATAGACCTTGAGTCACGCCGGGATGCTGATTTTGGGGCCTCAGTTCTCCAAACTCTTTTCCCCAAGTAAGTATTGAGGGTGTTTGTGCCTTGCTTTCCCCCTCCTGGAGAACTGTTAGGAGTCTGCCAAAAAGTGTGGATGAACAACATATCCACGATCCTAGAAAAACAGGTTACTCACCTGTAACAGTAGTTCTAGGAGTGGTATATGTTGTTCATCCACACTGACCCACACGACCTCCCCGGCTGTGGATGCACAACTCCTGGCTTCCAGCGGGCTAAGATCTGGCGTCATGGGGCAGAGCCAAGGGTTATACAACCGGGTGGGTGGGAGGAGCCAGCTTGAAGACTTCCAGCAAGATTTAAAGTGGAAAGGGACATGCCAAAAAGTGTGGATGAACAACATATACCACTCCTAGAACTGCTGTTACAGGTGAGTAACCTGTTTTTTCTCCTTTAGGTATTTAAAGTCTGTATCATACCCCACCCTCCCCTTCCACCTCTCTTCTAGTGTGTAAATATTCAGGTCCTTGAGTCTTGCTCATAGGGCTTCTGATGCGGACCCTGCACCATTTTAGTTGCCCTTCTCTGGACCACCTCCTCTCTGTCTGTGGCCTTCCAAAGATTGTGGTCTCCAGCACTTACCAGTGATCTATACAGAGGCAACACCACCTCCCTCTTTCCACTGGTGATACCCATCCCTGTGTACTCCAGCATCCCGCTAGCCCTCTGAACTGCTTTGTCACACTGTCTGGCCACCTGTAGGTCATCCGGCATGATTACCTCCAGGTCTCTTTCCTGTTTGTAATCCACCCTGTTTTCTCTGCCCCAAGTGCATTATTTTGCACATTTTCTAATTGAAACCCATCTACCATACCCTTGACCACTTCTCGGCTTTCTCAAGTCACTGCTCGTCCTTTCCACGCTATTGCAGATTTTAGTGTCATCCGCAAAGAGGCAGACCTTCCCATCCAGCTCCTCTGCAGTGTCACTTATAAAGACATTAAAGAGGACCAGTTCTGGCACTGACCCTGAGGCACTTTGCTGGTCACCTTCCCTTCCTTGGAGTGAACTCTGTTCACCACCACTCTCTGATGCCTATCCCTTAACCAAGTTCTTATCCAGTTTACCACCTTTGGACCAACCCCTAAGCTGCTCGGCTTGCTTAAGAGTCGTTTATATGAAACTATGTTGAAAGCCTTACTGAACTGTAGGTAGGTTACGTCCACCACTCCAACCTGATCTAGTTCCCTGTTACCCAGTCAGAGAAATCTATTAGATGATTTGACATCCTCCCCATGAATCCATGCTGCCTCAGGTCGTATAACCCACTGCATTCAAGATATTTCACAATCATTTCCTTCAGCAGTGAATTCCATTAACTTTCCCATGACCAATATTAGGCTGACTGGCCTGTAATTGTCGGCTCTTCCCTTCTACCACTTCTGTGTAGTGGTACTACATCCGCCCTCCTCCAGTCCTCTGGAACCACTCCAGTTTCCGACGAGCTGTTAAATAGGACTGTCAGAGGTGCAATCAGTGCCCCACTGTAGCTCCCTCAATACCCTTGGAATGCACCCTGTCTGCCCCATCGCTTTGTCCATTTTCAGATAAGCAAGTCTCTTTAGTGCCCCAGATTGGGTAGAAAACCACTCTTGATATGGGATTGATAGCACTTTTCTCTCAGGTAATTCTTCTTCTCCTGCAGGGCAGCATGTACAGTTACAGTTACAGTTTCATATTTAGCATGTCACATTGGGATGATGCAGGACTGTACTCTTTCCTTTTTTCTTCCATAGGTAGTTTATACATTTTTCGGCTTTTTGTTCCCCGGCCCCATGCGTCCCACGTGTGTGTGAAGGCATACACATGCCATGCACTACGGGACGCCCCACCCTACCTGTCGCTCAGTGACCGCCTGCACCTGTCATTAGACCTCCATCCGATGACTACAGGCAGGCGACATCCCCCCCACCCCGGGAGAGGAGAGCAAGTGCTCAGTCCTGCGCGCCCCTCCCCTTGTCGGCACCCCGACAACCCGAGGTTGTTCCCGAACCCGGGTCGCCGGCATAGCATGAGGTAAGGCATCCAGCATCTCAGCCGTCAGCACCACCAGGCCAGCAAAGTACTTTCTTTTAATTCGTTTTACTAATGATGTGTAGGCACACCTGATCGACAGTGGGCACAAAGTTAAACTAACACTGTGTTAGTAAGTATCCATTTTGGGGGATGTAACTGTGCCCCAGTTAGTCACTCTGTGTACTAATTTAATAATGTTTGTTGGCAGATGCTACATCTAGGTGATCCATAAAAAAATTCTATGGGTATGTAAAAATCATTTTAGATATATGCATGGCACCAGGTCCTTTTTAGGGCAGACAAACTTGGATTTTTATTGGGATTATTAAAGGCTATAGAGCGTACCCGTGTGCTCTTGCATTACAGTTCCACAGCTTCAATTGTTTTCTATACTTGGACTTTAAATATGGGATTCCTCCAGATCAAACTTTATTAGGAGACACATTTATCCTGTATAGCATAAACCAACTGGAGTGGCTGTGCTGTGATGTAACATGCTTTATTTTATCATTTAAAATGAATATAAAATAAGTTTAAAAAAAAAAAAAAAAGTCTGCCCAGGCATCAATTTAGTTATAGTGCATTTACAAAAATGCAGCATTATTTAAACTGCTTCCCACCCAGATGGACCCAACCTCAGTTAAACCCTTCTGCCAGACTGAAAAGCCCAGTCAGTATTTTTATTTATTGCGTTTTTGTCCGCCCCAGTTTTGCCAGTCCCAGTCATTTTATTGTACCTCTGTCTTGTCAGGCAACGTGCTGCCAGCTGTGACTCCTTCAGCTCTGATACACCACCTGATCCTGTTGTCCATCTAAAAATATATTTGAATGCCCCGAATGGGTTGTCCAGAACTGCTGCAGATTGCATCTCAACTCAGACGGCCCCTCTCCTTTTGGAACTGATGCATAACGACAGCAGTCATGCTGTATACTTAAAATGCCTCAACTAATCTCTGAGCAGCTGCCACTGTGCCTTACACATTAAAGGCCCTGATAGGAGTGACATTCACTGCTGACGTATGGCATCGAGCAAAGGTGCAGACTGGTCCTCAAATGTAGCCGATCATGAACGGAAATCGCTCATGAGCACTCATTCTGAAACCGCCGTCTGGTTTGTCTGTCTCTTTCTCTGTTTTGCCCCTTCTCATTGCCCTGAACTTTGCTATGCCTGCTCACTGCCATGAAGTTTGTCACTCTCAGTGACATTCTACCTTGCCCTTGAAGTTGCCACACTCGGTGCCGCCAACACTGTAAGCAGCAGGGCTGCCCCTGCTTCCTCCTAGATATTACTGTATTAATGCACTATTGACACCATCTGCTTGCCAGCAGTTAACACTACATGCTCTAATTCAGAATTTTTTCTTCTTGCATATTTTTTTAAACTTTTGCCCTGTTTCTTTTTACAAATTTAGATAAAAATCAGTTTTATTTAAAAAATTATTCTCAGTTGATCCATTTAATAATCACAGTAAGGCATGCCGTGGTGTGTATTGTGTGGGATAACTGCACTTCTCAGGTGTTGAAAGCACCCAGCTTTTGTCTCTGTACTTCACCCCAGCTAAAGCAAGCCCTTATCCAAGCGCAACAAACACCCTGACGTGCCTTATTGCTTAAATATTTAAAAAAAAGCATTGCTTTTGGGAGTCCTGGCATAGAGAATGTTGAGAAGGAAGATATGGGTTGTTTTTTCATAAGTTGCTTCGTAAGTGTGCAGAAAGATTAATGATATTCATGCACTTGACTACACTGAGAAGATATTCAGTGCATAGTCAGAGAAGAGGATAGCATGATCTGTCTTCGAGGGCGGAGCTCTTGCAGCAGGTAATACCATTAGAACTGAAGCCATCAGGCATCCATACCCCACGGAAAACTTGTAGATAGCAGTCTGAGGCAGGGGACCGCCTCCGACGGCTCTGCCCAGCGTCAGAAGTGGTATAAAGGGGGCGGTCCCTGGCATCACCCCAGTTCTTTTCCTGCCCTCGACCCACGTAGTTTGGCTTCACGGACGCCTCTTTTAGCAGTCGACAGCCATTGAACGTTAGATCAGTCGTTATTCCTTAGAATCCTATTTAATCATCGCCTTGTATATGTCATCACTCTACCACGTGGCAAAGTCAAAGTGTGGTGTGGAAGCAGATCCCAGCCAAAGACTGCCATGTGGCCTCCTCTGCCTAGGCCTGAACACCAGCCCGACGCCTGCACACATTGTCGGAAATTCAGTCAGAAGACTCATGCCAGAAGGGCCCATGCTGTCAAGACATTCCTCCTAAGCCGCACATCGGCGCAGTGGTGGGATTGGCTATGGACGCCAAGACCCGGTTCGAACGGACCTCAAGTCGCCGGAGGGTTGGCCGGGGAGAAGGATTGAGCCGCCCCATGGACTGCTCTCCTTCTCCGGGGAGGTCGAGGCAGCATCCGGAGTGATGGGGACCCTGGCGGAGGCTGGGGCACTCACGCTGCTGCGCTTATGTTGAGGGATGAGGCGGGCGGACGCTGGCGCTATTGCACGCCCTCGCTTCTGGGAGGGAGGAAACCGAGGAGGAAAAAGAAGGAGGGGAGGTCCTCCGTTCCAGGTGAAGCCTCCCGAGGCTTACTGCACCCTGCCGCTGCACTCCCAACCAGATATTGGTTCCACAGCACTGGAGTTGAGGGGTCTGGTGTCGTGGGCCTCAGCCCGGGGAAAGCCGGGGTGACCGGGAGGGACGGCAAATGGGCAGGCAGTGGAAGCTCCGGGGGCCGTGACCAGGCTGAAGGAGGACGGAGGACCCCACAAAAAAAGACCCTCCTCCTAGAGAAGAAACTTGCGGCCATGCAGCGAGGATCAGGGGCCAGCTCATCCTCTCCTGCCAGGGATTCCCCACCCAAGGCCAGGTCTTCAGGGGAAGCAGCACCACAAGAAAAAGGATCGGGCCAGGTCTGAATCCGCCCCAGATTGCCAGCAAAGCAGGTGCCATCTTCATCGCCCCTCTGGTAAAGATCTGGTTTGGTTCCAGCCCTACCGTCTGAACCCTCCTACACGACTAAGTCCACTCCTGCTTCTTCCCAGGGCAAACACCGGAGTCGGCCTCAGACACCACCACCCTTCCCTGACTCATCGACCTCTGAAATCCTCAGGGTCGACCTAGGAAAGCCTGCCCAGGGCCTTGGACAGGCCCAGCTCTTCTGAGAAGTGAAAGAGGACAGAAGAAACCACTGGTAGGCAGGTCGTCGCCCGGGCTTGGACGCCTCTCCCTCATGCTAAGGTGCGCCCTCCTCCAGACCAGCGCAAACCTAGCTGGTCGCCTACCCCGTCGTCCCGCTCCCCGACACCAAACAAGGGCGGTCGCTGATAAACCAACTGAACGCCCTCTAGACGAAGCGCTGCTATCGCCTACCCACGCCCAGGGTACCGGACCCGACACCCTGTCCGTAGCTAGAACCCCAGATGCCCGCTGCTAAGGAACCGATGCCTGGTCCGTCTGAGTCGACGCCGGCCCCTGCGGTCATCCTGGTAGCAGACATTGGTAGTCTGTTCACCACTTGGTGGAATACTGTGAAAGGGGATCTCCTGTGCAGACCCCCAGACATGGTCCCTCAACCGCCACCCATGGCCCCCCCCCAAGAACCTCAGCGAAACCAGGATGAGCACCCAACTCCACATTCCAAGGGGAAGAGAAGGAAATGGCCTTCATCTCCATCCTCCCTCCTGTTACGTCGTCCTCGGATGAGGATGACGAGGATTCAGACTTCGCAGATGGGGAATTCCTTCCCCCCTTCCCGGAACCTAAGGATTCCACTAGGTCCCTCCTGATGACCCCTCCTTCTTGGACGCATGCAGCACATCCAGCCCATATATGAGTGGACACAGAGGATCTGGACTCAGAGCGTAAATGCCTGGCCAAGTTCCTCAGGAGAAGGAACCCAAACCCTTAGTGATGCCACCATTTGTGGAACCATTCCAGGATGTAACTCACCTGACTTGGAGGACCCCATCCTCCATCCCGACAGTCCCTAAGAAGATGGACAGACTCTTATAAGCCCTCCAAGTCTTATCCCTTCCTGGCAGAACAGCCAAAGGCCAATTTATTGGTTCTCACAGTTGCCACTGCAGGGGTCTCAACCAAAACATTTGAGTTCCAACCTCCTGAACCTGCCTCCAAAAGTTTGATGCCTGGGGTCGTAATGTCTCTCCCACTGGGGCCATCAGGTCATTGAACTTTATGGCCCACATGATCACATATCGACAGTCACTGTGGAGTAAGACAGTGGACCTTGTGGAAGCTATGCCTGACTCTGAATCCAAACAAGAAATTCTACCATATGCCCAGTCAGGTCAGGATGTGGGCAAACACACTCTCCGGTGTTTGTACAACGCCGTAGACGTGGCCTCCAGGGCAGCCACCTCCGGGATACGTATGAGATGGCAGTCTTGGCTCAGACTCATGGGCTTCCAGCCGGACTTGCAAGAGTCCGTCCTGGATTCCCCTTTTTAGGGTCCTGTTTTATTCGACTCCAAAGTTGAACCAATGGTAAAACAACTACCGGAGTCAGGGAAAGCGGTGGCTGATGTGCGCCACATGTACAAAACCCAGCCTCAGGAACTCCGCCAGCGCCCTTTTCGTAGAGGTCAAGGGCAGGCTCAGGGGAGCAAGCAGTCCCACGGCAAGGGATTCAAGAGGTGTGGTCACCCTGCCCTTCATGGTTCCCAGGGCCCTGTGTAGCCCAAAACTCCTAGGGCCCAGGTCCCCACCACACCCTCAGCCTGACTCTCTCTGCCACCCTCCTCCCCTAGTGGACAGGCAAAGCGAGAAGGGAGGACGGTTTGTGCTTTACCCGCTCGAATGGTCCAGTATCACTACAGACCAATGGGTTCTGGATACCATTCGGAAAGGGTACACGATAGAGTTCATCTCTATCCTGCCGGACAGCCCCTTCCCCCCCCATCACATTGTCCACCGGATCACAGCCTTCTCCTAGAAGCTGAAATTCAACAGCTCCTAGAGAAAAGGGCCATTCAAAAGGTCCCACAGCCCAGAAAGGGAAAGGTTACTACTCCCGATTCTTCCTCGTTCCAAAGAAAACAGGAAACCTTCGTCCAATTTTGGACCTGAGCCATCTCAGTCTCTCAGTAAAACACCAGAGGTTTCAGATGGTCACCCTGGCAGGCCTTTCCCCCCCTGCTTCAGCAAGGGGACTGGCTATGCTCCCTAGATATGCAGGATGCCTACATGCATATCAAGGTCCTGAAGTCCCACAGAAAGTTTCTGCAATTCTGCTTCAGAGACAGCACTACCAATTCCGGGTTCTCCCCTTCAGCCTTTCCTCAGCCCCCAGAGTTTTCACCAAATGCCTAGTGGTGATAGCGTCGGCTGTCTGCAGGAGAGGACACTTTGTCTACACTTACCTGGATGATTGGCTCTGCTCGGTCAGCGGAGGAGCTCCTAATTGCCCTAGAGAGACACAGGCTCTGTTTTCCTCCCTGGGCATTACAGTAATTGATCAAGTCGCACTGGCTGACGTGAAGGCTGCATCATCGGAGCTATCCTGGACACCAGACAGGGAGAGCCTTTGCCTCCAGACAGGGCAGACTGCCTTCAGGGTTTGGCCAGCAGGCTTCAAAGGACCCCCTTCCTCTGCTCAGGTGGTTCTACAGCTTTTCAGACACATGGCAGTGGCCATAGCCACAGTACCCTTAGCCAGACTCCATATGAGGACTCTACAATGGCACCTCAGGGTTCAGTGGGACCAATTGGTGGACGATCTGGATCTCCAAATCCGTATCTCTTGGGCGGTTCATCGTTCTCTTGAATGGTGGCTCCGTCACGGCAGTCTAGCAGGAGGAGTTCCTTTCCAGAGAGACTCCCCTCTTCAGAATTTAACCACAGATGCCTTTCTTGTCAGGTCGGGGGGCTCATTTAGGGGATCACAGGACCCGGTGGTCTTGGTCTGTCACAGAGAGCTCTCTACATATCAGTGTTCTGGAAATGAGAGCAGTGTTCAATGTGTTGACCACATTCAGAGACCAGCTCACACCGGGTCCTCTCCTGGAGCAGACAGACAATACACCAGTAGCTTTCTACATCAACAAACAAGGGGGAACTCACTCATACCCCCTTTGCAGGGAGGCCATGAGAGTGTAGGGCTGGGCAGTGGAACACCGATTGGACCTCATCACAGTCCATCTGCCCGGGGTCCAGAACGTTTTTGCCGACGGTCTGTCGCTCTGCCTCTCCGAACCATGAGTGGGAACTGCTTCAGGATGTCGCAGATGATCTCTTCCGTTGCTGGGGCCTTCCAGAGTTGGACCTCTTTGCGTCCCCGTGCAGTGGCAAACTGCACAGTTTTTGCTCGGCCATTCCAGGGTCTGACGTTGTCGGGTGAGACGATTGTCCTGGTCTTGGACAGGGAAGTTCCTGTATGCCTTCCTCCTTTTCCTCTCATTCAGAGAGGCTGCCCAAATTGCAGTTAGAGGGAGCCAGAATGATTCTGGTGGCTCCTCTATGGCCTCGTCAGATCTGGTATCCATTGCTCCAGCAACTGTCTCTGGAGCATCCAGTTCGGTTGCCACTCTCCACCCACTTGCTCTCACAAGAACAGGGGACAGACTCTCATCCATCCTGCTCTTCAGTCTCTTCACCTGCATGCATGGCTCCTGCAGTCCTAGTGGAAGAGAGACTAGGAGTGTCAAGCAGAGTGGCTGAAATCCTGGTTGCAGCGAGAAAGCCTTCCACCAGGGCCACGTATGCTCTGAAATGGAAACGCTTCTGTCTGTGGGCTATGGCCCATGCCCTAAATCCCTTGGGTTGTCCGGCTAGGCACATGCTAGAGTGTCTCCATCACCTTCTGGACTTAGGATTGAGCTACTCATCCATCAAGGTGCACATGTGTGCGGTCTCTGCATATCAGGACCCTATAGGAGATAAAACTATGGCACAGCTTAATGCCTGCAAAACCTTCCTTTGAGGGGTCTTACATGTCAGGCCTCCCAAGAGGGACGTCATTCCTCCTTGGGACCTCCTTTTTGTCCTGGATAAACTAACCCTTCCTCCCTTTGAGCCATCAGCTTCATGAGAGCTGCAGTTCCTCTCATGGAAGACCCTCCTCTTGTTAGCCATTACCTCTGCTCGAAGGGTTTCCGAGCTCCAGGCTCTGATGTGTAAAGAACCTTACATAGTCTTTCACAGGGACAGGGTGAATCTGCGCAGAAACCCTAAATTTATGCCGAAGGTGGTGTCCGTGCTGACCCTTAACCAGGACACCAACCTTCTGGTTTACTATCCAGAGTTTAAAACCAAGGTGAAGCACTGTTGCACACCTTGGACGCTCACCATATTTTGAGGTATTACATCCACAGGACTCGCCTCCTTGAGACAGTCAGACCAGTTGTTCATCTCATAGAAACATAGACTTTGATGACATATAAGGACTGCTTGGCCCACCTAGTCTGCCCTAGTCTCGTTCTGCTAAGCGAATGCTGGGAGCTCCTGTTTCTATGCAGACGCTAGCTCTTTGGCTGGTACAGTGCATCTCTTGCCTGTTATCAGCACCATAACAAACCTCTTTTGGGTACTATCAGGGCCATTCCACCAGAGCGGTGGCCTCTTCTTTTGCAGCCCCCAAGAACATCTCTTCAGCCAACATTTGTGCTGCTGCCATGTGTAGTTCAGTCCATACCTTCATCTGGCACTACAGCCTGGACATTGAATCCAGAAGGAGAGCATGTTTCAGACTAGCAGTCCTGCAGGGCATTCTCTCATAGATGCTTATCAGTAACTGTTTTCAGCATATGTCCCACTGCCCTATTGGACGGGGGTGGTCCCCTGCCTCAGACTGCTAGCTGCAAGTTTTCCGTGGGGTCCTGACACCTGAAGGCTTCAGTCCCAATGGTATTACCTGCTGCAAGAGCTCCTCTCGAAGATCTACTGTTACGGTAAGTTCTTGCGTAACTACTTTCTCCAGTTGCAATGCCAATACCAACAGTGTTTTTTTTTGTGTAGGAACCCCTGAGGCATGGCGAGTGATGATGTCTCTCAAATCTGGCCTCTTGGCTGAAAGCACTTGGGCTCTAGACACCATTAATATCCTCTTGTACGACGACTGCACTGTTGCTTCTTTTAACCTCACTCAGGTAAGGGAACTGTAGGGAGGAGAGACCATAAGGTATATTCTATGGCCGAATAAAATTGTGGGTTTTCACCAAATGTATGCAGCAGTATGCATCTCTCTGTAGAAGTTCATTAAATTTTGCAGAAATTAACAATGACATCTTCAGGAATTGGTGGTGGGGAATGTGAGATATAATTAAATTTCCACCCATCCATGAAGTATTGATAGAATTGCTGAAATAAATTGTGCAGCTTTGTTAAACTGATTTTAATTCTTCTGTAAAACAGATTTTCCCAGGACAGAATCTGTAGAATCTTTACTGTACTAGGTGGTATCTACATCATTTCTGCAGAATGTAGAAGTTTTCCTAGGCCATAAATAAAATACAGTTGCTAAGTACTCAGGAAGCGCACAAAGGAGAAGGTGGCGCAAGGCAACTTCAGTTGTGCAAAAAAAGTCCTGCACACAGCGACCTCAAATAAAGAACAAGGGCACAGGTCTAAAATATACAAAGTTGAATTTATTCAGGCATAGTAGCCTTAACACCTAGGTTTAAAGGGCTATATGCCTGAATCATCAACTTTGATATTAAACCTGTGCCCTTGTTCTTCATCTTTGGTTGGTGTGTGCAGGACTTTTGTAGCAATAAAATAAAATTGCACTGCCCTAGTACATGGAAGACTTGTCTGAATTGTACATCCTTAATTGAGGGAGGGGGTGGATACTGTTGGCTCTGTTGCTCAAGGGATGTAACCTAAATCAAGATTACTTGGGGATGCCATCCCAGTGGTGTGGCGGGCTGAAACACTGGCTGTCACACCGCTTACTACACTGCGATCAAAATTTGGGAATGGACGTGGGTCATTTGGGGTCTGGGTGGGGGAGGGAGGATTCAGCATTCCAAGGACAGCTCTCCTCCCTCGGGGAGAGGGGTACACATGTTCCTCTCAGTGGCTGCCACCTAGAGCAATTGGGGTGGCAGCGCATTGGGACGGGGGGGTGAGGCATCCTACCTGCAGGATGCCAAGGGTGTCTCCATGGAAGTGGAGTATGCATTTCTTGGGGAAGGTGGGTGACGGGACTGGGGAATTGGATCAGATAGGGCAGGTCAGATGAAACAGGAAATTAACTACTAATAAAAAAAATACTTAGGAAAACTTCCCTGCCAATACACCAGTGTAGACTTTCATATCTCAGGATTATGCTGTTTCTATGGGAGCAGTTTGTAAACTTGGGGCCCACACTGCCACGATTCACTGTATGACCCTGAGCAAGTCATTAACCTCCTGTGCTTATCCTGTCTGTAATCTTTCTAATCCATCTGTATGCTGTTGAATCTCCCAGTGCTGCCTGAAATGGTATCATTTTCTTCCCTCCCTCTCCCTGATTGTAAAATGCTTTGTGATACCATTCATATGAAAGGTACCATAGAAATCCATATACTCTTCATATCCTTTCAACACTCCAAGAGTTAGACAGCTGCAATAAAAGAGCAGGGAGGGGAACATGCTGGACATTGTGCTAACAAATGGCGACCAGGTCCAGGATGTGGTAGTACAGGACCCTCTAGCAGGAAGCGACCACCACTCGGTGTGGTTCCTCCTCAACACAGGGAGGGAGTCGCCTAAGACCAGGTCAAGAGTGTTAGACTTCAGAAAGGCAGATTTTGCCAGAATGGGCAGCATTCTAGAGGGGTATTTATCTAGAGTTAGCCCAAGGATGAATGCTGAACAGAAGTGGGCAGTCATTAGGACGGGACTGAATGTGGTCACGAACACATGTCCCAAGTCTCAGAGTAAGCAGTCAAGGTAAAAAAAAAAAAAAACTAGCTGGCTCAGCAAGGAAGTAGAGGGGAAGGTGTTGGGGGGAGAAAAGACTGATCTTCATTAGGTAAAAAAATCTAGATGTGAGGAGGACAGGGAAGTGTTCAAAAAGCATCTAGGAGGTGAGCAGGGCTGTCAGGGTATCCAAGGCTGCAAAGGAGCTGAAATTGGCACAGGGATTGGGGGTTCTTTAAATACATAAGGGAGAAGAGGAGATCTTACTTGAGAAACAGCTCTTGCAGCAGGTTACACCATTAGACTGAAGCCGGCAGGCGCCAGGACCCCACGGAAAAATTCTAGCTAGCAATATCCAGCGGGGGATCGCCTCCGACATCGGCCCCTCCCCGACGATAGGCATGACGTAAAAGGGTGCAGTTCCCCAGCATCCCCAGTTCTTTTCTCGCCGTCGACTCGCCAGCATTGGCCTCATGGAAGCCTGCTCTACCTATGATGTGTGAAGCTTTCTATTTTCATTTTAAAACTTACTCCATGTCTGCTTCTTCCACTCCTCCCAACGGACGTCCCTCCAAGTTCGCATGCGGCAAGCAGATCTCCTTCACAGATCATCACTCTGCTTGTGTTAGGTGTCTGGGCCCAGAGCACAACACCCAGGCCTGCTCTATTTGCCAACAGTTCAATAGCAGGACCCGGATCCGCCGCCAAAAGGCCCTTCAGGGATTCTTCCTCGAGGAGAAACTCAAAAAGATGGAGAAAAGACCTTCCTCCAGAAGGGAACCTTCTTGTAAGTCTGAGAAGCACCAGGACAAGCATCGGGACTCGGACAGGGCAAAATCCCAAGGCAGGGCCTCAGAGTCCAGGACCAGCTCTGCCTGGTCCGACAGATCTCCTTGCCGGGCTTGCTCCCAGCCTCCCTCCGGTAAAGGTAAGGTCTTCAGGGGGCTCCTCCACCTCCCTGCACCTGCTCAAGACCTCCCGGGCAATGGATGCCTCTAAGCTTGCTTCTTCAGATGGGCATAAGAAGTCCTCATCCAAATCTAGAGGTGCGTCTGACTGACGCCGGGACACTGACTTCAGGTCCATCTCCCAACCTCCCAAGAAGACCTCCAAGCTGATGTCCCTCAAGCGGATGACTGAGGCTAAGAAGGTGTCCGACCCGACACCCGATAGGCGACCAACCACTACACCGACGCCGGTGGACACCGGACGTCAAGGGTCCTCAGGCGAAGAGGCTACCATGCTGCCTGATGACCAGACTGGTGACACAGAGGACGCTGGCTGGCCCAGGGAGCCGGATCCAGTGCTTCTCCGGGACCGCACGCCCGAGCCCCACAGCAGGTTCACTCCGACGCCCGACCCCAACAGCAGGCGCACACCGACGCCGGGTCCGTCGTCAGGCATGAATATCCAGGAGGTGAAGGATTTGTTCACCTTCTTGTGGGAAACCATCAAGAAGGACGTGGTTCCCCCTAAGCCTCAGCCTCCTACAACACCTCCTCCTAGGGGTGCGGCAGGTGCCAGGGACCCCAACCCCCAAGGAGCCTACTCTGCCTCCTTGGGACCGATCCAGAGACAGGAAGCACCCTTCATGTTCCCCCTCAGGGTCCCTGAGCCTGAAGTGACCTAGGGGCCAACGTCAGTCATCGGAGATGACTTTAGACCGAATACGTCCGACATTTCCAGGTCTCCATCTCCTTTCAGTCCCCATCACTAGACCTCTGAGACCTCCCATGAACGCCCGGATGATCCCTCCTTCTCAGAAATCATGAGGCACATCCAGGATAATATGGGATGGGAGACCAAGAGCTAGACCTCAAGAGACAACGCCTTGCCTGCTACCTCAGGCAGAAAGACCCAAGCCTGTGGTGGTTCCTTTGCTAGCCTTGCTTGTAGAGCAGAAAGCAGCTAACTAAAAGTAGCTACATTTTCTTATTAATTTAACACTTATATCTTAGCAGGAGTCAGTGTCTGTTGAGATTAACCAAACAGATACTTTATTAGAAGTAGAAGGGGTCTTATTTAGGGTTTAAAAAAAAGAAAGAAAGAAAGAAAGTCAGTGTGTGTTCTGTGCTGGGAAGGGTTCTGTATCAGATTACTTTGCTAATCCAGTAGGAGGAGAGAGAGCTTAATTGGGGGTGTGGCTTAGACACTAGAAAAGCAGGTGACTTGAATTACAACTTCCTGTTGCTAGCCTTTTCTCTTAGTAATTGCCCTCCATCCCACCCTCCACCCACCCACCGTAGTTGTGTCTCACTTTTATAGCCACTGGATTTGACTGTCAACAGGAACTTCCTGTTTGGCAGTAGGAAGGGAAGGATCATAGAGAAACATTGGTTTTGTCAACCCTAAAGGAAAAAAGTAGCTCACTCTCCCCCAGCTGCTGGTGGTCTGACACTGAGCAAGGAAGAAGGAGGCTGCTGAAGAATATAGGAAGTTACTGTCCCAGAACAGGAAGGGTGAGAGTTGTAAGGAGAGGAGAGAGTAAGCATACAGAGAAACAGGAGAGGGGACACAAAATAAGACATGATAGGAGTGGTGCAGTGCAATGGCTGTGGGGGCAGTGTTCCGGGAGACATTCTGGAGGCTGCGATGCTGCCCTATTTGCAGGCACCTCTCTGGTCTGAGGGAAGAGGTTGCCTGTCTCCAGGCTGACCTGGCTAGGATTCGTGAAACCACCTCCCCCACCCAGGGACCACCAGGGCCAATGCCACTACCTCAGAGGTTGCCAAGAAAGAGGAGAGGCTGGACCAGGGTGGGCTCAGGGAGGGAGAGGGTGGTGGAATAGAGTTGCATCCCTCCAGCTGTACCGCTCCACAATTCATTTGCTCTTCTGGTGGATAGTGGTTCCTCTACAGAGGCACCTGCAGTGGAGACCAAGGAGGATGCTGGGAACCTTCAGAAAGGAGACCCACAGGAGGGTAGCATGAGGCCCCACAGGGAAGCAACTCTGATGGGGACTCAATCATTGGGGTAGAAATGGGGGAGGATGGGAGGTAAGGTGGCTGCCTGGCGCCATGGCTTGAAGGGGCAGGAAGCGAATCCTCAGGATCGTGGGAGCAGCTGCACGAGGGAGGGAGCTGGATGTCATTGTCCAGCTAGGGACAAATGACCTGGCTAGGAATGGGATAAGAGCAGTGCAAGAGGAGTTTGTAGAGTTGGGGAGGGGCCTTAGACAAGTAGCGCATACAGTAACCTTCTCGGAGGTGCTGCCTGTCTATGGCAAGGGTGATGCTAGGGTACTCCTCACCAGGGACTTCAATGAATGGTTGAAAAACTGGTGTGGAGCTCAGGGTTTTGGCTTCATTGGGGACTGGGGAGCCACCTGAAGGGATGCAGACCTATACTGGTGTGATGGTCTGCATCTGTCCAAGGGGGGAACCAGGATCCTAGGTGAGAGGATTAAATGCTTCATTGGCAAGCATTTAAACTAGCCAAGGGGGGAGGCACTGAAAAGGATCAGGGAAATCCCAGCCTCCCCCCACAAACAGTAATTAGTGAGGTAAACACCAAGGTAGAGAAGTCATTAGGAAGCAGGACAGAAGTAAATGTAAAAAAAGGCAAAGGCAGTATTTATTTATTTATTTGAACATCAGTTTAACAACCTTGAGCCACAGGCTCATTTACAAAGGTACTCTCACATGAAGGACAGACAGTGGCACAGAAGACAACAGATAATACAAGTTCAAGCAAGTATCAAAACAGGTACAGTTGGTTCCAATGCAAGTGCAGAGTAAATAGACAGGATGGAGGTTAGTGGGGAGAGATGTAAGGAGAGGGGGTAAGAGGAGGGGGGACTAGGAGAAGACGGAAGGGAGAGCCAGGGTGGAGGAGTGGGTGTGGGAGGGGGAGGCGGCTCGGAGGCGTTTGTCGGGGGGTTTGTATTATTGCAGTGGCATCCATGGAGAGTAGCAGGTGATCTCTAAGACTGCGTTAAAGTAAGCGAGCGACGGAGATTCGGAGATAACTGCAGGAGTGAGTTAAACCAGGAGGGCGCTCTGTAGGGGAATGCCCTTTGGCCTTGCGAGGTCCTGGCTCTTGGAATGATCAGTGTCGATTTGGATGAGCTGGGGTGTTCACAGTAGGATTGGCCCAGCGCATTGAGTCAGATGCTTTGGGGGACAGGCCATGGAGGGCTTTATAGGTGAGTTGGCAAGTTTGATACATGGAGCTGCCTGCCCAGGCTGAGTAGGGTAGCCAATGAGTACAGCTGACAGGTGTGGGTAAGTCTAGGGCACGGTTATAAGTCTACAGGCATTGTTAAGTATAAAGCGAACCTTGCACAGGGCGTCAGATCGGCAGCCCCATAGACCGGAAGGCCATAGTCGATAAGAGATATGACAGAGGAGGTGACAGCCAAGCGGAGGGCGTCAGGGGGGAGGCATTTTTTGTGCCGGTAGAGAATGCCCATCCGTGTGTTGGCGGAAGTGTTCAAGGCGACGATGTGGCCATGGAAGGAGAGGGCTGCGTCAGAGATTAAGCCAAGATATTTATAGGACTGTACACGTTCAATGGGGATATTGAGGGAGAAGTGAATAGCAAAGGGAAAATTGCTGGATTTATTTGGGGGATGGCAGAAGAGCATGGATTTGGTTTTCTCTAGGTTGATTATGAGCCTGTGCTCAGTGAACCAGATTTCAGCAGAATCGTAGGCAAGTTGGAGAGAATTCTGAAGTGACAAGGGGTTACTGTCAGAAGCGATGAGGACTGCATCATCAGTACAGAGCAGGATTTTACCTGCGCATTTGCTGGGTAGCGAGTTGAGGAAGAGGAAGAAGAGAAGGGGTCCAAGGATAGACCCTTGGGGGACTCCAGAGTGGATTGGGCATGTGCTGGAGAGGGTTCCACTAACTTTCACACATTGAGAGCAGGCTGAGAGATAACTGGTACACCAGGTGATTGGACCAGTTGCAAAGCCTAGGTGGTCAAGGGTGGTTAACAGGAGAGGATGCGACACGGTATCAAAGGCTTTAGACAGGTCAATGAAGACTGCACCAGCCATGGAACCAGCGTCCAGTGCTGCATGGAGGAAGTTGGCTAACTCCAGGAGAGCTGTACTATGTACTATGGCCAGCTCTGAACCCATGTTGTTCTGGGCAGAGAACATTGTACTTAGAGAGGTAGCCAGAGATTTGAGTGGCCACGATTTTCTCCAAGGCCTTGGGGGGGGGGGGTAGGATTGAGATAGGCCGGGTAGTTACCTGGAAGAGTTCTGTCACCACCTTTGTGCATAGGGGTAACTGTGCGCCCTCCAGACAGTGGGGAATTGTCCAAGGCAGAAGGATTTGTTGAAGATGCAGGTGATAGGCGAGATGACCTGGTCCAGGACCTGGCGTGGGAGACAGGGGTCAAGGGTCGTTCGATGGTGTTACCCTTTAAGGCTTTAAGCGGTGGGCCTGACCTCTTGAGTAGTGACACAGCGCGGGTGGAACAAGGGCGAGTGATGGAGGTGCAGACCTGGGGGCGGGGGACTGAAGAAGTTGCCAGGAGCACTAGGCTAAGATCAGTAAAGGAGTTATTGAGATGAGTGGCAATGAGGGCAGGATCAGAGTAGACAGAGCCATTGATGTTGAGAAGTGCAGGGGGGGGGGCCGAGAATGACCATTAAGTTGCTTGACGTTGGGCCAGAAGGACCTGGGGTTCCCCCAAGAGGAGGTAAGGGAGGCTTGATAGTACTCAGCCTTTGCTTTTCGGATAGCCCAGGTGCACCTGTTCCGAGCTGCAGCATAAGTCTGTCTATCAGCAAGCCGGCCAGTTGCAACAGCAAGGTGCCACAGGTTGTCCCATTGCTTAAAACGGAGTCGCAGGGCAGGGGTGACCCATGGGGCATGTCTTACTCTGGCCCTACGGGCAGTCATAGGTGCTAAGATGTCACAGGCAGAGTTGAAGGTGTTGACAAAGAAGGCCAGCGCCGTGTCAACATTTGGTGTGTTAGCAATGGAGACCAGTCTGTATGTGTGAGGTAATGCTTTAGGTCTTTCAGCCCATAGGGTCTAAGTCGCCTCCGAAGGTGGTTAGAACCGTGGGCTTGGGCAGAGAGAACCCAGTTAAAGAGAACAGGGAATGGTCACTAAGGCAGTCAGGAGTATTTGGATATTGTGGATGCGGCTTGGTCTGTTAGTGAGGACTACATCTAGGAGTGTGCTGGAGCCCTTCTGGGGTTAATTCTTGTGAGCTGTGAGACTAGTTGGCTTAGATCAATAGCAGCAAAAAGCCTGCGGGAGGAAGAGGATGAGGCAGAGCCAATTAATGTTTAAGTCACCCACCAGGATTTGGTCAGAGGGGTTGGGTAAGGAGGTGAGATAGTCAATTAATGGGCCCAGCGCCTGCGATTGGTTCTTTGGAGGTATGTAGGCTGTAGTCAGATAGATAGGACCCCTAGTGGGGTCAGGGGATAGCTTTAGTGTAAGGGCCTGGGCATTATGGTCAAGGTCAGGGGGAGGAAGGGCTAGTCCAATGAGTGGGTCCTTTACATAGAAGGCACATCTCCTACCGGACCTGTCCAGCCGGTGGAGAGTGTAGCCAGGGAGAGAGACCTGGGAGTTAGTGGTTGAGTCAGACAGCCAGGTTTCAACCAAGGCAACCACATCTGGTTTGTGATCCATCACCCAACATTGTAGTGCGTCCAGTTTTTTAAGGAGGCTACAGATGTTCATAGATGCGATCTGAGTCAGTGGTTTCAAGGGGGGTCAGTGTAGCCAGGCCCTGGATTGGGGTGGATGTTGCTGGACAGGAGCAATAGGGAGAGGCTGCTTTTGGGAGTAAGTGGCAGAAAGAGTTTCAACAGCTGGGGTTGGGGATGTTGGGGTGTGGCAGTACAGGGGATAGGGAGGGTGGCACAGGCAGGAAAGCAAGCATGGTAGGATGCACGAGGGGCAGGGGGGAGGAGAGATGTCCATACAAACGCTGTGATAGATAGTGTTGCAGCATGTGAGTGAGCGGAGGGGAGGAGGGGCAGGGGGACAAGAGGGCGGATTGCAGGCAGATAAATGGGAGCATAAGAACAGCCCGCCATTGGGCAGCTAGCGCCTGTGGGAGGTAAGGAATAAGAGGAGGAGAAGGATAGGGAGAGGAGAGACGGAGTGATGGATATGGATAGCAAGGGAGAGAAGTTTTTGGGAGGAAAGAATGAGGTAGAACTGTAGCGGTAGAGTGGGAGTCCCAGAGATAGGAATTAGAGCCAGTGGAAGCAAAGCAGGAATTGGACTTTGGGGAACAGTGCCCACTGGTGGCCAGCAGTTATAATTTGCAAATGGGAAAGTGGGGACTTAGGTGCAGGCACACAGGACGTGATGTCACAGGAAGTGCGCAAACAGCCGAGCCAAGAAACACACAGCCATCCCTGGGTGGGTGGTTGGGCGGGAGGGGCAGGCGACCTGAGCTGCCGGTCTAGCACCCTAACAGCTGAGTCCACGGAAACAATCAGCGGCTGGGAGCAGAGAAGCCACGAGTCCGGCTGGAATCCTGATGGCAGAAAACACTTCCAGGAGATGGCTTTACCTGAGCAGCAGCTCCCGATGCTGAGAACGCCCAGGTAGGAGCGAGGTGATCCGCCTGTTGCCGCGGGTCGCAGTTTAATGAGCTGTTTGGGGGAGAGTCGTCTGTAAAGAGGTAGGAGAAACATAAATTAGTATGCACGGGAGATTTAGGGTGATAGCTCAGGTGATACATGCGCAGTAGTAACAAGCCCCGAAAACGTGGAGTCCCAAAATGTAATTGTAACTGCTAACTGATCTTCTGAGCTTAGGAAAAGGCACTATGCATTCAGTAAGGACAGGAATGGGAGCTAAAAGGGTAAGGCCATCAAAAGTGGAGGGTGATGAGTACCAATGCCCGTAGTCTGTGTAACAAGCTCGCTGAACTAGTGGTCTTGATGGAAGAGGTTGCCTGGATATTGTGGCAGTCACAGAAACATGGTACACAGAGAACCATGACTGGGATGTCAACATACCAGGATACACAATCTACAGGAGGGGACAGGGAGGGTAAAGAGGAGGAGGAGGAGTAGCTCTTCATGTAAAGGAAGGGGATCAAAGCAACAGAACTAAAGAGTAAACAGGGAGCAGATGAGATACTCCTGGGTCACCCTGGAGACAGGAAATGGCACTCACAATCCGATGGGGTTGTATACAGACCCCATCTCAGGGAGGAATGGACAAGAAAATGATAGAAGGCTTCCTTAGAATGGCAGAAAAGGGAGATATTGTTGATGGGGACCTGAATATGCCAGATGTTAACTGGAGCACGTTTGCTGCAGGCACATCCAAGAGCAGGGTCATTCTTGATGCCTGGAGAAGCATGCCTCAGACAAGCTAGTATTGGAACCCACTCGGGAGGGAGCAATCTTAGACCTGGTACTCTCAAATGGGGACGGAGAAAGAATCTCAGATTTAGAGTGGGTAGCCATCTGGGAACAAGCGACCACCAAACAGTGTGGTTCACGATAAACACAGCCATACAATCAAGCCATACAAAAGCAAGAGTATTGGACTTTAGGAGGGCTGACTTTGGGAAGATGAGAGAGTGCCTCAGAAAAGCACTAGCAAAAAGGCAAGAAGGAGGGGTGGATGAACAATGGGGAGTAATCAGAACAGCCATCAGAAGCAACAAGCCATTGTGTAAAGCAAATAAACAAAACACAACAAAGGAAAAAAACGCTATGATTCTCAAAAGAGGTAGCAGGGAAGGTTAAGGAGAAGAGGATAGTATTCAAGAAATATAAGGAAACACAGAAGGAGAGGGACAGAGAACTTTTATCAGTTAAAGCAGAAAGAGGCTGGGAAGGCAGTCAGAATAGCAAAGGCCCAAACCGAGGAAAGGACAGCCAACTCTGTTAAGAAGGGGGATAAGACCTTTTATAGGTACATTAGGAGCAAGAAAGACCAAAGGAGGGATACTGAGGCTTAATAAAGGAGGGAATGTGGGTAGAAAGTGACAATGAAAAAGCAGGGATACTGAGCTAATATTTCTGCTCAGTATTCACAAAGGAAGAGGAGGGGTAGGTACCTAAACCAAACAAGAGAAACACTGTGAAGACAGAATTGATACCAGTCCATTTACAGAAGAAGAGTTCTGAAGAAGTAATAAAATTGAAGGTGGACAAAGCAATGGGGCCTGATGGGATTCACCCAAGAATTCTAAAAGAACTAAGGTAGAACTAATGACTCACTGACTACTCTCTTTAACAAATCATGGGAGGATGGGTGGTACCTGAGGACTGGAGGAAGGCAGATGTGATTCCTCTTCACAAATTGGGAGCAGGACAGAGGTAGGAAACTACAGACCAGTTAGTTTGACCTCAGTGGTAGGTAAAATGATGGAACTACTTCTGAAGGAAAGAATTGTTGAGTACCTAGAGGCCAGTGGAGCACAGGACCCAAGGCAGCATGGATTCACGATGGGAAGGTCATGTCAGACGAATCTAATAGATTTCTTTGACTGGGTAACCAAAGTAGTAGATCGGGAGGGGCTGTGGACATGTCTTACCTAGATTTTAGCAAGGCATTTGATACAGTCCCACACAAAAGATTAATACACAAGTTAGCCAGCCTTGGAGTGGATCCCCAAGGTGGTAGCCTGGATAAAAATTGACTAGACAACAGGACACAAGGGTAGTAGTAAATGGAGTCCACAGTGAAGAAAGGAGGGTTACTAGCGGGGTACTGCAGGGTTCAGTAATGGGACCGGTCCTTTTTAATGTCTTTATAAGTGACATTGCAGAGGAACTGGAAGGAAAAGTATGTCTCTTTGCAGATGACACAAAGATCTGCAACAGGGTTGATACACCAGATGGAGTGGAAAGGATGAGAAGGGACTTGGCAAGGTTGGAGGAATGGTCAAATGTATGGCAGCTCAGATTCAGTGCAAAGAAGTGCAAGGTAATGCACCTGGGAAACAAAAACCCAGGGCAAAGTACACAATGGGGGGTGAGATACTGACAACAGTAAAAATGGAAAGGGACCTGGGGGTAATTATATCAGATGACCTAAAGGTGGGCAAGCAATGTGAGAAGGCAGTAAGGAAGGCTGGGGGGATACTGGGATGCATAGGGAGAGGAATCAATAGTAGAAAACAGGAAGTTGTTATCCTCTGTACAGACAGTTGGTGAGACCCCATCTGGAGTATTGTGTGCAGTTCTGGAGACCCCAGCTCCATCAAAGACATAGACAGAGTGGAGGCTGTCCATGGGAGGGCAATCAAAATGGTGCAGGGTCTGCACCAGAAGAAAGACTAAAGGAGCTTAATATGTATACCCTTGAGGAAAGGAGGAGAGAGGGACATGATAGAAACTTTCAAGTATCTCAGGGGAATCAACAAAGTCCAAGAGGGTAGCATATTTCAGAAAAGAGATGTGTAGCAAGCAAAGGCACAATTTGAATATAGAGAGGGCGGCTCCAGAGGTAATGTGCGAAGTATTTTTTCACAGACAGGGTTGTGGATGCATGGAACAGCCTCCCTGAGGAGGTCGTAGAGTCAAGAACAGTGGGGGAATTCAAGAATGCATGGGACAGACATTAGGCAGTCCTAGTGGGGGGTAGGACGAAGTAAGCTGTTGGTTAATTAGGATCTGCAGCTTATCTGTTAGGTAGGAAAATGGGCAGACTAGGTGGGCCAAGCGGTCCTTATCTGCCATCACATTCTATGTTTCTATGTGGTCCCACCTCTGGTGGACACCTTTACGGACGTCACCAAGGCAGCTTGGAAACGTTCGCATTGCACACCGGCTGTTCCAAAGAAGCTGACCGCCTTTACAGGGCTCCTACGGAGGACCAGTATTTGGCGCAACAATCCCTGGCCGATTCGATGGTCATTACTGCATCTCATGACAGGTCCCAGTGTCCTCAGCATTTGAGTACTCAGCCTCTGGACCAGGAATCTAAGCAATTAAATTCCATGGGAAGACGCATGTATGCGGCTGCTACATGCTGTATTAGATCTTTGAACTATCTGATGCACATGGTGCAATTTCAGAATGCCCTTTGGGATCAGGGCCAGGACGGTGGTGAAAAAAAAAGGAGCTGTTAAACCTTCTTCAAACTGGGTCTGACATGGGGACCCAAGTTCTCCGAGCCGCTTATAACTCAGCGGACACTGCAGCCATGGGAGCAGCTACAGGCGTTTGTCTCCGGAGATGCTCATGGCCGAGGGCCTCCAGATTTACCCCGGATGTCCAGAAGTATCTCCTGGACGTCCCTTATAATGGAGCGGTCCTCTTTGGTGAAGGGTCCGAGAAGGTCATCACCAAATTGCAGGACACTAGGAAGGCTGTCAGGACTGTACAAGCTATGTACAGATGTAAATCTGGTTCTTTTAATAGGAACCAGAATAATTTTCGTGGCCGCCACCAAAGGCAACAACCACATTCCGGCCAGCAACCCAGGGGCAACTTCGGCTGTAAGAACCAAGCCAGGTTCCCCTCGGGCCAGGGCCCGAAGCATTCAAAAGCAGCCCAGCCCGCGGGGGCCAACACCACCACAGCATGACTCCTTCCCAGCCCTTTCCCCTCCTCTGGATCAAGGGATCGAGAAGGTCGGGGGTCGCATCTCTCGTCACCGTTCAGGGTGGCAGAGGATCATCTCTGACCAGTGGGTGTTGCAGTTGGTCGAACGAGGCCACTCTGTAGAGTTCCTCCATCACCCACCGTCCAGAGCTCCCCTGCTTTCCTGTTACTCGGGTCCGCATACTCTGCTTATTCAGCAAGAGATCTTGGCCCTCCTACACAAGGAGGCCATAGAACATGTTCCACTGAACCAGAGAGGAAAAGGTTACTATTCCCACTTCTTTCTGGTTCCAAAGAAATCAGGGGACTTGCGCCCGATTTTGGATCTCAGCAACTTTGTGCTGTACAAGCATTTCAGCATGGTAACCCTGCCGGGTCTCATTCCTATGCTCAAAGAGGGCACATGGCTAGTGTCGCTGGACATGCAAGATGCATATCTATATCTCCCGATCGCACCGCAGATTTCTGCAGTTCTAGTTTCTGGGACACCACTACCAGTTCCGAGCCCTCCCCTTCAGATTGTCCTCTGCACCTCGGGTGTTCATAAAGTGTATGGCAGTCATGGCAGCATCTCTCAGGAGAAGAGGCCACTAAGTGTTCCCGTACCTAAACGACTGGCTGCTCATGGCACCCTCATGGGAGGCCCTGATGTCCACCATACAGGATACCTGTATGACATTATCCACTTCATGCCACTACAGTGGGCTTTTGATCTGTTTTGGGTGGAGCTTCATTATGGGAGAGAAACTTTGGAGAGAATGAGTCTATGGATGCAGCATTAGCACTGGATTCTGAAATATACAACAGGGCATAAAAATCTTTAAAAGTTTGATTAATCTCAGTTAGGTTGGCTGTTTCAGGTCCCTGTATTTACTGTGTCCAGTTAACAGCTTTCTCTGCCACCCTGTTTTTTTAACATCCATGCTAGAAGTTTCCCTCCTTTATCCTCATCAGAATAACTACCTGCATTGGAAAGTGAAATAAATGGAAAGGAAAGGGGAAATTGTAAAACCAGGAAAGGCACACTAAGTTGGAGCTTGTTTCCAGGTGCGGCCTGGGAGCACAAGGAAGTTAGATGATTTGCTCAGGGTCACACAGTATGTACGTGGGGGCTGATGGGATTCAAACACAGGTCTCCAGGTTTGCAGCTCAGTGCCCTTAACCACTGTGCTATACTGCTTCTTAAAATGTAAAGTGGTACACTCTGTCTGTTCAGTATCCAGGCAGTTATACTGCAGCTTATTGTGCAAGTCCCAGTAGGAGATTGGGTCTGGATTTGCCATTTGGACCTCCTCCAGGGTTACAGTTTGTCGCTGTAGGGAGCTGCTGTGCCTCTATCTATATGTTTGCTGATGACACTGTTCTATTCTCGTCTGGCAAATGCCCTGCTGATGTTGCAACCACCCTTCAGTTTGACTTACACCAGGTTCAGTTATGGTTTGCCTCACATCAACTATTCCTAAATGCCAAAAAGACTGTTTCCATGACCTTTAGCACTAGGCAGAGACTCAAGGCTCCACCCTTTACCGTCTTTCCATACCCTTGATGGGACAATATTAGAGGACACCTCCTCATTCAGATACCTTGGGGTTTGGTTGGACCAACACCTCAACTGCTTTGGCCACATTGACGTCATCCTGAAAAAATTGCACTCCAAGCTTGGTGCCATATTCAGGAACCATAGTTGTATCCCTCCTACAGAGTGGCATGAACTAGTCCAAAAGATCCAAAATCCAATGCAGCAAGAATATCCGGAACTGGGAAGGGAGAAGCCAGAGAAGGCGAGGGGGTCAGCAAGGTCAGCACCCAGGGTGGGGGCTGACCAAACGAGCAGACACGAAAGACCGTTAGGCCTATTCTGCTGGCATTTTAGTATGTTAGTATGTAAGATGATCCTCCCCAGTTTCGACTACTGTGATGTAGTCTATGGTGCCAATCCCAAGTCCTCCCTAACCAGATTGGACACTCTATTTAACTCCTTTTGTCAATTTCCCCTTAATGCTCCATCACGCACTCATCACTGTGACCTCTACCACACCATTTCCCTTCCCGCTTGTCAACAGGTGCCTCACTCACTGTACCAAACTCGCTTCTAAATTTTGGTTAGAACTTCCCTCCTACCTGTCATGCTCACTCTACCCCCCACTCCCTCAAGCTCCTCTGACACTCGCATTTTGTTGGTCCCCTGTCGCACCACTCTCATCAGGCAGTCAGGCTTTACCCATCGTTTCCCACAAATCTGGAACTCCTCCCCCCAGATACAGCACTCCTCCTCCTCCCACTACTTTGCCTCTGCCTTGCATAACTTTCTCTCATCTAAATTCTCCTGCTTTAACCCTCCTTAACTGTCCTCCTATGCCTCTGCTCCTGTCCATGACTCACATCGCCTATTAAACCGTCCACCCCTCTCCTCTCCCTCCACTGCTATGTACTGTGTTCCTCAGATATGTCGCTTGTAATTAAATGCATATTTCACAGGTATGATATATTTAATTGTATATTATGTTACAAATGCGACTGTATGATTATTTATGATGTTTTTTAACTGTATGTCTTGTTACAGATGTAATTGAATGTTTAATTTATTGTATATTTTAATTGTTAAACTGTATGTCTAATTCTTCGTTCAATTATGGCCCCACCCACAGGTCGCACTGGGGAGGCAAGCAACTTGTTGTTCAGTGTGCCTTCCTGCTGAAACATTTCAATAAATAAATAAAAATTCATTTTCCATGGTATACAGAGATGAGATTATTGGCCACTTCACTTCGTTCTTTAGTGTTCCCCAGCTAAGAGTTGGATGGGTGGTGGTTTCTGAGTTATTGTGGAGACAATCTTCTAATTTTTGCTTCATGTACATGAGAACATTTTTTTTTTTTTTTGATAATGTGGGATCTAGGTGCCACATCCTCCCCAGTGAAACTCCCCAAGCTCTCTACAAAGTAGTCAATACTGGCTCATGGTCTGATATGGGAATGGGTCCCAGGCTTGTACTCACCAATTGAGAAAGCAGGGCAGAAGGTGTAAGATATAGGTCTAGTCTGGCATAGGTCTGATGTTTATGTGGAAAAAAAAAAAATCCTCCCTGTCAGATTAGCTGCTCTCTAGGCATCCATCAGTCTAGAACCAGTGGCTAGAGACTTAAGGGCTTGGGTACCCTTTAGTTTGTGATTGGAGTTGATGAAATGACCTTTCCAGAGTGTAGTTCATACCCCCCAGGATGGGAGCCCCCCGAAATGGGTAAAGTTCCAATGCTTTCTTTTGAAAGAAGGCCACATCATCTATGTTGGGACCATAAATTGACCCTAGGGCATAGAGTATTTTCCCCAACTCCTGCTGTACCTGAAGGATCAGAAATCTACCGGCTCTGTCCGGAGCCCACTGGATTACTGTACCTGGGCAATTTGTGTGCAGCCACTCAGCCAGATTGTCATACTCTTGACTTTTGAGTTAAAACAAGATGCAAATAACTGACCACCCTAACTTTTGGCTAATTTGCTGGCCTTTGGAGGGGTCATATACATCGTCCGTTGTAGTAGTAGTAGTAGTATAGTACTACTACTACTACATCAGTCTTGCACTCTTTTGCATATAAAATGACCCTCTTGCAAACAATTTGTTTAACTCAGTTTCATTCCAAGTAATAATTACAGGAGCAATAATTATAAACATGCTGTCATAAATAAGGAGTTTGACTGTCACTCCGCCTTCTGTGAACAGACATGGAATCATTAATAAAAGCTGTGTTCATTAACATTGTATAAAAACATACAGTTCCACTTATTACCGTCAACATATTGATTTTTGAGGAGTTAGAGAAAGCATAGTAATTACAAAAGAAAACAACCCCCCCCCAAAAAAAAAAAAAACCCAAAGAGGCATAATTTCATTTAATGCCACCTAAATACCCTGTCATTTCATTCCCTAACACCAAGACTTACCACATGGAGCTAATTTCAGTTGATAAAGTGCCTGTGAGACAGTCTGCTAAGGAAAGGGATATTGTAAGCCTTCACACAGACACACAGCCCCTGACTTATGTCTGTACCAGCTTTTCTTCATCCTTCCTGTTCTCAGAGGATCCCAACCTTGGATTTGACTGATTTGTGTCTCAAGGCTACCAGAGGGCTGCATTATACTCTGTGTCCTGAATAACTCGCACAGTTTTTATCCATTCTGCCAATTACTGAAATTACTAAAAGTCTGAAACTACTTTATCATGATACATTTTATGGCATCTGCCAACAATAACAGCCATCTAGTTGATTTGCCAAAAGTGCAAGGGATATCTGAGGATGTGAATGGAATGGTCCTCTTTGTGATTCTCTGGATATGCTCATGAATCTGTTTTCATAATCACAAAAGAAGGCATTCTCAAAAGATAAAAAACAAACAAACCTGCCCCCACACACACACTTTCTCCAGGACAGGTCCAATTATGCAGTCTTAGAATGTTTTGTAATCTTTTTGTGTTGAAGATGCAATTAGTATCTTCAAAAAGCTAAAAACTCTGTTCAAAGGGTGAGAAGGAGACCCATCATGGTTTGTCCCACACTTCCTGGGGAACGTCTACCCCTCCCTCCTCCTCCCATCTGGTCTTATCATGGCGAGGCAATTTATAGAAATTGAACTGTTGACAGCATTAATTAAATATTGTTTCAATAAGTGTCTTCCTGTTTTTTGTATTAAAATCCACCATTTCTTACCATTTGTTGTGTTCTCTGCTTCAGCCACACTGCTAGATGCTGAGACTTGCTGTTCCCTATAGTAATCAGCACATCTCCACCCCACCCTGGTGATGTCATTTGGAGTGCTATTCTGTTTTATCTATGAAGAAAATAAAGGCAGTATAGCGCAGTGGTTTAAGGCTCTGAGCTGGAAACCTGGGTTTTAATCCCACAGCCCCAGCTTGCATACTGCGTGACCCTGAGCAAGTTACTTAATTTACTTGTGCTCCCAGGTTGCACCTGTAAACAAGCGTTCAGCTTAGTGTGTCTCTCCTGGTAAAACAAAAGGTAAAAAAAAGAAACATAGAAGTTGATGGCAGATAAGGACCGCAAGGCCCATCCATTCTGCCCATTTCTTTTTCTACCTTACAATTGTGCCATCGGCCTTTGCTCTGTCAATGGCCCATCTATTCATATTCATCTGTATTGCTCCCTTATGCCTATCCCATGCCTGTTTGAAGCCCTGCACTGTATTCATATCCACCACTTCCTGAGGTAGGCCGTAGGCCGTTCCATGCATCCACCACCCTTTCTGTGAAAAAGAACTTCCTCACATTACCCCTTAATCGGCCTCCCTCTAATCTCATGCTGTGTCCTCTTGTCCTGCTATTTTTCTTATATTGAAACATGTTAGACTCTTTCACCTTGTTAATGCCCTTAAGGTGTTTGAATGTTTCGATCATATCACCTCTCTCCCTCCTTTGCTCTAGGGTATACATATTGAGCTCTGTTAATCTGGCCTCATATGTTTTCTGATGCAGTCCCTGCACCATTTTGGTTGCCCTTCTCTGGACTGCCTCAATTTGGTTAATGTCCTTGTGAAGGTGTGGCCTCCAGTACTGCACAGTACTCCAGATGGGGCCTAACCAGTGTCTTGTAAAGAGGGATTATTACCTCCCTCTTCCGACTTGATACCCCTGCTAATACACTCCAACATCTCCCTAGCCTTACCTACTGCTTTAGTGGTCTGCTTGGATGATTTCAGGTCATCGGTGATGATGATACCCAAGTCTTTTTCTTCCTCCTTTGTGACTGCCAGCAACTCCCCTCCCAGCCTATAGTTGGCTTCAGGGTTTCTCTTCCCTATGTGCATGATCTTGCACTTCTTTGCATTAAACCCCAGTTGCCACTCTTCTGACCATTTTGCCAGTTTATCCAGATCTCTTCTCATTCTGCCCACCCCATCTGGATCATCTACTCTGCTGCAGATCTTCATGTCATCTGCAAACAGACAAACCTTACCCTCCAGTCCATCTGCAATGACACTGATGAAGATATTGAAGAGGACTGGCCCTAGGACTGATCCCTGAGATACCCCACTTGTGACTTGCATCTCTTCTGACTGTGTACCATTTACCACCACTCTCTGTTTTCTGCCCTTCAACCAGTTTGCCACCCAGTTGACCAACTTCTGACCCACTCCGAGCCTACCCAGCGTATTAATCAATCTTCTGTGTGGAACAGTATTGAAAGCTTTGCTGAAGTCAAGGTAGGCTACATCAACTGCTCCCCCTTGGTCCACCACTCTGGTTACCCAGTCAAAGAAATCTATGAGATTAGTTTGACAGGACCTTCCTTATGTAAACCCATGCTGTCTTGGATCCTGTGCTCCTATGGATTCCAGGTGTTGCAATATCCTTTCCTTAAGGTGTGCCTCCATAATCTTGCCCACTAGTGAGGTAAGACTGACTGGTCTGTAGTTCCCTGCCTCCTCCCTGCTACCACTCTTGTGGAGCGGGAGCACTTGAGCCCTTCTCCAGTCTTCTGAGACCTCTCCTGTGCTCAGAGACTCACTAAACAGTTCTGATAACGGCTCTGCTGGTTCCACCCTTAGCTCCTTTAGTACCCTGGGATGTATGCCATCAGGTCCCATTGCCTTGACCACCCTGAGTTTAACGAGCTCGTGTAGGACCCTTTCTTTTGTGAAGGACTAGTGCACACCTCCCTGCCCATGGTGCTGAGCTGTGGGCCCTGCCTTACCTTCTTTTCAGTAAATACTGAGCAGAAGTATGTATTGAGGATAGATGCTTTTACATGGTCCTCCTCCTCATACGCCCCCTTATCTCCTTTGAGCTTAGCAGTACCCCCCTGGACTTTCTCCTTTCACTAATGTATCTATAGAAAGTCTTGTCACCTTCTTGTACTGTTTGTGCTAGTGTTTCCTCAGTTTGGGCCTTTGCCTGCCTTACTGCCTTCCCTGCTTCCCTTAGGGAAGTTTGGTATGCCTCCTTATCTTCATCCCGCTGCGTTCCCTTATATTTTCTGAAGGCCAGCCTTTTGGCTCTGACTTTTTCTGCTACTGTGTTTGAGAACCAAAGTGGTTTCCTTCTTTTGCACTTCCTTTTCTCTCTAACACAATGGGATGTTGCTTCAAGTGTTGCATCCTTAATACTTGCCCACTTTGCCTGTACCCCCCAACTGTATTTCTTTTTGCCAGGGCTTGCTTAACTCTGTTGGCCATCTTATCAAAGTCAACTCCTCTGAAGTCCCATATGTTTGCCTTGGAATGGGATGATTTAGTTCTAGTGGCCAAATTGAACCATACCATGTGATGGTCACTGGCCCCCAGGTGACCTTCTACCTGGAGATCTGTGATCCTTTCTCTGTTAGTCAGTGCTCGATCTAGGATAGCCCTGTCTCTTGTGGGTTGTTGTACCAGTTGTTTGAGACCCTCCCCCTGTAGGGAATCCACCATGTGTCTAGTTCTGGCAGATGTTCCTGGTGGTATTGACCAAATCTGTATCTGGCATGTTGAAGTCTCCCATTATCAGAACCTCCCCTTTAGCTGTCATATTTTGTATATCTTCTAATAGTAATGTGTCTGTGTCCTCCCCCTGATCTGGGGGCCTGTAGACAACCCCAGTTCGTATGGCTGTCCCATTTCCTGTATCCAGGGTGACCCACAGTTCTTCTGGCTTCTTATGTGTATTCTGAATTTCTGTAGCTTTGATATTTTCATTGACATACAGGGCCACTCCACCCCCTTTGCACCTCTGTCTCTTCTGACAATGCATAGCCAGGTACAGAAGTCTCCCAAGTGTGGTTACTGGTAAACCACGTCTCGCTAATTGCTACTATGTTCAGTTTAGCCTCTGTCATTATTGCCTGCAGGTCTGGGATCTTGTTTCCCAGACTGCAAGCATTTGTGTACATGATTTTCCATTGGCCAGATTTCGGTGCGTTAGTTGTTGGGCGAGGTCTGGCATCTCCCCTGTGCGTTGTATGGGGAGCTCGACCTTTCTCCTTACCTGGTGATGCAAATGAACTGCAAACATGCTGAAATCCTGTTTGACCACTAGCTGAGGGAGGAGGGGTGTTCTTCCCATTCGACGTATGGGCTGCTGCACCCCTCTCCCCATTTGCTAGTTTAAATATTCTGCAAAGATGTCAAACTTCTGCCCCAATGCACTGACTTCCTCTTTAGTCAGATGTAGTCCATCAAATTTGAAGAACGTTCGCTCCCAAAACTGTTGCCAGTTCCCTACAAATTTGTGTCCTTTTTCCTGGCACCAGCCTTTGAGCCACATGTTTAGCTCCCCTGTCTCCCCTTCTCTGACCTTCCTTCCATCCATCTGCTCCCTTCTCCCAGACTGGCAGGATCTTAGAGAAGGAGATGCTGGACGAAATGGATGATAGTTTGTCACCCAGCCTGGTCAGGTGTTCCTTGGTCTGTACAATTGACTGGCTGGCGAGATCATTAGTCCCTATGTGTACCAGGACATCAATATTTTCTCCTGCTTTCTGAACAATTTTAGCAATGCGGTCATTGTCTCTCCACGCTGCTGTACCTGGGAGACATCTGACCATTATCCCTGGCTGGAGATAGATATCAACTCCCTGAATCATAGAACCTCCTATAATCAGAAGTTTTTTGGATTTCCTTTTTGCTTTTTTTGTTTTGGTTCCTGTTTTGGGCGAATTTTGTTGTGCTAGCTCCTGTGTTGCAGTGTCCTGCTCTGCAGTGTCCTCTGCCCCTTTGTTTGATTTCGGAGATAGAGGCAGATACACGTTTGTAGTTTTTATATGGTTTGTGGAGGTAATATGTTGGAGAGCACTGAGTGATGGGGCACCCGATTTTCTCTCCTAACCACCTGCAAACCTCCCGGACCAACTACCCTCTGTGGTCGAGGTGCTTCTGTTGGTCGTTGGGGAAATGGCAGGTGGTTCTCATAATATATTACCTCTTGAATATGCAATTTGAGGCATGCAATCTCCGCCCATGCTGCCTGGAGCTGAGCCATTAGCTCTCTAATGGCCCAGCATGTAGGACAGTGTCCTAAATCCTGTAAAACTGCCCTTCTGAAAAGTGTTCCACAGTACCTGCAGTTCATGATATCCATTCCAGATAAGTTGCTGGGTTTATAATCTGGTCAGAGTAACTAGAAGGAAGAATATGAAAGCAAAAGTTTGATTTTGTGTTTTGTTTGTTTTTGTATAACTTGTTATAAAAAGTTAAATTACTGTTGCCCCTGTAATGAGGTCACCGTGTGGATACCCCACTGATCCGCCTTCCTGCTTTGCCACAGGAAATATCATGACTGTGCTACCCTATAAAAGGAGTGTAGCATGGGGTGGTTGGGTGGCTGGGTCCTTCCCCTGCCGAAAAAGAGCAACCACAGACGAAAGAAACAAGGAGGCAACAGCAGAAGCAGTCAGCCAGCAATGAATGCAGTAACCCTTAAAGCTTATCCTAATGATAGATAAAACTGTAAAGTGCCACCTGTAATAATTTCACAGAAGATATACCCTGTAAGAAACACTTTGCTACAGAGAAAAATAAAGCAGTAACAGAAGATATACCTTGCAAAAGACATTTGAATCAGAAGATTACAGCAGTAGTGAATGATAGAAGAGTGTGGAAAAGTGAATGATAAAAGAGTGTGGAAAAGAGTGGATGGAGCTGAAGATTGAAGGTACCAGGCAAGAGAATAATGGTTGCACTTTGTTTCGTATTGATTTGTTTTGAATTGTTTTGACTTGGTCTGATTGGATTTTATTTAATCTTATTTTGTAATATATTATTAGATATAATTTTAAACCAGTATAATCTAATGTAATGCAACTCTGCAGAAATCAACTGTAAGATTGTGTGGAATGAAGTGAAGAGATTGATCTCTGCGGGATATAATGGTGGTAACTGGATGAATAAGTTGTGTATTTGACTCTATGTAGTAGCTTACTGGAAAAACAAATAAAAATATTATACAAAAAAAAAAAGATTACAGCAGTAATCTGTTGGCACACACCTTGTAATAATGCAGCAGAAAGTATACCCAGCAACAACAATTTGACTTGGATAAAAATAAAGCAATAAAATGCTAGGAACAAACAGTAACAATCCTTGTGAGTACAAAATAAAAATAACAACACACAGTAAATCTGCCTAGCCAAAAGAAGCCTTAATCCTTTCCCTTGCTCTGGTAAGGTTCTTTGCTCTGTCCTTTCAAGCAACCTAGAAGAAAAGCGCTCAGGTGAAGCTAGGTGCCTTGGCCAGCAAACCTAGTCTTCCACCTCCAAGATATCAACACAGAAGCCAGAGAGATTGTCACATTGCTGAGGTCTGTAAAGATTATTTTTTCTTGTCCTGTGCCAGTTGCAAGAAACTAAAAAACAATCAGACATTTGATCGTGGTTTTGTCATGTTCAATGCTAGTAATGCACAAAAGTAGTTTAAACTGATCATTTTTGCATGTGCAGAAGTCTGGAAGAGTAGCACATTGCTGTAAGGATTGCAGACTGTATAGCTTTCTGTTGTGAAAGGCACGAGTCCTATTGTTATGTTAGAGTACAGTGGTTTTCAGAAACCAAAACTGGCAACACTATTCAGTAAACATTGCTATAACAACTGTGTGTTCCAGATTTGGTAACAAAAGTCAACACTTTCATACCTTTTTAGTGCCTTTGTGTTGTGGTCCATTTCTCCAACGTTGTTGGATGCTGAGTCAGCATGCCTCCAGGCTGCTGATGTCATTTGGGGTGCTACTGTACTGTGCCTGTTAGGAAGTTGTATTGCTGCTAGTATTGTAATGTTGGTAACTTCATTGCTATTGATCAGTGGCTGCTTTACAATAAGTTTTAATCAATCAATCAATATCTTTATTTATCCAGGCGGGCACCTTTGAGCAAGCTCATTTACAAGGTGGACCTGCAGTCCTACAGTAATAATACAGAAAGACAAGTTACAATAGTACAAACAGTAAAAATAGTTGCTATTATAGTAAAAATGCACATTTACAGGTAATATACATTGAACATAGAACTACAAGGAGTCTTGGATAATGAACTTGTGCTGGATCCAAGCCCAAAAACTGTGCATTTTGTAGTGGGAAATGTTAGGGAGAAGGTAGGCATACCAGATAGAAGATATCAAGCGCATAATGTAGGGAGAGGTGGGCAATGGGGTACAAGTGAAGAGGACCCAATTGTTAGAGCAGAGTGAGGGATTGGGAGGGCGGAGGACTGTACGAAAGGTGACACAGCGATTTTTGCCCCAAAACGTAGCGACATATGGAGGAGATAAACTGCAAAATAGTGGCCTTATCTGTGTTAATTCCTTCTAGGGATGGATGTATTAGCCCTGATAAAAAGATGTGTTTAATGTGGAGTAAAGAATAGTGGAGTCTGAATTTAGGCAGAATAAAAATCTGCCAGGGAGAAAACACTGGGCTGGCTAATGCATTGCAACTCTTAGTAAGGTTGCAAAACAGCATTACGTCTTCCACCCTCATTTACATGGAGATAGATAATTGTTTTATTGCCATCCTAAGAAATCACCTCTGCTGAATGTCAGGTGTGAATAAGTACAGCAGCAGTCTTTAACATAACAATAGGACTCATGCCTTTCACCACAACAGCAAGCTATACAGTCTGCAATCCTTACAGCAATGTGCTGCTCTTCCTGACTTCTGCACATGCTAAAATGATCAGTTTATGCTACTTTTGTGCATTATTGGCATTAAGCATAACAAAACCACACTCAGATGTCTGTCTGCCTTTTAGTTTCTTGCGACAGGCACAGAGCAAGAAAAAAAGAATCTTTACAGACTTCAGCAATGTGACAATCTCTCTGGCTTCTTCATAGATAAAACAGAATAGCACCCCAAATCACATCACCAGGGTGGAGACAGACTGATTACCACAGGGGACAGCAAGTCTGTGCATCTAGCAGTGTGGCTGAAACAGAGCATATAGCAAATGGCAACAAATGGTATGAAATAGTAGATTTTGATATAAAAAAAACAGGCAGACACTGTTGTTATAACAATATTTAATGATGCCAATATTTTAATTTCTATCAATTTCATCACACGTGATCTTCAGGATTCTCAGTGTGTGTTCACCCTATGGGTTAGAAACTATCTTTGAATGATCTGTCCCAATTTTACATGTAAAAAGGAAGAAGTGATATAGCTAAGCTCTCCCTAGTCTCACTCTCCTACTACACCGAGTTATACCATTGTTTGCCCACATACTGACCAGTGCTGCCCACAATGCCAAATAGTATCATCTCATATGTGGCATTGCTTGGCCACCCGTATCGCATGTTTTTTTAGATACCCACACAAATTTTGATCAAGCTTTATTTAGTTTATGTTTTTTCAATAAAGATTCCAGACTCATCTGAGGGAGGGATTGAAATAACAACAGCTGGGGCAAAATATTCATTTTTACCAAACTGATTCAGACTGAAATAGACTTGGGGAGCATATTCCACCTATCCAGTCCACTTGTATTGAACTGAACAGTGGGTCACAGTTAAGTGAGAATAATTTGGAGAACCTTGCAGAGACTTTTTTTTTTGCTCCTACCAAGCCCCGCAACCCCACTCTTTGGGCTTCCATGCTGGTGCACCCCCACTGCGCCGTGGACCCAATCCTTGGTGCCACACCTGTCTCGGGCTCCCCCAGGGCTCTGCCAACAATCACATGGTGGTCCAGCTTACCCCTGCCAGTCCCCTTGGGGAGACGGCGGAGGGGGGATAAGCAAGCATGATGTTGGTCGGGGGCCAGCCGCGATGTGCTGGGCAGTTGGTGGCAAGAGGTGTCCTACTGGAGAGCCATCATCTGGTGCTATAGGCAGCCATTTTCCTTTTTCTGGGGCACCCACCCACCCACAACGCGTGTGACTGCGGCGACATCCTGGGACAGGGACGTACGGTTGTGTGTGGTCAGCCATGCTGCCAAGTACACCTGTGGGAGCCACCACCAGGAGTCACCACTAGAGCAACTTGCCAAGCCCCCGCCCCCCAGGAGGGAAGTGTCTATAGGACTCTGTCGACTCCCTCCTTGCTGGCCTCTGCTCCTAATTGCAGAGTCTTTGATGCCCAGATATTTTATTTTGTTATATGTTGCCTGTCATTGAGGCATAAGTCGGGAAGCATAGGCAAATCAGAAGAAGTTATAAAATTTGCAAATAGCATTTTGTTATTATCCAGAACAATAACGTAATACAATTGTGCAGCATAGCTTTTATACAGGCAATTCAAACAAAACAAGGTCCTTCCTCTGAGGTTATCTATAACTCTAAATCTCCCCTCTCCAACAAAAGATTGCTCTCTTTTTATATAATGTATTTTCCTGACAATTGACTTCTGCATCCTGAGCTTAAGATAATCTCCTGTTTCTCACAAAATGTATCAGAAGTTGTTCATTTTCTTTTCTGCAGTTGCAGCAAAATAGAACATTGTGTTCCAGAGCTAATCTCCTGTTCACAACTCTGTAAATGAGCTTGTAGAGGTCAAACTGCATCTCACAGTTAACCCCCTGAGTTCCAAACAACTTTTTGCAATCATTCTAACATTATAACTCACTCACTCTCTCTCTCTCTCTGTATGTATGTATATATATATATAGATGTATGTATGTATATACATATATATAAATAAATGTATATGCAAACCAATGGATCCCAGTTTTTTTTCTAACTTAAAAACAATTTTATTGAAGTTCATAAGACACATCAACAGTCTTCCTAATACAGAATTGATGTTCTAATCTCCAAGAAGGTACAGGTATAATTCTTGCCATGAGTTTATCTAAAAGTTATTACAACTCTGATCTATTTGCTTAAAACCTTTGTTTGTTATTACAAAAAAAAACTGTAGTGACCCTCCAACAATTAAGAACCGTTCAAGATGGAATAGTCTTTTCAAGTGGAGAAGTCTGTTGAAGAGATCATCATTTCTTCCATTAGGTCACGACTTATGAATTGATTCCCAAAGTTTCTAAGTCTGTTTTTTTTTTTAAAGATTTTTGAGAGGGTGTCTTATATTAGTGTGTCAAGATCTTCCACAACAATAAAAAAAAAACTTTTCAACAACAATAAAAACAACAATAAAAAAGAAAGTGAGTCCTTGTTTCATTTAAAATGATTAATAGGAGCAATACTAGCAAGGCAATGGGTATTACCCTAATGTAAATCTTTGTACACGTATTTTAATCTGTTAAAATGGGACTGGGAAATTAAGGCCGGAGACCAGCCACATCCAACTTTTATGACAAAACTATGGTCAGGTTTCAAGGGGAATCTTAAGAGTGTATGTCACCTTTGTAAAGTCAGGTCTGGAGAAGCTGTTCTAGGATTGGGGTACCTTCTCATATTTCCCAATATTTAAAGGGTAACCACCTTGTATTAAATTTGTCTGTGGATAGCCGGAGCTGGGCTGTGACCGCTTCCACTCCCTGAATTTGTCCTATATTTCTATACCATGCACTGGGGTGGAATTCTGACAGCCAGTTTTGTGTAAGGGCCTTAAGTGCTGCTGCTGTAATTAAAATATAAAAAATATATTTTCCTGTCGAGGTCTTGATTTCTTGTGGAAGAGGGCCCAGAACCAGATTCTCAAATTTTAATGAGGTGGAGAGGGAAAGGATCCAAGACACCTCTCCAGAAATATTATTCCGAAAGGGGGTAATTTTAGGGCAATCCCAAAAAACATGGTAATGTGATCCTATAGAATTACAGCCTCTACAGCATTTGTTGGAGAGGTGTTTAGTATAGTGGGCAGTGATTGTAGGGGTTCTAAAAAAGCGAATACTAATTTTCCATCTAAATTCTCTCCACAAGGGTGAGTTAGTAGTTTTATGTACCCCTAACCAAATATGATGCCAGTTTTGTTCCGTAAGGTTTAAATTTGCCTCCGTTTCCCATTTTAGTTCCACCCTTTGTATTGCCAGTGTCCCTCTGTCTTCCATCAATGTTTTATATACACTTGAGATATAAAGGATCTGGTGTCTCCCGTGATGCTTCTTTGATAAGTCAGTGCAATTGGGGCTAAGGATCCCTGGGACAAATCTGTGAGGCCAATAATGCTAGTAATATAATGTGAACATTGACAGTACCTGAAAAAATCAATGTTGCTCAGATTGAACTCCAATTGCATTTGAGAGAATGGTTTTAACTGGTTCCCTTCTATGAATTGTCTGGGATATTTAAGCCCCTTGGTGATCCATCTAAAAAAACAAGAATCCCCCACTGGAGTTGGAAACCCTGGAAGAGATGAAAGTAGTAGATATTCCCACACTGGACGGACAATCCAGTTTTGTCTAGCTTCCAGCCACTGCGGCATTGTGTGGCGAGTAAAAACATTATGAATGTTTTTTAAATCTTTTGATTGGACCATCCATGGGAGAATGTTTAAAGAGGCTAGTTCGCATTCCCTATCCTCCATCTCCAACCAGCCATGATTCTTACCGGGCATCAACATTTTAATAACTGGGAGTAACTGAGCTGCAAGATAATACTTGGGAAAGTCAGGCAATCCTATCCCTTCCTTGCCCCTTTCTTCCATTAATATTTCCCAACAAATTCTTGGGCGTTTACTAAGCCATATGAAGTCCGAAAGTTTTTTCTTGAGATCCTTCCAGTCCTTATTAGGGATCTGGAGTGGGAGGTTGGCAAATAAAAAAAAAAAAATGGAATCTAGGTAAAATGTTCATTTTAACAGCCTCTAGTCTATTGGTAAATGTCAGGGGCAGCAGAGACCATCTGTGGAGGTCAGCTCGTATTTGCTGTCCCAGAGCATCATAGTTGTGTTTATATAGCTGATTAATGTTTATGGGTATTTGTATTCCAAGATATCTTATCTTATGTCTGACCCACTTGAACAGGATTTTTACTCTCCGATCTGATTTCAGATCCTCCCCTGTCAGTAGAACCTCAGATTTTTTTGTGTTGACTTTAAAGCCTGAAATGTCTCCAAAAGAAGATACGAGCGTCATAAGATGTGGAACAGCAGTCTGTGGGTTTCCCACATATATCAAGGTATCATCCGCGTAAAGGGATACCTTGTGAGGGGTGTTCTGAATTTCTGTGCCTTCAATCTTACTATGTTGTCTTACAGCCTGAGCTAAGGGCTCCATGCTGAGCGCAAATAGGAAGCGGGAGAGGGGGCAACCCTGCCGTGTTCCTCTGCAGGGTTTTAAATAATTGATTAGCAGTTTTTTCTTGGGACAATATTAACTGTACAGAAAGCATTTATGTAGGTTTTCTAGAAGTGTTATGTTTGTTAAACACAGTGAGGCAAGTGCTGTGCATTTTCACAATGTTTTAGAACTTTTATGAGCAAAACGCTAATCAATTTTTAGAGTTAGATAAAACCCTGCTCTGGTAATGTTAAAGGATGAGGAGATAGTACCATTTACCCTTACCTTGGCCTGGGGATTTTGATAACATATTTTTATCCACTGGAGAAAATTACCCCGGAATCCCATCTTATGCAGGACTTCAAAAATGTAGGCCCAGTTCAGCCTATCAAAGGCTTTTTCCACGTCGAGGAAAATAGCTAGGGCTGACCTGCCATGGGAACCACCCGATTTTACAATGTTGAAAAGTCTTCTGACATTGTCACTCATGTGACGGTGGGGAATGAAGCCTGTTTGGTCAGGATGAACTAATAATTCAATGTATTTTTGTAAACGGATAGCTAAGATTTTAGTAAAAAATTTCTGGTCTTGGTTGAGCAGAGCTATAGGCCTGAAAGATTCACATTTTGTAGTTTCTTTCCCAGGCTTGGGTATAACAGTTGTTATAGAGTGTGTCCAGCTTTCTGGACCCCTACCCTCCTCTAGACAGTGATTAAATACCTCTGTCAACAAAGGTGCCAGTGGCACAGCCAGCTCTTTATATAGTTCCCCACTGAACCCATCTGGGCCTGGGGTTTTCCCTGATGGTAACTGATGAATAACTTTAAGAGTTTCTTCCACCGTAATGGGAAGGCCCAGTTCAGTCATCACTGTCTCGGGTAGTTTGGGCAATGTGAGAGCGTCCAGGAAGGCTCGGGTATTTTCCTTTGTGTTCGAAGTGTTTTTATCTTCTAAGTATAGATTCTGATAGTACATTTGGAATTGTTGAGCTATTTCCGTTGGGGGTAACAAACATTTGCTCTGTCGGCCCATTTTCTTGGATGTAAGGTACATGTCTTTCTGCCTGGGCCTTCCGCAAACAGAAAGCCAGTAGTCTCAATGCCCTACCATCCACCTCATGGTATTTTTGATTAGTAAATCTTAAATAACCCTCTGCTCTTTTGTTTTCAAAATTCTGTAACACATTTTTGACTTTATGTAATTCTGTTTGTATCTGTTTATTGTGAGGATCTAGTTCATGGCGTCCCCCCAGGTCAGTTAGTTCCTGTAGTAATCTGTTATGTGTGAGCTGTGATAGTGTTTTTTTGAGATGCTGCAAAACTTATAACCTCCCCCCTAAGCACTGCTTTAAGCGTATCCCATTTGAGGGAGGGTGAGTTACCTGTAGATTGATGAATCAGGGAGAAATCCGCAATGAATTGTTTTAACTTATTGAGAAAGGGTTTATTATTCAATAGAGACATATTAAGTCTCCATAATGTCTGTTTATCCCTTGGCAATAGAGAGGTGAATGGAGATTGGTGAATGGTCTGACAGGGTTATATTATGTATACTGTATAAGATTTGCGTATTGAGTGCAAGGAGGTGGTATGGGTGAAAAATAAGTCTATCCAGGAGTACAACTGTTGGGCTGCTGAGTAGAAGGTGAAATCTTTATCCTGTGGGTGATGAGCTCTCCATATGTCTACTAGTCCCAGTTCCTTTGTTAGAGCGTTTAGAGATTTAGATGTGGTTCCTGTGGATCTGTCTCTCTGAGGATGAGGTGCCGTATTAAAGTCTCACCCCAGGAGGAGCATGCCCGGTGGAAGGTCTGCTATTTTGTTTTTGAAAATTAGCTTAAAGAAGTCCTCCTGATTGGAGTTTGGGGCATAAATATTGACTAAGTGGAGAAGTCTACCTCGTGACTGTATTGACACTCTGACGTATCTGCCTTGCATTCCCCCTTCTGATGTTTCTATGCTTAAATTTAACCCTTTTCTCCACAGAATCTCCACTCCTGCCCTTTTAGCATGAGGATGTGATGCCGCCACCACATTGTCTACCCAAGCCCTTCTCAACTTCAGGTGCTCTGTTATAGACAAGTGTGTCTCTTGTAGCAGGATCACGTCGCCCCATAGTTTAAGCTCCTGTTGTAGCCTAGTTCGCTTAATGGGAGAATTAACCCCCTTCACATTATAGGAGCATATTTTTAAAGAGGCCATGGTGGATATATTGGAGAGGGTCGGGGTCTGTTGGAATTAAGGTTATCTCGTGGGTTGGAGTTTTTACCATAAGCAGCACTGTTCCAGTGATCTACCTCCACTCCTAATGAGGAAATGCCCAGCTCTATCCTTTCCTGTCTAAACCACAGCATCTTTAGTGACAAGGACTCAATTAGTAAAAACTGTACCCTTAACATTGGGTAGTAAATATGACTATAAAACATTTTAGTCATTAACAAGTGTAGAACATTACTAATAGAAAAACAAAAAGCAGTAACTGGAGAAATTGAACAGGCCCCCCCCAAAAAATCCAGAGAGAAAGTAGAGAAAGAGATATCCAACATAATTCGATCAGAATCCGCTTAGGATTCTCACTTTGGTTGCTTCCTAGGTGTAAATCCAGGTCCCACTGCAAGAAGGAACCTGAGGCCACTAAAAGTGGTCAGCGTCTGAATAGACACTACTTGTCTCCCTACGAGACTAAGAGCCTAGGTGTTTTCGTGCTCTTAAATGTAAAAAGAAAACGTCACCGAGAGGTAAGAGATCCGCCCTCTCTCCCTTCCCCATCTTGTCCCAATATCTTAAAGCTTTCATTGAATCCTGCCCCCCGTTTACAATCCTCAACATAGTTTTATGTCTACCATCCTCCTTTCAGCCAATTCAGTTCCTCTGAGTAATATAAATCAAACACGATTATGGGGTGAGATGTATTCCTATCATGCTTATTCTTATCTCACCCAGAATTAAAATAAAAATTATTCCAGTTTATTCCCTTTCGAGAGAGGGTTATAGGTAATCACCCCCCTCCCCGCCTGTCAGATACCCTGTTTGATTCTGGGTTCTCAAAAAAGATTTTTATCTGGGACAATGCTATCTAGTGACCATTATGTGAATTTTTATTTTATTTTAGGTCTCTGAGGAAATAGGCATCCAACCCAGTCAGAACCCATTGGTGGTTTTCTAGTTCACCCACCCTCCAATAACCATTCCCCATATTTAAAGCGAACTAGCTCTTTTATGAAGCTTAAACTGCCAGTGAAATAGGTAAGCTGTCCTGTTTTACAACAGATCAGGGGTTAAATGGGATCCCAAGGAGTGAGGGGAAAAAAAAGAAGAAAAAACACCAGAGAAACAAAGGGGACTTGTCTGAGCAAGTTACAACTTTTAGTTGTTCGAGTCCTGCCCCATGTTCAAGTTCTTTCATTTTCCTGAAGACAGTTCAATGTGGAGGGTTTTGTTTGGATCCCATCGCGTTGTTGGTATTGGCCTTCCTGCCGTCTGCACGCCGTGCTATCATCATGGCGTCTTGGATTACAGCTTGCAGTAGTACTCCTCGATGTGGGCATTTCGTTCCTCTCCCTGCCGTTTACCATGTATTCTTTAACAGTCTTTGCTCCAGGAGCTGTAGTTCTATCCCTGGTAACTCGATTCGACATTCTTTTAGGAGCGGCGCTGCTTCTATCAGATTTGTGAATGTTTTGGTCCCTTCTTCCAAATGTACCCTTAGCTTTGCGGGAAATACCAACTGGGCTTTAACGTTTTTCCTTTTCTCCCTGATCTCCTTGATGACTGAGCGCACATTGACACGCTCCGCTTGCAACGCTGGGAAAAATCTTGCTCGAAGAAGATAGACATATTTTTGTATTTTATATCCTTAAGCCTCCATGCTTCCCTCAGGATCCATTCTTTTGATTGAAAGAGTACCAATCGGACCACCCAGGAACGGGGTCTGGCAGCTGGATTAGTGGGCTTCGGAATTAAAGATCTATACGCTCTATCCATGGACAGGTTCATATCCGAAGGAATGGAGAGTACCGTACGGAGGAGATGCTGCATAAAATTTATTGGTGTAGGAAAACCTTCCTCCGATCCCTCCGGGACTCCGTGCACCTGAAAATTATTTCGGTGAGAGCGGTTCTCAATGTCTTTGAACCTGTTATGAGTTTCCTTGTCCCTTTGCAGCAAATATAGTAAGACCCTGTCCTCTGAATCTTGGGCCTCTGGCAGCTCGGATAATTTTGTAGTGTGGTCTGCTACCTTAGAGTCGATGTTCTGAACATCTTGTTGCAGGTCCGCAAGGGATGATTCGATCTTTTGGACCGAGGTCAATATTTTTTGCAATGTATGTTCGGATTTTCTCGACAAGCCTAGGTCTTCCTCCTCCATATCAATTGATGAGTCCGAGAGAGTGGGGTCTCGGCGTGAACGAGCCGAGAAGGCCTCCATTTCTTCATCCAGCGTTAATTGCTTCAGCTTTGTTTGAGAGGCAGTATTTTTTGGATTTCTCGGTCTATGATTTTTAGTCGACATACCCTCTTGCTTTGTGATCGTTTATAGCTTCAGTTAGATTTGAGGTGTGGGGAGGATTCCACTTGATTAATCAGACGGTTGGGGGAGCTCGTTGATTTAGGTTCTCATCAGTTCAGTGACGTCACCGGAAGTCCCCTGGATCCCAGTTTCACATACAGATTCACATATATTTTTTTAGCCAAAGGGAAGCAAAGGGAAGAAAAAAGAATATAAACAGCAAATGAAGGAAGGGAGAAAACAGGGAAATTGTGGGACGGTTGGAGTGGCCAGTTCTGAGGCTCCACAAGGAAAATTTGATTGCGCAATCAGATAGGCAAGAGATAGACAAGTGACAGAATAGGAGGGAACAGAATAGATCCTTGCTTTTAACTCCCTCTGCATAACAAGTGGGACAGGGTCTTACCCAACCCTGTCACGTCGCTCAAGCGAAGGAAACGTAGCTTTGAATTGTCAAACAGGCCCTGCTTATTAATAGATATTTTGACTTCTGGTAGTTCATTTATAACCCTCTAGAGTTCCAAATTTATGTAACACCTGTACTAATGCTGGGACAGAATTTTCAACATCAGAAAGGGAGACAATCTAGTTGCCTGCATAAAGAGAGATCTTCTGCTCCACAAAACTGAGATTCTCCTAATCTTTATGTCCTGCCAGACTGCTGCACCAGCAGCTCCAGGCAGACAGCGAATAGAAGAAGCGACAGGGGACTGACAGGCTTTGATGGGTGCCCCTCAACAAAAAATCTGTTAGACATCAAACCATGTACTTTAACCACTACTTTGTGTGACTGAAACCATTTGCCTTAACCCCTGCTTTGGGTGACTTGCACGTAGCAACAATACTCTGGATACGTTTGGGGCCAGATTGAAATTGTCATAGAGTATAATTAAGAAATTGCCAATTAACCCTGTCAAAAGCCTTTTTGGAATCCATAGAGATCACTAGCTGAAGAAGGTTGGAGCCTCTCTAGAGGAAAAAATGTTCGGTAGACACCTGATATTATCTTGGAGGAAATGGCCCTTAATAAAACCATTCTGATCTGGATGGAAGATGGTGGAAATGTATACGTTGAAGCCGATCTGTCATTATCCCTGTAAAGATTGTCAAGCCCCGCAAAAAGCTAGATAGGGCGGTAGCTGGTATGCCCTTACATTCCATTGGGGTTTTCCCAGGTTTTGATAGATTTTGATTTGTCCCCCCCCACCCCACCTCCTCCAAAATTTAGCTAAGAACCTTGGTGAGGACAGGGATACACACGGGCCCATTTTTCTTTTGGTACCATTCAGACAGGTACCTATCCATGCCCGGGGATGTCATATTTTTAAGGTTCTTTATTTTTCCTCCGCTTGCTGGTCTGGAATTGGGCTATCTAGCATGTCCCTTGCCTCCCGAGATAGTGTAGATAGATGGAAGCCCTGGAAAAATTATTTCAGACCCGTTATAGGCTCCACTTGGTTAGCAGTGTATAGTGACAGATTGATATAGAATGGTATAGCCCTACTGGACCTGCTTTCTCAGTTGGAGAGCCAAAAAGTGTCTGACCCTATTTCCCACCTCATAGTATTGCTGTTTGCGATATCTTAGGGCACTGCCTCCAAAACCTTTTTAATCTCAATAACTATCTGGTGCTTAGCCTCCAAGTCAGATATCTCCCTTTCCAAGTATAACTGCTTTTGCACCCTATCCCACTAGACATTGGAGGCACATTTGATTCCGCTGGGAACTGGTCTCATCACAGGGCTTCATCGGGGGGGAGGAGGGTATGGGCCATAGTTAGAGAAAAAAGAAAACGGCAGTATGTGTTAGTAGAAAATTTCATCCCTTTTTTTTTTTTTTTGCACAATACCTTTCTGGACTCCTTAGATCCATCCTCCGTGATTTTTTTTTACAGTTTCTCCGATATTTTTAGCACAACAGAAACAAAAAGAGAATATTTTTTCTGGGTAAAGGTAGTCCTTCAAAATTTGCTAAAACCGCTGCAGTTTTTTTGTTTTCTTGCATTGCTAATCAGAACTGAGCTTCTACAAACGGCACACAACTTCAGCCTACATTTTAACATACCTGACAAAGAGGTATTCAGGCCTCGCAAGCCTGTATCTTTAACTTTTCATTAGCCTAATAAAGGTATAATCTTTACCCAGCAAAAAGATTCTCTTTTTGTTTTTCTCCTGCTTTTGTGTGGGCTAGCACAGTATAACCCTACCTTACTCAGATACTTTTTAAAAGGAAAACACTTGTCGCTGTCAGCCCCCCAACCCCAAAAGGAAAATATCTAATGAGGCTTTTTAGTCTATTAAATATTTTTTTCTCTGACCTTCCTGCTGATATATTTTATTCCATGTTTCCCCTGGTATGTAAACAGTGCTGGAGCAGTGTGGCACTGTTTCTCATACACAGCGCTGCTCCATGCCGCTCCACTGTATAAAGTAATACATTGGAGCAACACGAGTCTCGCTGGGCATGCAAAATGGCACCGTGCTGCTCCAGCATTGTTTACATGGAGTGGAAACACTGAATAAAATACATCGGCAAGGAGGTCAGAAAAAAACGATTTAATAGGCTTAAAAGCCAAATTGTTGTTTTTCTTTTGGGGTTGGGGGACTGACAGTAAACAAGTTCTTTCCTTTGAAAAAGCCTTTAGCCAATTTTGTAATTAATGACTTAAGTCATCAAAGATGGCTGCCTCTCCCAGTTTTTAGAAATCTCTTCCATTGAGGTTACCTGTTGAATGTACATACTACATTCATACATTGGATGTATTAGGACGGTGTTACCACATGTTTCTAATGGTTAACAGCAGACCCCCAGCTAGGCTAGTGTGGGACTTTATTTATTTATTTATTTATTTAAAGGATTTACCAGGAAGACATACTGAGCAGACTACTGTTCGATTCCAGATGCATCCGGGGGGAAGGTGAGAGGGAGTGCAGATACATATACAAATTTACACACAAATCAAGTTGAAACATACAAGGTAAGGTTGCAGTGTTACAGGCAGATGTTCAAGTCATGTGACCGTGAGATACGTTAACAGGATTTAGAATCTTGGAGGGAGGATGAATAGTAGGTAGAAACACTTGGGCAGATGATGCTTCCAAGATCTCCATTTTCAGTTGTATAGCCAAACTGGGGTTTTTCTGTCCCTGTGCCGCCCTCTTCTGGTTGGGAAGGTTGTGGCCGGCTCTTCCATGCCCCACACAGTGGGATTGCTCTGGAACAGTGTACAAGGGGACAGGTAGTGAGTGTCTAAGGGTTAGTGGTGATCATTTCGGCAGGTGTGGGATGTGGATAGCCTACCAGGTAAGGAGAAAAAAAAAAAGAGGAAAAAAGGCCCAGATTTACTGTGATAGAATTTTAGAGCTATTGTATCCTTTGTGAATGAGAAGAGTGCCTGAATTGTTATTTTGATTTCATCATACTGACTGAAAAAGTCAACGTTTTAAAATATTAACTTTTTCAGCTCTTTTCACGTTTTTTTTTTTTGAATGGAGTGGGAGATTCTTGGCCTCCAGTGCCGTTAATAGTTTCGGTTAGTGCATGTGTGTCTTCTTCTTATGTTATGTAGCTGGGATAGGACAAAGACTCTCTTCACCTTTTTTTTTTTTTTTTTTTTTTTAGTATTTTAGTTTTTCTTTCTTACCCAGTAGTTCATGGTCCTTTAAAAACTCACTGGCTCCAATAGTACTTTTCGAAGTCCGAGGATGCCATTGCTTAACCTTAATTCAGAATGGTATCTCAGAGCTGATGAGTGGAAAAGCTGTAGTTTACATTATACTTACCCTGCGGATGGAGATGGCCAGGTGAGGAGTGGAGCCGAGCTGAGGGTGAGGGGTGACTGGGCAGCACAGCTGCACAGGGAGAACACTGTGGCATTGTACCCCTGAAGACCCACTATTCATCACTTTTTTCTTTTCATCCCTCAGTTCCCATCCCCATTGCAAAAGTTGCTACTAAGAAAAACATAGTGAAAACATCCCTGATCCTTTGATGTCTTTTTGTTTGTTTCCTTGTAGGAGGACTCTTTCTAGGCACGGTTGCCACTGCAGGAATGCTGGCTGGCTTTGGCACCACTCTTGCTATGTCCAAGAAGAAAAACCCTGGTTGGTTTAGCAAGGTTTGTACTGTTAATTTTTCTGCACATGTCCTAACCTTTGCTTTGTATGATTAATTTACATTTTTATACTATCTTTTTTCCCCTGGCCTCCCTGATAGCCCAGCAGTAGTGTTAAAAAAAAAAAAAAAAAAAATTGGCAACCCAGATTTAGAAGTATGCCCAGACTCTTGTGTGGTAATGTAGTGGTTTAAGTAGCCCGCAGCAACTCTGCGATAAGTTAGGGAAGGTAGCGACACATGTATTGGCACTTTTTTGCTCTCCATCCCTCCCACCTCTGAATGGATTCTCCCTCTTCCCATAGGTTCTGTAGCAAATGGCAGAGGAGAGAGTCACCAAAGCTGCCACTAAAAGTAGATTGTTCTTTTTGTTGTTGCATTGCAAGCAAGCAGCATAACTTATCTCACTGCACGATGTGGACAATAGGAATTGGTCAAGCAGATGTAATACCGTAGGAAGAAGGAAGGCAGACCAACTTGCAGAAGTAAATTCAGTACAAAAAAGCTTTTCCTGGTGAGCCAGGTTCATGCCAATCTCCAAATGACAAAAGTGGAAGCTGGAAGGGAGGGTGACGGAGTGTCCTTTTAAATCAGTCTCCTCCTGGGGGAGGGTGGAGCAGTGCACCACTTGGAGGGTGACAGAAGCATTAACAGCTATGATTGCATTGTGCAAAAAATTGAAAGTTCAGAGAATCAAAATGGGATTTAAAAATGTCCAGTTATTGGGTGTGCAACAAGGCTATGATTCTGCATTTCCTTCATTGCGTGAGATCATTGAAGATATTTTTGTGACTGTACGCAAGCTTCCGGCAGAGAATCAACTCTTCTTGATCAAAGCGTGCCACTTACAGAATGAAAAATCTTTCAGTTAGTCTGCTTCTTCCTTAAGTAAGTGTAAAACTGCATGAGCTCTGACACCAGAGAAGCCATGGGTGGGAGGCCTGGTAGCCCTGGACCTGCCTTCGCCTCTCGTACAAAGCAAGCGGTGCATGCAGACATAAGGCCACTCTATAAGGGAGCACTGTTCCTTCTCACATTTCACTCCCTGCTCCTGGACCACTGGGGGCAGTTGTGCAACGAAAGGATGTCCCCTGTCCTTCCTTGAGGCAGGCGTGGTCCAGTGCAAATGCCAGAACCCTATCTCTCCAGTTGGCACCAGTGTCCATGACTCAGGAAGAGAACCGGGCTCATCTGGATGGCTGCTTATTTATACCCCTGCTTTACATTCTTGGATTTAATAAACTTCAATATGTAAATTAATTTAGAAACTGGAATGAGCAGTAGAGGGAGTAGCCTTATTGAACTGCCAAACACATTTTCTGAAGCAGATGAAAGGCTTTTAGAAATGGTTTTAAAAGAGTGCTAAAAAGATCTTTATATGAGGCTTGAACATTTGAAAAAAAAGTTCTGTAGGCTTTACAGTATTGGGAACTGGGGTTGCCAGAGGATACTGAAAATCCTGACTTAAAGTACTTCTTGGAAAACTTACTCACATGAGCTCTTCAGTCAGAATCCCCCAAACAAAAAAAAAGCGTTTCTATAATATGTATCAAGAGAACGTTTATACTTGCCATAAGGGTTTTGTCAAAAGCCTAATAATTCTATACTATTGATCAGTTTTCAGAGCGGAAGACAAGCACAGAATTTTAAAAGCAGCCTGCAAGGCATGATTCATAGTGTAGGATAATGAGTTTTTGGTTCCCAGACTTTAGTCACTCCTTTCAAGCGTATCCATCAGTCCTGTGGCACAGCTCTTCACATGTTTGCCAGTATGCTTTAAGGGATGCATTTTGGGAACCCTGATTCTTCTCCTGTCTCTGGTAACGTCGATCCCAACGTCAGTCTAGAAAATCTCCCTGCTCTGCTTTCTACCCCAGCTGACCTCTTCATGTATGACTTTGGTCCCATGTACTTCGGTTGCAGTAGTTTGTTTCTTAAGTTAAATGTCTGTAATCCTGCTTTGCAAAATGCAGGCATTTCATTCTCATTGAACCATGGTTGAGAAACTCCCAAGAAATTGTTTAGTCTGTTATGAGATTTCTGCCCAGCTAGTTTACAAGATGTCTTGAAATAACCTATCTTCTGCGCCCTGGTTCTGAATACTTTATGAGCAGGTGTTGCTGTGGTTCTGTCAGTTTAGCAGTACTGTGTTAGAGTTTGAGATTTAACAATGATTTGAAGATGCATTTTCCCCGTACAGTTTATTTTGACTAATGGATAAATAACTTGTGAGAACTGTGTAATGACGCTTGTGCATACACAGCAGTATTTTTGGTGCCTAGGGTTGGATTGTGTAGCTGGGAATTTTTTGTTGTTTTTTTTTGTTCATCGTAGGAGTGTAAAAAAAAAAAAAAAAAATAGTGTGTTATAGGGTGTCTGGTCAAGTTTGCGCTGGCGAAATAGCACAGTACAAAATCATGCAGACAATACCACGTAAATCACCTGACTGCCAGCACGAGACATAACCACGCCATCCAGGTAGTTGCCCCCCCCCCCCAGAGTTGGTCATATTAGTTTATGGGGATGCGGGGGGGCTAAAAGAAACCTATAGATCCTACCTGATTAGGTATGTTTTTTCCCTTGGTAGTACTGTGAATATCATATTATGTATATCAAAATGTTTGCTCATGATAAACAGTGTTGCACAATTTTATGTAGTTGTGTGTATATATGTATGATTATAATATTTGTTGTATTACATGTTATATTGCTAATAATGTTTGTTGTACTTCTGATACTGTAACTAAACTTAAGATTTATTAAGGGCCTCGCTGGAAATGAGTTTCTCTGTCGAGTTGTACCTAGTCATTGTTTTTCTCAGATGAATAAAAAATGTTACTATTACTACTTATGTCTTTACTGCTGCACGGTGGTGGTCGGCACCAGTATTATCCATGCGGTTCAAACAACTTGAAGTCTTGCTGTAGTCTGACAAGTGCAGTTAGCCCCAGCCTTTAAACTGCCCCGGAGAACAAAGGGTTAACCTTTCTATGCAGAGCATAGAATGCTGAGCTCGAGCTTGGTTGATGTCTCTGTCTGTTTCCCTTTGAAAGCTAACCGTCAGATTCTTTACTCTGCCTCACCGAACAGTCGCTCCGGAGATTTCTCCTGCAGCTCGGTTCAAAAGTCGGTTTAAGTGTCGTTTTTTCGTCGGTTTCTAACCGAAAAAGTTTCCCGCATAGTCGGTTCAGTCTCTGTCTGTGGTACTGTAAGTACTAGATAGGTTTTGTACTGTGTTTTCTGTGTGGAACTTGTAAAAAGTGTGGATTGGTTCGGCCAAACCGATCATTTGTTTAATTCTTGTGTAACTTTAGTGTGTGGTTACTGGTTCTTGTGGGTTCTAAAAAAAAAACGTGTTTTGAAACGTTTTTTTTCAAGACCCGTGACACGGTTAGGAACCAATAAGGGAGTCTTGCCTGGTGGTTGCCAAAAAAAGGGTAAGTTTGGTTAGATTGGCCATGTCTGAGAAACCCAAGAAAAAAACCAGGCCCACTGGGTTTCAACACTGCAGTGAGTGTGGGGAGGTCTTTGCTAAGGCCGATCCCCACACCACCTGTGTTTATTGTCTGGGGTTTGACCACCTCAATTCAGACTGCCAAATTTGAAAATATTTTCCCAAATCTACCCTGGAAAAGAGATTAGGTAAACTGAGGGAAAAGGAGGCCGAGAAGTCCGCTGACCCGGATGGCCAGCCCAGTTCAGTTCCAACCGAACCAGAAGGAGTGCCCTCTGACCAGGGCGATACTTCTTCAGGCAAAAGGAGAGCCGATCCCGAGGGGTCGGTTCCGACTAAAAGAAAGCGAAAAGAAAAATCGTCAGTTCGGATCCAGAAGTCCATGTTCAACCGCGCGAATAGCGAGGCGATCGGTTGTAGATCGCTCGCCAGTTCCGACCGATCCGCACCTTTGGCAGGGCTCGGTTCGGTCGGTTCCCCAGTTCACAATTATACTTTGGAAGAATTTTATGAACCAGAGTTTGAGGAGGAAGGGGAGTTTGAAGATGATGATGGTGATGGTGAAAGTCTAGATGTGCCTGTGGAACCGGACATCTCCCCAGACAGACCTTCAGGTGTATCCCCTCGTAGGCTTTCTGAGCCCCCTTCCCACTTTATGTTCTACAGAAAGGTGGCTGAGACCCTCCAGCTTCCTATGGAACAGGCAATGGAGGATCAGGAGGAGCCTGATTATGTAGAAATGATGGACATCCCGGAGTCCAGGAGACTGTCTATTCCCCTCCACAAATCTTTTGGGAAACAGACACAAAACATTCTGAAGTCTCCCAATTCTATACCTCCTGTGGACAGAAGAATGGACAAGAGGTATACACTCTCAGGCTCAGAAACTGAGTTTTATACCACCAATGCAGCCATGTTGGGGTTGTGCAGACTGCTGCCTGTGATAAGGCAAGCATTCCCTTGGCTTCACACCCCCCAGACAAAGACTCTAGGAAGGTTGATGCCATGGCAAAAAAGTTGTACATGGCATCTTCCCTGGGACTCAGACAGGCGAATTATATGGCCTATACAGCTAGGTACCAGAAGTCCAGGTGGGACACTGTACTGGCACTGGCTAAACAGGCCTCCCCCCCCAGCTAGCCAAGGAGCTGGAGGTGTTGGCTGCAGATGGGATTGAGGCATCTAAAGTTCAGTTTTATGCTGCTGTGGACTCTAATGATGTGTCATCAAGAGTCATGGCTACATCTGTGGCTCTTCGGAGAATGGCTTGGCTCAGATGTACTAGCCTCTCGCAGGATACCCAGGCTAAGGCCATGGATTTTCCTGTAGTGGGTAATTCTCTGTTTGGGGAGCAGACAGAGAATTACATGAAGAAAATGGATGAGTACAGGACCACCTACTGGAGTGCTCAGGCCAAGGAGAGGCAGGCAACTCCTCAAAGGCAGCAGTGTAGGGGCAGGCCTTTTCAAAGGCATTTTTACCAAGCACAGGCCTCTTCTTCCTTTTCACAGAGGGAGTTCTTCAGAGGGAGAGGCAGAAGGGGGAGGATCAGGGCTCCATCCACTCCTCAGCCTAAGGCCCTTGCCAAGCAGACACCCTGATGGGCCTGCCGAGGTCGACTCTCCTATTCCAGTAGGGGGCAGACTGGCTTGCTTTGTCCAGAACTGGATGTCTATTATATCAGACAAGTGGGTCGTGGAAGTAGTAAGCCAGGGACTGGTTCTCAGCTTCAGAAAATTTCCAAAGATGAGAGCAAGATCTTTTTCACCTGCAAACCTCTCGGAAACCCTTGCTCTAGAGGCAGAGGTTTCTTCTCTTCTGGCCTTAAGAGCTGTAGAGAGAGTACCTACCCTACACTGGGGCAAAGGGCTGTACTCCAGGTACTTCCTGACCCCAAAAAGCCAGGGGAGTGGCGACCCATCCTAGACCTAAGATACCTGTATCTAAACAAACATCTTTTAAAACCAAAGTTCAAGATGGTAACTCTGGGAATAATCCTTCCCTTTCTAAGGCCAGGGGACTGGTTAGTCTCCCTGGACCTCAAAGATGCCTACTTTCACATTCCCATCAGGTGCTCCCACAGAAAGTACCTCAGGTTTGAGTTGCCCTCAGGCCACTATCAGTTCAGAGCAATGCCTTTTGGCCTAACCTCAGCCCAAGGGTTTTCACAAAGTGCCTGGCAGTAGTAGTTGCCTTTCTAAGAAGGCAAAAGATTTCCATTTTTCCATATCTGGACGATTGGCTAATAGTGGGCCAGTCTCCAGACCAACTCAAGTCTCACCTGCAAGTGACCCAGCAAGTGCTCACTTCTCTAGGATTTCTTCTCAACCTTCCCAAGTCAGTTCTCGAACCAGTCCAGCTTCTTACCTTTATAGGGGCAGAACTGGACACAGTCAGAGCAAGAGCCTTTCTTCCCCTAGAAAGGGCAAGGGTTCTTATGGAACTAGCCTCTTCCTTCAGCCTTCGGGTATCTCGACCAGCAAGGCATTTCCTCCAGCTCTTGGGCCACATGGCAGCTTCAACAGCAGTGGTCCGTGGAGCAAGATTCCAGATGAGGGATATTCAGTTCCATCTGAGAGCCTTTTGGTTTCAGAGGAAGGATTCCCTTACCAAACTGATCCCATGACTCTGACCTTGGTCCAAGCCCTCCAATGGTGGCAGGATCAGGACAGTTTAAGACAAGGTGTTCCTTTTGCCACTCAGCCTTGTTCAGTGGTTCTTATCACGGACACTTCTCTTCTGGGCTGGGGAGCCCATCTGGGGGCCCTCACTGCCCAGGGGCTGTGATCCCCCCCAAGAATCCCTTCTCCACATCAGTCTCCTAGAACTAAGGGCAGTTTCCCTGGCCCTGAAAGCTTTCTCTCAGTCAGTACATAACAAGGTGGTTCAGGTCAGAACGGACAACACCACCACCATGTGGTACATCAACAAGCAGGGAGGCACTCGGTCCATGGCCTTGTGCACGGAAGCCATGAAATGTGGTCCCTGGCTTATTCCCTGCAAACCTCTCTGGTAGCAGTTCACCTTCCAGGGAAGGACAATGTGCTAGCAGATGCACTGAGCAGGATCTCTCAGGGCCATCACAAATGGTCCCTGGACCCTCAAGTGTTGAAAGTGATTTTTTCAAGGTGGGGCACTCCAGAGATAGATTTCTTTGCAGCCCCAGACAATCACCAACTCCCTCTCTTTTGTTACAGGCCTCCAGTCTTGGGCTCAGTCCCCCTGGACGCCCTGATTCTGAATTGGGAAGGGAAGTTTCTGTATGCCTTCCCTCTCCTGTTTAAAGTTTTAGTCAAAATAAGGTCTCAACCTTGCAAAGTGATTCTGATTGCTCCAGATTGGGCCAGATAGCCAGCCCTGGTACCCCCTGTTGCTGTCCGTAGCAGTCCATCTTCCCCTGTCTCTTCCCAGTAATTACAACCTGTTAACATCCTCTCAGGGGAGGATTTGGTACCCCAATCTTCAGTCTCTCAATCTCAAGGCAAGGCTCTTGAAGAGTTAGAGTTTGCAGATCTGCATCTTTCCCAAGGGGTTCTGGATATTCTCACAGCTTCTGTAAAGCCCTCCACCAGAAAGACCTATAACTCCAAATGGAAGAGATTCAGCATTTGGTGGTCTAAGAAGCATATTTCTCCAGATACTGCTGGATTGCCTACGGTTCTGGATTATATGGTCCATCTTAATGGCCTAGGCCTCAGACCAGCTACTCTCAAGGTACACTTGTCAGCTGTTTCTGCGTTTCTGTCTGTGGGGAAGTCTTCCTCACTATCTTCTCATCCTGTGTTCTGTAAATTTTTTAAAGGATTGCTTCACACCAATCCTCCTTTTAGAGACCCTGCCCCTGCCTGGGATTTGAATGTTTGCATTGCTGAACTTATGCAACCCCCTTTTGAGCCTATGTCCTCAGCAGAGCTTAAGTACTTGACTTGGAAAACTGTGTTCTTGGTAGCCATTACCTCTGCCAGGTGTATCAGAGAATTGCAAGCCCTGTCAGTGTAACCTGATTTTATCTCCTTTCACAGGGATAAAGTGGTCCTTAGAACCAATAGAAGGTTCTTGCCCAAAGCTGTTTCAGACTTCCATGTAAACCAGTCTGTGTCTCTTCCTGCTTTCTTCTCTGATCATTCTTCCTCAGGAGAGAGGAGGCTACACAGTTTAGATGTTAAAGGAGCCCTTAGTTACTACATAGAGCGTACCAAGGGTCACAGGTTTGACTCCCTCTTGTTGTTCCTCACTTACGGAGAAGTAGGAAAGGGCAAACCTACCACCAAGAGATCTGTTGCCAGGTGGATTGTGTCTTGTATACAATTCTGCTATGAAAAACTGGGAAAAACTCCACCCTCAGGCCTGAGGGCTTATTCCACAAGAGGTACAGCTGCTTCCCTGGCTGCTGCCAGGGATATCCCTATCTTAGAAATTTGTCAAGCAGCCACCTGGAAAACTGTCCATACCTTTACCAAGCATTACTCTCTGGATATCCAAGCTAGGTGTGATGCTCGGTTTGGCACAGCAGTACTTCAGAGCCTATTCCCAAAGTAGGTTCTGTCCCTCCTCCATGGAGGCACTGCTTGGTAGTCTGCACTTGTCAGAATACAGCAAGACTTCATGTTGTTTGAAGAAAAAATTACTCACCTTAGTAATTATGTTTCTTCTATTGGAGTCTTGCTGTATTCTGACCTCCCTCCCTGCCTTGCATCTCAGAATCTGGTTTTGGGAAGTGAGTGGGCAGGTGCAGTGTTGCACCTCAGGGGTGCTCTTTTTACACCCTCTTCTTGTGTGGGTGTTTATTTTGTTATATTCCTGTTTGGTTTGGGTTTCCTGAGTTGAGTCTTCTTTTTTGTAGTCCAAAACTTTTTGTTGCCAGTTAGCTATTAAAAATTTTGTTTTTACAGTTTCCACATAGAATACTATTAGAGTGTTGCTCGTAAGAATCTGACGGTTAGCTTTCAAAGGGAAAAAGACAGAGACATCAACCGAGTTCGAGGTCTGCATTCTATGCTCTGCATAGAAAGGTTAACCCTTTGTTCTCCGGGGCAGTTTAAAGGCTGGGGCTAACTGCACTTGTCAGAATACAGCAAGACTCCAATAGAAGAAACATAATTACTAAGGTGAGTAATTTTTTCTTTTGTACTACGCTATTTCGCCGGTGCAGACTTGACCAAGAACCATGTTACAGTATGATACACATGCTAGAAATACTTTTTTTTTTTTTAATACAATGAATTCCAGGATAACAATGAAGTGCTACAAATACTTATATAGTATTATTGAGGTACAGTGATATAGCAGTAGCATTCTTTGTTTTTGTTCAATAGGTTAGTGCCGTAGGCATAAAGATACCCATGTTCTGTATTGCTCCACTTTTGTCAGTGAGGAGTTACATACAGTATGTGCTCCCACTTAGGGTAATGGAACAGCACCGAAACTGTGACCTCTGTGTAGAAGCCTGGGGACGTGTGTGTTCTGAATATAGCAGTTACCCAGTTTCTGCTATACTACTGAAGGGGTAGCAAGCATAGAGCTTTCTGGAAGATTGTATTTTCTGCATTTTTTTTTTTTTTTTTTGTAAAATGTGTTTATTGAAGCTTGCAAATTCAGCTGAAAAACACTTATCCCAGCTAATACAGTTTAAATCACAGTATGCAATAAGAAAATTACTGTAGGATACCTCATGAGTTAGCCAAAATGAAAGCATCATTGTGGGGGAGTTCACAAAACTGTCTTGTAAATTCAAAGTGTATAAACATATAGCCTTGCTGGTAGTCCAGTGGGTTGGACCAATTAAAATTAATGTATCAACATCAGAAAAGACATTCAGCTTCTACAGCCAGTCTATGAGTCCAGTAGTTGCACATATGATCAGTATTCACATGACTCCCCATGCTATCCCCACCCCCCGCCAATAAAACTGGAAAAGAAATTAACATTTAAACCAAATAGCAGTAACTGGTAATAAGCCATTTAAAGTTGTTTGGAATTCAGTCACTAGTCTAATACAGAAAAAGTATTGTATAAAATACATCACTGCTTAGGTGAAGTATTGATATTAATTCAGCGCCTCTTTAGTACAGGCATTTGGCCCATAACAGAACACTCCCACATCAGTAATGGTGGCATAAGCCAGCGACAAGGTAATGCACATATCCAAAGATAGTTGATAGAATAAACATGAGGAAAAAGAACACTTGCGATACCCTTATTATGAACATTGAGCATAGCTGGCCTGCTGGTGCAGCAGTAGCAGTACTGCTTGCGGTGACAATGACCTGAGTTCGAAAGTGAGCGTGGACGTTGGATGGCCAGCTAGGGGAGGAGGATTGAGTATCCCGTGAACTGCTCTGCTCCACTGTGATGGGTGGGGAGGCTTCCAGTGCCCGCCCAACCCCTGATGGAGGCCAGGGGTCCGACATTTGGTGCAGGTAGTTGTTGGAGGCGGTGCAGACATCAGTGCACACGCCCATGACATCATTGCATGTCCCGCCTCCTGGGGAGTTAACTGGAAAAGTTGGGACCTTGCAGGATGCTGCCTGCTTTGTGCCGCAAGTCCCGCGCCACAGCCCCACACCACCCCGGAGCCATATCCCTTTGTCCTGCAGGAGGAAAAGGAGGCCCACCCTGGGGCTTAATCCAGGCATAACTCCAGTGGGTAAGTGCCGGGGGCGGAGGACGAGGGCTGGGCACTGGGCAGGGCCAGTCCTAGAGCAAAAATTAGAGCAAATAAAAAAAAAAAATAAACAACACTGAGCACTCGAATCTTTGCAGACCCGAAAGCTGACCATCGGGTGTCCTCCTCTTGCCCCCCTTCAAGTTCACATATACCATAATATAGTAGTAACCAACATAAGTGTTATACTGCAGTTCAGCATTAAAACCGGCATACTATGTCCTTGGGCAGGAGGAGGTTGCTCCTGGAGCTGTGCGTTTAGGGGAGGGAGTGTGGGAATGAGAACCCACTATGTGGCTGGTGGGTATCATGTCATTACTGCATATGAAATACAGCACGATCAAGTCAGCGCTGAACAATTACCGCTAATCATACAATTCAGCTAAAGACCATAATGCTGCAAAATCTTTTCTGACGACTCTATTTTGCTACTTCTTAATGCAAAACAATGATAGCTGGGCTCCCCCCCAACATACAACAAACTTTGAAATATGCTGCTTATGTTACAGTTTAACTGACATCTCGGCAGAGACAGGGATTCAGGAATTGGGAGTTCAGTGTGCACCAGACAGTTTGACTTTTACTTTATACAGTGCATGACTGCTCAAAATTTGCGAGGGGCAAAAAGTCAGTGTGGGATTCGGTGTGCAGCAAGCAAAGAGAAGCAGTCATGAGGAATCAGTATCCTTAATGACAAGCAGTTTGGGAGGAACCAGTAGACCTCGCCAGACCTCACCAGCGTGCAAAGCACAAAGCAGCTTTATTTCAGTGACTTGGTTGGGCCGAAGGTCAGTGTGGGATTCAGAATCAGGAGTTCAATGACCTCACCATTGCGAGCAGCTTAACTTTACACTGTCTGGTCTTTGTGCTTGAACGCTCATGAGTAGGAACAGAAGTCACTGTGTGAATTGGGAGATCAAGCAAGAAATAACCAGCACAGAGAGGGTTCAGGAATCAGGACTGCAGTGTCCGGACAGTGAAAGCAGCTTTGCTTACCATCCATGTTACAGTTCAACTTTACTTACGTGAGAGCAGCATTACAGTTCTGGGCTATGGAAATAAAGTCGAACTATATATTTTTAAATGTGAAAAAAAACAACAACACAGTTCTTCTCCATCTCCTGAACTGCAAAAGATAAATATGTAATCAGAATTAATATTTAAAATATGTGCAAGGGTATCTAACTTGTTCTGTGATAAAAGCTGATCGTCAAGATTTGTGGTATATTGGAATGTGTCGAGCTGAAAGTATGTGTGGGGGGCAGATATCTCCTTGTCAGCAAGTTGAATACACACTTACTGCTTGTGCACGATAAATGTACATTGTGCAATGTTTGGTCCTTTTGCTGAATATCTCATACACTATTATGTTTTGCGGCAAATTGATTGTGCAGCTTTTGACCGCGATGTAATTAATTGCATAGTAATGACATGGAACCTGACTGGTGCTGTCTTAAAAAACATAGAGCTAAACAGCAAAACTATTGAGTATACCAACAAGTTCAAATAACAACATTGCATTTTGTGACATATACTCTCCGTATGAACATGTAGCTCCCTAGCCATCCACTCCCACCCCCGTGGGCTCCCAGCCACATTCCTATCCTCTCCTCATGTCCACAACCCCACTTATAACTCACTACAGAAATTAGGTATGGAAGGATGATCTAGCCCAACTGATATCATCCAAGGGCTCCTGATCTCTAAAGTCCATCCTTATCTTTTGAACCAGTTTCCTGGCCTTTTGGGAGCAACAAATTGATACTACTTACCCACATATATAATTCTTATTTTAGCCAGGTATTGCATGGAATGTTTTGCCCAGCACTTTCAACTGTGTATGCACACCGTCAAATGCTTTATGCTGGGCTCGAGTCTAGTAGCTTAGACCAGGAAAGATGAATAGTTTCTTGACCTCAGATGTTGCCAGGAGGCCAACTTTCCGAGCAGCCTCTAGAATTCCATCCCATTTGTGTACCCCGCTAAGGTGGCCAGGAGAGTCTGTGGAGTCTCAGCAGGATTTTGTCTTCTATGTGGGGTAATTCTCTAGGCATGAAATACAGTTGGTGCTGGCTCCAGGTTCAGTACAGTGCCCAAACAGTTACATCTCCCTTGACTGTTTCTGGGAGACCCAAAATACAAATGTTACATGAATGAACTTGGTTCTCCAGAGCTTCCAGGTGGTACTTTACATCTTTGCTGTCCTTTATAAAGCCTTTCATCACAGCAGTGACTTAAGGCCACACCAGCCACATCCTTTGCTTCTGATACCGCCACAGAAAACTGGGTCTCATATGCTGTCAGCTGAGAATTAAAGACCACCTCTCACTGATCTGGAGCTGTCACGCGTTGCTACAGAGATTGCATGGCCTTCAAAATGTCTGTTAGGGAAGTTTCAGCCCTACTGATGTCTTCTGTTCCAGCAGCCTTGTCTTTGGGCCGCAGTCCCACCATCAGCATGGTTTTCTTACTGCCGCCCTTGGCAGTTGATTTGTTGGGTGGAACCTTGAGTGGCGGCTATCTGATTCGATCAGCCTGTCAAGAGAGATACAAAGAATTAAATAGTGGGTTTCCAAAATAAGTAGTTCAAACAGAGTAAAATATAGATTTTCTCTTCCCAGTGGAGGAGCTCAGGGAAAGCGCGTCTGACCATGGTGGCAGTAGACCCTGCCCCCTCTATTGTTTTGTTATTTTAGTTGAGACTTGTGTGACTGTGAGGCAGGGTGGGACTACCTGGTGACAGGGAGAACCCTTACATTTAGAAATCCGTACCTGTTAAGCTGAGGCTTTCAAATTGACTAACCTGTCAGCTAACTACCATTCAGTGCCTACAGTGCTTGAATGGGACCACTTGCTATCAGTAGGGTGGGTGGGTGTATTATGGGTCTAGTAAGGTTTTTCCAGCCTAGTGCCAACAGGTTAAGTGTTTTTATTTCTTTGTGGAGAGGGGCTTAGATAGGTGGATTTTTGCATTCTATCTGCATGCCCACCCCCCTTCCCTTCCTCTAGTGCCTCCCTGGCACAGTAGTGGCCCTTTCTTATGGCTGGTTTAATTCTGGGGCTGAGTCTGTCTAGTCAGACAAATCCAGAATGTCTGTTTTTTTTCTCTGAACAGAGCTGACAAATAGTTTGGTTGTGCTCTCCTTAATGTAGAGTGAGACCCAGTGCCCTTGCTGGGTTCTGCTGCCACTCTTAGTTTATGTTCTACTACTGTTTTGCTACTGTAGTGTTCATTCTCTTCTGTAAGGGTAAATGTGTTCCCCAGGTCCCCATGTGGACCACTATGGTCTGGCGTCTATCCATCAATGCCTGAAGTAGTGCTTTTGTGTGCTGTTTTTGGCCCTGGCACCCACTCGCAAGTGGAAAGGGATCATGCATACATGCATGAGACCCGCTGATGAGCTGATTGAGTGAGTGTGTGAGTGAGTTGAGTGTGACATTCTGACAGTACGATGTCACACGCATCTATATGACATCAGCATGCATGCTTTCGGCACAGCTTACTTCTGACTCTGAGCGCTAGGAAACAGATACAGCAAGCTCATTTTCTGATTGTGAGGCTGCAGATACTGCAGCCCATTTTCTTTTCATCCTGTCAGCCCTATTAAGCTAGTTTGCTTCAGCCAGTAAGACATCCTTTTGGAGGTGGAACATGGCAGGTTGTTTTTAGGTAGCCTGGTGTTTGGAGTTAGTCAGGTCAATGAGAGAGAGAAGGCTACACTATACTTATCCTCCAAGGTATAGAGGGAAGTCTTCAAGGGGGAGCTTTTTCTGGTAAGGCCTGGTGTATCACTGGTTATTGCAGGTGACAGCATAGGATTGTTGTCATTGGCTTAAAGGACCATTGTACTATTATTACAGCACTTTGGTTTTCCTTAAAATTTTATTAGTGGCATCATGGCATTTTTCGCAGATCCCAGTATGCTGTAAAAAATGTAAGACCTGCAAGACATTGAGACCCTCCCTAGTGGGGTCGTACTGTCTTTTCGTTGTAACACAATTTAACATGTCTATTTTAGTGCCTCCCAGATGAACCACCAGGCTGGATGGTGGGAGTGGGTGCACATGGGCTACTATCTAGTAATGGTAAAGCAGAGTTGCACAGGTCCATATTGCTTTTCTTAAATGAGATGCTTCACATTGATGACCCGCAGGTCATACACATGAAAACACCCAAAGCCAGCTTGGGCCTTTCAGGAACAGGGGGGCCCATACAGGCATGTCCAAGTGCACCAGAGCGTAATGACCATGCTCACCCAGGATTTGTAGGCAACCCTCTACCTTGACGACAGGTAAGGCCAAGAGAAGGAGACAGGAGGGTCGGGAGGGGTGGGAATCCTGACCTGATGGATCTGTCAGATGAAGAAAAATGTTACCCTGAGGAGGAGGGGACATAAACAGAACCCAAGAAAAAGTTTCCAGTCCCCCCTTTGTTTGATAGAAAGTCCCAGTTCACTGTTTTAACTTAGAATGGAAATTTGCATGCTGTGGCAGCTAAAGGAGGCTCAGGGCATAAAAACTCTAGATGTGAGCACCATTCTGTCCATCTCAGCCCGAAGTGTGTTTAACAACTTTTTTTTTATTTCAACCAGATTATAGAGCAGGATGGGCCGGCAAGCGTAAGCAGCTACTGAGGCCTAAGGCCTGAGTTATTCCTGCCACGAGGAAAAAAGTTGGAGATTCCTCTAATCACTAATGGAGCCTTGTGCAGTGCTGCATACCACCATACCTTCAGGAGGTTCTGCGATATGACAAAAAATGGACGTGGTGCCAGACAGGCCTTTATTTCGCATGCCATCAATCTACACATGATGGATACATCTCTTGTTATTTCAAGGGCATTATACTCCTTGATTACTGCATTGTACTCCTTAATTACTGTAGGAACAGCTAAGACACAAGGGCAACTCTAGGAGGCACCAGCCGTGCAGTCCAACCCCTAGCCTTACTGTCTGCTGAGCTTCACTGATCATCACCGACTGGGAGAGAGAGAGAGACCAATCACGGAGGGAAGGCAGACTCTGACAGGTACAGAAGCAGGGATTCCTTGACATCAGTTTTACCTGGCTGAATCCCCTTGGAGTGCAGAGTCCGGCTCCTATCTCCACTGAGGTGCCTTCTCTCCTCGATACGCTCTGCTCAGACCCACCTAGCGGTGGTGCTCTTCAGCATAAGAAGCAGTTGGAACACTTACCCAGAATTCCTAGCTGCTGTATGTAAATTAGCATTTTTACTGCTGTACCATTGCTGAAATAGTGGTCCACTAATAGAAAGCTCTTAGCTGGAAACAACAGCTCAGACACAAATGGCACCCTAGGAGTCATATCCCAAGAGCGGTCCAGCCCTAACCTTACTGTCTGCTATACCCACCACTGAAATAGTGGTCAGCTAATATAAAGCTCTCAGACAAAAACAACCAGAAGCAACAGCTTGGACACAAAGGGCAACCCTAGGAGGCATATGCCAAATGCGGTCCAGCCCCTAGCCTTACTGTTTGCTGAGCTTCAAAGATCTTCACTGACTAGGAAAGAGACCTTCTCTCCTCCAATCTCTGGTTGTGCTACTAAGTGGCAGACCTTAACAAACTGTTTATTTTTTTTCAGCAGGAAAGAGTAACAAAGGTTCTGCCCTCCCACCCTACCCTTAATCCCACCCATCCACCCTGGGTCCTCTTCCTGTATAGGTTCTGCATGTCACCGCCCACTTCGTGCCTGACCTGACTAGAAGACAAAAAAAAAAGCCTGTTTCTATTTCGTCCACCTGGAACAGATTTTCTTCCTCTAAATTTGAATAATTATGTACTCTTTCTTTCCGTCCACTGGCATGCACATGGATATTGTTGGCTGCCAACACTGCGGGACATTTTTCAATGGTCATGTCACCTGAAGGCAAAGCTGCTGTCCCATATGCTCGGAGATCGTCACCTCAGGGCTCAGCTGCAGGAGGCATGGGGTGAGATCAGTATCCTACATAACCACCTACAGGGAAACATTTCTTTTAGGAGTGCACCTCTACATCGCCGACACCAAACCAGCACTCCTCTCCCCCAGAGAATGACCAGGCCTGGGGGATGGCAACTGGATGCAGGAAAAGGGGGAAGAGCTCAGGCAACTCTTCCCAAACCAACAAAGCACTCTAAACACAGCAAACAGGCACATACCTCTTGCATCCTTATTATCCGTAACGACGGAGGATGTCTCAGGCCAAAGGAATGCCAAATGCAACAGGATAGCAAAACAACATCATAAACAAAACCTCAACAGGGAGAAAATCATAGTCATAAGGGACTCCATGATTCGTGGTGTGGACCCTCACCTGAGGCAAAACAAACACCCAAGAGCATCCACTTGGAGGGACACGGACCGAATAGTCAGCATAGTTAAAAAGGACGAAGAGGGCTATATAACACCATTGGATGAATCTTTTGTCCCATGATAGAGATATGTGAATTAGTTTAAAGAGAATGTATAGAAAATATTACACTGCCATTTGATGAAATGTGAAAAGAAATTGAACATTGCTTTTTTTTGTCTATTATGTAAGGATTAAGCCACGAGAAGCATGGGTCTACTGTGGTATTAATCCCATGGTTAGGCGTTGTGGACCACGGGCGAAGGCAGTGGTCAATAACCAACCATGGATTAACTCCACTGTAGACCCATCCTATAGAGTGGCTTAATCCGCTTATGTATGGCAATGAGGGTATAACTAATAGTCTTTGAATAAATGAGTACAATCACACTGATTTACTTTCAGATTACTATAAATTGAGCTATTAAACATGATGTACATATACTTGAAAACAATTGGAACACACCTATTGGAAATATCGTGGCCGCTATTTCACTTTTGTTAAAATAACTTTCATTACAAGCTTTAAGCTTTCTAACATCAAAACATATTTTACAACTTTTCAAAAACTTGCAATTCACTTTCTATTCTAGGTGCTTTGATTTTCCTCTCTATGTATTAGAAGATATGGGCTGCACTGCATGATGGGAGTGTGCTATGGTACATTTTAGTTTTCTTTCTCCAGTTCCTTTGCAGACCAATAGGTGGCTGTCACACAATCCTAGTAGCACAAGCACCTTTTCTCCAAATGTACTGAACTAAGCCAATCTGAAAAACACTTTATTGAACAACTACTATTTTGCGGAATATTATTTTCACTTTTTTCCCCTCTAAACTACCTAACTCAGCAGTACATAGAACAACATAACGTTTACTGCTTCCATCTTTCAGATACTTGTTTTGACTACTATTGTTAGTCTGTTTCTTTGATTTCTCTTTGTTTCTCTTAATTTATTTTTCTTTTCACCCACAGAAGTATCCTCTCTCTCTTTAATTTTGCTTTGTTTATCTGAGTGTCTGTTATTTTGCTTTCAGTTATAGAAGCTGCATGCTCATCTTTACCCCTGTGTATTCACCAAGAAAAGGCTAGGCCAGATAATGTTATTCAGTCATCCACAATGCATTGCACCCACAGTTGCTTGAAAGCAATAGATCAGAAGGATGGTAATAGTATGTAACTGTTCACTTCTACAGAAATATTGCTGCTGCATAATTAACAGTATATGTGGAGTTTAAATGTACAATCTTTAGTAACTAATGAACTTCTGTTGCAGTTACAACATAGAACAATCTTGAAAAAGTCAAAAACCCTGTGCCAGGAAAATTCTTAGTAAATACAACTTGGGACAATTATACACTGCGAGCTATTTGCATATTGCTTTCACTTGTATACTGCTTCTTACCTGTAGTGGATTGCCAAGGTATTACAATACAAACCATGATCTACTGTGGTATTAGACCATGGTTTCTACTGTACCACATGGTGTGTTTGCACCTATCTGAGTGCTTCATTTCGTTTTTCTTTTTTATGCCATATTACAAATTGATTTTAATGAAACAACTTTCAACTGTAACAATATATTCCTGCTGTAATATAAAACCAAAATAAAGAATATAAAAAAAAAAAAAAAGAAGGAAGAGGGCTCAAACATCCTGGTCCACCTAGAGACCAATGACTTTCCTAGCCGGTCAGTTGAGAGGTTAAGGAGCACATTGCGCAGCTCGGCGAGAAATTGGTTTCATTTTCGTCCAGCATTGCATTCTCTGAGATTCTGCCTGTTTGGGAAAAGGGGAAGAATAGGCAGAAAATCAGAGAGAGATAAGTGAGCTCAACGTATAGCTCAAGGACTGGTGCCACTCAAAGGAAAACCACTTCGTCGGAAACTGGGGCAACTTCTGGGAAAGGGAGTTCTTCAAATTTGATGGTCTCCACCTGACTAAACAGGGAGTCAGAGCACTGGGCCAGAAATTTGACGTCCATGTAGGACGTTTAAACTAGTGGGGGATGATAGTAGCTCTAGGAGAAGCACACATAGAGCCTGCTGTTTCTCCCCCTCCAGCTAGCACCACATCTACACACTCCAGGATAGCAAAAGCAGATAGCTGGGAACATAAAACCCTTTCCGACTCTGGCGTTGACCACTACAATGGAAAGGGAGGAACCATAAACAGGGAAAACTACAAAGGGATGAATAGTAAGATCAAGGGATGCATGATAAACAAAGCGACACAGTAAGAGTGGTCAGCACTATGCCTCAGTGCACGCAGTCTGGCTAACAAGATGACTGACCTCACTGCCACAATAGCTGAGGCAGGACTAGACTGGGTGTCCGTAACCGAACCATGGTTCACAAATAATCATGGTTGGGAGGTGACTATCTCGGGGTACAACTTGTTTAGGAGAGATAGTACAGGAAAAAGTGAGGGGGGCAGCTATTTTTGTTAAGGATACCATCAATGCTACAGAAATGCAGCAAGCACTAGGGGAAACGGAGGATCTATGGATCACAATAGGGGCCGGAAGCCGGAAACCCATTCGGGTAGGAATAATCTACAAACCCCAAATCAGGAGGAAGCCAGGGATTAGGAAATTCTGGAAACCATACTCCAGATGCCAGGCAAAGGGGACATGGTGCCGGTGGGGGATTTCAATCTGCCAGATATAGATTGAAATACCCACACAGCAGCATCACACAAGAGCAGGGAATTCCTAGTCACACTACAGGAAGCAAGCCTAAGTCAACTAGTGACATCACCCACAAGGGGTAACGTGGTTCTAGATCTGATATTCATAAATAGCAATAGGGTTACAGGTGTGATAGAGAGACCGCCTGGGCAAGAGTGATCATAACATGGTATGGTTCAGGGTAAAGCGGACTGTAGACTCCACATACTCCAAACTGAAGGTCCTTGACTTCAGGAGGGCAGACTTCACAAACATGAAGGCCTGCCTAAGAGACAACCTTAGTAACTCAACAGAAGGGAGCGTTGAGGAATATTGGACAAGGTTGAAGGATGCAATAACCATGGTCACATCACAGTGTGCCCGTCAGGTTAGTAAGAACAAAAGGAGGAAAAACCCACTATGGTTTTCCAAGGAGGTGGCAACCATGGTGAGAAAAAGCACATAGCCTTTAGAAAGTACAAGGAGTCGGGAATGAGGCAGACAAAGCGATATAAACAGAAACTAAAAGAGACAGGGAAAGTGATAAAAATGCAAAGGCTCAAACAGAGGTTAGGATAGCTCAGGAAGTAAAAAGGATAACAGAACCTTCTACCGGTACATACGTGAAAAAAGGAAGACCAAAGGGACATTGTTAGAATCACAAAAAAGATGGACAAACCACAGAGCAAGACAGGGAGAAGGCTGAGGCACTCAATGAGTACTTCTGTTCAGTCTTCACACAGGAAGCAGATGGTAATAGACCAACAGTAGGCATAAAAAGTGTCCAACTGAAGGAATAGACATGGGTCCCTTCACAGAGGAAAGGGTCCTGGAGGAAATAGACAAGTTAAAGATAGATAAAACTATGGGGCCAGATGGGATACACACAAGAATACTGAAAGAACTGAGAGGGAACTGGCAGCCCTCTTAGCAGTGCTCTTCAACAAATCATTAGAAGCGGAGGTGCGGAGGATTGGAAGAGTGCAACAGTAGTACCACCCACAAGAGTGAAAGCAAGGAACAGCCAGGTAACTACCATCTGGTTAGTCTAACGTCCGTCGTGGGAAAAATGATGGAGTCCCTGCTGAAGGAAAGAATCATAGCTTTTTGGAGCAGACTGATCAACTCGACAAAAATCAACACTGTTTCACAGCAGGGAAGTCCTGCCAGACCAACCTGGTTGATTTTTTTCAGTTGGGTCACCAAAACAGTGGATCAGGGTGGGGCAGTGGATGTGGTTTACCTGGACTTCAGCAAAGCTTTTGACTGTGTTCCGCACAGAAGACTAGTCAAAAAACTGGAGAACATGGGAATTGGGCCCGAGGTTACAAACTGGGTCAGAAACTGGTTACATGAGAGAACTCAGAGAGTATTAGTAAATGGCACTCTGTCTGTGGAGGGGTGGGTGTCTAGTGGGGTCCCACAGGGCTCAGTTCTGGGGCAGATCATCTTCAACATATTCATCAGCGACTTTGCGGATGAACTGGAGGGAAAAGTGTGCCTGTTTGCAGATGACACCAAAATCGGCAACAGGGTAGACGCAATGAGGGACAGCAAAGCATGGAAGCTGATCTCCGAAAACTGAAGGAGTGGTCCAAGACCTGGCAATTGAAATTCAGTGCAAGTAAATGCAAGGTCACGCACCTAGGAAAACGTAACCCAGGGAAACTGTACTCAGTGGGAGGAGCAGCTGGTGGCTACCAGGCAGGAGCGAGACCTAGGGGTGATCATATCAGATGACCTCAAGGTCAGTAGACAATGTGAAAAGGCAGCACTAAAGTCTAGTGGTATCCTGGGATGCATAGGTAGGGGTATCACGAGCAGATGGCATGAAGTAATCATGCCCCTGTATCGGTCCCTGGTCAGGCCTCACCTGGAGTACTGTGTCCAGTTCTGGAGGCCACACCTTAGGAAGGACATAGATAGGCTGGAGACGGTGAGAGAGAGCAACAAAGATGGTGTAGGGCTTGCATCAGAAACTGTACAAGGCAAGACTGGATGACCTCAAATTATACTCCCTAGAACAATGCAGGAATCATGAGGACCTGATAGAAACATTCAAATACCTTAAAGGCAACAGCAGGGTGCACATGCAGAAATTCTTTCAGGTGAAGGACTACAGCAGGACTAGAGGGCACAACTTTTGACTTAAGGGAGGAAAGTTCAGAAACAATATGAGGAAATTCTTCTTCACAGAGCGTGTTGTGGAACCATAGAATAGCCTGCCAGAGGGGTGGTGGGAGCCAAGACAGTGGGGGAATTCAAACAGGCATGGGACAGACACTGTGGGATACACAAGCAGGCAGCTAAGAGGGGAGTAGGAAGCCAAGGGCAGACTTGATGGATTGTATGGTCCCCATCTGCCGACAACTTGTATGTTACCATGTTTCATCCCACAAGATTCAGTCGGGACGGATATTTTGCAGCTTATTTTGATTGTCTCCTCCTTTGTGGGAGATGCAGCTGCAGACAGTCTGCGGATGACTGCTTGTTCAGCCTACCATATTGTGGTGGCCATGCGGGGTGTGTGACTATGCCACTGGGCTGCAGATCCAACGTCTATGACAAAGTTGTTAAACAAGCCTTTTTTTGCCAAGAGAGTTGCTCCTTTATTGGGAATTGGAAGGTATGTCATGGACATCCAGGACAAAATAGGACAGTTGCCAGTGTCTGTGCAGCAGAAGGCCAGTTCTGTATCAAGGAAAAAAAGAGATTTGGTCATCCTAAACAGTTGGGGGGTGCAGATATGGCCTAATCGGAACTTCGGGAACAAGTGGCTCAAAGGAGCATACTCTGGTTTCAAGGCAACAGTAGCAGAGGCGCCTTCACTCACAGATGCAGTTGAAGTGCAGGCTGGAGACTGATGATTACAAGGAAGGGTACACAGACCAGAAATGGATTTGTGTAACATCAAATGCATGGGAACTGAATTCTGGTTTTAAAATATGCCATAGCATTCTTGCATGTGTCCAGATGAGATCACTTACTTCAGTCCCAGGTTCCTCTGAAATGGGTAAAACGGTATGCAGCCATCCATACCCTAGGATACCTGACCTAAATAGAGGCAAGCACCCTAGTTTCCTCCCAGAGAAGAGGGAACTAGGTTTCTACTCCATTGACGCCATAGTCCCTAAGGAGTTGGGGGCTTCAACCGACTCTAGGCCTGAAGCAGTCAGACAGGTTTGTCAAGCATATACCATGTTTATGATGTAATTCCTAGGGCTCATTATCTCAGCAGTCCAGCTACTGGTTTCTTGTCATACATCGATTCAAAGGACACTTATTTCCACCTCCCAATATGCCAGTCCAGTTATAAGTACCTGAGACTTGCAATTCAGGCATAACTTTTCAGTTCTAAGCCCAGCCATTCACCTTCAAAGCTGTACTGAGAGTGTTATCCAAGGTTCTGATTGTGCTGGTGACTCAACTGAGGCAAGAGTGGCAACGTGCATACGCCTCCATGGTCGAGCTTCTCTATATGGTCCTGTCATCTCATATTGTGGCGAAATCGATGGCAAGTACGCTAGATATTCTGGATTTGCATGACTGGATGATCATCAGGAAGAAAAGCTCCCAGATTCCATCGCAGAGGCTAGAGCACAAGGTACCAGAGGAGAGCTTCCTTCCCATTGCAGGAAGGAGAACCTAGTACAGGAGGTTTGGTGACTAAAATAGCAGCCAGATGCTTCTGCCCGCAGGATGCACCAGATATTGGGTGAAACAGCTATGATGGAACCGGTTCTGGGGTATAGATTTCACATGAGGCCTCTGGAAAACGGATGTTGACAGTGTGGTCTCCGGCCTTGGAGCTCTGTCAGGTCGATTCTGTTGTTTGGGCCAGTATTGCAGTCACTCACATGGTGGGAGAAACCTGAGCATCAGCAAAGGATTCTTCCCAGCTCTTTCAGAATTAATGTTGATCGCCAACGCCAGGCAGTACTAGCTCAGATCCAAGTACAGGAAATAAGAAACCCTCAGGGACAGGGTCTTGGATCATGTACTGGAGATGAGGGCAGTGTATCTAGTCTTGTTGCCTTTTTAGAACTGGGACCAGTCACAGGTGGTGAATGTGGAGGTCATACAATACCATTACTGTAGCAAGTTCAACCTGTCAAGAAGGCACAAGAAGTGTAAGCATTCTCACAGTTTTGGCGAGTTCCTCAGTGGGCCGAAGAAAATCTGCTGTCCCTAATGGCAGTTCATCTAGCAGAGGAACTGAATATACAGGCCGATTTGGCTAAGTCATGAGAGGGTTCACCTGAGAAAGTGGTCCCTGAATCCGGAGGTGTTCATCCTGCTGTGCAGGGGTTCAGTTACCCTCAGACTGACCTGTATGCAGCAACGGAACCGCTAAGGAGCCAAGGTTCTTTAGTCTGTATTGATGCCTGCGGATGTGGGTGGTGGATGTTCTGTCACGGAAGTGGCCTTTGACAGAGCGTATCAGTTTCCTCTGCTTCCGCCATTGCCAGGGCATTGCAAAAAAAATAAAAAAATGTACTTGGCTGTGAAGAGGAAGTTTTTCTTTTAATAGTACCAGAGTGGCCAAGATGGTCATGGTTCTCGGATCTAATGAATCTGGAATCACATGCACAGTTTCTGCCTCCTCTCTGCAGGGGCCTGATCAGTTAGGGACAAATCCTGTATCCAAAATCTGGGGGTGATGCAGCTGGCAGCCTGGCTCCTTGACCTCTAGGAAGGAGCCCACCTTGACAGCCTTTGACAGTGTGAAATTTTTTCTTGGCTTGAACCAGAGATTGTGGTATTGGGCATCAAGGTCACAGTCCCACAGATCTTAGATTTCTTTTTTCTTTAACAAGTGGGAATAGGAAAAGGTCTGGCATCGATCAGTCAGCAAGGCTAGGTGTCGCTCAAGGTGCAGTGTTGGACCCAAATTTTCTGGAGCAGTCAGCGAGCCATCCATCATTTGATCCCTGGTTTCTCTGTGGGACTTGAACCTGGTGCTACACGCCTTATGCAGGATGTCTTTTGAACCACCAGTCAGTGCCGTTGGACAGTCTCTCTTGTAATGTGTGTTTCCTCATTGCAAATTGTTCAGACAGGAGGACTGGTGAGCTCTAGGTTTTTCACATAGGAACCTTGTAATGCACAAAGACAAGGTGGTACTGAAGGCAGTGCTGTTCTTTGTGACCAAGGTTCCTGCAACCTTCCAGGCAAACAAGGACATTTGTTGTATATTATTCTACCTTAATCTGTAAAATTAAAGAAACAGAATTTCATAACTGGAGTTACACAGGGCAGTCAAAAGGTGCGCAATCTGATCAGAGCTCATAGAAACATAGACTTTGAGGGTAGATGAGGACCACTTGGCCCACCTAGTTTGCCCATTTCCCTACCTACAGGATAAGCTGCAGATCCTATTTAACCAACAGCCTATTTGTTCGTACCCCCACAAAATTGCCTTGTCTGTCCCATGCATTCTTGAATTCTTCCACAGTTTTAGACCCCACAACCTCCTCAGGAAGGCTGTTCCATGCATCTACCGCCTCTCTCTGTGAAAAAATGCTTCCTCATATTGCCCTGAGCCATCCCCTCTATCTTCAAATTGTGTCCCTTGTTCTTGCATCATCTCTTTTCTGAAAGATGCTACCCTCTTGGACTTTGTTGATTCCACTGAGGTACTTAAGCGTTTCTATCATGTCCCCTCTCCCTCCTTTTCTCAAGGGTATACATATTAAGCTCCTTTAGTCTCTTCTCGTATGGCTTCTTTTGCAGACCCTGCACCATTTTAGTTGCCCTCCTCTGGACTGCCTCCATCCTGTCTATGTCCTTGCGGAGATGGGGTCTCCAGAACTGGATGCAGTACTCCAGATGGGGTCTCACCAACTGTCTGTACAGAGGGATAACAACTTCCTGTTTTCTGCTGGTGATGCCTCTCCCTATACATCCCAGTATCCCCCAGCCCTCCCTACAGCTCCCAACAAAGGCTTTTGTGCACCCTGGGCAGAGAAAGGGGAGATGCTGATATCAGACCTTAGCAAAGTGGCAGCACTTTCCTTCATAAATACATGCACAATGCACTACAGGCTGGATGTCCAGAGTTTGCCCCAATGCAGCTATCAAATGTAGAGTTTTGCAGGCATTGACTAACAGATGAATCCCAAAGTCATCCTTATGGTACATAAATGGAATAATATTCTCACCCACCCTATTAAAGATGGGTTCTGCTTCTTAGAACCATTTGTATTAACTCTCCATTGACGACATGGAGAGACACAGAAAGACATTCCTTATCCTTACATTAATTTCCTTTTCTGTTAGTTCCAGTGTTGTCAGTGGGGCCTCTCCTTAATGCCACTGGCTTCTGTTGGAGAATACTGTCCTGTATATTTGTGGACATGTGCTCTCCTCTTTCAGAGAAGATAATAACTGCAGCTCTGCAGGTCCTAGGATTTATTGGTTATCCAAGGGCATCATGGCATAAAATCATTGGTTGACATAATGAAGCAATAGATTAATTGGTTGCAATGCAGTAGATTGTAAGGTTGGAAAACTTGTTCGGGTTGGTATCTTCTTGCTATTAGAATCAAGTGCAAAAGCTGGTCTCTTCATAAATGTTACATATTACAGTGTTGGTAGAAATTTGTCCATAAAGGATGTTGGAGAAACTGTGGAGCAATCCTGATGATCCTGTGGGTATGATGAGAAGGTCAAGCAGCTCGGCTATCAAAGGTGCACCCAAGATAAGATAGGCCAATGTTACTTTTCAGTATGTAAATCATGGTAGAATTGGAAATGTTTTACTAAGGAGGCTGACTTGGTGACATGAATGCTGTCATTTATATGGCTTGTTTGGAAGTACTGTGTGGACAAAAGGAAATTGAATAACTGCTGTATTTGGAACACGCATCTCCTCAAGGTTTTATGCTGAGGTGTCACAGCTTTTGGGCTGTACCACTACCCCAGTGGGGGAGCATATATGTAACTCCTCACTGACAACGTTGGAGCTAACAGAAAAGGAAATTATATTAAGTATGAAGGAATTTTCCCTTCAGGCACGACCTGGAAGAGTACAGTACAATGAAAAACAGGATGATGATGATGATGGTGGTGGTGGTGGTGGTGGTGGTGATGATGATGATGATGATGATGATGATGATGATGATGATTAAAAAAACACTGGTAATACATCAATACAATACAGGGTAACGTGATCACAGTTAATAAAATTGACAGTTATAGCAAAATGTAGAGCACAGTAAGAACAGCAATTGTAGTATAACCAGACCACCCTAGATACAAGAGATAGCAAATGTGCGCAGCCTCAGGCCCAAAGATGGGGATAGCAACAGTCGTAAAGTACTCTGTAGATAGTAGCAGTAGTAAAAGGTAGTTAAGTACAGGGCGTGTACCAGAGAGAGCAGGAAATCTTGAGGGTATCTCGGTCTTCAGGTTACCCATAGGAACCTTAGCCATCAGAGGTGGGGAATCCACACGGAAGATTTTCAGCAGTACAGCTGGGGCCGCCCACACCGTCTATCTCCTCCGATGTCACCAATCCTGTATAGGTGTGGGTGGCCCCACTCCCTCCTCAGTTCTTTCCCACCGTCGACTTGCAAGCACAGGCTCTATGGAAGAGCAGTCACAGTGTTTCATGCCTTTTTCAGCCTACGGCCATTTTTTCTTCTAGCTGTCTGCTAAAATCTCTTTGGGAGATTTTACCTTTTTTTTGGTTTATGTTGAGAGTTAATCTGTCGTCTTCTTCTCTTTTCTGGCGCTGCCGCTGTGGGAAGAAGATTGCCTCACAGACGCAACACCCGCTTGTGTCTGCTGTCTTAGGCCTGACCACAACGCCTGACTGTAAGCTCTGCCAGAAGTTTAACCAAACAACCCTTAGCTAAGCAAGAAGGCTCTCAAAAAAGTCCTGATGGAGCAGCAGGTCGCCAACTCAGGGCAGGGGTACTCCGGAGCTCCGGCCACTCTAATCGCCCACTGAATCTATGAACTCTCAGGCCTCCAAGGCCCAAGACAAGTTCTCCGGGGGGGGGGTGTATCACAAGAAAAACCTGGATCGCGACCCCTCCCCTGGTGGCCATTCCATTCCCCGGTGGTCTCTCCTTCAGGGGACTCTTTGTCGATGGCAGCTGCCCCAACGAAGAGTCCAGCAGTCCAGGTCTCAATTCCTTCCAGACCCATACCGACAGCTTCACTGCCCGATTCCCAGGGCACCTGGCCGTTGACCTCCGGGTCATCAGCTACCCCATCGAGGCCTGCCTTTCTCTTTGGGGCTACAGGCTCATTGGGCTCTCAAGATGGAGGGTGGTCGACCTCTGCACCATCAAACCCCTTCCATCGACGGCGACTTTGGATCTAAACCATACTAGTCAAATTCACTAACGTATTCGTTCAACAATTTCTGCCTTCACTGGGTCATTATCGCGACGCCTGTCCTGTGGACCACCGAGGACTATTCAGATGCCAGATCCGGAGTAGGAGGTCATGCATTGAGTAGGAGTACCATCCTGAGCTCATCCTCCCGCGTGATGTAGAGGATGAAGGAGAAGACTAGGAAATCCTCATTTCTGATAGGTCCACTGCCTCTTCAGTCAGTGAGGACTCAGTTAAGCATACTCCAAGGTCTCCTCCTGAGGATGCTGCCTTATTCAATGTCATGAAGCAGTTGTCTGCCACTATGGACTTCCCAGACTGAGGAGGAAGATGTCACCAGAAAAGACCTGGTGGATTTCCTGGAGGTTCCTTAATCTGCCCCTAAGATTATCCCTCGTATGCTACTACGGCAGCCTGGCACAGGCCAGACAAGGTGCCAGCTATGCCACGTAGGGCAGACCAGCTTTACAGTGCCCCTCAGGGCCTTTTTTATTTAGCTGCTCAGGCCAAAACTGACTCTGTCATCAAGGCAGCCCATGACAGATCTAAGGCACCTAAGTACCTTAGTTCCCTTCCCCCAGACAAGGAATCCCACAGGATTGACCTCTGGTGTAAAAGAGTTTATGCCTCCTACTTTGGGCCTAAGGATTGTAAACTATCTAGCACACATGGTTAAATTACAGAATGCCAACTGGACAAAGGGCAAAAGCTGCTGCTCAGGCCCTTCCTGTTAGTTCCCAGAAGCAGGAATTGCTCCAATGTTTGCAGACTGTAGAAGATGGCATTAAACATCTCTTCAGGGTCCTATATGACATGGCCAACACAGTGGCCAGGGCAGCTACCATGGGCATATGCCTTTGTAGGCACTCCTGGCTCAGGGTCTCTGGATTTGCAGTCGATGTGCAAAACAAGGAGAGGCACCAAGCTCTTTGGCCCTGATGTCCAGGACCTCTTTAATGATCTGCAGGCCTCTGGCATGGCCATCAAGTCTGTACATTCTCTCTCTACCACACTCAGTCCCGTGATAGAGGGCAGCCTACATTTCATAGACAGGCTAATAGGCCAGGCTCGGGCTCCTGCACCCAGGGTAAGCGCAGAGCCCAGGCTTCCTTGCCTTCCCCCTCTAATACTGGAGCAGTGGCCAAGAGTCCCAGAAATAATGGGCTAGCCTCATCAGCTGGTCCGTCCTCCACTTGACTCCTTGCCAGACTCCCCCCTCCTCTTGCCCAGACCCAGGAGGTGGTAGTCGGAGGTCAGTTCTCCCTCCATCTGAATCAGTGGAGAACCATAACTTCAGATGCATGGATCCTGCAGATCATAGAGACAGGTCACACCCTGGAGCTCATCCAGCAGCCTCCAGACACCCCTCTCCCTAAAACTACCCCCGGCTCACATGTCTGTTCTCTGGGAGGAAGTACGGTCTCTTCTACTCAAGCAGGAAATCAAACTGGTGCCATGGTGGCAGAGAAACCAGGGGTTTTATTCCATGTTCTACCTGGTCCCCAAAAAGACAAGAGATCTGAGACCCATTTTAGATCTGAAGGACCTCAGTCTCTTTGTCCTGTACAAAAAGTTCTGGATGGTAACTTTGCCAAGCCTGATGCCCCTTCTCAAAATCGGGGACTGGCTGTGTTCACTGGAGATGCAGGATGCCTACCTGCACATTTCGGTGTTTTCTCATCACAGGAGGTTTCTCCGCTTTGCCTTTCAGGGCGAGCATTACCAGTTCAAACTGCTGCCCTTTGGCTTATCCTCTGCACCATATGTCTTTACCAAATGCTTAGCAGCGGTCGCAGCAATTCTCAGAAGAGAGAGGGACTGTATGTCTTCCCTTACCTGGACGATTGGCTTCTCAAGGCCTTATCGAGGGAGCAACTCTTGCTGACCTTGAAGCGCAGTCTCTAGCTGTTCCACTCTCTGGGCATAATGGTCAACTTGCCCAAGTCCGTTCTAGTACCTTCCCAAAGACTGCAGTACATCAGGGCGGTTCTGGAATCTGGGCAGAGAGGCCTTCTTATCCCAAAACAGGGTGGAATGCCTTATGGCCCAGACTCAAGAAGTTGCCCAGAGTTGGTACATTCCTGCTAGGCTGTACCTCAGACTATTGGGGCTTATGGCTGCAGTCATTCCCACCATTCCACTGGCCAGGCTTCACATGTGTACCCTTCAGTGGACCCTCGGAGTGCAATGGGACCAGCGTACGGACAAGTTAGACAAACAAGTGCTGGTCTCCTCCCCAGATTGCAAGGTACTGCAGTGGTGGATGGACTCCTCGAACCTTCTTCAAGGGGTTCCCTTTCAGATCTCCTCCCCACATCAGATTCTAACAACAGATGCTAAGTTGGGGAGCTCACCTGGATCTTTTCCAAACCCAGGGCTCCTGGTCCCAGTGGGAAGCCGCCCTGCGTATCAGTGTCCTGGAGAGGAGTGGTTCTCTATGCCTTGCAGGCTTTTCAGGAGTATCTGGTTGTGGGCCAGCTGCTGGTGCAGTCGGATAACCCGAGTGTCGTCTACTACATCAACAAGCAGGGTGGGACTCACTCGTAGCCCTTTTGCAGGAAGACCATGAGAGTGTGGTATTGGGCACTGGAGCACAATCTGACATACTCGGTGGTCCATGTGCCAGGCATCCTAAACACCCTGGCAGACACCCTTGGCAGGACCCAGTTCAGCATGCACGAATGGGAGCTTCTCTCATCCATAGCAGAAGACCTTTTCGACAGATGGGGTCATCCAGAGTTGGACCTTTTTGCGTTCCCACTCAACGCAGAACTGCCCAATTTCTGCTCGCTAGATCCAGGATCTGAAGTTTTCTGGTGAAACGCGTTGTCCCTCTCTTGGAGCAGGAGATTTCTGTATGCATTCCCTCTGTTCCCACTAATACAGAGGGTGCTGATAAAGCTGCAAATGGAAGGTGCCAGCATGATTCTGGTAGCTGTGTTCTGGCCTCGCCAAATATGGTTCCCTCTTCTTCAGCAGTGGGCAGAGAAACTTCCGGTCCATCTACCCCTTTGCAGGAATCTACTGACCCAGATGGCGGCAGGACCCAGGTCCATCTGGTCTTGATAGGGCAGGCAACTCGCTCAGGAGGTAGCTGAAGGAGATTCTAGCCTGTGGCGGAGGGGGGGGCAAAAAGTATATTTGGAAAGAAAAATGGGTATATTAATAATTTTGCTAGAAAACTTTATTGCTGTAAAAAACTTCATGGTGACTAACAAATACTGCTGCTTAAATAACTGGATATTCAGTCAGTTAAAAAAAATATTTTTTGGCTCAGCTAGATCATGGGGCAGGCAGCTTCTTGTCATAAGCTGCCTGCCCCATGCAAAAAACATGTCAGCAGCTCTTAAAAGGGGAACAGTCCGCACAAGAGGGCCCCCACATTCAAGCGTGGCGCTGGTCTCAATGTGCACTTCATGTGCAACAACAATTTGCTTTACTTACTGTTTGCTGTAGTACAGTAGGTTGTATCAGACTAATTTTGCTTAGTTCTAGGCCCTGAAAGACCTCATGACCCCATATGCTCCTGGCTGCTCCCTTTGGTCAGTGGACGTGTGACTTCTTTCCATTCCAAGATCTCATTTAAAATGGGAGGGGGGGAGAGATAGGGCATTTGGAGTGGTGGCCCCACTTCTCTGGAATGCCCTTGCCTTGGATGTAAGAGGTGCCTCTTCCCTGACCATTTTTAAATCCAAGCTCAAGACTTAACTGTTCACTGTGTATTTTGGGGCACAATGCTGTTATTTGTCTAATATTTTGCTGTGCTTATTTTACTGTGTGACTTCATTATTTATTGTTTTAATTGTATTATTTTATTAACTTGTTTTCTCCAGTGAGGCACCCAGAGCCACTGGGATTGGGTGCCATGTAAATAAAATTGCTTGGTCTAGGCTGACATCTTTTGTTAGCACAAATACCGGAATTCCCTGCAACTGACAGAGCAGTAGGCAGCAGGTGCGTGTTAGAGCTTTTATAATCTCTGATCAGATGTTTTCCAGATCTGCTTTTCTCCAGGAGCTAAGTACAGTCAACTGTGACTGTACTTTGTCCAGGGGGGACAGCACTACCAGCAAACAAAAGAACAGAGCTTATATAAATTCTAACATGCACTTTTGAATCTCCTACTGCTCCGATGTCAGCTGCAGGGAATTCTGGGATTTGTAGTTACAAAAGATGTCAGCCTAGAACTAAGCAAAACTGGTCTGATACAATCTGATATGCTATGGTAAACAGTAAGTAAACAAAAATGTTTTTGTACACAAAGTGCACATTGAGACCAGCCCCATACTTGAGTGTGGGGCCCTTGGTGCTGCCTGTTCCCCTTTAAGTGGCACTAAAAGAAAAGTTTCCAGAAACACAGTTTCTGTAGTGGTGCACTTATCACTGGGAAGTCAAAACAAATGGGTAAGATGCATCCCTGGTAGGGACTTACTGGCACAGCTTTTGAAAGTTATTTTCCTTCCTGTGTTTGAACTACACCTTGGTATGTTCCTGTTAGGTGCAACCTTGTGTTTTTACTATTTTTAGTGTTTTCTCACTGAAATTACTACATTGTTGAGTTTTCATCTGTTCTTGACTCCAAAGGCTCAGAGAGCAGTTTGTGAGCATGAGTACCATTTTTTGTACCTTTATTTTTTATTAAGATAATTTTGCATTAAAAGAACCATAAACACAACTATAATGATACAACAATCATTATTATCACATTACAAAGTCAAGGCTGCTTGTGTACACAGTTTATCAGGAGCAGGCCTACTACGTGGATAGCTAGTGTGGCAATTTGGCCACTTCAGTCCTATTGCTGTCACATTTATTTGTAATTTCTTTGTTTAATTTCTTAATTGGCCAGGACATGGGTTTGTCAGAAAAGCTGCCCACATTACTGTAAGGGTACTTGGGAAGGGTGGATGTGTATTGCAGTGTCTGATATCTCCCGTTGCCTGGGACAGTCTTGTTTAGAGGTAAACAGAAGTTGAAATGTAAACAGAGGATTGGAATTTCCTGGTAGCTGTTCAAAGGGGGAAAATTTCATCGATGCCAGGAGATGGAAGGCCACATCGGCTGATTATTTCACTTTGAATTTCAAAGCGAAAATACCTTCAGAACAGGGTCTTGGAGACACCTAGTCTGGGAGTCTTTTGTTAAATTCTCTTCCAACTGCCATAGTCCATTTCCATTTTGATGGGTGTCAAGAAGGGCATGCAGATCAAAAGCAGGGCCAGGGAGGAGGCTGTGGAAAATCAAAATACTGATAATTTCGGTTCACTTAAGATTTTAGAAAAGAGCAAGAGAGACCCGTGCTGGCCTAGAGATGAACAGTGGGACCTGGAACTCTTAAGGCCACAAGCCAGTCACAGGCTAGTATTGCAGACTGCATAAAGTGGCTATATAAGCCCTCTTCAACAGAGTCTCTGGGCAGAAGCCAAATTTCCTGACACAAGAAAATTGCCAGAGACCTTGAAGACCACTGTAAGAAAAACTGGGACTCTGAGACTCGGCAGAGAGAAAGGAGAGGCTTTGCAAAACTCATTTATTTTCTGGACTTATCCAGTTAATTCACTAGCTCATTTGCATGTATTTTCCAACTTTCTTTTGTAGTTATCCTGTAACCAAATATCTAAATCTTTTATCTGTATGTTTTGTATGGTTATTAATCTAAGTAATCAATAAAAGTTTTTTGCTTTTAATTTTAAAGTATTACTATCTGGGAGTGATTTGTTGTGTGTGAAGGCTTTGGGAAGGTTTATTCAATCTGTGACATGCCTGTTTAGTGCTAAGGTGCCACACGCTACCAAAGACTAGGATTCTGGAGGGGAATCTGGGGGCTAAAGTAGGGAAAGTACACAAGGTCTCCAGAGGGGGTGTCTGTGGGGTTTGAACCAGGTTCCTGCACCACCTGTGGGAGAAGACACAAATCGGGGTTACGAGGACAGCCCCGAAGAGCTTGTAACACCTGGGTTCTCTCCCCAGTGCAGCAACCAAAGAGGGTTCTCACCTGGCTACAGACTCGAGACTGTATTTTACCCTTACCCAGAGAGGAAGCCCTGTGCCCTCGTGGCAAGTGTTCAGTTGTGAAACCAGTGAGAGCTCTAAAAGGACATGCCAAGGGTATTTCCTGACCCCCAGTCACAGGTTGCACTTAGGGGAGGGCACTGTGAGCTCAGTGGACCCAACCCCAAGGAGTGAGTTCGTGACAGTTAATATACAAAAAAAGAAAAAATTAAGGTGGTGGTCAAATACAAGTCTGGTTCTAAGGTCTATGAATCGGCCATCTAAAAAAGCCTCGTCTTCTAAAAATGCTACAAATAAATAAATGCGAGGAAAAGGATAAAAGGCCAAAAGGAAAATCCGACAAGACTGCAGAGCAGGCCCTACCAACATTCATTAAAGAACATCAGTATTGTACACCCTAGGGAACAGAATCTCGCCTGTGGTTCATATTGTATAGTACCTATCTCCTACAAAGAGCTTCAAATACCTCGCAGCGATGATTTACTTGTGTTGTCAATTTTTCCATTCTATAAATGCCAATAACTAGACCTTGCCAAAGGGAAATTGTAGGCACATTGCATGTAAGCCAGTTGTACGTGATGGCCTTGTTTGCTGCTAGTAAACAAATAATAGCTTCCTCATGGAGGGTGAGCGACAGGGAACAGCAAACCAGGAGAAAAGAAAAGATTCGGCAGTCAGTCTAAATGGGGGACCAAAAATATCTGCTAGAGCACCCTCCAATGAGGTAAAGACTCGAGCTAGTACTGGACATTTCCAAAAAAAAATGTCCACAGGAGGGAGGCAGGGGAATAGCCACAACATCTCCAACAGATGGCACCTTTTCATGGGAGATATTTAGATTTGGATAGCTGGAACTCTAAAATAATGAACAGTTACTTTCCAAGAAAATTCCTTCCATGTATATGACATTGTGGCAGAGTGCAAGAATTTAAGATGTCTCTTCCAATCTTCATCTTCAAGGGAGCAATGCACATCTGCTTCCCAGGCTTGTTTGAGAGTACTGCATAATCTGGGTGTAGCTGATGTAAAGCAGGCTAGATAGAAGAAAGCATGTGGGAAAGGGAGTGGCACTTTCTGTGGCTGCATGCAATAGAGGTACCTATTGATGGAGGGCAATGAATATCCAGATTAGCTGGCAATATGTTTTTAATGAAATCTGCTGCTTTGATAATAACAAAACTGGTCTAGAGTGTGCAATGAATATTTTTGTTGCAGCTCTGCGAATGATAATATTTTGCTGTCCTGGAAAAATTGAAATGTTATGTGTAGGCCCAACCACTCCCAATCTTTAAAACCATGGTCTAAATGGGCTGGGAGAAATGTGGAATGGCACGGGAGTGAGTACAATAAGCACCTAGCTCACTTCAGATGGGGTGTCTCAAGTAGTGATCTCCAGAATTTAAGCGTGTTAATCATATAAGGATTACTTGTTAGCTCTGTTAGGGAATAGGAGGATATATGAGAGCAGAGTTTTAGTTAAATGGTGTAAATCTTCTTCCCTTAATTCCAGAGTTTTCCAGTTACCTGATGTGTATTGTTAAGCTAATAGAAAATGATATGCAGTTGGGCTGCTCTATAATAGTGTGCAAAATCAGGTAGTTCCAGCCCCCAAATATTTCAGAAGCTGCAGCAGAGGGAGCCGGATACGGGGGGCTCTGTGCCCCCCCAATATGTCGTGAGAGAGTTTTTTATTAAGTTCCTGGAAAAAAAATTTCAGAGGGGCAACTGGTAGCATCTGCACAAGGTAAAGGAATCTAAAGAGTAGATTCATACGAATGGCGTCTATCCCCTGAATCAATGGGAGGGGCAGGTTTTTCCAAGACTCCAAATCCTTGATAAATTGCTGCAGTAAAGGATCATAATTACAGGAAGCTAGTAAACCAGGGTCTCCTACAAGCTGCACCCCTAAATATTTTAAGGAGAGAAGGTCCTGTTGAAAAGGATAAGCCTGTTGTATCTGCTGGGATGGACAGTAATGGATCTATAGCACCTCTGTTTTAGTCATGTTAAGCTTATATCCTGCGAAATGTCCAAAGGTAGTCAGAGTATTGCGTAAGTGGGGGCATGAAGCGATCAGGAGAGGTGAGATAACGAGGTCATCAGCAAAAGCGTCAATTTTTGGTGTCTACCCCCAAATGGATTCCAGAAATGGCCTCATTCAATCTGATGGTTTGGGCAAGGGGTTCTGAGTACACTGCAAACAATAGAGGAGAGGCGCACCCTGCCAGGTGCCTTGTAAAAGGGGAGCAGGGTCAGAAATATGGCCACTAAGCTTTAGGCTGCCAACAAAATTATAACATATAGGAATTCTGGACTGCTATATGAGTCCGCTGCACAGCAAGGGTTAATTGTGACATATGCCGTAGGATTAGCATATAAATATTTAAGAAGTTTGCCAAACTGATGAGAAAAGCCCATCCTCCCCAGAGTGGCTGCCAGGAATGACCCCCGGTCAAAATCCTTCTCAGCATCTAAACTAAGTAAAGGAAGGGGTGTTTGACGGGCGGCATTGTAGAGAATGTAGATGGTACATTGTATATTGTCCTGAGTTTGCCTTGCTGTTATGAATCCAGTTTGATCACTGTCTATAAGAGAGAGACAAGCACTCCAAGCGCTAGCAATAATCACCATAAATGATTTGCAATCTACATTTAATACTGAGACTGAGTGGTATGAGGAACACTGTATGACATCCTTACCTGGTTTTGGTATGGAGGAAAATGGTGGCAAACTTCCAAGTGGGGGCGTGGGACATCGGAGCATCCTCCATCATCTCTCTACAGGCCTCTTATAAAGGTGGAAGGATTAATTCTCACAAGGTTTAGGAAATTCTCCCGTATATCCATGGGGCCAGGGCTCTTGTCAGATTTGAAATGTTGGTTAGCCTTCCAGTTCCTCCGATGGCATGAGGATTCAAACAGCAGCCTGTAAGGGTGTAAGCTTAGGGGAGGTGCAGGTTTGCCAATTAGGCATTAAGTTCTTGTGGGTAGTGGTTTCCTCTGAAGAATACAAAGTCTGATAATACTGCTTAAATGTTTGTAAAATATCTGCAGGCTTTTTAGGGAGGACACCAAGTAGGATCCTTGATCTGTGTTTTCGCCATCTGGGCTGTACATTGTTGAAGACAATAGGCCAGAATACTCGCAGCCCGCGAACTTCCCTCATATTTTTTCTTCAAAAATTGAAGGCCAAGTTCTGTTTTTGCATTTAGGATCTCTTGAATCCTTTGACGCATGGCTTCAAGAAGGGGAGTAACCACCAGATCTGGAGAGCCTGGAAATCCTGTAACTAGGTGTGTAAGGTGTCGAGTTGTTCTGCCTGGGTTTTTTTTATTTGTTTGTTTGTTTGTTTTCTATAATGAGAGGAAAATTGAATAATTTCTTCTCGTAATTCGGTTTTTATCGTATCCCACAGAATACCAGGCCGAACTCCCATGATCATTGTCAGCAACAATTTGGGAAATTTCTCCCTAATTGATGAGTTGAAAGCCAGAATATTTAATAGATATTTATTTCAGCACTAAAGGGTGTTTCCTGGCGGAGAATCCTAATCTAAGGACATCAATAGGGGAGCGTGATCAGAGAGGAGGATAGGGAGTATCTGGCAGTCATGCCGTAAGTGTTGGTGTTCTTTGGTAATATGGCAAAGATCTATTTGGGAATAAAACTTTTTTGGGGCAGAGTTATGCGTATAATTCCAGTCTCGAGGATGAAGTATCCTCCATATATCGATCCATCCCAACTCTTTAAAAAACGGACTGTGCAGCTCTCTGAACTCCCATCTTATGAGGCGGGTTCGGGTTAGTAGTATCTTTGATGTCAAAAAATCATATTATAGTCTCCTTCCATCAACAATGCTCCCATTTGAAATTCAGCAGTTTTCCGAAATAGTGAGCAAACTATGTCAGCATCCAAGTCTGGTGGGAGGTAAAGGCTGACTAAAGTCAGATCCTGACCCACACAGAAACCAGTTAGCAAGACCAGTCTCACTCCGAATCAGTAAAAGTGGTCATGGATTGAAACAGGGTGGATCCAGGGACTAAGATAGCCATGCCACGCTTCCCTTCAAACAAAGAGGCCACCCATGCCCATACCCAGATTTACTTAGTTTGGTATGTTCTGCAATACTGATGTGTGTCTCTTGTAAAAGATTGAAACGTGGAGCGTGTTTTTTAAAAGCAGACCTTAGACCTCTTGATTGGATTGTTCAGCCGATTGACATTGTGAGAATATATTTTGATACGGTGAGAAACCACCGTAGTGATCTAAGTAAGCATTAAGCCACAACGAAGGAGGCTTCTACTGGAGAATTAATGCATGGTTGGGGGGGTTGTGGCACGAGACCAGAGGCCAAGTGCCTACAACCACCCAACCTGATAATTCCCCAGTAGAAGCCTCCTTCGGAGTGGCTTAATGCACTTGTAACATGACAATTTCACAGTACATTTGTTGCTTAGCGGGATAAAAAATAGTCACTTTTTCATATATGTAGTACTTTACTAAGTGAAGAAACAGATGTAAAGATACAGTGCTCGTGATTCGAGCTCTGGTTCAAACATTCAGATCTTACTGAGATGCAGCTCTTGCAGCAGGTTACACCATTAGGACTGAAGCTGGCAGGTGCCAGGACCCCACGGAAATTTTCTAGCTAGCAGTCTTCAGCGGGGACCGCCCTCCGACATCAATCCCCCCGGCGTCAGGCGTAGTAGTACATAGGCGGTCCCCATAATCCTCAGTTCTTTTCCCGCCGTCGACATCGCCAGTATCGGCCTCTCGGTCTCTTTTCTAGCGTGCGACGACCTTTAGAACTTCGACGATTTTGTCTTTCTTCACGACTTTGGATTCAACTGATGTCCTCTCCAACTACTTCTCTTGAGGGTCACCATTCGAAGTGTGCCTGCGGCAAACAGATCCCCTTCAAGGATCCACATTCGGCCTGCGTGCGCTGCCTAGGCCCGGAACATGACACCAAGGCCTGCTCCTTCTGCCAGGGCTTCAACAGTCGCACCAGGATCCGCTGCCAGAAGGCCCTTGAAGCGTTTCTCTTGGAGGAGAAACTGAAAACCATGGATAAAGAACCTTCCTCCAGCGGGAGTTGTCGGGTAAAACCCACAAGCACCGGGACAAACACTGGGAAGAGGAAAGGCCCAGGTCCTCTGTGAGGGCCTCGGACTCCCGAAGTTCCGGTTCGCGATCAGACCGCTCTCCCTCCAGGGCTCAATTGCAACCTCCCCCGGTTCAGGTCAGATCCTCCAGCGGTTCCTGTTCTTTGCAGCCCCTGAAGACTTCCAGGCCATCGGCCTCTTCCACTCCATCTAAGGCCTCGTCGAAGTCCGAGGAGCGCAGAAGTCTTCTTCCCTTGGGACTCCAACCTCAGGTCAGTTTCCCAGCCTCCGTGTGGGTGGATCTGGCTCCTCACAAGACCAAGGACCTGGCGTCCCTCAAATGGACATTGGACCCGATGTCGGCCAAGCATCACCGAGCGCTCCCAGGGCCGGTGACACCCTAAACACCGTCGCTGGCCAGGCATTACCGCCTCGAGGGGCGTCGGCCAGGGGACTGACATCGGCTGCCCCAGAGAAGAGGACCGCACCACTGTCACCGGCAGACGCCAGTCAGAAGGACTCGTCAGAGGAGGATACCACACAGCCCAAGGACCAGGCGGGCGACTCGAGACGCTGGGCTCCCACGGGAACCTTCCCCGGAGCGGGAGACACCCGGGGACCCGATGCCCAACCCCGGCGACAGGCCACCGGCGCCAGGCCCGTTGTCTGGCATGAATTTGGCAGAGGTAAAGGAACTCTCTACCTTCTGGTGGTACACCATCAGAAAAGATGTGGTCGCCACACGCCCTCCTCCTACTCCAACTCCGCCTTCTCCTACTCCTTCACCACCTCCGCCCCCTCCTCCGCCCAAGGGGCCTGTAGGATGGTCGCCAACCCCCAAGGAGCAGACACCACCTCCTTGGGGCAGATCCTCAGAAAGAAGACCTCCCTCCAGAGCCACCTTAGGGTCACCCAGTCCCAAGAGACCCAGACGATGCCGGTACACACCGTCTGGGGAGGATTCCAGATCTGACACCTCAGGGCACTCCAGATCTCCTTCTCCCATCAGCATTCCCTCTCCGGACCCACACGACCTACCCAGGTCTCCTCCGGATGATCCCTCTTTCACGGAGATCATGAGGCACATCCAGGAGAATATGGGGTGGGATGCTGAAGAACTCTACCCCGAGAGACAACGCCTTGCTCGCTACCTTCGGCAGAAAGATCCGAAGCCTGTGGTAGTGCCACCCTTGGTGGATACCTTTTGGGACGTCACCAAGGCCGCCTGGAAACGTCTGCACTCCACTCCCGCAGTGCCGAAGAAGGCTGACCGCCTATACAAGGCCCCTAGGGAGGACCAGTATCTGGCGAACCATCCTCTGGCTGACTCCCTGGTCATCACTGCTTCGCATGACCGGTCTCAGAGACCTAGCATTTGAGCACGCAGCCACCGGATCAGGAATCAAGCAACTGGGTGTCCTGGGTGAGCACACGTACACAGCTGAGACTTGCGCCATCAGGTCACTGAATTACCTCACCCACATGGTTCAGTTCCAAGAGCACTGTGGGAACAGGGACAGGACTTGGTTGAGAAGATGCCCGATGGCGACCAGAAGGAGGTGCTCTTGAACATCCTCCACAGAGTTGGATGTGGGGACCCAGGTGCTCAGAGCCACATATGATTCTGCGGACTCTTCAGCCAGAGCTGCAGCCTCAGGCATGTGTCTCGGAGACACTCTTGGCTCCGTGTCTCGGTTTTACCGGACGTCCAGAAGAACATCCTAGGCGTCCCTTATAACAGCGAGGTCCTATTTGCTGAAGCCTCGAGAGGTAATCACCAAACTTCAGGACACAGGGAGGGCAGTCCGATCTGTACAGGCCATATATACAGGTCTCAGCCCAGTTCCTTTAGTAGGAACCAGAGCCGCTTCCGTGGCCAGCTACATAGGCAACAGCCACGTTCCGGCCAACAGCAGAGGGGCACTTTCACCCACAAGGCTCAGGCCAAGTCATCCCCAGGCAGAGGCCAATGATTTGCAAAGTCGGCACAGCCTGCCGGATCAAACGCTGCCACAGCATGACTCCTTCCCGACCCCCGCCCCTCCTCAGGATCAACAGGAAAAGAAAGTTGGGGGTCGCATGCCACTTGCCAGGGTGGCAGACGATCACCACCGACAGGTGGGTTCTACAACTGGTCAAAAAAGGCCACTATATAGAATTTGTAGGCAGTCCACCCACAAGACCTCCCCTGCTCTCCTGATATTCAGGTCAGCATGCCCTGCTCATACAGCAGGAAGTGCATATGCTTCTGGAAAAGGCAGCCTTAGAGCACGTTCCAGAGAACCAGAGAGGACTAGGTACTATTCTCACTTCTTCCTGGTTCCAAGAAACAGGGACCTCCATCCAATACTGGACCTCAGCGACCTCAACCTTTCGGTCGTTCACAGCAACTTCTGCATGGTGACCCTTCGGGCCTAATTCTCATGCTGAAGCAAGGCCTTCTGGCATCTTTGGACATGCAGGCGCCTACCTGCATATTCCGATTGCTCAGCGCACGGAGGTTCCTGCGCCGGTTTCAAAGCCACCATTATCAGTTCCAAGCTCTTCCCTTCGGGCTGTCGCCGGCACCTCGCGTACTCACGAAGTGCATGGCAGTTAGCGGCGTCTCTGAGGAGACAAGGCCACTACGATGTTCCCATACCTGGACGACTGGCTTCTCATGGCGCCTCAGGGAGGCACTGATGATGGCCATTCACCGCACCTAGTCCCTTTTTCAATTACTGGGTATTCTTAACTATGAGAAGTCACTCCTGGTGCCGTCCCAGAAACTGCAGTTCATAGGAGCAGTTCTGGACACCGTGAAGGAAAGCTTTTCTTCCCTTGGACAGAGCAGAACACATAGATCCCTCATCAGGAACTTGTCGGTGAAGAAGACCGTCCCGGCCAGATCGGTCCTTCGCCTGCTCAGACACATGGCTGCGGCTATTGCAACAGTCCCGCTGGCACATCTCCACATGCGGGTAACCCAGTGGATGCTAAGGGTGCAATAGGACCAAAGGCAAGACCATCTGCAGCATCCAATCCGAATCATGAATGCCGTAATTTGGTATTGGCAATGGTGGCTAAATCCTGGGAACCTCTCTGCGGGGGTTCCCTTCACAGCGCCATCTCCGACTGTGACCCTTTCCACAGACGCCTCAGGGCTCTGGTGGGGAGCACACCTCAACGGGTTTTCGGCCTCGGGGCCTGTGGCCAGCTCAGGAGTCTCATCTCCACATCAACATTTTGGAAATGAGGGCAGTCCTTTACACTCTGCAAGCCTTCCAGTTGGAGATTCCACCGGGTACACTCCTGTTACAGACAATAGCGCGGTGATGTATTACCTCAACAAACAAGGAGGCACTCACTCCTACCCGCTTTGCAGGGAGGCCATGAGAGTGTGGGAGTGGATATTGCAACACGGCGCAAACCTAATTGCAGTACATGTCCCGGGAGTGGACAACACCATCGCAGACAGTCTGAGCCGTTCTCAGGCCAGAGTCTACGAGTGGGAACTTCTACAGGAGGTAGCAGAAGATCTGTTTCACAGATGAGGCACTCCAGAGTTGGACCTTTTCGCGTCCCCATCCAATGCAAAACTGCCCAATTTTTGCTCGCTAGATCCAGGGCCTGGTGTTTTCTGGCGAGACGCGTTGTCCCTCTCCTGGGGCGGGCAGATTCCTCTATGCCTTCCCTCCTTTCCCATTGATCCAGAGAGTTCTCTTAAAACTTCGCAGGGAGCAAGTGATGCTCATTTTGATCGCGCCCTTCTGGCCCAGACAGATTTGGTTCCCTCTTCTGCACCAGCTATCCTGGGAACCTCCAGTTCCTTTGCCAATCAGCTCCCATCTTTTGTCTCAGGAGGCGGGTTCATTGGTCCACCCAGACTTACGTTCATTGAACCTGCACGCTTGGCTGCTAGAGACATAGCCATTATGCAATACGGGGTCTTGCAGGAGGTGGCAGACGTACTCTCTGCCACCAGAAAACTGGCAACCCACGCAACGTATGCCATGAAATGGCATAGATTCTGTTTGTGGGCTCAAGCGTGCAGCTTTTCGCCGTTAGACTGTTCTGAAAAGCTGGTTCTGGACTACCTGCTTTCCCTCTTCCACTCCAGACTGGCTTACTCCTCGATTAAAGTGCACCTTTGTACAATTTCTGCTTACCATGCCCCCGTAGGCCATCGGACGGTGGCCCAACTGGACACTACTCGTGCCTTCTTAAGGGGAGTCCTCCACCTTAGGCCGCCCATCAAAGATCCAGTCCCTCCTTGGGACTTACTTTTTGTCCTGGAGCAGCTTACGCTGCCACCTTTTGAACCAGCTGCGGATTGCGAGCTACGTTTTCTCTCTTGGAAAACGTTATTTTTAGTTGCTGTTACTTCGGCTAGAAGGATCTCGGAATTGCATGCTCTTATGTGCAAAGAGCCTTATTTGGTTTTCCATCAGGACAGGGTATCCCTAAGGACAAACCCAAAGTTTTTGCCTAGGGTGGTTTCAGCTCTCACCCTTAATCAGGATATTGATCTACCAGTGTATTTCCCCAGGTACACTAATTGAGGAGAAGCCCTTCTGCACACCCTCGACGTGCATCGGTGCCTCAGATACTATCCGACCAGAACCAAACAGCTCCGAAAGTCGGACCAACTTTTGTCTCCTTTGCTCACAGGATGAAAGGAGCTCCTGTCTCCAAACAGTCACTCGAGGGTGGCTCATCCAGTGCATCACTTTCTGTTATGACAAAGCGCAATAAACCCTTACCGGTGCGATCAAGGGTCATTCCACAAGAGGGTGGCTACTTCTTTGCGGCATTAAAGAACGTCTACAACTCTGCATACCTTTATCATGCATTACAGTCTGGACATTGCATCGAGGCGAATAAGCGGGGTTCAGTCTAGCCGTCCTTCATTGACTTTTGTCCTAGGCTCGAGTTATATCGAGGTCTCTACCTTTCCTCCTCCTCCGGTGGTGCATGATTGCCACTACCTTGGAAATCAGTCCTAATGGTGTAACCTGCTGCAAGAGCTGTATCTCGAAGTAAGATAGTACAGTTACGTAAGAACTTACCATAACAGTAGATCTTCGAGAACAGCTCTTGCAGTAGGTACCTTCCCGCCCACCATCCCCCTTTTTATTTTTTGGAGGTAGGTCGTAGTCAAGCACCCATCTTATGGGATGGGACATTCCTTTTCAGTAGTCTTTGCCATCTGGTGGCGGATCCTCGGTCTTCTCTTCTGATGTCATCCAGCGGCCGGGAGTCTCCGGCAGGAGAACTGAGGATTGTGTGGGGACCGCCTCCTTACGTACTATGCCTGGCGTCCGAGAGGGACCCGGTCAGGCGGTCCTTGCTGAAGACTGCTAGCTAGAAAATTTCCGTGGGGTCCTGGCGCCTTCCGGCTTCAGTCCTAATGGTGTAACCTGCTGCAAGAGCTGTTCTCGAAGATCTACTGTTACGGTAAGTTCTTACGTAACTGTACTTTACATACTAATGTACTAACATTTGTGGAATGGTACTTAGTTTTCTTGAACAGCAGAAATATATAAATTGTTGTTTTATCTACCTTTTTCCCGATGAAATTGTTTGTATTTGATGCAGACAAGTCGAGATGCTTTGCTGTGATCCACGGGATTTCTGTGATACATTGCATTCTGGGAATTTTATCATAGTTTGCAGAAATAAACGGAACTTGGTCGGTACGGTGCCAGCTACAACTTTTTACATGTAAAACTTTTAATCATATTGGACATCTTACTAATTATTGCTGTGCTCTAATAATGTTGATTGATGTCTTCATTTATTTTGATCTTTTTTTCTACTGATTGGTGCTCTCGGGTGGGTGGGTATGGTCAAAATCGTTCTCTAGTTTTATTTTGTCATTCTAGGCACTTTTATTGTTGTCATGGCTTTTTAGTAGAAGCGCTATATAGCGCATTTGTTGTGGTGAGATCAGGTACTGCTGCTTGGAACGGTGATTATATGCGTGTTGGAGCGGGCATTACCAGTGATTAATGCCGTGTCCAACTTGGGTCAGCTGTTGTACTTCCTCCTATCAGTTTTTCTTATTTGCTTTACTTCATTACTGTCATGTTTCAACAGGGATATAATCCTCTGGGCATAATGCCACTGTCATTGCACAAGAAAAAGGAAGGAGGGGAGGGAAGGAAGCCCTCTTTAGTCTAGTTCCCCCTTAATGGAGGGCATACTCTGCAGATGACCACCTCCATAAAAATAAACAACAAGTTAATAGGCCAAAACTGAAGTGCAGCCTTATCAAAAGTCAAACAGTGAAGAACATAGAATTAGAACAAGAACAGTGCATAACTAACACAGCAACGAAGAATAACAAATATAAACCACAACATCGGCTTCCAAGGCAGGAGGGTTAGAAATAGCACCCTCTACAATGCTGTGCAAAGTCACAACAGTGTGACAGGGACCCAGCTGGGAGGTAAGGGGACAGAGTAAACTGTCTGGCCTCCCTGGCCACAAGTATACCTGGGCCAATGGGAAAGGGAAGACGCGAAGGATGACCACCTCAAATATCCGAAGGAGCCCAGTGTACCACAGCACCTCTGAAGATTCCATAGACATAAGATGCTACCACGCCTGCTATGATGGACAAGCTAAGCATGAAAAAATGATGGTCCCATTTAAGTCCTAAATGTCTTTAGCAATTAAGGAAGCTGGAAAAATATCAGACTGGTGCATAATAAGTCTATTACATAGCAGGATACAGCAGAGATCAGAGTGAGAAGGGGGAATAAAAGAAAAAAAATCAAGAGTACTGTTAACTGTGTAAGTTAAATAGACCTGCTGTTAGAAAATACAAAATACCTCAGGTTGCTTCTCTCTGCCTCTCCTCTCCGCCACATGACATTAAAAACTCCAGCCCAATAGGAAACGGGGGGAAGGGGGATAAAGGAAAAAACAGCCCTCACTGCAATCAATTGAGTGTGGCAGAGATTCCAAATAGATACTTCAGTTTCTGGATCTGGTGAACTTATCAACTCAGGGTCAGCTTAAGCTTTCTCCTTTTGGGCACTGACTGGAGTGTGGCCCGTTTATTGCCCAAAACAAGAAAATCTGAAGTTCACAGTCTGGCTTCTAAAAAGGTGATGCTGCTAAAATGTGCTTATTCTTTTATTGTGGTAGACACAGTCTTGTTCTCCAGGTATAATTCTACATTCTCTGCATATGAGAGGATATTGAACACCACCTTTGGTTGGGCACAGGGTTTAGGATTCTATCTGAAGAAAGCCCAGAAGCTTAGGTTGCATTTTTCCTTCAAGCTGGAGGAGTTGGAGGCTCTGCCCCAGCAAGTGCTTCAAGGCCAGTTTCAGCTTGGTGCTGTTTAGTCCATGAATGTCCCTCACTTGGACCATACCTGACTTCGCTTGATTTCTGTCAGGTAGTCACAGGAGTCGAGCTCTCATTCTGCTCTCCAGTACCTACATGGCTTTTCATTTTAATTTTCAAAGCTCACTCTGAATCATTTTTTTTTGGTGACTGTTACCAAGATATCCTTGCCATAGTGGTGTGTTTTCCTGATACCTGACTGCTCCACCAGATAGAATTGTGAGCTTTGAGTTTTTATCCTGCAGAGACTCTTGTCTTTCTTCAAGACATATCATTCTCAGGATTGTGTCCTTTTCTCTCCCAAAACAGCTCACTGCCTTTCTTGAAAACCAGGTAGTGCGCTAGTGTCTTTGTCCAAAGCCAACAAACCCCTGGAATTTTCTTAGCACAACCTTATGCGCAGAGCAGTCGGCACATACCTAGTGAAGTCTCAGATAGGCATATGGTTTTCTTAGGCCACCTTACCTAGGTTGATTAGAATTTGCATAAAAAATATGCAACGGCAAAACACAAATCCACTAGATTAGAAACATAAAAAATGATGGGAGAAAAAGACCAGAGGTCCATCCAGTCTGCCAAGTTTCCCTATAATCCCTGGAACCTACTGTTCCTCCAGGGTACTAACCCTCCCCGTCATCTCTCTGTTCTCCTCCCTCGTACTGCTGCCCCCAGTAACCACTATACTCTTCATTATGTCCCAGCCCTGCTTGAATCCAGTGACTACTTTTGCACCCACCACCTCAGCCGACAGACTGTTCCAAGGTTCCACCGCCCTTTCCGTAAAGTTGTATTTCCTCACATCCCTCCTGAACCTACCTCCTGTTAATTTCCATTCGTGTCCACGTGACCATGAATTGGTATTCAGGCTAAATAGTTCCCAGCAGTTCACTTTGTTTGTTCCTTTAAGCAACTTGAAGTTCTCTGTCATATCTCCCCTCTCCCTTCTGGTCTCCAGTGAGTACATATTTAGTGCCTTGAGGTGCTCCTCATAGGATCTGCCCTGCTGGCCCTGAATAATTTTTGTTGCTCTCGCTGTCTCCAGTCTATCCTTATCTTTTCTGAGGTGAGGACTCCAGAACTGGGCGCAGTACTCTAGGTGAGGCCTCACCAGGGATTTGTAGAGGGGAAGTATTACCTCCTCTTCTGCTTTCAGTACCCCTCCCGATACATCCCAGCATCCTGTTAACCTTACTATAGGCCTTGTTGCACTGACTCGATTGCTTAAATGAGTTGCTAATGATAACTCCCAGATCCCATTCCTCATCTGCAGTGCTGAGTCTCTCTCTCCTCCCATCCAGTACTCTGTCTTGGGCCAGGGTTCTTTTTCCCCTAGGTGCATTACCTTGTACTTTTTAGCATTGAATTTTAACTGCCAGACCTTTGACCACCCCTCTAGCTTTTGTAGGGCTCTGCATTTCCCTTATTCCCTCATCACTATCCACCCTCCCACATAGTTTTGTGACAGCTGCGAAGAGACATACCCTATCCTGGATTCCTTCTCCAATGTCACTAATTGAACATGTTGAGGAGGACTGGACCCAGGACTGATCCCTGTGGAACCCCACTCATAACCGCCCTCTCTTCTGATTTAATCCCATTGACTACCACCCTCTGCTGTCTCCCCTCTAGCCAGTTACCCACCCAGTTCGCTATGGGTTTAGCTGCACCCAGGTCTTCCATCTTCTTGAGCAATTGTTTGTGAGGTACAGAGTCAAAAGCCTTGCTGAAATCAAAGTAGAGCAGACCTACAGCATGGCCGTTGGATTAAGCCTGGATTAAGGTGCAACTGTCTGGGAATGTGTTGTTGTGTGCCAAAAGAACAGAGGCAGGCCAGCCGGTGGTACAGAAGGTTGAGGTGCTGGATGCCACCACTCACGCCATGCTGGTGACCTGAGTTTGGGAGCGAGCTCAGATTGGCGGGGCGGAGTCAGGATTGAGCAGCAGCGAGGCAGCTGTCCTCTCCGGGAGGGAAGAGAGGTTTCCATGACTCGTTGCTGCCACCTGGTGGAGGCCAGGTGGCAGTGTCAGGCCAGGGAACCTAGATTCTAGGCCGGGAGGAAGGATAGGGCCACATGCGAGCCTCCACGCACATGCTTGCGACACGACGTGGGGGTTCTGGGAACAGGGGAGAAAATATACACATACTGTGTCTCCCCTGGTGCCATAAGGTGAGAGGGGTACCAGGGGAGCACCAGGCTAAGTAAAGTAAAAAAAAAAGAACAGAGGCTGCTGTCTTCATACCTATCCTTCAAGCATTACAAGCTTGATATTCAAAGTTCACCTGATGCAGCTTTTGGGCACTAAGAGCTGCAGGCACCAATCAGAAAACAGAACTCTCATTGGAAGAGTTACAACAGTATTCTCTCCCACCTAGAGGGGTACTGCTTATTAGAATCCATTCATTATGATGTCCAGTGACAACGTGGAATCCTGCAGAAAGAAGAAATTCAATCAGACTTGCGTAATTTGCTTTTTGTCTGTTAGTTCCAATATTGTTACTGGGACACTGTATCAGAGAGTTATTTTAAACTCTCATGGGGAATATTGTCAATACGAGTCAGAGGATTGAAATTATGATGATGCTGTTTTAAATTTCCAATTTACCTGGCTCTGTGGCACTGGCGATGGGGATCGCTCTGCCACACTGGCGACTGGGTTCGTTCACCAAGCCTGGGATGTCAGGCCAGAAGCTGGCAGGGAGGGTACAGAGTATCCTGCGGCCGCTCTCCTCCCGGGTTGGGTGGGTTGTCGCTGCATCATTCTGCAGTGGCTCCTGATGGTGGTGTGTGGAGGTGCCATTGATGGCATCGGTGACTATCCACCTCGGGCAGTCCTCTTCATTTCAGCCACAGTGTGCATGTTGTTGTGGGTGGGCAGGGTGAAAAAGGTGGAAAAACTGTCACACTGGTGCAGTAGATGATGGCCTTGTTGTCTCTCCCATGCTAACCGACCCCCAGCATGCCAGCGAAGGAGCCCTTCAACTTACGCCCAGCATGTGTTTGCTCCTCCTCTAGACTGTGGGGAGGCCTCCAGCAAGGACAAGTCAGCCAGTTGGAAGAAGCAGGGAGGTTCCAGGCTGACCCCCAGTGTGCCAGCAAACGAGACCCTCAGGCTCCGCCCAGCACAGTATTTGCTCCTCCTCTAGATCATGGGAAGGTTTCCATCAGGGACAAGTTGACCAGTTGAAAGAAGTAGGAAGGTTACAGGCCGACTCCCAGCATGCCAGCAGCAGAGCCCCTCAGCTTCTGCCCAGCACAGTGTTTGCTGCTCCTCTTGACCATGGGGAGGCCTGCAGCCGGGACAAGTTGGCCAATTGGAAGAAATAGGGAGGCTTGGGTACCTTTCTGTTCCACAACAGTCCAAGGGGCCCCGGCAGGAACAAGCGGCCCCGGAATGAGATGGTTTAGGTCGGGTTCAGGCTCTAGGACTGGAAATGCAAGAGTGAGTCTGGCGAGAGAGGAGGTTGCATCTGAGGTCTGAAGGAGTGGGGAGATGGTGGGTTTCAGGAGGAATATAAAGATGTAAGGCAAGAAAATAAAATGTATAGTTTAATAGTTTTCAGACAGATAAGAAATCATTTCTAATACCAAGTAGGTTTTAATAGTTGTTCAGAATTCAGTGACTCCAGTTTGTTCTAGCAGAGCCTTCTGGCGTTGACATTCTGGAGTTAGTAGGTAGTTTAGATAATTCAGTAAAGGTGCACTGTATTTTTTTTTCTTCTGTTATTTAAAAAGTTTTAGCTGCATTGCAGTGTGTATATGTTGTCAATAAGTGTTAGTACTGTTTTTTTTTTTTTTTTGCTTTTAGTTTTTATGAGGTATACAAAAACCATAACCAGCTTCCTCATATGGCAATATGTACAAACAGACAATATGTATTGCAGGATAGTAAACTGTTGGTACACAGTATTGGACAGACATATAATCTTAAAACAATAGGAGTCGGGTTGGGGGTAACCCTGGAATTTAACTAACCACAAGAGTCAAAGGAAATGCTAACCATCTTCAGTGGTTTTAGGTTTTTACGTTAGGAGAACTTCAAGATAATGGGTAACTATAACATATACGATCCAGAGATTGCTATTTAAACCTGTTTAAAGGTAGGGAGAAATCCAAGGAACAGTGAACCCCACTACCAGAAACCCTCTCCCGCTCGACCTTACTTAGAACATTAAAAAGGTTAAACTGGAACTTCTGGAACACAAACTCGCAAGTTAATAAAAAAAACACTTGCTGACATTAAGCTAGTAACAATGCACCTGGTGTCATTTAAAGATCACATTCCCATCCAAACAATTGATAGCCCAAACTCGCCTACTCAGTGCATAGGACTGAAAGACATGTGGAGCTCCCAAAATGACTGACTAACAACCGTGGTCATGCTGTTATCACATTAAGTAAATGTGAATGAATATTGAATCCCCCATGCCCAAAACAGTCCCACATCCACTTCACTTTACTCAAGATGCCCTACTGTGAGGAAGGGAAAAGTTAAACATTTAAAACTGATAATAAGTGAGGCTAAAGTCCAGAAGGAAACCGATGGAAAAGTTCAGACAGTTCAGTCTCGTCTGTTCGTGACTGCATACCATCATGCTCTACTGGCTTAACCAAAATTCAGCCTCCATCTTCAGAAGCCATCTACCCACATCTTGGGTCAGAGAACTGCCAGGTCTTACCTCCATATGTGATGCACAGCCTGGCTGGCAGCAAGAATGAATGTACAACCCCAAGAGCCCTGAGATGTTGGCAGTTAGCATCAAAACACGCCTGCCAGATTTGGGTTTGAGGATGTACAGTGGGTACACCACCGAACTGCAGCAATAAGTAAATCTCTGCCCTCGAACCAGCAGTTCTCAGCAGAGTGATGCGTGGCTGAGAAGGAGTTTGTGGTATGATCCAGGGGTTAACTTGATAGGACGTTTTAAGAAGAACCCAGTCAAAGTTCTCTGGCACAGCGTGTTTTTTTTTTTGTTTTTAATATTGTAAATTTTTATTAATTTTTCTATTACAACAGGTAAAACGGTTATAATCTTCTGTATAGAAATCATACAGTAGGCAAAGTCGCTCATAGATACAACCTTCTACAATAAAACAGGGATGTAAACATTGGCCCAGATATTCAAACTCGTCATTTTGTGGGCGCAAGCCCCTCGCCGCTCAAAATAGTTGCGCATAGCAGTGTCGAGGCGATATTCAACGGAGTTGCGCTTGGCGCTTCTTTGAATATCGCCCCCTGTCCACACCCACTGTGCATGGCGCAGTGGAACTGCACCAGCGCAAGTGGTTAGAGTGGAGCATTGAGATGCGGTGGCGTAAGTTCCATTGCGCCATGCACAGCACCTGCGATATTCAAAGGGTGACATGCAAATGGGGCCATAATTTATGCAAGGCGCACGGGGGGCCATTTGCATCTGATTACGGCCCCATTAGCATGCAGGTGCGCTGATCCCCGAGGACTTGCACCTGGCGCCCTGCCAGGCAGCAGCCATCTGGGACCGACGCCCTCTGCAGCCCGATCGCAGGCAGGACAGTATTCTCCCCACCCCGAGCAGCCCGATCGCGGCCATAACGGTATTCATCCCCATTAGCCCAATCATGGGCATAACAGTATTCATCCCCCATTAGCCCGATGTGGGCATAACGGTATTCATCCCCATTAGTCAATCGTAGGCATAGCGGTCTATCCCCCATTAGCCCGATCGCGGCATAACGGTATTCACCCCATTAGCCCGATCGCGGGCGTAGCGATATTCATCCTCCATTAGCCCGATCAAGGGCATAACTGAAATGTCCCCCACCCCTGAGTAGCCCGATCGCGGGCATCAGACCCCAAAGTCCAATATCCCTGGTGGTCCAGTGGACGCGAGTAGCCGATCGCTGGCGGCATCCTCAACCCCACATCCGGAATCCCTGGTGATCTGGTGGCCCACCCACCCCGCCCACGGAGCCCCACCACCCGCTCCCTCGTCAGCTGGCGGCGGCAGCACCCCAACGCCACCGACTGACAGTGGTAGGCTGCACGCCTATTGTTCTAGAGCATGAGCCAATGGGCATGCAGCCCATACCGCAGACAAGCCGGTCCAGATACACGAATGACTATCGCGTCCACTGGACCACCAGGGATATTGGACTTTGGGGAGGTCTGATGCCCGCGATAGGGCTACCGGGTGGAGGTGGGGGACGTTTAAGCTATGTCCGTGATCGGGCTACTGGGTGACACTCAGCCCACGATCGGGCATGGAGGGAATAAGTCTAGGGCCATCCACAGGTGGCAGCTGCTGTGTTGCGCCTGCAGTGCGGCAGCTCACCTGTGGGTGGCCTCACTCTGTTCCTCCTTTTTTTTCAGCGTAACTTTGTGCAGGCGCAGGTAGGGGTGCGCCTGCATAACTCTGCACGGCCGGGCTGAATATCTGGCTGTGCAGTTTATGCATGGACACGCCCCCACCTGTGCCTGCATACATTACTGATCGCCCAGCGCAGCAGAATTTAATGCAGCAGCACTTTTCCTTCAATATCGCATCAAGCGCATCAGTAGTGGTTGTATGGCGAGCACTGTTGAGGCATGCGCAACCTTTTGAATATCTGGGTCATAGTCTCTTAATGTATACACATCAGTTATTATTGTGCCAATTAAACACAGCTCATCTATTATTTGGGGATTTCATTTATGACCTTCATTTTTATGTCTGTATTTATTTAAAACAGAGATAGGAGAACACCACTTCGTGGGACACATATCTTTTTTTGTTTAGATGATTATTGAGCAAATGTCTCACAAGCCCCCTTATGGGATGAACTCGGGTAGTGTTCCAATTATTAAGATAATATATTCGCCATTTAGTATCAAAGCTTTTAAATGGGAGTTCATTTTGGCAGACAAGCGTTCCAGGTTGTACATCTCATAACTGTTTTTTCGCCAGCCCTCTTTTGAGGGAATAGAGGTTGAGAACCACATTCTAGTGATTGTCTTTTTCGCAGCTAGAAGCAGCATGGTTGTTTGTTTAAAAAGGGTGGTATTTGACTTGATTCTCTGCTGCGGGGTGGCCGTAAGGATGTAGGTCGGGGTAAGTTGTTCAGGGATACCATAAATTACCTGTATTTCTTCCAGGACCTCTTGCCAGAAGTGTTTAAGTAATGGACATGCCCAAATTATGTGGACTATATTTGCTTGTATGTGGCCACAGCCTCTCCAACATATACTTTGTCCGGTGTCTATATATTTGACTGTGATGTCAGGGGTTTGGAAAAACCTGACCCTGGACTTCCAGGCATATTCCTTCCAATAAAGAGAGGCAGATACTTTTTGTAGGGATAGGGCACTTGCTTTCCACAATTCTATGTCAGGGTTCTCCCCAAGCTCCTTAGACCATCTCTGTCTGAGAGATTCTGTATTATTTGGAGAATATTCTTTGAGAGCTTTGTCTATTATACTAATAAGACGCTCAAGTTCAACATTTTTAATACAGGACACCACCAAGGGAACCAGACCTATAGGAGACTCATCTAGTTCCATGAGGGCTTGTACATAGGGTGAGAGTAGTCATTTTAGGTGAAGGTACTGTGGTTGTGACACGCTAAGATCCCTATCCTCGGAGATTATCATATTAGGAGACTTTAATCTAGACTGGTTTTCCAGTGTTTCTACATCTCTTAAATCCTTCTGTGATGAATTTGGTCTATTACAACTCATCACTGAAGTAACGCGCCCTAATAAGAAGAATCCACATAATAGTACACTGCTGGATCTCATTTTAGTAAACAAACCTTACCTGTTTTCACACACTGGAGTGTTTTTCTCCAACCTCAGTGACCACTGTTTTATCACCTGTGTAAGAACCGCCTTGAATTGTCCGCCTGCATCAAAATTCACCAGTAAGAGGTGTCATTGTAACTTTGACCCTACAGCTTCTACTCTGACCTCACGGGATTTTTGGGTTGGCAGAACTTCTAACTTGCAAAATCAGTAAATGCTGCGTATGACATCTTCCAGGAGATCGTGCTTGGGGCATTGGATAAACATGCACCCCTGGTCAATGGCCGGTCTAAAAAGATGGCATGCTGGTGGTTTACAGTAGACCTGAAAGCTGCTCTCCTTAATAGAGATTCGCTCTGGAAAACAGCCCAGAAAGCTAAGTGCCCAGCTGACTGGATTGCATTCAGGAGGGCTAGGAATCTATATACCAAGTTGGTGAGAGAGGCTTAAGCAAACAACTACCGGAATGAGCTTGATTCTACCTATAAGTGCTCTTCCAAATTCTGGAAAACCCTCAAGGAAATCTAAGGTTATGCATCCCCTACCTCCCTACTCTCAAGAGTCACTATTGGAGCTACCACAGTTTCAGATAAACCGACAATCTTAGGCTCCCTCAACAACCACTTTGCTACTGCAGGATTAGCCTTTGATGCCTCCCCTGCAAACAACCTCCGCTCCCAAATCGGCATACAGGACCAAGAAGTTCCAGTCACCAAAAATGTGTTCTCCCTTCAGCCTACATCCTTGAAAGAAGTAGAGGACCTACTGGTACACTTAGACATCAGGAAGAGTGCTGGTGCTGACCTCTTAGACCCTTTCTTCCTGAAACTTAGTCACCATATCCTAGCAGTGCCCATTACTCATCTATTTAACCTATCCCTCTCACAGGGTTAGCTTCCTCCCTTGTGGAAAACTGCCCATGTGATTCCCCTTTTTTTAAATCCAGTGACCCTAGGGACCTTAATAATTACAGACCAATCTCTCTACTACCCATACTTTCCAAATTGCTGGAGAAAATAGTGAGTGCACAGCTTAGGAACTACCTGGAATCCTCAAATCTGCTTAACCCTCTACAATCAGGCTTTAGACCTCATCATAGCACCATTTCGGCTCTTACAAAGGTGACTAATGACTGACAGCGTGACCTGGATTCCAAGAACTTTGTTTGTGCAATATTTCTGGACCTAAGCAAGGCATTCGACACTGTCAACCATGATCTACTTTTAGTATCCCTTCGCAAGGTTGGTCTGGATACACTATCTCGGAAATGGTTTTGCAAACTATCTCTCAGGTCGTCAGCAGCAAGTAAAAGTGGATAGGGAAATTCTCACAGCTAAAACCACTATTGAGGGGTGTACCGCAGGGCTCCATTTTGGGTCCACTGCTGTTTGCGATATATATTAATCAAATAGATGCCAATATTAAATCTGCCAGCATACATCTTTTCGCAGATGATACGGTATTATACATTAGCAGATCTACCCCTGAGGCACCATGTAGAGATCTACAACAAGAATTTAATCAATTGCAACTACAGCTACTGAACCAAAAACCTCTATTAAATGCAAAGAAAACAAAGGTGATGCTCTTTTCTCCCTCTGTATATGCACTTAACCAAGTCTCCCAAAGTTCCTTACCCCATATCATCACACTTTTAGGCGAACCACTAGAATATGTTACCAAGTTGAAATACCTGGGGGTCTGGATAGACTAGAGACTTTCCTTTAATGATCATATTGAAGAACTAATAAAGAAACTTAGGCAGAGGCTTGGCCTCTTCTGTAGAATCAAATACCTACTCATACGGGATACTAAGAAGAGACTGGTCCAAACCACCTTCTTCCCTTTACTGGACTATGCAGACTATCTACAGCCAAGGCCGTGCCCTCTATAGTGATCAAACTTGACACTCTCCATCATAGCGCTATAAGGTTCATCACAGGTCTACCTTACTCCAAGCATCACTGCTCTCTTTATGCTGCGGTAGGACGGCCATCACTCAATTATAGAAGACAGAGAAATGCAGCGCTCTGGACCTTCAGAGCCATCATTAAGAATCTGCCTCAATACACCCTAGATTGTTTCCCATTGTGTACGGTAGGCAAGTATGCCCTGCGGAGTGCCTCATATATCTCCCTTACTGTGCATAAGGTCTCGTTGCGCTTTGGTATGTCATCCTTAAGCTACGCTCTACCCATACTTTGGAACAAGCTGCAAAAAGACTTTGAAACTGGTTCACCCCATCAAACTATTAGCTTTCAGGTCACTTTATGATCGTTCCTTTAAGGAATCCTGTAACTGTTTCCCATGAATTTTACCTTAACTTTAGAGTCTGTTTCCCCCTGAATTTAGCCATATATGTAGCATTGGCCTTCTCTTAGGTACCCATGTCCTGATAATGCTCCCACTCTGCTAACTCCTCCTCTACTGAAATCTTCCTCTGTTTGCCCACCTCATCTGACACTTATGGATCCTTGATAGGTTCTTGTATATTTTGTAAAATTTAAATAGGTCCTGATGTCTTGACATTTGACAGTCTTATATGTTCCTTTTTATTGCACATTGCCATGTACTCCTTGTAACCCTATGTCATGGTAATGCGTGATCTTTGTATATGTAATCCATTTGTATGCTCTGCTTATGTATGTAACCCTTTTATGTGATAAGTAACCTCAGGTCCATCTTGAAAATGAGCTTTGCTCAATGGTGTTCGCCTGGTTAAATAAAGATGTTGGCTGACTGACTGATTGATTGATTGATTGATGTTTGGGAGTTTGTATTTTGCTTGTATACTTACAAAAGGGGCTATACCCGTAGGTGTGATAATTTGCCAAACATACCATAGGTCAGATTGGCCCAGACCTTGGTGGAGTCCATGAGTTGCCTTGGGAGAAATGAAGTGTCCTGTGAGAGGTCTCTCAGATAAAGTTTATCTGTATCTGAGAGGAGTCTCTGTCTGACACCCATCCAGTGTTTGTAAGGTTCAGCTGAATATTATGTGTATTGGGAGAGTGGTAGGCAGGAGGGAGGGTTTCCCAGTAGCCCAGATGGTATATTCATGTTTCTCATTAGAGCTTATTCTAAGGTTTTCCAGTGAGCTTGGTAAATATTTGATAGGCGGAGTAGTAAAATGCAGATCTGGGCTGCCTGGGCATATAATTCTAGATTCGGAAGGTTTAGACCTCCTTTAGCTCTGGATAGTTGCAGTGTGGTGAATCATATTCTGGGTGGTTTACCATTTCAAATGAAGTGGGATATTGGCTTATTCCAAGACTGGATATTGGCTTTTGAGGGGTTACTGGCAATGTCTGTAGGAAGAAGAGCAGTCTGGGAAGAACATTCTGTTGTATGGTCTCAGTAATGCATTAAGAAAACTTGGGAAAGTTACGACCAGCGTAAAATCTGCCATCAGCTGCTTTGTAATTGATACATAGTTTGCTGTATCCAGGTGTAGCAAGTCGTATGGGAGTTTAACCCCAGATATTTTATTACTACCCTGTTCCATCTAAAAGAATATCGGGCTTTGAGGGTAGGGGCGGGATTATACAAGACCTTCAGGACCTCTGTTTTAGAATCATTCAGTTTATAGCCTGCCAGTTGCCCAAACTGGCACCCTACTTCTGGTATGGAGGTTTCCGGAGAGGTTAGTGCTAATAGAATATCATCTGCAAAGAGGTTTATCTTATGTGTATGTTGCCCCACCTCTATCCCCTCTATAGCAGGTGTTTTTTGAATTGTTATTGCTAGGGGCTCTAAATAAAGGGCAAACAAAGGGGAGAGGGGGCATCCCTGGAGAGTTCCCAGAGTCAGGGGGAAGGACTCCGATAGGGAGCCATTCAGTTTTAGGTAGGCTTGAGAATTGGCATACATACCTTTTAACTGATTTATAAATGTCTCAGGGAAGCCGAAGTGTTTCAGCGTAGCGCAGAAAAATGACCATGAGACCCTATCAGAGGCCTTCTCGGCATCAAGCCCAACAAGGGCCAGTGGGGTCCCATTCTTAGCATGTTCAAGCAACAGAATGACGTGCCTGACTGTGTTGTGTGCCTGTCTTTTTTTTTATGAAGCCTACTATAAGTTGAGGTAATAGGGTTTCTACTCTGTGTTACAATAGATGTGAAGAATTTATAATCACAGTTTAATTTAGAGTTAAGGTAAGATGCTGGTTGCTGGGGTCTTTTTAAGGTTTTGAATCGAATCAAATCAACTTTATTTTTATAGTGCCTTTCAAAACCAAGTCACTGTACATAAAACCAAATACATAAAGATAAAAAATTTAAAACAAAACATTAAAACAGATCATCCGTGACTAGGAAAGCTAAGCTAAATAAATAAGTTTTTAACTCAATTTTAAATCTATCAACAGTTGGGCATTCTCTCAGCCAACGAGTAGAGAATTCCACAGGGTTGGCACTGAAAAAGCGAAGGCACGAGATCCAGATGTCTTCAGTTGTACCCTGGGAATCTCCAGCAATCCCTCGTTGGTAGGACGGAGGGGGCAGTAGGGTACCAGGAGATCTTGAAGGTAACCGGGTCCCTGATCATGTAGGGCTTTAAAGATTAGCAAGCCAACCTTAAAGGTGATCCGCCACAAAACAGGCAGCCAGTGCAGCTCGAGGAGCACAGGCGTAATATGACTGGTTCTAGAAGTCCCAGTCAAAAGCCTGGCCGCCACATTCTGCACCAGCTGCAGGCAGCAGATATCAGCCCCTGGTAGCCCTAGGTAGAGGGAATTGCAGTAATCAAGACAGGTAGTGACAAAGGCATGGACCAGCGTTGGAAGATCATCCGGAGGAACCAGGTGTTTCACCCGGGCGATATTCCTCAGATAGTAAAAGGAGGATTTGACGACAGCTGACACCTGAGATTTTAGGGTCAGACCATCATCAAAAATAACGCCCAGGTTACGCACCTGATCTGAGGTAGTGAGCGACATACCACCGAGTAATAAACCTGATGGTTGGCCCCCAAACCCGTGCCCGGATGACCTGGGTCCACTACCAGCACTTCAGTCTTATCCAGATTCAGTCTCAGCCAGCTGGAACTCATCCAAAATCTGATCTCAGTAAAGCAGTTATTTAACATGGAGAGTGCATCATCCTGTCTGGGCAGAAAGGACATATACAGCTGAATATCATCTGCATAGCAGTGAAAACCCAGACTGTATCACCTGATGATATCTCCCAATGGCAGCATATACACTGCAAACAACATGGGGGCTAGAATGGAACCCCTACGGTACCCCACAAGGCAGGGGAGTGAGCACCAGAGGAATAAATTCCAGTGGCAACTCTCTGAGACCTACCCGTGAGGTAAGAATGGAACCATTTAAGGACTGTACCAGACAGCCCACAAAAGAGCCGCAGGCACTCCAACAGCACACCATGGTCTACAGTGTCAAATGCAGCAGAGAGATCAAGAAGGACCAGAATGGTACGTGCCTGTCGATCTCTAGCCATTAGGAGGTCATTCAGTACCTGGACAAGGGCAGTCTCCGTGCTATGCTTCTTCCTAAAACCAGACTGGAGAGTATCATAGACATTGTGAGTTGTAAGGTGATCATCCAATTGCAACGCAACCACCTTTTCAGTAACCTTACCAACAAATGGCAGGTTAGAGATAGGCCGGTAGTTGGCTAGACAGTCTGGATCCAAGGAGGGTTTTTTAAGGAGTGGTCGAACGACCGCCTCCTTGAGGGGTCAGGAAAGATCCCCCTCTCCACAGACTTCCAGACAATGTCAGCAAGGATCAGGCAGATAACATCTACACATCCCACTAAAAGGGGTGTAGAACCCGGATCCAAACTACAGCTGGTTGGGTGCAATGTTTGGATGATCTTCACAATGTCAGGGAATTCCAGCTGGTGGAAATCTGACCAGACAGACCGAGTGCATGCCACTTCCTGTTGACCACTGCAATCCCTCATAGGAGAGGTCGGACCGATGCCAGACCTGATGCTGGCAACCTTATCTGCAAAAAATCGAGTGAACTCCTCGCATCTCAGCTGAGAAAAAGCTTCTCTGGGCTGGAGACAGATTGGATTGCACAATCTGTCAACAGCCCGGAAGAGCTGAGCCGGTCGATTCTGTGCAGCAGAAATCTCCCTGGACAGGAATTCTGCTTTCTTATGGGTGATTTCTGATTGATAGCTGTCATAATGTGCCATCAACCTAAGCCTGTCAGCATCATGGCCGGACTTCCACCAGGCTCTCACCATCCTTTGGCCAACTCCCTTAACTCCTTCAAGGAGCCATCAAACCAAGGGTTCCTTGGGCAAGGGTGAGAAGCCGAACACGTAACAGGAGCAATCTTGTCCAGAGCATCTCCCACAGCCTTATTATAGGCTAGTACGAGATCATCTGGACTCATGCATTCACCCGACAAGCCTGATAGGTCCAGTACCGCCAGTAGGTCACTAGGGTTAATGCCCCTTAAAGGGCGGTACTGAACCACCTCCGTAGGGGCAGACCTATTAAGGGGAGCCCTAAAGCTGAGCCTTATGTTGTGATGGTCAGACCAGCTGACTGGTTCCACCCCCAAAATCAGCAACCTCCATACCCAAAAGAAAGATCAGATCCAATGAATGACCCCCTACATGAGTTAAGGAGGTAACCACCTGTGTTAGGCCCAGTGTTGTCATCAGCTGGAGGAGATTTTGACCAAAATGCGAGAGGTCATCGTCAACCCAGGCATTGAAGTCCCCCAGAACTATCAATCTGGGGGACCTCAACACCATGTCGACGATGAAGTCTGCTGTCTCCTGCAGGAATTCTCCACAGTCTCCTGGTGGACGGTAGACAAGGAGAATCCCGCAACCTACACCCTCTCCCAGGATATATTCAAAGGATCTGGTACTTCCCAGTGGTACATCCACAAGGCCCAGCTCAGTTTTAAACATAATGGCCACACCCCCACCCCTACGATCCAACCTTGAACGGTGTATCACCGAGAACCCAGCTGGAGTTGCCGAGGCCAATATAGGGCCTGGATTTTCATCCAGCCAGGTCTCGGTGATGCAAGCCAGATCAGTTGATCCAACAAGATCAGCTATAATAGCTGTCTTGTTTTTAATAGATCTGGCATTGCATAACACTGCCAAGGTGGGATGAGCTGTCGGGGAAGACCTCGGCACCTGCCCACTAAGGTTGGAGCCCTTGGGTATGGGGACAAGACAAGAATAACCTCTATGCTGACTCCATTTCGCCCAGGGCATCTCCTGGACCCCACAACTCCAATCCGCCCTTCCCTTTCCTGTCCTCCACGAGGCCCAGCTCTCCGCCTTCTTTTACGCTTCCTAAGTATGCCCAAAGCACGACACCTAAAATAGGTGTCAGATGACAGTGGGGGACATTCAAAGGGACGCAGTTCCCTGAGCCTGGTGGGGGAATAATGCCCAACCGTCATTAAACCTCCCCAACACATTATAAATAAAACCAGATAAACTGAAGAGGGGTGATAAAAATAAAATAATAACAGAAAAAATAAATAAACAAAAGAAAGACCTACCCACTCTCAAATAACCAGATAATTCACCCTCCTCTCTCTCTCTCTCTCTCACAGAGTGGGTGTCAAAAAAACCCACACACTGTCTCTCACACAGTGGGAGAGAACAAAATATGTAGACAAATAAAACACCACCAAACACTTAAAAATAACACTTATTCAAAAATAAAAACAAAATACTAAAACAAAAAGTCATTTGATTTCTCAGTTCATTTATAAATCCCGATTAGTCCAGCACTTCCCAGTTACAGACAACTTGAAGCTCCTGTTGTCCTTTAAAGTAGATGAATATGCCCAGGAGCTCACTCCTGAACACTACAGGGTGCCACACAATCAGGCAGTTCAGTTAGGAAGTACCACACTTTTTGCAATTCACTTTCAGAAAAGAAAGAAAATGAGTCAAACATGCATGGCAAATATCTTCAGCTCCCCAAGGCCTTCTCACAGCCTCGGGAGACTTAACAAGGCACAGGCACTCCCACTGTCTGTCCAAGCCAGAAGATGGTAAAGGGTTATAAGTAATTTCAGCCCCCAGGCCTCTCACTACCTGGGGGACTGACAATGAAGCACAGGCACTCTCACTGCCTGAAAGTTAACAGTAAATAATAAAAGAATAAAAAGTCTGACCAGGTGCAGGCAGAAGGTTTTCAAAACGAAAGTCCTCACTCACGATCCATATGCCAGGAAAGCGGAGACCCTAAAAATCCCATAGAAGGCACCGCAGCCAGAAAATATCCACAGCTGCTTCCTCGGTTCTCTACCGATGCCAGCCCACCAGTTGGCCTCCCAGAGAACCTAAGCAAGCCGACAGCCCGCTCCGTCGACTACCCCACAGAACCACATCTCGGCTCCCCGAGTGGCCCCAAATTCCAGCCACCAGTTACCCCACAGGGACAGACCAACCACTACCAACAATCTAGTTCCTGCGCCCAGAGGCGCTGCCACAGGACCATCCAGTCAGGGGCTCAGTTCAGAACGACATCACACAAATCCTCTCCCGCACTGCACCTAGTCCCAGGTTCAAGCTCCAAGTAATCCACTGCCTCTCCTCGACTCCTTTCCTCAGGGCTTCCTATCTCCGGCCCAAAACACAGCGCTGGACTAATATGAGTAGCAAATTCCAATAGGTAAAAAAGGTAGTAGCAGCAGTCCAACTGACCGAAAATACAAGGTGGTAACGGGTCAACACAAACCAGCCCCAGTATGCGTTGTAAAGCGGTATATTGTAGTCACTACAGCACCGCCGAGCATATGGTACACCCGACTGCCGCAACTATTTCAGTATATCTCCACGAATGGGTAGGGGGTTTACCCTCCTATATCTCTCGAAGGGATGGGAGTAGGGAAGGAAGTAGAAGTTTCTGAAAATTTTTGTAGAATTCGGCTGGGTATCCATCTAGACCGGGCGCTTTTTGAGATTTCGCTCGGTTTATAACCGAAGAAATTTCTTCCGGGGTGAGTGGGGCTATGAGGGCCTGAGCTTGGTGGTCTCGTAAGTTTGGTAAAGTTAGATTCGCTAGATAGGAATCAATATCTTGGGGGGGAAGGGGGTTCAACATTCTGTGTGTACAGATTTTGATATTACTGTGCCATAGCTTGTCTGATTGCTGAAGGGTGATGTAAAAGATGCCCCGTGGTAGGATCAGTTAAATGGGACAGTTGTGCTTGTGTGCGTGCCCCTCTCAACCTCTTACCTAGTGTCCTAGCTCCCCGGGGTTCCCCTTCATAGTATTTCAACTTAAGATATATAAGTTGTTGTTCTGTCTTTAAATCCATTCTTTCTGTATCTTTTGTTTAGTTGTTTGAAGTTGCACCTGTATTGAGTGTTCCCCCTGTGTAATCGTTGCTGATAATCTTTTAATTGATTTAGAAGTGGTTAGATTTTTATCCCATTGCCTTTTTTTATATATAGAGTACTTAATCACCCCCCCCATACAGTTTTTAGTGTGTCCCATTGTATCGTCTTAGACACAGTACCTCCAGTATTGTCCTGTATAATTTTAGGAATGGCTTTTTTATTTAAGTCCTGGAACTCTGGGTCCTGTATGTGGGCCAGATTTAGACATCAAAAAGTTTGGTTTTGTGTTTTCCCAAGAGCAAATCTGGCATGTACCTGGTTATGGTCGGAGAGAATGGTGGTCTCATGGTAGACCTCACAGACCATGTCCAGATGTTCCACAGTGGAGAATATATAGTCTAGACTTGAGAGAAAGAGAGAGAGTGTTTTGGTGAGTAATAGTGTAGCTGCTGTAGTGGGGAAAAGTTTCTCCAGAGGTTGATTAAGCTCATATCAGGTAGTGTCCTATGGAGAAATTTCTGCAAGGAAGTAATTCTGTGTTTGGTTTGAGGGTTGGCGTCAAGGAATGGGTCTGAAGTAACATTTAGATTCCTACCCATGATCAGCTGTTCTTGCTGTTTGGGTAGGAGATAGTCTAGAAATTTCCTAGCTACCTTTAGGGGAGTGCCTGGGGGCAGGTATACTGAAGCAAGAGTCACCTGGGTCGAGAAGAGCTTCCTTGGCACAGTAAGTTTTTTGATGTAATCAGCCCTTAAGATAGGGCAACAGGTTAGTCCTCTCTGGCATCTCCGGGACACCAACAAGACAATATTATCAGAACATTGTTCATTTTCAAGGGCCTCTAACCAACCCTGAAGCTGACCCTAAGGTAGCTATTGCCATGAAAGCAGCATTGGTCCGTTTGTCATCATCAGCACAGAGCCATTTGGTGCCTTGACTGCTGAATCGATGCGACTCAAGCTTTTGCAGGGTTTTTCTATTTTGAATCCATGGCCCCATGGATGCAAGAATCTCTGACCATGGGGGCTCAGAGGTCCCAGTAGAGCCAGTAGTTCCTGTGCTTCCCGTGATTTCCCTGGCCTTGTTCACTGCAGGCTATTGTCCTTTGGAGGATCCTGGTTGCTGCGTTTTTGGGCGACCCATCACATATCTGATATAAATGCTCTGCTCGACGTTGTATAGGTAATAATGTCGTTTGGGAAAATAAAAGTCCACTTTATTTCACTGATTTTTCCAGTAAATATAGTCGGAGCAGAGAGAGCTCGGGTGAGTTACATCTGACCTGGAAGATGGATCTCAAGCACCTCCCAATACTGTTTTTAGACAGTTTTTCAATAACTGTGGACTGGAACTGAGAGGCTACAGAATGTTCATATCACCAATATTCCTTGCTGATGTCAGAGTTTAATGGGTGGTTGAAGCGATGGTGTCAGGAGGAGGGGTACCACTTTGTTGGGGACTGGGGGGGCTTCTGGGACAGGAGGCTCTTCAAGGGTGATGGCATTCATCTGAAAAGACTGGGCCAGTGCTATATAGCAGAAATTTGATATTTACATTGGGTAGTTAAACTGACTGTGGGAGAGAAAGAGGCTAGGAGAACCACAGAGAAAGTAGAGCACATTGAGAGCTTGGCTAGGGCTCCCCCTGAACAGGGGACTAGTAGCAGTAAGGTGAGTAACAGTAAGGTTGAGCTTCAAATTAGGGTAGGGGAAGAGGCCAGTGAGGGACAGCTGATGAAGCCTACATTCAGCATAAAAAAGAAAACAATTAAGGCGACTTAGGGAAGAAGGAATAGGAAAAAGTAAGAGGGGATCAGGAGAAAGGTGGAAAGGCTCTGCCTTAATGCCAGGAGTCTGGAAAATAACATTAGTGAGCTCCAGGCAATGGTGGCAGACACTAAGATTGATCTAGTAGCCATCACAGAAACATAGGCCACAGAGAACAACTGGGACCTGACAGTCCCAGGGTACACTATGTTTACATAGGATAGAGGAAAATGTGAAGGAGCAGGCATAGCCCTATATGTCAGAGAGTGCATAGAGGCAGTGGGGGATGGAAACAGAGGAGGTAATGGGAAACAGAATTGCTGTGGATGTTCAGCTCATGGCATCCTTATGCAAAAACTAGCGGGGAGGGGTGACCTAGGCCTCCAGAACAGAGGGAAAAAGGGAAGAAAGAGACCAGGATCTATAGGCATAGCTGGGGGGTAGCAAAGGGGAGGTGGTGGTGGTGGGGATCCAAACCGGTCAGATACTGATTGGGTAATTTCAGCAGCCAGGAGCTCCAGAAGTCAGGCCCTGCTGGATACATTGCAGGAGTGCCTACTAGTGTCCAGCGGCCATAACTCTCTATGGTTTGACCTGGCCTTTGGGACAAGTAAGCCCTCATCAAAGGTTGAAGTCCGAAGGCGGCCCGGTGGCGCTGAGGGTTGAGGCGCTGGATGCCACACCCGCCCACGCCGGGCGACCCGGCCCGAGAGCGGACCGGGTTGTCGGGTGGGTCGGCCGGGGAGACCGCTTGAGCGCCCAATGACAGCTCACTGTCTCCAGGGAGGGATCTGGCCACGCCCCGACACTTGCATGACCCGAGCGGAGGCTCGAGAAAATGCAAGCTCCAACCAGGAGCAGGGCAGCCACGAGCAGCAAGTGACGCCGGGCTAGCACCTTGACGCCAGGAGCCACCGCTGCTTGGGAGGAAGAAAACTGGAAAATGCCTGCCTCAGCTGGGGAGATGGGGAGGCCGAAGGCCGTGAGCCTGATGTGCCTGAACCCACCCAGCAGCCCTCGACCGATGAACCGTAAGTATCGGGGCGATAGGGCCCCCACCTCATCCCCGCCCGGGGGGGTAAACCGTGGCTCCATGGGGCTGGAGGGTCTGTCTGGGTAGGGTTCCAGGCAGTGGGATGTCCACTTGTCTCCCCTGAAGGGTCGGAGGTGGCAGGCAAGGGGAGGAGATAAAGAATAATTCCAAAAAAAAAAAAAAGGTTGAAGTCCTGGATTTCAGAAGACCAAACTTCAACCAGATGAGGGAGCTGGTCTGGGAGAAATTAATCAGAGTGGACAGCATCAGTGATGTGGAGCATAGATGGTGGGCAATCAAGGGGGCCATTCGTGAGGTAACAGAAAGCCTCGCATGAGAACAGTAACCAAAAAATAAAGGTACACGAGACCAGTATGGCTCTTTGGAAAAGTCAGGGAAGCAGTGAGAGCCAAAAAGAAGGCCTCCACCAGGTACAAGGAAAAATAAGGGAAGGAAGAATTGTGAGAGTACCAAATGAGAACAAGGGAAACCAAAAGGGTGGTAGAAGCAAAGGCAGGCACAGAGCTGTGCATAGTGGAGGGGATCAAGGGTGGTGGAAAACAGTTCTTTAGATGTATTAGGTAAAAAAGAAAGAAGGGAGGAGGAATTTTTTTTTTTTTAACCAGGAGAGACGCACTAGGCTGAAGCTTGTGTACAGGTGCAACCTGGAACACAAGGAAGTTAAGTGACTTGCTCGGGGTCACACAGTATGCAAGTGGAGGCTGTGGGATTCAAACCCAGGTCTCCAGCTCAGAGCCTTAAACTACTGTGCTATACTGAATTGTTAAGCTAACAGAGGGAGGTAAGATAATTCAGGAGGACAGGCAGAAGCAGTTGTTCTTAACGACTACTTTTGCACTATATTCACAAGGGAAGACAGAGGGTCAGTGCCAGAAAGTGGCATTAAGGCAGCTGTAAGTGGGATCTCTGAGATCAGGCAGCAAGTATTTACCAGTGAAAAGGTTTAGAAAGGGCTAGCAGCCCTAAAGATAGATAAGGCCCTGGGACCAGATCGAATGCATCCGAGGGTGCCCAAGGAATTGGCAGTGGAACTAACTGAACCCCTGGTGAGGCTATTAAGTAGCTCAGTTCAGACGGGTAACTCCAAAAGACTGGAGCGTAGTAAACATAGTCCCGCTGTATAAGGGGGGGCCGGACAAGGAACAACCAGGTAACTATGGACCTGTCAGTCTTACCTCTGTTGTAGGTAAAGTGATGGATGCACCAAAGAGGACCTTGTAAACTATCTGGAGAGCAGTGGACTCCAGGATAGTAAATAGCACTAGTTTATGGCAGGAAGGTCTTGTCAGATCAACCTGATAGTATTCTGTGACTAGGCAACAAAGGTAGTGGGTAAGGGCTATGCTGTGGATTTACTCTACTTCTCTTCCTGCAAGGCTTTCGACTCTGTGCCTCTTTGAAGATTGCAGAAGAGGCTAGAGGATCTTGGTACAGCCAAGGACACAGATGAGTGAAAAACTGGTTGGAAGGGAGACAGCAGAGGATTGTGGTTAACAGAGTCAAATCCGAAGAGAGGGAGGTCCCCAGTGGGGGTAGGTCCTGGGTCCAGTCTTTTTCAATATGTTCATTAGCAACATGGGAGAAGGAATCCAGGGCAAGATGTGTCTCTGCAGACAACAGTAAGCTCTGTTGCAGGGTAGACAGCGAGGAAGGGATTAGGGAGATGCAGAGACTTGCGAAGGCTAGAGAGGTGATCAGAGGCTTGGCAGTTGAAACTTAGTGCCAAAAAGTGCAAGGTGATGTACATAGGGAACAAGAACCTGACAACAGAGTACTGGATTGGTGGTGGTGTGGGGGGGGGTGGGTAAAGCTGTGCATGATCTTTGAGGAAAGTGACCTGGGTGTCATCATCAGTGACTACTTAAAACAATTAGACCAGTGCAGCAAGACCTACAGTATGGCAAGCAGGATGCTGGGGTGTGTAGGAAGGGCATTGAGCAGAAGAAAGTAGGAATCACAACCTCTACAGATCACCGTGTGGCCCCACCTGGAGTACTGCTCAGTTCTGGAGTCCTGAACTAAGGAAAGATAAGGACAGGCTAGAGGCAGTGCATCTTAGGGTAACCAACATGATTTGGAGACAGCAGGGCAGATCTTATGAGGATTAGCTCAAGGTGCTAGACATGTACTGTACTTGCTGAAGGCCAGACAAGAGAGGAGGGATATGATAGAGACCTCTAAGTTCCTGAAAGGAATGAACAAGGTAAACTGCAAAGAACTATTTAGCATAAGTACTGGATTGAGAACACAGGAGCACAAGTGGAAACTGATGGGGGGGGGTAGGGGGGAAAGAGTCAAGAGGGAAGTGAGAAAAAACTTTACAGAATGGGTGGTGGAGCCATGTAACAGTCTACCAGCTAATGTGGTGGGTGCCAAAACCGTCAATGGTTTCAGACATGACTGGGAAAGAGTGAAGGGCTTCATGATTGTTCAGGGTGGAACGGTAGAGCGAGGAGCATGGGGTTGGTAATGTAGGTTAGAACCCTGTATGGACAATAGATGCCGGGTTTGTTAGGGTTTATGGGCAGATTGGATTGACCAGTACTGTCTTTTTGCGTCATTGTCTATATTTCTGTGTTTCTGTGTTTCTGTGTCACAGCTTGGTCTTTTCCAGTGGGTCTCTAGCAGGTGTGCATCTCATCCGTTTGTTATGACTTCTAGTGGCAGTGTTGGAGTTCACGGGAAAATAAATTATGGCAAGGTGGAGAGAATTTCTTCTTTCAGTCTCCTAGTCCACCTGATGAGGATAGGGAATCCTTCCTTCACTATCTCTTAAACCTGCCTACGTAAGCTATTTGTGAATGAAAGCATTGATTTCTTTACTGCAGTGTCTGTACTGCTAAGATGTTTAAAACAAGCTTCTCTAAAGGGGGCAGTGGCAGCTGCAGCGTGAAGGCACCTGCCCACATCAGATGCCCTTAGAAAGTCTGATGCCCTTTGCACTTTCTCTCCAGCTATGGCTGCTCCCTGGTGGCTGACTGCGTACAGGTGAGTGTCAGGGCTCCTGCCACGGGGGCAGGCCATAGAGGAATTGAGTGGTATAGCCAGATCAGGACTTGGAGTGCCCATGTGAGCCTGCATGTGTAGTGGGTGTGTGGTACCTGATGTAATGCAGAATGTCTTGCTTAAGAATATTTTAAAACTATGGAGTCCTACTTGATCCTAAACTTTTTTTCTTTAAATGAGAAATGTCATCCACACATGAGAAATGTCATCCACTGGGATAGCCCAATAACATATGCCATCTTGTTTGCATAATGGTTCCCAAGTAGTAGCAGTTAAAGAGACTTACCAGTCTTAGCCCCTGCACCTGATATATATAGGTGCCTTACCTCATGGACAGCATGTTAAAATATAGGTGCCCCCAAATAATCCATTTATTTAGATGCAGTTTCACTCGTAAAAATAGTTTTACCGGGTCCCAAGGACTTCCCGGTCTGAAGTACCACCCCCGCTCCGCCCCCGCGCTCTGCTAAGTTGTGACGCAATGCTAGGGAGAGCGCAGGGATGAGCACCATTATAGTCTATGGGCAGCGGCTTTCTTAACATTTGTTTTACATGATATTGGTCAGTTGGTGATGAAATGTGGGCACCGGTCAACTAAGGAAAGCCGCTGCCCGTAGACTATAATGGCGCTCATCCCCACGTTGTCCCTAGCATCGCGTCACAACTTAGCAGAGTGCAGGGGCGGAGCATGGGCGGCACTTCAGACCGGAAGTCCTTGGAACCTGGTAAAACTATTTTTACAAGTGAAACTGCATCTAAATAAATGGATTATTTGGGGGCATCTGTACCTTAACGTGTTGTCCATGAGGTAAGGCACCTATGTATCAGGTACAGGGGCAATTTACTTTACCTTGGTGGATCTCTTTAATAGGCAGACAATGAGGATTGAGTTGTCCTTTGCTTGAACGATATGTTCCAAACTGGATGCATTAAAGGACGGATAGTAATTCAGGGGTTGACTTTAGGGAGCAAATAAACTACTGGCCATTGTGCCAGAGATTACCGATAGTTTGGTGGCCCGCAGAACTTCATGGTGGCCCGCAAGTGTTTCTGAAAATTTAAAGCGGAACAAAGATGTTGACATCACGGGAGTGATAGCAGCCTATTAAACTGCCCATTTCTGCATTTAACCCACTTAAACAAGAAGAGAAAGGGTGTAGCTAAAGATGCAGTTTAAGTTAGATGGGTGGAAAACTAGTTGGAAGGGATACTGAAGAGGGCGTGGAATCAAATCGGACTCAGATCAGAACAGAGAGGACACCAGTGGCGTCCCTCAAATCACTCAGTCACTATCTGAATCAGTGTCTTGGCGATTTCAACATCCTCAAAGGGTGTCACACTGTCATCAGATTCCTTGCCTGAATCAGATCTTTCTACAGTTTCAGCAGCAGCTGTCTGTGTTTTTCTTCTGTGAGAACCATTGCATAGTCTTCTAACTCGCTACTCAGATGCTAGCCACAAATTGACAACACCTGTTGCATCAAAATCATAAATGGCCAGTGAGTGAAGTTTAATTCTTAACAGATCAGTGAGTGTATCAGTTCTGAGTTTACTCCTCTAATCTGACTTCACAGATTTCATATGTGAAAATCCACATTCACACTCCACAGAAGTGCTTGGTAAAGATAAGAGGAAGTCAACAAGGACAGAATATTTTGGTGTCCATCTTCGAACCTCTTATTTATCGCCTCATATAGTGACACTTGAAGTACTAGAGCTCAGGGAATTTTTTAAAGAGGCCCACTCAAACACCACATCTTCCAGTTTTATACCATTTTTCTGAAGTACATCTCTGCATTCAGTAAGAAGTTCTTCAGCTTCGCTATCACCAAAATCAATGCAGTTTGTGAGATCTGGCACCATATGGGGATTTAGATGTGTCACACCTGCTTTTACAGCAGACAGGTCAGTGTCTGGAAACCTACTGTTAACCTCTGTTTTTTCTCAAGATATTTGCTGTAAGGGAATACCCTTAAATGTTTCCTTTGTGAACATTTGGGCCATTGGTCCTGATTTGGTTTTAAATTTTTCAAGGCTGTTACGAACAACCGTCAATCCTTTCATCACTTTACTAATATTGACCTGTTCTTCTTGCAACAACGGGGAAAGTCTTGGTAGTACGAGAATTACAGCATTAAGCTCCAAGGCACTCTGTACAAACTGTTCTGATGTGAGCTTTTTTTTTTTAAATCCCTGAGCTCTTGCACTGGCCATTGAGTTTCTTGATGCAACAGTATTTTCAAGATGTGAAATTATTGCAGGATAAATTGCCGCAAAATTTTCAAAGGCACGCTTTAGATGCAGGACCCATCTGGTGCCTCCTACACTAGTTGGGGACAAACATCGGACCCCTGTTACCTGGCAAAAATTCCTCCGGCATAATTTTATAATAACTACTCAGTCAGCAGCTACTTTAATTATATTTTCAACTAACTCAGAAGAATGAATGATGCCCTGTTGCACCCAATCAAATGGCAGCAAAGGCTGCTGGTAAAATCAGTAAGACTAGCGATTTAATGCCAACCAAGTAGCACAGTGGTAGAGCTACCATTGGCTGTGATGGCATCCTAGGTTCAGGAACGGATGCAGGTTGCTCGAGGGGAGGCCAGAAGAGGGAGGATTGAGTACCCCTTGGACAGTTCTCCTCCCTCAGGGAAGGGTTAATGAGTCCTGTCAGTCTGCAGCCACCTGGAGGGATCTAGGTGGCAGTGCAGTGGAATAGCTGATGTTGGGGGAAGGTGGGCCATGTGCCTGGATGCCAGAGGTGTTTCCATGAAGGTGGAGTATACACACTGCATCACTGCACCGTGAGCCCCAGGGAAAATGAAGGAAAAACTTATCCAACCACAGCGGATGATGGCCTGGTCTCCCGATACTCTGTACTGACAGTGGGGCCTTCTGACTGCCCTGTAGCAAAGGACACATGAGATTAGGCAAGTCCCAGAAAAGTTGGGTAACAGGGCTGGTCCAGATTGGGGAGGCACAAGAAGGACAAACTCAGGATTGAAAAAACAAGAATAGACTTCCAGTGACATCAGCATGGTGTGTGCAGCATAATTTTGAGCTCCTCCAATGACCATCTGTAAATCTGCCCTTATAAAGCTTTTCATCTATACAAACCGACTATAACCCATTAAGTAAGGAGGCAAGAAAATTGAGGAGAGGTCACAGTACCCAGAAGCACATGCAAAGGGAGGAGGAAGAGGAGGACGACCAGAGACTGCACAACAAATTTGGATTCCTCACAGGCCTCTGTTCTCCGCCACAGAAGTCGGACCAAAGCTGTCGATCCAGATGCTGAAGCTCCACCAAGAAAATGCAGCTGGAAACAATATATGCAGAAATAGTAGTGTTCAGAGCAGACATGAAAGAAGCACTGAAGGAGATTAGATGGGACATTACTACCGTAGAACATTACGGGCGACACACAATGAGTGTCAGATCACAGTAACCGAAAACCGAGTTGGTGACTTGGATATGCTGGTTAGCGAATACAGGACACTGGAGCACAAATAATAGTCAGGCAGGAGGATGCAGAGAATCACCCAGGCAAAACATATGGATCTTCGATCTCCCAGAAAATACGGAGGGGAACGACTTGGAATCGGAGCTCCCAGATTCCTGAGCCTACACATCAAGAGGGCGACAGCATTGGGGGCTCTGCAGTTTACTTCCTCCCTATAGCACGTAATTCTTCTATAATCATAAAGTTCCAGACTTAAGCACCATATTTTGCAAGAAGCGTGGCAGAAGCAGAAGGTCTTTATGGTCAGCAGCGCTTATTTTTTAAAAATGATTCGCACCTGAGACTACGGCTGTGGAGAAAATATATCCCTTACTGCAAATCCTCAGATAGCACTAACTCAAGTTTAGAACACCCTCTCGAGCCAGGCTTGTGGTTATGTATCCACAAGGCCGTGAGGGAGAGTATGGCTCAGCAGAAGAGGCTTGAGAAGATCTGCTGAATAGGGGCCTACTGCTTAGAGAGGCGGCTACCGCCTCTGACGAAACTGAAGAATCAGCCCGCGATGATGGAAGACGCCATGGAGATTCACGGCAGTCACGAAGCCAAGCAGTCAGCGAAACGAAGGAGTGACATTTTGGCATACCTGAAGTTTCCAAAGTCCTGACGCATTTGTGAAGGCAGCTGTGACTGATTTGTAAAGGACTACCTCAAATAGACTAAATGATCAGAGGAGATTTTTTTTTTGAAACAGCTGCTGAAACCACCAGACAGTGAGACTCAATTTACTCTTCTTGTTTTAAAAGTAAGCCACTCTATGGGGACATACTAGGATGTACACAAGATCTTGCCAGGCATAATCAGGCCACAAAGATGAAACTGGGCGAAAATAATATAACGTAGCCTCAGGCTCGGTCTGCTGATATTGTGTAACCAGACAGGACTCACTTAAACATATAATAGTTCTCTGTGGTCCTGGACATTCTATGGTGTAGAGGAGAGGACGGGGACACCTCGAAGTTATTATTACTTCCAAAACTGGCCACAAGTAAGAGACAATACGCTTCAAGACATGTCCAACACTAGACAACAATGGCGCACATGTGGCTGCCTTGTGGTGGATGGTACCACATTGGAACACAGCAGTTACATGTATTAGGAGTGTTAAACTAGTGTGAGAAACATGAAATGATGAAGGGTGACATTGTGTAGATCCAGCCTAGTGACACAACCAGGACTGTTGAAGACATTCTAGGTAGCTGTCCCCCATCCCCTGAGTGTTGGGGAGGGATGGAGAAAAAATATATTTTTTTCTCTCTGTCGCTGTTACTGTGTTATCTCCATAGTGAAGTGGGAGGAGGGAGATATTAAATGCTAGATGAGTTGTGATACCGGTGGGGGAAATGGAGATTACTCACTAAAATGGGTTGGCAAGGAGGCTGATTAAATAAAAAGCTGTACAACTCCTCCGCCCGTATCTGATATTGGGGAAAACGACCAATCTAAATTGCTGTGGGACATGTATGCATTATGGGATATGTATGCATTAAGTATAATGCCAGGTTATAAAATTTATGATGACTAAGATTTATGATAAAATGATGGGGCATAGCCCCAAATGAAACGGATGGGAGAAGATTAACTGGTGGTCTAGAATAGTATATTTTAGACACCATTGTAGTCTCCCTCGAGACCCTGATGGAACTAAGATGAATCCTCCATCCCGCAATTTAGGTTTAGATTAGTAACACTGAGGAGGGATGTGGAACAATACTGCAGAGAGCTGACCAGATAACTACTCCTTCAGCAAGTACAGCGGATATCTATTATGAATTGGGAAAGATAATCTTTGGGGCAGATTGGAGGGTAGGGCATGGGGCAGGGAGAGAGACCAGTTGGTCTCCTCCTCCTCTGCTCTCCCATTGTACCATTATTATTATTATTATGGGTCTGTTCAAATTGGGAGGAAACGGGAGGGACAGACATCCTGGTTGGGGGTTCGGGGAGGGGCGGTGGGAATTTCTAGATGAATGAGACCCAGGCACCTACAGTACTATAAGCAGCTACATAGTAGACAGAGGTCTGCATATGTACATAACCTGTTATGTTTGAGTCTCAGGGCTATTATTAGACTTCCTCCAAGGAAATCTCGGCCTCCATTTACTAGTGTGGGAACAAAGACAGCTATGGTTCATGGAGGAAGGGAGGAGCTCTCAGTATAGTTTTTAACCAGGTATACCTGTTTCTGGGCTTAGCGCCCAACATGCAGACTCTTATTTTTAAAGTGCATTTGCTTTACTGCTTTTGGAATTTCTTAGTTTACCTACCAACATGTGGTATCCATTTAGTTGGGAAATACATTCCCACTGGGAGGCCCCACATCAGACCATTTCTGATATTTTCCCACTTGCACCATACCACTGTTAGAGGGAGGTATGGATGCAAGATGGAAGGTGTATGAAGACATCCACTCTGCCTTGGAAGTGCAAATGAACATACAGTAGTTGTTATTGGTTCACCCATTTCGGCTGGGTCACCCCCTTCCCAGCGGTAATGGGGTTATGTACTATAGCTCACTCCCAGACTCCCAGGGTGGAGCAGGGATATTGTTATTGGTTCTTAGTTATAGGGCATTTGGGTTTGGCCCTCTCCTGTTATGATAATGTCTCTGAACTAAATTTAGTGTTTGGGAGGAAAAAAAAAACATGACACACAAGAATATGATGAGCAGTGGACCAGCTTTATTGAATTCTACTCACTGTCAAAACAGCAGTTCTGTGTTAGGTACTTATTGTGTTTATTCAGGCAAGTACAATATGTAGCAAAGTACCTAATACAAATAAATAAGGCACCAGCACTACAGAAGATTACATTTTAGTATGGGTTATAATGGATGGACTCTTCCCAATGAACATTCATGGGTGCAACAGGGCGGGACCTGGGGTTAAATCTTTCCCGCTTGTCTTTAGATATAAAATGGATACAGTCCCAGTGAAAATGTTATCTATAAATATAAATGGTCTCAATAACCCTGTTAAAAGATACAGATTATTTCAGTATCTATGTTGGCACCCCACTGATGTCATTTACTTACAAGAAACCCACTTGACCAGTATCGAACATGTTAAACTGTCAGATGGTGTAAGGTATCAAGTGTACGAGTCTGCCTGTAAAAAAGGCAAAAGAAGGGATGCAGTTGTACTCCTACCCCGTGTACTACCCCATTTCAGTTGTGGACCGACTATGTGGATTCGCAAGGGCGTTATATGATTCTACAGGGCCAGCTGTATGACCAGGAGGTTACGTTAGTAAGTCTGTACCTGCCACCACAGGCCTCTACACCAGTGATTCACCAATTATTTAATCACTCTATGGATATATTGCAAGGCCAACTAATACTGGAGGAGATTGAAATATGTTATTAACAGCTATTGATACCACAAACCCTCCAGAAGTAGATACTATAGCAGAAGTTTTATAAGACTAACATTGGACAAATGGGTATAATAGATGTCTGGCATACTTTTGTTTCCATAGGAATAGCCTAAACATTTTATTCCCCAAATTTGGGACCCACTTGCATTTAGATTATTTTTACTTAGTAAGCATTTTGTCATGTATAGGACATGACTCAAACCTGTGGGTACTGTCGGATCACACTCCAATCTTATTAGAGTTACAACTAGGAAAACGTCCAAAGTAAACTTTATGGAGGTTTAATACAACACTCCTAAGGGATGCAGAATTCAGGAAATTCCATAAAGAACACAAATACTATGGGATAACAAGGGCCCAGAGTTACGCGGCATTGTTGTGGGACACGCTCAAAACAGTACTTAGAGGGTCTATTACAGAATATGCGACCAGAAAAAAGAAACCGGTGACTAGATAAAGAGAATTAGTCCCAACAGCTGGAATCCTTGCAGACCTTATTTGCTGCTGGGGTCATGGAGGTGGCCACTCAAATGAGGCTTGTTAAACAAGACATTCAGAAATATATGGACGAAAAAGTCATGAATCAGAAAGTGTTTTTATGCCACTACACATATATAGGAGTACCTGGGGAATCAGAATTCTGGCGCGACGCATCAGACAAGAGAGAAAGGCTTCAATCATAGCTAAAATTAGGGATCCTCTCAAACTGTTGCCCCCCCATTTTAAAACAAAATTAGGTTATTAGATGACTCATCTAATCTCTGAACAGGTTATACACATATACAGTGTATGTCTTAATAGAAATTTAAACAGATACAGACACTAAGTGGCCTACACTAACAATTTATGTACAGAATGATAATTATGAGCTGCTGACCTATCAGAACCCTATTTAGAGTTCTGTGTGCAAACCATGACATAGTTAAAACTCCAAATTATTGGTTCCATGAGCAGAACTGTAACAGAATGCTGCCCATAAAAACAAGACAATGCAAAATACAGCTTTTAATATATAACTTTTTATTCAAGTATAGTTAAATATGGATAATGTAGGTACATGCATATCATTTTTGAGAATAAGAACTTTATAAACAGCTGCCAATTAGAAATGATTTCCTGTCCTCTAGGCTGTACTGCCAGCTGATAATCAAAAACCCCACATTTCAAGGCTGACCCCATGATGCCAGGCCAGTAGGTACGTAGCCACATTTGCATCTTGTAGACCTGAGTTCATACCCAAAATTGTAAGAGAAAAGGCTGTAAGAGAGGGAACAGAAAAATACTGAAGTTGGTGCTGTGGCAGCCCCAGAAATCTGTACTGACATGAACACAGCCAGGGTTTAGAAATCCTGATATGAGGCCCTAATACCTGTTGGCACCACAGAGATGTGTCGCTTTTGATGATCAGCGGGCAGTATAGCCTAGAGGTTAAAGCAATCCTGAAGCTGGATTATTTTTACTAACAGTCTGAAATGTAAAGGTGATAACTCACTGGTTTCAATGCATATACAAAACAATTGTTATAAATGCAGAAAGTGTTGTAATAACACCTTAAAACACACTTAGTAAAACAGATGATTTCTATTTAACCTGTTGTATTATGTACAGTCAAAGGAGGGCAAGTCCCTTGGTGACATCATTCCCTGTCAGGAGCCTAAACACATGGCTGTCCCCAGCCCTTAATTAGAGGCTGATTTATTTATGAATAACTCTGGACTGCAAAGATTCCCAGATAAACACAATGGCTCACTCAAATTAGCTTTTATGGGCTTTCAGACATTAAGAAATCCTGTAGATCACAGTTCCCTTTAAGGCAGCCAAAAGAACAATTTACCTGTAAGTGGCTAACGACAAGTCCCAAAATTGAAGAACTGGGCGCCAGTTTTGTCCATCCAGCAAATAGAAAAACTTATCGCACTTTTGTTTCTAAATTGATGACCAGTACAGATGGACACATTGCATTGAAGCTGTGAGGGACTTGGTAGATCTCGAGAACCTTCATACTTCAAGGCTAGTTGCTCTTTTTGCTCTTTACCCCCCCTTTTGTTCCTGCTTCCCACACCATGGCCCACCTAGTGTACTCTCATGTTGGTCTTTTTGCTTGTTTGTTTTTAACTTTATTTATCTCCACTTGCCTGGAGAACTCCTTCCGGCATCCTCGGGGCTCCCAGCCTCTGCCTCCCCCGTGACTTCTACTCCCTCCTCTCGTGGACCCAGCACCACCTCCGGGCCTGATTCCTCCAGAGGTAGGGCCGTCCTATCCACCCAGGGCGTGCTCTATAGGGCAAAGTGCTGGGCACACGAGTAGCCCCATGGAGAGGAGGTCAGTCCGGGTTGAGAGTGGGCTTAGGAGGCCGAGGTGCCTTCATCTGTCCCCAGGAGTGGCTTTTTTTTTTTCTCTTTTTTTTTTTTAATTGTGTAGGTCCCACCGAGTGTGACTTAGCAAGGCAACGTTATGCCGCAACTCCGTCCCTTGCATCCGCAGCCGCCACGCTGGGTGCCTCCGCCACCGCCAGAGGCCGCCCAGGAGCGATCACTACGCCACAACCCTCCTTGGGAAGAGAGAGCTGTCCCACGGACACTCGATCTCTTCCCCACTAGCCCAGGCTCGCTCCCGAACCCGGATCACCAGGATGGCGTGAGGTGTGGCGCCCGGTGCCTCAACCTCAGCGCCACCGGCTGGCCGTAATTTACTCATGTTGATTACAGCTGAGTTAAAATATATAACAAAAGTGTTGCACAACATGAATATTTTACACCTCCCAGGAATGAAACAATTTAAAGTGTATGCCATGGTCTGTTAGATTGTACAGTACAGTGTGGGAGAGAGGCTCCATCTAATGAGAAGAGAAGGTGCAGAGGCCCCCTTCTTGGTTGTAAGGAGAGAAAGGAAAAAGGAGCGGAGGAGTGAAGAGGGATTTTATCTCGAGCTGGGTTTACTAAAAATACCACCAACAGCTTAATCTGGTTCAAGGTCACTTGGCATTCATCTGTATCCCCCTCCCCCGGGTCGTGCCTGAAAATAGGCAGGATTTGTCTAGTGCACTTACCCGGTCAACAAAAGCTAAATAAATAAATACCAGCTCATGGATGGCACGACCAGGAGGAAAGCAAGGAAAATGTGTATTCTCGCCAAGGGTGAAGTAAAATTTTTTTTTTAACCCCATTTGAAGTCAGTTGTAGAACTTTGATCCCAGATTAAAACTGGAACACTTGATTTACTTTGAACATGCAAAGTAATTTGAAACACCATCATAGCCTGTGAGAGGGGACTATAGAGGTGTTGATTTGTTTCTGCTGTGGGGAGAGTGCAGCAGACAAGACAAAACTGAATAACATGTTTTTGAATTTCTTGCTGCTTAATGTAATGTACTAATTATTATTTGCTCTTCTTATTAAACTGGCTTGAAATGTTTTAGGGGAATTAGTGGAATATTTCTGTTTATTATTAGAAAAGGGATATAGTTTCAGAGTGGATGGGCTGAAAGTGTGTATGGGGTAGTGTGAAGGGAATTGGGATTATTGTGTTTAGTAAGGTGTGTGGGTGAGGGCATGTAGTGTGTTTGAGGGTGTAAGTTGTATGTGGGTGAGAGTTGTAGTGTATTTGAGGGTGTAAAGTAAATTGTTAGATATGTGTTGGGGGTGATTACTATGGTCAGGCAGTACTCCCCCGAGGCTGAGGGACCTGCAACCTTTTGAATGCCCTCCACTTCCACCACAGGTATATTATAGATATAGAACGTTTGGTATAATTAGGAGGCAGAGGACTGGTGGGTTCTGGAGACCCACGGGGATGGGAGAAGGTGGGTGGGTGGATAGAGACGGTGGGGACCAGGAGGTGCGCTAGGGAATGGGACCAAGAGCAAGGGTCTCCTTGCCTTGTGCCCATACCTAATGGCTCTGAGGGATTTAGGCAGGTGTTGCCATCATTTGCAGAATCTTGTCCCTCTCGGGCGGTGTTATGCAATGCCAGGTCTTTTAAAAATAAGACTGTAGTGGTTGCTGATTTAGTAGCCTCTGCAAACCTGGCTTGCATCACTGAGACTTGGTTGGATGAAAATGCAGGGCCCATTTTGGCAGCTGCGATATCAGCTGGGTTCTCAGTGATCCACCGCCTGAGAGTGGACTGTAGGGGTGGTGGGGGGCGGTTGTCGCAGTCTGTTTTAGACAGGAACTGAACTTCAAGGAGGTGCCAGTGAGGAGTGCCAACTCCTACGAATGTATGGGAGCTACGGCTGCAGGATTCAGGATCATTCTCATCTACCATCCACCCAGGGATGGGAGGGTATTCCTGAAGGAAGTAGCAGACTTCATCGCCGAGATGATATTGGAGGCCCCCAGATGGATAATTCTGGGGGACTTCAATGCCTGGGTCGATGATGAACGCTCGCATTTTGGACAAGACCTCCTCCAAATGATGGAATCATTGGGCCTGACATGGGTTATTATCACTGCCACGCATGAGGGGGGCACTCGTTGGACTTGGTGTTTCACCTGGGGATGGAGATCTCTGGTATGGAGGTGGATCCTATTGGATGGTGAGACCGTCACGCCTTGAGGTTTAGTTTCGTGACCCCTCGAAATGGGCCTGCTCTGAAGGAAATGGTACAGTACCGTCCTTTAAGGCAGGTAACACCTGAAGGCCTTATGATGGTATTGGACCTTTCAGGTATTCCACTAGATAGTAGGGACCCAGGGACTCTTGTGCAGGCCTGTAATAGGGCAGTAGTTGAGGCCCTGGATGCCATTGCTCCAGTTCGTGTTTACCCCTTGACCTCTCGCCTGGGTGCCCCATGGTTTGATGAAACACTAAGGGAATTGAAGAGGCAGGGGCGAAGGTTGGAGAGACATTGGTGGAAAATCCGTTTGGAGGTGGACAGACTTAAGTTGTTGGACCATTATAAGGTCTACCAATCAGTAATTTCCCATAAGAAGGCAGAATTCCTGTCCAGGGAAATTGCTGCAGCGAGGAACAGACCAGCCCAGCTCTTCCGGACCATGAACAGACTGTGCAATCCAGTCTGCATGTGGTCTGGTGGAGCATTGTCACAGGAAAAATGTGAGGAGTTGCTCAGTTCTTCGCTGATAAGGTGTCCACCATTAGGACAGAGATCAGCCAGTGCCTCCCCATTGGTCCTTGCGGTGGCCTACTGAGTGGTTCTAATACCCAGTTGTCCTGGTCTGCCTTTAGCCAGCTGGTAGTCATGGATATAGTGAGAATCATCCAGACTTCGCAACCAACTTGCTGTAGTTTGGATCCAGGCCCAACACACCTTCTTGTAAGGTGTGTTGAGGTCATCGGCCCAGTCCTAGCTCAGGTAGTCTGGGCTTCACTGGAGAGAGGGATCTTTCCGGATCCCGTAAAGGAGGCAGTGGTTAGGCCACTGCTGAAAAAGCCCTCCCTTGACCAAGACTGCCCTGCTAACTACAGACCAGTCTCTAACCTACCTTTAACAGGGAAGGTTATCAAGAAGGTGGTCGCTCTGCAGCTGGAGGATCATTTATCCTTCCACAATGTCTATGACCCTCTCCAGTCTGGCTTCAGGAAAAGGCATAGCACCGAGACTGCCCTGGTTCGAGTACTTGATGGTCTTCTGGTGGTGAGAGATCGGAGGGCCTGTTCCATCTTGGTTCTCCTTGATCTCTCAGCAGCATTTGACACTGTGGACCATGGGGTGTTGCTGGAATCCTTGTGGTTCTTTTGTGGACTGGAGGGGGCAGTCCTCAATTGGTTTTGATCATTCCTCGAGGGCAGGTCACAGAGGGTTGTGTCGGGAATTTATTATTCATCCCCTCAGGGCCTGCCTTGTGGGGTACTGTAGGGTTCTGTGCTTTCCCCCATGCTGTTTGCAGTGTATATGCTGCCACTGGGGGATATTATATTGCGGTACAGGTTGAGTTTTCACTGTTATGCAGATGATTCTCAACTGTACCTGTCCTTTGTGCCCAGCCAGGAGTTTGATACAGTCTCGATGTTTAACAACTGCCTACAGGAGATACAGAACTGGTTGAGTGCCAGCTGGCTGAGGTTAAACCCGGAGAAAACGAAAGTGTTCTTTGTGGACCCTGATCTGAGGATGGCTGGGTCATGGGTGGGAAAACCCTCTGGCTTACAACTTGGAGGGAACCTGCTCAATGCCTCGGGCCAGGTGCAGAACCTGGGGGTGGTATTTGACGATGGCCTGACCCTGAAGGCTCAGGTGTCAGCCGTAGTCAAATCTGCCTTTTACCATCTAAGAAATATCGCCAGGGTGAAGCATCTGGTTCCATCCAAGGATCTTTCTACCTTGGTCCACGCCTTTGTCACCACTCATCTTGACTACTGCAATGCCCTCTACCTAGGGCTTCCGGGAGTGGATATTCACCGATTGCAGCTAGTGCAGAACGCGACAGCCAGGTTGTTAACTAGAACCCCTAGATCCAATCACATAACACTTGTGCGGTACGAACTGCACTGGCTGCCTATACAGTGGCTAATCCCTTTCCAGGTCGCATTGCTGACCTATAAAGCCCTACACGATCAGGGACCCCAGTACCTGCAAGACCTCCTGTTTCCTACCATCCCTCCTGCTCACTCTGATCCTCTGACGAGGGATTGTTAAAGGTTCCCAGGGTACTTTTGAAAACGTTTGGGGGAAGATCTTTTGTCTTTATGGCCCCTACCCTGTGGAACTCTCTACCTCATCGGGTACGAGAGAGCCTGACCGTAGAAGGGTTTTAAAACTCCCTTAAAACATATCTTTTTCAAAAAGCTTATGAAGGAACGTAAGATTTTAAGTGGATTGCAGTTGTATAATTTTAAGAAGTTTTGTATTGTCTGTAAGTATGGTATAAGGGCGTCCTGAGCTACTGAAGAGCACCTTGTTTAAGTAAAATTTTACTTACTTACTAATGCTGTACTGGTGGTTACCCCTGCAGATGCTTAATCTGCAAATGAGGTGGTATGTAGATTGTGCAGCTCCTTTTAAAGGAGTGCTGCACCAGTTATCTTGTAAATCTTATTTGTTTCCTTGTCAACAGTTAACTCTTCTTGTAGCTGTTGGGGCTATTCAGGGTTGTTTTAGTTTATTTTCACTGTTCACACTAGTCCACTCTAACTATCCTGGGGGGCTCTGTAGTGGACCAGTGTTCCATCATGGTTTTCAGATAGGACCTCAGGAGTTCTTGTCTCTAATACTGTCTTGTTCTAAACTTTAAATCTACTGTGCAGTAGTGACTCTCTTTCTCTGCCTAGTCTTTGTCCAGGTTACGGTGGGATGGCCACCTGTCGAGCCCTGTCCTGCCCTCCTTAGTACTTATTGTGTCTTTTGTATTTTTACAGTTTCTTTTTCTTTCCTTGTGTTGGGTCCTGCAAATGGAAAATGTGCCAAAAGTATAGTAAAGGCATTATGTGTAATATGCCTAAATCAGTTATTGGCATGAAGAGTGCACTCGTTGAATGGTGTGTAGTATGATAAGGCTGAATCCATTATGAAATTAAAGGAACATGCATGCATGGGTTTGTATTAAAAATGCTTGATGCTGTAGAAAATAATGACACAGCTGAAAATGTTTGTGCAAAGTATTGTACTGTTCCAGCAGAAAATGATACTGCTGTAGCATTTAAATGTAGAAAATATGCCCCTTGTGCTAGAGGGAAAAAGGGGAACATAAACTTTATAACTTTTTTTTTTGGTTTGTTGAGAGCTTGACATAAGATTGAAATGCTGCTCCCAGTATTTGTTGCATCGAGCCAGAAAGGCTTAGTTTTGCAGCAACAGAAGTGCAGTTTAAAACAAGGTGGCATGTCTTTGTAAACTTTCAGTTTGCCATCCCATGCTTTACTGTGCTGCTTTCTAAAGGGGGCTGTTCTATCCTCTGACTCTGAAATTAAACATAAAAATAATTAGGCACTGTTGGGAAGCTGTAAAAGACTGCAAAGAAAAGAAAACTTGTCCTGGACAATACTAAACACCTCACCATAGGATATGTCTACAACCCTCTCACGGGGGGTACTGCTGCACTCCAAAGCCTCATCAGCCCAATAGCAAGGGCATGACTCATGGAGCTGATGGTCCTGGGGACTTCAACCTAAAGTGGGATCCCACCACCGAGCAAAAATTTAAGACCTTACTCCTAGATGCTAACCTGACCCAGGTCATCACTGAGGTTACTAGGTATAACCATAAAACCGGGAATCACTCTATCCTGGACTGGATGCTTACCTCCAAACCCACCAACATACAAGTGGCTGGTGTGATGTCGGATGCGCTAAGCGATCATTCACCCACGTTCTGCATATGGAAAAACTGGCCTCCAGAACCCCGCCCAAGCTCATATTGGCCAGGGACTTCTCTGGATTCTTACCGGAGGCGTTCCAGAGGTCTCTAAGAAACATAGACTGGTCCCCAGTAAGATACCTAGGGAGCATGGACGATGCAGCACAGTTTTTCCAGTGCATGTTCTCTGCCGTGGCTAACATCCACGCCCCAATTAGAACCAAACAAGCCAAGGGCCAGTGCCACAAGTGGATATCACGTGAACTGAAGGCACTGTTGATAGCCCAAGACAAAGCCTGGAAAAGAGCAAGGAGATCCACCACCCCTGCTGACTACTCTGCCTACAGATCCCAGCGGAATCAGTGCCAAAGAAGTTCCAAGAAGGCCAAAAGAGACGACTTAAAGTCCCTGCAGAGGCAAACACTAACTGACCCTAAGTCCTTCTGGACAAGCATCGACTCCCTGATAAAAGGCAATAAACTGCCCCAGCAGGATAACATAACATTCAATGGCACTCCTCTCAGTGATGGAAAGGAGGTCGCTACAGCCTTCAATTGCTTCATTACCGACCTGGGGGCCCTCAGACCCGACCCCACTCGCAGCTCTCAGAGCCCAACGGTCAGTGAAACTAAGGACTCTATGATCACTAACTTCCATCTACGGTTAGTGCGTACCAAAGACATGCTGACCGTCCTTCAATCCTTAAAACCCAATGGAACTGCGGGACCTGACGGCCTGGACCCTAGGCTGCACAGGGCTGCTGCCCCAGCCATCGCACTGCTTGTCACACAATTAACAAACAGATCCCTACAGGAAGGTGCAGTCCCTCTAACATGGAAAAGGGCTCATGTAGTCCCAATCGACAAGCGAACCAGGGAACCCATAGGAAACTATAGGCCCATCTCCATCCTTTGCCACTTGGCTAAGATTCAGGAGCGGCTAGTTTACAGCCAACTCAGAGACTACCTGGAAGCCAACAGGTTATTGGCACCCACACAACATGGCTTTAGATCAAAGCATGGGACCGATACTACCCTCATAAAATTCACCTCTGATGTCCTGACAGCTTGGGACAAGGGGACCCCAACTGGGGTGGTGTTCGTGGACCTCTCAAAGGCCTTCGACCTGTTGGATCACTCACTCTTGCTAACTAAGCTTAGCCAGCTAGGGTTGGATCAACACTCCCTCAATTGGTTCTGTAATTACCTGCCAGACCGCACTCAACAGGTCAAGTGGAAAGGGGTCACATCACAACTCCTACCCCTAACCGAAGGAGTCCCTCAGGGCTCAATCCTAGGTCCGCTTATGTTCTCTCTATTCACAAATGACCTCCATGGGCATTGCAGAGGAAGCTCCTTAGTACAGTACGCGGACGATGCAGTACTGTACAGAACGGGGGATCACCCCCCCCCCGATCTAGGACCTCTGCTCCAAAATGACTTCACCAAGGCCGAGACCTGGCTAATTGAGAACCGCCTTGTTCTCATCCCCACAAAGACCAAGGCCATGCTGTTTGGGCCAAAATCCTTGGGTCTCTCCAGGGACCATCTCCTGCCACTCATTACCTTGGCCGGCTGCAGTATAGAGGTGGTACAATCAGTCAAATACCTTGGTCTCATATTAGACCAGGGCCTCACCCTTAAGCCCCAAGTGGATGCTGTAACAAAAACATCCATCAAAACTGGGCCTTCTCTATCGCCTAAGCCACAATATGATTCCAGAGACTAGACTGGCTATCTCACAATCTATCCTTCTCTGACCTTAACTTATGCCACCCCCATCGTACTCAGCACCACCAAAACAGACCACAGCAGACTCATGATCCTATATCACAAAATAGCTCACTTTGCTACTAAATCCTACCCAAAAATCCACCACTGTGATGCCCTCACCACCCTCAGTTGGCCATCCCTGGACAATAGGCTTCAGTACCCCCTACTAAAATAGACCTATAAGCTCCTGGATGCCCATCCTCCGGCAGGCCTGAATGGCCTACTTGCCCCAAAGCCGCTCAGATGGCCGCTTCGCTCCTCGAACAAAAAACTCCTGGAGACCCCCCGGACCTGCACGGCAGCAGGGAGAAACTTCTTTACTCATCTAGCTCTGGAGTCATGGAACAATCTCCCCAGCCATCTTCAGGAGGCTCCGACACTAGCCCTCTTTCAAAGGGGGCTGCTTGCTCACCTTAACAAACCAAGTCCCTATAGCTAAGACAATCATACCTAATGTCAACCCATACCGACTAGACACTCCTCCTCTACAGGGGTAACGACTAATGTCTGTTTGTGCTGGCTCACTACCCCGTACGAACCTCCCATAGATATTAAAAGTACTTATCACCTCACTCCACCTGTCACAGCTGTACTCCATACTATAAAGTATCTGTTGCCCGTTTCTACAGAAACTGTATGGTGTATTCATAACCACGTAATAATTGTACTGAACGCATCAGCGGACCTTACATGAACTGATCTGTGTTGCTGTATCTTGTATCCTATGCACTGCACTGTACTATGACTGTTAACAACTAATACCATGCATCTCCTGCCCTCTTTGCACAAAAACTGGAAAATTGTATGCTGTCTTAGTTACCCTGTACAATCTGTATGACATTGTGATACCTGTCCGTATGTTCAAACCTTGCGTAACAATCCCCGGGTCGTCCCTGAAAAAGGGACCTTCAGGGCCCAGCGGGCCTACCCAGTTAACAAAATTTAATAAATAAATAAAACATAGGGAGTTGCAGTCTGTGTAGAAGCGAATGGCTGTCACTGAACTTAAATAAACATTTCAGCCACCCCTTCATTCAGCAACTCCCTCAGAACTATAAATAAACATAAAAAAAGAGGGACTACTAACAAGAAGCCAGTACTGAAGTGCATGAAATATAAAGTGCAGTTCCTGCAGTTTCATGCTGCTGTTTTTCTTTAATGCTTTATCAATGCTTTAATGCTTTTATCTGCGGATGTGGCAGAAATTACAGAGACATGGACCAATCAGATAAATGAGTGGGACCTAAACTTGGAGGGCTACAAAATATTCAGGAAAGATGGGGGGGGGTGCGCTGATAGTCAGAAATGACATAATGGTTAGTGGAGTGGAGGAGGCTGGCGGGGGTGTGGAGGCGAGTTGGGTAACATTGCAAACGATGGGAGGGAAGAAATTGAAGATAGGGGTGGTATACAGGCCCTCTGCAATAGAGGAGGATCTGGAGGATAAGTTGGTTGAGAATTTCAAGGCTCACTGTGATCTTGCAAAAGGAAGGGTGGTTGTCATGGGTGATCTTAATATGCCGGGGGTGGACTGGGACACCATGACATCCTCTATAACCAGGGAACAGAGACTGATGGATATCTTTCAGGATGCCTTCCTGGTTCAGCAGGTGGGGGAACCTACTAGAGAAGGGCTGATATTGGACGTTGTTCTAGCGGATAGTGAACAAATTAGGGGCCTGGAGGTGTGCAGTCCACTGGCGGGTGGAGACCATGCCACGGTTTGGTTCCTGCTGTATGAGGGGGAAGGGGAGGAAAATCACACTCATACGGTAGTGGTTGATTTCAGGGGAGCAGACTTTGTGGTATAGTAGGATTCTAAGGGAGAGGTTGGACATGGTTAGACTGGATATGGATGTTGGAAGATTGTGGGAGACCATTAAAGATGAGGTACAAGAGGCTACTAGGTTCTGTGCTAAAATAAAAGAGAAGCGTAAAAGTAGTAAAACCAATAAGCCATGTTGGTGGACTAGGGAGGTGCAGAGGTGGTGAAGGATAAAGGGCTCACGCACGCTTTATATGCTCTAGGGATAAGGAGCGAGGGAATATGTACTATTGGCCAGGAAGGTCACTAGAGTGGTGAGGGTGCTAAGGCAGGGATGGAGAAAAATCTGGCTAGGAATATACGGGGGATTCTATGATACATAAGAGAAAAGAGAGGACACAGATCAACAGGATTAAGATTGTGGGGGGATGGGCTTTAGGAAGCAGAGGAACAGGTACAGGTACTAAATGAGTACTTTTGCCTCAGTATTTGCAGAGGGTGATAAGGATCCCTACAGCTTGATGGGAGAGATGAGTGAGTAAAAGCGAGAGGTCAGTCTCAGTCTGAGTCCATAGATGGCAAGAGATTGGGGCACAGGCTAGACCAGACCAAGAAAGAGTAGGAAGGTTATAGGAGGGAGTGGTTTTGGGGAGAAATCACAGTGGATAGGTGAGGAGGCCCTTCGAATCTAAAATTGATAAGGCACCGACCAGATGGAATACATCCGAGGGTTTTATTTATTTTTTATTTATTTATGACTTTGATAACTGGGTAAGTGCACTGATCTCAGGGACCGTTTTCAGGCACAACCCGGGCCATAACACATGGCGCAAGGTGACAGTGGAGTACAAGGTAACAGTAATACACATGAAACAAATTTGATACAAGCAACAATAGTAAGCACAATATACAGGTTTGATACATAGGTCCATTTGAGAACAGTGAATACAAGGTTTCAGTATCGGACGTGAGGAGATTTAGTACAAAACAAACAAATCATAGGCACATTGTACAATGTGTGACTGCTTCGTCCAGTGAGCACATAATACACAGAATACTCAGTGAAAAAAAAAAAATATATATATATATAAAATATGTACAGGCAAGGAATGAAAGTTATGAAGGAATTGGCGGATGTGCTGGCAGCCCCACTGGCTATACTCTTTAACATCTCACTGCGGACGAGATGGGTGCCACAGGACTGGAGGGTGGCTTACGTGGTACCTATACATAAAAGGGGGTCTAGGGAGGAGATGGGGAATTATAGGCCGGTCAGTCTGACATCTGTAGTGGGCAAAGTAATGGAGGGCTTTATCAAGGAGAGGCTTGGGAGGCAGTTGGAAAGGTTAGGGCACCAGGATAATAAACAGTATGGCTTTGTCCCAGGGAGATCGTGTCAGATCAACCTCGTCGAGTTTTATGATTGAGTGATGGGGGGCCCTGGATAGACATAGGCCGATGGATATCCTATACCTGGATTTCAGCAAAGTGTTTGATTCAGTACCTCATAGTGGACTGATAGCAAAAATGGTGGAGATGGGGTGGGAGGACAGGAGCTAAATTGGGTTGAAAATTGGCTTTCGGGGTGTTTACAGATGGTAATGGTGGGTGGGATAATATCCTTCCCCAGGAAGGTAATCAGTGGAGTCCCTCAGGGTTCAGTATTGGGGCCACTCTTGTTCAATGTCTACGTCTCGATATAGGAGGGGGTTAGAAATAGGTTGAGTCTTTTGCAGATGATTCATAATTGGGAGCACTGGTGGATAGTGAGGAAGCGAGGAGACAGTCCAGGGGATCCAGATACCCTGTAGGGGTGGTCAAGGAGGTGGGACTGAAATTTAATGCCGGGAAATGTGGTTCTTCATTTGGGGTTCAAAAACCCTGGCCATGTATATACCCTGGGGGGGGTCACATTACAAGCCACATTGGGAGAAAGGGATTTAGGGGTGGTGGTAGATGTCAAAATGAAGAACTCTGAAAATTGTAGAAGAATTACAGCCAAGGCAAACAGGATATTGGGTTGCATAGCCAGGGGAATTACGTCCAGAACCAGGGAGGTGATCCTCCCTTATATATAATGCCTTGGTCAGGCCGCAGCTGGAGTACTGTGTGCAGTTCTGGAGACTTCATCTGAAGAAGGACATAGCGCTGCTGGAAAGGGTCCAGAGGAGAGCGACCAGGATGATTCAGGGCATGGAGGGGAAGCCTTATGAGGAGAGACTGGAAGAGCTTGGGCTTTACTCACTGGAGGAGAGGATGGATATGGGGGACATGATAGAGGTTTTCAAGTATGTAAAGGGAATAATTTGGAGTGGAACCAGGGAGTCGTTTAGGCTGAAGAAGGGGGAGTGACCAGGGGCCATGAGTGGAAGTTGGAGGGGAAACTACAGGGGAACATAGAAAGCATTTTTTCACTGAGAGGGTGGTGGAGCCGTGGAATGCGCTTCCAGGGAGGCTGGTGGAGGAGGGCTTTAAGAAGGAGTGGACAGGTACAAGGAAAACTGAATCTAGGGAAGACACTCGTGGGGGATGGGGGTGGTGAGGTGGGCAGCCATTAGGTTGTTGACTTTCGAGCAGACAATACAGACCATTTGGCCTATTCTGCTGGCTTTTAGTATGTTTGTTGACCCAATAACGGGGTGGGGGGTGGGGATGGATGATAGGGTTTCTGGAGCACAAGGGATGGGAGGGTCTCGGCACCCAACTAAGGATCTAGGTTCGAGCAGACTCGATAGACCATAAGGCCTAATCTGCTGGCAAATAGTTATATAAAACCCACTGGGCCTAGAAGTCCCTTTTTCAGGGGCGACGGGAGGGGACAGATGGTAAGCACCTGAATTTGAACCAGATTAAGCTGTTGTTGGTATTTTTAGTGAATGAGGGAAATTTGGCCAGGACGACGGGGAAATGCCCCTACTCTTTTCAATAAGTGCCATGGGATCTTTAACATCCACCTAAACTACCACCAATCCAGGCAGATGGGACCTCGTTTTAACATCTCATCCGAAAGACGGCACCTCAGAAGTGCAGCACCTCTCTCATGCTGCACTACAATGTCAGTACTGGGATATTAACGCTAGTGCCAGATGTGGGAACTGAACCCACAGCCCTCTGATCTCCTGGCCTCAGAGGTGAGTGTGCTACCTACTGAGCCACTGACACTGCATGTTAGTATTAAATAATTATAAAACTACATTCAGCTACTTCAGACTACAAAAACAATTACTCATTCACCTGCATTGTACTTTTTAAATGTTGTCAGTTAAAACCCCCTTGTTTGATAATTCTTGTACACATTTTTGCCTTTGTACAAATTAAAAAGGGTATTACCTCTGTGTAGGTGAGGTTCAGTGTTCCTCAAAGTGCCCTGTGCCAGGCCTTCCTCAAATCCAGGAGTCTGGAGAATGGGGAAACAGCGCCCTTTAATTCCTATTTTTATAAGAAGAGGGGCTGTCACTCTCAGATTGTAGGCTGGGCTTAAAGGCTCATTAAAGGTCATTGTCTATTCTCAGAGTATTTTAAAGCCCACAAAGTCTTTTTATGATGTTAAGTAAAGGTTTACGATACAACTGCTTAACCTGTTTATGTTGAGTGGTCACCCTGAGCTATTTTGATAATGTAGAGCTAGAAAAATGTATGTATAGATTAAGGGCCTGGTCAGGTGACCCAGCTAGGGATATATATATGTACACCTCTTGGAGGTGTGTTAGTCAGAGGAGCCTTGGTAATGAACAGAGCTACCTAAGGGAAGTAGCCAGAATAGTCACAGAAGGAAACATACCTGTATTGACAGGTTAAAACTGCGAGAGCTACCGATTATAGCGTATTTTTGTTTCATATTTTGATTTATCTAGTTTGTTTGCCTCTTTTGAGTTTAATAAATATCACACTCAAGTGTGTTTTAAAACTTAAAAAAGCTGAGTCTGTGTTATCTATCCCACACCCGTCCACAGGCTCCATTTTCTGACTGTTGAAATCACATTGTCCTCGAGAGCTGCATTAGCATACGAGAACATGATGTGTCTTGTCAGCACCCATTAAACTCTACAGTACTGTCTGCTTAAAGAGCTGCTGACGCCTCAAAGAAAACTTTGAAGAACATGATATTTAGGTACAACTCAGCTCGCATTCCATATATGTATGTATGTATGTATGTATATCTATATATATATATATATATATATATATATATATATATATACATATATATACACATATGTATATGTATATTCTATATATCTTTCCTTCCCTATTATTTATTATTGAGGAAATCTGCATGAATACATGATCTTTATACCTTAGAGTTCATCTGCCTCTTTGGCTTACTTACTTATACTTCAAGTCATAATCCTATGTTGTGACATCACAGTCGGTTGCCATAGGAGTAACTGTGATGTCACAAGCAGTACATTATGACCTCAAGTAGGGAGAGAGCAACAGGAATAGATGAACTCTTCATGAGCAAAGGTCTTGTTTTCATGCAGATTCCACCAGTAATAAATATTGAGGAGTAGGACTATAGAACGAATGTGAAGTACAAGCCAAACTGTGTCTAAATATTATGTTTTGTTAAAGTTCTCCTGAAGGCGTCAGCTGCTCTTTAAAGTTCAACAACACAAGCCAGCCTGGTGGTGCTGAGGGTTGAGATGCTGGATGCCACACTCGTGCGCACCATGACCTGGGCTTGGGAGCGAGTTTGAGTCACCAGGGATTGATGGGGAGGGGGCTGGGAGATGATCGTAGCAGTCGCTAGGCTGCTTTTATCTCCTGAATCGGGGAGGCTTGTTTTCTCGCTCTTGGCTAACACCCGGTGGAGGGTAGGTGTCAGAGCAGAGGTACAGGGGACTGGCCAAAAGCGTTGGGAGGGTAGAGGGAGCTGTAGTTCTGGGAGAGCATGTGCGCGTCCATGCTCATGTACCCGCTGTGTGTGCCACAGTTCTGGGTCGGGACGGGAGAAAAACAGAAACTCTCTCCCTGTTGCTATATGTGACGGCTCCCAGTGCTCTCGGACCCTGCTCCTTGTGGATCCCCAAGGTGAGGGAGGCTGACATGGCAGGAGTAAGTGGCAACTGGGGGGGGTGGCTATATGGAAAAAAAAGTTCAACAGAACAAGCTGCAGCAGGGTGTGAAATAACACATTTATGTTTTACTGCTTACGAATTGTTGTGCATTTTTTTCTTTTAAATTGCATTCAGTTGGCATGTTTCCAAAACGTTTTTCACGTTATTTATACAGTATCTGCAGCATAGAGATGCATGATTTAAAAGGGTATTATGATGACATCCAGGGTGCAAAATTCCTATACCTTAGGTGACCAAGGGCATGTACTATTGCCTCAGAACACCTACTGTTGTGTAGCACATGCCCACTGGGCACCTAAGGTAATTGTGTGGAGCCCTTTTTTTTTCTTTCTTTTTTTTTTTTTTTTTTTTTTTTGCCTCACTTCACTTTTTTTATTTCAGGGTTCACTGTAGGGTTCACTCTCCGGCGGGGAGCCATCGACGGAGAAGCGGCACTAGAGAAGCGCAGGCGCGAATAGCGTTAAACCGCTAATGCCAAGAAGAGCCCATCACATGTGTGCTCTTCATGGCATCAGCTGACATGCTGCGAGTCTCCAAGGAAGAGGATCGCAAGCGCGTCAATGCCATTCTGTCTCTTGGTGTAGAGACAGGTCGCCTCGTCGTGTGGTAGCGTTGCTGCCTGCTAGAGTAAGTATCGGTTCCAGTTCCACTTCCTTCCTTCCCCATTGCAATCGGGATCGACGATCAGTCTAAATTTGTTCAACAAAAAAACAAAAAGAACCAAAAGCTCTTTTAAGAACCGCCTGTTTTAATTTTAATTTTTTTTATTTAACCTGAGAGAGCACCGTGAGGGAGACGGGAGTTAATCAGGGGAGGGGAGCGAGCGAGTGTGAGACTGTTAAGGTCTCTCTCCAGAGGGGCAGAAATTTTAAACAACACAGACAGCATTAAGTACTAGGCATTTAGAAAGTGTGGGGGACGGGAGAAATCAGGATCTCAAAAATCAGTGGTGACACGTGGAGGGGTATCAGTGAGACAGACATTACCTCTGGAAGCACTTAGTCTGCAGACAGTGACTTCGATGTAGTAGTTACTGCTTGCTAGGTAACTATCGGTTCCTTCCTTCCCCATTGCAATGCGTGGATCGAATTTATCGTCTAAATTGTTCAACAAAAACTAAAGAACCAGAAGCTCTTTTAAGAGCTGTGTTTACTTTTTTTTTTTTATTGAACCTGAGAGCACTGTGTGGGAGTTAATCGGGAAGGGAACGGCTGGTGTGAGACTGTTAAGGTCTCTCTCCAGAGGGGCAGAAATTTTAAACAACACGGAGAGCATTAACAACTAGGCACTTGAAAGTGTGTGGGGGGGGGGGGCAGAAATCAGGATCTCAAAAATCAGTGGTGACAGACAGTGAAGCAAGCTGAATTTACCACCAGTCTAATTGCATGAGATAAAGACATATTATTTATAGCTTGCTAGTAGCTACTGCTGCCTTAGCTTGTTGCATAACATAATATTTTGCTGAAAGTACAGCGAGAGAGAGAGAGAGGCAGAAAGTGCTGACTACAGCATATAGAAGTCAATTGGGGATCATTAATTACAGACTTTGCAGGCTGCAACAGTCTGAATTTAGCCATAATATATATTAATCTGAGTGCCTGCCTTCCTCAATACAGTAAAGGTTTTGTTATTATTAGTATTACTAATGCTTGCCCTGCCTATGTGCCTAACCAAACCTTACCTAACTGAAGCTATCTGGCCATCAAATCAAAAAGCTATTTATAACTTGCGCTTGAGGAAGGTGGCATTCTATTTTGGGAAGTTCAAGTCATTAAAAGTTGAAAAGGGCTACTGTCTGTGAGGGTGCCTTTACTGCCTTTCTCTTAGTTTGAAGGCTGACCCTGAAGCAGTAAGATAAGACTTAAAAAGTTTAGTAGTCTCATCATTATATTTACAGTCTACAGACTCAGTCACGTTACTGTCTGGGGTGGGGACTTTTGAAAAATCTATACTAAGAGCTGTTTTAACTAATTCTTGCTAAGTAAGCTAAAGCTATGAAGCCACAGCTCTCTCTGATCTTATAACAGTTAAACTACTTGTAGCTGAGGTGCCTGAAGTCAATTTTAAACAGGTCTTTTTTTATTCCTGTGAAGGTGTTGTTACACAGCTTACATACTTACAAAGAACTAAATCACAGAAAAGTATAGTAAAGAGCTACTGCTAGCTCTAGGTAGCTCTCAAAGCTAGTTAAAAAGCCAGTTCTATGAGCTACTACAACTTGTAACTTTTGTCCTACCAATCTACTCTGTGGAGTGTTGCTTGCTTCACTAAAATCTAAGCAGGATCTGAAAAAAAATCTATAATTTGTTTTTACAAGCTACTCTAAAATCGGAATACTTTATAAAAAAAAAAATCTGACTGTTAAGCTTTTTCCAAGCTATGCCGTTCACCACCTAAAATCTGAGTACTGTTAAAAAATAATCTGAGTGTTAAGCTTTTTACAAGCTATGTTGTGTGGACTTATCTAAACTCTGAATACTGTTATAAAAAAATTGACAATCTTTAATATGTGTGTGGACAATCTAAAATCGGAATACTTTTATAAAAAAATCTGACTATTAAGCTTTTTATAAGCTACGCTGTCTGTGGACTATCTAAAATCTGAATACTGTCTACTTTGTCACCTGTTATAAAAAATAATCAGACGAGACAGTCAGGTTTTCTTGTTAAGTTTATTATTAAAAAAAAAAGACAAGACACACTTTTCCTTGTTGCATTTATTAATACTGAGTAACACAAAAGTTCTCAAAGTCAGTATTCACAAGTTCAGGCAGACACCATGAGTCTTTTTAAATTTGGATTTAAGAGAAAGCGTCTTGAAGAGACTGTGGGAGCCGACTCGGATTCCCCAACACCAAGCACTAGTACTAGCAGTACTACTACTACTACTGCTGTAACCACACCACCTCCTTGCCCAGACAGTGAAACTGCTGTGACCACTGAAGTTTCCTCAAGTGCTACTGCTTGTACTGAAAGCCAGGTTAAGGCCCCGAAAGTTAGAAAATTTCAGGAATCATGGAAATAGGGCAGGCAGTGGCTTACGTATGACACAGATAAATGTGCCATGTTCTGTAGCACACACAAATACTGAGAGGGCATACATTGCAAATAAAACAAAAGTTGGAGAAAAACCAATAGAGAAATCCATACAATTAATGGAACAAAAAGAAATGGATCAAATTTGTAAATTGTTCTGTACCGCATATTACATTGCTAGGACTGAAAGGCCTTTCAGGGATTTTCCTGGGTTGATAGATTTACAAAGAAGAAATCATGGGTAATATGCTATGAGTCACAGTTACAGTAGTGACGAGCAATGCCGTGTCTTTATTCACTATATTGCCCAAGATATCAAAGCACTACTGCTAGTCTATTACAAGACAATGACTTCTTTTCTTTTCTTGTTGATTCCTGCACAGATAAAAGTGTGACTGAGGAGGAGGGCATTTATGTACGTGGTTTTGAAAATGGCCTACCTGTAACAAGATTCCTTGCACTGAAACCAGTCAGTGTCCCTAATTCAGAAAGCATTTTAAATAGTGTGATTAATGCTTTAGAGGGTGAAGGTGGTTTAAAGGATGGTGGTTGGAAACATAAGCTGATAAGTGCAGCATCTGATGGTGCTGCTGTAATGTTGGGGAGCACTTCAGGTGTCCTTAGTCGAATAAAGCAAGATTTCCAGTGCTCCACACCTCATTGACATACACTGCTGTGCACATCGTTTATAGCTTGCTGTAAAGATTCTTTCAGAGACTGTCCCTTTTACAAGTCATTAGAACAACTTCTGCTGAACATTTACTCATTTTGCCACAAGTCACCAAAAAGATGGAAAGGCCTACAGGAAACAGGATCCCTTTTAAATATTAATGTGGTCAAACCAGTTAACACTGGTGGCACTAGGTGGCTGTCACACAGAGAACGGGCCATTTCTGCCCTTGAAAGGAACTGGGCTGCATTAGTGCCTCACCTTGAACATGTGTCACTGAAAAACAAGCAGGATCTTGGCCAAACAGCACTAGGAATACTTAAAGTGTTTAAGACTTTAAAATGTGTTATATTTATGAACTTTCTGAAAGTGTGTTTTGTTACTTATCTGCTTTAGTCTGTGCTTTCAGCGAGAGGATGCCACTGTTGGAAAAAGTTCACAGCAGAGTAGAAAGCATAATTCAGAAACTAAATGGTCTCTTGAATCAAGAAACTCTTCACCGCATAACACTTACATCCATAAATGAGAACCTAACTCAGTACAACAGTGTTGACTTAACTAATGAAACTAGCAGGCACAGATCAGGTTTTCCTTCAGACATTGTAGAAGCCACAATTTCAGAGATCAAAAAAATCTTCAGAAAACATCACAGCACATTGAATCTCGCTCAGTCCTTCAACACCAATAAAGTGCTACTAGCTGCAAGATCTTTAAAATTTTCAGTCCTGGCCAACATCCTCAGAGGCACTTGAAACATATGGAGATAAAGCAATTCAAACAATTGTTGATCACTATAAAGTGGTCCTAGAGTCTTGTGGAGTTGATGTTACTTTGGTACTGCTGGAGTTGCTAGACTTAAAAAGCACGTCACTCTGCTTGCTGTCTGTTGAAAGTTGTAAGTCTCTGAAATTGTGGCAGAAAGTGATTCTTATGATGTGCAGGATCAACGATTTCAAATGTGATGGCCATTGTCAGAATCATTCTCCTGATTCCTGTTCACACTGCTGCTGCAGAACGAGGCTTATCGCTGATGGGAAGAATAAAAAATGACTGGAGGGTTGGATTACGCCCAGACACCCTACACGACCTAATGCCTATATCTCTGAATGGACCCAGCTTAGTAACTATAACCATGAAGGTGCCATATCACTGTGATGGAAAAATGGCAAAAGAAGGCCCACTACCAAAGCTTATGGCTCCCGAACACTGTCACTGCATGCTGCTTCTGCCAGCCCTAGTGGTGGTGATGAAAACGAAAGTGCTTGGTCCAGTGAAGATGACATCTAAAATTATGTAAACTAGGGGCGGCATGTAAATAGTTTGTTGGGCATGTACATTTTCTTCTTACATGTCCAAGTGGGCATGTACTCTTTTTCACGAATTTCATACCCTGATGACATCTTCTCATATGCTAATGCAGTTCTCATGGACAATGATATTTCAGCAGTAGAAAATGGAGTCCCCAGGATAGTTACAGTGAACTACTACTACTACAAGTAAAGCAAACTAAAGCTGCAGTTTACATCTCGAACAGCTACAGGAATGTAGGTTACTGGTGACAACTAAATAGATAAAATGGACAGTATGAGAGTATTCCTTTAAAGCCCTCTGAGTTAAACAGTGGCAATTAGCTGAGTACCTTTTAATGTGATACATTTAAGTTGTACCTCTGCTCCTTTGAGAGAAAAGACTGCAGGTGGGCTCATCCCTTGTTCATAAATACATGGGCAGTACAACTTGCTTACTTCATTGAGGAGCAACTCTAGAGCCGGTCAAAACTGGATGGGGTTCAGTGGAACTGACTGGATGTCACTGGAAAAAGCTAGCTGCTGTTGGTGATGTTATTTTCCAGCCCTGTGGCATCATGGGACTCATGGTAGTGCAAAGGCACTAGAAAGTCAGTCAGGCCTGGGATCCAGAGAGTGCTGGATGATATGAATGCTGCTTGATCCTGCAACCAGCAGGACCTGTTCTGGTTCCTGTTTGGAGAAGCTGTGTGTACAGACTATTTTAAGACAGTAGTAGTAACAACTTAGAATTGAGCTCAGTTTCAACTTTTTCTGTTTTTACATTTGTATGGTTTGCAAACCTGTTTATTTTTATTTCTAGTGTGTCCTGTGTTTCCCCATATGTTGTCTGTATATATCTTGTACATTTTGTAGATACTAAATGTTTGTTTTTTTATTTAATCTGTGTCTGCAGTGTTTTTAAAAGATATACAGTAGGTAATTTATTTTACTTATGACTAGACTGTTACTACTATAGACAAGGTCAGGAGTGCCTTAAGCAAACTAGATTTCATGTCCATAGTCCTGGTTCTTTATGAGTAAGCTCTTAAAGTGGGAGAAGAGGGTAATAGCCCAGTGGTAATTAACAACAAGCTGATGACAGCATTGGTGAATAAGGGTTAAATTGCTTAGGGGCAATTCAAGGCACCATGTGTAGCAGGCACCTGGTTTCAAAGGGTATATTGTTGCACTTCATGTCTTAAGAGGATGCATTATTTTCAGTTATTTGCATAGAAAATTCCTATTTCCACACTGCAGAAATAATGGCATATAAATGGAAAACATGTGACTGAAGACCAATTTCCTTGGAGCTGTAGGACATAGATGTATTTCATTCAATGAGTTCCTTTTGATTTATACTTTTCTGGTAAACAAAAGTGTTATTCCACTGGTAACTGTGAAGTGTCTGCTCTAGAGATTCCTAGACCACTTTGTCCTGGAGCTCTGGGGCTTGTAACAAGATCATATGATGAAGAATTTCTGTAAATAGCCCAACTTCTAAATGATCAGTTTCCCAAAGAATTTAGCTTGTGATCAAACTCTCTTGAATCCTTTCTATTTTTTTATCAACTGATAATGTGCAGTATTTGTTCTGCCACAAACTCATGAAAACACCCTCTTCCAGTAACAACTTACATGACAAATTATTTTTATTTTGATAGAGATCATACTAGAGGGTATGTCCTATTGGAAGAATGACATTTATAATCTTGCTGTTTTATTTTAGATGAGTTTCCTGCATGTCATAAACTTCTGTTGCTTATCAGAATTTCTCCTGCTTGGTTTACATTGTGTAAAGCAAGAAGTCTGACCATGGGAAAAGCTGATTCTGTCTGCGGTAACATTGGAGGCTTAATGCCAAAACCTCGCAGAAAGGTCGGCCAAGTGGCGCTGTGATGTGCTATCACTCACTATGCGGCGGCCAGATTCAAACGTGCTCAGGTTGCTTGAGGACTAGCCAGGAGAGGGAGGATTGAGCATCTCACGGCAGCTCTTCTCCTTTGGGGATGGCATTGTACTCTGAAACTACCACCTGGTGGAGACCAGGTAGGAGTCTAGGGGGCATCCAGAGAAGGGAAGAGGGGCAGCAGCCAGACACCGACTCGCATGCAAGCACGTTATTGCACATCAGTACCCTCAGGAGAAAACCAAGAGGAGTACAGTTCCAGTCTCCTAAGGTGATGTCCGCACCTTCTGTAGGCTGTCACATAATCAACACGGCAGGTCATCCACTGCAGTTGTAGTCCTGGATAAGTGGTGGCATAGTACATCTGATGCTGCCAGCAGGGAGGCAGACTGGAAACCAGAGGAAAAAACCTAACTGAAGAAACAAAAACATGTGAAGGCTTTAGAATGACAAACACCCGTCATGGCTGAAAACAGTACTTTGGATCAGTGCACCCACCTGGTTATCAAAGACATAAATATTGGAAATGTGTTTGTTTTTTGTTTGTTTTTTAATGCACCTACAGACCAGAATCAGAAGAGGAAATACTGGCACAGTAATTAGTGCATCTAAAAGTACGTTATACAATGGCAAGAAAGAATACTGGGCTCTGATTGATTAGTCTGGGACTGGACCTGTGAAGTTATCCCAACATAAAATCATGGACATAGTCCCAGCACATACATGACCCCATCACACATGGCAGCATGTAAAATGAATCACTGCCCACTGCCATGTCTACTCACAGTGGCAGCAATCATCCCTCCAGCAGACATTCACTTGATCCCCAGTCATATTCAGTGCCTTCACATAGCCCCAGGTTCCCAGCTGAGATCCAATTTAAAAATAAAAAGTTAAAGGAAAGGAAGCAAGCGTAAGTCACAACTTCTCCATTTCGGTCGGCCTTTAATTGTGTGACCATGTGTGGAGTTCAAAGTGCGCGCTACCAGCTCCTGGAAACAATGGCTAAGTAAGAAAATCTGCCCCCAGCGGGCTTAATCAAACCTCTCCTTTGCTTGCAACCACCTCAAAGCAAAGCCTCTGCTGTCAACACACACCCGCTGTCAGACCTCAGCCACCATTACGAAGCGCTTCATGACAGTCTCGCGCTGCTCTTCTACTCGTCCGCTGTCACAGTAAGTGAGTGCTCAGGGTTGACCGCTTCGCTTATTTACCTCATTGCCGCTTTCTGCCTTCCGTGGAGGATGGAGCACTAGATTTGCCATTATTTTTTCTTTTCTTGTTTGCCACCCTGGAGAAAAGAATTAATGAGTGTCCTGGATGGTGTCCATGAAACTGGAAATATCCCACCCTGCTCAGTGTTTAAAAAAAAAAATTAAAAAATAAATAAAAAAATCTCCCTTCATCCTTTATCTGTTTTTTCCTTTTACTCAGTTTTCTATTACTCTTAAATGCTCACTACTGATTATCTTTAAATGGTCTGAAAGTTTTACCCACATAAAAGCTTCCACATAGACATGTGGCCATTTCAACAACAGATTCTGTACTGCAACTAATTAGACTCGTAGTACACCACAACAGCTCCTCCTAATGGACAAAACAAGTAATCAGCTCAATTTTATTCTTACTAAGTATTCCTACACTTTCAAAAAATGTAGTTTTAATATTTTTTTCTTACTTTTTGTTAAATGAGCCATTGTATAATAGGAATAATGCACTCCAGGGTGTGTGTTGTGCTGGGATAACATCACTTCTCGGGTGTTGGACGCACTCAGCCTGCGGCCTCATGTCCCACCATCTGCAGTGTGACGTTATCTCAGCACGACACACAACCTGTCATGCATTATTCCTTTATTTACACACAGTTTCTTCAAGACCTTTATCTTAAAAACATTTTAGGCAGCTCTATGTTCTTCATAAATGCATCAAAATAAAGTCTATAAGCAAAATTACGAACTGAGGATCATAAATAGAGGAATTGGATTGGCCAAGAGCTCTTTGAAGCTGTGATAATACCAGGCTACATCATCACGGCTTCAAAAAGTTACGCACCACCAACCTCTTTGCTCTTTACTGTCTGAGAACTATTTTTTCAAAATGTACCCTACACCACCCAAAAGCTCATTCATAAAATGTTTTTAAAACCTGTTTTTGTTTTTTATTCATAAAACTTCAAACTCGGTTCATAATAATGTCGTCACTCCAGGGTGTGGTATATCATGGGATATCATCACTTCTTTGGTGGTTGGATGCACTGCCCGCGCTCCTCGCACCGACCACCGAGGCATGATGATATCCCATGATATACCACACCCTGTCGTGGCCTTTATTGCTTCATTTTAAGTTATGTCCATAGTTCAAATATCAGAGTGCATTGCCTGCACTTCGGATTGAATTCTGGACAGGGTTGGTGTATGAATCCAATTAAATACTCATAAGGAAATGTAAGCATAGGGACCTACAATCATGGCTGCTCAATCCTGCTTCCACTCCCCCCCCCCCCCGGCCAACCACCGATGACCCAGGCCGTTTCTGAACCCAGGTCGCCGGCGTGGCTTGAAGTGTAGCAGTGCCTCAACCCCAGTGCCACCGGCCAGCTGTGGTTTCTAATAATTTAAAGAATGTTGCTCTGCGATAGTGTTATTAAACAGGAAAACAGACTGCTATCCTGTATAACAAAAAAAAAAACGACTTTGTGAGTGAGGACAGGAAAGTGATGGTACCACTTTTAGATCTTTGGTGAGGCCCCACTTGAAGTATGGTGCCCAGTTCTGGTGTCCGTAGATGTGGTTAGACTGGAGGCAATCCAGCGGAGGGCAACTGTGATGATCTGTGACATCAGAGGGATGGATTATCATAACAGATTGAAAGAACTGGAAGTTATTCTCATTAGAGAAGGAGAATAAGTGGGGACATGGTCCTTGTGTATATATACAGTGATCAGGATAGAGATCGAACTGGCTGTTTATGCATTCACGAGAAGGAAGGTGATACAGACTAAAGAGGCCTTAATTTATTGTTTATGAAAATTCTGTTGACTGTGTAGGCCCGCTTGAGACAAGATGTCCTTTTTCAGGGCATCCCAGAGTTAATTACACTTAATAACATAACTATACATACAGAGTCAAATACAATGTATAGGAGATAATCACAACATTACAGATGTTCTGGATAGGAGCAGAGGTACATGAACAAGGCATAATAACAGGTACAGGGTTAGACAGAATAAAAATCTACAATGGGTTTAAACAACTAGAACAAAACTCATAGGTGATGAGTACAAAAAGCAGGTGCACAGTTCATGTTATAAAATCAGAGTTAAATTTCAGTAGGATCAAAGTCAATAAGAAAATCCTGAAGAAAGAGAGCAATAAGTGCTAGCTTGGTGGTCCCCTGGCATCCACCAGGGAAGATAAGGAGGATCACCAGAATCATTGGTTGCAACTATGACAACTACCAACTAACAGATGAGATTTCAGGGCAGCTAAAGAAATATAGTTTAACCCTCTAGTGGTTGGCTGTTCCAAAGGGTAGGGACAGCAATAGCAAAGGACCTGTCATTAGAACATGTTCTGGACTTTGGAACCTCCAGAATTGAACATTTTAAAGACCTAAGCATCCTCTTCTAGGTTTTGGTCTGGAGTTTACCACTGAAACTAGGGCGGCAGCAGTTTTGGTTAACTTAATAAAGGCTAGGCAGAGAAACGGGTAAGCTAGTCTCGCTTCCAGGAAGGGCCAATTTATAGAGCAGAATCCAATGCATTGGTGGGCTCTAGGCTGTGCAGCAGTCACAAAACATGCTATTTTGTGATGCTGCACCTTCAGTTTGCACAACTGAGTACCATGGAGGGGTTGCAGGAGAGGAGCACCACAGAGTAGGGCAGGTAGTAGTATGCCAATGGCAGTGGCCAACCAAGCATCGCTACTAAGGTACCCTCCAAGTCTATAAAGGAGCCTGATTTTTCTGGTGCAGGGACTTCATTACCAACTCAACATGGGCTTTCAGCATGAGTTCCTGGTCAAGATGCATCCCAAGGTGGGATTCTCGATGCCCTGCTGGGGGCATGCCTCAGGCAGCTACTGTTGGAAACCACTCAGGAGGGAACAATCTTAGACCTGGTACTCTCAAACGGGGATGGAGAGAGGATCTCAAATTTAGAAGTGGGTAGCCATCTGGGAACACGTAACCACCAAACAATGTGGTTCATGATAAACACAGCCATAGAGTCAAGCCATGCAAAAGTGAGGGTACTGAACTTTAGGAGGACTGACTTTGTCAAAATGGGAGAGTGTCTCAGAAAAACACTAGCAAACAGGCAAGGAGGAGGGATGGAGCAACAACGGGGAAACATCAAAACTGCCATCACAGAGGCAACAAGCCTTTGTGTGAAGCAAATAGACAAATCAGAACAAAGAAAAAAAACATTGTTTCTCAGAACAGGTGGCGGGAAGGTTAGGGAGAAAAGGTAGTATTCAGGACATATAAGCAAACACAGAAGTAGCAGGACAGAGAACTGTACCAGTTAAAGCGAAGGAAGCAAGGAAGGCAGTCAAAATAGCAAAGGCCCAAAACCGAGGAAAAGATAACCAGCTTGGTTAAGAAGGGGATAAAACTTTATAAGTACATTAGGGAGCAAAGAAAGACCAAGGGAGTATTAATAAAGGGTAGGGTGGGTGGGCAGAGGTGACAGTGAAAAAAGCAGGGATACTGAGCGATACTTCTGCTCTGTTTTCACAAGAGGAGGAGGAAGTACCTAATCCAATCAATAGAAGCACTCTGGATAGGGGGTGATACCAGCCCATTCACAGAAGAAAGGGTTCTGAAATAACTCTTAAAACCGAAGGTGGACAAAGCAATGGGCCCTGATGGGATTCACCCCAGAATTGTAAAAGAACTAAGGGGAGAACTAGTGACACCACTGACTACCCTTTTTAACAAATCATGGGAGGATGGTGTGTAAGGACTGGAGGAGGACTGATGTGATTCCCCTTCACAAAAGTAGGAGCAAAGCAGAGGCAGGAAACTACAGACCTGTTAGTTTGACCTCAGTGGTAGGGAAAATGGTAGAATCACTTCTGAAAGAAAGAACTGTTGAGTACCTAGAGGCCAGCGGGGCACAGGACACAAGGCAGCATGGATTCACAGTGGAAAGGTAATGTCAGACAAATCTAATAGATTTCCTTGACTGGGTGACCAAAGTAGTAGACCAGGGAGGGGCTGTGGACATGGCTTACCTAGACTTCAGCAAGGCATTTGACACAGTCCCACACAAAAGATTAATAAACAAATTAGTCAGCCTGGGAGTGGATCCCAGGGTGGTAGCCTGGGTACAGCGTTAACTGGACAACAGGACGCATAGGGTAATGGTAAATAGAGTCCACTCCGAAAGGGGGATTACTAGCGGGGTACCGCAGGGTTCAGTACTGGGTCCAGTCCTTTTTAAATGTCTTTATAAGTGACATTGCAGAGGGACTGGAAGGAAAAGTATGCCTCTTTGCAGACGAGACAAAGATCTGCAACATGGTTGATACACAAGGGGGGCGGAAAGGATGAGAAGGGACTTGGCAAGGTTGGAGGAATGGTCAAAAGTATGGCAGCTTAGATTCGATGCAAAGAAGTGCAAAATAATGCACCTGGGAAACAAAAACCCAGGGGAAGAGTACACAATGGGGGGTACTAACAACAACAAAAATGGAAAGGGACCTGGGGATAGTCATATCATATAACCTACAGGTAAGCAAGCAACGTGAGAAGGCAGTAAGGAGGGTTGGGGGATACTGGAATGTATAGGAAGAGGCATCACCAGTAGAAAACAGGAAGTTGTTATCCCTCCGTACAGACAGCTGGTGAGACCCCATCTGGAGTACTGTGTGCAGTTCTGGAGACCCCATCTCCGCAAGGACATAGACAGGATGGAGGCAGTCCAGAGTAGGGCACCTAAAATGGTGTAGGGTCTGAACCCGAAGCTGTATGAGAGAGACTAAAGGAGCTTATATGTATACCCCTCAAGGAAAGGAGGAAACGGGGACATGATAGAAACTTTCAAGTACCTCAAGGGAATCAACAAAGTTCTAGGAGGGTAGCATCTTTCAGAAAGAGATATGCAAGAACAAGGGCAAATTTGAAGATAGAGGGAGATGGCTCAAGGGCAATGTGAGGAAGTATTTTTCACAGAGAGGGTGGTGGATGCCTGGAACAGCCTTCCTTGAGGAGATCATAGGTCAGAAACAGTGGGGAAGTAAGAATGCATGGGACAAACATAAGGCAATTCTGGTGGGGGTAGGAAGAAGTAGGCTGTTGGTTAACTAGGATCTGCAGGTTATCCAGTAGGTAGGAAATGGGCAGACTGGGTGGGCCAAGCGGTCCTTATTCGTCACAAGTCTTTTGTTTCTATGGTATTTAATGTGTCAGATACGCCCAGCTGAGTGCCATCCAACAAAGATAAATAGAGAAGGTTATTTCGTAATTATCCAGCGCCTCTAGCACCTAAAGAGCATAGCCTTAGTTTTCTGACATTTAAGACAAGTTTATCTGTTAGCAATTGTTCCACTATCCTGTGCTGTAATATGCAAGTGTCAGTGGCTCAGTAGGTAGCACACTTGCCTCTGAGGCCGGGAGATCAGAAGGCTGTGGGTTCAGTTCCCACATCTGGCACTTGGGTTAGTATCCCAGTACTGACACTGTAGTACAGCATGAGAGGGGTGCTGCACTTCTGAGGTGCAGTCTTTCGGATGAGACATTAAACTGAGGTCCCATCTGCCTGGATTGGTGGTAGTTCAGGTGGATGTCAAAGATCCCTTGGCACTTATCTAAAAAAGTAGGGGAATTTCCCCGGTGTCCTGGCCAGATTTCCCTCATTCACTAAAAATACCACCAATAGCTTAATCTGGTTCAAGATTAGTTGGCATTCATCTGTACCCCCGGTCATGCCTGAAAATAGGCAGAATTTGTCTAGTGCACTTACCCGTCAACAGAAAATAAAAATAAGAATATCCTGAAATCAGTGTTGAGATCCAGGTTTATCTGGTCAGCATCAATCGAGCTTCTGTACAAACCGCATCATTGGTATATGGTTGCATCTTGGCCTCCCACAATTGTTGGGCATGTCGTTAGTAAATAATGAAAATAACAGAGCTCAAGAATGGGAGAGCCTTGTGGCACCTATTATTATTGGCTTTAGGTCAGACACACATCCTTCCATTTGACTAGTTGCTTTCTATCCATTAAGTAGTGTCGAGTTTCTCTTTTTCCTTTTTTCATTCAGTAGTGTTGGAACCAGCTATATAGCCTTGATTATCCAGACCAGGGTGTCTGAGTTTTGTGAGAAGGAGTCCATGGTTTACCAGGTCAGATGCTTTGGTTAAATCTATATGGCACCAGTCGCAGCTGAAGAGGGACTTGTACAGGACTGGAAAGAGAGGCTACTGGTTCACACAACGGGTGTTTGACACTTGGAATAGATTGCCAAGCGAGGAAGCAGATAGTGACTCCCTACACAGTTATTAGATATATTCATGGAGAACAACAGTAACCTCACCCGCTGAGCTAGCGGTGGACAAACTTGAAGGGCTTTGGCCTATATTTTGTCAGTAAATACTATGATACTATACAGGAAAAAATTAACCGGTTTCAATATGGTTCTCCTTTAGAAACAATGGCATGGGTACCTAGTCAGTTAAAAGCAACAAGCTACCAAAATAAAAGAACTATGATACTTATAATAGTTTTGTTTACCTTGTGTTTTTTCATTTTATTAATTTTTCCTGTTATTGGTTTTCAAAATATTTCAGATCATGCAGTAGTTATTTCACCATGCTTTCAAAAAGTCTCTGTCCACCAATTGATTTTGCAGTTTGCTGTTTGTGACATCACTCTGTGTTGTCATTATAAGCATTGTGATGTTACAAGGGTTCTCAAAACCTACAAAAAGTCCTTAATATAAATGTCACGAACAGCAGAATGTAGTTAAATGTCTGGCCTGCAGTAAGGGATAAGTGCCCAGTTCACTTTTTGTTTCTCATGGCACTCTGGCACCAAGACCCTTTATGGTCTTTTAGACTTTACTTTGATGATACGTGCAGATGCCATGTTCTTTAATAGTCGATGGCTTAAGGTACCTTTAGAATGTTATTTTTCTTGGGAGAAAAAAAAGGAAGACTGCACACACAACTGTAGGAAATTCCATTTGTTTTAGGGCACAAATATTCTGCTATACCTAGCGGAGTAACACCCAACATATCACCTCCTTAGTGAGGCTTTCGTTAGGAGCTGCTCTACACTAAAACACATGCTGTTTTAAAGTGCAAGTGCATATGTATTCATTAGGCCCAATTTACATAAAGGCACATTCTCATAGTGATCCTAGTAGCGAGCATCTTATAGTGCCAACTCAAGAAAAACATTATTCAGTTTACTGTCTGATAGAGCATGGAAAGCTAAGACATTGAAATATTGCAATAAAGTTTTTAAAGCATTGGTCAGTGAATTGCCCATATAGTTAGTGTGTGTAATATATATATATATATATATATATATAATATATTACTTTTTTTAATGCTGTAATTTTTCTAGAACGTGCTAACCTTTAGGCTAAGAGACTGAATAGAACAGCCCATGAATAAAGTGTCTGTGCAAAAACATTAGTTTACTATCTGATAGAGCATGAAAGCTGTCTAAGACATTGAAATATTGCAATAAAGTTTTTAAAGCATTGGTCAGTGAATTGCCCATATAGTGTGTGTGTGTGTGTGTGTGTGTGTGTGTGTATGTATATATATATATATATATATGAGAGTGAGGCAAAATTCCATGACATTACAGCTAGTGAGGTATGGTGCTAAGGTTGAAACCTTCTGGCCCCCAGCTTCAACCTCGCCCAGAGCAAGATTGTCGTTGGTCCCAACTCACCCCATCACATGTGTAAAGCAGCAGAAGCATAGAGAATGGGTGGTGAGTTAGGACCGACGCACCTCAATGCACACCCCAATGCCAGTTGGGGTGGGCTGGGGTCCAAGGGTTTTCAACCCTAACACCGAATTTTCACTTTTGTCGCTAGGAACAACCCTAACTGATGCATTAAATAGAGTTTTTTGCCCCTAATTTCCTTCTTTTGAGAATGATAATGGAGAAATAGTGAATGTAATGCAGAGGGCCCTCAAGGCCCCACCACATGATGTCTTGTGACATAGTAACAGGAACAGCAATGCAAACAGAAGTGCTAACAGTGGCACATGGTAACGCAAGCGTGAATGAGAACAGAAAGGGTAACGCATACGGTGGCATAGATGGGAACGGGTCCGCCACGTGATGTCTTGTCACATAGTGACATGGTGCCCGCAAACGGAAATGTCAATGGGCATGGTGACGCAGTGCAAACAGAAAGACAAACAGTACTGTAGACAGAAATGGCAAAATAACAGAAATGCATGAAATGAAACGCAAAGAATAACGACATGGAGGCATAGACGTGAACGTAAGTGAAACGGCACGGAACCGCGAAGCAGAAGGGCAACAGTAACAGTAATGTAAGTGCACAGGCTGGTTTTCCCCAAAAGCTACATAGAGAAAGACAGTGAGTATAAAGAATGTATGCATAATAATGGGTCTCGGAGCAGAAAATGAGTTGGAATACTAAATAGCGTATATCTCAGGAACCGTACAACGTAGAAAAAAAATTTAAAAGTCATATGATTTATGACTTTCCTGGCTAGTTTTATGCTTAGCCCCATTAGGGGGCTAAGCATTTTTCTGACAAAAAGTCTGTATCTCGCACCGTTTCTGAGATACGGGCCCTGAAAGGCGCGAACGCCATAATGTTATCCTATGGGGAAAAAAAGAGAAGTTCAGAGTGCCATAACTTTGCCTCCCTGTAATAGTTTTTTCACCAAACTACTGAAAGGCACATCTGTGGGCTGTTGGCTGTCTTCCCTCCAAATTTCAGGAAAAAAGACCAAACCATTATTTTGTAGCAGGGTGCCAAAGGATTCCTGTAATGCGTTGGCTGCCGTAATGTTATCCTATGGGAAAAAACGTCAACTTTGGAGTGCCATAACTTTGCCACCGTGTAATATTTTTCAACGAACACTGGAAGGCACATCTGTGAGATGTCGGCTGTGTTCCTCCAAATTTCAGCCCAAAACTCCCAACCGCTCTTTTGCAGCGGGTGCCAAAGAATTGCTGTCATTTCCCCACAGCCTAGAAAAGTACTGTTGTAATTTATGAAGCTTTCAAGAAAATTCTTCATGACACTTTCGAGAGTACGAAGCACTTTAGTGAAAGTACTTTTTCCAGAAATTTGAAAATATATTTCTGGGTGTTTTACCCAAAATAAAGACATGGCTAGCATCCTCAGGCTCGACTAGGTGAATACAAAAGAATTAGGTTGCTAAAGGTCCCAAATTTAAATGGCAAGCATTTTTCTGATCACTAACTGAAAACAAGATGGCGGATTTGCGAAGTAAAATGCATTTGCTATACATTGTCAAACTTTTTAACTTTTCCCATTGACTTATAATGGGAAATTGTTTTGAATAACTTTGAACTTAATATTTTTCACAAAATCTTCAAAGGCACATCGGGACCCGCCGCACGCCTCTGAAGATTTCGGCTGGTCGCAAACCGTACCTGTAGGCGTGACCGTAGAATTGCGAAAAGCGTGAACGCGACACGCAGATCACGCTAATAACCCGCAGCCGCGGTATCCAATCGATGCGAAACTTGGCAGATCCCAAGGTGTATGGGTCTTGATCGTGGTATTCCAAATTTCAGGCAAATCCGTCAAACGGTTGCAAAGTTATTAAGGTGCAAAATTTTGGTTTAACATGTAAATGGCTCCTCAACCCTAACTATGGTAGCACTACCGTGCTACCATAATATATATATATATATATATATAATGCTTTTACTTAATGTTCCAATTTTTCTAGAATGTGCTAACCTTTTAGGCTAAGAGACTGAATAGAATATCCCATGAATAAAGTGTCTGTGCAAAAGATTGAATTTCAATCATATTGTACACTTTTTAGGCAAACACCAACACGCTTTGTGCCAGCAAACTCTGTTGGTGACTGATATGGCATGTAGGGCTTCCATAATAGGCTGATACATCAGTACTTGGTACACTAGACTTGACTCGTAAACCAGCACACTTGTAAATATAAGTTACAGTGATGTGTGAAGGAGGAGCTAGAGGTTGACTAGTGGAGGAACTAGAGGGAACAAAACGGCAAATGATGTTATACAATATTTTTACCTCTTTCAAAGAGGTATCACATGCTGCTAAATAAATCAGGAGGCTGTCATCCATAAGCGAGAATATTCAAATCTGAGCCAAAATTCTGTTTGAATTTTGGGAAAGATGACCCCTGTTCCTATGCAACAAACCAGACAACCTGAATCAATATGATTACTGAAAGATAAGTTCAAGTTTATTGCAGGAAAACTCCATTGAGCAAGCTCATTCACAAGGAGGTCCTGTGACATAAACACTTAAAGTACAAACACAGATAGGTAATAACAGTATATACATGAAATACACGTTACATGATACAGGCTGGATATACATACAAGGGTACCACATAGGGTGACCGCAGGTGGTAAACATTGATATGAGACAGGGAAGCTACTTATAGGTCGCATACTGATAAATGAAACATGATGACTGGTGTGATTTGATTTAATCAAATCAAATCAAATTAAATATACAGTATTTTGTCAGCTAGAACAAACAACAGTCTACAACTGATATGGGAGGGAGGAGAGATTTGATAGAGTAGCAGTGGAGCGTAAGCAAAGATAAAGCCAGGAGTAGAAGGGGAAGGGAAAGCAGTTAATATGACAAATCAATTATACCTTACCAGTGGATAAATATGGCACACATGGGAAGGAAAAGACTTAATGACAGTTACAGTTGTCTTTTATTTTGGCTGAACTTAGCGATTTGTAGAAGTTTATTGAAACTGTGCTAGTCTGGTGGAGAAACTGATGGGGTTAGGAGTAGGCCTTTGATGGTCAGATGGATTGAAAACTGGATAGCTGGACGCACTCAGAGAGTAGTGGTCTGTGGGGAGCTCTCGAACCCTACAGAGGTTGGTAGTGGGGTACCACAGGGTCGTCCGGGTCCAATCCCTGTTTAATGCATACATATCGGACATCAGGGATGGTATAGGTGAAATGAGTCTCTTTGGATGACTCCAAGATGGGAGCAGTAGTTGAGGGAGAAGAGGGGAGGTTGGCCTGCAAGAGGACCTGGACACCCTGGAAAGCTGGGCTCACACATGGAAATTAAATTTCAATATCACCAAGGCAAGGTGTTGCATCTTGGTCGGGAAACCCTAAACACAGGTACACCCCTGGGAGGAGGTGCTGGAAGCCTCAACAGGGAAAAAGACCTAGGGGTCATGGTGGATACATGTATGAATAACTCTGAGCAGTGCAGGAGAGCAGCTAGCAAGGCAAACAGGATGTTGGGATGCATCGCAAGGGGATCACCTCTAGGAGCAAGGAAGTGATTCTGCTGCTGTACAATGGACTGGTTAGACCACACCTTGAGTACTGTGTACAGTACTGGAGACCACACTTGAAGAGGGACATACAGCTCCTGGAGAGGGTCAGAGGAGGCAACAAAGATGATACGAGGGCTAGGGATATGACTTACGAGGACAGACTTGAGGAGCTCTGCCTGTTTTCATTGGAGGAGAGGAGAGACAGGGGGACATGATTGAGGTCTCAAGTACCTCAAGGGAATAAATAGGGTAAACATGGAGGGATCTTTAGACTAAAGCAGGGAGGCATCACCAGAGGGCATGGTTTGAAGTTGGAAGGTGGAAGGGTGAGGGGAAAAGAGGAGGAGGTTTTTCACTGAGAGGGTGGTGGACCCTTGAATGCTCTGCCTGGTGAGCTGGTTCAGAGATCCACAGTGGAGGGCTTTAAGAGAGGGTGGGACAGACACAGAAAGTGGATGTATCAGAGGATGGCCTGTCCCGGGGGGGGTGGGGATGGATGATAGGGGTTTCTGGAGCACAAGGGATGGGAGGGTCTCTGCACCCAACTAAGGATCTAGGTTCGAGCAGACTTGATAGACCATAAGGCCTAATCTGCTGGCAAATAGTATGTTAGTATGTTAGTTAGTTTCAGTACGGTTTGTAATTGGTTCCAAATGGAGGGAAGGGCATATGCAATAGCACGTTTACCAAAGGAAGTCCGCGTCCTTGGTATGTCAAGCATAATAAAGTCAGATATTCTTAACGAGTATGCATTATGTGAGATACTAATAAGGGAAGAGAGATAGCTTGGCAATTCTGCAGGAGCAGTTTAAGAGTCCATAGCCCAGCATGGAGCAGGCGCTAGTAGTAAGGATGTCCAACCAACAGCTGCATATAAGTCACAGTGGTGCGAACGGTAAGGGAGTTGGTAATGAACCGTGAATTACGGTGATAAAGGATGTCCAGTTTACTTAGATTTGCAAGAGTGGTGGAGGAATAGATTACATCGCCATAGCTCGACTAGGGGAGAAAAGTGTCTGTCAAGCTTGTTTTGAGTTTCATGGGGATAGGGCGTCATTTCTGTAGAAGAAACCTAACCTTGCTTTTAACCTTCTAGAGACATCTTCGATGTGGTCACTGAAAGATAATTTATTGTCGATCCAGATACCTAGATATTTAAATTTGGTTACAACTTCCAGAGGCTCGCTTAAGGTGGTGACAATGAAGTCTTGGACAAGAGTATTGGGGGCCTGAGACAGCACTGCGGAGAATATCATCGCTTAGTCTTCTTGGCATTGAGCAGAAGCTTGCCTTTATTAAATTATGCTCAAGTTGTGCTAAGTCCGCTTGAAGCACTCCCTTGACTTCAGATAACGATGAGCCAGAAGTATATTAACACAGTATCATCTGCAAAAGTGCAGATTGGACGAGATATGTTAGCATCTAAGTCATTGATGTACAGAGAAAACAAGATAGGGCCTAAGATGGATCCTTGGGGACCTCTTGCAATTGGCAAGGCAGCAGAAAAAGCCTTTACTTTTTGGAATCTTCCAGTTAGGTAGCTAGAACCACTGGGTGGTATGGTATGTGCACCCAACTTTGCAAGGCAATTGACTAATAGTTGTGATCAACAGTATCAAAGAACAAATCAAGTTGTTGACCCATGTGCTTAAACTGATCCACATTTTCAGTATGCTGACTTTGTAGATCTGTAATCACCAAGGAAAAGTAAGCAACAGTTTCTTATGATTTGTACCACACAATACAGATCTGGTCAACAGAGTTTAAAACAAGCCTATTTTTAACAAGCCAGTTTGTAAATGATCAAAAAATGGCTTTAAAGAATCTGTATGAGTGCCCCTGGTTAAGATAGCTATCTCGTCAACATATAAAAGTATATTCACAGAAGAAACAACCAAAAGGAGCTCATTTAAAATAAACTACATAATAAAAGTCCTAAAATAGAGCCATGGGGGACTCATAACTGTGACATCAGCAAAAGGAGGCAAGACACCCTCTGTTTTTTTTTCTTTTTGGTTATATAAAATAAATAGTCTCTAAACCAAGCTACCACTTAATATGACAATCCCACATCCTTGTGCTTTGCAAGGAGACAGCCGTGGTGTGCCACATCAACTGCTTTAGAAAGATCAAGGAAAATGGCAGCAGCCATGTCCCCAAAGTCCCATGCCCTGAGAAGGAGCTAGTCAATTTAATCAAAGTAGGCTGCATGCTGTGTTGCTTCCAAAGTTCTAAAATGTGTGCTGTGGGAGTGTGATTGATATAGGGTTGACATTCCTTTATTGAATGAGTCAGGAGTACATGTGGTGGCTTGTGGGTGAGGGATGTTTGATGTTTTATTTAGGATGCAGTGTTTTTAAGTGTGATTTTTAGGAACTATGTGACTTAGTTGGGCCCCTGGTAGGTACATCTCCTTGACCACCTTGGCAGCTGCACCACTTTTAGGGTCCCTTTGAGCTGCCCACAGCTGTTATCAGCCGCAGTTCAGATCCCGAGCGTGGCAGGGAGCAGGTGTCATGGCCAGGAACTGAGGGAGATATTGGGCAGGGTCGGAAAAGGTTGTGAAGTCAAGGAGATGCCCCAGGAGAGTCTGGAATCAGAAAATGGGTCCTTCCTGCCTTGTTCCAACAACCAGGGCTTCACTTACTACTAGCAAGCAGGAGGTAGGTAGATCAGCTGACTCTGCTCCTCAACTTCAGTTTGTTTTATGTAACTAGGTTACATGGAAACATAGAATGTTGGCAGATAGGGTCCATGTGGACCATCTAGTCTGCCCATGTATACTACCCCCACCCCTGCTGTCTTAAGTTTTCCACAGTGTCCCATACCAGCTTGAATTCTCTGACTGTCTTTGACCTCACCACCAGTGGGGGAGAGGCCATTCCAAGGCTCCACCACCCTTTCTGAAAAGAATAACTTCCTTGTTTTGTTCCTGAACCTGCCACCCTTTAGGCACATGTCATGACCTCTGGTCTGGGTGCAGTTGTTTACCTGAAGGAGATCCTGTGTTTGTAGCTTGTTGATAATCTTAAAGTATTTAAACATCTCTATCATGTTCCCCTATCCCTTCTTTGTTCTGGTGAGTACATGTTGAGCTGTTTTAGCCTTGCATCATATGGCTTGTGATGCAGACCTTGCACCATCTTTGTTGCCCTTCTTTGTATAGTCTCTAGTCTTTCTATGTCTTTCCTAAGATAAGGCCTCCAGAATTGGACACAATACTCCATGTGAGGCCTCACCAGGGACCTGTACAGCGGCATAATTACCTCCCTTTTTCTACTGGTTATTCTCCTCCCTAAGCAACCCAAGATGCCGCTGGCCTTTTGTCTTTTCACATTGCTTGCCAACCTTCAGGTCATCTGCAATGATTACCACAAGATCACAGACATGTTTTGTTACCACCAGCTGTACCCCATTTAGAAAGTAATTTTCCCTAGGTTGTGTTTTCCTAGGTGTATAACCTTACATTTTTTTAGCGTTGAATTTCAACTGCCAATTCCCAGATCATTCTTCCGATTTCCTAGGATCTGACTCCATCTTTTGAGTCCCTTCAGCTGAGTCCACCCTATTGCAAATCTTTGTGTCATCTGAAAGTAGGCACACCTTCCCATTTAGGTCATCAGCTATATTGCTGATGAATACATTGAAAAGTATTGGTCCCAGCACTGAACCCTGTGGAACACCACTTGTAACTCTACCCTCCTCTGATAGTGTGCCATTTACCAGTACCTTCTGGGTACTCCCATTGAGCCAGTTTTGGATCCAGTTTACAATTTTTGGCCCAATGCCCGTGTGCTCCAGCTTGTTTATTAGCCTCCTGTGTGGAATGAAGTCGAAAGCCTTGCTGAAGTCTAGGTACACCACGTCTACTGCACCCCCATTGTCAAATGTTTTTGTGACCCAATCAAAGTATTCGATCAGGTTAGTCTGGCAGGAATTTCCTGCCATAAAGTCATGTTGCTTTGGGTCCAGCTGTCCACTGTCTTATAAGAATGTCACCATCCTCCCCTTTAGTAGGGATTCCATCAGCTTCCTACCACCGGGTGGAGGTTGACTGGGCGATAGTTTCCTGCTTCTTCCCTACTGCTACTTTTGTGTAAGGGTACTACTGTAGCCCTTTTCCAGTCTTCAGGGACCTCTGTTTCCAGCGATTTGTTGAGCTCTGCCAGTGAGGCTGCTACTTCCTTCCCAAGCTCCGTAGTATTCTTGATGAGGTTGAGGAGTAATAAACTACTGTGATGGAGGGCTTCATTGCAGACCTTGTTTATATCACAGAAACTTGGTTGGGAGACAGTGCTGGGCCAGTCTTGGAGGCATCTGTCTCAGCCAGGTACTCGTGCATTGTCCAAGGCAGGGCACAGAGGGGCAGGTTTGTCATTTGTTTTTTTTCCATATTCTGTTTGTGTGCCTGGGGCCACAACAAGGAATCCTCCCTTCTGCTGACTGGCAACTACCTCTTCCACTGTCCCACGCCTCCCCAGTCGCTGGTAGAGGCACTCCAGTCCCCCCATGGTGGGGTCAGGAGAGGAAGGTCCAACCTGCCCTCCTCCAAAGAAACACCTTATCCAGTTCCTCGCGCTGGGCTTCCTGGTGATTGGAGGGTGGAGATGTGGCCAGTGGGTGTCATCGCCCTTGCTGGGCTTGTCTTTTTCCTCAGATTTTCCCCATTTTTCCCTTAACTCCCTGGGCAATGGCAGCATGGTTACAGACACGATTCATACCAGATCAAGTGGTCCCTTCTCCGCCACTCTGGCCTAGTGCCTGGTCCCCACCTGCATGGCACTACCACCGAGTCTCCACTCAGTAGCAGCCAAGCACTGGGAAGACCAACCTTCCCTGTCTGGGAGAGTAGAGCTGCCTGTCAGCCACTTGATCCTACTCTCTCTCCCTACCTCGGGCTGACCCCCATCAACCCACACTTATTTTTTGAACATGGGTCACCAGCATGGGTAGGTGCTAAGCACCTCAGCCCTCTTGCCACTGGGCTGGCTGCTGCCATTTGTTTTAAAGCCACCTTGGGACGCATGGCATGCCCCATGGGAATAACTAAGTAGTTTGAATGCATAGTGTTATTGAGTGGGCCAGGTGCAGGTTGCAGGATCGTTTTCATGTATTAGCCTCAGGGGCACAGGAACTGTTGGACGCCGTCATTGTCCTTGTGTGGGAGTCTCTAAGATTGATTGTTCTTGGAGACTTCAGTGCCTGGATCAGTGATAGAGTTTTGCAGTTTGGTTAGCAGGTCCTCCATCAGATGACCTTGTGTTGCCTGTCTGAGTAGTAGCCACTGGTGCCACCAGCATGCGCCATACTCTGCACCAGGTCTTGTCAGTTCTCATAGGTCAGATCATGGTTGATCTGGTCACTTTGTCGATCATCATGCAGTGATGTTCCTATGTGCCCCCGCCACCACCACCACCATGGAGTTGGTCTGATACCACCCAAAATGAGTTCTGGAGCCTTGCAAACTCTTGACAGTATTGGACCTACCGAGCATGATGGCAGCATGCTGGTGGATTGTAGAAGGCTGTGGAGGGCTCTTATCTGCCCTCCACTCCTGGCACCATGTAATGTTCATCCCTGACATCCCACTGCAGCTTCCGATTGTACTGTGAGGAACTGAGGCTGTTGCAGAGTAAGTGATGGAGGTTGGAGTATTCTTGGCAGAGATCCTGCTTGCTGCAGGACAAATTGGTACTGACAACCCATTACGGTGAGTATCAGCAGGTAATCACCAGCATAAGGGCCTTTAAGGAATCTTGCAACTATTTTCGCTAATTAATCACTCACGGTATTCTTCCGTCAATTAAATTACCATTTCCTTGTGATCTTATCCACTGTAGAAATTGTATATTTTTATTGTGTATTATTTGTATATTGTACATACGTATTCTCTTGTGTTCTAATGTATAGCATGTGTAGTCTGTAACCTAACTGCAGCATTGTATCTCTTGCCTTGTGTGCCTTGTATCATATTTCCTGTTCTTGCCTTGTATTTGTACCAGAACCTAACCCACGTTCACTTTGTAAATGAGTTGTCACAATGGTGTTTCGCTTGGATAAATAAAGATTGATTGATTGAATAAGACTGAGTTCCTGTCAAGGGTGATTGCTGAGGGAACAACTGACCAGCTCAACACCATAGAAAGGCTGTTAAATTTTCCCCGTTTGTGGTTCTAGAGAAGGTTTGCAGCTGAAAAATGCAATAAGCTTAATCAATTCTTTCTTGACAAGATGTCCTCTGTATGGGTCAGGATTTCTTCAGGTGGCCTGTTGTGGTCTTGCAGTACCAGTCCTAGGATGGATCCAGGTGATTAGCCTTCTTGGGGGAGTTTTCTCCAGTTTTGGATGAAGGGTTGCTCCAGTGATCTCAGGACTGTGCCTCACCTACTGTTTATTGGATATAGGGCCTACCTGACTGCTTATTGGCTGCAGGGAGACCCTAGGTACAATTTTTCAGAGATTGTCAGGTCATCTTTGGGAAGGGGTTTTCCTTACTGAACTGAAAAGTGCAATGGTGAAGCCCCTCTTAAACCATCTTTGGATCTGTATGTTCTTCTGAATTACAGACCTGTCTTAAACCGTCCCCTTTTCTGGGAAAGGTGATAGAAAAGGTGACAATTCAACTGGAGACTCATCTGGAAAGGTACAACATCTGAAACTTCTCCAGTCAGGATCTGCTTTTGTCAGAGCACAGAGTCTGCATTTGTCAAGGTGCTGTATGATCTCCTTACCATGAGGAACAGAAGGCATCTGTCCATTCTGGCCTTCTGGCTTTGTCATTGGCGCTTGACATGGTCGAGCATGGGTACTCATGGAATGCCTGAGGCACTATGTGAGACTCACCAGCACTGTGTTGGGCTGGTTTGAATCCTACCTTACAGGAAGAATGCAACAGGGTTTTCCAGATGGCTGTCTTCGACTGCGTGTGTCTCAAGGTTCGATCCTGGCCCTGTGTTGTTCACCATGTACATGCTTGCCATTAGGTGAAAGATGGTACCCAGCCACACTTGTCATGTTCACTGGACATTATAGACCTGGGCATTGTGCTGTGTCATTGTTTTTTTTTGCATTATTTATTTATCCCCCTTCGAGCCCCGGAGCTGCCTCTCCTTTGGGCTGCCATGGTCCCAGACATTCCCCCTACTATCCCCCTTCCAACCAACTACCTCACATCTGCAGCCTTCCACAGGGTAGCCCGGTATAACCCTTCACCGGATGGCTCCCCATTCCTCCGAGGGGGAAGGCACCGGCGGGAGGAACCAGCACACTATTTCTCTCGGCCCCGGGAGCTGCTGAGGTATTCTGTGGCTCTCAGGGAGTCTTCGGAGGTGCCTGGGACTGGCAGCCATCATCCGGCTAACTTCCGGAACGGTTTTTCCGCTTTTCTTGTTCCCACTTTGCGTCGCTTGCAGTGCCTCTAATCTCCAGTGGGGCCGCCATGAGCGAGGACAGTCCCTAACCCACCTCAGGATAGGAGAGCAGTCCATCGGACGCCGATCCTATCCTCCCTGCCAACCCCGATGACCTGAGTCCGTCCTCGAACCGGGTCGCGGCGGGTCGAGGTGGCATGCGCCAGCGCCAACCCTTATGCCACCGCCGTCGGCGTATTATTGTTTAAAAGAGATGAACAACTGGATGGCCTCCAACTAGTTAAGTCTTAACCCAAGTAAGAAAGAAGTGATGATTGTCGAACCTGGTTCCTGTAGGACAGCAATCACAAGGAGTGATGCCTGGTTACCATCTCTTAATGGTGTCACCCTTAGAGCTGTGAATGCCGCGAAAAATCTGGGAGTCGCTATGGATTGCAGGTTGGCACTTTAACATCAGCTGTTGGCAGTCTTCTGTAGTGGCTGTTTCCATTTTTGAAATATTATCCAGCGTAAACTGTATCTGGTGCCTGCTGACCTGGTTATGATAGTCCATACCTTCTTCACTTTTCGGCAGGATTACTGTAACACTTGGTACCTACGGTTATGTGTGAATCTGATGCATCACCTGCAGCTGGTGCAGAATGTGGGTGCCTGATTGATATCTGGTACTTCTCTGAGAGATTGTATCACCCCAATCTGAACTGACTGCCTGTTTGGTGAGGCATCATCTTCAGGATAGGCTTCTTGGTGTAAGGTACCCTACATGGTTTGAGTTTTAGCTACCTGAAGCATCTCCTGACCCCCACATACCTCTGTGTGCCCAGTCCACTCCACTGATGCTGGCCTGCTAATGGTTCTCACGGTCAAGGCTTGAGTTGTCAGAGGACAGGACATTTGTGTTGGCTGCACCACTACTGTGGAATTCTCTGCCATGTTCCATTTGATCTACCAGCAGAGTGAAACCTTTAAAGGGGCCCTAAAGTTCCATCTGGTCATGTTGGTAAACTGCCTGATCTGATTTACGTTTATGAACTTGGTGCTCTGGAACCACTTATTCATGTATTTATCTATTGATTTGTTTACTTTTTTTGTTGTTGTTGTTTTTATGTTCTATGATTTGTACGGTGCCCTGATTCTCCAGGAAAGGGCGTCTAAAAATAAAATTGCCTTGATTTTACCTAAAGCCATGTTAAAATGGAGTGAAAACATTCTCCTGATCAACAAATACTTGCTTGGACCAAGGGGATAGGCCTATAATTTTTAACCAGCGCCCTTTCTCCAGATCAGAAAAATGGGTACTACGGTCACCTGCTTTTAAAGTCCAGGGAGTACACCAGTATGAAGAGAGACAGAGGTCAGGTAGAAGTCTTAGTGGATATGCTGTAAGATCTGTAACCAAAGAAAATAATCTGATATCTGCATTATGTTCACCATCATTACCATTTCATGTCAACACAAGTCCATATCCTGTTTCCCTGGTAGTGTAGTGCTACCACCCCCATTTGCCAGTCAGATCACTCTAAATACCGCCTAAGCCCATATTCCTGGCAGTCTAGTGAACCCCTGACCCCCGGTCTCATCAGTGTAATTACTGTATGTCCACTTCCTATTTCCCTGATAGTCTAGTGGACCACTCACCCCCACCTGATCGCTATACCACCCCCCCTTGCTGCTGTACCTACTCAGCATACCTCCACCCCAACCTCTCATTGGCACGCCACTTGTCCCATAAGGCAAGAACTGTCAGCTGCCGCCACCCTTGAGGTGACGACTCAGCACAACCCTCCTCTTAGCCACCTCTACCGCTACCATCTGAGTGACTGGGAGGAGCATGCCTGCTGAGAAACATTTACTGATGTTAAAAAACAACTGAAATGTTCATAAATATGTTGTTCAGTTTGTGTATTCTGAATCTGAGACCTGGCCATGTGTATACAAACCAGAAAATGTTGTTTTGTGATGTACAGTTTTCATTTTATTGCTATAATCTTGTTTGAGCTTTTAAAATGTGTAGAATAGTAAACTGCTGTGTTGATTACTGTGTATTCTTGTTATTTAGGAGCACTGTCACAGCTGTGGGAATAAACTTCAGACGAGGCAAATTTACAGGTTTAAAACACACCGTGGTGTGATATTTATTTGTCGTAAAGTTAGAAAATAAATGAAAACAAAAATTACAAAGAAAATCACTACTCAACATCAGTAGTTTCTCCCATAATACAGTCCTAGATCTTAGAACTCCTAAGACCCTTCTTATCTGCATTCAACAGCTTGCCTACAGGAGCACCTCTCTCCTTCACTCTCAAGGCTGAACTCAATTGAAGAGAACTCAGTGAAGAGGTTTTTCTGTCTTTTGGTAGGGTCACCTGACTGAGCCAATTCTATTTACATGTCTGGAGATGTTTCAAAACCAAGGAGGTTTTTGTTTCAGAGGACTTCCTGGTTCAGTTAAAGGTACAGTGTATATCTCCACAGATACTGACTCTCGATAGCGCTGATCCACAGTGACTAAGCACTACCGCATTCTTTTGTTCAGCCTCATACATAGAACCTTGTACAGTAACAGGTTTATAGTGTGAATTTATGAAAAATACCTTAAGGATTTCTTATAATTGTACTAATCATGAAATTATTGTTTCATATGGCTTCTGAATCCTTTTTATTTAAAAAGGCTTTATTAACTGCATTTATTCCTATTTAAAATAGCCTTCATGTTTTTTGTACGCAGAATGCACTTATACACTTTACACAGCACCTTCCGGGTGTTTGGCATCATTCCATGGACTGAATGGATGGGAATTAAAAGAGAGAACTAGTAGGAAGTTTAGTAGGGATAGTAAAGAGCTACGGTAGGTGGCCAACCTAGGGTAGGAGGAAAAAAGAAGAAAAACAAAGAGAAAAGCATTAACTGTTGCACAACAGAAGTTTTGGTAGCTAGGAAATTAGATAAAAGGGGTCCATCAGTCGCAGCTGAGGGGTAGCCTAACTCCACCATAAGCACCGTCTGCTGCAAACATGTACTTTGTACATAAACCGAATATATTGTTTAACTGTTGTTTTGCTGTGAAATTGTGAGTTATATACCTAATTTGTTGCTACTTTACTATTGTAGAAAAAGTAATTTGCTTTTACTATAATGCATCTTGTTTTTAATTGTCTAATGCATCATGTTGCGCATGCTAGCATTAAAAGCACTGAAACACTGATAGGTGCCCATCCAAAGGCCCCACGACTTCTCTACAACATTTCCACAAACAAATGGAGTAGACCTCTGTCCATTTTTGCCAAAATGTTTGCAGTTTTTCAGTGACCCTGTTTCATTTTTACAGGCAAAACTAAAATAAAGCACCTGCTGTTTTGTCCTTTATATCTTTTGAAAACTTGGTTGCGCAGCCATATTCCCATGCGGTCTAGGAGTTGGCTTCTTTGGCAGTCCGATGACCCTTCCCCATCCTTTGTTATTCTTCAGTACTTCACTGTCTTGTTTCTTATGCTCTGTTTTTTTCTGTGTTTCTTTTCAGTTTTTCTTCCTCTTTCCTATCTGCTGCAGTATATAATGGACCTCACATGAAATCGGACTTAAAGGACCTGTAATCGCACACTTAGGGAGTTGTTAAATGAATGTGAGCTGCTCCTCAGTCTCTGAAAAGAAGCCATTGTTTTCCTAAAACTGAGGAGTTTGTTTAAAAAATAAATTTACTTTGAAGGCAGTAAGTGGTTAATGTTTACAAACCTGAGTTAGAATTGTGGGGTTTTTTTTGCTTGTTTGTTTCAAACAACATGAAGTCTTGCTATATTATGACATATGCAGTGAGTCCCAACCTTCGAACTGCTCCGGAGGTGAAAGAGTTAACTTTCCATGCCAGGCATGGAACTTTGAGTGCGAGCTCGGTTGAAAACTCTGTCTGTTGTTAATCAAACTCAAACTGTAAGATTCTTTACTCCACCTCACTGAACAGTCGCTCCGGAGATTTCTCCTTCTGCTCGGTTCATTTTGTCGGTTAAAGTATTATTTTATCGGTTTTTTGACCGAAATTAAACCGCAACCGGTCGGTTCAAGCTCTGTCTGTGGTATCGTAAGTTATAGATAGGCTTACATTTATATTTTTCTGTGTGGAACTTGTAAACGCTTTTCGGTTCGGTTTGAACCGATCAGGTTACTTTCAAAAACTTCTAGTCCTTTTTTAGAGTGTGGTTCCCGGTTCTTATTGGTTCTAAAAAAAACGGATTTCGTTACGGTTTTTTCCACGACCCGTGACACGGTTGGGAACCGATAAGAGAGTCTTGCTTGGCGAATTGCCATAAACGGGCAAGTTTGGTTAGGCTGGCACTATGTCTGAGAAACCCAAAAGAAAAACCGGGCCCACTGGGTTTCAGCACTGTGGTGTTTGTGGGGAAGCCTTTGCTAAGGCTGACCCACACACCACCTGTGTGTATTGTCTGGGGTTTGACCACCTCAATGCAGACTGCCAGATTTGTAAGAATTTCCCTGCTGCCACCATAGAAAAGAGAGTTGGTAGGCTCAGGGAAAAGGAGGCCAAAAAGTCCGCTGACCCGGATGGCCAGCCCGGTTCGGTCCCAACCGAACCGGAGGGAGTGCCCTCTGACCAGGGCGATACTTCCTCGGGCAAACGAAGAGCCAGCTCTGAGGAGCCGGTTCCAACTAAAAGGACTAGAAAGTCAGCTAGTGTGGAGCCAAAAGTTCTCTCCAACTGCTGAGGAAATAGCTAAAGCAATTCAAATTGTCCAGTCACTTTCCCCGGTTCCGACCGAACTGACACCATCAGGGAAGCGGTCGGTTCGGCCGGTTCCACCGGTTCAAGATTATGGTTTTGAGGATTTTTATGAACCGGAGGAAGAGGAAGAGGATTATGAGGAGAGTGAATGTGATTTTGAAAGTCTGGATGTGCCCATTGAACCGGACATCTCTCCAGACAGACCGTCAGGGGTTTCTCTTCCCAGGCTTTCTGAGTCCCCTTCTCATTTTATGTTCTATAAAAAAGTTGCTGAAACTCTTCAGCTCCCTGTTGAGGAAGCTGTTGATGACCAAGAGGAGCCTGATTATGTGGAAATGATGGATATTCCAGAGTCTAGGATACTGTCTATTCCTTTGCATAAATCTTTTCGGAAACAGACAGTAAAAATTCTAAAAACTCCTCACACTATACCTCCTGTTGATAAAAGGATGGACAAGAGGTATACATTATCAGGCTCTGATACGGAGTTCCTCACACAGCAATGCAGCCATGTGGGGGTAGTGCAGGCTGCAGCCTGTGACAAGGCACATATTCCTCTAGCTTCGCACCCCCCTGAAAAGGACTCCAGGAAAGTTGATGCCATGGCAAAGAAACAGTACATGGCAGCATCTTTGGGACTCAGACAGGCAAATTTTATGGCTTATGCTGCTAGGTACCAGAAATCCAGATGGGATATTGTGCTGGCTCTAGCAAGACAGACCCCTGACCAGCTTGCCAGGGAGCTGGAACAGGTGGCTGCAGATGGTATTGAGGCATCCAAGGTGCAATTTCATGCTGCAGTAGGCTCTAATGATGTGTCATCAAGGGTCATGGCTACATCTGTGGCACTTCGCAGAATGGCTTGGCTCAGATGTAATACCCTGTCACAGGATACCCAGTCTAAGGCCGTGGATTTTCCTGTTGTGGGAAATTCTCTGTTTGGGGAGCAGATAGAGAATTACATGAAGAAAATGGATGAATATAGGACCACCTATAGGAGTGCACAGGCCAAGGAAAAGCAGGCCACTCCTCAAAGGCAGCATCCCAGGGGCAGGGGCAGGCCTTTTCATAGGCCTTTTTACCAAGTCCAGGCCTCCTCTTCTGCTTATGCCCAGAGGGGTTCTTTGAGGAGAGGCAGGCGAGGTGCAAGCAAGCCTGCTTCCACCCCTCAGCCCAAAGCCCCTGCCAAGCAGGCACCCTGATGGGGTAGCCAGGGCGATTCTCCTCTACCTGTAGGGCAGGCTGGCTTACTTTGTCCAGGACTGGAAGTCTCTAACATCAGACAAGTGGGTCCTGGAAGTAGTAAGCCAGGGACTGGTTCTCAGCTTCAAAAAATTTCCAAAGATGAGAGCCAGGTCCTTTCCACCTGCACATCGATCGGAGGCACTTGCCCTGGGAAACAGAAGTTTCTACCCTCCTAGCTCTCAGAGCTGTGGAAAGGGTTCCACCCCTACACCAGGGCAAAGGGTTGTACTCCAGGTACTTCCTTACCCCAAAAAAGACAGGAGAATGGCGGCCCATCCTGGATCTCAGATATCTAAACAAGCACCTTTTAAAACCAAAATTCAAAATGGTGACTCTGGGAATTATTTTACCCTCTCTAAGGCCAGGGGATTGGCTAGTGTCCCTGGACCTCAAGGATGCCTACTTCCATGTTCTTATCAGAAGCTCCCATCGAAAGTACCTCAGATTCGAACTGCCTCAGGCCATTACCAGTTCAGAGCAATGCCCTTCGGCCTCACCTCTGCCCCAAGGGTATTCACAAAATGCCTGGCAGTAGCAGTTGCCCACTTAAGAAGGCAAAGGATTGCCATTTTTTCCTTACCTGGACGACTGGCTCATAGTAGGCCAGTCTCCAGAACAAGTCAAACTACACCTTCAGGTAACTCAGCAACTGCTCACATCTCTAGGTTTCCTTCTCAATCTTCCAAAGTCAGTTCTAGAGCCTGTCCAGCTTCTCACCTTCATAGGTGCAGAACTGAACACAAAAGAGGCCAGAGCCTTCCTTCCTCTGGAAAGAGCAAGGACCTTGGTCTCTCTGGCCTCCTCCTTCACCCTGCAGGTCTCTCGACCAGCAAGGCATTTTCTGCAGCTCCTGGGGCACATGGCTGCTTCTACAGCAGTTGTGCAGGGAGCAAGATTTCAGATGAGGGACATCCAGTTCCATTTGAGAGCCTTTTGGTCTCAAAGGAGAGACCCTCTGACCAAATTGATCCCAGTGACTCGAACCCTAATCCAAGCCCTTCAGTGGTGGCAGAACTAGAGCAATCTGAGACAGGGGGACCCCTTCACCCCTCAGTCTCACTCCTTAATCCTTACTACAGATGCATCCCTCTTGGGGTGGGGAGCTCACATGGACGATCTCACTACCCAGGGATTGTGGTCCCCTCAGGAATCTCTGCTCCACATCAATCTGTTGGAACTCAGAGCAGTTTTTCTAGCACTTCAAGTTTTTTCCACCTCTGTTCAGAACAAAGTTGTACAGATCAGAACAGACAACACCACTACAATGTGGTACATCAACAAGCAAGGAGGCACTCGGTCCTACGGCCTTGTGCACCGAGCAATGAATTGGTGGTCTCTGGGTATTCCTGAACACCTCCTTACAGCAGTTCACCTCCCAGGCAAGGACAATGTCCTGGCAGATGCTCTCAGCAGGATTTCCTACCATCACAATGGTCACTGGATCCCCTAGTATTGGAGGTAGTATTTGCCAGATGGGGCATTCCATAGATAGATCTTTTGCAGCCCCAGACAATCACCAACTTCCCTTTTTGTTGCAGGCCCCCAGTGTTGGGCTCAGTCCCTCTGGATGCCTTCCTTCTCAGTTGGGAAGGGAAGTTTCTCTATGCTTCCCCCCACTTCCCTCTTTTGTTCAAGGTGCTAGTCAAAATCAGATCTCAACCCTGCAAGATGATCCTGATTGCTCCAGATTGGGCCAGACAGCCCTGGTACCCACTTCTTATGTCCTTAGCAGTCCACCTTCCCCTGTGTCTTCCCAGGAATCACAACCTGTTAACCTGTGCTCAGGGGAGGGTTTGGTACCCGAATCTCAAATCTCAAGGCCTGGCTCTTGAAGAGTTAGAGTTTGCTGACCTACACCTCTCCCAAGGTGTATTGATATATTGAAGGCTTCTAGAAGCCTTCCACCAGGGTTCTTTTATAATTCCAAATGGAAGAGATTTTCCATTTGGTGCTCTGCTAGCATATTTCTCAGAATCTGCTGACTTACCCACAGTCCTGGATTATATGGTGCATTTGAATACTTTGGGGCTGAGGCCAGCTACCTAAAAGTGCCCTGGCAGCCGTGTCTGCTTTCTTATCAACAGGTAAACCCTCTTCTCTTTTCGGCTCATCCTGTATTCTCCAAGTTTTCAAGGGTTGCTTCACACCAACCCTCCTTTCAGGGACCCTGCCCCTGCCTGAGATCTTATATTTTGCATTGCTCAGCTTATGCAACCTTTTGAGCCCTTGTCTTCAGCAGAGCTTTGGTACTTGACTTGGAAAACTGTGTTTTTGTTAGCCATCACTTCTGCCAGACGCGTGAGGTGAATTACAAGCATTGTCAGTGGAACCTGATTTTGTCTCCTTTCATAGAGATAAGGTGGTCCTCAGGACTAACAGAAAGTTCTTGCCTAAGGTGGTTTCAGACTTCCACCTTAATCAATCTGTGTCTCTTCCTGTGTTCTTCACTGACCATTCCTCCTCTGGCGAGAGGAGATTGCACAGTTTAGATGTCAAAAGAGCCCTTAGTTACTACATTGAACGTACCAAGGGTCACAGGTTTGACTCCCTCCAACTGTTCCTCACTTATGGTGAGGCTGGTAAAGGGAAACCTGCCACTAAAAGATCCATTGCCAGGTGGATTGTCTCTTGTATCCAATTTTGCTATGAAAAATTGGGTAAGGTTCCTCCCTCAGGCCTGAGGGCTCACTCTACCAGAGGTACAGCTGTGTCTCTGGCTGCTGCCAGGGACATCCCTATTCTAGAGATATGTCAAGCAGCTACCTGGAAAACAGTTCACACTTTTACCAAGCATTACTCCCTGGACATCCAGGCTAGGAGTGATGCTCGGTTTGGCACAGCTGTGCTTCAGAGCTTATTTCCGAAGTAGGTTCTGTCCCTCCTCCATGGAGGTACTGCTGTGTAGTCTGCATATGTCATAATATAGCAAGACTTCATGTTGTTTGAAGAAAAAATTACTCACCTTAGTAATGTTGTTTCTTCTAATGGAGTCTTGCTATATTATGACCTCCCGCCTGCCCCTCTCAGAACCTCTACTTTTGGGATGTGGGTGGGCAGTGCAGTGTTGGCACTTAGTAGATGCCCAACTTATTTTTCACCCCTCCTTTTTGGGGTGTTTGGGTGTTATGTTTTAAATTTCTTGGATCCCCTGACTTGAGTCTTTGTTTTGGGACCAAGAAAAATGTGTTCTTATATTTAGTAGCCAGTTGGCTAGTGTAGGTTTACGGCTTCCACACAGAACCTTAGTGAGTTTTGCTCATAAAGATCTGACAGTTTGAGTTTGATTAACAACAGACTGAGTTTTCAACCGAGCTCGAGCTCAAAGTTCCATGCCTGGCATGGAAAGTTAACTCTTTCACCTCCGGAGCAGTTCGAAGGTTGGGACTCAGTGCATATGTCATAATATAGCAAGACTCCATTAGAAGAAACAACATTACTAAGCTGAGTAATTTTTTCTTATGTTAGGAAGCTCAGGAAGGACAGCTGGTTGAGTGGTGTGGTATGGTATGCTGAGAATAAAAGGTCACAGGGAGGTAGGATCTAAAATAATATAGCGATAGAAAGGCTGCAGTAAGGTGGGCTCTCATACACTCTGAACTCTCTGAAAAGATGAAGCAGACAGCCTAAGAAGCTGAGAGCAGAAAGAACTAACCTAGTCAAGCAAGTTAATCTGAAGCTGTACAATATGACTTCTTACTGCTTAGAAAATGAGTCTACAATTTTGATACAAGCAAGAACTTTCAGAACAGATACAGAGTGCACAAGACTGCTGAACTTTCTGTTTAACTTATGTATAGCAACTGCCAAATCAGTCTTCCAAATCTGTTTACCATTCTGATGCCATCTGATAGTTTATATTTTAATTTTTATTGTGTTGCACCTTGTACTTCCTGACTCACTCCTCTACCATACCCTGCTAATAAACAGTGAATCCAAAGCACAAGTGTTTTTTAGCTCATTAGACCCCCCCAAGACAAAATTATGTTTTGAGTATAGTGCACTTTTCTGTCATTTATATTGTTTAAAGGGAAACGTCCACCATAATCGGGCCCCAGCTCAGTGTGAGCAAGCCTGATTAGCATTTCATAAAGAAATCATTTTTTAGTTGCAGTGTATTTACTAATTTAGTTGTTATCTGGTTGATCCTGCCATCCCTCCTCTGACATCTTGACTCCAAGCGCCCCTAGCAACACATTCACAACCTTCTGTGGCTGTCCCAAGAAGGACATATGAGCAGGGGAACAGCCATGGGAGTGTGCATAGATATCTTGTATAGTCAGAGCTAATAATGGCTCCAGTTTGCAAATTAGGTGTCGTGGTGCTATACTAAGACCGGGTATAGACTGCCAAGTCTATACCTTGTCTTAATATAACACCAGGATACGCCAGCTGCAATCCGGCACTATTAATAGCTCCATCTATACAGAACCGCTATGCACATTCCCGGGGGTGCTTCCCGGCTCATACATCATTCTCAGGACAGCCGTGGGAAGTTGTGGTGCACCGCTAGTGGTGCTTTGGAGTCAGAATGCCAGTGGGAGGGACAGCAGGGTCAACCAGCTAAAACTAAAACAAACTGTGAGTAAAAATATATATTACTGTTTGCAAAATGCAAATTGGGCCCTGCCTCACACAGAAGTGGGTCCTGATTACAGGTGAACATTTCCCTTTAATACATTGGAGTAGTCACAAACTGACATATTTACTTTTATTAGGATATTTTTTTTCATTTCCAGCAGTGCAGAAGTTGACTTTTTCCAACTAATGTGCTGGGTAGAAAGGGATTAACTGATAGAATAAATCTGAAATCTTTTTCTAACATAGTCTCCTACTTTTTTTCTTTCTGTATTATTCTTTGGTAACTGGGTAAGGCCCACTAGGCACCAGTGTCTGTTTTTCAGGAGCGACCCGGTAGCAGTGGGGAGGTTAAGTGACTTGCTCAGAGTCGCACAGTATGCAAGTTGAGGTTGTGGGAATCAAACCCAAGTTTACTGGATGTATCAAGCTCATTCACAGCTCGTTTGTGAAAGCTTTTCTTACAAAAGCATCGTTTTGAGGTTGAGGTAGGAAATTTAAGTAAGTTGTGTATTGATGTCTTAATTGATGTCTTAATAATTACATAATTTTGATCAGTGAATTGATGTAGTTTAATTGGTGTGGTATATGGAAGTGATTAGGGTATTATAGAGTAATGCTATCATAATTAATTAGTATGGTATACAAGTTGTAAAACTTACACTTTTCCAATGGAAAACGGTTGACCTCGGGTATTATAGAGAGAGTGATGCATTTACAATGGTGTGTAATACCACTGAAGGTAGAGTGTTTTATTTACTGGTATCAAATACCAAGTAACAAAACAAAAAAACACAAAGCTCCCACACAGTTACCCTTAATTTCTTTTATATAATTGCCAGCTTAAAGAGCTAGTGTACTGCCTGGAAACTGCCTGGAATTAATTGTAACTTTCAGATGTAGTCAGCTGTCACTTATTATTTATTTTATTTATTTAAAAGTTTTACCTGGAAAGACATACTGAGCAGACTACCGCCGATTCCAGATGCGTCCTGGGGTAGAGGGAACGGATAGTACATAAAGTAAACATACAGAAATTATAGAACAGCAAAATTTACATAGGTTACATACAATTGTACAATGTTTTATAATTACAATGATAAATAATCTAGAAGTAGTATGTACAGGAGGCAAGAAACAGAGAGTGAACAGCATAATAGTAGGCAGAATATGTAGAAAAGATAATGGCAAACAAAATTTGATAGTTAAGCATTTGAGTGGACAACATAGATTTGCATTGGGTGGTTGGCCCTTACTTTGTGCACACCAGTTTGACATGGCCCATGCTAGTGCACATCAAGTTGACATGAGCAGCTTATGGGGACTTGCCTTTTTAGAAGGGAGATTTGTTGCCGGAGGAGGACAGCCGATGTCAGCCGCAGAGAGTTCCATAGTTTTGGTAGATGGACTCTAAAAGCCGACTGTCCAGCAGAGGTAGTCATGTGTGGGATTTGTAGTAGATGGGAGTCGAAATTTCTGAGTGAGTATGCTGATGGTTTTTGGGCTGTTAGGGTAGAGGCTAGGTAGGAGGGCAGTAACTGGGTCCAGAATTTGGCTGTGAGTCTGTTGCAGTGGTATAGGCGCCTATTGACGAGGGAGGGTAGGTTAAGGTAACTATAGAGGTCGCAGTGGTGAGTGGAGGGAGGACAATCCAGTGCTAAGCGGCAGAAGGAGTTAAAAAGAGAATCCAGTCTAGCCAGGGTGGATGTAGGGGCAGAACTCTAGACTACGTCCCCATAGTCAAAAATAGAGAGGATCATTTTCTGTAGTATCTCTTCGCGGGCAGGCAGAGGGATGCAGCTGCGGTTCCGGTATAGTGCCCCCAGCCTAGGGTGTAAGTTTTTGTGGGTTGCTTCGATGTGCGTGGAAAAGTCTAGGTGTTGGTCCAGCCAGACCCCTAGGTATCTGAAAGAGGTGCAGACTTCTAGAGGGGTCCCATCAAGTGTTTTGAGAATGGGGAAAGCGGGGAGGCGGGAGAGTCTTTGTCTTGTGCCAAAAGTCACGGAGATCATTTTTTTGGCATTTAGAATAAGTTGATTTCTATGAAACCAGTGCTGGACTTCAGTGAAGTCTTGCTGGATCTTGGATGCAACTTCCAGCGGGGAGGACCTGAGGCGATAGAGGACTGTATCGCTCATGACATGTGAATGTCAGCATGCAGGCAGACTGGATGGAAGGTCATTGAGAAAATGGAGAATAAGATAGGGCCGAGACAGAGCCTTGGGGACACCAATGGAGACAGTGAGGGGATTTGAGGTGGAGGCACCAATTTTACCGATTGGGACCTGCCACCCAGGTATGAGTTGAACCAGTGTGTAGCCGCACTGGAGAGGCCTGCCTTAGAGAGTTTGGACAGAAGGAGGGTATGTGAGACTGTGTCAAACGCCTTGGCTAGGTCGATGAAATGGCAGATGTGATATGGCTTTTATCCATGCCTGTGAGGATGGAATCTGTGAGTCTGAGGAGGGACGTGACAGTAGAGATTTTCTAAAGCAGACTGGTAAGGGGTAAAGAAGGAGGAGGAGTCAAGGAAGGTGGTGAGTTGCGAGAGGACTAGATGTTCCTGGATTTTGGCTAGGGTGGGTAGAAGGGAGATTGGCCGGTAGTTGCCGGGGAGGATGGGTCACCACTTTTCAGGAGGGGATAACTGTGGCATGCTTCCATTTTGAAGGTATAGAGGCAGAGGTGAAAGAGAGGTTGAAAAGAGACGCTAGCGGCATGGCGATTGCAGGTGCAGAAAGGTAGAGCATTTTGGCATCCATGCCTGTGGTGCATCTACCCTTGGAGGGATTTAGGGCAAGCAGGGCTTTGAGTACTTCTGGTGGGGTAACCAGAGAGAAGGAGAAAGCCGGGTGAGGGGTTGGCGTGGGTGGGGATGAGGATGTCGCGTTGTGTGTAGCAGGTGGGGGGTTAGAGTAGTGAGGGGACCCGCTGCTAGTAAACACTGAGTTGAAACCGTGGCAACTGCTAGTGGTTCAGTTATGATGGAGCCTCCCACATCTAGGGCAGGAGTGGGTGGCTGGGGGAGGGGAGAAAAGTGATTTTATAGACCCCCAGAACTTGGCTGGATGGTTTAAATTTTTGGAGGGATGATGTGAAGTAGTGAGCTTTAGCCTGGTGGATAAGCCTGATGCAGGCATTTCTAAGCATTCGATAGTGTAGGTGATCGACGTGCATCCCGATGTCTTATAGGTTTTCCATGCCTGATCTCTGACACGGAGGTGCTCCATGAGGTCAGCAGTGATCCATGGCAGATGAGCCCCTTACTCTAACCTTTCTGGGTGGAGATAGTAGTCCCAGATGGCAAGAAATTTTGACTTAAAGAAGTCAAGGGCATGATCCATGGAAGGGGCCCTGGGGATGGTAGGACTAATCCAAGTTTGCTAAGTCAAGTAGGAGACCATCTAGGTTAAGGGATTTATAAGATCTAATAAGGAGAGTTTTGGAGGGGTGACTTGGCTTTGAATATTTTAATGATTATATATATCATATGGTGATCGCTCAGAGTCCGGAAGGAGGCCTGAGATTATAATCCTGTGGGTGAGAAGTGAGGCCAAGTCGAGCAGGAGTGGTTTTTGCGTTTTGTGGTTTAGCCACGTGGGCTCAGTGATGAGTTTAGTCAGATTTAAACTAGCTACATGGTTTCGGAGTTTGGTGCTAGCACTAGTGAGCCAGTTTAAGTTGAAATCACCTAGGATGTGGAGCTCCCCACCCGAGGTAATGGTTTTTAGGGTGTCTAGGTGAGTTGCTACGGAATTTAAAAGGGAGTCAGGGGAACAATAGGTCCCTGCTATAAAAATAGGGATGGAATGGGGTAAGGAGATTTTTATTACTGAGGAGTCTTTGTTTTCCGGGAAGGCAGGTAGCGAGACAGGTAAGAATTGTACCTGGGAAGATATGTAAATGGCTGTACCACCGCCTCTCTTTGTGCCCGGGCGGTCCTGACGGGTGATGGAGTACCCAGGAAGAGCTACTTCAACATCCGGGTTGTGTGATTTCAGCCAGGTCTTGGTGATAATTAGGAAATCAGGACATAGTGTTTGTACTAGTGTTTGTAGTAGGGGCATTTTTGTAGGAGGCTGTATGTTTAGGTGGGCTATTTTTAGGCCTCTGGGTAGTTGGCCAGTGGGGGGTTTGGCTAGTGCTGGTGGCAGGTCCGGATTTAGCTCAATGTCCCAGTGAGTAGGAGTACTAAAGTTAGTACCAGTTTTAGGTCTCGGCAGTATTTTATAGGCTTGATGTGGGGTAAGGGAGACTGGGGATGCTGTGTGAAAAGCCTGACGGTGTAGTTTCAATATGGCCAGCCCAGTGTGGAAGGATGGGGGGATGATGGATGGGCCAGGAATCCAGGAACAGTATGTCCCCAGGGGGATTGGCCATTTATGGTGGTGGAGCTGTGACTAGGGTGGCAGTAGAATGGGGAGAGGTTTGGGGGGCCAGGCTGTGGATTAGGGTGGAGCATGGGTGGTAGGGATGCAAGTGTTGCAAGGAATGCTATCCCTAGCATTGATTTAAAGGCTATGTGTGGCATGGCGTTTCAAGAGGGGAATTTAATGCAGCAAGAACAAAGAGATTGCTGTAGCGGCCGCTAGTGGTGAGCTCTGATAATCTGCAGATGGAAAAGTAGGCTGATTGGTTAAATCAGTCACCTGATGAATACTGTATAATGGAGTGCTCACCAAGGGTGGTGGTGGGGGCGGGGCAGCTGACGCAAAGCGTCAGCAGGGAAGCAACACTCAACTACTGTATCAGAGCAGCGTGGTCACTTTGCCGTAGTTTGTAGTACCTGGGCACGGTTTCGATGTGTATCCTCGGGGGAAGGCAGCTCCGTGCACCCTCGCGACCACCAACGTCGCTATCTCCATGGGGGCTGCTGAGAAGAAACAAAGACACAGGTATTTATAGGGAGAAAACGTGGACGTTTTGGGGGTTGGGATTGCAGGCAGTCGGTAAAGCTTACTCAGTTTGTGATTTTCTTAGGCTTTTTATTTATTTATTTTTTCCTGTAACTATGCCTCGTGGAATAATTAGTAGCTTTAGTAATTGCAGGCACGGTGAGGAGTTTAAAATAGGTACAGGCTTGGTAAGGTGCGAGGTACACTAGCGATCCTTGAATGCAGCCTTTAAATGGGAGTTTGTACAAGACCCTGCTGCTTAGCCACAAGCACTTATGTTAAGGTTAGAAGAAAGCAATTCAAGTGGCACAGTTACCCCCTTTTTCTTTTTGGATGCAGGACTAAGCAGCGCTCTGGTACCTTGATTTACTCGTTTCAGGGAGCCAGCAGGTAATAACTGTCCAGGGCATGAAAATAGAGCAAGGAATCAGACAAAGGACTCGGGGACATTAGCAATAAAAACGGACACTCCAAGAGCACTCGGAAGCCTTAATTAAACTGGTGCAGGGAGTCAGCAGGTAGTAAGCCAAATGGGACACTCCAAGAAGCACTCAGAGACCTTAAATTAACTAGTACAGGGGGTCGGCAGATAGTAAGCTAATCAGGGCAAAAAGTACAAAGCAAGGAAGCAGGCCAGGGACTCGGGGGACTTTTTCAAAATGGGAGACTCGCGCCAAAATGGTAGCTTGCGCCCAAAGGCTTCATCCCCTACTTATCCCAAGGCAGTATTTAAGAAGTCAGGAACTCTGGACACTTTAAAATTTAAACTTAACGGGGCTTCATTCACAGCTTCTAGGCGCAGAAATATTAATACTGATGCATTAAAGTGATATTTGCGCTAAAGCTTTGTCCCCTGCTGCACTAAGGTCACATATTAAAAGTTCCCTACTGCTTCAAACAGAATGCTGCACTAAGGTCACATATTAAAAGTTCCCTACTGCTTGAAACAGAATCACATTGTAAAGCACAGGTAATGACAGTAATCCAATTAAGGTAACGACTCAGTAGCAGCTAGAAAGGCTCGAAAGTTCCCAGTAATATGCCCCACAAAAACTATCAGCATTCATGTGGGGTCAAAAAAGTCTTTAAGGCAACACTCGACTACTGTATCAGAGCAGCGTGGTCACTTTGCTGTAGTTTGTAGTACCTGGGCACGGTTGCGATGTGTATCCTCGGGGGAAGGCAGCTCCATGCACCCTCGTGACCACCAATGTCGCTATCTCCGTGGGGGCTGCTGGGCACGGTTGAGATGTGTATCCTCGGGGGAGGGCAGCTCCATGCACCCTCGCGACCACCAATGTCACTATCAACGTGGGGGCTGCTGGGCACGGTTGCGATGTGTATCCTCCGGGGAGGGCAGCTCCGTGCACCCTCGCGACCACCAACGTCGCTATCTCCGTGGGGGCTGCTGGGCACGGTTGCAATGTGTATCCTCGGGGGAGGGTAGCTCCGTGCACCCTCACGACCACCAACTTCGCTATCTCCGTAATTTTTTATTTTCTGTTTGCTAATTAGAAGATTTTCCACCTGGCAGTACTGGGGTAGTGTGTGGACCAGTACTCTGTCTGGAGGCTAAAAAATAGTCAGTTCTGTTCCTCCCACTACATCAACACTGAGACCACACTGACTGTGACATCACTAGTAACCAGGGAGAACCATTTCTCACTGCCAGGTTATTCTTTTTCACGTGAAGTAGCAGGGACTGGCTCTTCTTGGTTACTAGAGATGTCACAATTTCCTGCATTTTGATTGGTAACTTGTGAAAGTCACTGCTCAGACTGCAAGGATTGTGGTGCCTTATTGTGTTTGGTCACATTTCTGACGATGTAGTGGGAGGAACTAGGGATGGGCGGACCAATCCGTTAAGACTCAGAGCCCATCAGATCCTGTGATGTCTAGAGAACTCGGTTAGATCAGAACTCTGCTGAGAAGTGTACCGCTCCAGGTTCGCCTCTGTAACAGTGGCTGCACATGGGGAAAAAAGAATCCCCCTCCAATCTCTTCAGACTACCCCTGTACCTCAGAAATGCCCTGATATGGGGTGGGGGGGGGGAGATAATTAACGTTCTCAAGTCGTCTGACCACACTGCCCTGGCTTCCTTGCACATGCCTAAACTACTGCTGCAGAGCATGGGAGCGGCCAGAGGAACAGGCAACAAGTCAGCGGCAACTGACTGAGTGGAAATGGTCCAGAGCATTTGTTTTTAATTAGGGAAACTGCAACATTGGTTTATTGAAGTTGCAGCCACCGTTGATCTGGGTGATTCCGAAGCACCACCAGTTATTTATTTATTTATTAGATTTTTTTGGGGGGCGGGGTTGCGAGTAAGTAGTGGGCAGACTGACTCAGAGTGCGAGCGGGAACTGCATGAGAGGAGGCAGCAGGTGGCCGCAGCAAGCTTTCTGGAGTCTTGACTAGGGAGCAGCACTGATCGTGGCCTGGGATTGCAAATGGGAATGATCATTAGGGGAAGTAAGGTGAGTGGTGTTCCTGGCTTTTGTCTCAAAGACAGTACCATTTTTATTTGTTTTTGTTTTTTTGGGTGAGCAAGTGTTACACTGAGCGCGAGCGGGAAGGGAACCATTACAGAGGAGGGTGCAGTCGGGCTGCTAGCTTTAGTCACAAGGCTGGGCAGCAGTCAGCTGAAAAACCTCTGGTCCCACTTGGATTTGAAGGAGCAGGTGTTACAAACCTTCAAAAGCCCAATTAATCAAACAAGGTGTTGTAAGAAGAAGAAGAAAAAAGATGAAATAACCACTCAATTGCTCTAGTAGTCATAGGGGACATCAGTAGTTTGAAATCACAGCTATCAGCATTTGTGACCGATTTACTTATTTTGCTGTTTATGTCTTGTGGAATGTATTGTTGAGATTGTTGACAGGGAGAAACTGTGTCTGGTGCTTGGCTTACATGAATGGATGGGGAGAAACTGTGTTGGTGCTTTGCTTACATGGATGGAGTAGGGAATAAACAAGTTGTCACCATACTGCTGGAAATTCCAACTTCATGGGTCTGGTTAACCCCCACCCCCACCAAATTGGTATACAGCCTACCATGCTGGAGATCAGTGATGAATATATATATATATATATATATATATATATATATATGCAACATAAATAAATGTAAATAATCATGGACATGGAATGCATTGCAATGATTAAATGTGTGTTATGGTGCTTTTGGTAATCTTTGGCATAAGGTGGGTTTCATATTACATTTGGTTTTGTACCATACAAATGCACCACAGCCTCCTCTCACCACTTGTGCCACATTCTTTGAGGGAACAACACTTGTATTTATGTGGGGGGAGGAGGAAAGCACTCTCAGGTTGCTGGGAGTCAGCCTGGGGAAGAGGATCGAGGGAGGCCAATCCTGTGGCTTGGCAATAGCGCTACCACCCACCACGCCAGTGACCCAGGTTCGGGAGTGGACTTTGTTTGGAGGGGGCTGCTGATTGGGTGAAGAGGATTGAGCATCCCAGGGCCTGCTCTAATCTCGCAGGGAGGGGTGATCTGTCACTCCGCTGTTGACTGACAGCAGGTGAAGCTTAGTTTATACAATAGGTGAAGCGATATGGTATTAGATAAAACACCATATCACCAACGACAGGAAGATAAAAGGAACTGATTCAGGGAACCTGAGCTACCATGAAATAAATGTAGCTATCGTGGAATAAATGGCATTTATCTATATGGTAGCCACCTCACGAGACCAACAAATCAGATCAGTGGCATGAAACACCCCGGGAAATGAGCGCGGGAAGAAGTGAGATGGGGCAGTTTGTGTGACACCGTGTGTGTGGGTGAGAAGTTGGCACCTTGAGGGGGGCCCTTAGTGACTGCTGTGCATGGGGCCCATGGCAATGTAAATCTGGCCCTAAATCTGACATTGCATCAAGTTACTCCTAATAAATAAATAAATAACATTTTGAACACTAAGGCAATAAGGGGGAAAGGACTATGAAGTGAAGCAGACATATGAGAACTGGGGCAGCAGAGAAGAGGCAGAAATGTGACAATTGGGACAGGGTAGAAGGCAGATTGTGAACACTGGGGCAGGGAGGGGCAAAAGGTGAGAACTGGGGTCATGAGAACTAGGGCAGGAGTGGACAGATATCTGTGAGAACTGGGGCAGTGAAGGGGTAGATATGTAAGAAATGGTATAGGGAGGGAGAGGATATGTGAGAACTGGGGAATGGAGGGGCAAATATGGAACAGGGGTAGGAAGGGGCAGTCATGTTGGAGCTGACATACAGAGTGGCAGAAATGTAATGTTTTCAGGCTATACAATTAATTTCCTAAAGGTTCTGATTAAAATCAGAACTAATAAGAACTTATCAGGACTTTGGCCTTTATCCTGATAATAAGGGTCAGGACCTTTTTGGGTCCACCCACCCCTAGAAGGAACAGAGCTGACTTTTCTTTTTAGCCTCCAAACAGTGCTGCTCCACACAACAGCCCAGTGCTGCCAGGTGGAAAATCTTCTAATTAACAAACAGAAAAGACAAAATAGTTCAGATGTAGGAAGTGATAGCTGACTGCATCTGAAAATTACTATTAATTCCAGGTAGTACACTGGCTCTTTAACACAAAATTTAGCAGCATTTACAAAAGAAAGATGCAAAATTCAAGATTGCTGCTGTCGTCAGCTAACTGTGAACAGCTGTTCTTTTTTGCTATTCAGTGTGTTGTAGGCACTGTTCCTCCCAAACCTCGGCATCCGCCACCTCGAACCCCGACCATCTTGAACTTACTTGCGCGACGGTTCAGTCCCAGGCTTGTTTCCTCTGGGTGGGGCTGTCGGTTGGCCCCAGGATCCGCGGACATACAGTCGGGACTGCAGTAGGAATCCCCAACTAGAGGAACCCCCTGGCTTACTCCCCAGGGTGGGACCATGGGACCAGGGCATGCCGGCAAACACTCGTCAATCCTTGCGCTGGCAGGGTTGGGAACATGCAGGACAGAGTGTGGAGCCTCATGGAGGGAGGTGGCAGTATTTTTTTTTTTTTTTTAAGTATGGATCCCTGTGGGCGAGGATGTGCAGTGACATCCCGCGTCTGCCTCACCCCCCCAAGTGACAGCGCCTGCATGATGGTGCCCCCAGCCTCTGCCAGAGGTCCGCTGTGTGCCAGACACTCTACCCCTCTCCCCAGAGAAGGAGAGCACTCCCTAGGATGCTTAGTCCTTCCTCCCCAGCCGGCTCTCCGACATCCCGCATCAGTTTCTGAACCGGGTCATCAGGCTGCAGACTGACCCCTGCCTTGCGCTGGTCATCTGTTTTTTCTTAATAACATTTTTAAGCAGTATACATTTTGCCCTCAATTACACTAAAACAAGTCAGGGCTGTAGAGAAAAACCTTTGCTTGCCCTTTGGTATTGGAACCTACCAGTTTCCCCCAGTTTTGCCATTATGTGGAACACGAACAAAAAGAACCGGTGGCATAAGCAGAGTTCCATGTTCAGGTTTTCCTGAATTTTGTGTTTTTCTTTTTCAGCCAAGGTTGTATACTCCTGGGCCATGACACACAAGGCTCCCACCTGCCCTCTCCCTGTTGCCCTGCACCAGCAACCACCTCACCAGGACCTACCATGTCTTACCCTTGTTCTGTCACAAATTTTCCCCCCGTGCTGAATTCAGGAGAGGGGAGAGGGCCACCCCCCAAATTTCTCCTCCAAATCTGGGTTGGCAGGGTCTTGGTGGTTGCACAGGTGGAGGGCTGGCATGCAGGGCATCATATATGCCTGCCTCACCGGCTTTTTTCCTTATGTTTTTCTCCCCTACCCTAGCTGGGGCTTGAAACATAGAAACATAGAAACATAGAAACATAGAAGTTGACGGCAGATAAGGACCGCAAGGCCCATCCAGTCTGCCCATTTCTTTTTCTACCTTATAAATGTACCATCGGCCTTTGCTCTGTCAGTGACCTATCTATTCATAGTCATTTGTATTGCTCCCTTATGCCTATCCCATGCCTGTTTGAAGCCCTGCACTGTATTCATAGCCACCACTTCTTGTGGTAAGCCATTCCAGCCATCTACCACCCTTTCTGTGAAAAGAATTTCACATTTCCCCTTAATCGGCCTCCCTCTAATCTCCATGCTGTGTCCTCTTGTCCTGCTATTTTTCTTATATTTAAACATGTTAGACTCTTTCACCTTGTTTATGCCCTTAAGGTGTTAAATGTCTCGATCATATCCTCTCTCCCTCCTTTGCTCAAGGGTATACATATTGAGCTCCGTTAATCTGTCCTTATATGTCTTCTGATGCAGTCCCTGCACCATTTTGTTGCCCTTCTCTGGACTGCCTCAATTTGGTTAATGTCCTTGTGAAGGTGTGGCCTCCAATACTGCACGCAGTACTCCAGATGGGGCTAACTAATGTCTTGTACAGAGGGATTATTACCTCCTCTTACGACTTGTGATACTCTACTAATACACCCTAACACCCCTAGCCTTACTTACTGCTTTAGGGTCTGCTTGGATGTATTTTAGGTCATCAGTGATGATGATGCCCAAGTCTCTTTCTTCCTTTGTGACTGCTAGCAACTCCCCTCCCAGCCTATAAGTGGCTTCAGGGTTTCTCTTCCCTATGTGCATGATTTTGCACTTCTTTGCATTAAATCCCAGTTGCCACTCTTCTGACCATTCTGCTAGTTTATCCAGATCTCTTCTCATTCTGCCCACCCCATCTGGATCATCTGATCTGTTGCAGATCTTGGTGTCATCTGCAAACAGACAAGCCTTTCCTCTAGTCCATTCATGCAGGTCACTAATGAAGATGTTGAATAGGACTGGCCCCAGGACTCGATCCTGAGGTACCTCACTTGTGACTTGCATCTCTTCTGACTGTATACCATTATCACCACTCTGTTTTCTGCCAGTCAACCAGTTTGCACCCAGTTGACCAACTCCTGACCCACCCGAGCCTACCTAGCTTATTTATCAATCTTCTATGTGGAACAGTGTCAAAGCTTTGCTGAAGTCAAGGTAGGGTACATCAACTGCTCCCCTTGGTCCACCACTTGGTTACCCAGTCAAAGAAATCTATGAGATTAGTTTGACAGGACCTTCCTTTGTAAACCCATGCTGTCTTGGATCCTGTGCCCTATGGATTCCAGGTGTTGCACTATCCTTTCCTTAAGGAGTGCCTCTATAATCTTGCCCACTACTGAGGTAAGACTGACCGGTCTGTAGTTCCCCACGCTCCTTCCTGCTACCACTCTTGTGAGTGGGATCACATGAGCCCTTCTCCAGTCTTCTGGGACCTCTCCTGTGCTCAGAGACTCACTAAACAATTCTGCTAATGGCTCTGCCAGTTCCTCCTTTAGCTCATAAGTACCCTGGGATGTTATGCCATCAGGTCCCATTGCCTTATCCACCCTGAGCTTAGCAAGCTCTTGTGGGACCCTTTCTTTTGTGAAGGGAGTAGTGCTCCCCTCCTCCTCCTGTGTCCATGATGCTGAGCTGTGGGCCCTGCCCTACCTTCTCTTCAGTAAATACTGAGCAAAAGTATCTATTTAGGATAGATGCCTTTACAGGGTCCTCCTCCTCACATGCCCTTTTCTCCATTAAGCTTAGCAATACCCCTCTGGACTTTTCTCCTTTCACTAATGTATCTATAGAAAGTCTTGTCACCTTCTTTACTGTTCGTGCTAGTGTTTCCTCAGTTTGGGACTTTGCCTGCCTTACTGCCTTACCTGCTTCCCTTAGGGCAGTTTGGTATGCCTCCCTATCTTCATCCCGCTGTGTTCCTTTATATTTTCTGAAGGCCAGCCTTTTGGCTCTGACCTTTTCTGCTACTATATTTGAGAGACCAAGTGGTTTCCTTCTTCTTTTCACTTCCTTTTCTGTCTAACACAATGGGATGTTGCTTCAAGTATTGTATCCTAATGCTTGCCCACTTTGCCTGTACCTCCTCACCTGTGTTTCTTTTGCCAGGGCTAGCTTAACTCTGTTGGCCATCTTATCAAAGTCAGCTCCTCTGAAGTCCCATATTTTGCGGCTTGGAATGATGATTTAGATGTAGTAGCCAAATTGAACCATACCATGTGATGGTCACTGGCCCCCAGGTGACCTTCTACCTGGAGATCTGTGATCCCTTCTTTGTTAGTCAGTACTAGATCTAGGATAGCCCTGTCTCTTGTGGGTTGCTGTACCAGTTGTTTGAGGCCCTCCTGCAGGGAATCCACTATGAGTCTAGTTCTGCAGATGTTCCTGCTGGTATTGACCAATCTGTATCTGGCATGTTGAAGTCTCCCATTATCAGAACCTCCCTTTAGCTGTCATGTTTTGTATATCTTCTAACAGTAATGTGTCTATGTCCTCCCTCTCTGGTCTGGGGGCCTGTAGACAACCCCCAGTTCTTATGGCTGTCCATTACCTGTTTCCAGGGTGACCCACAGTTCTTCTGGCTCCTTATGTGTATTCTGAATTTCTGTGGCTTTGATATTTTCATTAACATACAGTTACCCCTCCCCTTTTGCACCTCGGTCTCTTCTGAACAATACATATCCAGGTACTGAAGTCTCCCAAGTGTGGTTACTGGTAAACCACGTCTCACTAATTGCTACTATGTCCAGTTTAGCCTCTGACATTGTGCCTGCAGGTCTGGGATCTTATTTCCAGGCTGTGAGCATTGTGTACATGATTTTCCATTGGCCAGATTTTGGTGTGTTAGTTGTTGGGTGAAGTTTGGCATTACCCCTGTGCATCGTATGGGAGACAAACCTTTTTCTTACCTGGTGATGCAAATGAATGGCAAACACTGAATTCCTGTTTGACCACTAGCTGAGGGGGAGGGTGTTCTTCCCATTCGCGATGGGGTGCTGCACCCTCTCTCCCATTGCTAGTTTAAATATTCTGCAAAGGCGTCAAACTTCTGCCCCAATGCACTGACTCCTCTTTAGTCAGATGCAGTCCATCAAATTTAAAGAACTTTACTCCCAGAACTGTTGCCAGTTCCTACAAATCTGTGTCCTTTTCCTGGCACCAGTCCTTGAGCCGTGTTTAGCTCCCCTATCTCCCCTTCTCTGACCTTCCGTCCATCTGCTCCCTTCTCCCAGACTGGCAGGATCTCAGAGAAGAGATGCCGGACGAAATAGATGATGAGTTTGTCACCCAGCCTAGTCAGGTGTTCCTTGGTCTCCACAACTGACCCGCTGGCGAGATCATTAGTCCCTATGTGTACTAGGACATCAATGTTTCTCCTGCTTTGTGAACAATTTTAGTAATGCGGTCAGTGTCTCTCCATGCTGATGTACCGAGACATCTGACCATCACCTGATGGAGATGGGTATCAACTCCTCGAATCATGGAGTCTCCTATGATCAGAAGTTTTTTGATTTCCTTTCTGCTTGTTTAGTTTGGTTCCTGATTTGGGTGAGTATTGTTGTGCTAGCTCCTGTGCATCGAGTGTCCTGCTCTGCGTGTCTTCTGCCTCTTTATTTGATTTCAGAGATGAGGCAGATACCTGTTTGTAGTGTTTATATGGTTTTGGAGGTAATGTGTTGGAGAGCGTAGAGTGATGGGCACTGATTTGCTCCTCCTAACCACCTGCCAACCTCCTGGACCAACACCTCTGCGGTCGAGGGGTTTCTGTTGGATGCTGGGGAAATGGTTGATTGTTTCTATAATGTTTTCCTCTTCAATATGAAATTTGAGGCGTGCAATCTTGCCCATGCTGCCGGAGCTGAGACCTAAGATCTCAAAGGCCCAGCATGTAGGACAGTGTCCTAAATCCTGTAAGACTGTCCTTCTGAAAATTGTTCCACAGTACCTGCAGTTAATGAAATCCATTCCAAATAAGTTGCTGGGTTTGTAACCTAGTCAGAGTAATTAGAAGGAAAAAAATGCAAGTAATGGTTTAATTGTGCTTTGTTTAACTTTGTTATAACAAGTTAAATTAATTTCCCTGTAAATGAGATCACCTTGTGAGGCCCCACTGATCGCCCTTCCTGTTCTGCCACAGGAAATGTTACAACTGTGGTACCTATAAAAGGAGTGTAGTGTGGGGTGGTTGGGGATGGGGTGGGTCCTTCCCCTGCCAAAAAGAAGAACCACAGGACGCGAAAGAACAAGGAGGTAGAGCAGAAACAATCAGTCAACAACAAATGCAGTAACCCGAAGCTTATCCTAATGTTAGATAAAACTGTAAAACCTGTAAAAGCACCACCTGTAATACAGTAATTTCAGAAGATATACCCTGTAAGAAACACTTTGCTCCAGAGAAAAATAAAGCAGTAACAGAAGATATACCTTGCAAAGACAATTTGAATCAGAAGATTACAGCAGTAATCTGTTAGCACACACCTGTAGGCACACCTTGTAATAATGCAGAAGAAGGTATACCAGCAACAACAATTTGAATCAGAGAAAAATAAAGCAATGAAATGTTAGCAACAAACAGTAGCAATCCCTGTGGTAAAAAATAAAACACCACCACACAGTAAATCTGTTAGCCAAACTAAGTCTTAATCCTTCTCCTTGCTCTGGTAAGTTTTTCTACTCTGCCTTTCAAGCAGTCTTAGAAGGAAAGAGCTCAGGTGAAGCTAGGTGCCTTGGCCAGCAAACCAAGTCTTCTACCTCAAGATATCAACTAACCTGACTTTTTAACCCTTCTTTCTGTTGTAAATTACTGACAGTTTGCCAGCTCCACCTCCACACACACCTAATCCTTTGGAAGAGCTGTGGGAGGAAAAGCAATTAGCTCCTTCAATGTGAGAAGGAGACTGAAACACCTCTGAGACAACAAACCTTTCAACAAACAAGAATAAAATAAAACCAGTGTCAAACAGTAATTTTGCTTAGCCCAATGATAAAAAGTCACAAAATGTAAGCTCCACCTGTAATACAGTAATTTCAGAGAAGATATACCCTGTAAGAAACACTTTGCTCCAGAGAAAAATAAAGCAGTAACAGAAGATATACCTTGCAAAAGACAATTTGAATCAGAAGATTACAGCAGTAATCTGTTAGCACACACCTGTAGGCACACCTTGTAATAATGCAGAAGAAGGTATACCAGCAACAATAATTTGAATCAGAGAAAAATAAAGCAATGAAATGTTAGCAACAAACAGTAGCAATCCCTGTGAGTAAAAATAAAAACACCACCACACAGTAAATCTGCTTAGCCAAACTAAGTCTTAATCCTCTCCCTTGCTCTGGTAAGTTTTCTACTCTGCCTTTCAAGCAGTCTTAGAAGGAAAGAGCTCAGGTGAAGCTAGGTGCCTTGGCCAGCAAACCAAGTCTTCTACCTCCAAGATATCAACTAACCTGACTTTTTAACCCTTCTTTCTGTTGTAAATTACTGACAGTTTGCCAGCTCCACCCCACATACACACCTAATCCTTGGAAGAGCTGTGGAGGAAAGCAATTAGCTCCTTCAATGTGAGAAGGAGACTGAAACACCTGAGACAACAAACCTTTCAACAAACAAGAATAAAATAAAACCAGTGTCAAACAGTAATTTTGCTTAGCCCAATGATAAAAAGTCACAAAATGTAAGCTCCACCTGTAATACAGTAATTTCAGAGAAGATATACCCTGTAAGAAACACTTTGCTCCAGAGAAAATAAAGCAGTAACAGAAGATATACCTTGCAAAAGACAATTTGAATCAGAAGATTACAGCAGTAATCTGTTAGCACACACCTGTAGGCACCTTGTAATAATGCAGAAGAAGGTATACCAGCAACAACAATTTGAATCAGAGAAAAAATAAAGCAATGAAATGTTAGCAACAAACAGTAGCAATCCCTGTGAGTAAAAAATAAAACACCACCACACAGTAAATCTGCTTAGCCAAACTAAGTCTTAATCCTTCTCCCTTGCTCTGGTAAGTTTTCTACTCTGCCTTTCAAGCAGTCTTAGAAGGAAAGAGCTCAGGTGAAGCTAGGTGCCTTGGCCAGCAAACCAAGTCTTCTACCTCCAAGATATCAACTAACCTGACTTTTTAACCCTTCTTTCTGTTGTAAATTACTGACAGTTTGCCAGCTCCACTCCCCACATACACACCTAATCCTTTGGAAGAGCTGTGGGAGGAAAGCAATTAGCTCCTTCAATGTGAGAAGGAGACTGAAACACCTCTGAGACAACAAACCTTTCAACAAACAAGAATAAAATAAAACCAGTGTCAAACAGTAATTTTGCTTAGCCCAATGATAAAAAGTCACAAAATGTAAGCTCCACCTGTAATACAGTAATTTCAGAGAAGATATACCTGTAAGAAACACTTTGCTCCAGAGAAAATAAAGCAGTAACAGAAGATATACCTTGCAAAAGACAATTTGAATCAGAAGATTACAGCAGTAATCTGTTAGCACACACCTGTAGGCACACCTTGTAATAATGCAGAAGAAGGTATACCAGCAACAACAATTTGAATCAGAGAAAAAATAAAGCAATGAAATGTTAGCAACAAACAGTAGCAATCCCTGTGAGTAAAAAATAAAACACCACCACACGTAGAAATCTGCTTAGCCAAACTAAGTCTTAATCCTTCTCCTTGCTCTGGTAGTTTTTCTACTCTGCCTTTCAAGCAGTCTTAGAAGGAAAGAGCTCAGGTGAAGCTAGGTGCCTTGGCCAGCAAACCAAGTCTTCTACCTCCAAGATATCAACTAACCTGACTTTTAACCCTTCTTCTGTTGTAAATTACTGACAGTTTGCCAGCTCCACTCTACATACACACCTAATCCTTTGGAAGAGCTGTGGGAGGAAAAGCAATTAGCTCCTTCAATGTGAGAAGGAGACTGAAACACCTCTGAGACAACAAACCTTTCAACAAACAAGAATAAAATAAAACCAGTGTCAAACAGTAATTTTGCTTAGCCCAATGATAAAAAGTCACAAAATGTAAGCTCCACCTGTAATACAGTAATTTCAGAGAAGATATACCCTGTAAGAAACACTTTGCTCCAGAGAAAATAAAGCAGTAACAGAAGATATACCTTGCAAAGACAATTTGAATCAGAAGATTACAGCAGTATTCTGTTAGCACACACCTGTAGGCATGCCTTGTAATAATGCAGAAGAAGGTATACCAGCAACAACAATTTGAATCAGAGAAAAAATAAAGCAATGAAATGTTAGCAACAAACAGTAGCAATCCCTGTGAGTAAAAAATAAAAACACCACCACACAGTAAATCTGCTTAGCCAAACTAAGTCTTAATCCTTCTCCATTGCTCTGGTAAGTTTCTCTACTCTGCCTTTCAAGCAGTCTTAGAAGGAAAGAGCCTGGTGAAGCTAGGTGCCTTGGCCAGCAAACCAAGTCTTCTACCTCCAAGATATCAACTAACCTGACTTTTTAACCCTTCTTTCTGTTGTAAATTACTGACAGTTTGCCAGCTCCACCCCCACATACACACCTAATCCTTTGGAAGAGCTGGGAGAAAAGCAATTAGCTCCTTCAATGTGAGAAGGAGACTGAAACACCTCTGAGACAACAAACCTTTCAACAAACAAGAATAAAATAAAACCAGTGTCAAACAGTAATTTTGCTTAGCCCAATGATAAAAAGTCACAAAATGTAGCTCCACCTGTAATACAGTAATTTCAGAGAAGATATACCCTGTAAGAAACACTTTGCTCCAGAGAAAAATAAAGCAGTAACAGAAGATATACCTTGCAAAAGACAATTTGAATCAGAAGATTACAGCAGTAATCTGTTAGCACACACCTGTAGGCACACCTTGTAATAATGCAGAAGAAGGTATACCAGCAACAACAATTTGAATCAGAGAAAAATAAAGCAATGAAATGTTAGCAACAAACAGTAGCAATCCCTGTGAGTAAAAAAATTAAAACACCACCACACAGTAAATCTGCTTAGCCAAACTAAGTCTTAATCCTTCTCCCTTGCTCTGGTAAGTTTTTCTACTCTGCCTTTCAAGCAGTCTTAGAAGGAAAGAGCTCAGGTGAAGCTAGGTGCCTTGGCCAGCAAACCAAGTCTTCTACCTTCTGCCTTGCACTAAATGCCATAGCCCGCTTTCAGCACATGCACATGGAGGCACACATGCTGTGCAGAGTTCCCGCAGCTCCCTCCCCTTGTGCCTCTCCCAGCCGGCACTGCCACTAACCCTCCACCTTGTGGAGCCAGCATGCCCTCCCTCTCTGGGAGTGGGGTGCAGTCCAACGGTCGCTCGATCCTCTTTCCCTGGCCAACCCTCAGCAACCAGATTGTGTTCCTGAACCTGGGTTACAGGCATTGACGTGAGGCAAGGTGCTTGGCACCTCAGCACTTTGTGCCACTGGGCTGGCCATTTTTCTGGATTTTGTGGGAGCGGGCTATGGCATTTAGTGCAAGGCAGTACTGTCTTCCATTACACACACTCCTGTGTGACATAGGTGTATAAGTGAAAACAGAACAGTACTGCTTTCAGGTTGTAATTAATCCTAACCAGTAATATACACATATGTGAGATATATATATATATATAAATTCATCGATACACTTCTGTCTAGACAGACAGATTTATTAATTAGCAAAGACGGTACTGAATATTTTCACCCATTTTCTTCCCTCTGCCATCACCCTTGATCAGACTGGTTCCATATGGGAGGAACATTGCAACAGGGCCGAAAGAAAGATACAGTCTGTCTTATGAACAAACGAACTTGCCAGCAGATAAAGGCTTTGGTCTATCGGAGTCTGCTCTCGATTGTGCAGCTAGCAGCCCTTATACTGTAGCTGCCCTCCCTCCCCCACCCTGTCCCATCCACTTTTGAAGCAGCCCACTGTCTTACAGGATACCACTTCCTTTGGTAGTGCCTTCCACCCTGTCACTACCCTCTCTGTAAAAAAAAAAAAAAAAGTGTCTCCTCTTTTCCCTCCTGAACCTCCCCCCTCCCTTGGAATATCTTAAGGAAGAAAATATATAAACAATGTCCTTTGCCCTTGATTCAAGCAAGGCTTTTCACCTTGTGCATTGGCTTTATCTTTCTGCAGTGTTAACACTTGCAGGACCGTGGACTTGTATATCAGTCCAAAATTCCTATACATTCTAATTCTTTTGGTAGCTTAAGGGTTAAAATGCTGGGGATTAGATGAAACAAGTTTAATTATTATAAAGCAATTTTAAACTCACCTTCATCTTTTTTTAAGAGTGAACTGGGATATTTCTGAACCATTTCAACCTTTTATTAGGGTGAGACGGGTGGCACTATCCCCAACTTTGTTCATTTTGGCATTTGAGTCCTTTTAAAAGAATAAGGACTAATAACAATATTATACTAGGGAATTTTAGAACAGCAGAAGGCCGGGCCCATATAAGCTGTTCCCACTATAAAGTGGAGGCATTCAGGATGGCAACCGAAAAGTGTCTATCTAATTTTACTTTAAAGATACTGAAACTTTCTGCCTCCACTACATCCTGTGGTAACTTATTCCATTCTCTTATTGTTCTGATCTTGAAACTGTTCTTTCTTAGTTTGGTTCTATACTTATCCTCAATCAATTGAAGCTCATGTCCCCTAAGATTATATTTCTGCAACCTATATTTCAGATTCAGCTCTTCCCTTAGTTTTTCATTATATAATATTTTATAAAGTAGCAACAAATCTCCTCTCCTTCTCAATTCTGTAGGCCATGATTGGAGCTTCCGTAACCTTTCCTCATAGGGTATATTTTTTTAATTCTGGAATTAGTTTAGTAAGAGCGGCCTTTCCACCAGAATCTTATCCTTCTGTAGGAATGGACTCCGGCTTACCGAACAGTAGTCCACAGTTGGCCTTATGTATGTTTTATACAGTGGTAATAATATTCTACTGTCAAGAGAAAAATTCTACGGATGCAATGCACCAAGTTCATTGCTGTCTTTGCAATTACCTCATAATGCATCTCACTCTTTAAGCTATTAGAAATATAAACCCCAAGTCTCTTTCCCAGTTGACTCTCTCATTCTACTTCCTGTAAATAATAATCTTGATGGATGTTATTTCTTCCCATGTGTAATAGTTCTACATTTCTCCATACTCACTATCATTCCATTCTTAGTTGCCCAGTCCCCGATGGTTAATAGATCTTGACCAAAACAAGCCTCTCCTCGAAGGTATCCACTACCTCCAATCTTAACATCATCTGCAAACTTACTAATTTTGTTGGAACTACTAATATTTAAATCCCTTATAAAGATGCCAAACAATATGGGGCCCAGAACGGACCCCTGCAGCATCCCAATCATCACCCTCCGCTCACCAGACAGATAACCATTCACTCTTACCACCTGTACTTAATCTGTTAGCCATTTCATAATCCATCTCACTATGTAAGCATTAATCCCAGACAAAGGAGGGCTCTACTGGTGGATTAATGCCCGGGTGGGGGTGGAGTTGGTGCACGAGGCCGCAGGCCAGGTGCTTCCAACCACCCAACGGGCATTAATCCACCAGTAAAGCCTGACACTGGAAGGGATTAATGTGCTTGTAACATGGCACGTGGCAAAGAAGTACTGTAAAACTAGTATCACATACAGAAACAGTTACAGATTCTCCTGATCGCCGATTGATGTGGAGAAAAAATGCTACGCTTTGCTGATTTTCTACTACTAAAGATGTTACGCTGTGCGGGTGCATGTTCCAGGGCTGAGAGACATTCATGTAGTGGTGACACATTTTTAAAACCTGCCCACATAACACTGCTGTCTAAAACATGCACAGCTTCACTTTTTCTGTTCAGTTCTACCCGACACTTTCTATGCATTGCCCCTCATTCTTACATCACCGACATACATCGCACTACTGCATTATGGGAGTGCATCTCTATTCCGCATACTATCTGGCAATACTGCTTTTTTTCTACATGTGCAACACATTTCATGCTACCCGTTTTGTTTCACTCACTCTGCTGGTTGCATGCCTCACAAATAACAAGTACGGCGCCTTCCCTTGTATTCAGTTACATCGGCTGTGCCTCCGAGGCACTTGTTCATCCTGCCAACTCCTTTTTCTAATTCCCGACCGTTCCTACCACTGCTTGCTCGCCCCCGCTGCTGCCGCTGGATATTTCACTATGCTTGCCCCCGACATCACCTCTCTTCTACTTGCTTTCTAGTCCTACCACGTGCACTAGCGAGCGGGCTCTACTGCTGGGTTAATACCCGCTCACTTTTCGTCAGCTGATGCATTCCCACCAATCTGCTTTCTCCATTTGACCATCAAGTTTAGTGCCATGTTATAAGTTGATATTAACACCTTGTTCCACCAACTTAATTATCAATATTCCATGGGGAACCCTGTCAAATGCCCTGGTGAAATCCAGTAGTGCCACATCCATAGCCCTGCCATCATCCAATTTCTCTGCCACATAATCGTAAAAAGTGACTAAATTAGTACCACTTGATCTGTTCTTTATAAATCCATGCTGCATTTTATCATATAATTTGTTTTGTTCCAAATAATTACTTATTTCATCCACTATTATTCCTTCAATTATTTTCCCCACCACCGACATTAGGCTAACTGGTCTATAATTGGCCACATCCATCTTTGATCCCTTTTTAAAAATAGTACCACAGTGCTGCTCTCAATCTCTTGGCACATATCCATCAGACAGTGACCTCCTTCCTCGTCTGCTGTTATTGGAGCAATTTCTTCTGCCACCTCCCTGCATATACTCAGATGTAGCCCATCATACCCTCACGACTTGTCCACTTGAAGTCTTTTATTTTAATCAAAACATTTTCTGAAGTAATTAACCCAGCTAGATCATTACAATATGTGGCAACTGCTTAGCCTGTCCTAACTGATCTTTATTAAACATAGTACAAAATAAATTATTAAATTCTCTAACCATATCTTCAGGCTTTGTTATAAGTTCCCCTTCAACATTAATCGGTCCTACCTGTCTATTATTACTACTTCTGTTATTGACATAGGCAAAAAAAACTTTGGTATTGGCTTTAGAGTTTGCTAGCTTAAGCTCTACTTGTATCTTTGCTTTCCTAATTTCTTTTTTTAAATGACATAGAATGTTCCTATATTTTACCCTGTTCTCATTTGTTTGTTGCTTCTTCATTTTCTTGTACTGTTTCTTTTTTTTCCTAATCAGGCCAACTACAATCCTATTTAACCAAATCATTTTTCCCTCTATTATTATATACCTTTTTTGTTGGAACATATCTCTCCACCAGACTGTCATTTATTTTATGAACAAATTCCAAGATTCCTCCACTGATAATTCTCTTGTTAAATCTACCCAATCAACACTCCTTAGTTCTTTCTTAATTTCTGTATAATTAGTTTTATTATAGAGTATGTGAATTGTATTTCCTCTTATTCTCTTCTTCTGTCTATCCAACTGAAATGTTATTATATCATGGTCACTTGATCCTGGGGGGTTATGTCAATAGTGTTAATATCGCTCACTTATATTTGTTAAAATAACATCACGATATTACTATCTCTAGTTGCCATGTGGACACACTTCTACTCCTACTGCTGCTAACTCATTATATATTTTACTTGCCCTAATATTTATATTTTCACCTTCCCAGTTGATCTCCGGATATTTAGATCCCCATTACTATAATATATTCTCTTTGTGCCATATCCACTATATATTTTATAAATGTATCTGGTGGTCTATAGAAAGTTATTAATTTAATCTTCCTACCCAATATTCCAATAATGTCTAACTCTATCGTTTCTATATTACCATAGTCAGTTTTAACCGCTATCTGATGATGTTCAATATCTTTATATATATGGCCACTCACCCCCCCTTTCTATCCTATCTTTATTTATCAAATGGTACCCCTCTATTTGTTTATTCCAGCTAATGTCCTTGTGCCACCATGTCTCAACCACTCCCATTATGTCGTACTGACCCCTACTCCTTAAAATGTCCAAGTCTGCCATCTTTTTCTTATTAAGACTTCTGGCATTGAGAAACACCATTTTTACCTTATCCTTTTTAGAGAAATACTTAGACTTGTTACTTTTCTTAACAACATTTTGACAATCTATAAAATCCATCATCATCCCTCCTTTCTAGTTTAAATGTTTCTGAATTTCAGCTTTAATTCTATTTCCCAATATCATACTACCCCGAAGGTTCAAATGCAAACCATCTCTACTATACAGATTATGTTTGCCATCAAAAGTATCCCAATGCTGTAGGAAGTGGTAACCGTTCTCCTGGGTCCCCTTCTTAAGCCATGCATTTGTTAATATTATCTTTTTCGGTTTATACATTGAGGCTCTAGGTTCAGGGAGCATCTCGGAAAAGATCACTTCCCCATCTTTCTCTTTCAACTTATTCCCCAATTCAATAAACTCCTGTTGTATTTCTGGTAATTGTTTTCTACTTAAATCATTTATTCCTGCATGCACTACAGCTATTGGTCGCACTCCTGCCTCTTTAAATATATTGTCGACCATTTTACATAAATCTTGCACCTCTGCCCCCAAAAAACTGCTCATCATTGTGTTTTCTTTATCATGTCCGCAAATATATCTGTCAGTGTATTTAATGATTGAATCCCAGGGTTTTAAATAATTGATCAGCAGTTTTTTCTTGGGACAATACTAACTGTACAGAAAGTATTTATATAGGTTTTCTAGAAGTGTTATGTTTGCTGAACACATTGAGGCAAGTCTATGCATTTTCACAATGTTTTAACACTTTTATGAGCAAAATGCTAATCAATTTTAGAGTTAAATAAAACCCTGAATCCCTATTATTATTATCTGCCAATTTCTATTCTTTACTTGAAGTACAGGGTTTCCTCCACTTCGAAGGGGGCATTCATGGTTTCTTCTCCTTGATTCACATCCTCTTCAGTAACAGTATGTTCTGTTAGTGCATGAAACGTGTTGCTAACTGAATGTGTCCTTGTCTAGGAGACATACTCTTTAAAGGGTTCTTCCTCGTTTTTTTCATTTTCTGCTGTTACTTCACACCAGTCACTATCATCTCCTTCATTGTCTATAGAAACATAGAAGTTGACAACAGATAAGGACTGCAAGGCCCATCCAGTCTGCCATTTCTTTTCTACCTTATAAATGTGCCATCGGCCTTGCTCTGTCAGTGGCCTATCTGTTCATACTCATCTGTATTGCTCCTTATGCCTATCCATGCCTGTTTGAAGCCCTGCACTGTATTCATAGCCACCACTTCCTGAGGTAGGCCATTCCATGCATCCACCACCTTTCTGTGAAAAGAACTTCCTCACATTCCCTTAATCGGCCTCCTCTAATCTCATGCTTTGTCCTCTTGTCCTGCTATTTTCTTATATTTAAACATGTTAGACTCTTTCACCTTGTTAATGCCCTTAAGGTGTTTGAATGTCTCGATCATATCACCTCTCTCCCTCCTTTGCTCAAGGGTATACATATTGAGCTCTGTTAATCTATCCTCATATGTCTTCTGATGCAGTCCCTGCACCATTTTGGTTGCCCTTCTCTGGACTGCCTCAATTTGGTTAATGTCCTTGTGAAGGTGTGGCCTCCAGTACTGCACAGTACTCCAGATGGGGCCTAACCAGTGTCTTGTAAAGAGGGATTATTACCTCCCTCTTACGACTTGTGATATCCCTACTAATACACCCTACCATCCCCCTAGCCTTACCTACTGCTTTCGAGGTCTACTTGGATGATTTCAGGTCATCGGTGATGATGATGCCCAAGTCTCTTTCTTCTTTGTGACTGCCAGCAACTCCCCTCCCAGCCTATAGGTGGCTTCAGGGTTTCTCTTCCCTGTGTGCATGATCTTGCACTTCTTTGCATTAAATCCCAGTTGCCACTCTTCTGACCATTTTGCCAGTTTATCCAGATCTCGTCTCATTCTGCCCACCCCATCTGGATCATCTACTCTGTTGCAGATCTTGGTGTCATCTGCAAACAGACAAGCCTTGCCCTCTAGTCCATCTGCAATGTCACTAATGAAGATATTGAAGAGGACTGGCCCCAGGACTGATCCCTGAGGTACCCCACTTGTGACTTGCATCTCTTCTGACTGTATACCATTTACCACCACTCTCTGTTTTCTGCCCGTCAACCAGTTTGCCACCCAGTTGACCAACTTCTGACCACCTGAGCCTACCCAGCTTATTTATCAATCTTCTATGTGGAACAGTGTCGAAAACTTTGCTGAAGTCAAGGTATGCGACATCCACTGCTCCCCCTTGGTCCACCACTCTGGTTACCCGGTCAAAGAAATCTATGAAATTAGTTTGACAGGACCTTCCTTTTGTAAACCCATGCTGTCTTGGATCCTGTGCCCCTATGGATTCCAGGTATTGCACTATCCTTTCCTTAAGGAGTGCCTCCATAATCTTGCCCACTACTGAGGTAAGACTGACTGGTCTGTAGTTCCCTGCCTTCTCTCTGCTACCACTCTTGTGGAGCGGGATCACATGAGCCCTTCTCCAGTCTTTTGGGACTTCTCCTGTGCTCAGAGACTCACTAAACAGTTCTGCTAATGGCTCTACTAGTTCCACCCTTAGCTCCTTAAGTACCCTGGGATGTATACCATCAGGTCCCATTGCCTTGTCCACCCTGAGCTTAGCGAGCTCTTGTAGGACCCTTTCTTTTGTGAAGGGAGTAGTGCTCACCTCCCTCCCCCCTGATCTATATCCTGTTGTTTCTTCCGTTTTGGCCCATACTGTTCTCCTTCTACAACTTTCTTACTAGTTCCCCCTTATTTAAACATGATGGAACTCTCAACTTCACAATCATTTCATTCTGACTACTTTCCAATCTAGACATTAGTTTGTTGATATTTCTTTGAAACTCCCCTATTCTGAATACATTTGGCACATTCAAATGCCGCATAGTCTGTATTTACATACACCAACTGATACTTTTCACATAGGAGACATTTAACTCCCAGGTTGCCATTTACTGTTAATATGGATTCAGCCATGTTTACTCACTTGCTACTAGCTTACAAGGAAATAGAGACAAGCATGGGGGGATCTCACCTCTTCCACAATCAGATAGTTACCAATTTATTTCCTACTGCCGTTTCCCCGTTCACACTCAAACACGTGCGCATCTCTGCGCGCTCAAGCTCGCGGTGCTCGATCTTGCCCTTGCTCTTGTATTCCGTGACCCTGAAATAAAACCCTGGTCACTTGCCCACTGTCGAAGACTATTGCCCCAAAACTACTTGCTGCTTTAAAATCAGTTACAATCAAATATCCAGGGTTCCTGCTTAACAGGCAGCCCCTCTTAGTAAAATACACTTATTCTTAGCGTTATTGGTGGTGTCCCTGACAGAGTTGTGGTTCTCTAATTAGGCATCAGAACTACAATTCCCACGTAGCTACCTGTCTCAGCTGCTACACACACCGTCAATACCTCGAGGCAGAGACAGTAGCCAGAGCAGGAATATCGTTCCAAAAAGTAAGCACAGCAATATATGAGGCACACCACCTGTCCCTCGGCTTTTGGCCAAACACACAGTCTGTATATGCACCTAAATCTACTGCGCGCTTGCTCCTGCCCTTGCTCTTGTATTCTGTGACCCAGAAATAAAACCCTGGTCACTCACCCACAATCAGAGACTATTGCCCCAAAACTACTTATTGCTTTAAAATCAGATACAATCAAATACTAGGGACAAGGATGGGAAATGTCGTAACAAAACTCAACTGTTATGCAGATGGTGTTCTTCTTGTGATCCGAAACCCCTTTCTCTTTTTAATAGAAATACTGGAGGAAACTAACATTTTTTGTGTTATACCTGTAGCAAGCTTTGTGCTAAATAAGCAGAAATCGATTGCCGTGCCTTTAAATGTATACTCCAAGACAGAAAGGCCACATATATTAGGAATTCCAGTTCAGACATCTATGAACTATTTAGGAATTATATTTTCTACCAAATGCCAAACAGTACTAAAGTTGAATGTTATTCCTAAAAAAGCAATACAAACTGATTTTGGGAATGTAAGAAAAACTCTCCATGACTGTGGGGTTGAGCTGAACTCATCAGAATGATTATTATGTCTAGATAGATTTGTTTTAGCCAATCATTAATTATCATTAATGGGACCATGTGAAAAATCATGGATTGAAAGAGCTAAAAGAACCTTCAAAAAGTTTTTATGGAGAGGCGTGAAGCCTTGGCTTGTCTGTGACCTTATGCATACCAAATAAGTTGGGGGATGGGATGCCCATATCTGGACAATGACTTAATTTTGAACAAAATCAGAACAGTGTGAAACTGGGAAAACCTCAATGTAAATATACCTTTTCAGCAGCAGTATGTGCAGGCTGTTTTAGATAAAGATTATAGCAATGTGAACTTGAACATACCAAGTCTTGTTTTTTACTATACAGAATATAAAAAAAATGGAAGACATGCCATGGACATTTAGCTTAGTAGATTCCGATAAAATAAAATGGGTCTTCAAAATACAAGTAAACTAATTTAAAAAAATCTAAAATTATTAGGAATCTTCAGATGGAAGAATTTGAAGATAAATTTATAACTTGAAAAATTAAAAAAATATTTTTTTATGGGATATTCAACAATAAAATTAGGATTTTCATCTTCCATGAAAGAAAAAAACTGTACCTCTCAGAAAAACCTAAATGAATACTGTAAATAAAGAGCAACGCACTACTGCAAAAATTAAAAGACAAAAATTAGCATGACTTTCATATGTATAGTCACCACAAAAGAATAAGTGATCCATATAGAACAAAATGGGAGCAGGAATTAGGGATGAATTTAAATGAGTTTGTGAGCTACAATTTGGAAAAGAGCTAACACATTGTACGTATATGTAGATAAAAAATCCATTTATAATTAAAAATCTTAGGAAGGGCATACTTGACTCTACCAAATGTGTGTGCTATGAAAATTAAAACTGATGACAAATTCTGGCATGTCTGTAAGGAGAAGGCTAATTTGGGACACTGCCTTTAAAGTTTTCCCAAAATGCTTCCATGGTGACTGGCACACTACACAGAAAGAACTTGAAAACTGAATATAAATGTACCCATGCTCTCCCTCAAAATTTCTATTTAACAACTTTTTATGGACCACATTTGAATAAAATACAGAAAAAATATTTTAGGGACGTGGCTATGTTCTATCCACACTATCTGACAGTGTCCTTTCCCTATAACAGTTGCCGGAAAGTCTTCAAGCTGGCTCCTCCCACCCATCCTGGTGGTATATCCCTTAGCTCTGTCCGATGACGTCAGATCTTCCTTTCCGCTGCAAGAAACAGGTTCCCTCCTTACCGCTCCCGCATTGAGTAGGCCCTAGCATAAATCTTTGGATTTACTTCCAAAAACTTTAAACTCTTTCGAGTTTTGTCTTCAGTTCGATCATCAATCCCGACCGCTATGGACGAAAAGTCATCACCCAGATTTCGCTGGTGCCCAAATGGGCAGAAGATGTCACGCACCAACCCCCAAACCACATGCATCTACTGCCTGGGCCACGATCATGATACCCAGGCTCTGACATTTGCCGTCATTTCACGTGATGGTCCTTGAGGACCGCCTCGCCTGCCTGAAGTTGGGCTGCTCAGAAAACGACATCCACTGGTCAAATCCAAGGGTGCCCATTGGGTGGTCTCTGGGGCTGCAGTGTCCGCTGAGCAGTTGGAACAATTCCGGCCTTTGAAGAGGAGGTGGTGCGGGCCATCGCGCAGTCCTCCTCGGCTTCTGGTATCATTCCGTCTCAAATTGGGCCCCATTTATTCAAGCACCTTCAAGGAGCTGTGCCAGTCCCTCCCGACTAAAGGGCAGGGCTCTTCTGGGTGTATATAGCTCCCACTCTGCAAAAGGAGTCGATGAAAGAAAGAGAAGACTTACTGTCGACATTCCTAGGACCGGCCGTTCTTGGTCTCAAGACTCTTAGGCTTTGACCTCAGTCGAAACCATGGCCTTGGTCGCTGGCTTCATGGAAAGCCCGTCAGGGCAGTTGGTCAAGATGCCCGGCTGGCGATGCGGCTGAGATTTTCTCGACCCTGTCGACCACCGGTTGTCGCCAGAAGAGGCCAGCAACTCTCTGTTCAGGACTCTGGTCCTGCCGGTGCCCACTGAAGGAGCGTCTCAGCCTGATGAGCCGAACCCTCTGGTCACCGACCCAGACCAGGAGGAGCCAGCTCTCCCGGCTCCCTCAGAGATTCTCCATCGGCACCCCTGGCGGTCGAGGTCAGGGTCTCTGTCTTAATCATCCAGTAGGCTGAGCAGGTTCCACCATCATCAGCGATCCTACTCTTGACTCCTTAGGAAGCGGTACACCGCTGTTAGTCTTCATTCTTCTTGGGTGAGGAAGGCTTGGCGCAGGTTGTGTTGGCGCTGCTAAGACCTCATGTGGCAAAGTTGGTGTTGGCGGTCCGAGGCTGACCCTGGCTCCCACGCTGGCCATCACTTGGCTGTCACCTGAAAGGCTGACACTGTCGCCCCTGGTGGGGCCGGTCAAGACTGTTCCTCCCCCAGTGGAGCCAGTCCAGACCATCTCTGTTAACTCGGACGGTTGACCACTTTATGCGGACTCAGAGTCCGAGGATTCCTCTCTGCACTCCCGTCCATTCAGCATGGAGTCCATGGGGATCTCTCGACAGAGGATGGGCCACCTCCTTCAGGGGCTTCCTCCACCTCATCTCCGAGTCCATGGGGATGAAACTGGAACCCATCCAGAAGTGGGCTTGCTATCCCCTCACAGAAGTCCTGGACAAAGGGGACTCTCCGACGGAGGCTTTCCCAGTGGCCGAGGCCATTGTTGGCCCAGCCCTGGAGCTTTGGCAGGACCCCGCATCCTGTCCTGTGCTCTAGGCCTGGATGGCCCGCTAGTATCCGGTGCCCACCGGTATCCTCTCAGAGTTCACAGAGCATGCCTCGGCCGAGGAGCTGGTGGCTGTCTTCGTGTTTCGGTGCTCGGGCAGTATGGGGGATGTCATCAAGTTGCCGGACAAGGAATCGGAGAAATTGGACAATGCGACTAAAAAGGTCTATGCTGCCTCCGCCAGGCGAGCGCGGCCATCATGATGGCACACTTCTCCCATGCCCTTTTGGGCTCCTTCAATGAGGTGATTCCTCATCTCCAGTGGACTGCCAGACCACGGTCAAGCAGGTATGAGACCAGGGTCAGGCTGGGGCTAAGCAGCAACTTCAAATGGCTCTGGATCTTGGGGATTCCTGTGCCTGCTTGGTGGTGGCCGCAGTTGCCATGTGCCGTAGGGCTTGGCTGCAGATCTCGATCTTCACGGCAGACACTCAGCACAAGATGATGGATCTTCCTTCTTAGGCACCAACCTGTTTGAGCCCGGTGTGGAGGGTCACCTCCAGCGTATCAAGAAGTCTAATGCCACGTTGGACTCCATTACATCCACCAGAGGGATCCCAAGGGCTCCAAGCAGCAGAAGCAAAAGCCCTTTAGGTTCTCCACTCCTGTGGCAAAACCAACCCAGCATCAATCTGGCCAGAAGATTCAGTTCTGGTGACCTAGACCCAAGTCCGTGGCCTCTTTGGTCCGTAAGCCCGGAGGAAAGGGACCCGGTGGCTCCTCAGCTGGGTTCTCCTTCTCAAAGCCTGCTCAGTGACTAGATGGGGGGGGTGCCACAGTCATACTCATCACGCCTCCCCTGGGTCCTCTTGTGGGGGTTGGCTCTGCCACTTTCTTTCCGCCTGGTTAGATGTCACTACAGACAGGTGGGTTCTGGAAGTGGTTGGTCAGGATCTGCCTCTGGAATTTAAGTAGTACCCTCCAAGCCAGGCCTGCGTCCCATGGGAGGACTTGGTATCTGCAGACACTTGGTCAGCTCTTCAAGATGACATAGCGCAGCTCCTTTGCAAGGATGTCGTGGTCAGAGTAGTGGATCCTCTGGAACACCCAGGGTTTGTCTCCAGGTACTTCCTAGTGCCAAAGCGGATGGGGGGGCTGGCGCCCCATTCTGTATCTGCATGACCTGAACAAATTCCTCAGGTCCTGCACCTTCAGGATGGTAACTCTGTCCTAGATCATGCCATCTCTCGAGCAAGACATGTGGTTTTGCTCTCTGGAGCTCCAGGATGCGTTCTTTCACGTCCCGATTCGTCTGTCCCACCGAAGGTTCCTCCACTTCCATGCTGAGGAAATCCTCTGCAAGATCCAGGCGATGCCATTCAACCTCTCCTTGGCCCCAGGGTCTTCACCAAATGCATCGCAGTGGTGGCAGGCTACCTGAATTGCCATGGGGTCCGGGTGTACCCTGCCTGGATGACTGGCTGATTGTAGGTCCCTCCAGGTAGGAGGTGGAGCAGTCCAGGGACTTGGCCCCCCAGACCTGCATTGAACTTGGCCTCCTAGTCAATGAGGATAAGTCGGAACTTGTGCCCTCGCAGGTGATCAGTTTCATCGGTGCAGAGCTCGACTCTTGCCAAGCCAGAGCCCGGCTCCCGATGGACAGGGTGGAGGTTCTCTCCTGCTTTGCCCGACCATTTCTGGTTGGGCACTTGCGCCCTGCCCGGGACTTCCTGTGCCTTCTGAATTATGTTGCTGGCTGCACCAGCATGGTCCAATGGGCCCATTGGCACATGCCCTCCCTGCAGTGGGAGCTGACCAGCCAGTGATCTCAGTGCAAAGGTCATTTCAACCAGCTCATTAGTGTGACCCAGAAGATGTGGGATGCCCTCCAGTGGTGGCTAGTCCCAGAGCATCTTCAGGAAGGGATCCCGTTTGTCTGTCCCGAGCCGATGGTCATCCTGATGACCGACTCACCTCTCATGGGCTGGGGTGCCTATCTGGGGGAACACAGATTCCATGGGCTCTGGACCCCCGAGGAGTCCCAATGTCATATCAACCTGCTGGAGCACCGAGCAGTTCGGCTGGCGCTGACTGCATTCGCTCAGTTTGTTCGGGGTCAGGTGGTCCAAGTCCAGATGGACAACACCACAACTATGTACTACCTCAACAAGGTTCATAGGATGTTACGAGTTAGGTGAACCGAATGGTCCATATAAGACTAGCCACCTATATTGGTGGAGGAAGGAATTAACGACATATCTAAATAAATGATATTTTTTTACCATGTAATAATCGAGTCTATTTTTAAAGATTGCTAAGCTATCACTGTTTACAACATCAATGGTAAGGAATTCCAAACTGGAATTATTCTCTGAGTGAACCAGTTATTACGTCTATTTGTCTTATTTGTATTCCTTTCAATTTTAAGTTATGAGATCTGTGCAAAAGTGGTCAGTGTGTCCGACTAGCCCTAGGGTTTCCATTAAATAATCATCTTTAATAGCTTTATAGGTAAAGCAGAGATCTCCTCTAGTTTCTCTGTATTGTAATGAATACAATCCCAGGTGTTCCAATCTTTGTTCATAATTCAGGTTTTTAACAGTAGAAATATGTCTTGTGATTCTTCTTTGTACTCCCTCTACTAGTTTTTTACATTTAACTGTGGTTGGAGCACATAAAGGGGCGCAGTATTAAAGATGTGGGTGAACTAATGTTGAATAAAGTGGTATTATGACCTTGGGATCCCTACTTTGATATGCACTCCTGCCTTTGTGCAAGGAAGCTCTCCTGCATATGACCTCATGCCAGCCTGAAGGCGGATCTCCTAGCCATCCATGTGGCAGGAGCCTCCAGTCAGCTGGCGGATGCCCTCAGTCAAGTGGACGAGGTGTCTCATGAGTGGTCTGTCCATCTGGAGGTAGTTCACAATCTGTTCTCCTAGTGGGGCACTCCTCAGGTGAACCTGTTCGCCCCCAGGGAGAGCGCAAAACTAAGGCTGTTCTGTGCCCGCCCACCTCAGCAGGGCTTGCTGCAGGGGGATGCCTTCGCGAGGCCTTGGACCCCAGGCCTCTTCTATGCCTTCCCTCCATTTCCCTTGATCCACAAGGTGCTACTGAAGGTCAGGAGGGACAAGGCACAGGTGATCTTGGTGGCTCCAGACTGGCCACGCCAGTTTTGATACCCCGATCTCCTCAGCCTCAACAACAGGCTCCTGAGGTATCTTCCAATACTCGTGAACCTGCTCTCCATTAATCAGGGAAAGGTACTCCACCCAGACCTTCAGTCCCTGCACCTGCCAGCCTGGTTCCTAAGCAGCTAGAGTTCCAGGCTTTGGGTCTCTCCGAAGATGTCCTCAGGCATCTAGAAAGGAATTGACCAGAAAATGCTATGCCTTCAAATGAAAGAGATTCTCCATTTGGTGTCAGGGCAAGGGGCTGGACCCTTTGTCCTGTCAGGTGCCTTGCATTTTGGACTACCTGTGGTCCCTCTCCAAAGGAGGACTTTGGTCGACAACCCTTAAGATGCACCTGGCAGCCATCTCTGCTTACCGGGCGCAGGCTGGTCAGCAGTCAGTGGCACAGGAGAAGGGGGTCTGGTGCTTTTTCAAAGGTTTAAATTATATTTCCCCTCTGGTGCGAGAACCACCATCACTGTGAGACTTAGTGGTTTTGGCAAAACTCATGGGCAAGCCATTCGAACCGATGCACAGATGTGACATGTCTCACCTGTCATGGAAGACTGCCTTTCTGGTGACTATCAAGTCAGCCAGAAGGATCAGTGAGCTGCAGGCGCTCTCGGTGGAGTCTCCTTACCTGGTCTTCCACAGGGACAAAGCTGTCCTGTGCCCCAACCCGAAGTTCCTCCCGAAGGTTGTGTTGGAGTTTCACCTGAATCAGGTGATGACTCTTCCAGTGTTCTTCTCGAATCACACCTCGGAGGCCGAACACAGGCTTCATACTCTGGACCTGAGGCGAACACTTGCTTATTACAAAGAGCACACGGCTGGAGTTCGGGGAGAGGTTCGCCAGCTGTTTGTCACCTACGCTGAAGCCGCATCTAGCAGACCTGCAGCCAAGTGGATGATTGTCTGGTGGGTCACATCCTACATTGATCTCTGCTATAGGTTGGCAGCTAGGGAGCCTACCGGAAGGCTAAGGGCTCATTCCGCCTGCCATACCACTGCATTGGTGGCTGCTTCTAGGGACATCCCTATCCAGGAAATCTGCAGGGCTGCTACCTGGAAGTCAACACACACCTTAATTTCCCATTACCACACTGACCTTGAGTCATGCCGGGATGCTGGTTTTGGGGCCTCAGTTCTCCAATCTCTGTTTCCTAAGTGGGGGGTGTGCGCCTTGCCTCCCTCCTCCCAGAGAACTGCTAGGAGTCTGCCAGATAGTGTGGATAGAACAACATATCCACGTCCCTAGAAACACAGGTTATTCACCTATAAAAGTAGATCTTCCATGGAGTGGTCTCTTGCAGTAGGTAATACACTTGGGTTGTCACCAGAGGTCGCTGTGGCACACGGCAGCTCTTCTAACAGTCTTTTCAGGGGCTGCCCACATGACATAAGCTTCCTGTTTCCTGTGTAAGTGTGGAGGTCCCTGGTATCCTCAGTTCACTTTCCGCGCCTTCAGCTCACACACAGTAGCTAGAGCAACTTCAGAACAGTAGTCATCAACTAGAATTTGAGCAACCAAATGAATTTCCAAAGAATCTTCAAGCAAGATAGTGCTATTTTATTCCTGTCATTGTGGTAGAAAAATGTACCTCTTCATAACTACACTACTTGTGTAAGGTGTCTGGGACCACTACATGACACCAGTTCCTGCATTCATTGTCAGGATTTCAGCTACAACCCGACATCGACGGTTGCTTGAAATCAAACAACATTTAATGGAGCAGAAATTATCTCTCATGGAGAATCGAGGCTCGTCCTAAGAGTCCCCCAACAGTGATTCTCATCGCGGCACAAAAAGAAGCCCTCCTCACTCCTGCGCTCAAGGCCAGTCGACAGCCACCATTACAGGTGCACCACCATCAACCGCGCGTCTAAGTCTCGCCTCTTCATCGACGGAGGTTATACCTCTCATCGATGGTGCTTTCTAGCGTGTTGATGGCAGTTTACAATGAGACCTTCATGGGTTCCATCGACGGGGGCTCCTATCCCGTCAGGACCATCATTTACACAGCATAGCACTCTTTCTCCAGTGGCTCCATCATCAACAAGCCACACTCCATGGGGAAAACCTACTGTTTTTGCTATGCTCACTACCCCTCCACCATGACAGGTGCGCGTACCTATAAGGGCCAGGCGGATAGGGATCGGGACCCTGGTCTCCTATCACCCAGGGCAAGACATGTCTCAGGCTACGTCCCAATCTCATTCTCCCTTGGTTTCCCAGTTGCCCCTCGCTACCCCCACCTTACTCAAAAGAACTGTTGTTTGTACTGTAGTACACGCCTTGCATGCTATGCAGCATGCTCAACCTTCTATCCAGGAGAGCCGAGCCATCCATCCCATTCACCCACGCCTCTGCCTAAACGGTTTCACGATGACCGGACCCTCTCCCTACCTGGTCCCCTTCTCTTATATAGTGGATTACTTGTAAGACGAACCTGACTTCTTGGCAGATTTTACTGGAGATCTAGAAGACGAGGAATTCCAGGAGTTGGATTTCCAGCCCAACACTCCTTTATCGGACTTCTCCTCATTAGAAGAGGACTTGCCCAGACATACGGCTGCCTCTCCTCCAGATGACCCTTCTTTCCAGTGATGGTCCAAATTCAAAAGGTCATGGGATTCTCCACTACCGAACATGACAAACAATGTAAGGGTATGGCAGACTGCTTGAATTACCCAGGAGCTGGTCGAGGTACCCCCACTAATCCAGACCTACTAAAATGCTATGCTTGCAGCCTGGCACCAACCTTTTCTGTCACGGCTGTTCCCCATAAGGTGGATCACATATGTCAAGCTCCTCTGGATCACCTCTTCCTATCCACTATTCCCAAAGTGGATTCAGTGATGATGCTGCGCTCATGATCACACTAAACCACCTAAAGCACATGAGTTCCTTACCTCTTGATAAAGAATCCCGCAGGATAGATTATCTGGGGAAAAAGGTATTTCAGTCCAGTACCATGAATCTCAGAATCCTGAATTACATGGGACACATGATGAAATACCAGCGTACACTCTGTTCATCTGCCATTAAATTAGTCAACAAACTCCCTCCTTCACAGGAAAGGGAACAGTTACTGACTACAGTAGCAAGTGGCAATTCCATCTTCTGTCACCTACTCTGGTTGGGCTATGATGCAGTTGACACCTCGGCCCGTATGTCAGCAACAGGCATTATCTTACTAACATATACTAACATACGTGGCGTGAAAAGTATTTGCCCCTTTCTGATGTTCTCTATTATTGCATATTTGTCACACTGGATGTTTTCAGGTCTTTAGACAAAATGTAATATTAGATAAAAGGAACCTGAGTGAACAAATAACACTTGTTTTTTTTTTTTACTTATTTCAGTTATTTAATGAAAACAGTTAATCAACACCAACTGGCACTGTGTGAAACAGTAATTGCCCCCTATTTAAATCAACCCAATTAAAGGGATAATTAGAGTCAGCTGATTGAACTCAGCCAGGCTTGATTACAGCCCGCCCTGCTCAATATAAACCTCACTTATTTTGACCCTTACCATCAGAGGCACGTTGCCAGCACAAAGATTCAACAAGCACATTATGCCACGATCAAAGGAAGTTCCTGGAAAGATCAGAAAAAAAGTTGTTGCGATCTATCAGTCTGGAAAGGGTTACAAAGCTATTTCTAAGGCTCTGGGACTCCATCGAACCACAGTGAGAGCCATAATCTCCAAATGGAGAACACTTGGAACAGTAGTGAATCTTCCCAGGAGTGGGCAGCCTGCCAAAATTACTCCAAGAGGCATGGCGTAAAGTCATCCAGGATGTCTCAAAGGATCCTAAAACAACATCAAAGAACTGCAGGCTTCTCTTGCCTCAGCTAAGGTCAGTGTTCATGACTCCACAATCAGAAAGAGACTGGGCAAAAATGGGCTTCATGGGAGAGTAGCAAGGCGGAAACCACTGCTAACCAAGAAGAACATAAATGCTCGTCTCTCATTTGCCAAGAAGCACCTGGATGATCCACAAGCCTTTTGGGAAAATGTTCTATGGACAGATGAGTCCAAAGTGGAACTTTTTGGACGACATGGATCCCATTATGTCTGGCGTAAAGCAAACACAGCATTCCACAGTAAGAACATCATACCAACAGTCAAACATGGTGGTGGTAGTGTGATGGTGTGGGGATGCTTTGCTGCCTCAGGACCTGGACGACTTGCCATAATTGAAGGAACCATGAATTCTGCTCTGTACCAGAAAATTCTTAAGGAGAATGTCCGGTCATCCGTCCAGTCAGCTGAAGCGTAGTTGGGTCATGCAGCAAGACAATGATCCAAAACACAAAAGCAAGTCCACATCAGAATGGCTTGAAAAGAAGTAAAATTAAAGTTTTGGAGTGGCCTAGTCAAAGTCCAGACCTAAACCCAATAGAGATGCTGTGGCAGGACCTGAAACGAGCAGTTCATGCTCGAAAACCTACCAGTGTTACTGAATTAAAGCAGTTCTGCGAGGAAGAGGGGGCTAAAATTCCTCCACAGTGATGTGAAAGACTGATATTGAATTATAGGAAGTGTTTGGTTGCAGTCATTGCAGCTAAAGGTGGCGTAACCAGTTATTAAGTGTAAGGGGGCAATTTTTCACACAGTGCCAGTTGGTGTTGGTTAACTGTTTTCGTTGAATAAATGAAATAAGTAAAAAAAAAACATGTGTTATTTGTTCACTCAGGTTCCCTTTATCTAATATTACATTTTGTCTAAAGACCTGAAAACATCCAGTGTGACAAATATGCAATAATAGAGAACATCAGGAAGGGGGCAAATACTTTTTCATGCCACTGTACTAAAATGCCAACAGAATAGGCCTCACAGTCTTTCGTGTCTGCTCGTTTGGTCAGCCCCCACCCTGGGAGCTGACCTTGCTGCCCCCCTCACCTTCTGTGGCTTTCTCCTCCCAGTTCCGGATATTCTCGCTGCACTGGATTTTGCTTTCAGAACCCTTCCCTGTACTTGTCCCACCCCTCTTGAACCCTCCACCAGCCCCCTGGGCAGCGAGATTCCATGGCTCCACCACCCTCTCAGTGAAATAGCACCTCCTCCATTCTCCCTGAACCCTCTCTAGCTTCCACCCATGCCCTCTAGTTGCCCCCCTCCTTCCTTCCTTCAAGCACCCTGACTGCTTCTCCCCTATTTACCCCTTCATGTACCTGAAGACCTCTGTCATGTTCCCCGGTCCCTTTCTCTTCCAATGTGTACATATTTAGCTCTTGAGCCTCTCCCATAGGTCCTGTCCCCAAGCCCCAAATCATTTTGGTTTCTCCTCTGACCCTCTCCAGGAGTTTAATGTCCCTCTGTAAGTGTGTGCTCTAAACTGCACCAGTACTCGAGGTGTGGCCTCACCAAGCAGTTATACAGAGGAAGTATCACTTCCTCCTTCTGGAGGTGATCCCCTAGCGATGCATCCCAGCATCCTGTTGGCCTTGGCTGCTACCCTCCTACAAGTCTCTGAGTTGTTCATCTTGACATCCACCACCACCCCCAGGTCCCTTTCAGCCATCGAGACTCGTAGCATCCCCCCAGGGTGTGTACTTGGCCTGGGTTTCTGGCCTCCAGGTGCAGTATCTTGTATTTCCCTGCATTGAACCTTAGCTTCCACTTTCTAGACCATCTTTCCAGAGCCTCCAGGTCCCGCTGTAGGGCCACCCTCCAGAGTGTGACCAGTCTGAATTTTCTGGAGTACCCACTCATCCGATGTGATCATTTTCCATCTTGCGTTGCCATGCGTGGCTTCGCGTCTCCGGTTCACACCTGATGTACAGCAGAGAGTAGTTAACGCCCCCTTTAATGGGTCCAAACTATTCAGGCCAGGTACTCAAACATTGATTGATTGATCCCCAAGCTTCAGGCAGAACTGTACGTACAGCCTATGCCATGTACCATACTTCACAGCCATCACACCGTTCACAATCCTCTTTTTATACCAAAAGAGGTGGAAAATGCAGACGCTCTAAAAGAGGCGGTTTCAGAGGTCGTTCCCAACCTACCAGAACCAATGCCTCTGCCGTCAAAGGCTCCCGCCCACATCCTCCAGGTGGGGCGGGTCAGCCCGCTACTCAGTGACCTACTGAGGCACTGTCCACGTTTCCTCGACCAGGCCTCAGAAACTGTCAGCAGTCATTTTGCTCCTCCATCTGGAGGCCTGGAAAATGATCACATCAGATGAGTGGGCACTCCAGAAAATTCAGACTGGTCACACTCTGGAGTTTCTGTCCAGACTTCCCTTTCACCCACCCCGGTCAGTCCATTACCACCCGACCATATTCCTGTTCTCCAGGAGGAATTACAGGTTCTTCTAACCAAAAAGGCCATTTACCCAGTAACCCCTACAGAACACCAGAAGGGGTTCTGCTCTCACTTCTTCCTGGTATCCAAGCGAACTGGAGATCTCAGACCAATACTGGACCTCAGACAACTGAATCTGTACATTCAGTACAAAAGGTTCGCATGATCACCTAAACTCTATCATGCCAATACTAAAACAAGGGGATTGGCTGTGTGCCCTGGATATGAAGGATGCCTACCTTCATATCTCTATCAATCCTGCCACCACAGGTTCCTTCTTTTTCACTTGTTGGGTCAATACTGCCAATTTCGGGCACTCCCGTTTGGCCTCTCCTCGGCCCCATGAGTGTTCACCAAATGCCTAGTAGTAGTAGCAGCAGCCCTACAAAGAGACAGGCACTTTGTCTTCCCATACCTGGATGATTGGCTCATAAAAGCAGAATCCAGAATAGCCCTGCTCTCTTCCCTAGAGGCAACCTTAACTCTGTTCCTAACTCTAGGGATTACAGTCAATTGGCCGAAGTCCAATCCGACCCCTACACAGTCGCTCCAATATATAGGAGCGGTCCTCGACACTGTCTCTGCCAGGGCTTACCTCCCAGCCGACAGACAAGACAAGCTTCTATCTCTAGCTGCAGATACAAGCCCAGAAAGTTGTCACAGCCAGACACATGCTGTCTCCTAGGTCTCATGGCCGTTGCCATCCCTGATAGCTTTAAGCCGGTCTTGGATAAGACCTATCAATGGGTTCTCCAGAACCAGTGGTCTCAAAGAACAGGAAATTTGAAGACAAAATCAGAGTCACTCCCTCGCTAGGTCTGCCCTAGTATGATGGATGCTCGGAGCCAACCTTTGTCAAGGTATGCCCTTCCAGTCCCCACCGCCTCTGCAAACGCGTGACCAAGGATGCATCCCTGGAAGGGTGGGTGCACACCTGGGTCCTTACAGGACACAAGGCAAGTGGACCACTTCTATCCCTCATCCCCACATCAATCTCCTGGAACTGATGGCGGTTCGCTTAGCCCTCCAGGCTTTTCAACCTCACCTGTCTCCGGGACAGTTGCTGATTCAGTCAGACAACACCGCAGTAGTATTCTAGCTCAGCGAACAAGGAGGTACGAAATCCCATACTCTATGCAGGGAGACACTTGCAGTCTGTCAGGAAGCCATTCGGCAACACCTCACACGAACAGCCATCCATCTACCAGGACGTTACAACCTCCTGGCCGACTTTCTCAGTTGCCAGTCATCCGCACACGAATGGACACTTCATTACTAAGTGCTCCAGAAAATCTTTCATTTGTGGGGGTCCCCGTAACTGGACCTGTTTGCCTGTCCAGTCAACCATCACCTCCAGAGATACTATTCCATTATCCCAAGCAAAAAGGGATGGTCTATAGATGCCCTGTCCCAAGCTGGACAGGACTCTTCTTATATGCTTTCCTCATCTCACTCCTGCAGCGTACTGTACTGAAACTACAACTTCGAACCTGTTACCATAATTCTCATAGCCCCTCTGTGGCCTCGGCAGGTGTGGTTTCCCCCTAGTTCAGCAGTTCTCAATAGAGGAACCAGTTCCATTGCCAATCAGACCAGATCTCTTGACTCAGAATCAAGGGATCCTTCTGCATCCCAACCTGAAGGCACTACACCTTCATGTTTGGCTCTTGAGGACGCTTTCATAGCACATTTACAAGTGTCCTCTCCTGTTGCCAGTATATTGCTGGCATCACGTAAACTAGCAACCAGGGAAACCTAGAATGCCAAATGGAAATGTTTTTCCATATGGGCTGCTTCCTGATCACTGGATCCCTACTCTTGTCCATTGACGAAAGTCATGGATTGCCTAGCCTCAGTTGCCGAGACAGGATTAAGCTATTCCTCCAATAAAGTCCATTTGGCCTCTATTTCAGCCTTCCATGAACCTCTGGATGGTAGATTACTGTATCAACATCATCTAGCCAAAATGTTCTTGGAATGTTGCATATTAAGCCACCTATTAGAAGACCCACTCCTCCGTGGGATCTCAATTTCCTAATAGAGAAATTAACTCTTGAGCACTTTGAACCAGCAGCCACTTATGACCTCCTTTGTTTCATGGAAAACCCTATTCCTAGTGGCTGTCAGTTCAGCTCGACATATTTCCGAGCTCTATGCCTTCATGTGTAAAGAACCTTACTTGATTTTTCACAAATATAGGGTGGCACTTCATACCAGCCCTTCCTTCCTACCTAAGGTAGTGTCCGAACACACCTTAAACCAGTCCTTGGAATTACCGGTATATTATCCTGAACACCTCTTACATACCTTGGATGTCCATCGTATATTATGATATTACACTAATCAAACTAAAACAATTAGAAAAACCTCTCAACTTTTTGTTACCTTCACCTCAGGCAGGAAAGGTCTCCCAGATGCTAAACGGACTCTCTCCAATTGGCTAGCACATTGCATAACATTTTGTTATTCAAAATACAACAAGCCATTACGTGGACCTGTCCCAAGCCCATTCTACGAGAGCTATGGCCACTACCGCGGTCTGCTTTAACGGGGCCTCGATCACAGACATGTGCAATGCAGCTACCTGGTCCACAATTCACACTTTCACAAAGCATTACAACTTAGATATTGCTTCATGCCGTAGGGTGGACTTTGGCCGAGCTATACTACAAGGCCTCCTGTCATAATGACCATCCTTTTGGGGTGTACTGCTTGGAATTCATCCCAAGTGTATGCCCTGCTGCAAGAGACCACTCTGTGGAAAATAGTACAGTTACATAAAGTCTTACCATAACAGTAAATCTTTGAGGAGTGTCTCTTGCAGTAGGTGCATTCCACCTTCCATCCTCTCCTCTCTAAGAGAACAAATTCTGGTCCACTGACTTATGGGTTAGGATAGGATATTTTGCGGTACCTCAGCTTCCCTCGTCCCCGCCAGCGCAGCTGAATCCGCGGGGAAATTGAGGCTACCAGGACTGCCCACACTTATATAGGAAACAGGAAGCTGATGTGTGGGTGGCCCTGAAAAACTGCTAGAAGAGCTGCTGTGTGCCACAGCAACCTCTGGCGATGACCCAAATGTATTACCTACTGCAAGAGACACTCCTCAAAGATATACTTTTACGGTAACACTTTGCGTAACTGTACTTTCTGGGAGTGGTGTGTATGTTCATCCACATAGACCCACCCAACCTCCCCAGGCTCAGGCGCACAATCTCTGCTTCCAGCAGGCAAGATCTGGCATCATGGGGTGGAGCCAAGGGATATACCACCGGGTGGGTGGGAGGAGCCAGCTTGAAGACTTTTCAGCAACTCTTAAAGGGAAAGGACACTGCCAGATAGTGTGGATGAACAACATATACCACTCCTAGAACTGCTGTTACAGGTGACTAACCTGCGTTTATTGTTGCCAGTATGGTTATAAAGGGCATGGTCTTAGCAGGTTGGAATTCAGAAAATATAGGTATATTCAAGCATGGTAAATGGTGTAATCAAATGAAAGAAATAGTATTCTTGGTGGTGCTACAGATGCCAAACATTTAGATTGTAACAAAATTATATTCTTGCTGTCTCCCATACTAAATATTAATTCATAAATATACTCCCTCCCCCTTCAATATTTATTTTCCCCTAGTAGGATACTTAAAGTATTGTCTTACAATATATTAATAGAGGTTATCACAAGTGAGGGTAATACATATTTCTGAAGATTCTATAGGTAATATAAAGGCTAATGTACAGGTGATAACTATGGTATAATTACCTCAAGTGGTTGCTAGGGCATCAGTAAACCTTGAGAGCACAGCTCTCAAGAGGTTTACAAGTGCCCTAAGCAACCACGAGATGATTACACCATGGTTATCACCTGTACATCAGGCATTGTCAATTATAGTGTATGGGACCTCGACATGAGAAGTTACCCCCTCCCCGAACACAAGTAATTTAGCCTTACCTTATTAATGCATCTGCACTACAGCCACATGATTGTGTAGGAAAACAATTTATTAGGATACACGGACTGAATGACAGTGGCCAAAATAGCATCAGAGCTAAAATCTCTATCATACATAGAGATTGGTAGACTCAGTAACAGTAAACTGAGACAACTGGAATGTTATTTGAATACTGTACTGAGGCCAACAGTCGCATTCTGGGTTTGTAGAATAATGAATAACACTGGCATTCCGTTTTGTAAACCCACGCTGTGACATAGATGAGATAGGTTTATAAAGTTTTGACATCACAACAGTGGGATTACATAGAGGATAATGTATGATCCTCTATCGTTAACCGGTCAGTTAACAGTCGAGAGGTTGCCAGGGTGACCATGTAAACCTCGAGAGCTGAAGCTCGAGAGGTTTACGCCGCCATGGCAACCTCGAGACGCAGTTAAAATTGGACTGCCGTTTATAGAGGACCATACATTATTTTTTATAGTATATGGTCTCACTATCGGGAAAATTGCTGCTTACGCTTTTAAAAAGTCACCGCCGCTCCTTCAGTTCTTCCCCGCCGGTTTCCCTTCAGTTGGTTCCCGTCGAAAAAGCGCAAGACATGCGCAGACTTCACAAGTGTTAACGATTTATCGATGTGACGATAGGATCGATAGTTAACAACATATCTACCCGCCACATCGAAGAGTTAACAACCTGAGGAAATGATGATTTCCTAAGGTTAACAGCGTTCTAACATACATTATAAGGTTGTAATCTGTTTGATTTCAGTGGGCAATAAGGGCTACCCATACATTATAAATATGTAATTGATGTATGTGGAAACATGAAAGGAAAGTAGACATAATTCATGTACAAATTCTTATGAAGTATTTTGTTAAATGGTTATCTCCTAGGCATATCTGTAATGTAACCTAAAATAAAACGATTATAATTATTTGACTTGTGTGTAAATGTGTATGTTGTTTAAAATGAAATAAAATTATCTTTTAATAAAAAAGAGATTTTCATAATACTTGAATTCCATTTTGTTGGTGCCTAAGCAACTCTTTTACAAACCAGATATGAGAGATATCACTGTATTGGGCATAAATTCTTAAATCATGGTATATGCCAAGCAAACAGGATATAGGCATGTGACTAGTCAAAGACTTTTTAGTGGATAAGCAAGAATCATAGCTCACCTTTGCTGGGTCTTCCCAAAAGATAACGCCAGCTCTCACTGTTCTCTGTGCCTCTGGATTGCCAAAAGGAGCAGCACAGCAGTCTCCCCCCACCCACCATTATTTCTTCCTGTGATCTTGAGTGTGGATTAGGCAGGAAGAATGCTGTTAGTGGTTCTAGGTAGCCTTTGTCTCTATAGATTATCTTGTCAGGTTTGTCCTGATATGGTTCTGTGGCAAGCAGCAAAACCCAGGACACCTAGTTCAGACGGTGGAGCCCCAGCCTATCACAGGCAGCTTATTCCATGGCTAGGACCAATAAATCCATTTACCACACTACTGGTTCTTGAAAACTAGGCGTATCGCTAATTGGCCCCATATCAGTTCCAGTGATGCAGTTCCATCTAAGAGGCTTAATGGGCTGTTGACTCAAATCCCCTGGATATCTTCTCTAGCTCCAAACGGCGAGATCATCCTCCCTGTTGGTTCTTTTTTCTTTTGCAATTGTTTAACCACGTGAGACACACTAAGTTGACAGCTTGTTTACAGGTGCAACCTGGGAGCACAGGAAAGTTAAGTGACTTGCTCAGGGTCACACAATATGCAAGTGGGGGTTGTGGGATTCAAACCCAGGTCTCCAGATTTGCAGCTCAGAGCCTTAAACCACTGCAACCACTGCACTGGTTCTAGTTCTGGTAAAGTTTCCACTATATCTAACCTTCCAGGACTCCTCCTGTGGACCACGTTACTTATCTTTCTTGATTTTCTGCCTCAAACGGAATCCTACTCTCCACCTTCTGCTTTGGCTAGCCCTTTCCCTCTATTCCTTCAGCCTCAGATCTTTGGGCCTGTAGCTCAGATCCTCCATACCACATCCCACCCACTTGTTTCATATGAACATACATACATACATACGAAGAAGCCAGCAGAAGAAGGCCATTTGGTCTATCAAGACTGCTCGTATTGCAGGGTCCACAGCTTGAGCTAATGTCCCTGCCCTCCCTCCCATCCTCCCTACCCATGATTCTTATCTTTGCGCTATGCCTATCCCAGCCTCTCTTAAAGCTGCTCACTGTCTTTAACGAGATGACCTCTTCCAGCAGCGCATTCCAAGGGTCCACCACCCTTTTCTGTGAAGAAGTGCTTTCTGACATCCCTCCTAAACCTCTCACTCTCCAGCTTAAGACTGTTCCCCCTCGTGATATGGTTGTCACTCAGCTTAAATAGACTTTCCTTATCAACATTATTTATCCCTTTCAAGTACTTGAATGTCCCAATCATGTCCTCTCTCTCCCTTCTGTCTTCCAGGGCTAGTGGGGAGTGGCTGCATCATAAAATGGTGCATTTACTCTCCTGGGGGGAGAAAGACCGCGTCCAGCATTTCACTAAACAATGCCGTCTGTATCTCGAACAGGACATGGTATGGGTCTCGAAAACCTCTTGCCTGAGCGTTTCACCTCTGAAAAGAAGAGTTGACCATGTCTGTTTATCCCCCTTCAGATAATTCTGTGCAGAACCAGATCTGTGAGGAGCAAGACCGGTTTAATAGTGGATTTTATTTCTGGTTCCTCAGCTAACCTGATGTGTGTATCACAAAAACCTGGCTGGGGGATAACCTTGGCCTTGTGCTGGAGATGGCTATGCTGGCTGGTTATTCTGTGGTATACTGCCAGAGGAGGGGTGGGGGTAGCCATCTGCATTAGAATTGGTCTGAGCTTCACCATGCCCCCCGTTGCAGAGAACTGGTCCTTTGAATGTGTGACCCTGTCTTGAGGACTTGGTGCAGGTTACAGGATCCTTCTTATGTACAAACCTATGGGGCTCGGGGGGGGGAGGGGGGATTTCCTTCAGGAAATGGAGGACTTCATTGTTAAGTGACTGTTGGAGTTGTCCAGATGGCTAATTCTGAGTGACTTCAACACCTGGTTTGATAATGATTCCTCACACTTTGGGCAAAATTTCCACAAGATGATGAATTAATGGGCCTCCCACAAATAGTTATTTATGGGACACACCAACACAGCCACATGTTGGACTTGGTCTTTTCCTTTGGTTTGAGATTAGTGATCTCAAGATTGATCTGATGGGGGTGGCTTGCCGGAGATTATGGCGTCATGTTTTAGCCAGCTCCCTGTAGCACTACATTGAAAACGTGTCTAAAGGCCTCCTTCTCCCGAGAATTTCTTTAAAATGTGTCCAGTGGGTATTGGAGATCCATGGCAGCAAATAAATCCAAAAACAAACAGGCAAAGCTCAAATTTCCGACATCAAAAATGTCGAGAGAGCTGACGCCGGAACCTGAGGCCTGTTGCAGTAATAGTCCACCCAGCACGGCATAGCAAGACTTAAATCTCCACCGCCAGCATGTCGGAGCTGGATCGACCCTTAGCTGGGGTACCTGCCACACTCACTCAAATGCAACATGAAATGAAAGCAGGTTTCATCAATATTACAGCTCAACTTACCCATTTATAGTCGGTGGTGACCGTACTCTCAGAAACCTCTGCCAGCCACATGACACAAATCACCGATCTGGAACACCGGGTATGCGAACTTGAGGGCTCCCTTCAAGTGGTCTGTGGCGAATGAACTGAGCTTAAGAAAGCCATGGAGGAGCTCAGAATTAGAAGAAATCTGGTCTCCCCTTCTCCGAGCGATTGAGGTGGTGACTTTCCTGTTTGAATCTCTCATCTGATGACCAGGGACTCGATATACTAATAGGTCATAACTCCTAATGTCCTTGGGAGTTAATATACATCCTAGTTCCGATCATATTCTGTGTATTTATGCCATGTGTTTATAGTATACTTTCATAATGTATTTTCTATCTCCTTATCTGACCTGATATGTACCCGTGTATGCAATGAACTGTCCTAATGTGTGTAATACTTTGAATACTGCATGGATTATGTATCCTCGATGTACTCAACACTCTTTCAATAAAATATTTTCAAAAAAAAAAAAGATTGATCTGATCTTCTTTGAGGATATCTCCCTCCAATGAGCCCCATCATAGAACTGTAAGTCGTCAACATCTGGACCACATGGACATTTTTGCTGGCTGGGGCTACCCACATCGATGCAAAGCACCTTGTAGGCACCTATATAATGTTGAAGTCCCCAGCATGCCTCAGTTAAGTCAACCACTCATCGATCCGCCGCTTCTGAAGATTGCTGTTGAACTTTTGCTGGTATTCACGAACACTGCTACTTCTCATAGTTTATTTTAAAACTTTCTTTTATGGTACTGCTGAAAGACAAGGAACCACTGTTCCGTTATTGGTGTTGCGGCCACATTAAGGTTTACAAAGACAGCCACTCTGTGTTCATTGCCTTGGTACAAACCACGATGTTAAATCCTGCTCAGTCTGCTAGAACTTTAACCAGGCAACCAGGAGACATCACAGGAAAGCCTTAGAAGTGTTTCTGAAACTTCAAGAAATGGAAACAAGGCTGCTTCTCCAGACCGTTCACCTTTTAGGTGGGGTAGGTCTACTGACAAAAACGGGTCCCTAGCTCCAGCCACTAATCCTGCTACCACCCTCCCCGACGTCTCAGAGACACAAAGGTTAGGGTCCAGCATCCGTTTGCCTCCCCCACTAGGGGATTTGCAGCCTATTCTGCCGTCAGGCACTGTCCCATCAACAACTTAGCCATTGTATACCCCTTTGGGGCCCATCAACGCACAGCTGTTATATCAGACAATTTCTGAACTGCTCCAGCATCTCTTGCCACTGCCACCATCGTCACCTGCACCCTTGGCTGGACTATCATCAACTTTACCATCAATGCTCTACTTCTCAGTTTCTACCGCAGTGCTAGGCTCTGTACTGCCTTCGTCAACGGGACCTCATCATTGGCTTCTCTTCATCCGGTCGACCCTCAACCAATGACGGTCGACGATTAACTGGAATGTAATCCAGAGTATATGGAGGAGTAGGATGGAGCCATGGGTGAAGAAGAGGAGGAAGCAATAGACTTGGTGGAAATCCAGCTCCACTCTGTCCTCTTGCTCAGAGGAAAGTGTGAAAAAAACACTAAGGTCTCCACCCGAGGATGCCTCATTTCAGGCCTTCCTAAAATAAAGTTCAGGCCAAATTGGGGTATCAAGCAGAGGAGAAGGATTCTTTCAAGAGAAATCTCTGAGTTCTTGAAGGTTTCAACCTCCCGTACAGTCATAATTCCTCCACTGCCTTCGGCACTTCAGGAAGCTACTCTGGCAACCTGGCACAGGCCAGCTCAATTACCTGCATTACCCAAGAAGACTGGTAAACTATGCAGCCCCTAGAGCTAAACCTTATTATTTCTCATAGATTGCCTGAAACGGAGACTGTGGTGATTATGGCTGCATATGATGGATCCAAGGCTCACAAACAAATGAGTTCTCTTCCTCCTGATGAGGAATTAGGAACTGAACATGATGGAGAAGAGACCTTTTGCTTCTGCTTCCTGGGCCTAAAACCTTGCTGTTAGGCATGTATGGTAAAGTATCAGAGTTGCCTTTGGAAAACTCTAGCCACAATGGCTGAGAAATTGCCAGAGGGCCAGGATAAAATATTAGCATAACAGATTATTGTTAATAGCCAAGAGGCTGGTAAGCTTCTTTTTCTTTTTATTTACTGTGCTATTTCCCTCCCGCCTGGACCAGCCCACATTGGCCCAACCTCTGCCCCAGCCCCGTCACCTGTCCCCCAGGGACTTACCTCACCAGTGTTCCTCCCTGGCTTACCCCCCAAGACGGGACCTTTGGGTTGGACCCCTTTCCCCATTGGTCCTCTAGCTCGGTGTCCAGGGAGTGCCACAGGGAAACGGTGTGAGACCTGTGGAGCATGGCAGGTGGCATACTGCACAGTCTACATTTTTCCATGTTCTGTCCCCAGGAGGCATGATGTACAATGATGTTGGTGGCAATCATGCCAATGTCTGCCCCGCCTCCCCAAACTAGTGAGCTGCAAATGTCGGATCACCGGCATCTGCTAGGGGCCTGTCATGCACCGGTAGCTAACTCACCCTCCTCACGGAGGAGGAGAGCAGTCCTTAGGATGCTGAATCCTTCTCCCCCGCCAACCTTCCGACTCTCGGCTTGTTGCCGAACCTGGGTCATTGGCATTCAAGTGGTAGCTCTATCACTGCACCGGCGTCTAGTCGGTAAACTTCTGCTGAGATCAGCCTATGATGCCTCAGATGCTGCAGCCAGAGGGCTGCTGCTGGAATTTGCCCTCACGCCTCTTGCTAAGGGTAGCTGGTTTTGCCTCTGATGTGCAAAAATCTGTGATGAATGCTCCATTCAGGAGCAACCAACTCTACCTGACTCCTTGTACACTCCCCAACCACCATTACTGCCAGGGGTGGTTGTAGGGGGTTGTCTCTCCCCTCACTTAACTCAGTGGAAGGAGGTGCCACAAATGCCTGGGTTCTAGAAATCATAGAACAAAGACAGGCTCTGGAATTTTTTGGACACACCTCCAGATCATCTGCCAGTGCCAGCTCACTGTCCTTCAGACCCCCTTCCTCTGCTCCTGGAGGAAATTCAGACTTTGCTTCAAAAGAAGGCCATACCCTTCGAACAGAGAAACACAGGGTTCTGCTCTTGGTACTTCCTAGTCCCAATGTGGACAGAAGGCCTGCAGCCTGTTTAGATCTCGGGGACCTGAACCTCTTCAAAGAGTACAAAAAGTTCAGAATAGTCACCCTGTAAGGCATACTCCGCTGCTGCAGCCAAGGGATTGGATCTGTTCCCTTGTCATGATGGATGCCTACCTTAATATCAAAATTCGCAAGACTCACAGAAAATACTTAAGGTGCCTGTTCTGGGGGAACATTACCAATTCAGAGTATTGCCCTTTGGCTTGTCCTGTGCACCATGGGTCTTTCCCAAAAGCTTGGCAGTAGTGGCAGCAGCCCTTCACAGAGCAGGTCTGTATGTCTTTCCCAACCTGAACAACTGGCTATTGCAAGCCCACTCCAAGGATCAGATCCTGCACACATTAGCTCGAACCAGGCAGATGTTCGATGCTCCGGGGGTTACTGACAGCATACTTAAATCAGTGTTTGTGCCTTGTCAATGCATGCAATATATAGAGCAGTCTAGGACACAGCTCAAGGCTCAGCCTTCTTGCCCCTAGAGAGATCCCAACACCTAATTGCCCAGTCACAGCTGGTACACGACAGTCGGTATGTTTCAGCCAGGACATTCCTTCGCTTCTGAGCCTGATGCCAGCTGCCACTGTCACAGTACCTTTGTCCAGACTGCACATGAGGATACCCCAGTGGACCCTAACAGTCCAGTGGGATCAGCTCACAGATGATCTAGAACAAAGGGTTCTAGTCACTTCTCCTGTATGCAAAGTGCTCAAGTGGTGGATGGAACACAGCAATCTGTTAAAGGGGGTTCCCTTCCTGATCTCCTCCCGTCACCAGATTTTAACAACAGATGTCTCAGAGATGGGCTGGGGAGCACACCTGGGCTCCCATCAAACACAGTATATAGACTCCAGTGGAGAGCACTTTGCACATAAATATTCCAGAAATGCAAGCTGTTTTGTATGGGCTACAAGCCTTTCAGATTCACTCTTACCCTCTATGCATGGAAGCAATGAAAGTTTAGTAGGGGCTGAGGAAATCAGTCTAGGACTGTCAGCAGTACATGTTTCAGGCGTACAAAACATCTTGGCAGATAGGCTAAGCAGGTCACAGTCCAGGGTGCATGAGTGGGAACTGCTGACATCAGTTGTCTCAGATTTTTTCAACAGATGGGGTTGTCCAGAGTTGGACAGTTTTGTATCCCCACACAACATAAAACTGACGTTTTTCTGCTCGCTCGTTCCAGGGCCTGGAGCTTTCTGGTGAGACACGTTGTCCCTGTCTTGGAAAGGGAGGTTCCTGTATGCCTTTCCTTCCCTCTCCCTAATTCAGAGTGCTACTCAAGCTCCAGATGGAGGGGGCAACTCTGATTCTTATCACTGCCCTAAGGCCTCGACCGATCTGGTTCCCCCTGCTACAACAGCTGGCAGTGGAACCACCATTGCCTCTGTCCCTGTGTAAAGACCTGCTGTCACAGGAACAGGGAACCTGGTCCATCTGGACCTAAACTATCTTCATCTTCATGCATGGCTCCAAAACATAGCCATTGCCACGTTTGGGGTTTCCCAAAAAGTGGCTGATGTTCTGGTGGCTGCCAGAAAGCCTTCTACCAGATCCACTTATTCTGTGAAGTGGAAGTGGTTTGCTCTGTGGGCTGCTTCTCATCACTGTATCTGCTGTCCTTATTGGATGCAGGCCTGCAGTATTCCTCAAAGTGCACTTGACTGCCATTTCAGCTTTCCATGTACACTACCTATTGAGGGTCATACGGTTGCCCAGCTGGAGGTGACTCATACATTCTTGAGAGGCATCCTACATCTGAAACCTCTCATCCGTAATCCAGTCCCAGCTTCGTACCTAAATTTTGTTTTGGAAAAGCTTACTTTGGCTCCTTTTGAGCCAGCCATGACTTGTGGCTTGCGCTCTTTCTTGGAAAGTGTTATTTGTAGTTGCAATAATTTCTTCTTGAAGGATTTCAGAGTTACAGGCTCTAATGTGTGAGCCTTCTTATTTGATTTTTCACAGACAGGGTGTCTTTGCATACAAATCCTAAGTTTCTTCCAAAGGTGGTGTCTGAGTTTACTTTAAATCAAACTATCCACCTGCCAGTTTATTTTCCTGAGCATGCCAATCCAGGGGAATAATTGCTGCATACTTAAGATGTATATAGAATACTCAGGTGTTACATATACCGCACAAAGGACTGCAGAAAGGCCTCACAGCTTTTTGTTTCGTTTGCCCCTGTGAAAGAGGCCTCCCACTTTCTAAACAGTGCTTGTCCAAATGGCTAGCAAACTGTATAACTTTTGGTACAGGAAGTACAATAAGGAACTTCTTCGTTGTCATTCCACAAGTGGCATGGCCACCTCTGTTGTTTGTTTCAAAAATGTGTCTGCTGCAGACATCTGTGTAGCTGCCACCTACAGTACTGTCCACACTTTCACTAAACACTACTGTCTGGTCTGGACATTACCTCTCGAAAAGGGCTGGCTTTGGCCTAGCTGTGCTTCATGGCCTTCCTTTATTAGGCCTGTAGGCTCCAGCCACCAGACTGTTTATGTTCAGTACTATTTGGTACTCGTTCCATAGTTAGGTGTGGCCTGATGAAAAGATAGTCTCAAAGAGATAGAACAGTTACATACTTACCGTAACAGTAGATCTTCAAGAGAATCTCTTTCATCAGGCATGCCTTCCCACCCTCCTTCCTCCTAAAGGTCCTGAGCCTCTAATTAGTGCTATCTCCTTTCTTTATGATGGTCTACCTATAGCTGTCTGCCTTGCCTGGTTTGCAGAGCCCTAGGTTCTCTCCTGGGTCCCTGTAGAGGTCCTCAAGCATGATCTCTGGCAGGAAACTGAGGAGAGGTGGGGCCCTGCGTTTATGTAGCAACCGACGTCTGATGTCTTTATGGGCAGCCCCTGGTGGACTGCTTGCAGAAGTTTCTGTATGGTCCTAGTGCCTGGCGGCTTATAGCTCCATAGGTGTGGCCTGATGAAAGAGATTCATTCAGAGATCTACTGTTACGGTAGTACGTAACTGTTCTTTCTGTGTTTCTATATCCTCTGGGGCATCTTGGTCTCTTGCTGGAGGAGGTGCAAACCCTGTTCCATAAAGGGCTGTAGAACCTGTCCCTGTTTCAGAACAGAACCTGGGCTGTTATTCCTGGTACTTCCTGGCTCCAGAATGAACCAGTGATCTCAGGCCCATACTAGACCTTCAAGGACTGAATCTGTTCATAGAATACAAAACATTTCGAATTGTCTCATTGTAGTCCCTCTTCCCCCTGCTGCTGTCAGGTGATTGGATGGTTGCTCTGGACATGAGAGATGCACACCTTCCTGTCAAAATCCGAAAGTCACACAGAAAATACCTGGGATTCGAGCTTCAGAGAATACACTACCAATTTTTGTGTCTTGCCCTGTAGTTTGTGCTTTGCACCGTGTGTATTTACCAAGTGCATTTACCAAAGTATTTAACACAGTGGCAGCAGCCCTCTGCAGGGAGGGCTTCTATGCCTTCCTCTGCATAGACGACTGGCTGCTAAAAGCCTCATCAATACACATTATTTCGGATTCAACACAGTTCGACCAGCTGGGTATAGTGGTCCAGCAAACCAAAATCGGTCTTTATCCCTTGCCAGAGGCTCTAATATATTGGAATAGTTCTGGACACAAGTCTGGGACACTTACTGCTCTACCCTCCGACTATGCTACGACACTGGTGGCCCAGGCACAACTGGTAACATCCAGCGACTATGTCTCAGACAGATGCCTATTAAGGTTAATCGGCCTAATAGCAGCTGCCAGATGGACTGTCCTCTAGCTCACCTCCACATGAGAATCCCACGGTGGATTTTCAGAGCGCAGTGGGTACAGCATTCCATGAATTGGACCGCCTCATACAGGTAACTCCTCCTTCGTCACTCCCTGCTCTGGTGGTTGGACTGTTCCAACCTAGAGTTGGGGTCCCTGTTCCTCTGGCCATCCCCCTACTGGTGATGTCCACAGATGTCTTGGGTTCAGGTTGGTTTGCCCACCTTGGCCCCTTCAGAACTCAGAGCCAGTGGACCCATCTGGATACGGCTCTGCACAGCACTACTGTGGAGGTGAGTTCTGTTCTGTTTGGTCTATAGGCCTTTGCCATCTTCCTCCAGGGGACCCAGCTACTGATCTGTACATAAAATATTGCAGTGATGTACTACATCAACTGACAAGGCAGTGTTCATTCATATCTTCTGTACCCAGAGGCAAAGAGTTTGGCATTGGGTGGCAGAACCACAACATTTTGTCCACAGTGTTTCTATCAAGTACACAGAATGCTGTGGTGGATTGTTTCAGTCAGTCCATGTGCCGTGAATGAGAACTCTTGGACTCCATTGTGGATGACCTCTTTGAAAATTGGGGTGAACCAGATAATACAGACCTGCTTGTATCTCCAAACGACACAAAAGCGGACACGTTTCTGCCATCGCTCAGGGCCTGGAGTTTTCTGATGAGATGCATTGTCCCTGTGCTGGAAAGGGATGTTTCTGTATGCTTTCTCCCATTTCCTGTGATACAGAGGGTTCTGGTCATACTACGGGCCAAGCCTGCCACCATGATTCAGTTGGCCCCTTACAGGCCCAGACAAATTTGGCTCCCTTTACTCCAGCAACTAGCAGTGGAACTTCCAGTCCTGTTCCCCCTGCAGGTGAGACTTCTAACACAGGAGCATGGTGCTCTGGCGCACCCATATCTTCGATCCCTGCACCTTCATGCCTTGCTCCTGAGGACATAGAGCTCTCCCACTTTGGGATTTCCCTCTCAGTTGTGGATGTTCTGCTAGGGCTAGAAAGCAGATGATACAAAACTCTGCAATAGGGTGAATACTCTAGAGGGAGCCTCAAGTATGATAGAAAATCTTAAAAGACTTGAACAATGGTCCAAAGACTGGAAAAGTGATACATCTGGGTAAACAGAACCCAGGATTACAGTATATCCTAGATGGGCATACACTAGGGGTGACCAAGACTGAAAGGGACTTGGGCGTAATCATATCAGATGACCTTAAAGTAGGGAAGCGATCTGAAAAAGCATCACAAAATGCAAAGCAGTATCCTCGGATGCATAGGTAGAGGAATTATGAGCAGGAAACAAAGTAATCATCCCCTCTGTAGATCCTTGGTGAGGCCACACCTGGAATACTGTGTTCAGTTCTGGAGGCCCCACCTAAAGGAGCACTTGGAGACTATTTAGAGAAGGGCCACTAAGATGGTACAGAGCCTCCATCATAAGCCATATGATTCTAGACTCAGAGACTTGAACTTGTACTCCCTGGAGGCGGAGAAGGGACAAGGGGACATGATAGAAACATTCAAATTCATCAAAGGTATAACCACAGTTCAGGCAGACAACCTCTTCCAGGCCAACAGAGGGTGCATACTAGAGGGCACAACCTACGCCTGAGAGGGAAGGGCTCAGGGAGTGTCCTGTGAGGTCACTCAGGGAGGAGGACTTGAACCTTTGAAAAACTGCGCTGCTCTGGCAGCAATTCCAACACTTTAACTCTGCCTGCCATAAACTGCTGAAGAGATTCCCTGCAATTGTGACTGAAGAGGCTACACAGCGTGAGAGACTGCTGCATTTTCCTGTTGCAAAGCCTTTTTTGGACTGCAGTGCATGTAGGTGGGCTCGGAGAGTGTCCTGTGAGGTCACTCAGGGAGGAGGACTTGAGCCTTTGAAAAGCAGCGCTGCTACATAGCAGCAATTCCAACACTTTAACTCTGCCTGCCATAAACTGCTGAAGAGATTCGCTGCAATTGTGACTGAAGAGGCTACACAGTGTGAGAGACTGCTCTTTTCCTATTACAAAGCCTGTTTTTCGGACTGCAGTGCACATAGGTGGGCTCGGGAGTGTCCTGTGAGGTCACTCAGGAGAAGGGACTTGAGCTTGAGAAAAACACGCTTGCTTGTGTTGCTGAGTTGCCAGAGTGGCGCGAGTGCCACTCTGGGTAAGAAATTTTAAAATTAAATTTAAGTTGAATTTAAATAAGCTGCATTATGAGAATGTATATGTATTTGTTTGTAGGTGGTTAGATAATGTGGGAGTATGTGCAGTAAATGTTAAAGGGCAAATAAAGGAATGTAACAGTGTTAGTAAGGGGTTTGGGGTTTGTTACCTTGGGGGAGGATTTTATCCAGAAATAAATAATTTTCATATGAGGAGGAATCATTTTACTAATGAAAGCATGAATTTATACAACAAGCAAGTACAATACAACTTAAGAATAGAATAAATAATATAGGTGTTGGAAGTCTATTTTGCACACTTTTATTGATGCAGGTGGGGACATAGAGGTTAATCCAGGTCCTAAGAATGTAGGTACTATTACTTTCTATCATGAGAATGCAAGAAGTATTGTATATAAAATGGATGACTTCAGAGCTTGGGTATCAGATAAGGAATATGATGTAATTGCAATATCGGAAACATGGCTACATCTGGGTATTGGAAATGATGAAATTAATTTAAAGGGGTATAGATTAGAAAGAACAGATAGAAAAATGAGGGGTGGAGGGGTAATGTTATATTTAAAAAATAACCTTGGTCCTTATAAGGTGTCATTATCAGAGCGTTATGAAGGAATAGATTGTTTAGTAATTGATCTGTTTAAAATTAAATTGACTGTAGGAGTGTTTTATGCTCCTCCTAAAACAAAGCTCAAATACTTTGACACCTTTGCAGACTTTCTTTTGGATAAAGCAAAGGATAAAAGGATAGTCTTTATTGGTGATTTCAACGCTGATTGGAAACAGGCTAGAGGTATTAGGCTAAAAAGAGTTTTGAATGTTTGGGGTTAAGACAACTAATTGAAAAACCAACAAGAACCACGTATTTAAATAATCAGGGAACTATTTTAGATCTTTTTTTTGTCTCTCAGGAACTGGGTATTGAGTATTGGGATGTATTGCCTATAAATCTTGGGGATCATAATCCTATTATATGTAAAATAGGGAATCAGGTTTTACCAGTTCCAAAAGAGAATATAAATTGGAAAAGGGACTATAAAAGATTTAATGAGACTCAATTTAAAGATGCACGTAGGGGTTTTAATTGAATAGCTTATTTTTGATTCCTGACATTAATTTAGCTATACAGAATTTAATGAATCTTTATTGACAATGATAAATAAACATGCCCCAATGGTGCAAAAGGAGGAAAAATAAAGAAGATCCATGGATAACAGATAAAATAAAAAGGAATTAAGGATAAGAAATAGAATATGGCAGAAAGCTAGAAAAACAAAGAATTTAGAAGATTGGGAAAGTTTTAAAGAGTTGGAGAAATAAATGTTAAAAGAATATTAGGATAGCGAAGAGTAAATGTCATTTGAACAGATTAGAGAAAGTAAATGATTAAAAAATGTTTTGGAAATTTATCTCTGACTTAAAATATAGTAGCAAAAGTAATAAGGTGGAAAGTTTGTCACAGGAAGGAAGTGTGATTGAAGATCCAGCTAAAATTGCTACTATATTAAATTATTATTTTCTCAATCTACCTGATTTGGATATTTCGTTACCAAAAGAACAAACAGCTGATATATCTGTAATGGAATTGATTGCTGAACAAAAAAAATAAGTATGGGATGCAGCAAGTTAATAGGTTCAATTTTAGACCTCTAAGTACAGATGAAGTACGAAAACAGTTATAAAATTTAAATGTAAGTAAGGCAGGTGGCCTAGATGGAATTGAAGTCAGATTCCTTAAGATTGGTGCGGATATATTAGCACCAATAGTAACCAATCTTTTAAATTGGAGTCTAACTAGTTCAGTAGTCCCTGACGTATGGAAAGTGGGAAAGGTAATTCCAATTTATAAGGGAGGGGATAGTAATGTGCCATCTAATTATAGACCAATTACGATACTTCCAATATTATCAAAAATATTGGAGCGTAGGGCCAGATATTCAAAAGGGTTGCGCCATGCGCAATAGGGTTGCGCCTGCGCAAGTCCGAACTTGCTCCATTCTGCCATATTCAGCAGGAGGCAGTTGCGCCACAGAAAACATGCTGAGTAACAGCGCAATGCAAATGAATGCATGCTGAACTGGAGGAGGAACCATATAAACTGCACAGCCGATATTCAGCAGGGCTGTGCAGAGTTGTGCAGGCGCAACCCCAACCTGCGCCTGCACAACTTTGAGCCAAAAAAGGCTTAGTTGAGGGCTACCCACAGGTGAGCTGCTGCATTGCAGGCGCAACACAGCAGCTGCCACCTGTGGCTGGCCCAACCCAATCCCTGTGCCCCCTGCAGCCCGATCGCGGGCAGCCCACTGTAAATCCCACCACCACCCCCACTGGCCCGATCGCGGGCATAGTTTAATCCCCAGCCCGGTCGCGGGCAGCAGTATGGCTCCTTCCTGAGCAGTATCCCTGGTGGTCAGTGGACCGAAAAGCCCGATCGCGGGCAGTACTTGTTGAAACCCCCGCATTCATCCCTGGTGGTTCAGTGGACGAAAGGCCCGATCGCGGGCAGTGGTTGTTAACAAACCACCCCCTCCTGCGAATTCATCCCTGGTGGTCAGTGGCACATCCGATCGCGGGATGTATATATTGAACAAACCACCCCCGCCCGAACATAGCCCTGAGGCTGAGTGTCCCCACCACCACCACCCACCCACGAGCTCCACCACCCTGCCCACCCCCGCAGCCCGGCGGGCGGCAGCAGCCCACCGCCTGCCGCCCGCCGACTGACTGCCAGGTAAGACTACCGCCCGGTGGTGCAGAGCAAGAGCCAATGGGCATGACGTATACGTACGCTGACAGTCCAGATTTGTGAATGAATCATCATTTCACAAATCTGGACTGTCATGCTGTTATGGGCTGCTGCCGATTAGCTCTTGCTCTGCTGTAACTGTGGGCAGTCAACTCGGCGCGCGGCGGCGGCCGGAGTGGGATGCTGCGCCCGCCCGGCTGTGGGGGGCGGGTGAGCTTCGTGGGTGGGTGGGGTGGGGGGACACTAGCCACCAGGGCTATGTTCGGGGGTTTGTTCAACATATACATCCCGCGATTGGGATGTGCCACTGGACCACCAGGGATGAATTAGGCAGGAGGGAGTGGTTTGTTAAACAACCACTGCCCTTGAGTTGGGCTTTCGGTCCACTAGACCACCAGGGATGAATGCGGGGAGGGGTTTCTTAAATAAGTACTGCCCGCGATCGGGCTTTTTCATCCACTGGACCACCAGGGATACGCTTGGGGAGCGACATTGCTGCCCGCGATCGGGCTGGTGGGGATTAAACTATGCCCGCAATCGGCCAGTGGGGGATGGTGGTGGGGATTGTACACTGTTTCCGCTTGCTATCAGGCTGCAGGGCGCCGGTCCTCGATGGCTGCCACCTGGCAGGGTGCCAGGCGCAAGTCCTCGAGGGATCAGCGCCTGCATGCTAATGGCATGCAAATGGGGCCATAATCAGATGCAAATGCCCCCCTGTGCTCTGCATGAATTATGGCCCCATTTGCATGTCACCTTTTGAATATGGGGATTTTGGTATGGCACAATGGTACTTCGCCACACAGGTTGAATGCTCCACTCTGACAACTTGCGGTGGCGCCAGTTCCACTGCACCATGCACAGTGGCTGTGGCCAGGGGTGATATTCAAGGAGTTGCTCAAGGCAACTCCTTTGAATATCGCTCTGACACACCCTCATGAACTATTTTGTGCAGCTGCAGGGCTTGCGCCACAAAATAGCGCAGTTTGAATATCCAGCCCGTAGTGTTCATTCACAAATTAGTCATTTTATGGAATTGAATGAAATTTTTCAGACAATCAACATGGGTTTAGAATAGGGAGGTCCACAGGCACTGCCCTACTGGATTTCCATAATCAGGTAGTAACTTCACTTGATCTTGGAAAGGCCACTGGGGCAGTGTTCGTGGACCTCAATAACTTTGATTTGGTTCAACATAGAAAATTGTTAGAAAGACTTTGGTTAGTAGGGATAGAGGAAGGACCATTAACATGGATAGCATCATACCTGGCAAATCGTAGACAGTCTGTCATCAATGGTGACTTTGTGTCGGGCCTTGAGGAAATAATCGTGGTGTTCCTCAGGGATCGATACTTGGCCCGTTGATGTTTAATGTCTATGTAAATGAATTGGCGCAAACAATAAAATATGAGGAGATTAGATTATATGCGGATGACACGGTTCTGTTGGTTTCTGCAGATAATATGAGAATTGTAGAACAGCTGCAGAGAGATTTAATTTCATTGGAAAATTGGATGGGAGACTCTGGTCTTTTAATCACTGCAAAGAAAACTCAGTGTATGAAGTTCAATCTAGGGCATAAATTGAAAAAACAACCACAATTACATATTAATTTAAGAAATGGTGCATAAATTGAGGAAGTAAAAGGTTATAGGTATTTGGGTATGTATATAGATTCTGGTATGACATTTGAAAATCATGTTGATATGCAGATAAAAAAAATTAATCAAAGACTGGGTGCTCTTTAGAAGATTAACAAATATATTGCCTAAATTAGCTAGAGAGAAACTTGTTAAGCAAATGTTAATTCCGGTATTTGAATATGGTGTGTTGATACATATAAATGCCTCTCAGAAAGTGTTAAAAAAAGTTAATCAAACAGTTTATAGACTAGGTAAATTTATTGTTAAGGGTGAATATAAAATGCATCATTGTAAGTTATATGATAAATTAAATTGGTTGCACCTGGAGGCGCAAAGAAATTATGCATGGTTAATTAATTGTTATAGGATTATACATGCAAAAAATATTCATCCTTTAGCTAAGTATGTTAAATTGCAGTACCTGGATAGTCAGTCTTTGTACAAGAAATTCAGAAAATAGGATTCCAATACTCAAATATTGTAGTAATGTAGGGGAAATGAAATTACAAAATAGATTTGCTTCATCGTGGAATAAATTGCCCAAATACTTGCAAAATATAGCTAGTTTTTTAAGTTTTAAAGGTAAATTATTTGAATATTTGCAGAGTGAATGTGTATGCTATGGATAATGTTATTCATCTTGTTATTTGTTTGTATTGTATGTATATTTGAATGTTTATTTGTATAACCATTTTACACAGGACTTGATTGTAAACAGTGTTATTGGCACTAATCAAATATTCCTGTATAAAAATAAAGTTTTAAACAAACAAACAAACAAGGCTAAGGAAATAATGTCAGGAAGTACTTTTTCATGGAGAGGGTGATAGACCCATAGAACAGCCTTCCCCCCCGAGGTGGTTGCAGCAAAGACAGTGAATGAATTTAAACACGAATGGGACCAACACTGCGGTAAAAGCAAAGCAAGCAACCTATAGGGGCGGGGGTAGGATTCACGTGCAGACTAGATGGATCACAAGGTCCCCATCTGCCGTCATCTTCTTATGTTCTTACATGGTACACCTATTTACAGAAATGCAAATGTTTTACATTTGATATACTAGGCATGTCTTGGACCTGTTTATATGTCCCGTTCCTAAAGCGCTGGACTACCTCCTGTCCCATAAGGACTTAGGACTGGTGTATTCTTCTGTTAAAGTCCACCTGGCCATGGTGTTGACTTTTCATGCCCTCACAGAGGGCAAGACAGTAGCTAGATGGAGATTTCCGTAGATTTCTAAGAGGTATTCTGCTGTTGCACCCGAGTCGAGATCCGTTTCCAGTGTGGGACTTTAGTTTTGTCCTAGAGACAGCGACTGTACCTCCCTTTGAACCTGCTGCTACTTGTGCGCTGAGCTTCTTTTCTTGGAATACACTGTTCCTAGTGGCTGTGATGTCTGCTGGGTGCATATTTGAATTGCAGGCTGTGGTGGCAGACCCTACTTTTATTATTTTTTTAACAAGGATAGTTTACATTACGTACTAATTCTCGATTCTTTCCAAAGGTTGTGTCTGAAAGAACACTAAATCAGACTGTTGACCTTCTTATTTATGTTTCATCTCCCACAGGTGGTGGGAATGTTGTTTATATATGCTGGACATCTGGAGGATGCTGTGTTTGTCACTTCATCGTACAGAGGATTGTAAACAATCCTCTCAACTGTTATAGATTTTGCCTCATGGATGGTAGGCTGCATGATTTCCAAATAGGGCCTGTCAAATGGCTGGCCAGTTGTATCACATTTTGTTACTAGAAATACCACAAGCAGTTTCCTGTTGCTGTCTGTAGCTCACTCCACCCGTGGGATGGCTACTTCAAGTGGCCTGTTTCCAAAATGTGTCCGCTGCTGACATATTTGCTGCTGCTGCTTGGTGTACTGTTCATACATTTATTAAACACTACAGTTTAGACATTGTCTCTCGTAGATGTGCTGTCTGTGCTCACTCCACCCGTGGGATGGCTACTTCCGTGGCCTGTTTACAAAATGTATCCACTGCTGACATATTTGCTGCTGCTGCTTGGTGTACTGTTCGTACATTTACTAAACACTGCAGTCTGGACATCGTCTCTCATAGATGTGCTGGCTTTGGCCTCAAAGTTCTGCAAGGCCCTCTTACTCGGGATCATTATATCCTGCCATCATCCCTCTATTTGGTACTACTTGGGAATTTTTCCATGATGTGGCTCAGTGGAGGGAGGTTTGCACTACCATAACAGTAGATCTTCAAAAGAATCTCCTTCATTGAGCTACAGCTTCCCCCCCCCCACCCCTTTCCTTTGTCGGGTGATGGGTGACAGCACTGCCTACTTTGCATGCTGTTTCTCCTATGCTGTCTAAATACAGCATCTCTACTCAGGTTTCCATATCCTCTCTTGTTTGCCTGGTTTGGTCTTGGTCACTTCAGTTCCTGCTGGTCCAGTGATCCTCTGAGTTTGTCTTAAGTGGGGAACTGAGGTATGCTAGGGACACCCACGTTTATATAGACACCAAAGAGGTGCATCGGCGTGGGCAGCCTCAAGACAGCAAAAATTTCCAGGTGGTCCTGATGCTGACAGCTTACAGTTCTTTGATGTGGCTCAATGGAGGAGATTCTCTTGAAGATGTACTGTTACAGCAGGTAACTGTTCTTTCATTTGGTCAGATCACTGCATAGTGAGGTTCACCTTCAGGGGCCCCCTTGGGCCCAGCCCCTGTGAAGGTGATACATTACCATCCTTTGAGAGGGCTGGAGCCAGAGAGACTCCTGGCAGGGCTGGGCATCTCAGGTTTGCCGGCAGCTTGTGAGGTGTGGGCAGAGGAGGCAGTGGAAGCCTATAATAGGGCCTTTGGCAACTACTTTGACACCATAGCACTGTACTGTGTGTGCCACCTGGCCTCCACAGGCTTGCCATGGTTTAATGGAAGCTAAGGCATTCAAATGCCAGGAGTTGAAGGTTGGAATGTGTTTAAAGGAAGTCCAAGGCCTTGGACAACAAGTTGGCTCTGACTTCTCATTTTTAAGAAATGTCAGAGGGCAGTCACCCTTAAGATGGCAGTTTTTCTTTCTCAGGAGATTGCCGCTGGGCAGAATCTACCAGCTCTGCTCTTCTGGGCCGCAGACAGATTTTTACATCCTGCCTGTCTGCATCAGGTACAGCACTGTCAACAGCAAAGTGTGATGAGTTCACTCTATTCTTTTATACAGGGTGTTGTCCATTCGAGCCTGGATTTCCTCATGTGGGCTGTGGCAGCCCAGTAGTGTCAAGTCTGGCTGTTTCCTGGAATGCCCATACTACCTGTGGAGAGTTTAGGCCAACTGCAGTGGAGGATGTCTGTGGGGTGATTCTGGAGCTGATATTAACTTCTTCTGAACTGGACCCAGGCTCGACAGGATTACTGGTGGACTGCGTGGGGCAGTTGTATCTGGTGTTTGCTGGGATCTTAGGTGCACCTTATTGGGAAGGGTCTTTCCTAGTGCATTGAAAAATTTGTTTTTGAGGCCCTTCCTAAAGAAATTAATGTTGGACCTGGATGGAGATCCTGACAGATTAATAGCTGGTCTCTAACCCATCATTTTTGGGTAAGGTTAGAGAGGAAGCTTTGGCTTTGCAGCTTGAGGCACACCTCACAGCCTTCGACATCTTTGAGCCCCTCCAATCCAGCATTAGGTCTGGGCACAGCACTGAAATCATATTTGTCTGGGTGCATAGAGATAGGTGTGAGCAGTCAGTTCTCATTCTTCTCTGCGCTGGTGGAGGTCGGGCCTGGAGTGTGACAGACTTAGTTTGATGGACCACTATGTGGTCTATCAATCAACAATTACCTGTAAGAAGGCAGAATTCCTGTCCAGGGAAGTTGCTGCTGCGCAGAATCAACCAGCTCAGCTTTTCCCGACTGTGGACAGATTGTGCAATCCACTCTGTCTCCAGCCTGGAAATGCTTTTTCACAAGAACGTTGTAAGAAGATTGCTCAGTTCTTCGTGGATAAGGTTGCCACAGTCAGGTCCAGCGTCCACCTGACCCTCTCTCAAGGGAGCAGCGGTGGTGGAGATGTCGGACGCCCAGTTTGTGTGGTGTAACTCCGGCCACCCCACAATCAGTGATATTGTGATGGTTATCTAATCGTTGCATCTGACCAATAGTAGTTTGGACCCAGGCCCCACGCGCCTTTTAGTAGGCTGTGTGGATAAAATCAGTCCGGTCCTTGTCGAGATAGTCTGGATGTCCTTGGAGAGGGGGATCTTTCCAGATCCACTGAAGGAAGCTGTGGTTCGGCCCCTTCTTAAGAAGCCCTCCTTGGACCCTGACTTTCTGGCTAACTACAGGCCTGTCACTAACCTACCCTTTGTGGGTAAGGTTATTGAGAAGGTGATGGCGTCATAGCTGTAGGACCATTTGACCAGCCACAATGTTTATGATTCTCTCCAGTCCGGATTTAGGAAGAGACATGGTACCGAGACAGCCCTTGTCTGGGTACAAAATGACCTCCTAATAGCGAGAGATCGAAAGACCCGTTCCATCTTGGTCCTTCTAGATCTCTCTGCAGCATTTGACACCATGGACCATGGTGTGCTGTTGGCGCGCCTGTGGTTCATCTGTGGATTTTCTGGGACGGTCCTCACATGATTTTGATCATTCCTCGAGGGTAGGACTCAGAGGGTGGTATCTGTTTTTTTTTTCCTCAGCTCCATTCTCCCTATCCTGTGGGGTGCCACAGGGCTCCATCTTGGTGCCCATATTGTTTGCTGTGTATGTGCTGCCATTAGGAGCGATTATTAGGCAGTACGGCTTGATTTTTCGCTGCTATGCAGATGATACTCAGCTGTACATGTCCTGTGTGTCTGGACAGGATGATGCTGTCTCAGTCTTTAATAGCTGTCTAGCTGAGATCCAGGACTGGATGAATGTGGGCTGGCTGCGGTTAAACCCAGAGAAAACTGAGGTGTTGGTTGTGGACTCAGGTCATCGAGAGGTGGGTGTGTTGGCGGGACTGCCTTCGGGTCTGTGGTTTGGAGGTGTCCGGTTAACTACCTCAGACCGGGTGTGGAACCTGGGCATTATGTTTGATGACCGCCTGATCCTAAAATTGCAGGTGTCAGCGGTTATCAAAACCTCTTTTTACCATCTGAGGAATATCGCCCGGGTAAAGCACCTGGTTCCTCCCGATGATCTTTCAACTTTCGTCCACGCCTTCGTTACCTCCCACCTTGACTACTGCAATGCCCTTTACCTTGGGTTACCTGGGGTTGATATCAACCGCTTGCAGCTGGTGCAGAATGCAGCAGCCAGGCTTTTAACTGGTACCTCTAGGACCAATCATATAACGCCTGTGCTCCGCGGATTGCACTGACATGATCAGGGTCCCAGTTATCTGCAAGATCTCCTTCACCCCTACTGTCCCCCCCGCCTTCTCCGATCCACCGACGAGGGATTGCTGGAGATTCCCAGGGTTTGCTTACAAACATCTGGAGCTAGGTCATTTAGTTTTATGGCCCCGACCCTGTGGAATTCTCTATCTCATCAGGTGCGAGATTACCTGACCGTCCAAAGTTTTAAAACCGCCCTGAAAACATATCTTTTTAGCCTGGCATTTTCAGATTTTTAAAGCTACTGCTGTATTTTATTATTTAATTTTATACTGTTATTTATTAATCTGTATGACTATCATTGTACAGGTGCCTTGGTTTCAGAAAGGCGCCTCTTTACAAATAAAGATTGATTGATTGATTCAGCTTTTGATACTCTGGACCAATGTCTGTTAATGGACCAACTGAAGGAGTAAGGTGGACTCCCGGCACGGTAATCTGTGGGTTTGATTCCTCCTGTAGGGATAGGATACAGAAGGTCGAAGTTTGGTAATTACAGTTATGTCCTATGCCCCTTCCTTGTGGAGAAGTGCCCCAGAGGTCAGGCTGTCACCCATGTTTGCAGTGTATATAAACTGCCCCTGGATGGGATCATTAGACATTACAATCTGGGATTTCGCTGCTATACAGGTGATACTCAGCTGTATGTGTCTTTGCACCTAGTAACAGGATGTGGTGACCATGCTTAACAGCTGCCCGACCAAGATCCAGGATTGGATAGCAGCAAGCTGGTTGAGGCTCAACCACGATAAGATAGAGGTGCTGGTGATCGACTTGGCTCTGAGGAGAGGAGCGGAGGTGGCCAAAGAGGTGATGTGGCATCAGCTCAGGTCCTGAGGATGTCTGCTTCTGCTTAGGTGAAAAATCTGGAGATCATTCAGGGAAGCAAGTTGACATTTGAATCTTTGATGTCGGCTGTTGTCTGAAGTATCATTTTAGAAACATAAACTGGATTAAAGCCTTAATCCTCATGAGGACCTAGGACACTGGTGGTTTGTGACATCCAGGCTTGATTACTGCAGTGCTCTGTATCTCAAGGTAAATAGGGGTTGTCTACATCACCTGCAGCTGATACAGAATGTGGCAGCAGTTTCTTGCAGGCATGCCAAGGTCCTGCCATGTGACCGCTGTGCTTTATGAGCTGCACTGGCTGCCAGTGAGGTGGCATATAACCTCAGGGTTAGTTTGCTAACCTATAAAGCCCTTCATGGTATGGGCTGGGGCTACCTGTTTAAACATCCGTCTCCTCTCTCTCCCCCTGTTGCCCTTACTGCCTTGCTGATTGATGCCTTCTCATGATACTGAGAGCAAGATTGAAGACCCTGGGGACTGGGTTTGTGATCACGGAACCTGTGTCGTGAACTATCTCTTGAGGGATCTAAAAGACACCCACTTCAATGGAAGCCTTTAAGAGGAGTCTCAAATGCTTCCTGTTTCAGGAAACATTTGTAAATGCTTGAATTGCTCCTGGTTTACTGGGTCCATGCTGTTCAGCTGTTGTAGCTTGATTGCACCTGTACCTATACCTTAATTTTTTTTAACAGCCTGTACACTGTTACTGTATGTATTTGTTGCACCTTACCACCATGTATGTTTCACCTCTCTACTCCCTTCCCCCTGAGTTGCACCTAGAAATGAGAATTGACTGTGTTCCTTTCCCAATTTTTAATAAATAAATTATTGCAGTTTTTCCTGGCCTTTATGATGTGATCTGCTGTCTTTGCTGTATGACGTGGTATTTTATAGTTCAATTATTATGTTTTATTTGATTTTCAATGTTTATTTTATGTCGGCACCCTGAGCCTCGGGAAGGGCATCTAACTAAATAAAAGTACTGCTGCTGCTAGTAATACTTGCAGTTTCTTGAAACCAAGTATCGATCATTAACTGCTGTTTTCACTGCTTAAGATAATTGTGAACCTTCTGCACAGTTTCTGCGTACCACATCTGCTCATTTTGAACTTGCATTGTATGTCTCTGTCTTATTCCAGGGAGTTACTGCCACAGCAGCAATACCGGAGAGCGGGGCATCACTAGCCTTGCGGGCCCTTGGCTGGGGTTCTCTATGTGCATGGTGTGGAGTGGGACTGATGAGTTTCGCTGTCTGGAAGGCATTAGGAGTTCACAGTGTGAGTACTGCACGTTTATTAACCAACTCTAGTGTCATGATGCACAAATAGGGTGTGAACTGAGTTTTAACTTGTCAGACTGTTTTCAGTCATCTGGTAATTTTTTGTATTCATGTCATTCAAACCCCAGGAAATCTTACTGTATTCTGACATATGCAGTATGGTCTCACCATAGGACTGCCATGAGGGCCAAAATGTTATATAGAACCTATGCTAATGATGGAATGCTAGGCTCGAGCTCGGTTTTCAAACCACTGTCCCTGAATACTCCTGCAACCATCAGATTCTTTACTCCGCTTGCCTAAGTAAGGCGCCTGAGGAAAGCTCTCTTTTACCTTTCTTGAAGATTTTATTTTCTTGGTTTTCAAGTACTGTTTATTTTCATTTTAAAGCACTGTCCCTGGGTGTCAGTGTGGCTCAGTTAGTAGACATCCGCCTCTGGACGGAAGGTCGTGGGTTCTCGTCCACACCAGGATTGGACTTGCACCTAAAATCACTGGCATCCGAGTGCAGTATTGGGGGGGTGCTGTACTGCTGGGGTGTGGTGTCCTTCGGATGAGACGTTAAACCGAGGTCCCTGCTGCCTATCCTGGTGTTGTTCTGGTGGGTGTCCAGGTGGAAGTAAAAGAACCCAGGGCACTCTTCGCAAACAACAGGGAACAATCCTGGTGTCCTGGCCAACATTCCCCTGCCCATAAACCGGTTCATGCAATTATCCAGTCTATGTGTGGGTGATGATGTGCGATATGGCCGCCACCACACATTCAGTCACTTCACTACCAGTCTAGCATTGCTTGTAAAGCGCTTTGGGATACTGTGTATGAAAAGCGCTATATAAATGCTGATTCTTCTTCTTCTGTTACAGGTAGATTAGTCTCGATTTAGTGTTATTCCAGTAAGTTTTTCGGTTCCCTGCTGGTTCATCGCAACCAGGAGGAAACTGAACTTTTGTATATATTTTTTAAGGTAAATTTTGTTTAAAATTGACTTCTCTGGGCCGGTTTTGTAATTTTATTTAATCTGTGAGGGGAACTGGGGTAACACTCAGTTTTCTCATCGGTCGCTGAACCGACCGCTAAAATTAAAAAAAAAAAAAAAGGGTCTTTGTTTACTAGTGTGGATATGTGACTCAGAGAAACCCAGTTTTAAGGGTTTTTTTCTTATGTTATGTCACTACCTAAGAAAAGAACCGGCCCTACGGGTTTTCAGCATTGTGCAGACTGTGGTGAACCATTTGCTAAAGCAGATCCACACTTGATTTGTATTTTCTGCCTAGGGTTTGACCACCTGAATGCAGATTGTGAAATTTGTAAAAACTTTCCTCAGTCGATGCTTGATAGGTGATTGAACGACTGAGAGAAAAAATGTTTGATAAGGCTGCTGATCCGGCCTCAGATAAACCATCTCCTTCTCGTTCTAAAGAGAAACCCAAGGAACTGGTTGAACAGCCCTCTGACCAGGGCGAAGGTTCCTTGGTAGAAAGCAACGAATACTGCCACTGAACCAGCAACTTCTGCAAAAAGAAAAAGGAGAAACTCTCGGGAAGGAACCGCAACTGACAAGCCTGCCAGTTCCCACTGCTGGAGGAGATTGCTAATGCTATTAGAATGATCCAGTCACTGCAAACTGGTACGCTGATGCCAGTTCAGCAACCTGGTTCACAGCCATCGGTTCAGACTTTGGGTTTCTCCTCGGTTCCCAGTTTCTTTGAACACTACACTGATATTTTGGCGATGATGAGGAGGACTTTGGGAGCCTTCTGAACTGGATGTTTCCCACGATCCTCAATGTCCTGACTTCCCTGACAAGGGAGCTGAGGATTTTTCTTTACATTTTGCCTTCATGAAGCAAGTGGCACAAACTCTGGACTTCTCCACTCAGGAATCTGCAAAGAAGGAGGAGGAGGAGGAACCAGATTATATGGAAATGGTGGATATGCCAGCAACTAAGAGGCTGTTGTTACCTACCCATAAGTCCCTAAAGAGACAAGCCACTATAATTTTGCAGACCCCCCACTTCCATTCCCCCAGTAGATAAGAAGATGGATAGGAAGTACTGGGTGGCTAAGGCCCAAGCTGAGTTCCTTTTGGACATTTCAGCCATAAAGGGTGGTGCAGGCTGTGCATATGATAAGGCAGATATTCCCTGGCATCACACCCTCCTGATAAAGATTCTAGAAAAATGGATTCTATGGCCAAGAAGTCCTACCTGGGTTCTTCCTAGGCAATTAGACAGGCCACTTACATGGCTTATGTTTCCAGATATCAAAAAAGTCTCTGGAATACAGTTTTGGAAATTGCCAAGGCTTGCCCTGCAACCATGGCATCAGACCTGGCCTAGGCTGCGAAAAGGGGCATAGAGGCTTCAAAATGCCAATTTCGGATAGCAGTGGATGCCAATGATATTGCAGCCAGGCAAATGGCAACTTCAGTGTCCCTGCAGAGGTTTGCTTGGCTAAGGGCCACTAATCTGTCCCAGGGCACCCAGGTGAAGGCCTTGGATTTTCCTTGTGAGCCCACATCCCTTTTTGGTGAGCAAACAGAGGCTTACATGAAAAAGATGGATGAGTACAAGGTAGCCTAGAAGAGTGCTGCTGCTAAGGAGAAAGCAGCAACACCTCAGAAGTACCAGAGTGAAGGGAGTAGGGGTACAACCCACTACATACCTTGCTTCCAGACTCTGGCCCTGCCAGCCTGTCAACCTTAGAGAGGGTGCTTCAGAGGCAGAGGCAGAAGGGGCAGCAGTCGTCCTGGCCCCAGCACTCAGCCAAGTGCACAAGCAAAGCAGACACCCCCTGAGGGGGTCTGTCAGGATTGCCTCCCCACTTCCAGTAGGAGGCAGACTGGCTCACTATCTCCAGGCTTGGAAATCCATCACCACAGACAAGTGGGTCCTGGAGGTAGTGAGCCAGGGTCTTGCCTTCAGTTTCAAGTTCTTACCCAGACTGAGGGCAAGAGTTTTCAGACCTGTTACTCAATCAGAAACAGTTCTATTGGAGGCGGAAGTAGCAAAACTCCTTCAGGATAAGGCAGTAGAACCTGTTCCCTTGGCCCTAAAGGGAAAGGGGTCTACTCAAGGCATTTCCTCAGTCTAAAGAAAACAGGAGAGTGGTGACCCATATTGGATCTCAGATATTTTAAACAAACATTTGGCAAATCCAAAGTTCAAAATGGTCACCTTGGCTACCATTCTCCCTACACTCAGGTAGGGAGATTGGCTGGCATCTCTGGATTTAAAGGATGCTCACTTCCACATTCCTATCAGGCAGTCCTACAGAAAGTAGCACAGGTTCAGATTGCCATCAGGTCATTACCAGTTCAGAGCCATGCTTTTCAGCCTGACTGCTGCTCCAAGGGTGTTTACCAAGTGCCTAGCAATAGTGGTAGCACACCTAAGGAGGCAGGGAGTTACAGTCTTCCCATACTTGGATGACTGGTTAGTGGTAGGCCAGTCACCCCAGCAAGTCAGAGATGCACTGACCACCACTTAGGATACCCTGTGGTCATTGGGCTTCCTGGTATCCAGAAAAAGTCAATGCTGAGACCAGTTCAGCTCCTGCAATTCATAGGAGCGGAATTGGACACACTAAGAAGAAAGGCCTTCCTCCCTCAGGGGAGAGTGGACAGTCTCGTACAGTTGGCCAGCTCCATCCAACTGCATACTCCCAGACCAGCAAAGCTGTTGGGACACATGGCTGTGTCAACAGCAACAGTGCCAGGTTCCAGATGAGACATCCAGTTCCATCTCAGGTCTCACTGATCACAGAAGAGAGATTCCCTGTCAAAAATGATGCCAGTCACAGGAACCAGCAGTGGCAGGAAAAGGACAACCTCAGGGAAGGTGTGCCTTTCTTTCAGCAGCCACCATCAGCAGTGCTAACAACGGATGCCTCCCTCCTAGGATGGGTTGCCCATCTTGGGGAGCACACTGCGTACGGTACCTGGCTCCAGCAGGAGTCTCTGCTTCACATAAATCTGCTGGAACTCAGGGCAGTTTACCTGGGCATTCAGTCCTTTGCCTCAGTGCTGTAGGGCAAGGTGGTTCAAGTCAGAACAGACAATACAACCACAATGTACTACATAAACAAGCAAGGGGGAACAAGGTCTCTCCCCCTCCTCCCCGGTGCACAGAGTTCAGGAACATTTGGAATATGGCCTACTTCCTGGAGATCTTCCTCTCAGCAGTTCATCTCCCAGGGAAGGACAACGTCCTTGCAGATGCCCTTAGCAGGATCAACCAGAGTCGCCACACATGGTCACTAAACAGACAGATCTTGCAAGTTGTGTTCTGAAGGTGGAGCACCCCCAGAGGTGGATCACCAGCTGCCACAATTCTGTTGCAGGCCTTCTGCAGTGGGCACAGTCCCTCTGGATGCACTGCTATTGGATTGGAAAGGGACGTTTCTGTACACCTTCCTTCCATTTCCTCTGTTGCTCAGAGTACTGAACAAGTTCAGGGCTCAGCCAGCAACAGTGATTCTCATTGCTCCAGACTGGGCCAGGCAGCCCTCTTACCTGGTATTCTCTGCTTCTGACCCTGTCAATATCCAAACCAATCTCCCTACCCAGGACACACAGCCTATTGACCTCCTCTCAGGGGAGGATCCTTTGCACCAATCTTCAGTCCCTCAGGCTCAGGGCTTTGCTCTTGAGGACTTAAAGTATGCTGACCTGCACCTCTCTGAAGGGGTGCTAGAGGTCCTTAGAGTTTCTAGAAAACCCTCTACCAGAAGGACTTACACCTCTAAGTGGAAGGGGTTTTCCATTTGGTGCCAGCAAGAAGAGATGGACTGCGGCTAGGCTGGTCTGTCAGTCGTTCTAGCATATCTGGCATACCTTCATTCTCTCGGCCTTAGGCCTTCCATCCTCAAGGTGCACCTAGCAGCTGTCTCTGCCTACCTCTCAGCTTGTAAAGGGTCGTCCCTGGCTGCAACCAGGTATTCAGTAAGTTCTTCAAGGGCTTGTTACACTTTTATCCCCCTCTCACAGGGAGACCACTCCTGCATGGGACCTCAATATATGCATTGACTAGCTAATGCAGCCACCGCTTGAGCACTTGTCTTCAGCAGAGCTTAAGTATGTAACATGGAAAACAGTGTTCTTGGCAGCCATCACCTCAGCCAGGAGGATCAGTGAGCTCCAGGCCTTGTCCACAGAGCCAGATTACATATCAGTCCATAGGGACAAGGTAGTCCTCAAGACCAACAGTAAGTTTCTCCCCAAGGTGGTGTCTGACTTTCACCTGAATCAGTCTATCACTTTGCCAGTCTTTTTCGCTGACCACTCTGGTTCAGGGGAACGTAAACAGCATAGCCTAGATGTCAAGAGAGCTATCAGCTACTACTTGAATCACACAAAGGGCCACATGCAGGATAGTACTTAGCAATTCCTGACCTGTGGAGAAGTGAGAAAGGGTAAACCTGCCTCAAAGAGGTCTGTTGCCCACTGGATTGTTGCCTGTATTCAGTTCTGCTACAGCAAAGTAGATAAAGAACCCCTGTGGGCCTTAGGCCCCACTGTACAATGGGTAGAGCTGCTTCAACAGCAGCATGAGAGGTATTCCTTTGTTGGAAATTTGTAAAGCAGCTACCTGGAAAACAGTTCACACCTTTACCAACACTATAGCCTGGATACCCAGGCCAGAAGTGATGCCAGATTAGGTACAGCAGTACTGTAGAGCCTGTTTCCTAAATAGGTTCTCTACTTTCCTCCAAAGGTACTGCTTGGGTAGTCTGCATATGTCAGAATACAGTAAGATTTCCTGGAGTTTGAAGAAAAATTACTTACCGTAATCTTGTTTCTTCTAAGGGAATCTTACTGTATTATGAGCTCCCACCCTACCTCCCCTGCTAGAACCTATGGGCACTGCACTACAGCTGTCCATACTGTTTGAAACGTGTGAGTGTTTCTTGAGTGGGCATTTGTGACTTGAGTCTTAGTGATGCCCACACTTTTAAATAAAGAGGGTTGTTTGTTTTTGGGGGGTGTTAGTTAATTATTTATTAGGATAGTTTAAATAGCTTGTTGTTATGCATGCTCTGTAAGAATCTGATGGTTGCAGGATGTATTCCAGGGACAGTGGTTTGAAAAAACGAGCTTGAGCCTTGCATTCTATCTTTAGCTGCTATGCTTTTGGCAGACAGCAATCTTGCTTTCAGAGCAGCTGACTAAAGAGCTAGAACTGTACATGAGCATTAATCCATGAGAAAGGAGGCATTTACTAAGAATTAATGCATGGCTGGTTGGGGGGGGTCGGGCTGAGTACTTCCAACCAGTGACAGCGTAGGGGGTTTTAAAACATGGGTCAAATTAGACCCATAGGTGTAAAAAATGTGGGTCAAAATGAGAAACAACTGGGTCCAAACCTAATCGTAAGTACAAATTTCACCAGTAGAGAAGCTTAAATTTGTTGAGTGAAAATATTTTTCTACAGTTTAGTTTTCCATCTTTCAGCTATTGTTAAAGACAGGTGCACCACTTTGGACCCACTGTCCTGTGGAAAGTGGGTCACTTCTGGGCAAGCTGCAACTTTTTCCCTTTTTGCCCTATCTAGCGCTGTCCCTGCTTCCAACCACTCAACCATGCATTAATTCTGAAGTAAATGCCTGCTTTTGAGTGGCTTAATATGCTTATAACACAGCAAGCTCTGGCTACAACTACTGTAAGAAAACACAAACAGTGCAGTAGATGTTGAAATACTTTATATGAACATAGCCATGTAGGAATACAAATAACAGTAAAAAAATGAACCATGTGCATTAATATTGTGACTGCTGCACTAATCAGTCATCAGCAAATACTGCTGTAAGTTTACTAATGGGAAAACACTATAGTACTGCTTAAAAGTTGTAAAATAATACTCAGTTACTCAAAACGGCACTCGTTTCACTTTTAATACAGAAATGCAAAGATTTCTGGGGCCAACAACATTATTTGCATACATTCTTAACACTCGCTATAATAATCAGGTCTAACAAAACTTTAGTATTACGTTGCATTAATGTTTTAATGAGTAGAAGAAGGAAAGAATATTATTCCAACTTTTATTTTTCAAAAATAACGTTGAATGCAACACATTTGTACTGTGTGTATGGCAATCCGGAACTCAACATGCTACGTTTCAGCAGTACACTACTACAAGTTTTAATTCTCTAACCAGCTGTAATAATCACATGCTACATAAATTTTCAGCTGTATGCTTTTAGAAGTTTCACTTGTTTGGCGAACTATATTTACTGGGCTGCTCACATAATTCAGGTTTACTATCTTTTGGTTACTTAATCCTGATTCTGGTTTTCTTTTCACTGGGCTACCATCTATAGATGCGGTATAATTGCTTGTGTAAGACACCGCTTGTGTCTCTGTCGATGTACAGGACGTTTCTTTTACTGGGGTATTTATATCATGCAGGTTTACTACCTTCTCGGTACTTACTTAGAGAAAAAGTTGAGGAAAAAATATGCATTTCTGAGGTTTTAATATGGCAATGATAACTACAATGTGAACCGGTGGTGGGTGGGAAATACAAGATGCTTTTTGTATGTGGCTATGATCGGTATTGCACAGCAGGGTATTTCTAAGGGATCAATGCAAGGTTGGGTTGTGGTCACCTGTTACATTTTGGCCAATTAGTAACTAGTATTCTACATAAAATTAATTGCCATGTTACAGTTACTAACAGAACACTTCTAACTCAGCAGGAGTCAGAGTCTGTTGGGATTAAGCAAACAGTTACTTTATTAGAAGTGTAGGGTCTCAATTAAGGTAAAAAAAAGAGTCTGTGTTTTTCTGTGTTGGGGAAGAGAACTATATTGGCTTTTCAATTTGCTAAGTCAGGAGGAGAGCAGTTAATTGGGGGTGTGGCTTAGGCAGCAAAAAAAACAGGTGTCTCCAATTACAGCTCCCCGCTGCTAGCTTTTGGCAGACAGCAATCTTGCTTTCAGAGCAAGGAGCAGCTGACTAAAGTGCTAGAACTTTACTTACTAATTGCCCTCCTTTCCTCCACCCTCGGTCAGTTCCACTTTTATAGGTGCTGGATTTGACTGACAACAGGAACTTCCTGTTTGGCAGTAGGAAGGGAAGGATTACTGCGACGCATAAGTCTTGCCATCCTTGAAGGAAAAGAGTAGCTCTCCCTCCTCCCCAGTTGCTGGAGGTCTGACTCTGAGCAAGGCAGAAGGAGACTACGGAAGAATACAGGAAGTTTATGTCCCAGGACAGGAAGGACGAGAGCTGTAAGGGCACGGAGGCAGTAGGAAAGTGGGTGGGAACAAAATATGGAGGAGAGCGTAAGCATATAAAGCAACAGGAGAGGGGCCACAAAGTAAGACCGAGAATAAGCATACAAAGCAACAGGACAGGGGCCACAAAATAAGATGACATGGGAGTGGTGCAGCGCAGTGGCTGTGGGGTGGCAGTCTTCTGGGAGAAGTTCTGGAGGCTGCGATGCTGCCCTATTTGCAAGCACCTCTCTGGTCTGAGGGAAGAGGTTGCCTTTCTCAGGCTGACCTGGCTGGGATTATGAAACCTCCTCCTGCCCAGGACCACCAGGGCTGCCGCTGCCTCAAGGTTGCCAAGAAGAGGAGCCGGTCGGACCAAGGTGGGCTGAGGGAGGGTGAGGCTGGTGGAACAGACGCGTATCCCTCCAGTTGTACCTCTCCACAATTCATACACCATTCTAGCAGAGAGTTGTTCCTCTATGGAGGTACCTGCAGTGGAGACCAAGGAGGATGCTGGGAGCCTCCACAAAGGAGATCCACAGGAGGGTGGCACGGGAACCCACAGGGGAAGGAAACAACTCCTGGTGGGGGACTCAATCATTAGGGGGTTAGAACTGGGGGAGGGAGGTAAGGTGTCTGCCTGGTACCATGGCTTGGAGGGACAAGGAGCAAATCCTCAGGATCGGGGGAGCAGCTGCACGGAAGAGGGAGCTGGATGTCATTGTCCACTTAGGGACAAATGGCCTGGCTGGGAATGGGATCAGAGCAGTGCAAGAGGAGTTTGTGGAATTGTGGAGGGGCCTTAGACAAGTAGCACATATGGTCATCTTCTCGGAGGTGCTGCCTGTCTATGGCATGGGTGAAGCTATGGTACTCCGCACTATGGGACTCAATGAATGGTTGAAAAACTGGTGCAGAGCTCAGGGTTTTGGCTTCAATGGGGACTGGGGGGTCCACCTAGAGGGATACAGGCCCGATGGGCTGAATCTGTCTGGGAGGGGAAGCAGAATCCTAGGTGATAGGTTTAAATGCTTCATTGGCAAGCATTTAAACTAGCCAAGGAGGGAGGCACTGAAAAGGAGCAAGGAAATCCCAGCCCCCCCCCCACAAAACAGAGTAGTTAGCGAGGTAAACACTAAGGTAGAGAAGTCAATAGGAAGCAGGACAGGGCTAAATGGAGAAAAAGGCAAAGGCAGTAAGGACAGGGATGGGGCTAAAAGGGGTAAGGCCATCAAACAATGGAAGGTGATGAGTACCAATGCCCATAGCCTGGGTAACAAGCCCTTGAACTAGTGGCCTTGATGGAAGAGGGACACCTGGATATCGTGGCAGTCACAGAAACATGGTACACAGAGAACCATGATTGGGATGTCAGCATACTAGGGTACACAATCTACAGGAGGGACAGGGAAGGTAAAAGAGGAGGAGGAGTAGCTCTCTACATAAGGTAAGGTAAGGGATCAAAGCAACGGAACTAAAGGGAAAAAAGGGAGGAGAGGAGGCACCGTGGGTCACCCTGGAGACAGGAAATGGCACCGCAATCCGCACAGGGGTAGTTTACAGAACCCACCTCGGGAGGAGGCAGTGGACAAGGAAATGATAAAAGGCATCCTTAGAATGGCAGAAAAAGGGGAGATATTGTTGATGGGGGACCTGAATAAGCCAGATGTTAACTGGAGCACCTTTACTGCAGCCACATCCAAGAGCAGGGTCATTCTTGATGCCCTACAGTTTGCATACCTCTGACAGGTAGTGTTGGAACCCACTTAGGAAGGAGCAGTCTTAGACCTGGTACTCTCAACTGGGGACAGAGAGAGGATCTCAGATTTAGAAGTGGGTAGCCATCTGGGAACAAGCGACCACCAAACAGTGTGGTTCACGATAAACACAGCCGTACGTAGAGTCAAGCCATACAGCAGCAAGGGTATTGGACTTTAGGAGGGCTAACTTTGGGGAAAATTGGAGAGTGCTTCAGAAAAGCACTAGCAAACGGACAAGAAGGAGGGGTGAAGGAACAATGGAAAAAAAATCAAAACAGCCATCACAGAGGCAACAAGCCTTGTGTGAAGCAAATCAACAAAACAAAAAGAAGGAAAAAAACACTATGGTTCTCAAAAGAAGTGGCTGGGAAGGTTAGGGAGAAAAGGTAGCATTCAGGAAGTATAAGGAAGCACAGAAGGAGCAGGGCAGAGAACTAGCAGTTAAAGCAGAAGGAAGCAGGGAAGGCAGTCAGAATAGCAAAGGCCCAAATTGAGGAAAAGATAGCCAACTCAAGAAGGGGGATAAAATATTTTATAGGCACATTAGGGAGCAAAGAAAGACCAAAGGAGGGACAGTGAGACTTAATAAAGGGAAGGGGTGGTTAGAGGGTGAAAAAGCAGGGATACTATGACAGTGAAAAGGGATACTGAGCGAATACTTCTGCTCAGTATTCACAATAAACCAAACAGTAGAAGCACTCTGGATAGGGAGGTTGATACCAGTCCATTCACAGAAGAAAGAGTCCTGAAGAATTAAGTAAACGTGGATAAACAATGGGCCTGATGGAATTCACCCAAGAATTCTAAAAGAACTAAGGGAGAACTAGTGACACCACTGACTACCCTTTTAACAAATTATGGGAGGATGGTGTGGTACCTGAGGACTGGAGGAGGGTGGATGTGATTCCCCTTCACAAAGGTGGGAGCAAGATAGAGGCAGGAAACTACAGACCTGTAAGTTTGACCTCAGTGGTAGGGAAAATGATGGAATCATTTCGGAAGGAAAGAATTGTTGAGTACCTAGAAGCTAGTGGGGCACAGAACCTAAGGCAGCATGGATTCACAGAGGGAAGTTCATGTCAAATGAAGTTAATCGATTTCTTTGACTGGGTGACCAAAGCAGTAGACCAGGGAGGGGCTGTGGACATGGCCTACCTAGACTTTAGCAAGGCATTTGACACAGTCCCACACAAAGATTAATAAACAGCCAGCCTGTGAGTGGGTACCAGGGTTGTAGCCTGGGTAAAACATTGGCTGGACAATAGGACGCAGAGGGTAATAGTAAATGGAGTCCACTCCAAAGAAAGGGGGGTTACTAGTGGGGTACCACAGGGTTCAGTACTGGGACCAGTCCTTTTTAATGTCTTCATAGGTGACATTGCAGATGGACTAGAAGGGAAAGTATGCTTCTTTGCAGATGACACAAAGATCTGCAACAGGTTTGATACACAAGGGGGTGGAAAGGATGAGAAGGGACTTGCAAGGTTGGAGGAATGGTCAAAAGTATGGCAGCTTAGATTCAATGCAAGTAATGCACCTGGGAAACAAAACCCAGGGAAGAGTACACAATGTGGGGGAGGGAGGTACTAACAACAACAAAATGGAAAGGGACCTAGGGTAGTCATAGTCATATCAAATGACCTAAAGGTAGGCAAGCAATGTGAGAAGGCAGTAAGGAGGGCTGGGGGATACTGGGATGTATAGGGAGAGGCATCACCAGTAGAAAACAGGAAGTGGTTATCCTCTGTACAGACAGTTGATGATACCCCTCTGAAATACTACGTGCAGTTCTGGAGACCCCATTTCTGCAAGGACATACACAGGATGGAGGCAGTCCAGAAGAGGGCAACTAAAATGGTCTGCACCAGTAACCATACAAAGAGACTAAAGGAGCTTAATATGTATACCCTCGGGGAAAGGGCGGGGGGGACAGGTAAAACATTTAAGTACCTCAAGGGAATCAGCAAAGTCCAAGAGGATAGCATCTTTCAGAAACAGAGATGTGCAAGAACAAGGGGCACAATTTGAAGATTGGGGGATGGCTCAGGGGCAACGTGAGGATTATCACGGAGAGTGTGGTGGATGCATGTAACAGCCTTCCTGAGGAGGTTGTGGGGTCAAAAACAGTGGGGGGAATTCAAGAATGCACGGGACAGACATAAAGCAATTCTAGTGGGGGGTAGGAGGAAGTAGGCTGTTGGTTAACTAGAATCTGCAGCTTATCCAATAAATAGGGAAATGGGCAGGCTGGGTGGGCCAAGCGGTCCTTATCTGCCGTCAAAGTCTGTGTTTCTATTAGCATAGGTTCTATTAACCATTTCGGCTCCGGGGAAGTCCTATGGTGAGACCATACTGCATATGTCAGAATACAGTAAGATTCCCTTGGAAGAAACAAGATTACTATAGTAAGTAATTTTTTCTTCTGCCCTAAACTCTATACCCAGAACCATTTGACAGTAAAAACATTGTTGTACCTGCTACTGATACCATCCTGACAGCAGTGAGTGTTTTCAAACTAAGAGGCCAGTGACATCTTTGTGCCAGTGCTTCTCCCTGCAACATCTACAGAGAGACCTAGTGACTGCTTACACATTGCGCTGAGTTCCCAGTTACCAGAGCTTAAACTATCACCTGTAGCCTGAGAAGCGTTTGCACGTACGTCTGCAGAGGTGGAGGGGCAGAATCAGCATCAGAAGGCTCGCGCTGCTAGTGTATGCCAGAGGTACCTGCTACTGATACCATCCTGATGGCAGTGAGTGTTTTCAAACTAAGAGGCCAGTGACATCTTTGTGCCAGTGCTTCTCTCTGCAACATCTACAGAGAGACTTAGTGACTGCTTTCACATTGCGCTGAGATCTCGGTTAGCGGAGCTTAAACTACCATCAGCTGTAGCCTGTGAAGCGTTTGCATGCATGTCAGCAAAGGAGGAGGGCAGAATCCACATCAAAAGGCTCGTGCTACTACTGCGCGAGCGTGAGTGGTGCAAGTGCCACTCGAAAGAGAAAAGCCAAGGTGGAACTGTATCGAGAAATTGTATGGGACTATTCAGCTTTATCTCCCAGGACATTTGTAGGGTAAAAACTTAATTTAGACCTACCAGTTCTTAAAAGGTTTTCTAATCTGTAACATGTTATAATTGATTGGAAATTACTGTGAATGTCTTTTTAAAGGGGTCAAATGCTCTATTTATTTATTTATTTATTTATTTATTTATTAATTAGAAAAGTCGGATTTACAACCTTTGAGTCATGGACTCATTTACAAAGACACCTCGTCGCAGAGGGGTAGACAGAGTTACATAGTGTGGTTACAACAGTGAGAACAGTACAGGTGCAGAACATTAAACATAGAATACACATAGGTTACGTAATAGTGTTACTTATAATAGGTTACAGTCATATACAAGGTACCCAAGGGTTACATTGGGAGTACAGCCCTGGACATACCTAGATAATACCTGGAGAGGGTGGAAGTGGGGTGGGAGAGAGGGGGAGGATAGGCTGTCCAGAGGGCGATGTCAAGTCAGGGAGGCCTGACAAGAGGATCCCTAGCAGGGATTAATTAGGTGCATCTACAGCAATGAGCATCAAGAGATGGTTCTGGGGTGATTTTGAAGGGACCAATTTTGGCAATGTTTGTGATGCGGGGTGGGAGGGAGTTGAACCAAGCAGGGGCTCGGTAATGGAAGGACCTCTGGGCAAGCGAGGTCTTGGTTCTGGGCACCAGAAAGGTGGCCTTGACAGAGCTACAGGTGGCAAGAGACGAGGAGGCATGCTGTAGGGAAGCAGAGACCCCCGGGCGGAGAGCCCTATAAGAGATTTTTTGGCGAGTAGGCAGGTCTAGTAGCACAGATGCTCCTCAAAGGTGAGCAGGTTGGCGGTGGAGTAGAGCAGGCAAGTGTGAGTGTGGCTTGGGGTTCCGGTCAGGAGCCTGCAGGCCTTATTGATTGAGAGCTGGATTTTAGTCAAGGTGACATTGTCTGCTGCAGCATAAATGGGCAAGCCATAGTCCACTAGCGACAGGATGGAAGAAGCGATGGCCAGCCGGAGGCAACTGGGGGGAGGCAGTCTCTATGATGGTATAGTAGGCCTATCCGAGAATTTATGGCAGAGGATAGGGCATTGATGTGGGTGTGGAAGGTGAGAGCCGAGTCGAAAGTGATGCCTAGGTATTTGTAAGAGGTCACTTCAGGGTTTTAAATAATTGATTAGCAGTTTTTTCCTTGGGGCAATACTAACTGTACAGAAAGCATTTATATAGGTTTTCTAGAAGTGTTATGTATGTTAAACACAGTGAGGCAAGTGCCATGCATTTTCACAATGTTTTAGAACTTTTATGAGCAAAACGCTAATCAATTTTTAGAGTTAAATAAAACCCTGCACTTGCTCCAGCGGGTGCAGAGTGCTGGGGGAAATAAAGAGGAGGGCATTCTTGGCCTTGTTTTGGTGATGGGAGAAGAGCATTGACTTAGTCTTCTTTAGGTAATTGACAAGTTAGTGGTCAAGGAACCACTTTTCAGCGTGGTTGTGGGTGTGCTGGAGAGTTCCTGGAGAGAAGAGGGATCGGGGTGGGAGGCAAAGAGAAACGCATCATCGGCATAGAGGAGCATTTTTCCTGTGTAGGAGCTGGGGAGAGTGTTGAGGTAGAGGCTGAAAAGTACAGGGCCCAGAATGGAGCCCTGGGGTACCCCGGAACGAATGGGCTGGGTATTGGACAGGGAGCCGTTTATCTTCACACACTGGGATCCAGCAGAGAGGTAGCTGGAGAACCAGGCAAGGGGACCAGTGGAAAAGCCGAGATGGTGGAGGGAGTTAAGCAGGAGGAGGTGACAAACAGTGTCAAAAGCCTTGGAGAGGTCTATGAGCACTGCACCGGCAAGGTTGCCAGAGTCAAGAGCAGAGTGCAGGTATTGAGAGAACTCAAGGAGCACAGTAGTGGTACTGTGTCCTGGGCAGAAACCATGTTGTTCTGGGCACATTATGTCATATTTGGCCGGTACTGAGAGTTGAATAGACACTATTTTTTCTAGGGCTTTAGGAGAGCGGGAGAGGATAGAGATCAGCCGGTAGTTGTTAGGTGTGGACCGATCTCCACTCTTATGTATAGGGGTGATTTCGGCTGATTTCCAAGCACTGGGAAACTGACCGAGGCATAGAGATCAGTTTAGTAGGTCTGTAAGGGGGACTAGGATGACATCCAAGACCAGGCGGAAGATCCTGTAGTCTAGGGGGTCACAGCTGGGGTTGTTGCTACCAAGGGCTTTTAGTAGGTGCGGCCTGGCTACGTGCGGGGATATAGTGTGCAGGTAGAAGGGAGGGAGGGCAATCCATGGCATGGGGGAAAGAGGTGAGGATTGGGTCAAAAAAGTTGTTTGGGAGGAAAGAGCTTAGGTCAGAGAAGGTAGTATTGAGGCAGTCAGCTATGCGAGTTGGGTCTGTAGTGACAGTGCCATCGATGGAGAGCTGGGACAGTGGGGGGCAGAGGGTCTTCCCATTAAGCTCTTTCATGCTGTCCCAGAAAGTCCGGGTGGAACCCAGATGGATACGATGGTGGTCTGATAGTGCTCTGCCTTGGCTGTCTAATGGCCCAGATGCACTGATTACGCACCGCATTGTAGGTTTGTCTATTAGTCAACTTGCCTGATTCAATAGCGATGTGCCTGAGATTATCCCTATGCTTAAGTTTTTGGATAAGGGATGGGGAGATCCATGCGGCATTTTGTTTTTTTTAGTACGGATTCTGGTGTGGGGGGCAAAAAGGTCACAGGCCTTGCTGAAGGCATTGGTGAAGAGGTCTAGGGCAGAGTCAATGGGGGACCAGTCCAGCTGTGCTAGATGCAATTTTAGCTTTCTAAGACCCCCGGGGCATAGGTGCCGGTGCAAGGTGGCCTGGGACACAGGTTTCGGTAGGGAGGATGACCAGAGAGACAGAGGACAAGTGAGTGATCACTAAGTGAGTTGGGGAGGACGTTGATATCCTGGATTTTATGAGGGCAGTTTGATTGTATTACGTCTAGGAGGGTGCTGGAGCCACTTATCCGGTTGAATCTAGTGGGCTGGGTGAATAACTGGGACATGTCCAGGGCAGCAAAGGAGTCCTTGGTATGGGAGGCAGTGGTACCAAGATAACTGATGTTAAGGTCACCTAGGATGAGTTGCTCGGCTTTGTGTGGTAAGAAGGTGAGGTAGTTGATGAGATACTGGACAGCTGGGTTCTGGTTCCTCAGGGGCATGTAGGAGACCGTGAGGAAGACTGGGCCCCTGGCTGGGTCTGGGGTAATTTTTAGAGTGAGGGCTTGGGTGCCATAGTCAAGCTTGGGGGCAGGGAGCGCATGGCTTATAAGGGTGTCCCACATGTAGATTGCACACCCACCACCACGTTTACCAACTCTGTCTTCCCTGAACAGGGTGTATCCAGGGAGGGAAATAACGGAGTCGGGTTGTTTTGGAGAGCCAGGTCTCTACTAACACAATAAAAATATCGGGTTGGTGTTGTACAACCCCACACAGGAGTGCGGTGGGTTTCTTTAGAAGGCTGCATATGTTCAGTGATGCAGCGCGGAGACCGGCTCCAGAGTGGGGTACGGGAGGGCTAGTTGGCATAGGTCCAGGGTTTGGGTGTATGTTCCTGGACAGCAGTAAGAGCAGAGTGATTAATCTAATTAGGGGACGGTGGCGACAAGGATGCTTAGTGTGGTGCCGATGGGAGGTCTTGATAGTAGGGGTGCAGGCGATGGGTAAGGCACGAAGGGTAGGTATGGCAAGGAAGAGGTGGGTCCAGGATGGGCCTGGGAGGGCAGAGGGAGTGGGGGTGTCAGTAGGTGGTGGATGCAGAGGAGTTGGGGGTCAAGGTGGGAGGGAGCATTAAATGCTTAATAGTTATATGCTCCCAGAGTTGTAATTAATTAACAAGTTAGTTACTGGGTTTGAGTGCCCAATAGTTACAAGCAATTTATTTTAGAAATTAAAGTAGGGAGACAGGATTGGTACTGTTTTTCATCAGTTTATGGTACCTTTTCTGTTTTTAAGGAAAATGAAGGGGAGATTATTGTATAAAATGATAGGGTTAGCAGTGGGTTTAATTTGTTTGGCCCAATTGAGTGTTTTGTATAGTTCTGATTCCATAGTGGAAAGATCTAGCATTTATTTAAGCTGTCCCCAGTACAGATTGAGCCAACAACATGTATTTAAATCAATCACGTGGAGAAATCCTTTTAATTTGTTAAGACAGGAACTGAAAAAAAAAACATATACCGCTTTGTCCTTAAGGAATCATCAATCCTGTGCTGGGGTACTTTTATTGTCCCTGGCCCTTCGTGGTGACGTAGAACTAAATCCAGGCCCAGGTGGAGTAACTGTTAAATTGATTTGGATAATGCCTGAAGTCTAATAAAAAAAAAATTGAATTACTTAGATCCTGGGTTGATTGTGAAATGCCAGATATAGTGATTTTAACAGAAACATGGTTAAATAAGGGGATTCGGCAAAGAGAAATTGACCTTAAAGATTTTTACTACCACAGACAGGATTGAGGTTCACGGGGGAGGGTGTATCTTAATGTACATAAGGTATACAATTGGTTTTCAAGATTTTGTTAGGGGATAGAAGGGATTGAATGTCTTTTAGTAGAAATTCAGGCATTGAATTTGATTATAGGGGCAGTTTATTCCCCACCAAAATTAAATACTGTTCACTTTGTCAAATTTTCACATATCATGATGGAACATATAGGTCGGTCACCCACAATGTTATTAGGTGATTTTAACGCTGCCTGGGGTTGTCCCAGGGGACAAAAACTGGAGAACTACATGAGCTGCTTAAACCTGGTACAGATAATTGACATTCCCACAAGGAAGGATACCTTGACTGGTAAGGGACACATCCTGGACCTGATTTTTACTTCCCCAGATTTGGTAGTAGTGGAAAAAAGTGTAGGTGCCCCTAATTTAAGGGATCACAATGTCATTAAGTGCATTATCTCCAGTAATAACGTTGTAGTAAAAACTGTTCCCCCAGTAATGTGTAAGAGGAGTTATGTTAAATTTGACAAGTTGTTGTTTAGAAAGTATTTACAAGGGTTACCGTGGTATAGGATTTTCTTAATTCCTGATATAAACTTAGCTGTCTAGGAATTTACGACAATGTTTCTGGAGGCATGTAATAAATTTGCACCCTTTAAAAAAATCACTCAAAAAGCAAATCATCTACCATGGATAACTGCTAACATTAAGAAATTGATTACAACAAGAAATAACCATTGGAAAAGGCAAATAAAACTTTGAAGAGGCTGACAGTATAGCCTAGAGGTTAGAGTAACGAGCTGTGAGCAGAGCTTGGTACATCCAGCAGACCAGACCTTGGTTTGATTCTCACTACTCCACTTACATACTGTGTGATTCTGAGCAAATCATTTAACCGCCCAGTGCTTCCAGGTCACCCCTGAAAACAGGCACTGGGAAAATTACAAAAAAACAAGAAATAGGGTAATTCAGGAAATAAGGAAGTCAAAAGCATCTTATTACAAATGTAAAGTCAAGGAAACAACTGTTCCAGGTTCTTATTGGCATCTGATAAAAAAATCTCATAAATCAGGTAGAAGTTAAACTTAGTCAAAATGGTAAGACGCTTACATCTGAGTGTGCTGCAGATTTTCTGAATAATTTTATAAACCTCCCTGACTTGAAACCTGTAGCTAAACTAGATTTAAATCGAAAGAAAAACAAAAGAAAATCAAGATCGAGAGAACTCTAAAGTTAAAAAGTTACCCAAGTTTAGATTTAGGTTGGTTACAAAAAAGGAAGTATTACAGATCATAAACAAGTTGAAAAACAATAAAGCTAGTGGACCAAAAAAATAGATAGTAGGCTGATAAAAGAAGCTACCTTAGAACTAGCACCAATACTAAGGGATATTTTTAATTGGAGTTTAAAGGAGGGTCAATTTCCACTAAGTTGGAAACTTACTAAAGTGGTCCCAGTAGATAAAGGGGGGATCACGTGGAAGTTTCAAATTATCCACCAATAGCTCTGTTGTCAGTGGTATCCAAGGTACTGGAAAAAATTGTCCATGGACAATTAATGGAGTATCTTGAAAAAAATAATAAACTAACCCAATGTCAATCAGGCTTTAGACAGGGTAGGTCCATGGCTACTGTACTCACGGACTTTTTAGATCTTATAGCAACCCCTCTTGGGGATGCGAAGTCTGTGGGTGCAGTACATGTGGACCTATGAAAGCATTTGACTTGGTTGAGCATGGAATCTATTAAGGGCACTGAGGAGAATAGGTATTGAGGAGGAGACATGTTCTTGGTTTGCTTTTTATCTTGAGGAAAGATCTCAGTTTGTTGTTTTGAATGGTCAGCAGTCTGGGGTGGACAATGTAACAAGAGGGGTTCCCCAGGGATCTATCCTGGGTCCCGTCTTGTTCATAGTCTACCTAAATGACCTACCCAAATGTATTAAACACTCAAAAATCAGACTCTATGTGGATGATACCGTATTGATATCAGAAGGAAATAATCAGGTTGAGGTAGAATGGAAGCTACAGTACAAAGTGATTTTTTTTGGACATGCAGGCACATTTTCCTCCTGGGGCTATTAATAAACAGCAAAAACAGCCAATGTTTTTGCCCAGGAAGCAATGGCCCAAAATTAAGAATAATGACTCGGAAGAACTTAGAACAAGTCAAAGTCTACAAATATTTTGGGATGCAGATTACTCAGCACTTAACTTTTGAACAACACGTGACAGAATTAACAAGGAAAACAAATGCAAAAATAGAGACGTATATCATATTGTATGACAAAAGAAACATGATTAACCATAGCGAACCAATTCATTCTACCAGTAATTGAGTATGGAAGTCATATATACAGGCATACTTCAAAAAAACAACTAAAAAAATTGGATGTTCTTTATAATAAGTTAGCACGTTTTGTGCTAAGATGTGAATATAAAACCCATCACTGTATAATGTATTCAAATCTTGGGTGGAAACCATTGGAATTGAGGGCTAAGGGTATCTGGATAGGACTAGTTAGAGGACTGTTTAAAAGTAAATTCCCACATGATTTAGTAATCCAACTAGAAAAGCCTGCTCATGAAATAAATGTAAGGAACAGGAGAGTCAGGGAATTGATCATCCCAAAAATAACAAATCGATTCAGTGAGATGACCTTCCAGTTTAAGGCTGCTTCTTGTTGGAATTGCCTTCCTCCTCCTCTTCGTGAGCTAGAAATCTCTGATATTGTTTTCAAATCAGCAGTGGATCAGAAATTGAGTTTTCGTTGTCAATGTAGTAAGTGATTAGTTAATATTGATAAGGTATTGGTGTTTTCAAATGATGTGCTTTGTATTGTATAATGTTATTGTTATATTGAATATATATGTACTATATATTATTATGTATAGTGTGTTTTGGAAGCATCTGTAATTTATACAAACAGGTATGCCTTGTAAATAGGGATTTTAGGATCCTAATGGCAGTTTCACTGTATAAATAAAATTTTACCTACCTACCTTAAACGGGAACTCTCATCTACCCCACAGTAATGCTGTGGGGCGTAGAGTTCCCAATTAAACAAACCAGCCTTAAATACCATTTTGTTTTGGTTACTTACAGTTTTGTAGCTTTAGTTTGCATCTGGTTGATCCTGCGTTCCCCCACCCAGCATGCCGTCAGCAGTGTCCCCCATGGTCAGCCCTTTGACTCGGATGACCAGCTAAGCCGTGGGGACGTCTTTGTGCCGGACTGTCTGTTTTAAGTCCCACAACGTAGAACAGCACCTTTTCAGGCTAATTGAACTGGAAATGGTACCAGTTGTACATTGTGAGACTTAAAACACAGATGTTCCAGTAATGTCCTCGCAGCTTAGCCCATCGTCCGCATCATCAGACATCAGACTTTCTGTGGGGCACACTGCTGACAGCATGGCAGGCAGGGGGATGCAGGAAAAACCAATTATGAACTAAAGCTACAAAAAAAGTAAGTAACAAAAAAAAAAAGCATTTAAGGTTGTTTTGACTAATCATTAACTCTGCGTCCCACAGCATTACTGTGGGGAAGATGAGACTTCCCCTTTAAGCTGTTGAACTCATCCTTTATGTTTTTTATGGTAAACTTTCTTACAGCAGCAGCACATAGTACAGTGCCACTTTTGAATCTACACCATTGTCACCTGTAGCCTCTCCTTATCTGGACCTAGGTGTTGTACAGTCTATGAAACCCACTCAGCTGGTGGCTGCTGCTATTTCTGTCTTAGTTGAGGGCTGACATTGTATGTTATGCCTGTCATTATCAGGTGAAGCTGTGACACTACCCATGAATACCCTCAATAACATCTGCAACTTCCCCACTGGTCAAAACAAGTTTGCAACTCTCCATACAGTGGCTTCAGGTTAGCTTGTACCCATGGTGTCCACTTGGGGTAATATGAACTTCTAAGTGTTTAATCCAGTAGAGAATCATTTGAAGGAACCTGAAGGCACTTGATCTGGGGTTCACTTTGTGGAAGCACCTCTGTCTTCCCTGATAATTCCTTAAAATCCAGAGGAATTCTTGCATTGGGTTACTAGTTGCAGGATGGAGTGAGACAGCTGACCTTTAACAGGATGTTGTCCGTGAACAGCATGATTTTTGTATGCTGCCCACCACCTCAACTCCTGGATGTCTGTTGACTCCTTCAACTTGTGTACCTAGGCCTCTATTGCTGACAGAAAAGCCACTGCAAGGGGCTGCTCAGGTGGTGCCTCTCCCCAAAGTGAAAGGTTTTGACCAGCCTGTGTTGGTGAGGACTGTAACTTTAGGCTCTAAATATATCACCTCCACCCATTTCATAAACCCCTCTTGTAGCCAACCTTCCACAACACTGCTTTGAGTAAGGCCTCCGCTGAATCGAATGTCTTCTCTGTGTCTAGTGCCACAGCTGCTGCAGGGTCTGTTGAGGATCCTGCCACCCACATAATCTTGACTAGGCACCTGGGACCAGATATTCAAAAGTTATCGCCAACACTAATGGGTTTTTGCATGCGCTATCTGGGTTTGCACCCATTTTTTGGGGTGGGGTCTATATTCAGAGACCCCTGTAACACAGGCTAAACCTGTTGGTACTCAAGCGCTGACATAACGCTGCACCCATGCAGATGAGGGGGTTGCTCCTGCATAAGGCATAGGGGCATTTTCATATGTTTGCATCAGCGATAAACGGCACCCAAAGTGGCACTATTTACTGCCTTTGAAAACTTTCACTTAACTGGCAAAGTCCACACACCCCCACCTTATCAGTGGCAGTACAGCTGTACTGCAGCCACCCGCCCCTGGTCGCACATCTCCTGACAATCCGCCAACTCCCTGCCAGCTATTTGTATCTGCCTCCCCCTCAAACACCCATCCCGTAAATGTCCTGCATTGCCTTGCCACCCAGTGGTACCCCTACCCCGAACACCGCTCTGGTTCATTGACAGTTGTCCCTGGTATCTAGCGGTGCCACCCCACACCCCACCAAACACCTGTCCAGGTTCACTGACAAGTGTCCTTGCTGTCTAAAGACACCCTTCCCACCCTCTGATCCCTGGTCCCGGTACAGTGTCAGGTTGTCCTGGTGTCTGGTGGCACCCTCACCCTCAGGTCATCCATGCCTGTACAGTGTCAGGTTGCCCTGGTGTTTAGTGGCACCTCACGCCCATCATCCAATCACCATCCCAGTAATACACCATGTACTCTTGTGTCCAGTGGCACCCCACACCTCCAATCATGTGTCCCAGTAATACAGTGTATTCCTTGGTGTTTGGTGGCATCCCCAATCTCCCATCATATATAGCCCTTGTGTCCAGTGTCCTTCCATCTGCCAGCCCATGTAGACTATCCCTGGCATCCAGTGATACTCCGCACCTCACCCCTGAATGTCGGGTCCAGAAACTGACCAGTGAACATTGGGTGTCCAGTACCACACCCACCAGCCTGCACCCAGAATACCACCCAGCCACCCCCCCACCACCACCACCAAATACCAGTAATGCCGGGACTTGCAGTGAAGTCCGACATGGCAGCCAGCACTGCCTTCCTGTCACCTCCTCGGGCAGCCATCATATTGTTGACAGTGACCAAGCGTGCAGACACATAGACTTTGATGGCAGATAAGGACCACCTGGCCTACTCAGTCTGCTCATTTCCCTACCTATCGTATAAGCTGCAGATCCTAGTTAAACAACAGCCTACTTCCTCCTATCCCCCACTATAATTGCCTTATGTCTGTCCCATGCATTCTTGAATTCCCCCACTGTTTGTGACCTCACAACCTCGTTCATACTTTATCATGTTGCCCCTCAGCCATCCCCCTTGTTCTTCAGATTGTGCCCCCTTGTTCTTGCACATCTCTTTTTCTGAAAGATGCTACCCTCTTGGACTTTGTTGATTCCACTGAGGTACTTGATAGTTGACACACGTGGCGACCAGCCATGGGTGGTGAGAGATGGGCTGTGCCTGTCACCATGCTGGGCTTCACCACATGACCCTGGCATCACTGGTATGGGAGGGTTAGCTGGGTGGTGTTTTGGGTGTGGGCAGGACTGGTGAGGTGGCTGCTGGACCTCACATGCTCGGTCCATTTCTAGACCGGCATTTGGGTGGTGAAGGTGGGGTACCATTGGATGCCAGGGTTCATCTAGGTTACATAGGCTGGCAGATCGGGGACTACTGAACATCCATGGATAACTATCCATGTCACAGGACGAAGGAGATGGGGGGGGGTGAGGTTCCACTAGACACCAGGGAATACATTGTATTACAGGGATGGGTCATCGGAGGGTGGGGGGTTGCCACTGGACACCAGGCTATAACGTGTATTACTGGGACAGGTGAATGGAGAGTGGGAGTGCCACTAGATATCTGGGACAATTGTCAGAGAACTGGTACGGGTGTTCAGGGGGTGGAGGGTACCACCGGATGCCAGGGCAATGAAGGACATCTGCAGGCCAGGTGTTCTGGGGGTGAAGGGTACTGCTAACCACCAGGGATGATGTCAGGACAGGCTTAACTGGGCCACCGCTTCCCATACAAATGAGCCCATAGTTGGCATGCTGCTGGCCTCCTAGTATTTTGTATGCCCAATGGGCTCATTTGCATTTTGCAGCGGAATGTCACTCCATGGCTCCCAGCTCTAACAGATTCAGGCGCTACCCTGTGGGCTGGATACAGCCCAGGTCCATGTTGGGCAGAGCAGACTGACTTTGTACCGCGCCAACATGGGCCAGTATTCAGTCAGATAGCTAGTCCACTGGCCGACTGAGTATAACAGCCTCAGTCGGGTGCAGGCACATCACAAACCTTTGCTCCCCTGCTTTTGCCCATTTTGAATATCTGGCCTCTTATGTGATCTGCCCCAACTCTGCTTGCTACAAACCTCATCAGGTCCTGGTGGATCAATCTAGGCAATAACTGGTTCAAACAATTTACCAGCTTTTGCCAGAAATTTGTAGTCTACATTTAAGAACAGGATAGGGTATACCCTGAGCACTGGAGAGGATCCTTCTCCTTCTTTGCATTTACCAAAAATGTTGTCGTTCTCATACTGTCTGTAACAGCTCGTCCAGTAGGTGCCTTCCCACCAGGTTTGCTGCAACCCTGTAAACCCCCCCACTGGCTACCCATCTGGACCTTGTGCCTGCCCACCCTCCATTGATCCCAGCACCCCTGTGACCCCTCATAGAAACATAGACTTTGACAGCAGATAAGGACCGCTTGGCCCACCTAGTCTGCCCATTTCCCTACCTATTGGAGAAGCTGCAGATTCTAGTTAACCAACAGCCTACTTCCTCCACGCCCACTATAATTGCCTTATGTCTGCCCCATGCATTCTTGAATTCTCCACTGTTTTGAGCCCCACAACCTCCCCAGGAAGGCGGCATTACATGCATCCACCACACCTCTGTGAAAAATATTTCCTCGTTGCCCCTGAGCCATCCTCTCCATCTTCAAATTGTGCCCCTTGTTCGTGCACATCTCTTTTCTGAAAGATGCCCCTCTTGGACTTTGTTGATTCCTTTGAGGTACTTGAAAGTTTCTATCATGTCCCCTCTCCTCCTTTTCTCAAGGGTATACATATTAAGCTCCTTTAGGCTCTCTTCATATGGCTTCTGTTGCAGACCCTGCACCATTTTAGTTGACCTCCTCTGGACCGCCTCCATCCTGTCTATGTCCTTGTGGAGATGGGGTCTCCAGAACTGTACAAAGTACTCCAGATGGGGTATCACCAACTGTCTGTACAGAGGGATAACAACTTCCTGTTTTCTTCTAGTGATGCCTCTCCCTCTGCATCCCAGTATCTCCCCAGCCCTCCTTACTGCCTTCTGACATTGCTTGCCTACCTTAAGGTCATCTGATATGACCACCCCCAGGTCCCTTTCTGTTTTTGTTGTTGTTAGTACCTCCCCTCCCCCACAATTGTGTACTCTTCCCTGGGTTTTGTTTCTCAGGTGCATTATTTTGCACTTCTTTGCATTGAATCTTTGTTGCCATACTTTTGACCATTCCTCCAACCTTGCCAAGTCCCTTCTCATCCTTTCCACCCCACCTTGTGTATCAACCCTGTTGCAGATCTTTGTGTCTGAAAAGAGGCATACTTTTCCTTCCAGCCCCTCCGCAATGTTTTCTATAAAGACATTAAAGAGGACCGGTCCCAATACTGAGCCCTGCGGTACCCCACTAGTAACCATCCTTTCTTCAGAGTGTACTCAGTTTACTGTTACCCTCTGTGTCCTGTTGTCCAGCTAATTTGTTACCCAGGCTACCACCCTGGGGTCCACTCCCAGGCTGGCTAACTTGTTTATTAATCTTTTGTGTGGGACTGTGTCAAATGCCTTGCTAAAGTCTAGGTAGGCTATATCCACAGCCCTTCCCTGGTCTACTTTAATCACCCAGTCAAAGAAATCTATTAGATTCGTCTGACATGACCTTCCCGATGTGAATCCATGTTGCTTTGGGTCCTGTGCCCCACTGGCCTCTAGGTACTCAACATTTTTTTCTTTCAGAAGTGATTCCATCATTTTCCCTACCACTGAGGTCAGACTAACAGGTCTGTAGTTTTTTGCCTCTACCTTGCTCCCACTTTTGGGAAGGGGAATCGCATCCACCGTTCTCCAGTCCTCAGGTACCTCACCATCCTCCCTTGATTTGTTAAAAGGGGTAGCAGTGGTGTCACTAGGTCACCCGATAGGTCTTTTAGAATTCTGGGGTGAATCCCATCAGGCACCATTACTTTGTCCACCTTGAGTTTTAGGAGTTCTTTCAGGACCCTTTCTTCTGTGAATGGACTGGTGTCCACCATCAAAGGAGCATCCATAGCCTCCTTTTGAGCCTCGGATAAGTTGGACAGTTCCATTCCCTCCAGGTAGGCTTCAGGACGTATCGCTCTATGTAAAATCCCCATAAATGCTGATTTATGCCCTTCAGGTCTGCATCTACCTCCCCACTCCCTACACCCTTCTGTGTATCAAGGACTCTGGTGTCCTCTGACATCTGACAAAGCCTGTAGGCCAGTAAGTGGCAGCTCTCTTCATCTCCTCCTAGACCGGCCTAATAAGTGGAGCACGAAATCTGTTGTCCATGTAGATAACCGGTTAACTGCATTTTGGTGATCAGCATGTTCCAGTACATTTCATAGGTTATGTCCCCTTGTTTGTTTATTTCTTCTGTTTATCCTTCTTGTTACTCAGCCTGTATCAGGCTCCTCTCAAACCCCCACATGGTCCAACCCAGTCATCCTGTCTTGTCCCTGGACTTAGTTTACTCCAACTTTTCACTCACGGTATCCCCTCCCTGTGATGGAGGTCCTCGGGCTGGCCCATTTCCTTTGGAAGCAGGCAGGTTGTGTGCTGGAATGAGCCTGGGTCAGTGGGTGCTGGGTCTTCGACCCACGCAGGGGCCCTCACTGTGAGACAGCTAAGGGTCTTAGCATCAGCCCAGCCAGTCTCATCCATCCCTACCACAAAGTGTGCTACAGCATGCACCTTGACCTCTGGTCACCCAGGTGGTGGTTACATGGCGGAGGACCCCCCCCTCCCCATAGGAGGAGCATCTTGTGGGATGCCCAGTCCTCCTCTCCCTATCTGGCACTCCAATGACTTGTGCTCATTCCCAAATCTGGGTGGCCAGTGTTGTGAGCAGTAGCCCAATCGCTGCACCGAGGAGCCAGATGTGTCACCTTGTTTATGTATACATTCAAATGAGAAAGAACGCCAGGACCAAAGGGCATGTGGTGAAGATGTGGGTGGGGGAGAGTTTAAGAGGGATGTGAGGAAATACTTCTTAACTGAAAGAGTTGTAGATGCCTGGAACAGACTGCCAGCAGAAGTGGTGGAGACAAAAACAGTAGGGGGTGTCGGGCTTGCCTGGGACAGACATAGGGGAATATTTGTAAATAGGCAGGGAGGAGGGAAGGTCACCAGCGAATAGTTAGTGTCTGCGGATACGGATTAGGCAGGAACCATCTGAACAGACTGGGTGGGTCAGGTGATCTTTTTGGCTGACAGATTCTCTGTTTCTGTGTGTGTGTCCCCTTGAACTCCTGTAACCTCTGTGAAAGACTGTCCATCTCCTTGTCTCTCCTGTTTTACAGGCCGATGTACATGTTATCAGCCTCCCCACTCAAGGCAACCTTAAGCCCCTCACACATAGCCCCTTTGGATACTTAGTGTCCCACACATTATTCTGAAGGCACTCTTACACGTCACCCCTCAACCATGCCCCGTACTCCATGATTTGCAGGAGTGCTGCACTGAACTGCTGATCTTACTTCGAGAGGGCTCTTGCAGTAGATAATTACATATAGGACTGAAACTAGCAGGCGTAAGGACCCCACGGAAAAATTTCTAGCTAGCAGTCTCTGGCGGGGGACCGCCCCCACATCAGGTGACTGGCATCAGGTGATGTCAGTATAAAGGGGCAGTCCCCAACGCCCACCTTCCAGTTCTTTCCTGCCGTTAGCTTGTGAAAGCACCTCGCGGTTAAATTCCTACTGCTTCGTCAGTCTGTCGTCGGTTATTTTTACCAAATTTTTTCACGTCCCTCTTTGTTATTTCTTCCAGATTGCTGTGTATATTGTCCCCTACTCCATCCGATTTGCATAAAAACAAGTGCGACTCGTCCAGCGCCCGGCTCCCGCATAAGGACGTTCATTCTCAGTGCCTCTTCTGTCTAGGCCTGGATCACCCCATGGAGAAGTGCCAGCACTGCAAACAATTCAACGCCACCACCCACAAACAGAGGCAGCCGTCCCTGGAGGCTCACATTTTAAAAAAGATGTCCTCCATGGAAAAGGGTGAGATAATGGGGGGTGAGATACTGACAACAGTAAAAATGGAAAGGGACCTGGGGGTAATTATATCAGATGACCTAAAGGTGGGCAAGCAATGTGAGAAGGCAGTAAGGAAGGCTGGGGGGATACTGGGATGCATAGGAAGAGGCATCAATAGTAGAAAACAGGAAGTTGTTATCCCTCTGTACAGACAGTTGGTGAGACCCTATCTGGAGTACTGTGTGCGGTTCTGGAGACCCCATCTCCACAAAGACATAGACAGAGTGGAGGCTGTCCAGAGGAGGGCAACCTAAATGGTGCAGGGTCTGCACCAGAAGACATATGAAGAAAGACTAAAGGAGCTTAATATGTATACCCTTGAGGAAAGAAGGGAGAGAGGGGACATGATAGAAACTTTCAAGTACCTCAAGGGAATCAACAAAGTCCAGGAGGGTAGCATCTTTCAGAAAACGAGATGTGCAAGAACAAGGGAGCACAATTTGAAGCTAGAGGGGGGACGGCTCAGAGGTAATGTGAGGAAGTATTTTTTCACAGAGAGGGTTGTGGATGCATGGAACAGCCTCCCTGAGGAGGTCGTGGAGTCAAGAACAGTGGGAGAATTCAAGAATGCATGGGACAGACATAGGGCAGTCCTAGTGGGGGGTAGGGGAAGTAAGCTGTTGGTTAACTAGGATCTGCAGCTTATCTGTTAGGTAGGAAAATGGGCAAACTAGGTGGGCCAAGCGGTCCTTATCTGCCATCAAATTCTATGTTTCTATGTTTCTAAAGAGCAGAAGAAGCTCAGGCAGGCCTCAACTTCCCCTGAGGGTCACCGTAAGAAGAAGGAGAAGCACTGGGACTGGGACTCCACTTCCATGGCCACCGCGACTCCGGCTGGAGTTGTTGTGCTCCAGGTATCATCCCCCCCCGGGTGACTGACCTTCGACGGCCGTCTTGGAGGTTTCTAAGGCGGCGGCGGCCCTCCCGTCGGGCTCACGCTCGGGCCCCTCGGGAGCCTCTGGGACAAAGGAGGCTACCGCTCCCGGGAGGGCTGCCACCGTGCGGCCCTCTGGGTCGAGCGGGTCCTGCAAGCCGGATGCCAGTGCCACCGACATCCACCTGCACAGGGCCGGCAAGATGCCTGCCCATTCGTGGGAGCACGCGGCCCCAAAGACGCCCACTAAGACTGCCCCTTCCACGCGGCCTTCATCAGACGTTGGATCCGACTAGTCGGACGCCGGCCCCTCCGACGTCCACCCGGATACCGCTGGTAAGGCGAACATCGGCTCCTCCGACACTCGCACAGCATTAGAGCCAATGCCGGACCCTGTTGACCAGTCCGCCATCCCTGGCTCCCCGCTTACAACCGAGGCTCCAGCGTCGCCCCTGTTGGACCCTGGGGATTTCAGTCCTCCATCCCCAGGCGACACAGAGGATGCCGTCGCTCCCATCAGGTCTCCCTCACTAGGGCCGGATCCCTGACACCGACCCTGACGCCAGCTCGACGCCGGTCTACACCGGATGCCGTCCCCAACACCCACGGGCCACCTGTTCCTGGCCCACCCGGGGCCCTTCCAGGGCCTTCTGCTCCAGCAGAGCCCATGGTTCCCGGTATCCGACTCCATCCTATCAGATGACGTCCTACCCAGGACCGCAGTATCCTGCGCCGCAGTACCCAACACCTCAATACCCAATGCCGAGCTATGGATACTCGCCCTACGGATACCCTCAGTATCCATATCCTCCTCCACTGCCCCCCCCAACCACCGGTGGACTTGAAGGAGACTCTTGCTGCCTGGTGGGCTGAGGCCAAGGCTCAGCTCACCAGGGAGGTGGAGAGCTATCTGCCGATGCCAGTCCCGGTACTGGATCCCTGTTGCCAGAGACGTAAGACTCCCTGCTCCCCACCCGACACCAGAGGTGAGCCCTCAGGTGCCAGGGCCGGGGAGGACATGCTTTCCCAAGGGGTCCGTTCCTCCCCCGCGCTGGGAAGGGGTCTTCATCCTCTTCGTTGGAGACCTCTGACTCGGATACCGAGGGGTGCTCCGACCCTGACGATGAGCCACGCACTCCAGACCGTCCCAGGCCCAGGACTCCTCCAAAAGATCCTTCCTTTCTGGAGTTGCTGGGGGAAATCCAGGAAGTCAACCAGTGGCAATCTCTGGAGCCAGATCCATAGCACAAGAAGCTCGCTGCCCATCTGGATCTGCCGGAAACTGCTCCGACATTGATTCCACCCTAGATCGAGCCTCATGCCAACCTTGTTTCCACTATTTGGAAACAGCCATCCGCGCTAGCCCCCCTTCCGAGGAAGGCAGATAGGCTATACCAGGCTCCTGAGGGTGTGTATTCCTTGAACACACAGGAAGGCTGACTCAGTCGTGATTAGCGCCACCACGGCGGTCGGCAATCCCAAACACCTCAGCTCGTCTCCACCTGACAAGGAATCCCGTCTTCTGGACCAGTACAGGAAGAAGCTGAATGCTTCTTCCACTCTTGGGATCAGGGCCCTGAACTATGTTGCACATATGGGGAACTACCAGAAGACTATCCTGAGTCAGGTGAATCCAAATTGGACTCCCTTCCTGAGTCTCAGCCCAAGCAGGAAGTGGCTGATCTCGTCCGTTCTGCTTGTTCGGCCAGTCGGCACATGCTTCATGCCACGTGCGATGCAGTGGACACAGCTGCTCAGAGCTCGGCTTTCACCGTAGGTCTCCGGCATCATGCCTGGCTCGGGTGTCAGGATTGGTCCCTGAGGTGCAATCCGCTGTCAAGGATGCGCCCTTCAGGGGTTCTGTGCTGTTCGTTGGCGATGTCAAGGACATCATCACCAACCTGCAAGAGAAAGGCACTGCACTTAAGTCTGTTGACTCGGGGTGTGGCTAACTCTCGATGGTGGCAGACGTGTGTTAGCGGGCTCCTCGGGCAAAAGTTTAATAAATCACCTAATCTAGCTGCTAACGGCGTAGTTCACCTCTCACAACAACTCTACGAAATGTTTGGGCCCCATGGCGTCCTCCAAACAGAAAAAAACGCCTGGGGAAAATCATTTTGAAGCAGCCAAACCGCCGAGACCTGGTAGAATAAGCAAGGTGCAGCAGGCCGTAAATATGGAGGGATCGAGTGGAGCGGCCAGACCAGAACTAGACTCTCTCATGCAATCTCTTGCTGGTGTACCCTCAACACTTTTGCAGATGCAACATGAAATGAAAGCAGGGTTTGTGAATATCACCGCTCAACTCACCCACCTTCAGGAAATCGTAACGGGGCTCTCTGAAACCTCGACCACACACTCAACGCAGATTGCTGAGCTAGAGCACAGGGTGAGCTCCTTAGAAGATATGCTGTCTGTGATGTCGGCGGAGAGGAACAGCGTGAAAGCCTCGATAGAGGAATTGTTGGTTAAAATCGACGACCACGAAAATAAATCGAGGCGATCAAACCTCCGTATGATTGGGCTGCCTGAGGGCACAGAGGTTCGGGACGCAGCGGAAGGCCTACAGAAATGGCTGGTGGTACAGGTGGGCCTCCCCAGTGAATCTGAGCACTTTGAAATAGAGTGTGCACATCGAGTGGGGCACCCACCTAAACCGGGGGAAAGAGCCAGGCATTGCTTAATAAAGTACCTCCGCTTTCAAGATTAAGAACGAATGCTGCAAAAGGCAAAACAGATGGGCCCAATCTCCTTTGGGAATACAAAGGTGCACATTTATCAAGATTTCACCAAGGATTTACAGAACAAGAGGCAGAACTTCTCTCAAATTAAAGCTAAACTGTATAGCCTTGGTTGGTCCTTTGCATTCAGATACCCAGCTCGCCTGCAGATTGACCGGCCCGGGCAGGCCCCTCATTTCTTCCTGTGCCCTAGGGAGGCTGAAAAGTGGATCGCTGAGGAGGAGACCAGGTGAGAAAAGGCCCAGGCAGCAGGTACTTGAAATTACTTATTATATATTTGTATAATCTCCTGGCCCTGTCAACCCTGGGGCTCTTATTTCCACGGCGTTCTGATCATTAGAGTGCAGATAAATTATCAATCTAAACTAATAGTTCTTAGAGTTTGTCACAGTGAGCCTCCCCAAATCCATGGAAAAGATTTTGAGCCTCCCCCAAAAACTGAAATAATCTTGGGCCTCCCCAAAGGAAAATAACACAATGTACTTTGTGCAGTACACCATGAATAAATTTAAACCCCTTTCAGTACTTGGGTCACATTCAGCTCTTTGTCTTATACTGACGTGGGACCTTTGAAAAAGAGCTCCTGTGCTCAAAGGTGTTATCTGAATAACAAATAAAATAAACAAATATTATTGTTCAGCTTATTGTAAGACTCCCCGAGGCCAGCCTACTTGGTCCGCTATTTTCATTCTTGAACCATTGTTACCCCTTGTAACATAGCAAAAAGAATAGTAGCTGAAATAAGCAAAACAATTGGTGCAATAGCATCGGGTGGTATACGAGCATCACGGCATTTTGGCACGGTAATGCCGTGTTGCTTGTGTAATACAAAAGCAGCCAGAGTGGGAAAACGAGCAGTGCAGAGAAAGACGAAAGGCAACAAACGGGAGAGATCAATGTTTTGAACAGCAAGTAGGTAGGCTAGAGAAGCAGTGAGAAGGGCAAAGGACACACAGGGAGACTGATGCTACGGCTTGAGGAACAGAGTCAGAAGCATGAAATGAGTGAAATGGAAGCGGTGACCGCACATTGCAGAAGTCAAATGCAATCATCTTATAGCACTGATACAGACGTAACACGAAAAACAGACCAGGAGAATGTCAGTGCCGTAATCGATCGCGTGGTGTAAACAGCAGCGTGTCAGGGAAAGAAAGTAATATTATTCTGGTAAGACGTGAACGCTGTATGCAAATGAGACACACAGCTTGAAGGGGAACGAGTAATAGTAGGAAGTTGGGGTCCTCCTAAGAGGCATAAAAAACAAACAGCCGGCAGAAATAGACAAAAACATAGAGCAATGGTTAAGTAAGACGTGTATAGTTATGTGCAAAAGTTTTGAAAAGACATATAGGTACATAAGAGAGGTTGAGGAAAAGTTCTGAAAGTAACACTGAAATTTACTAAATAACTGAAATGGTATCATTGTATAATGAATCACAGCAGTACAAACACATCCCTGACATGGAAAGTGATGAGCACACCATGTTACAAGCGCATTAATCCCCTCCGAAGGTGGCATCTAATGGGGAGTTAATGCATGGTTGGACCATTATGCCTTTTCGGCCTGTGGCCTCGTGCCACAGCGGTCTCAACCATGCATTAACTCCCCATTAGATGCCACCTTCGTCGGTGATTAATGCTTACTTGTTGCCTTACCTTCATGGGTCAGACTACTTTCTGTTTCTCCTCTCTATATGAAACAACCTTCCTATATACTTTGCCTCTCCCCCTCCTTCCCTGCTCCTAAGCAACTTCTCTGGGATTGCTTTGTTCCTTCTGCTATTGCTCTTAGCACTTCTGTTCTGCTCAACCGTTGTATTGGGGCTGTTCTTCCATCAGTCTACAAATTGATCAATTACCACCACTCATTATTTATTGTTCATATTGGTTTGCACTATTGTTCTTAGTGTATTTCCTGATTGTTTTTCAGTTACCTTTTGAAATGTAATCACCCCCTACCCTTCCCTGGGTACACCTGAAATGTGCCTTGGCTCATTCACCTTCCCTTGCCACCTATTAGTAAATAAACATAAAATTCACCTACTGTTATCTTCTTTCAGTTTGCTTCATCTCTTCACACAAAATATATAAAACTCAAAATTTAAATACAGTACTTTCTCAGACCTGCTTGAACCTCCCCTGGAACAGGTTTGGGCCCCCCCAAGGAGGCTGGCCTCACCATTTGAGAACCCCTAGATTCGAAACGGTTGTAAGCGCTGGTAAACACAGAGGGGCCTCTCGGGGACTACGCCGAGCAGTAGCTCATGGGCCTATGGCTCTGTCATTATTTTCTGTGGAACTTTACTTCCCGACCATGTCTGGGGACATGGTACCGACGGGCTAGTGAGCTGCAGCATTATTTTTATTGCATTTTATACATGCGGATTAATCTGAAGAATCAGTCCTGACTCTTTCCCTTGGTCTAACAGTTTATTTTACTGTGATGTGTTAACATAGATCTTTTTCCTTGGACTTGCAGCTAGACTGATATTCTGAGTTGTAACAATAATTTTGCCCTTTTGTCAGTTTGCTCTATATTTCATCAATATCTGCCAACTGCTGTTGTTTGGATGGGTTATTACGAGTTTGTTTTTACTCGCTGGGAAGGAGGGATCTAAGTTTGGAATTGGTAAAGGAGGGAGGAAGTGGGGTAGCGGGTTTTGTTGTAGTTGGGAGTGAGGAAAGGAGGATTGCTGGAAGGGTGGTGGGGGTTCACTCAGACTTCGTGCTCAGTGGGGGGCCTCTGGGGCTAATTGGGGAGCGTTACATAAATCTGCGCCTTACTCTCTGCACAAGAGGCTTGGGAGGCTCTTTTGCTCCCTCTGGTATACGCATCGTAGGGTTGCTGTTTTTTTTGGGGGGGGGCCTTTTAAAAGTTATGGGTTTGAGTTATTTGTTAAAGTTAGAACTGTTGATTCAGGATGTGCAAACTTTTGTATAAGTACAGGAAGAGACATTTCAGGCCTTAACTATGGCTGCTGAAATTAAGCTAGCCACATGGAACATAAATGGGTTGAAGTCCATTCTTAAACATAGGAAAATACAGGCAGAGATACGTTGGATGAAAGGACAGATTGTACTTTTGCAAGAAACTCATTTTTCCAGTAGTGAAGCACATAGGACTGCTTCCTTCAATGGGGGGGGCACATGGATTTCCTCTTTGTTCTCATCCAAGGCTAGAGGTGCATCAATCTGGCTACCAAGGGGCAGTCAGGCGGAGGTGACTGACTCATTTGTGGACCCTGCAGGATGATATGCTCTTGCAAACCTCCGTGTAGCACAGGGAGAATCGCTATTGTTGGGCTCCATCTACGCCCCCAATATTGAGGACCCAGGCTTTTTTCAAAAATTGGTAGTGGATATGGCCAAATGGGAGGGCCCTTGGTTAATTGGGGGGGACTTCAACTGTGTGTTAGACACAGTGTTGGACCAATCTAAGCCCACCGTGGTGCCTGTGACCCAGAACGCCAAGGCATTGGAGCAGATTCAGGACTTGTGGACGTATGGCGTCACTACTATCCCTCAGACAGGGATTATAGTTTCTATTCCCACTCCCACCAGTCATATACCAGGATTGATAGGCTGTTGGCCTCCCCTGTGTTATTGGCAATGACAGGTGAGGTAAAATAACACCCTATGCTAGTGTCTGACCACGCCCCTCACTCCTTATCATTAAATCTCATGGGACCCTTCACCTCCCCACGTGCTTGGAGGTTAGACCCACTCCTTCTGAAAGATCCCACATATGTGGAGCTTATGAAAGGCAATATTCAGGAATTCTTGACCCACAACGTTAGTGGGGACACTTCACATGGCATCAAGTGGGACGCACTAAAAGCATTTATTAGGGGCCAAATCATTTCGTATGCATCCCATTATAAGAAAGAGAGGGAGCGGGAGTTGACCTCCCTTAGAATCAAAATTGCAGCGTGTGAGTCTGCCCATAAGACTAGGCCATCAAATAGCGTCTATCGTCTCAGCCAACGTCTGAGAACAAATTTAATGTCCTTAATAGCGCCAAGCTACAATGCACCATATTGCTTGCAAATGCAGGGGCTTACTTCGATGGAGATTGAGGGGGCAAATTCCGTGCCTGGCAGATTAAACAGAAGGAAGCAGAAAGAAGGGTTGGGGTGATCACTGGCCCTGGAGGGGGCTTGTTGCATGATACTGGCAGTATTGGTAATGCCTTTGTACAATTCTATAAAGAGTTATACACATCCGAATGCCACCCATCACAGGGAGAATTAGTATCATTCTGTAGTCAAGCACCGTTGAAGAAACTAGGAGAAGATGACGCAAAAAAGTTAGGAACCCCACTATTCAAGCAGGAGGTACATGCGGCAAGAATGGTTTTGAAAGATGAGAAATCCCCGGGTCCTGATGGACTTCCAATAGATTTTATCAAAATCTTTTGTTCGCAACTATTGGACCCCTTATATGACATGTTAGAGGAGGGACTGCAGAAGGGTATCCTGCCCAACTCCACGAGGTCTGCAGTTATCACTGTTCTCCCTAAACCTGGGAAAGACCTGACAAAATGCGCCTCTTACCGCCCTATATCCTTGCTTACTGCAGACTACAAAATCATAGCTAAGGTAATGGCTACTCGACTGGAGCCTATGTTGCCTTTGTTGATACATCAAGATCAGTCCGGTTTTGTGAAGGGAAGGCATGGGAAACACAACATTAGAAGAATGCAGAATGTAATCTGTAGGTGGGCCAGGGGGAGGGGGACGCATGGGGCTGCAATAGTTGCGTTGGATGCAGAGAAAGCATTTGATCGCGTGGAGTGGAACTATTTGTTTGATATACTGGGTAGGATGGGGCTAGGCACAGTATTTTGCCAGTGGGTGCATACTCTCTACAATGACCCCTCAGCTCTTAAAGCAGTGAATGGAAGTCTTTCTAAGCCTTTTACTTTAGAAAGGGGTACCCAACAGGGGTGTCCTCTGTCTCCGCTTGCTTTATGTTCTCTCCTTGGACCCATTGGCAGCGGTCCTAAGAGCTCATCTAGCTATAGAGGGTTCGGGGATACATAAGATTTCAATGTATACAGATGACCAACTGCTATACCTGCAAAACCCGGGCAGGGCTCTTCCAGCCGTATATGGACTTATGAGGTAATTTGGAGCGCTATCTGGCCACAAAGTAAATTGAACCAAAAGTGAGTTATTGCCTATAGGCACCCACGACAGAACCCAACTGATAGCCAACCTGGGTGGTCTACAGTTAGTTAAACAAGTAAAATATTTGGGGATAATGCTGTCAGCAACAATTAGCCAGTTATATGCCCTAAACTATAAGCCTCTGCTGTCCAGAATAATAGAAGACTGTGAGCGATGGAGCGCCCCGCCCATCTCCCTATTGGGTTGAGTCGGTACCATAAAGATGCTGATCTTACCCAGATGTCTGTACCGCTATCAATCTCTTCCTGTCAGAGTGCCACAGAATCATTTTAGAGGTTTATATGCACCCTTGCACAGATTTTTATGGAGGGGAGGCAGGGCACGTATCAGCAGGGCAGCACTGTTCCAACCTGCGGATAAAGGTGGTGTGGGTCTGTCAGACTTTAGGGCTTACTATTGGGCTGCGCAACTGGCTTTTGTACAGCAGGGATGCGGGAGGGACACACTGGTCTGGGCGGGGTTTAGAGGAAGATTTGACTCTGGGCAGTTTTAAATATGATTTGTTAAGCGGTAGTCTTGCCCCTCCAGCCTACCACTTGAAAAACCTGTCACCGAACCCATTTACGACTAATACCTTAACGATTTGGAAGAGAGTACATCATTATATAGCCTGGCAAGGAGGATTCTCTCCATATCTAAGTTTGCTTGGTGCTGTGAGATGGAGGGGCCCTCAATCAGTGCAGCTCATTCAGACATTGAGACACTGGAACAGAGTGGGTCTCACTCATGTTAATCAACTATATGGGGGGGTTAATCCATAGTTTTCAAGAGCTTTGTAACACCTGGGGGATTAAGCCAGGAGACTTTTTTGTATATCTCCGGATGCGGCAGATATGCGGCGTCAGTTTACTGTCTGGCGGCGGCTGGGCTTCCCCTTCGCCTTTTGAGGAGGGATTGTATGGGCCCCAGCCTGGTAGCAAACCCTTATCGACATATTACCATACTATCTTGGGGAAGTGTAGACACCACAGATGAGCAGGCTGAGATGGGCAGGAGATCTCAATTTAGATATTGACCCTCATACCTGGAGGCTGGCATGCTCTCACTATGATAATTATTCAATCAGTAACAGACTGAGGTTGATACAGCTAAACTTCTTGCACAGAGCATATATTATCCATGCTAAAGTGCACTTAATGGACAACTCCAGACCTAATATTTGTCCCAAATGTAAAACTGGCGTTGGTAATTTTTTTACACATGACCTTGAGATGTGCTAAGGTCTCCCCCTTTTGGCATAACATCCATAGGATTATGTCTCCCATCCTGGGGTATTGCCTTCAAAATCTCCCTTGGAACTACTGCTGGGAGCTGACTTGACCCATCCTAATGGTGCTAAGAGCAACCGTCTGTGGACTATGGCTCTAATCAATGCTCGATGTACTATTACCCAGGTTTGGGTGTCCCCTGATCCCCCATCTACTAGCAGATGGTCTGAAAATATGCTCTTGTGCATGATCATTGAAAAAGCAGAACTGGGTGCACTGGGTAAGCTTCATGTCTTTGAAGAAATGTGGGACCCCCTGCTCAGAGCAATTGAAGACGGTAGATTCCCTGTGTAACCTGATGCCAGCTTTTGGCCTCTGCCTGTTTGTTGTTCTCAATGTGGCTGCTGGCTAACTTATTTTGGCAGTGCAATCCAATTCCTGTCATACATAACAATTAGGGATACATCTAATTTCTGTATTTCTTTTTGCCTTGTACAGTGAATGTTGCAAATACCCAACAGGATTTCAATTTTAATTTTGGAGAAGTTTGTCGATTCAGTTGAATCTACTATTACTGTAACTGGAATATGAGGTTCTCTTGCTTCTTTTTCTTTGTACAATATTTGTAACTGCACTAGAGTCATTGAAACGGCATGTATCCTATGGATCATTATATGTTTTTGTCATACCTATAACCCAGTTGTATTTGTATCACTTGTCTCATCATATATCCTGAACCATTTAATAAATTATGTTTGAAAAAAAAGTCTGTTGACACTTTGTAGAGGCCCCCTCAGGGACAGTGTCGCCCTTTTCGCAGACGTTCTCAGCCTAAAGCGAAACCTCAGGGCAAGCGGCCAACAAACGCCTGGCCCCTCTGGCTGCCAAGCCCCCACCCCACCCAAAAGCGTCAGGAGCTTCAGCTGCGATGTTGTCTCACACCTCCTGCTCCTTTCCTCCCCACAACCTCTGGACCTCCCAGAGGAACCAGTAGGATGGAGGTTCTCCTTCTATCTACTGGGTTGGGAGAGGATTACATCAGATGCTTGGGTGCTCCAACTGACAGCAGCAGGACACTCAGTCGAGTTTCTCCAGAAACCACCCAGAAAACCAACCCCCAGGTCGTCTTACTCCCTGGAACATCTTCCTCTGGTCCTAGAAGAAATTTCCTTCCTTCTCTCGAAGGCAGCGATAGAGCCTGTCCCGACCCACCTTTGGAGAACAGGTTACTATTTCCATTTCTTCCTAGTTCCAAAGAAAACGGGAGACGTGTGGACTATTTTAGACCTCAGCTCCCTGAACATGTTCATGGAGTACAAGCGTTTCAGAATGCTCTCTCTCTGCAGGGCCTTCTGCTGTCCCTTTGGCAGGGACAGTAGCTGTGTGCACTGGATATGCAGGATGCCTACCTGCATATCCCCATCCACCCTTCCCACCGCAGATTCCTTCGTTTTGCGTTCCAGGGGGACCACTACCAATTCAGGGCCTTCCCATTTGGTCTTTCCTCAGCTCCCCGAGTGTTCACCAAATGTCTGTCGGTGGTGGCGGCCCACCTCTGTACCCAGGGGGTGCAGGTATTCCCATACCTGGACGATTGGCTCCTGGCGGCGCCTCCACGGAGGAACTTCTGTGCTCCCTCTCCCTTACCTTGCAAGTTTTCACCAGCCTGGGTATTACCATCAACCAGGGCAAGGCCCATCTGGTCCCTTGCCAAAGGCTCCAGTTTATAGGGGCGATCCTGGACACGACCCTTGGCATGGCCTTTCTGCCTCTGGACAGGGTGGACACCCTCCAGGCTCATGCATGCCTACTGTCCAGTCGCAGATGGGTCACCGCCCGGTCAGTCCTTCACCTACTCGGGCTCATGGCGGCTGCTATTCCGACAGCCCCGCGTGGTTGGCTCCATATGAGGATCTCTCAGTGGATGCTTCGGTCTCAGTGGCACCAGGCAGTAGACAACCTAGACCAGGAAGTTCTGGTCTCCGATCCCATGGTCCGGGACTTGCAATGGTGGATGGTGCAAGAGAACCTTTGCCGGGGGGTTCCCTTTTGCCTCGAACCCCTCTCCCAATCATTGACAACAGATGCCTCGGGAGAGGGCTGGGGGGCCCATCTAGGGTCTCACAGATCTCAGGGCTCCTGGTCCAGACTCGAGCAGACTCTTCATATAAATGTGCTCGAGCTCAGAGCCGTTCTGTATGCGCCTCAGACTCTGAACTCTTATGTCCTTCCTGGCCATCTGACCATCTAGACGGACAACATGTACGTAGTCTGGTACATCAGCAAGCAGGGAGGAATGCGTTCCTACCCTCTGTGCAGGGAAGCAATGAGAGTTTGGAACTGGGCTGTTCAGCACAGCCTTCACCTGACAGCAGTTCATGTTCCAGGAGTCGAGAACACGCTGGCGTACCACCTCAGCCGGTCCTCAGCAAAGGCCCACGAATGGGAACTGGATCAAGGGTTGGCAGACGACATCTTCCGGTGTTGAGGAACCCCCCAGGTAGACCTGTCTGCGTCCTCTCAAAACGCAAATCTTCCCGCCTTCTGCTTGCTCGCTCCAGGGCGAGGAATTTTTTTGCGGGACGCTCTGTCTCTCAACTGGAAGGGCATATTCGTCTATGCCTTCCCGCTGATTCTCTTGATTCCGAGGGTCTTACACAAACTCAGCTTAGAAGGAGCTTGAATGATCCTCATCGCTCCATTCTGGCCCAGGCAAGTTTAGTTCTCTCTTCTGCAGCAATTTTCAGAGGAACCTCCGCTTCCTCTTCCTTTTTCACAGCATATGCTGACCCAGGATCAGGGGACCCTGATTCATCCAGGCCTCAAATCCCCTTCAGTTGCATGCATGGCTCCTACAGATGTAGCCCAGGCCTGATTCGGGGTTTCTCCGCTCGTGGCCGATATTCTAGTGGAAGCCAGAAAGCCTTCCACTAAATTCACCTACACCATGAAATGGAAGCGGTTCTCGATTTGGGCCTCTTCCAAGGATTTTGAGCCATTCTCTTGCCCTGTCAGGAGAATCCTGGACTACATGCATCATCTCTTTGACCTGGGTCTCAGTCATTCCTCCTTGAAGGTTCATATGGGGGCTATCTCAGTCTGCCATGTCCCTTTTGGCAACAGAACTGTCACGCAGTTGGAAGTCTCTAAGACTTTCCTTCGAGGGATTCTCCATTTCTAGGGACATGGATATGTTGTTCATCCACACTTTCTGGCAGGTTCCTTGCCACTTTAAATCTTGCCGAAGGTCTTTAAGCTGGCTCCTCCCACCCACCCGGGTGGTAAAACTCTCGGCTCTGCCCCATGACGCCAGATCTTCCTTACCGCTTGGAGGCTCAGGTTCCCTCCTTAGCGCTCTGCGTTTTAGACTGGATCCTAACTCTTCGGTTCGTCCGAAATTGGTTTTGAAGTTTTCTAAACTTCGGTCTTCATCTTCCCTCATGGCTGCGATGGACAAATCTATTCCCGGCTTTCAGAGGTGCCCTTGTGGGCAGAAAATGTCCAGGACGGATCTGCACTCCACGTGCGTCTACTGCCTAGGCCTAGATCACGACCTGCAGGCCTGCGAGTTGTGCCGCTCTTTCTCGGCCAACATCCTGGACGATCGTGCTGCCTGATTGAAGCTCGGGCGCCCCGAGAAACGTTTCCCAGTGGTAAAATCAAAAGAGGCTCGTTGGGCGGTGTCCGTGGCGGCTGGCTCGGCTGAGCAGCTCGAGCAGATGATCACCCTCGAGGAGGAGGCGGCCAAGGCCGCATCTTCCTCCTCCTCGGCCGCGGCATTTATCCCGCTCTCTCTGAGTTCCTGGTATACGGCTTCATTCAAGGAGCTTTGTCAGTCCCTTTCCACAAAGGGAGAGGGGCCATCGGGACATTCTTCTCAGCCCAAGAAGAAGGAGTCGAAAGGTAAGTCCCACCATCGGCGTTCGTGGGAGCGGGAGAGGTCCCTTTCCCCGGACAGCCGACCATCGATTTCGGTCAAGGTTGCGGCTGAGGCCACTGGCTTCACGGTGCCCCCGTCAGGCCAGCCTGCCGAGACTCCCGTCGATGAAGTCGAGATTTTTCTCGATCCGTTAAACAGTCTTTCGACTTGAGAAGCCGACAACCCTACTTCACCGGTCCCCCCGGTGGGTACGAAGGATCTGCCTGTGCCTTCTGGGCCGCAGTCCCCGGTTAAAGTGCCCGAGCCGAGGGAAGAGCGGGTGTCCCCCGCCCCTTCCCATACCCACCCTCGGTCCCCCCGAGGGTCTCGGTCTCTGACCTCTTCTCGGTCTAGCCGTTCCTGCCGACATTGGCGGTCTTGGTCTCAATACCGAGGTAAGCGGCAACACCATTCCTCCTCATCCTCGGATGAGGGGAGGCTTCGGCATAAATTACGTCGGCGCTACGAGGAGCTTATGTGGCAGCAGTTGCTGTTGTCCGGGGCTAAACCGACTCTGGTCCAGACCCCAGCCATCAAGTGGCTGTCGCCCGAACGACCGAAGCAACCGCTCACCCCAGTCGAGCTGCCAGTTCCAGGGCCGGTTACTCGGCCAAAACCAGCTGCTTCATCGATTGTGGTGGAACCTCCGCCTCCACAACCGAAGTCTGGGGCACCGACCAAGGATTCTCGGTCGGGTCACAGCCTGCCCCACAGGTTGCCGGTCACCCTCACTCCTGACCGTCCTAGGCAGGTAGAGGGTGGCTCAGGGCCGAGGCAGCTCTTTGCAGACTCTTCGGAATCCAAAGATGACTCCTCCCTGTTCTCCAGGCAGGTCGACCTGGAATCCTCCGGGGGCCAGTCATTGGACGATAACCCATCATCCTTCTTGGGTCTGCTTCGACTCGTCTCGGAGTCCACCGGGATGCAACTCGAGCCCGTGTCCAAACGGGCCAAGTATCTCCTGACGGAGATACTGGAGTGAGGGGATTCCCCCATGGAGGCCTTCCCGGTGGCTGAGGCCATTGTCGGCCCAGCCTTGGAGCTTTGGCAGCGGCCTGCTTCCTGTCCTGCGCCCTCGGCCAGGATGGCCAGGAAGTATGCGGTCCCTACCGGCTCTTTGCCCGGTTTCTCGGAGCACCCCTCTGCCGAGGGGTTAGTCACCGACAGCATTTTCCGGCGTTCCGGTAATGCTCAGGATGTGGATAAGCCCCCCAACAAAGAGTCCAAAAAGCTGGACTTTGCCGGGTGCAAGGTGTACGCTGCATCCTCCCTCGGCCTCCGACAGGCCAGCTCGGCCATGCTGATGGCTCACTTCTCCCATGCCCTCTTGGGCTCCCTGGATGAGGTTGTTCCTCATCTCCTGACTGACCTGCAGACCACGGTCCACCAGGTGCGGGACCAGGGTAGGGCGGTGGCGAAGCAGCAGCTTCAGACTGCTCTGGACATAGGTGATTCCTGTGCCAGGTCAGTAGCAGCCGCGGTGGTCATGCGCCGCAGGGCATGGCTGAGGATATCCACCTTCACGGCGGATACCCAGCACAAGTTGGGGGATGCCCCCTTCTTGGGGACTGACCTCTTTGGCCCTGGAGTGAGGGACACCTCCAGCGGATTGAGAAGTCCAGTGCCACCCTGGACTCGGTCACCTCCACCCAGAGGGACAAAGGGCATCAGCAGCAACGAAGTCCTTTAGTCCCTTGGCCCCTGCATCTCGACTGGCCCAGCAGCACCAGCAACAGGGCCAGCAGGCTCAGCTGGCGCCCCAAACCCAAGCCGCGGCTTCCTCCAACAGGAAGCAAGGAGGTAAGGCCAGGAGGTCCCTTGGCCAGTTCCTCCTCAAGCCTGCCCAGTGACGGGTTGAGGGTGCCGCCCAGCCTCGCTACTCCCCTGGGTTCCCCCATGGGGGACGGCTCCACTTCCTTTCCACCTGGTCCGCTATCACCATGGACCGCTGGGTGTTGGAGGTGGTAGGAAAAGGCCTGCCTCTGGAGTTCGAGCGAGGCTCCACCTTTCGAGCTGCCGCCTCGGGGCCACGGGTCCGGGCTCGCCATCGGCCCGCTGAGCCGATATTGCCTTGCTCTAAAAGAGGTGATCAGGAAGGTGGCGGATCCTCCTCCAGACCCGGGTTTGTGTCCAGGTACTTCCTGGTCCCAAAACGGACGGGGCTGGCGCCCCATTCTCGACCTGCACGACCTGAACAAGTTTCTAAGGTCTCGGACCTTCAGGATGGTCACTCTGGCTCAGATAATCCCATCCTTGGAACGAGGTGTGTGGTTCTGTTCCTGGACCTCCAGGATGCGTTCTTTCACGTCCCAATCCGTCCGTCCCATCAGAGATTCCTCCACTTCAGAGCGGAGGGATCCCTTTACGAGTTCCGGGCCATGCCCTTCGGCCTCCCTAGCTCCCAGGGTCTTCACCAAATGCATGGCAGTGGTGACAGCATTCCTGTGGCGCCGAAGGGTCCGGGTGTACCCCTACCTGGATGACTGACTGATTGCAGCCCCCTCCAGAGCGGAGGCAGAGCGGTCCAGAGATCTGGCCCTCCAGGTTTGCTCTCAGGTTGGCCTCCTCATCAACGAGGCCAAGTCGGAACTCGTGCCAAAGCAGGTGATACTATTCATCGGGGCAGAGCTCGACTCTCTACGAGCCAGAGCATGGCTCCCGGCGGACAGGGCCGAGGTTCTTTCCTCCTTTGCCCAGTCATTTCTGGTTGGGCAATTGCGCCCTGCCCGGGACTTCCTGGGCCTCATGGTGGCCTGCACCAGCGTGGTCCATTGGGCCCGTTGGTACATGCATCCCCTTCAGTGGGAACTGGCCAGCCAGTGGTCACAATGCTGTGATCCATTGGACCAGCCCGTGACAGTGACCCAGGAGATGTGGAACGCTCTCCAATGGTGGATCGTTCTGGCACATCTGCAGAAGGGCATCCCGTTCGTCTGCCCCGAGCCAATGGTTTCTCTATCGACCGATGCATCTCTGATGGGTTGGGGTGCCCATCTGGGGGAACACCGAGCGCACGGCCTCTGGTCCCCTCGGGAATCCCGATGCCATATCAACCTGCTGGAGCTCCGAGCAGTCCGTCCAGCTCTCACCGCCTCGCCTCCATTTCTACGTGGGTCAAGTGGTTCAGGTCCAGATGGACAATACCACCACTCATGTACTATCTGAACCGCCAGGGCCGGATGCGCTCCATGCTGTTATGCAAGGAAGCTCTCCGCATATGGTCCCTCATGCGCAGCCTGGAAGCGGATCTCCTAGCCATTCATGTGGCAGGAGCCTCCAACACCCTGGCCGATGCCCTAAGCCGGATAGGGGCTGCATCTCACGAGTGGTCTCTCCTGCCGGAGGTAGTACAAGACCTGTTCTCCCACTGGGGCACGCCTCAGGTGGACCTGTTTGCCTCCAGGGAGAATGCGAAGCTGAGTCTGTTCCATGCCGCCCCCTCAGCAGGGCTCGCTGCAGGGGGATGCCTTCTCGAGGCCATGGACCCTGGGCCTCTTCTATGCCTTTCCCCCATTTCCCTTGATCCACAAGGTGCTTCTCAAGGCGAGGAGGGACAAGGCGCAGGTGATTCTGGTAGCCCCAGACTGGCCCCGCCAGTTCTGGTATCCAGATCTCCTCAGCTCCAGGCTCCCGAGGTGGCTTCCAGCCCGCCCGGACCTGATCTCAGTCAACCAGGGAAAGGTATTCCATCCAGACCTTCAATCCCTGCACCTGATGGCCTGGTTCCTGAGCGGCTAGAGTTCCAGGCCTTGGGTCTTTCCGACAAGGTCCTCAACGTCGTTGAGGCGTCCCGTAAGGAGTCGACCAGGAAATGCTACGCCTTCAAATGGAAGAGATTCTCCATTTGGTGTCAGGGGAAGGGCTTGGACCCTTCCGCCTGTCCCTTGGCAAGCATTTTGGACTATCTGTGGTCCCTTTCTCAGCAAGGGCTCCGGTCGACGACCCTTAAGGTGCACCATGGCAGCCATCTCTGCTTACCGGCAGTGGGCCGGGAAGCAGTCGGTGGCGCAGGAGAAGGTGGTCAGGCGCTTTTTCAAAGGCCTTGACCACATTTCCCCTCCAGTGCAAGAACCTCCACCTCCATGGGATCTACTGCTGGTATTGGCCAAGCTCATGGGCAAGCCATTCGAACCGATGCACAGGTGCGATATTTCACACCTGTCTTGGAAGACCGCCTTCATGGTGGCTATCACGTCAGCCAGAAGGATGGGAGAGCTCCAGGTGCTTTCCATCGAGTCTCCTTATCTGGTCTTCCACAGGGACAAGGTTGTCCTGCGCCCCCACCCGAAATTCCTTCCGAAGGTGGTGTCGGAGTTTCACCTTAACCAGGTGTCGACTCTGCCGTGTTCTACCCCAGTCACACCTCGAGGCTAATATAGGCTCCATACTTTGGACCCTAGACGTGCGCTTGCTTATTATAAGGAGCGGACAGCTGAAGTTCGGGGAGAGGTTCGCCAGTTGTTTGTCACCTATGCTGAAGCCGCACCTGGCAGACCTGCAGCCAAGCGGACGATCAGCAGGTGGGTCACCTCCTGCATAGAGCTCTGCTACAGGTTGGCGGGCATGGAGCCTCCCAGAGGGATAAGAGCTCATTCTACCCGCCATACCGCTGCATCGGTAGCTGCTTCCAGGGATGTCCCTATCCAGGATATCTGCAGGGCTGCTACCTGGAAGTCGGCACATACCTTTATTACCCACTACCACATCGACCTTGAGTCACGTCGGGATGCTGGTTTTGGGACCTCGGTTCTCCAGTCTCTTTTTCCCAAGTAAGTATCGGGTGTGCTTGCCTCCCTCCTCCCGGAGAACTGCTAGGAGTCTGCCAGAAAGTGTGAATGAACAACATATCCATGTCCCTAGAAATACAGGTTACTTACCTGTAACAGGAGTTCTAGGAATAGTATATGCTGTTCATCCATTACCCACTCACCCGACCTCCCCGCTTCGACGTTACACAACCTGAGCTTCCAGCGGCCAGATCTGGTGTCATGGGGCTGAGCCGAGAGTTTTACCACCCGGTGGGTGGAGGAGCCAGCTTGAAGACCTTCCGGCAAGATTTAAAGCGCAAGGAACCTGCCAGAAAGTGTGGATGAACAACATATACCATTCCTAGAACTCCTGTTACAGGTGAGTAACCTGTATTTATGACTTCTCATTCATGCCCGGTCCTCTCTGGGATCTGAATCTTGTTCTGAGAAACTTACCCTGCCTCCCTTGAGCTGGCAGCCTCAGCAGACTTGAAGTTCCTCTCATGGAAGACTCTCTTCCAAGTTGCCATTACTTCAGCTCGAAGGATTTCCGAGCTTCAGGCCTTGATGTGTAAAACCTGTATTTGGTTTTTCATAAGGAATGAATGGCTCAGACTAATCCTAAATTTCTCCCTAGGGTAGTGGCAGAATCTACACTGAATCAATCAATTGAGCTACCTGCCTTCTTTATGCAACACTCCAGTCAAGGGAGTACCTCTTGCATACTTTGTATGTTCACAGAATACTGAGATACTACACCACTTGGACTAAGGATCTCAGGAAATCTGATCAGCTTTTTGTCTCTTTGCTAACAAAAGGAAGGCAATGCTGTTTCTAAGCAATGTCTATCAAAATGGTTGACTCATTATATCACTTTCTGTTACGACAAGTACAACAAGACCCTGCCGGGTCAGGTCAGAGTCACTCCACCAGAGGAGTAGCCTGCAGCTTGTTTCAAGAATGTGTCAGCTGCAGACATCCACAAGAGTCGCAGCTTGACCCCTGTCCAACTTCTTTACAAAACATCACAGTTTGGACATTGCCTTCCCATAGAGCAGGCTTGGTTAGCTGTTTTGCAAGGTCTTCTTTCTCAAGACCCTTACAGCTGGAGGTTTATTTGTTGGTAGTTTTCCTACTCCCGAGTGCTTTTCCTTGTTCCAGACTGCTTGGGACTCAGTCCTATATGTAATTACCTGCTGCAAGAGCCCTCTTGAAGTAAGATAGTACAGTTACGCAAGAACTTACCATAACAGTAGATCTTCGAGAGAGGCTCTTGCAGTAAGTAATGCCTTCCCGCCCTCCATCCCCCTTAGCTTTTTCAGCTCCTTTTCCAGGAAGAGAAATATCTGCTTCTCTCTCGTCTTGTCTTTTTGGCCCTTGGCAGGAAAGAAATGGAAGGCGGGCATGGGGGACTGCCCCTTTATACTGATGTCGCCTGATGCCAGTCACCTGTCGTGGGGGCGGTCCCCCGCCAGAGACTGCTAGCTAGAAATTTTTCTGTGGGGTTCTGACGCCTGCTGGCTTCAGTCCTATATGTAATTATCTACTGCAAGAGCCTCTCTCAAAGATCTACTGTTACGGTAAGTTCTTACATAACTGTACTTTTGTTCACTCTATCTCTTTCTAGGAGGTGTGCAGGACCAGAGAGATTGGGTGTCCTCTTAAATTACTCTAGGCTTTATTGAGATTTGTGGTATGCCTGTGATCACTGCTGTGGTGGCCAGAAATATGTCATTGTGATTATAAACATCATGTGGGACCCGTTGCCTGAGCCACCGGGCATCTTGTAGCCCCAAATCAGCCATCATCTGGTACAGTGACTACTCCCCTATGGAGTGGGATGGTGCCAGTCTTGCTCAGGAATCTGTCCACCTGGATGTTCATGTTCTCCACCCCCACCCCTGTGAGGACATCCAGGCATTCCAGTGCAATGACTGCATGCACTAGAATGTGAAAGAAGTACAGGTCATCCTCAAAGGGTGTAAACTCTGAGCCCCACAGGATTTACTTGGCCTCAAGTTTTCCCTTGACCAGGACCATTCACTGTGGCCCAACAGTGCATTTTTTTCCCAGTTCAAAGTTTGTTTGTCTCCTGAGTAGAACTGCTAAGGCCCTTCCTTTGCTGCTATTTGAACTGCAAAATTCCATCCCGCCCCAATAGCTATCCAACGCCTGTGCCTTCATCCAAAACCCAGCATCTCTTGCAACAGGACAATTTCCACTCCCATCTTTTATATAGGAGAGAACTGTCTATTTTACAGGATTCTTTATCCCTCTGACACTCCAGGACAAGATTTTAACCGCCATGGCTTATTTTATGCCACTGCCCAGGACCCATCACAAACCCCTTACTCTATATAGCACCTGAACAAAGAATAAAACCTAGCCAACCTGGCCCTTTGTTCACTAGATCTTCATCGAGGATATCTCTTTCATCAGACCACTCCTTTGGAACACATAGCTGCCAGGCACTAGGACCACACAGAAACTTTTGCTAGCAGTCAGTCAGGGGCTGCCCACAACAATGTCCAACATCAGCGTATACATGAACATGGGGGGGCCTCCTCTCCTCAGGTCTTTTCCCGCTGTTGAGCAAGACTTGTCGGACTCGTAGAAACGTCCCTGCTCACAGCCGCCATTTACTTCTTTCTGTATATCTAAGCAATAACTGTCAGAAGTGATCTTCTATGACCTGTATGTTGTTGAAAGAACCCTCTAAACTCTTCCAGTACTGCAAGTGTGGAAAGAAAATCTACACGGAAAACTCCCACTAAGTCTGTGTCTGTTGCTTAGGCCTTGACCATGAAGGCATGCAAGATTTGCTTGGGGTTCAGTTCTGCAACCAGGTGACACAGACAGGGGACTTAGGAGAAATTTCTACTCCAAAAGACTGTAGCTATGACGGAGAAGCAACTGCAAGAAAAATCTGCATTGCTGTCCCCATTGACCGATTTGCGGTCGTCAGAGTTCTGGGAGAAATCTTCAGGGACAAGGACAAGACTTCCGCAGCCAGATCCAGATCGCCCCTGCAAACTACAGGTATGACCTCTCCTATGATGTCCACTGCGGTGGGAACACCACCCACCCTCCCCGACCATTGACCAGACTCCAACGTCTGGGCTTGGCGTAGGTGCTACCGGACTTGTTACGGCTGATACATCACAGTTATCAACAGGGACTTGACCTTCACCATCGATCACTCAAGTCGAGCTCACCAGCCAAAGTGGCACTGATGCTTAGGCAGTCCTTATCACTTTTTCAGACATTATAAGGTGTCTGCTGGCTGGCCTCCCTGTTCCTGGGGGCCTGTTGGCAGGGACGTCGATAACTACCCCATCAATGCTGCAAGGTATTCCCTTGCCACATAGACCTCCTCAACCGTCTCTGAAGTCGCCAGGGCGGTCCTTACCTCCCATCGATGTTAGTCAACGACGAGTATGAATACAATCCTCATCTTATGATGGAGGAAGATTATGCTGAGAGCCACTATGTACATGGCACCAGCTTCACAGTCTCCTGCTGTAGTGAGGACTCTGTAGTGAACACTCCTAGATCACGTCCAGAGAATACCTCATTTTTTTCTATGATGCAGCAAATGCAAGCTGCCATGGGATTTATTTTAGAAGAGCAGGATTTGACTAAAAAGAACCTGCTGGAGTTTTTGGAGATGCCAGAGACTCCCTCTGCTGTGGTTCCTCCCCTGTTCCCAGCTTTGGAGGGTGCCACTTATGTAGCCTAGTACTGGCCAAACAGAATACCAGCAGTGCCCAGAAAGGCAGGCAGAATGTATTCTGCCCCTTCTGGGAAGCCTTTCTATGCTAATCAGCCTGATTCGGTGGTTGTCAAAGCGGCCTACGACAGGCCCAGGACACCTAAGCACCTCGGCTGCCTCCCTCCTGATAAAGAATCTAGGAGATTGGACATTTTAGGCAAGCATACATATGCCTATGTATTGCTAATTATCAGGCCCATATGATGAAGTTTCAGAACACCTTCTGGAGGAAGGCCAAGGCTGCTGCACAGGCCTTGCCTGAGGGGTTTACCTTGCAGGAGTTAATGAAAACGATGCTGATGTGGGAAAGCATATGCTCCACACAGCATATGACATTTCTGATGCTTCAGCCAGGGCTGCGGCTTCTGACATTTGTTTCAGGTGCTACTCTTGGCTCAGAGCAGCAGGTTTTGACACTGATGTACAACAAATAATTTTTAATGCCCCATTCAGAGAGCAGAAGTTGTTTAGCCATGAGGTAGCAGAGGTTTTAAAAGTCTTCAGTCTTCTGGTAAGATCTTAAAATCCTTACATTCTCTGTACCATGCCCAACCCAGGGGTAGGATCAGGGGTACTTTTTGTCCAGCTGGTGTCGGGGAGCAGCGCTCCACCTTCAGACAGCCAGGAAGAGGCAAAGGTCCAGAGGCCCTTCCAGTACCCAGCACCACCACAGGTGCCCATACAAAAGCACCTAAAGGCAGTGCAGCTGGTGGCTCCACCCCCACTGGGTCAGCATGGTTCTGTATACACCCCACCACCACCTTTACCTCCAGGGGCATAGGATGGCCTCCCTCCACTTGGACCAGTGGAGGAGGTGACTATGGACACATGGATTCTGGAGATCATAGAAAAGGGTCATGCTGTGGAGCTTCTAGACACCCCTCTAGATCATTCACCTGTGGTAACAACTTACCCACCAGGGCACATGTCCCTGTTGCTAGAGGAAGAACAGATTAGTCTCCAAAAGCAGGCCATAGAACCTGTACCTCTGGAACAGAGGAACACAGGCTTTTATTCCAGACATTTCCGTGTCCCAAAGTGGACAACAGACTTGCAGCCTGTTCTGGTTCCAAGAGATTTGAACTTCTTCATAGAATACAAGAAGTTCCGGATTGTCACTCTGCAGCTCTCTCCTTCTCTCTTTCGCAAACAGGAGACTGGATGTGTTCCCTGGATATGATGGATGCGTACCTTCATATCAAGATCAGGCAACCTCACACAAACTATCTGAGGTTCCTGTTTTAGGGGGAACGTTACCAATTTGTAGTTTTTTTTTGTTTGTTTTTTGGTATTTTGTTGACTGGGTAAAATACACTGGCGCCACAGGCACCTTTTTACAGGTATGGCCTGGTGTATAATAGTACAACAGGCAACAGTGCAGTATGCATACAGATGAGTTACTGTATGAACAAGTAATACAGTGCATAGTTAAGACATGGTTGTTCAACAGAACAGGGTTTAGACATAGGCATACATAGTATACTAACCAAATGAATAAGAATCCTCAGCACATAGATAAGGAGGTAGTTAGAAAATACTATGGAATTCAGACGGAACACATGCAGTCATTTCAGTTCTTTAGAAAATGAGACAAAAGTAGTCAGTGCTCTGATTGGTACAGGAATAGTGTTCCACAAAGAGGGGGCCTGGAAACTGAATGATTTCTGGCCCATGCTTGTAGACATAGGTGGAACTGATAAGCAAACATTTTAGACTGATACTGAATTGAAATTAGGTGCAACCAGTTGAAGCCAGCATGTTAGGTTTGCAGGTTGTTGCTTATCTAACAGTTTGAAACTGAAGTTTGCCAGAGCCAGCTTCGATTTCATTTTGAAAGTAGGCCATCCTAAACCTTCTAGAATTGAGCAGTGTGTACCCCGTTACCACTTTGACCAATAAACTTTGAAATTTTATGGTATAGAACTTTTTTAGCATCGAGATTGACTTTAGGTGCTCCGTCAACAACCGAGGATCTATAGTCTGATAAGGAAAGCAAATGATGTCTTGCAGTATTTAGCCTGGCATCATGTATCAAAAATGTGTTTATGCGTTAGAGCTGACCTAGTTTTTGATGTACTTTGCACATTAAATTTTTAATGGGGGGGCCAAATGTCAGATTTGAGTCTGTATAAACATCAAGATATTTAAAACAGTAGTCTCGAGGCATTCACCCTGTGAGTGGGTGCTAGTAATTTATTGGCATTTCTTCTAGTTTGGCTGACCCCAGTAACATTGCTCATGTTTTTGTTACATTAATGATCATCCTATTTTCCTTGAACCACCTGTGCAGACAGCTAAATTCATAATTTAAATTTTTATTAATGACCGCAATCTCCTGTGCCTGGGTAAACAGTACTGCATCATATGCGTAAAGTAGCGAACTAGCATTGGTGCAGACTGTGGGTGCATCATTTATGAAAAGTGAGTCTTCTGTGCCTCAAGTCTTTCTCAAATGCTTAGCAGTGGTGGCTGCAGCCCTTCACAGGGAAGGTCTGTATGTTTTTCCTTGCCTGGATGAGTGGCTATTAAAAGGCCCCTCCAGGGACCAACTGCAGCTGACCTTAGCTCGAAGCAGACAGCTTTTCGATGCTGGGGGGGGGGAATGACAGCCAGCATACCAAAGTCTGTACTGACACCCTTTCAATGACTGCAGTGTATGGGCAGTTCTGGATATATATATATATATATATATATATATATATATATATTTTTTTTTAATCTTGGATAGCACCAATGAGCGGATGCTCATTAATTGGTTCCATAGTTCCATGTCAGTTAACAAGTACAGAGTGATACATTAAACATTCAAATACAAAGTGGTTCAGTAGCAAATATACAAACACATGTTACGGTACAACAATACAGATAAAGTTCATGGTTACACTATACTGAGGCATTGTACAATGTATGCCGCATCAAGGAGAGACAAAATCAGTAGAGTAGGTAGAGGGAGGAGAAGGGGAGAAGATGGAGAGATCATAGTAAGAGAAAGGGGTTGGTGGGGGTAGGAGGTGGAGGGGTAGGGGTGGGGAAGAGAGGTGGGGGCATGGCAGCACCATGAGAGAGGACGGTGGGTCGGTGAAGTGCAAGGTCGGGCTACCCAGTGGGAACAGTGACAGGTTAAGAAGTGGTAGAGGGTAAGTGCAGACTATGGCAGTGGATTACTGACGTGAGGTGGGATTTAGTGGGGCAGGCACAGGTACTCGTGGTGAGAAGGTGTTGGGTAGTTTATGTTTAAAAGAGCCAATTGTTGCTGCATTATAGAAGTCCTGAGGTAGTGCATTTGTCCAGAGGGGCCCGCTATGAGAAACCCCGCTGAGCCAAAGTAGTGCAGCACCTTGGCACATAGAATACCTGAGAGGCAGCACTTCTGGTTTGCTTTGTGCTCCGGGAAGGAGTCAGTAGGTTCCGTACTCCTGGTGGTAGAAGGTTTAAGGAGGTTTTTTTTGGCAGGGAGGCATGTTTGGTACCTGATTCTTCCAATGAGCTGTAGCCAGCCAGCCATGGTATTGAGATCACAGGTGTGAGCGAGTCTAGCAGCACCTATGAGGAGATGGTAGGCTTTATTCATTAAGGTTGAGATGCGTTGGAGGGCTGTGTCTTTTGCAGAACTGTAGATCACCAGCCCATAATCGAAGAGTGAGACGATTGAGCTATCGATGGCAGTGCCAAGGGCTTCGTGTGTGAGACTGTGCCTGTGCTGATACAGGATGCCGATTCTGGTATTGATGGCCCTTGCAGTAATGTCGATGTGCTCAGCATATGATAGGGTGGAATCAATAATGATGCCTAGGTATTTGAAGGGCTGAACAAGTTCGAGAGTGGTTACCCCAGTGTTCATAATTGCAAGTGGGAAGGCTCTGTGTTTGCTTTGAGGGGTGGAGAACATCATGGTATTGGTCTTTTTATAATTCAAGACCAGTCTGTGGTCCTTAAACCACTGCTCCGCAGATGCAAAGCCACTTTGTAGATCCGCCTCCAGATGTTCAGGGTGTTGACTGCTGTTGAATAAAACCGCATCATCTGCGTAAAGGAGCATTTGATGTGAGCTAGAGGTCGGGAGGTTATTTTAGAATAAGCTGAACAGTAGTGGTCCTAATATGGATCCTTGCGGTACACCAGATCTAACAGGTCTGCTGTCAGTGATCACATCCGCGATCCTAACCTGCTGATAGGGGTTGCTCAGATAGCTAGCGAACCAGCCCAAAGTTTCAGAGGAGAGACCAATGTCAGCCAGTTGTTTGAGGAGGAGCCCATGATGCACCGTATCAAATGCCTTTGATAGGTCAATGAATGTGGCTCCTACCAGGAGGCCTAGGTCTAATGAGTGGTGGATGTATCCCGTAAATTCTAGCAAGGCTGTGATAGTGCTGTGGCCACCCCTGAACCCGTGCTGTTCAGGACACAGTAGTTGATGATGGTTGAGGTACGCCACAAGTTTAATCGGCCACGATCCACTCTAGGGCCTTGGAGAGTGGGGGGAGTATCAAGATTGGTCAATAGTTATTGTGCAGAGTCCAATCACTACTTTGTGCACTGGGTAACTGTCGCAAATTTCCAGCGTTGAGGAAATTGTGAGTGACAGACTGAGAGGTTTATAATTTGCGTCAGTGGGCTAAGAACTTCCTCAAGTGCTAGGTTAATAAATTTTAGGTCTAGGGAGTCCCCACTGTGTCTCGACTTCCCTAGTACCTTTTCCAGGTATTTTCTGGCATCGGCTTCAGAGACTACTTTGAAGTGAAGTAGTGGTTGGTCATGGGGAGGCAATTGTTTCCCTTGTGGGTCATTTGTGGTGAGGGGATTGAAGAAGTTAGCAGGGAGCATGCTGCTTAGGTCCGTGAAGGAATGATTCAGGGAGTTAGCAATAAGAAGAGGGTCTAAGGACGGAACCCCATCGATTGTGAGCATAGCTGGAGCATTTTTAGGGTCTTTCCCAGTGATGTCATTGAGGTTGTCACAAAAGGATTTGCTACTGTTCCACAAACTGGTGAGGGCTTCTTTGTAGTAGTGCTTTTGCACCTATAGATGGCTTTCGTGCAGTCATTTGTGTTTGTTTGTACCATTGGATGTTTGCTGCAGAGCCATGTGTGTCCTTTGACCGATTTTGTTTTTATCGGGGCATGCTTGTCACAGACAAAATTTAATTTGGTTATGAAGAGGTCAAGGGCTACATCCACGTTCTTGGATTCATACAGGTCAGACCAGTCTTGGTACTTGAGGTCTGTTTTGCGTTGTTGTAGATTGGCCCTTTAGGAGGACAAGGCTTGATATATTTCTGGCAGGAGGTTTGCTGTAGTTGTTATTCCAGGTGCATGTGACAGGGGAGTGGTCGCTCAGAGAGTCTGGGAGTACAGTAATATTGTCGATATGTGCAGGACGGTTAGTGAGTATCCAATTCAGCAGGCTTCTGGTGCCAGTTTTGTAATCGTCTCTTGCTGGAGATTCTATCATTTGGGAGAAGTGGATGGCAGACAAGGTGTCCTTGATACTGGCAGATGATGGGGAGAGCCAGTTGATGTTGAAGTCACCTAGAAGTATAATTTCTGTGTTGAGGCTGAGGGTACTGATATAGCTCATAAGGTTGCTAGTACCAGCTGTGGTCTGTTAAGGTGGGATGTATACTGAGAGCAGGGTGAGCACCCTATTATGTGCACCTAGGATCAGTTTGATGGCCCGTACTTGTAGGTTGTCATTCATGCGGGGGCAGGCCATGCCCCACAGATAGTCTTTGGTGTATATGACACAACCACCACCTCTCTTTGAGAGGCGGTCCTGCCTAAACAGGGTATAACCAGGTAGTGCGATGGTTGTATCTGGTATCTTAGGGGAAAGCCAGGACTCCACTACAGACAGCACATCCGGGTTATGTTGAGATACCCACACCTTCAGGTTGTCCGTCTTGGGAAGAATGCTACAGATGTTTATTGAGGCCAATCTAAGCCCAGCTGATTTTTGTGACTGTACACTTGAGCCATGGTGAGGACCTGGGTTTGAATGTATATTGCTCAGTAGTAGCAGTAGGAGAAGAAGCAGTCGAGTGAGATGGCCCAGAAGAAGTTTGTTAGTTCGGAAGCATGATCTCTTGCTTGGTGTCTTGATAATGTGGATCTAAAGTGAGTAGCATATCCGTGGAGGAAAGGAACTATAGGCGGGTCAGTGACTTGGTGTGAACGCCTCCAGTGCATGAAGGGTTTTTGTTGATTATAGCTGACCTCCATGTGATATGGTGAGGTCATGGATCCACAGGCATTTAGCACTACTCTCTGGTGGTAGAAATGACCATTTTGGCTGGATGCAGTACACAGGTGTGCCAGGAGGCAAATATGATAGAGTAGGATTACTCCCTGTATGATCCTATGGCTGGAGACGGCATTGTCGGGTACTTTGCTTGGCGAGGTAATGCAATTGGTAGGGGTAAGGTAGCAGTTACTGCTTGGATTAATGGGGTTATTTTCAGAGATTATTTTTGAATGGATCCAGTCATCAGAACAGTAGTTGAGGTAGTTATGTGCCCCTTGTGGCTGGTAGTAAAGTATAATCAGCAAGTGGAAAAAAAATACTCTTTTTCACATGATCCCCATAAACTACAAGAGACAGACAAGTCAAGGGTTGAAGATGTAGCCCTCTAGTGGCTAGAAGTTATAAGCTGCAAATGGAAAAGTCAATGTCAAAAAAAAAAAAAAAAGTTTCAAATTCCAGTACAAGAGCAATTAAAGTGTTATAAAGTAAGGGGTGAGGAGAAAGAACAGGCAGCAGAGCAATTCAAATCCAAACCCAGAAAAAGTGTCCAAAAGGCAGGGAACAATAGTCCAAAGTATACTAAGGAACCAGCCAATGAGAGGCAGCAAAGACGAGAAGCCATCCAGTCGGTGGCTGCGGTAGGCCTGGAGGAGGAGCGGAGCTGAAACAGCTCGGGGAGACTTCCGGTGACATCACCGTAATGGTGGGAGGTTGAAGTCGAGAGCTCCACACTCATCCCCCTTAAATCCAGTTGAATCTTCGCTGAACGAGGCTCAAAATCAGACCTCAAGGAGAGATTTGGTATTGGAAGAAGGCAGGGAAAGCACAAAAAACTAAAGGAGAGAAACAAACCGCTTCCACAGGCAAAATGAGGCAAATGTTCCTGACAGGGGCACAAGAAGGCCTAGCTCCTCTTCCCTTGCGTAGGCGCTATGCATCTGACTCTTCTATCGAACTCGAGCAGGAGGAAAATAGGTCTTCAGGTACAACGGCGAACACTTTGAATCAGATCCTAACTACAGTAAACAGGATCGATAGTGCTCTGGCAGATCTTCAGCAAGACGTCAGGATACTAGACAGAAAAGTTATGGCCAGTGACTCATGGCTCATGGAGATCTCTGAAGCCCAGGATAGCACTGAACGTTTACTCCTCTACCTACTACAAAGAGATTGTGAAACTCAGGCGAGGATGGAAGATCTTGAGAATCGTTCTCGCCGCAATAATTTTAGGATACACGGGCTACCAGAAGGAGCAGAGGAGGGGTTTGCAACCACAAGTGACTTTATTCAGTAGGTACTCAGATCCACACTCGAAATCCCAAGTGATTGAAATCTGGTAATTGAACGAGCACATCGCTTGCTCGTGCCAAAACCGACAGACCCCTCGGCAAAACCCCATTCATTTATTGTTAAAATGCTCCATTTCCAGAGCAAAGAATGGATCCTGCATGAGGCCTGGCATCACAGGGACCTGAAATACCAAGAACAAATGATCTGGTATGATCAAGATTTCTCTTCAGCCCTACAGGCCGAAAGGCAAAGAATTAGGGGAATTATTAAGGAACAAAAGGTTAAAAAGGATACGATGGCACAACTCCTTTTTCCAGCACACCTGAAGCTCTTTCTGCAGACAGGCGTGAAGATCTTTCCTCTCTGTTAGAGGCTGCCCCACTCTGAGAAGTTTAGATATCTCAGTACCTGATTTGGAGTGTGAAGCACTGGAGAAGAAATTGAAAGTGACTGCGTGGAACACAGTCAATAGAAACCTAGCAAGGAACAGAGGGAGCATTCAGTGACATTGCCAGATTAATGCAGAGGGCAGATCGCAGAGAACAAGCCCACAAACCAGGAAAGTCGGTCTCTTCTCCCTGAAAGAATGATCTATGGGGACTATGAAAGGTACTGATTGACTCTATAGATGAAAGACAGTGCTCAAGAGCCGAAGTGTTCTGTGAAGGTACTGATTCATTGGAACTGTAAGACCTAGGTCTTCCCAGGCGCATGGTCACAGTATACCTGAAGGCTTATTTGTGCTTGGGCAGTTTGGGGAGATAAAAAGAAAAGTAAGGGAAAGAGAAATAATTGTGTGGGCTTACCAAATTGTACCCCATAAAACATAGGTACCAAGAATCCAGCTAACTTATGGGGGCATCGGACCTGGATTAAAACCATGTGCTGTTCAGAGCTGGAGATATTACAGGAAAAGTGTCTGACCAAAGAGGCCCAACGATGGAACACTAAGCAACCTAATTAAAAGAGTTCGAAAAGCCTAATGTGATGCACGGGACAGACGCTGGGAGGGAGGAGGCATCTAAATGATGGATACGCAAGGATAAAAGTCTGTTTTAAGAAAAGGAGAGCCTCCGGGAGTGGAGGATGTGTGAGCTCATAAACCTCGCTACACGGGAGCTGCGTCTTATTTACAAAGTTGTGAACCTTATACAAGCACGTTAGTATAGGCTGCAACGCCCGCTATCATCGTAGGGGTTTCTGGGTTAGTCACAAATTTGTGACACGTGGCAGTCTTTAGTACTGCAAGGAATTCCTGGGAGTCATTCTAAAGGTAACATGTTTTAAAGCAATGTTCTTATGTAAAAGATAATAAGTTACATAGGTTGAGTTATGTTATGCTGTTAGAAAATGTTTTGGTGTTATGCAGTGTGATTTGGTGATAAAGATTGATTGATTGATTGATTGATTAAAAGTTTATTTTTTCACAGGAAATTCATTTGTTAGGACAAAGTCCTGTTTACAACAAAGTCCTGCATGCAGATTCTAATACAATTGCCAATTAACAATTGACATTTAACATAACTAATACAAACAAACATAATCGCACTCTACATACATACTGTATTTAAAACACATACATAAAAAATACAAACTATTAAACAATTCATTTTTAAATTTAAAAAAATCTAAATTTGTTTTCTATGATTCAGTCAATCCATTCCAACTTAATGCTACTCTATTCTGGAGCATACTATCCCCTAGTCTATTAAAGCTTCTATACATTGGGATATTGCTTAAAGGATTCCTAGTCTTTATATATGATTCGTTATTTATCTTTCTTTTTAATTGCTTATACAAAGGATGGTTATACTTTTTGTGAATTATCTCATGACATATAGAAATCCAGAGATAGCTTCTTTTTGCTTCAGGTTGAAGCCAATTTAACTTATTATAAATTATACAATGATGCTCATTTTTGATACTTCCGGAAGCAAATTTACCTATCCTATAATATATTTGATTAACCAAATTTAAAGCAGTTTAGTCGAATTCATGTAAATTATAGAACCATACTCCAATATGGGTAACAGCATCTGTTTTGCCAATCGCTCCTTTGCCACCAAAGGTAAAACTCTTCTAAGGGCCCCTAATCTTTTATTCACTTTCTTTACCTGAACTGATATATGATTTACATACGTCATTCTAACATCTACTTAAAACCCTAAGTATCTGTATGTTAATACATTTTCAATCTTTGTACCATCTTGTAAATGTAATTGTGGTTTGGGCTCTTTTCCTCTATATGAACCAATCGAAAACAACATAGTTTGTGTTTTTTTAGCATTCAAAAGAAGACCAGATTTACTGAACCATTTTTGCATTTGTAACAAATCACTTTGAAGCGAATCCATCATACCTGTGAGACTGTCAGCAGACACCACTAAAACAGTGTCGTCTGCGTACAGTCTCACCTCACTATGTTTAATTTCATGAACCAAATTATTAACATAAATATTAAGTAATAATGGGCCCAAAATAGAGCCCTGGGGAATACCTCTCTCTAGTTTCCCAGGGGCCGACATCATTATGCCACATTGAACACATTGATATCTATTTGTCAAATATGACTCAAGCCATTTTAATATTTGGCCCTTAATCCCTATGGTCCGTAACCTAATCAAAAGCAAATCATATTGAACTAAATCAAAAGCCTTACTGAGATCCACAAACACTGCCCCTGTGTACTTTCCTTGGTTCATAGATGTAGCAACCAGGTCATTAAATTCCAACAGGGCAGTGTTTGTGGATCTCCCCTTTCTAAAACCAAGTTGTTCATCTACTATTACAGTATTTATATCTAAATAATTATTTACCTGTTCATGGACTTTACGTTCCAAGATTTTAGATAAAATTGGCAAAAGGGCTATTGGCCTATAATTTGAAGGAATAGTTCAATCCCCAGACTTATAAATGGGAATAATTTTCCCCATCTTCCAAATTTCAGGAGCAGTAGAAGTATTCAAACTCCAGTTGAACAAATAGGTCACAATAGGGGCTATTACATGTGCTCCCAATTTTAAATATTGGGCCTCAATCCCATCAATACCTCCTGATTTACTTTTATTTAATTTTTTTAGCTCTTTTAGTATATCCCTTTCTTTTAAAATTTCAGACTTAAATATTCCTGCATGGGCTACCAGCGTGTCTGATACAGTAGAAAAATCCATTCCATTCACATTCAAATCTGGCAACTTTAAGGCGGTAATTCCAAAAATACGTATTAAAAAATATTCGCTATAACCTTTGTATCAGTCACTAGTTTTCCATCTTGTACCAAAGTAGGACTTATGGAGTCTTTATTTGGGATTTCAGCTCTGTTATAAGCTTCCAAAACTGCTTGGAGTCAGAGGAATTATTTATTTTATTCTGATAATATTTATTCTTTATGTTTTTAATTATATTTTACACTTATTCCTCCAAAACCTGAAAGTATTCCAATCTGCTTCTTTTTTTTTTCACGCCTTTTTCCATATTCTATCTCTAATCCTTAAATATTTTTATCTTATCGGTGATCCGTGGGGCTTCTTTATTCCTTTTAATTTTTTCTTATTAATGGTACTATTACATTCAAAACATGTCATTAAACTCTGGAATAGCCAGTTCTATGTCTGGTATCAAATAGATTCTATCCCAATGGATTTGCCTAGATGATTTACAAAGGATTGCTCATTAAACCCTTTAAAATCTCGGCTCCAATAAATAGTTGATTGTTGAATAATGCACTGTTGTAACTCAATAGTACAAGTAATAGGATTATGATCCCCCAAATTTAAAGGTAATACTTCCCAGGTTTTTACTATGTCCTGGGATGCAAAAAATAAATCTAAAAGAGAACCGTAAGTTCCATTTTTTGTATTTCTTGTAGATTTTTGTATTTGATGCAAACCCAGAATTGAAAAAACTACTCTCCAATTTCCTCCCTCTAGTCTGAAACCAATCTGCATTAAAGTCCCCTGTTAAAACTACTTGTTTGTCCTTTATTTTTTCTAAAATTAACTCTGCTAGTACATCAAATGATTTATTTTTTGTTTTAGGGGGTGCATAAAACACTCCTACCACTAATTTTATCACAATTAATTCAATAATAAGACAGTCAAGTCCTTCCTTGCTCATACTTAACAATACTTTATAGGGGCCAAGAGTATTCTTAATAAACAACATCACCCCCTCCCTTTTACCTCTATCTGCACGTTCTATAGAAAATCCTGAAAGCTGAATTTCTTCCTGCATTATACCTGTATGTAACCATGTTTCTGATACTGCTAATAAATCATACTCAGTTTTAGTTGCCCATACCCTATACTCATCCATTTTATGGACTATGCTTCTAACGTCTCGCATGAACCATCGAAAAGCTGCTTAATTTTTTATAATTAGGGCCCGGATTTAACTCAATATCCCCACTTTGAATTAACAGCATTAAACATAACATATTTGTACTTCCTGTTACTTTTAACCCACAAAAAACCATGCTTAACACAAGAACTCTTTTGATAATATCGGGATTCATTTGTAAAGCGATTCCTTCTCCGAACGAATCCATCTTCACAATTAAATCGAACATTTCCCATAAAATACATACCTGATAACTTCATCATATCACCTCTAACTTCTTTATCTTCAAAGGTACTCATGATTATTAATCCCCATACAAACCAACCCCCCAAACATATATACAAAACAAACCCCATAATAAAGCTTCTTACTGCCAAACAAGTTAAAACAATTTCTCTACCGAGTCCACTCACGTTGCTCGCGCCATGGCGCTCGTGCCCGTGATCGGCGCGAGGCTTTATAGCGCTGGAGCCCCTAGTTCATTCAATCACTGACCCCCTCATGCAGAATGACAGAGTTTCAGGTGCATTTCATTCAAACCCCAGAGTAAAAGCAGGCAGTCAATTAGCAGCAGTAGTAAAAAGTACAGCTTGTAACAGGCATTTAATTCAAGCAAAGCAGTTCTCCCAAAGAATGTCCCAACTGGATGTTATACTGGCATTTTATGCAGCTCTCACCTGCCGCCTTCTTGTTGGTCTCACACAGTCACTGGGCACCTTCGGGAGGATCAGCGCAAGGCTTTATAGCGCTGGAGCCCCTAGTTCATTCAATCACTGACCCCCCATGCAGAATGACAGAGTTTCAGGGTGCAGTCTTATTCAAACCCAGAGTAAAAGCAGGCACTCAATTAGCAGCAGTAGTAAAAGTACAGCTTGTAACAGGCATTTAATTCAAGCAAAGCAGTTCTCCCAAAGAATGTCCCAACTGGATATTATACTGGCGTTTTATGCAGCTCTCACCTGCCGCCTTCTTGTTGGTCTCACACAGTCACTGGGCACCTTCGGGGATCAGCGCAAGGCTTTATAGCGCTGGAGCCCCTAGTTCATTCAATCACTGACCCCCTCATGCAGAATGACAGAGTTTCAGGTGCAGTTCATTCAAACCCAGAGTAAAAGCAGGCACTCAATTAGCAGCAGTAGTAAAAAGTACAGCTTGTAACAGGCATTTAATTCAAGCAAAGCAGTTCTCCCAAAGAATGTCCCAATTGGATATTATACTGGCGTTTTATGCAGCTCTCACCTGCCGCCTTCTTGTTGGTCTCACACAGTCACTGGGCACCTTCGAGGGTAAAAGAGAGTAAACATTTAAAAATGTGGAAGTCAGGGCTAATGATAGTGGGTCATGGATATGATAAGAAGAAGGAGACATCTCCTAATAACACATGATGGAGTTAAATATTATTTCCTACAACGTTAATGGAATCAACTCCCCAATATAAAGAACAAAGCTATTAACAGAATTAAAGAGATTAGACTGCACAGTAGCCTTGCTCCAAGAGACACATCTCTCGGAGATTGAACACACTAAACTTAGACGTATGTGGTGGGTAGGGTGGAGGCTGCCTCTCATGAAGTGGCCAAAAAAGCCGGAGTAACGGTATTGATCAAGAGAGGATGCCCCTAGAGGTAAGAGAGGTGGAAAAGGATGTACAGGGCAGGTTTATCAGAGACTCGAGAACGCTCATACTTTCTACTCATGATCACCTCCTTACACACAGAAATAAAGTAAAAATGAAGTGCTATTCACAGGATGTTTCTTTTGTGACAAGAGAAAATCCCACTCCCACCCTTACCAGACTGCCAAGGCAATCATTGCTGCCTATTCTGCAAATGATAAAATTGTGTCCTTGGCTCCATACTCTGTTTAGTGTGTGTGTGTGTGTGTGTGTGTGTGTGTGTGTATTCTGCCTGTATTCTATGATAAACTTTCTGGGCAGGATTCATGAAACACTTTGAAGGGTGGAAAAATGTGCAAGTCCCCAAAATTTGTGCAGCTGCGGAAAAAGGAGGTAATTGCACTGCTTCACATATACAAAAAGCCCACATCTGTGGAAAAAATACACTGCAGACTGTGGAAATATGCAGCTGCTAAAAATTTCTGCACAAAAAATGGCATTGTAAAGTGAGGCAAATCCCCTTGAAGACTGTTCTCAGCCACTGTTTTTCTGCAGTTGTGGAAAAAATGTTACACACATGCTGCATCAAGGAGAGTGAGGCGGAACTCGCCCTGAGCAAAAGGCAGTGTACTAACACTTGGGAAACAATCATAGTGGGGTTTCAGGCACCAAAACAACAGCAAACCTGTGGGCTGTATTGTAGTGTCGGTTGCTACACCAAACTAGCGCACATTTCCATTGAAAGACAACAAAGCACAACCACATGACCCTGTGTAGCCAATGAAGGAGTCCCACAGGCAGTAGAGGCAGAGGTGGTAACAGCCAGACATGTGTGCTACAGATGCAGGAGCAAGAAACACCTCATAGACACAACCAACAGATGCATATTGCCACTGGGTGAAAGGTCCTGCTGCTACAGGTGGTAGCTAACATGGTCCCAGTTGTGGGACTGGCTGCTTGCTTCGCTGGGAGTGCTGTTTCTGCTGCAATATTTGCAAGACTGTCAAAGTTTCCTGCTCCACTTAATATGGGTCACCTGCTGTTGTTCTGTCTGCTGGGCCTTTTATATTATTTCCACAGCTGCGGTAAACATGTTGAGGATTTTCAGCACATACAGAATTCCGCAACTCATTTGTTTTGCGATTTTCAGCACCTGTGGAAATTTCGACTGTGAATATGCTGACATGCATTTCCGCAGTTTGGCAAGCCTTTTTTCTGCATGTGCAGATTTTTTTTGCTCTTCTTGTGAATCTAACCCTCCATCTACTTAATATGTGGAAAGACCAATGATTGACAGGTGGGAAAGGTCTAAATTTTACTAATTACTAGTAACAAAATACGAAATTTGTTTTTATTTAAAGAAGCAGGCATTTTGTATTTAGGTGGCTAACAAAAGTTTGCTACTTACAGTACTGTCATCATCTGACCTATTTTCTGTATTAAGTTCTGAAAAGCACCAAGTGTACAGTGTATGCTGTAAGTACTCTTTGTGTACCTCAGTAGTGTATGTGCTTTTTCTGTTGAGGTCTTTCCCTCACAAACTGTTTCAATGTTTAAACCCCCAAAATGGGTGTTTGTGGCATGCACTATATTTTAGGGTGTTTGAATATTTTTAAATAATGTGTTCCATCAACTGCTGTTTTACTTGCATTCTTACAAACCCTATGGGTGTCAACTTTCAAACTCCCAAGAAATGGGTGTTTTAAGCTTATGCCAGCATGCACTGCAAACAGTCCATCTGGGGGAGATTTGAAAGTTGACACCTAAGCGTTCATGTTGGTGGGGGTAAAAAAGTACTCAACAGAAAAGATTAGATAAAAACAATGAAACATAAAAAAGTTATGACTAAATGTACAAGGACCAAAGAGCTTTGTGCAAGCAAGTTAGGAGTTATATCCTACTACGGTGATTCACAAAGGGCCTGAAGGGCCCTGTGCATACTGCCTGCACAGGCCCTAAAAGGAATTGCAGAAAGTAACATAGGACTTAGTTCTTAGTGGTGACAGTGCTCAAAGGGCTCTGCGTGAAGCGAGTTATGTTTTTTGCTTCTCTAAAAGAAAGGAATGACTCACATAGAGTTTGTATGGCCTGGACCAAGCAAATTAGGACTTACCTCTTATTACATGGATTCATGGAGGGACCAAATGGCTCTGCACAAAGTAAGTTAGGACTTGGCTCCGAATTTTTGAAGCAGATTATGACTTACCTCCTATGCCATGGCCTCAAATGGAACCTGTTTTGGGCAAGGCCCAAAAGGCACTGCATGAAGCAAGCTAGGACTTACCTCCAGATGTCTCAGTATGATGGGGGGTTGTTGTCTGGCAGCACCATGGCCCTCAGTAAGACAGACTGTGCTGGTACTGCAGGGAAGGAAGGACTCTGCATGTCCTGACATGAAGGTGGTTTGTATCTGGTTTCACTCAGGGCCCTGTACAAAGTCAGACAGACCATGCTGCTTTTGCAGTGCCCAAAGGCCTTGCACACGTTTTGGCATGAAAGTGATTGGCGTCTGACTGTGCACAGTGACTGCAGATTCCTGTGCTAAGCCAGGCAAACCATGTTGATGGCACAGGGCCATAAATATGACAAATATTCTGTTTTCTTTTGTTTTGGATAGGTCTCAAAAGGACCGGTGTGAATGACGATATTATTCCACTATCACAAAAAAGGAAATTCATTGCACAAATTTACATTATTGCAGACATTAGGGTTGAAGAACACAAAGCTGACAAAGTAAAGAAGTGAAACAATTAGGTGCTGGAGTCTCAGAACCCTTGGCAAATAAGTGCTGTCATGTTCCTTGGAGTTTTGAACTGTAATGCCCACCCCCTCCCCAATCCACTAGCTTCATGACCCAAGGACAAGCTACAGGTTTGAGGCATTCGTTGACTGTATGAAGAAGTTATGAATGATGTCCTGCTTTGGCCAGATCAGGCAGGGCCCCGCTCAAAGAAGTAATGAATAATGTCTGGCTTTTTGCTTGAAGAAAGTTATGAATAATGTCCTGCTTTGCGCAGGGCCCATGGGGTCCTGCACAAAGAAAGTTATGAATGGGCTAGTGCACATTTATCAGAGGCAGGAGATCAAGTTTATTCATAATTTCCTTTGCCCAGGAAATCATTCAGTACTTTCTACAGAGACATACACACACCACATTCCTCAAATCTGTAGCTTGTCCTTGGGTAGTGAGGCTTGGGGGGTCAGGATTAGGGCTGAAAACCCCAAGGAACAAAACACCGAACACCACCAACTTGCCAAGACTCCTGAGACTTCAACCCATATTTTTTTTATTTTCTTAATTTTTTCACTTTGTAAACTTCAACCCTAAGGTCTGCATTAATGTATTTTTTGCAAATATATATATATATATATATATATATATATATATACTACCATAGTTAGAGTTGAGTAGCACTTTTAAGGTTAAAGGGTGAAACTTTGCACCTTAATAACTTTGCCACCGTTCAATGGATTTGCCTGAAATTTGGTATGCACGATTGGGCATGGTAGATCTTGGGAACTGCCAACCTCGTATCAGTCGGATATACAGCTGTGAAGTTATTAAGTGACAACCAAATGTGCAATTATGTTTTTTTGCAAATTCTTTGCTCTCACCTACAGGTCGCACGGTTTGCGTGACTGGTCCAAAAACTTCAGGGAACATGTGGCAGGGGTCCCTGATGTGCCTTTTGAAGATTTCGTGAAAAAATATTAAACGGTTCAAAAGTTATTCAAAAAACAAGTTCCCATTATAAGTCAATGGGAAAAGTTAACAAAAGGTTTGAAAGTGTCGCAAATGCCTTTTTTAGTGTTGCAAATGGCCCTAGTAGTGTCACAAATCTGCCATTTTGTGTTCAGTTAGTGATCAGAATAATGCTTGGCATTTAAAATTGGGACCCTCTAGGGACACAATTCTTTCTGTGTTCACATAGTCAGACCCTGAGGATGCTAGCCATGTCTTTATTTTGGGGTTAAACATCCCAGAGTATGTTTTCAAATTTCTGGAAACAGTAGTGTCATAGGTAGTAGCCATCTGTGACACTTCGCAAGAATTGCGAAAAGTGTTGCAAGTGCGACACTGGCTTTTCCAGACTATGGCCAAAATGACAGGTGTTCTTTGCCACCCTGCTGCAAAAGAACAACGGTCTTTTTGGGCCACAATGGAGGGAAGGCAGCCAACATCTCACAGATGTGCATTTTGGTGGTTTGGTGAAAAAAATATTGCACGGCTACCAAGTTACGGTACTCTGAAGTTGACATTTTTTCCCATAGACTAACATGGTGGCATACACCGTGCCTTTCATGGCTTGTATCTCGAAAATGGTGTGAGATACAGAATTTTCATTGTGACAAGCCCAGAAACTCATGAATCATGTGAAATTTTAATTTTTTTTCTACGTCGTACAGTTCCTGAGATATAAGCAATTTAGTATTCCAACTGCTCATTTTCTGCTCTGAGGCCCATTACTATGCATACATTCTTTGTGCACTGTGTTTCTCTATGCAGCTGTTGGGCAAAAACAGGGTGTGCATTTCCATTACTGTTACAGTTACCATTACCACTTGTGTTTCTGTACCCGTTTGTGTTACCATTACGGTTATGCGCCACCGTGTGTAGTCCCTTTACATTCTTGTTTGCACGTCACTTGCATTCACGTTTCCATTTCTCTTTACTTTGCTGTTATTTCTGCTGTTAACGTTACCATTTGCACTTCCAATTGCCATACTGTGACTGTGCACGTCAAGGTTTGCGTTTCCATACGTGCTTGCATTTCCTTTCACGTTTCTGTTTCCTTTGGTGTTATTGCTGCTGTTACTGTTACCATTTACATTTACAATTGTGGTAATGTGACCGTGCGCATTACAGTTTGCGTTTCTGTACGTGCTTGCATTCCCGTTTCTGTTTCTGTTTCCTTTGGCATTATTTTTCATGTTAACTTTACCGGTTGCATTTACAATTGTGGTACCGAGCCCATGCACATTACAGTTTGTGTTTCCATGCGTGCTTGCATTCACATTTCCGTTTCTGTTTCATTTGGCATTATTGTTGCTGTTACCGTTAACATTACTATTTACGATTGTACAGTTTGCATTTCCGTACGCGCTTCCATTCCTGTTTCCATTTCTGTTTCCTTTGGCATTAGTCTTCATGTTAACTTTACCATTTGCGTTTAATTGTGGTACTGTGCCCATGTCACGTATTCACGGTTTGCGTTTCCATATATATTTCTGTTCCCATTTCCATTTCTGTTTCCTTTGGCATTAATCTTCATGTTAACTCTACCATTTGCATTTCCAATTGTGGTACCAGGCCCATGCACATTACAGTTTGCGTTTATGTGTGTGCTTGCGTTCGCGTTTCTGTTTCTGTTCCCTTTGGTGTTCTTTTTGCTTTAACATTTAACATTTGCATTTAAAATACTGGTGCCATCACTGTGCATATTACCAGTTGCGTTTTCATACATGCGTGTGTCCGTTTGCGTCACTGTTCGCCTCGGCATCACTTTGCACTTGCATTTCTATTAATGTTTGCTTTACCATTTATGTTTGCATTACCATGTGCATAACTGTTGGTGCTTGTGTTTGCATTGCTGTTCCTGTTACTATGTGACAAGACATCTCATGGTGGGAGAGCGGGGCCCAAAGGGCCCGCTCCTACCACCGCATTACATTCACTATTTATTGTCCTCATTCTCAAAAAGAAGGGAAATTAGAAGCAAAAAAACTTCATTTAATGCATCAGTTAGGGTTGTTCCACAGTGACAAAAGCAAGGAAATTTGGTGTTAAGGTTGAAAGCTCCCCTTGGACCCCCCCAGCACACACCCCCACCGGCATCGGGTTGCGTGTTAAGGTCGTCGGTCCTAACTCTCACCCCATTCTCCTATACCTCAGTTTATCTTCACATGTGATGGGGTGAGAGTTAGGGCTGACGACCTCAACTCCGCACACCCGATGCTAGTTGGGGGTGGGCTACATGGTCCAAGGGGCTTTCAACCCTAACACCGAATTTCCTTGTTTTCACTGTGGAACAACCCTAACTGATGCATTAAAAAGATTTTTTTGCCTCTAATATATATATATATATATATATACACACACACACACACACACACACATATATACATATATATATATATATATATATATATATATATATATATATACATATTATCTATCTATCTATCTATCTACACACTTATACTGGCCAACAGCACCAGTATGGTTAGGGTTGAGGAAGATGTTTAATATTCTGGTCTGTTAGCACTAGTGTAGTTAGTGTTGAGTAAGATGTTTAATGTTAAATGAGAATTTTTGTACTCGATATCTTTGGTGCCATTCTACAAAATAGTCCAAAACACTGTATACCCATTCTGGTTGGCAAGGTCTCAAGATGTGAAAGTTTCATGGTGACTTCTTGTGTGGTTTCCAAGATACAGAGCTTCAATTTTTAATGAAGTACATTTTTTCCATGCAGTACTTAATCAACTTTTTTTTTTTTGCTATCTTGAACAGCCTAGATGGTACAGAATTTTTTCATGAAACCTTCCAGGTAGAAGTGGCCTGTGCCAAGGTAGTGCCTTTCTAAGGTTTTGTGGAAAAAATATTTAACAATTCCAGTGTCATAAGGATTTTAAGTTTTTCTGAGCATGCAGTAGGGGTTTGGATAAGCCTCTGATTCAAACAATAAAAAACATAATTCATGAGAGTTTATCACAAATTATCGATTGTGAGAAAAAGTTGATCGTGACAGCCATCTTTTTATACTAAAAACATGAAAATACATAAAAACATATGTATTTTTAAAAAAACAAACACCTGACCCTAGGTAAATGGGATCCGTTTATCTAGAGTCAGGTATTAATTTTTTTTTAAACGGACCTGGAATTAAGGTTTCTGGTCGCCCAAACATCCTGAGTACTCAGCTAAGTGAGAGAAACCATTCACCTTCATTCCCTGTATGAGAACAGTGGGCTTCCTTGATTTCTGCGTCCAAGATGGAGTAGTAATGCCAGATTTGGTGGCAGCAATGAGCTGGTGGTCTAGTGAGCAGGTAGTCTGTGGGCTTAGTTAACTTCTATCTATCTATCTATCTATCTATCTATCTATCTATCTATCTATCTGTTGTATTTATGTTTCTATCTACCTATCTCTCATATCTATCTATCTATCTATCTATCTATCTATCTATCTATCTATTTCACCAAATGAATGTATAGTAAGCATACCAGGGTGCCCACCCCCTGTACTACTTGTTTCTACCCCACCTTCCCCTCCAGGTCACCTGCGCCCACTTCCCAATATATTTATTTCTGTTTATTATTGTTAAGTGGACTGGAGTGCCCATTCCTGCTACCACATCTTTGTATCCCCCTCTGCTCCAGATCACCTGCCCCCTTCCAAATATATGGGTGATCTTCCCCTAATGCAGAAGAGTAGTCCAACATTGGCTGCCAAATCCCCAGTGTTGGCTATGTTCCCTGAAAAAAGAAAAACATCCCTCATTGACCCTTTTTATTTTATTAAGTTACACCCGTAAAAAGGAAAACAGTCTTCTGACCCTCCATACTCCAACCCTCCTCACCCTAAGTCCCCACTCAGCACCCACCACCCCACCCCACATCCTCACTCACCTGAACTTGTTCCTGATGTAGATCCACTCTCCAGTTGAAAACACATCTTGCTGCTGGAACCAGTAACTGTGATATAAGAAATTATGGTAAGTCTGGTTTAATGTGCTTCAATAGGTTTTGAACTTTTATTCATAACATCATCATTTTTCAACATTTCTGCATCAAATTTTCAACATGACCTTTTTGGGAACCCACCTAATGAACATGGTAGAAGAAACAGTTTAAATCCTTCCAGCAAGATGATTTTGTGGTTATTCCATGAAATCACCTTTCAAGAAAGATTTGAAAATGTTCACCTCCCAAGTTTATGAGGTGGGGTCAAAAGGAGACTATGTTGAAAATTTGATGGAAAAATATTGAAAATGACAAGGTTATGAATAAAAGTTCAAAACCCTTTTGAAATACATTAAATCAGACTTACTTTATTTTACCCATCAGTGGTTTGTGCTTCTGCAGACAGAATTACTGTTGCAGTTTTGGTATCATGGATTTTGTAGCAGCTATGCTTATACAGCCAGAGGTTAGTGTGTATATTTTGCACCTGTGGATGCAGAAGCATGGGCCAGTCCAGTGTGTGTCCATCTTGTAGTGTGCATAGGTACCTCAGGCTACAGAAGCAATTGCACCACTTGTAATTTGGGTATCATGGATTTTGTAGCAGCTATGCTTATACAGCCAGAGGTCAGTGTGTATATTTTACACCTGTGAATGCAGAAGCATGGGCCAGTCCAGTGTGTGTCCATCTTGTAGTGTGCATGAGTACCTCAGGCTACGAAGCAATTGCACCACTTGTAATTTGGGTATCATGGATTTTGTAGCAGCTATGCTTATACAGCCAGAGGTCAGTGTGTATATTTTACACCTGTGGATGCAGAAGCATGGGCCAGTCCAGTGTGTGTCCATCTTGTAGTGTGCATGAGTACCTCAGGCTACAGAAGCAATTGCACCACTTGTAATTTGGGTATCGTGGATTTGCATTGAGTATCGTGGATTTGCATTGAGTATCGTGGATTTGCATTGAGTATCGTGGATTTGCATTGAGTATCATGGATTTCTAGCGGCAGCAACAAGTAAGCGTGTATCTTGTGGTGTGTATGCCACAGATACAGACCCATGAAGGCAGCACATCAGTGCTACAGCATTTGTGTCATCTGGACACAGTTGTATGTTGTTTGTCTTACCTGATGACAGCTGTCTGTGGTTGCTTGTGTGGTCTTGCCCTGTTGCTGCTGGGTGGGTGGGGACTTGGGAGTTAGGGTTGAAATCCTAACCTACTTTTGTGGCATTAAGCTTAAATATCTATATAGCTATCTATATATATATATATATATATTAGAGGCAAAAACTCTGTTTAATGCATTAGTTAGGGTTGTTCCACAACGACAAAAGTGAGGAAATTTGCTGTTAGGGTTGAAAACCTAACTCTGAATTCACCCCAGCACCACACACACAGACACACACACACATGCAAGTATGGGGAGGACCAAGTCAACACAACCAATGACAGACATCCAGCAGCAGGTGACAGAAATAACAAACAATTGTCTAAATGTACTACGAGACATCCCCACCCACCTGACCAGGTACTGCATGCTCAGTGGAGATCAACAGCAAAACTGAGGCCATGTACACCAAACGTACACATCCCTGATTGCAGCTGCACACAACGTACCACACTTAGTAGTTGCATCGCCTTACCTACCAATGCCCCACACCAGATGACACCACATGTGGTGGGCCACCTGAGCAACAGAGTTGAGCAAAACCAAGGAGTTGTACAGGTATAATATCTCTGATTATAACAAGGGTTTGAGAAATGCAGCTTTCTAATTGACTGTAAACATTGTAACAGCTTATGTTTAGTTTTATTAACATACATGTGAGCCTAACCATATGATGAACATGCTTTAATGTTGTTTAAAAAAACAGTTTTATTATGATAGCAATAAGCCACTCCCAGGTATTATGTTAATGGTCAGTTTATCACTGTCTAGCGACATGCGGCACTCAGCTACACCTCATTCAACATTAAACCCCTACATGGTGATTAACAGACCATTTAACATAACCATTGGTCATGCCTTATTGCTTAATTGTCTTTATGACTAGATACTCTCCCTCTGCTAGGCACTGCAGGAGTTTTGCAACACAGTGTCACACCCAGTTACACCATACTCTGTTTACTTACTGGAGAATGGCTGTGAATATGAACTCATGAAGATGAACAGTGTAACTTGATCATTACAGTCATTGAAATCTTAGCGTGATTATAACTGACAGAGTCAGTGATAGAGAATAACTCTTGCTGTCCTAGTACACTTATCCCATTGTGAGTTAAATCAATACTAAAAGACATTCTCTTTATATCTACACTATACCTACTTGATTGCTGCTGTATCACAATTGACATAGTTATCACTTTGATAGCATCAGTGACAGAAGTGTGGCAAACCCAAACACTACGTATACAGCCTGAGTATGAAACAACTGTTAAAAAAATTACGCTGTGTCCATAAGTAGCATAGATCACTCATTGCAACAATAGTAAATGTATCACTATTTGAATAAGTTAGTCATCATAGATGCAATGAGATTGTCTTTATCAGGTACAACATACTGAGTAAGTGCCTACAGGAAAATCTATCCTATAGACATCTCCGATACAGGTACGTCATTGTTGGCTCAGTAGTCCTATGATATTTAGAAGTGCCTTGGCCTGATCCATGCAATTACATTGCTTCTTACAAAGAATACTTACTGCATCTTTAGTACTGAAACACACTTGTATGCATGTACATTAGCAGTACAGCTCCATCAGTAAGAATGCATCTGATACTGGCATTACGAATTTCACAGCATTGAACAGGCAATGCTTTTTCCATATGTTTACATCAGCCTCTCTATCTTCTGTAAACAGTTGCAGTAAATGTACTACTATGAAAATCACATACTAAATGTAACACTACTTTTATCTTGAGCATGCTAGTGTCTTGTAGTTAATTTATGTACTTCTCTTAATGTATACTCACTAGTGTTAAAAAGCTTTCTACAACTGTGATCATGCACCTTTAGCATTTATATTGACTAACGGCACAGTACCAGTTGTGGTGTGGTGTGGGGCATCGTTAGGTAAGGCCATGCAACTACTAAGTGTGGTACATTGTGTGCAGCTGCAATCAGGGATGTGTACGTTTGGTGTACATGGCCTCAGTTTTGCTGTTGATCTCCACTGAGCATGCAGTACCTGGTCAGGTGGGTGGGGATGTCTCGTAGTACATTTAGACAATTGTTTGTTATTTCTGTCACCTGCTGCTGGATGTCTGTCATTGGTTGTGTTGACTTGATCTTCCCCCATACTTGCATGTGTGTGTGTCTGTGTGTGTGGGGTGCTGGGGAGGGTGAATTCGGAGTTAGGGTTTTCAACCCTAACAGCGAATTTCCTCACTTTTGTTGCTGTGGAACAACCCTAACTAATGCATTAAACAGATTTTTTTGCCTCTAATTTCCCTTCTTTTTGAGAATGATAACGAGAAATAGTGAATGTAATGCAGTGGCAGATGCGGGGCCCTTGGGACCGATGCTCCCCTCACTGATGTCTTGTGGCATAATAACAGGAACAGCAACGCAAACAGAAGCACTAACAGTGGTGCATCTAGTAACGCAATGAATGAGAACAGAAAGGGTAAAGCACATGGTGGTACAGATGGGAACGCCTGCCACGGATGTGTTGTCACATAATAACATGGTGCCTGCAAACAGAAATGTCAATGGGCATGGTGACGCAAAGTGAAACAGAAAGAGAAACAGTACTGTAGACATAAATGGCAAAAAATAACAGAAACGCAAGCGCAAATGAAAACGCAAAGGATAACGCACATGGTGGCACAGACGTCAACGGTAAGTGAAACGGGTATGGAACCGCAAGTGGAAAGGGCAATAGTAACAGTAATGTAAGTGCACAGGCTGGTTTTCCCCAAAACCTGCATAGAGAAAGACAGTGAGTACAAAGAATGTATGCATAATAATGGGTATCGGAGCAGAAAATGAGGACTTGGAATACTAAATAGGTTATATCTCAGGAACCGTACGACGTAGAAAAAAAAATTAAAAGTCATATGATTTATAACTGTCCTGGCTAATTTTTTACTTTGCTTTTCTGACGAAAAGTCCGTATCTCGCACCATTTCCGAGACACGGACCCTGAAAGGCGCAGCGAACGCAGTAATGTTATCCTATGGGAAAAAAAGAGAAGTTTGGAGCACCATAACTTTGCCTCCCTGTAATATTCGTTCACCAAACCACTGAAAGGCACATCTGTGGGCTGTTGGCTGTCTTCCCTCCAAATTTCAGGAAAAAAGACTAAACCGTTATTTTGCAGCAGGGTGCCAAACGATTCCTGTAATGTCGGAAGGCCGTGATTTCTTTAATACAGGAACATCAAGGGCAGCACAGGGAAGGTGATCAGAGAGCAGGGGACATGGGAGGGACACTAGGCCACTGATGAAAGTCTGAAACATATGGGATGGTGCTCAGATAACGGGGGAGGGGGAGGGATCACTGGACCACCAAAGAAAGTATTAAACATACCAGATGGTGATTGGAAAATGGGGAAGAAATCACTGGACTACCAGGGAAATCATATTTTGCCACAAGGATGGCAATCAGACATCGAGGGAGGGACCACTGAACTACCAGGAATAAAAGACAACATCGGCGACAGTGATCAGAGAACAGGGAAGGGGAGGAACCACTGGATTGCCAGGGAATAAAAGGTAACATCGGAGACAGCAGTTTGAGAACAGGGAGGAGGAGGGGCAACTTGACTACCAGGAATATATATATATATATATATATATATTATATATATATATATAAATTGTATTCAGTGGACAGAAATCGATGGGTAACGGGTGCCTTTAGACACCAGGGATCAATGACAATTTGAACTGTCATGGACCTTTACTGTTCACAGTCTTTACAGTTTGAACAGTAAAGAACTGCGAATAGTTATTTTCTGATCAAACTGTCCTTATCTAATTGAGTGATGGTGGAAATTATTCTCACTACACTAACTAATATTTGCAGTGTAGATTTTAAAATACTATTACAAGAATCCAACAAAGTATGTAAAGGAGACCTTATACAGGTGTTGTTCATTAATTAACAGGCAGTACTTGGTAGAAATTTTTTAAACAGGAAAAAAAACAAGATAGTTGAAGCACAACAGCATTTCTCTGAGCAGGAACAAGTACATCTTTAATCTGCTTCATTTACCTGAATAGCTATCCACAAAACCCATTATTATTCAAATACGGTGAGATATCATCTCACCACACTATCCAAGGCACACCTTGGCACAGACCCCATCTTCCCTGAACATTTTAAGAAAAAATTTAATTCCGTCTGTGATGTTTATGAGGGCAAAAATACCATGTTAGCCAATGGGGAAAAGTGTCCCCCCATTTTTACCACTCCATATCTCAAAACCATGCAAGATGCCATCATGTAACTTTCCACATCTTAAGACATTGGCAGAGTGACCGATATGCCAAATGTTTGCTTACTGTGTCAAAAAATGGCAAAGTTATTAAGGTACAAAATTTTGAATTTAACATAGAATTGCCTGTATAACCCTAACTACAGGGACACGAACACGCTCCTGTAATATCTACTGTATCTACAGTATCTATCTATCTATCTATGTCTGTCTGTCTGTCTGTCTGTGTGTCTATCTATCTATCTATCTATCATCTATCTATCCATCTATCTATCCATCTATCCCAATATCCATCTATCAATCTATCCATCTATCCATCTATCTGTCTCTGCCTATCTGTCTCTGTCTTTCTGTCTGTCTGTCTGTCTATCTAACTCTCTTTCTATCTATCTATCTATCTATCTATCTATCTATCTATCTATCTATCTATCTATCTCCGCCAGGATGCAACTCAATTCTGCAGCCATTCTGCAGCAGAGTTACTGCAGGAAACAAGGCAATTTCAATGGAAGGTAATTCCATTTGTCATGCAGGAATCTGTGCAAATATATTTCACATATAAGAAGTGTTATCTTGACCCAACATAGCAAAATAAAAGACATTTGCCACTGAGAATACTCAGAAATTTTTTCTCACTCATTTTGGCCACACTGAGCATGCTCAGAAGTATATTCTCACATGTAAGATGCATGAATGTCATTGAACTGCATGAACTTCTAACAGACACACTAACAAGGACTCCTGTTAATAACATTTAAGAGTAAGAAAACTCAAACCCCTCAAAATGGGAAATGTGTTATTGTGGTTTTCAACACAATGCTCATAAGGTATGGAAATGTGCTATTAGGGTTCTACCTCTCCCTCCACTCATTACCCAAGGCCAAGCTACAAGTATGGAGCCATGCAGCAGTGATGTAGTACTCATACAGGAAAACATATATTCCAAATATGTAAATAGCAACTTAATCTGCACCCCACCCCATACCATACCTTGTGATCCAAAGCCAGGCTATAGGACTAGAGTCATACCACACAGATTTGGTGTTTTATACACATCCTAAACATTCTAGTTTTGTAATTAGAATAAATAAAATAAGAAGCAGATGAATTAATATTGCAGGGAATTAAAATAAACTTCTGCCACTGAGTTTTGGGAAATAGACTACGGGAGCCTGGCCAATGTCTGCTCAAAGGCCTGTAATATAACCTGTAGAATACTTGTGGGGCATAGCTAAAGGGTTTTTACATCAATTTACAGTACGTTGTGGCTAATTTTTCACACAGTACTGTGTACTCTGTGCAAAGCAGTAGGTTTGTTACAGATCTGTAAGTAATATACGCATTGCACACTTGTAAATTTCTTTCGGACATATACTTTGAACTACTCAAAACAAGCTACATGTCTAGGACATGTATATTATTTTACAGTCTTCTTGAAGATGTATGAAACAAGTTACAAGTGGCTCTGCATATCCTGCTAGACAATATGTAACACAAAACACTGCTTTTGAATGGATGTTATACTGTACAGAGGGTCCACAAACATACACTAACAAATGTACAACTGTGTGGCAACTGCAACTTAGTGTTGATCTCTAAAGTCTCTCTGAACCAGCAACGCCTTCTAGTATGGAGCCAGATCTGTAGCATGGCCGTTGGGGAAGGGATGGGGATTAGGGTTTCTATTTACAAATTTTGAATATGCTGGCTCTATATGAAGTACAGTTTTACTATAGCGCTTCGAAAGTGTTCACGCTGACATCCTCAACAGCGACAAACACTATGCCGAGTGTCAGCATTGTACTGTCGGGGATGTCAGAGCTTTTCCATCGAGGGGCTGTGCCCCCCCAACCCCCCATGTAGGGGGGGCTCCACTCCCACACCCCATGGTCTCTAAATATCTAACTCCAAGGTGGAGTTGGACCGGGGGGGGGGGTGCAACAGCGGAAGCCGCACTGCCGGTGTCTGAAGTGTTCCAGCACAGTGACTTGCCGCATCCAGGCGAAATCTGTCACTGTGCTGGACTTCGACATTGTGGTGTCGACCTTGTGTCGGTACACCATGAAGTACCATACCACTGATGCACAACCCATATCAGTAGTTTGGCCTTGTGTAACAAGGAAAGGAGGGGTGGAGTTAAACTTGACAACCCAAATAGCACATTTCCAAACTTTATGGGTTTGAGTTTTGTGAGGTAACAACCCTAATCTGCATTAACATAATTTTTTCCTTCAGTTTTGAGACAGCAGATTGGTAACCTGTTTTGCCCAGGTCCCATGAGGCCATGAGAAGCAGGAAGTGATTCCTGCCAGTCTGTCTGTATCTATCTATCTATCTATCTATCTATCTATCTATCTATCTATCTATCTATCTATCTATCTATCTATCTATCTATCCTTTGGCTGTGCACAAAGCATGAGATGAGATGCAACATTCTCACTATTTTGTTTATATATGACTTTAATTGTAGTACAAAATGTACACAAGGGACATATTATAATTTCCTTAATGGTAATTCAGTTGTGTGTATATGCCTTCCATTGACAGGCAGTAATGGTATGGGCTGTTTTCCCCTCTCAGCTGGGACAGATTGAAAAGTCTAAGAATATGAGGATGTGCCTGCTATTCCATTACCCTCAAGTCAACCCTTCTGCCCATGTCTGTAGGCTGAGTCCTGTAAAACTATCAGAAAATAACATTAGTAACATAAGTTTACAACTCAATTGAGCTATGGGGACTATATACAGTATCAGACAGAGGAAAGAAGCACAAAGGCAGTGCAACACTGAAAACTAGGAGAGCCTGTCTGCAAATGGAGGGAGCCTTCACACAACCAGAATTACCAGTGAGGAAACTATAATTCCCCTTTGTGTGTACCCTCCTGTGGGCAGGTAGTAGTAATGGTGTGGTTCTGTTAAGCAGTCTTATACTTGGACGGTCAGTGATTTATATCTGAGCTCAGTACCCACCTGATGACCTGAGGATTGTCAGAGGTAAGTACCTCCAGGTGATAACACCTGGTGAAGGTATGGATAAGGGCCCACGTATTAGTCTTGCAAATGTCCTTCAGGGACAGAGACATGGTCAGCAAAAGATGTGGCCATGATTATAGTACAGTGAACTTTAAGGCCCAAGAGAGTCAACAGGCCCCAAGACATATAAACCAGTCTAATGGCTACACAGGGCCATTTTAGGGTATGATCGGCTGGGGCCACCTCTTTCTTTTCTGGCTCCATCAAAATGAAATGTCTGTCAGTGACAAGAAAGGGTTTGGTGTGCTTCAGGTAAATCTTTAGAGGCCTCTTCAGGTCAGGAGAATGCAGACACTTCTTCACATTTTTGGGATCTGGGCAAAGGGAAGGAAAGGCAATATCCTGCTGCCTATGAAAGGCAGAAGACACTTTGGGAATGAAAGAGTGAACATTGTGGAAACCCACCTTTTCATTATAGAATGCCAGGAAGGGTTCCTTGTGAGACAAAGCATGGATTTCCTCAATCTTTCTTGCTGAGCAAGTGGCCACGAGAAACAGCACCTTTATGGTGAGAAGCCATAGAGAGACCTTGGCAAGGGTATGAAATGGTGTATCCATCATGGCTTCTAGAATATTGTTCAGTTTCCAGGGAGGTGCAAACTGTGGTATGCAACAACGGAGTTTGTAGCATGCTTTAATGAAGTAGACAACATTGATCTGGTTGAGAACCTATATGGTATGAATCGACATATCCACATATGGCAGAACGTGATGCCACCTGAACCGTGAGGAAACTAAATGACAACCCTTTATCTAGACCCAGTAGCAGAAAGGTCAAGTAATTGGACGAAGCAGCGCCCGAAGGTCAGATCTGCACAGGGGAGCATGAGGAGTGGAACATGTAGACTCTTGTAATAAAATGTTTGCTGCACATGCACAAGAAAACATAAAAAGAGGTTTAAAAATACATTTTGAAAACCATCATGTAGCACCTAGATTTTGAAAACTGTTGCACAGTGTGTAAATCTTCAAAACAATAGCAAAGGATTTCTGTGTGAACATTTTCTGAAAACCATTATGCAGCATGTAGATGTCGAAAGCCATCATGCAGCTCACAGACTTTGAAAGCCATCATATAGCATGTGGATTTCTGAAACCACTGTGCAGCACTTAGAATTTGGAAACTGGTTCACAGAATGAAGGTTTTAAAAACCATCATATACTGTACATGTTCAAATTTTCATGCAGCATGTAGATGTTTAGAACAATTGTGACAGATCCTTTGTAAATATTTTGATTTTTAAAGATATCTAATTAGTAATTCATAAAAAAAACACATTGGCCACCACATTCATTCACATTTGTTTGTGTGGTGCCAACCCAATGCTGCACTGAAAATAGCACTTGGCTGCCAGGGAGTGATATTTAGAGAGTGGACCCTGTCTGTCCTGCACTGTCTGTCTGACTATCAGGCTTTGATAGTAAGCAAGTTACATTTATTTGACATAGCATACATAACACCTCATCCCCAGGGCTTGAAGTGCTGTATATACAATGTCATTTATTCAATCAAATACATTTAAAACATTTATAAAATCAAGTAAAAAGCACAATAGAATCCCTCCTGTATACCACATATTTAAAATGAGCCCCCAAACACCAGAAAAAAATATAGTTTTTAGGAGCCCTTTTAAAAACCGCTAACAGAGGAGTTCCGATAACGCTCATTTGGTAAGGCATTTTACATGCACAGGTCAACCATGGAAAAAGCCCTTTCAACAAAGGATTTTAATCAAGCACGGGAAACCACTCACGGATTCTCTCCTTGCTGAGTGGGGTGGCTAAACTTGAGTATAGGGGAGCTGGGAGGTCTTTTGTGTAGTTGGGACTGAACTGTTACGAGCACCATGCATAGTGCTTATGTGCATCATTGCCATACCCCTCTTCTGGCAAAAGTATCCCATGAGCAAAGGCAGATAGTGTGTCCCAAAAAGGATAGTGCCATAATTTCTGAGAGCCATAATCAGAGTCTGGCATGCAAACTGTATGATCACATATTGTATGGCATGCACGGTGCTAAGGGGCCATTTGGGTGTCATTATGTGGCCATTGGTGATACTGCACAATGTGTCCATGCATACATTTGGGAGGCATTGTGCAAAGCCTTGGTCAACCGCCACACCAGACCTCTACGCATCTAAAGTATGTCATCCATGGCAGACCACCCCTCTCACCTGATTCATTGTTTTAATGTGGAACTGTACTAAAGCCCTTTCCTGGCAGTCTAGTGGACACCCACTTTCTCACTCTGTCCCTGTCAGTACTAAAGCCTTCACTGGCAGTCTAGTGGACCCCTTCCTCACCTGATCCTTGTCAGTGTTGTGAAACTGTACTAAAGCCCTTCCCTGGAAGTTTAGTGAACCCTCTCCTCATTCAGTCTGCTAATATGGAAATGTACTGAAGCCCATCCCTGACAGTTTAGTATTACCCCTACCCAATAGCTGTCAAAGCCCCCCTTCCCCCAGCTCATCTACTGAGCACCCACCACTCTAATGGCCCTTGACTCTCCCATCCATCTATAGGTCAGCCACCATCAGGTCCTCAGATATTGACCAACATGGACCTTCTGTTCACTACCTTGGCCAGCTGCTATCTGACTGACAGTGAGCACACACATACTATAGAATCAGCTTCTCTACAGACATGTGTGTTCACTCCCTATCGGTTAGACAGCAGCTGGTTGAGGTGGTAAATGGAGGGTCTGTACCAATCAACATCTGAGGATCTGATGGTGGCTAACCTATGAATGGTTGGGTGAGTCAGGGGCCAATGGGTTTGTTTGTGGTGCATGCTCAGTACAGTGGAGTCTTAGAATTAATAGGATTAGAATGGAAGTCTGGCTGCCGTGTACATTCACTGCCCCGGCTTACCCTACCCTGGCACGCATGGTTACTGACTGTGTGTGAGTCAATGAAAGCAGAAATGCATCTGCCAGGTTATTTATACCTCCAGCATACACGCATATGTCAGCCCATCAAAATAATATGAGGCTTCCATTCTACTCTCCTATTAATTCTATGAGTGGAGACCTCCAGAATGCAACAGTGCCACAGATTCCTGCATGAAAAAAGGAATTAACTGCCACTGAATTTACTCTGTGGCTTGCAGTAACTCTGCAGCAGAATTTTGCAGAATTGCTGACCCATGCCAGCCTGCTGGAGCAGTAGCAAGGTGTCCATCTGTGGCGCTGACATCCCGGGTTCGGAACGGATTTGGGAGTTGGGGAAAGGATTGAGCATCCCATGGACTGCTCTCTCTCTGGGGCTCTGGGGAGGGGGAAGAGTGTCTGGCACAATGCGAACCTCTGGAAGAGGCTGGGGTACTTGCTGCAGCCAGTGACACCCAGGGGGTTGGGTGGACTCTGGCATCATTGCACATCCCCATCCCCGTGAAGAAAAATTGTCAAAAATCATCACCTGCCACTAATGATGGACTCTGCCTCTGCCACTGCTCCCTCACCACAGACCAAAGTCCACTGGGGTGCTGCTCCTGTGGCCCCACCCTGGGGGCAAGCCAGGGCTTCAAGACCACATTTTCTGGGGCTCAGCAGCTCCTCCTGTGGGCGAAAGCCTGGGGATGGGGAGGTGGTGAGCAGAAGTGGGGTGCCAGAGCCTCCTGAATGGGAGTCAAATTGGCGGTACAAAAAATTGCTGGCCCACTGGTGCAGTGGTAGCACTACCGCTTGCAGCACCAATGATCCAGGGTTGGGAGTGACCTCAGGAGTTGAGGGTCAGTCAGAAGGAGGAGGAGAAGGATCGAGTGTCCCAAGGACTGCTCTTCCCTCCTGGAGGGAGGGTGAGGACGAGCTTGGTGTTGACTGGCCCCTGGTGGAAGCTAGGGAAAGATGGCCTGAGCTCTGAGAGGTGGGGACATGGTAGACATTGACACATGCACCTTGACCTGGTGCTGCAGTATATCCCCTGTTTCATTTATTTATTTATTTCAAATTTTGTAACTGGGAAAGGCACACTGAGCCAAGGCTCATTTCCAGGTGCAACTCTGGGAAGGGGAATCAAAGTGAGACATTAAAGTAAGCATGAATACAAACAAGAAACAAATCAGTTGCAGAATTAACATACAGTTTAAAGGTTGGCAGGGAGCAGGGGATTCTGGGAGAGCATGGGTCCCAGATTTGTAAAACATTGTGAGAGTGACCAAATGGCTGCCCACAGCCCTCCATCCCTGACAGGAAGGCTGGGGCAGCATGGTGGGGGGTATAGGTTCTTATGCCCTGGGGGGTACACTGTGGGGAAGCATACAACAGTTACTTCAGGGTCCCTACCACTGCATCATGCACCCCCTCTTGCCCAGCACTCTGTGCCTTTATGAATAGTGGAGAGTGCGGGTGCACCTCCGACACTCCCTTGGACAATCTGCTTGTGCAGCTGCATGACTGGCCGGGGGTCCAGTGTGGAAGGGATGTGCATCCCTTTTGTTCATGCCTGCAGTGGTCCGTGGGACCCCAGTGTGTGGAACAGAGACTTAGGACTACCTATATACTACAGATCGTGGCGTTTAGGCAATCCACTCCATAGTGCATAGGACCAATATGGGGGTAATTGTGCATCTCTTTCTACCCCACCCTTGCAGACTTTCATCACATTCAAGCACTTTCATTCTGCAGAATGTGGCCAGCAGTGGAGGATAATGGGTTTGTGCAGGTTGCCTTCCAGTTATTTCAAGAATTGGGTGCTTGGGGGGAGGAGGGTGGTTGGAGGGTACTGCAAGGATGAGGGGAGGGATTACTTTTCTTTTAAGGCAAATGAATGCATAGATAGTGGGCATACATCGAAGTGGGCGGGTTGTACCGGGCGCCTATCATGGGAGTTGTAACTACTTAAATATAAAATTGTGGTTGCTGGGTGGAAGGATGGTGAGATTGGATTTCTAACACATGGTGGGAGGATGGGGGCTTGAATTTAAGGATTTGAGCTTGGAAAAGGGTGCGGGCTGTTTCTTTTCCTTTTTTCCTAACATATCCCCTGAATACCCAAATATGAATAACAAATACTCGAACATTAGGAGACCTGAATAATTAATTAGGTAATCTCACAGGACAACCAAACAACATTCATAAAATAGTAAATTCCCTAAAACTGGATGTTCACATGTGGAGGAAGTTAAACATCACACTGTATGGGAAGGTAAGCATTCATAATGATGGCTCTTCCCCAATTCTTCTATTGCCTAAGTAATCCATCTTTCGGATGAGACGTTAAACCGAGGTCCCATCTGCCTGGATTGGTGGTAGTTCAGGTGGATGTTAAAGATCCCATGGCACTTATCAAAAAGAGTAGGGGAGTTTATATTGAAATAATAAACCTATAATACAACTCAATAAAGAAGGAATTTGCATCTCATAACAAGAAAGTCAATCATTATTCGAAAATTGCTAATACTCCAATGAGCATCAATAGGAAGGGAAAAAAAGGAAAGTAAAAATGAACACAAATTATATCCTAGAATGATGTATACTTAATCATGATAAATCATTTACATTTTATAAAATTAATAAAACCCTTCCACCATTTTTTAATTTTATCTGAATTAAATAACTGTGTTTCTTGTAAATATATTTTTGACAATTTACTTGGCACTAATATACAGTACTATAACACTCATAAGTCATTTTCCTTTGATAACGCACCCATTGGCATCTCACCTGACATAGGTAATACCTCACACAACTAAAAAAAATGGATAATGTACTTTTATGATATTGTGCAAAGCTAGGGGGAAAAATACCAAAAACTAAAATCTCATATGTAATAGCAGTGAACCATTTAAATTTCCAAATTCTTGCTAAGTATACCCATAACTCTTTTGTATAAGAGCAATATAGGAAAAAATGCTCCATTGTTTCTTTTGTATTTATACAGTCTAAATAAGGACAATTTCTCTCACCATTTGCTTTGTACTTCACATTGCCCCATACATTTAGACGTCCATACATTATGAGCCATTGCTTTTCCCACTGGTAAGGAGGTAGTCTGGTGTTGTTGAGTTGTGCAATTACTATGGGATTATGAGCTGACAGGCAGTTTTTAAAGCAAAGATCCTGTGGGTGGATGTGACCCATTACTAAGCCGTACATAGCCTGTGTATTATTATTTTGTATCATGTTTTTAGTAATCTGCCATCTATATAATTTTACACGGCTGGTTTAAAATAAGTGGGGATATGTATGTGAGGATTCAGTTTAGGAGCTAAGCTATGCCAGACTTTAAAATATCTACCTAGAGCCTTGTCAACCCATACTTTCTCAATGCTCACTCATTGAGCCAATCTGCATTTAATGGCGTTCATAAAAAAATAGAGTATTAAGAAATATTATTGGGTCTATCATCCCGAGGCCCCCAGATTTTTTATCTAAATAAGTGTAACATCTCTTGACTGGATTTAATCAGTTCCCCCATAACATTTGAAAAAAATTGCTGAATATTTTAGTCTCCAATTGAGGTGGTAGAGGAAAAATCATTGCAATATACTGTAAGCAAGGTATAATGTATTGTTTTATGATGTGTATATGTTTAAGCTTAGAACGTTTCCATTGTTTCCATCTATTTACTTTTTTCTCTACTTTCTCTATCGCTATTTCCCAATTTTCCACTGGAAGATTTTGAGGACCAAATAAGAGCCCCACAATTTTCAGTGGGTCCCGTGAAATAAATATATTATCCTGCAAAACTTCCAGAGGTTCAGTAGCCCCTAAAAATAAACCTCTAGTTTTCTGAAGGTTTAATTTGTCATTTGAGACTGCTGAAAAATTTTCAAATTCAACTAAACATTCACTTATTTGTATATGATCTGAAAAATATAAGTTTAAATCACCAGCATAAGCTTGCAGGTGCAGCTGATGCTGAGATACTTCCTAATGATTCTAGTCCACGTGGTGACTTAACCGAGTAATGCAATAGGGATCCAATGAAAGAATGTATAAGAGGGGACCTGGGGCAACCTTGTTGGACTCCTCTATGTAACTGCAAGTTCTTAGCTATTGTACCTTTCAAGAAGGGATAGACTATATTGGACTGGTAAAGTAATTAAATGAGCTTAAGTAATTGTGTAGGAATACCATAGCTTTCTAAAGCTAAAAAAAGGTAAGGAAGATGAACTCTATCAAAGGCTTTTTCAAAGCCTGCAGCAATGATGCATCCAGTTTTGCCTGTTAGAGATAAATGTTCTATAACATCTCTTTTGATCATCAGTGCTGATTGAATTCTTCTGTCTGGTATACCACAAAACTGGTATGGTGATATAACCTTCTTGGCATACTGTATTAGTCTATTATTTAATAGTTTGGCAAAAATTGTATAATCAGAGTTCAAGAGGGTAATAGGCATCCAGTTCTTTATATTAAGTTTATCTCCAGATTTGAACAAATGTATCAGTAGTCCATCTGTAAAGGAAGGAATCATTGAATTTTTTTCCATAAACAATTGAAATAGCAATTGTAAACATTCTGTTAACTCTTTCCAAAAACATTTATAAAACTGATTAGGAAGACTATCCAGCCCAGGTGCAATGTTAGGTTTCAGTCTTTGAATAACCTCATTAATTTCTGTACTAAAAATAGGCCCTGATAGTTTTGAAGCCTCATGTGATAAAGCGAGTAAATTAACAGAATTTAAATAGTTAATTATATTTGACTGTAAAATAGGAGAATGTGGCTCTAAAGTCTCATAATGTTCTCTGATTAGTTCCCTCAGTTGTTCTACTGTTTCAGCTCCTGGCGCCGTCTAGCTTCATCAAAGAGTCCATTGCTATGGATTCTTTTATGCCTTTAAACTCAATGGATCTCCTATAGGGTTTTCTTTATGTTGTTAGAGAGTACAGTTTGTATAGTCCTTGCTCTATCATATTGATACAGTTTCATTTTCGATTTAATACAGTTTATTTGTTCTGTATAATCTTGCCTAGAAGTATATGAAAATGTTATGAGTCTTTGTAATTGTTGCCTTAAGGATAGATAATTGAAAATTATAGTTTGTTAAAGTCATCCCATATTTTTAAACCATTTACTAAGATCTGATTTTGTATCCATCCACCATTCCCTAAGTCCGAGCATAAAACTACTGATAACTGAGCTTGCAATAAAATTTTGATACTGATTTTTACTTGGGGAGTATTTAACTGAGATGTTTAATTTCCATCTTGTCTGCCTGATAACGGTAGGGACTGAAGGTTGAAAGGAACAGAGTAATAATAAATGGTCTGAAAATTCAATAGGCCTAATTTGAAAGGAACTGATATGTACTGATGGAGAGACCAACATGTAATCTATCATAGTTTGTGATTTGCCTTTCAAATAAGTAAAACCGGGACCATGAGCAAGGTGTACATTACAGTTAATTAGACCAGCAGTTTTAATTATAGATTCTAATGCATGGGAATCACAGTAGATTTTCCTATTATGTTGAGGTGATTTAATCAAGCTACAATTAAAATCCCCTTCCCAAAGGTCCCGGGCAGATGTAATCAAGTATGGTTGTACTGCTTTCATATAAATGACTCTATCTGTTTTGGATTGAGGGTTGTAAATGTTAATAAATCTGTAGCACATATTATTCCATTTCTCATCAAAAATCAGAATTCTGCCTGGTATGAGGTCAATTAATTTCTGAAGGGCAAAATCAAATGAGTCAAACAGAATACCAATCCCATCTGCACTATCTGTGCCAAATGACCAATAGGAAGGACCCTCAGTACAATCGCTCATACAGGTAGACAATTGTTCTATAGAATACATCCATGTCTCCTGTAAGAAACTGACTGAAATTCTTTCTTTGTGAATATATTGAAATAGGACCTGTCTTTTAACAGCATTTTAATAAATTGTGAGCGTTAAGTGATCCCCATGTTGTTCGCATTATTTATTTTTGGTGTTATTCTCTTATTTTTTTCAGTTTTTTCTTTTTTTTTCCTTTATAGCTCTCTACTGACTGTGAGATAGTGGACAAATTTGATGTTTGGGAGTCAGACTCTCCGAGCTCCATTTCTGTATTGCCTCATGTGATGAATAAAGCTGCATAGGAGTTGCTAGATTCAAAAGAAATGAGAGAGGGAGGTGATTTGGGTTGTAGGTTACTAGAGCATCTCCTGCGAGGTAATGGTGAGGGGGGAGCAGTAACCTCCAAGTCCTTATCAGGAAGAACTGGGTCCACATAGCAAACTGGAGCTAAATCAATGGGTTCCGGAGACTGGGTCTTGACTTCCCCTTGAAGTTTGGTTTCAGAGGCCTGAGCCTCAATTCCCAAATAGGCAGAAGGAGGGGACCTAGAAGGGGAAGCAGACTGAAAGAACTCCTTTCCCATCTCTGGTGGGGAAGGGGAACATCGCATCCTGTGCTTGCTGAATCAAAAGATCAGGGCTGATGCAGGTTGCTTTATTTTTTGCAGCCCAAGGACATTCACTAAAAACGTGGCCATATTCCTCACATAAATCACATTTAGTGTGATTGGCGCATTGCATTGTGATATGTCCGATTTTGCCACAATTGTCACATCGAGGCTGGTCACATACACGTGAAAGGTGATTCCTAGATCCGCACTTGTAACAAGCCCTGGGCTGGCCCCCATAAAAGCTGACCCTCTATCCCTACCCAGCAAAAGGAATTAGGTACATGTTCAATGCCTGATTCTGATTGTTGTAGTTTAACTTTGTATTTCCATCCACCTGTCCAAAAATTGTTCAGAATCAAAAATAGGTTTAGGAGCACTCAAAACTTTGCATTTCTGTGATAACCAGAATGTTATGTCTTCCACATGGACCCTTCGTTTCTAAACATTATGGTCACAAATTTTATCAGGGTTTTGTTAGGGGATGACTAAAAGGTGGTCCATATGGGAGAAAACTTTACTTGCCCGTATCTTTCCCAAAAAAGATATAGTGCATAAGGCGTTCTAATACTAACGTCAAAATTGTCCTCTCCAGATATATTTATAAATGCGAATATATCCTTAGGTGAAAAATGTAGAGAGTCTTTAAGCAATATCTTCCCTATATAATATCTGTCCGGCCTTTGCTCCAGACCTCCTTTATAGAGGATACGGACTGCATTCCTCCCGGGAGCTGCATCCCGCTTTACTTTAGAAAATAGTTCGAACATTAAGGGCTTCTGTGTTGCTGGCCAATACTATCAGAGTCTGATTGATTACCTTGTAGTTTTAAACCAGTTCCAACCTTAGGGGCGTATTCAATGGGATCTGTATTGCTGAAGGTAGCGTAGATGTTTGAGGCCTAGAATTCTCTAAATTATCTCCCTTGGCAAGTCCCCTTTGTTAATACTGGAATTGGAACCCGGTTTCCATACAGGAGGATTTTGTGATAAATTAAAGTCTGCATCCTAATCAGGTTCAGGAGTCCAGATGCCTGAAGGTACTTGCTTCCATCCTGCACCTACTAGGGCCTTTTCTGGTGACCAGGGCCCACAAGGCAGATTAGGTGCATTAACTTGCGTTACTGAATCTTTTACAGGAAGTGAAAGTTTTGTAAGATCATCTATGATCGTATCACATTGATTGGACTTTACATTTGGAAAGAAAAATTCCGTGGCACCAACTTGAGTTGTAACTTTTGTCTGGTATGCAATTGCAGGAGAAAAACCAACTTCATTGATAGCCGGTTTTTTGAATATGAAACTGGTCATCTTGCTCAGCAGTGCACTTAGTTCTGAGGCAAAATCAGCTGATCGTGAAGCCATCTTCTCATGCTGAACAATCGCACATACTGAGTCTGTAGAGACATTACCCTTATCCAATGTGATGTCAGGCTTTAAGCACTCGTTAGCTGCAACAAATCTATTGCCAGCCTGTAAAATAACATTCCCTGGTTTGGCAGGGGCTACAATGTTAATGAAGGCTTGAGATGACTCACCGAGCCCCGTCGGGGCCTTTGAAGAAGTTGCATCAGCCGCCGCACTGACAGGCTTGTTTGAACTGATGACAGAAGAGGCCTCCATGCTCTACAGTGCTTGTGTAGGCTTGGCTTCACTCTGTTGTTTTAAAGGTAGATGCACATCCTTTTCGTTAGGACTCATAGCAGTATTATTTCTTTGCAGGTCGATGCTTATCTCAGCAGTATCGTGAATATTTTTTAAATCCTCTGTAGAGATGGGCGCTTCACGAAATTCATCCTCTGATTCAACTTCAGAACTATTAACTAGATTAGCCTCCGATTTTGATGCAGTGAGAGATGATGCCAGCACTCCCACTTTGCCGATGTCTTCACCCTCCAGAGTCTCGCTCTGAATGGCCATCAAGCAGACAGCCTGTACCCTACTGTCAGAGTAGGGGAATTTCCCCGGTGTCCTGGCCAAATTTCCCTCATTCACTAAAAATACTACCAACAGCTTAATCTGGTTCAAGGTCAGTTGGCATTCATCTGTTTTCCCCTCCCCCAGGTCATGCCTGAAAATAGGCAGGATTTGTCTAGTGCACTTACCCAGTCAACAAAAACTAAATAAAAAAATAAAAAAATCACCACTGACCATCCCGCCCAAAATCTGGAAACAAATTGACTCCCTTATAAGGACCCATATATGGGACACCCATGTCTGTATTTCAGTAAAAGGACACTCAGAACACTGCCACATAAGGGGGCTGGAACCTGCCATGGCAATGGGTCTATCATATGAGTCATGGAGTGAAGCAGGCCTTGTGTTGGCTGGACCAAGGTAGCCAATGCACTCCACTATGGGTTGAGGTGGAGCAAACTGTTTTAGGTATGAAACCTCTGGCTACAGCTCTATGGGAACCCTTCCTGAAAGGGTGTCAGGCCACATTCCCGATAACATTTACTAAACTAGTATTGCAGAAACTGGTGAAATTTAATGGATGGCACAGCCTCCCATGGGACCACTTGCAGCCCCTGTGGAAGAACCCAGGTCTCCAAATTGGAGGTAGCCCCATTATATGGAACATATGGGTGCAGTAAGGCATAAAGACACTTGCCCATTTAGTAGTGCCTGACTCCAGCTTACTCAAATAAGTGGCCCAGCTCCAAACAGTTTGGACTGCCCAAGGGAGACCACTGGAAGTACTAGCAGTTAAAACAAGCACTGCAGAAACAGCTTTTGCAATGGCAAATTCTTCAGACAAACAACATGATGCAAGAGGTAAAGGGGTGGCTTAGTAAATGGAAAGGTCTAACAGGACTTATATTCAAAAACATTCAGGCTCAACATCTCCCCTGTTGGGACAATCAGAGAGAGAAGTGGACAAGAGAGTTAAACACCCCAATTGTCCCAACATGTTGGGATAGGTGCAGGTGGAATAGAGCCACCCCAGACCCCAAATACCAACTAATCCAAAACAAGGTGCTGAGCAGATGGCACAGGACACCAAACAAGCTGGTACATACAGTATGGACTTTAATATTCCCAATAAGTGCTGATGCTGGAATGCCTCCCTGGCACCATTGCCAAGCCCATCAAAACTGGTGGCACACCATAACTAATCAGCTTGAACAGGTGGTCTCAGTGGCACTACCATACTTTCTTACCTTTTGGATCCTGGAAGACCCAATCCAATTGCCAGTCATGGGGGAAACCATACAAGTCCTTCCTTAGTTCTGCTGCCCTAGAAGCCAAATGCCAGCTGCTCATGAAATGGAGGCAAATGGACTGCCTTACAATAGCACAATGGGAACAGGGAATTATGACCACAGCATCATACTTGAAGGTTCTGCACAGGCACAAAGGCATGCAAACAAAATTCTCCAGAGCCTGAACCCCCGGGTTCCAGTAGATAGATCTCACAGGGGCATAACATGGCACCTTTAGAACAGATACAACCTCCCCCAAATACTATGGGAGTAACTATGTTTTTTTCTGTTTTTTTGGTGACTGTGGGTTTCACAAACACTTCAAACACTAGTAACATTAGGTTATCTCTGAATGATATGCATGACAATCATTTCATTGCATGACACAACATCATGGAAAGCCACACACACAACATAGCATGCTTCAGTTTACCCACTGAAACCAGTTAAGAGCATGAATGAATGGATAAGCTACCCCTGCAAGTCACTCCTTACCTTTAATATGAAATACTAGGTTGTGATTCTACCCAAGTAATCCAAAGACCACATCATACCATTCCAGATCATCAGTATAACAGCTGCCTGAAAGAATCCTGCATTACTATATGGATTTTTTCTTGCTCCACTTATGGGTTTTACATTTATTGCACATCAGGTTCGTTAAACGTTAGATGTGCATACTGCATGTAGTTATATCCTTGAAAAAGTGTATTTGATAGGTGTCAGTTCTAGGATTCTTTTGTTAGTAAAATGAAACAGAAATTAGAGTTGTAAATTCAAGGGGTTAATTCCCCAGCCAAGAATTTTTACTTGTATGAAATGCACTTGTTTTTGCCTTTTGATTTTTACTGTACTATGAAATTTAATAAACTTTGTGCACTGGAAAAAAACCCTGTTAAAACTTCCATACATTGTCTGGGACTACTTTACAATGCGGTAGAATATCGATAAATCTCTTCTGGTTTAAAGAGTATCATGTCGGAACAACGACACCCACACAGCAAAATACCCCCACAGTAGCAAATCTAACTGGGTCGAGATATTTCACTGTGGCAGTCCGCTATGACCCGACATTGCAACTCCCAGTGTTGTGCCCCCACTGAGTCAGAGTTGGTTATTTAAAGATGGGGGAGGGTGTGGGGGGGCGAAGCCCTTCCACAGAAAAACACTTTTCTCAGTTGAGCACAATGCCGACTGTCAGCATTGTGCACGTTGATGTCTGCACCATCGATATCGATGGTGTTGTTGTACAGTGGTGGAACCCTCACAACTTTATTTTTATTTATTTATAATTTTTGACTAGGACAGGCACACTAAGCTATGATAGCTTGTTTCCAGGTGCATTCTGGGAGGTGGGTTGCATGGACCTGTTTCACTGATGGGGGAATGTTTGCCGTGAAACCAGGGAGACTCACCTGTTTTCCAGTAGGGGGATCCTCTGGTTGTCTGGCAATCTGCCAAGATGGCTTCCCCTGGAAGCAGAGGTGGAGAAGGTGGACACATTGCTATGGAGCAAACTGAATCAGAGTTTTTTGATGTAATGGAAGCAGTAGTGAATCAGAAAATGTGGTTATGCAGCCTAAAGTTTGTGATCTCAAGCCTGAGGAAGCAATGGAAGTTGTTTCCTTACCCGAGTCTAGCATTCCACCTTTACAATAGACTGTTACTGGGGAGATGGAGATGGTTGCTGCTGCAGCACAGGCTGAGAAGATGCTTTTAGATGGAATCCAGGACAGGAAAGCATTACTACTAAAATTGCTTCTTGATGAAGCAGCTCTGGCAGCCACCAGCACTTGTGAAGCGATCAAAGAGGCCAACTCAGCTGTGCCTGATGCTTCAACACTGCTGTCAGTTCTGGGGGCAGGGGTGCATTGCCTGAGCTTTACCAAGATGGCTGCTTAGGCTTTTCATTCTGAATACTAGGAAACATAATCTTTCACAATCCAAATGTATCCTGGTACCACCCTGTGAGAAAAAGTTACCATTCACGATAGCTTGATGGCAGAAAAGCAGCAGTGTTTTTATTTTCCATTTCAGGCTTACCATTCAGTGGTGGCATGTTGACAAATGTTTTCCTCAGTAGCAGTCACGATCTCCTGCCTGACTGTATCATGGCAATAGCTATGCCTATTGACAGAGTGGAGGCTATGTTCCCGAAGCTGCTAGCCAGGATGGATGAAATTTGAGGCTCCACAGCAGCTAATAGCAAGGCTATACAGTGGTTAGATACAGTACTAGGATCACCTCCAGTGAAAAACAAATCACCCGTATAGACCACACTATATCAGACCTGCAGGCACAGTTGCAGGACCAGGCCAAGATCATCCACCAACTGCAAGTGAGGGTGGATGATCTAGAAAACAGAGGTAGGTGCAATAATCTGTGCTTTGTGTGACTGCCTGAGAAAGTGGAGATGAAAGACACTATAAGTTTCCTCTGCCATATACTGCCTATCATCATCAAGCTCCCTGGAAACCCCAGATTTGACACTGTGAGAGCCCACAGGTCTCTCTCTCACCCTAACTCCCAAGAAAGATGAGAGACCAAGTCCTATTTGGGCCAGATGTCTGCATTACCAAGTCAAAAATGATATACTCAGGAGGGCCAGAGATCTGGGGCACCTGGAATGTGATGATCTTCTAGGATTTCTCTAGAGAGCTCACACATTGTAGAGCTTTCACAGCAGTGAGGCAAAGACTGCATCAGCTTGGCATACCCATCACTCTTTGAAACCCTGCTCTCTTCACATCATGGTGAATGGAGTACCAAAAACTTGCAGCACTCCTGAAGTGGCCACTTCATTCCTGGATGCCCAGTGCCCTAGAGGGGCAGGAAATAGTTCCTGACTCCATGGATTACAGAATTCAGAACCCTACCTCAATGCTGCTTCAGTGCCAATGGACACTACCCCTGCAAGTCAATCTGAGCAGCCTTGTATCTCACCTCAGGACCATGGGGAAGAACAAGAACAATGGCTCTTACCTGCCAAAGCCAAATGATACAACAGGAATCAAGCCAGGAAAGAAGAGAGAAGTCCATCCCTCCTGTTCACTCCTGCAGTCACAGCCACACCATGGATTAATCCAGAGAAGAGGAGCCAGACATTTCAGACCTATTATACTCAAACAGATATGATCCCCTGGTGTCAGAAGTTGCTGAGAAATTGCCTAGAGGGGCAAACCATACAGTTCTGCCACAGCAGATATCTACAATTACCTTAGCCCCACCAGAGCTACTGCACCCATATGAGAAAATATGCTGCATTCCCCAGCCAGACATCCTGGCCCAAGGTAGTGGTGGCCTTGGTACCCCCTCCCTTCTTCTAACTCATCAGTCCTCAAGGATTCTATGCTTGGGACACAAACTCACTCCGTGAATCATGACTGACCAATATCCAGCCCACCATGAAAGAAGTGCTGTTTTATAATGTCACATTTTGCTTTATTCTGTTGACAGCTGGGTAAAGGGGGTGGTATCGGGCTGGGTAAGACCAGGGACCTCCCTGGTACTCCTCCCCCAGAGATCCCTCTTACTGTTTTTCCAGCCACTGTAGCTGCTTGACATTTTCTGCATGGGCTTTTGGCTATCTGTGCACCATTGTGAGGGTGGGGGTGGAACGTGCTACTAAAAGACCCACAGACCTTGCTTTCTATCACTTGACTGAGCCAACACTGGTTTTGGTTGGAGCTCTGGATGACTAACAAATATGTATTCCCACTTCTCTCAATAAGCACAGTTTACATTGTGCCCTGTAATTCTTGAAAAAACACCCCATCCTTTGAGGCCAATACAGACAGCAATACAAGGAGTTGCAGCTCAGCATGACAGCTTACTGGCACCCCTGCACTCCTCATGTCCCTAGTATATACATATGACTGCATCCTATGTTAAACAGCAGTTGCTTTCAACTGTCCTGCTGAGTGGAACTCATGCCCTGCAAAGCTGCTAAAATAACCATACATTTCATTTATTTAAGAATCAGATTTACAACCTTTGAGTCAAGGACTCATTTACAAATGCACGTTGTCGCAGTGAGGGCAGACAAGAAAAACAGTGTGAGGTACAACAGAGGTAACATACAGGTGCAGGATACATATAACAATAAGAACACATTATCGCAAGGAATAATAGACATCGTTGCATACAGTAGATACTAGTTATATAGAGTAGCAGTCCAGGGGACTTTGTCAGGCAGTTTTGTAGAATATCAGTTGACCTGACATTGTCAGGTTAGAAGAGTGGCATGCAGATATCATACCATCACAGTAAATTAACGGCAATTACAGCTTCGGGCATCTAAGAGGAAATTACAGAGGGCAGCTTTGAAGGGACCAAGTTTGGTGAGATTCATAATGGAGGGCGGGAGGGAGTTGAACCATGTGGGGGCACGGTAGTGGAAGGACCTTTGGGCTAACGAGGTCTTGGTACGGGGCACCTGGAGGGTGGACTTGACTGCACTTCAGGTGGAAACAACCCCATGTAGGGTGGTAGTGCACCCCTGTACATGCACAGTTTGTTTTGTTTGATGCCTCTGTACCTCTCTTAAGTCCCAGTACCTGATTACCCTTGCAGTGGCAAATCCCTCCTCAGCACTGAATGGACTGCACATCCTGCTCTGCTGTCTGTGGATGGTGTCCTCTCCAAAGCTGTATGGTCCTCGAAAGGTGCTTTCTCCCCAAAATAATCCAAGCTGCCAAGATGCTTCCAAATGTGATGCACAATCAGCTCGGACCTGAACACCAACTAACTCAATATACCCAGCACGTGGATTGCTACTAGATCCGTGCTTTTGGATGTATTCCCACAAATGAACTGGGACTAGTACATGTGTTTATGCCCATCAGACTGTGTCATGGATCATTGATTCAGAGGGATTAGAACAATGGGTTTTACCAACAGTGTACACCACCTGTCTCCCGTCATGTGATTGCTTTTGCCTGATTTAATTGCAGCAGGGGGAGGGGGTATTTTTCCACTGCAGCTACACATCCCAGCACTAAGGCTACTCCTCCTTTCAAATGTGCTACAAGATGCACCTCTTACCCCACAACCTCCAGCAACAGCAACCAGAGTGATTAATGAACTGGTGTACTGAGCACTACCAGCCTACATGGACTTTCTTTACATCTTTTCATGCTGTAAGGCAATTGTGCATAAGTGTTAACTGATGCTTTCATAATTTCACTTATATCATGATGGGGGGCCAAGAGAGAAGTATGTCTTGCACCTTGCCCTAATACCTCCACAGTTGCCCTATCTAATCACTAGCAGATATGGTTGAGGGGCATGGGTGCAGTGAGGAACCCTGCAGGATGGCACCATACTACCACTCTGATCCCAGATGGGCAGATGATCGTTGGGCAGGAGGGCATATCTGTATAGCCTGTATAAATCCTGAAACCACCTATAGGCTGGGAGGGGAGTTGCTGGCAGTCACAAGGGAAGAAAGGGACTTGGGCATCATCATCACAGATGACCTGAAATCATCAAAGCAGACCACTAAAGCAGTAGGAAAGGCTAGAGGGATGTTGGGGTGCATTGGTAGGGATATCACAAGTCATAAGAGGGAGGTAAAAATTCCTCTTTACATGACACTGGTTAGGCCCCATCAGGAGTACTGCGTGCAGTACTGGAGGCCCAACTTCACAAGGACATTAACCAAATTGAGGCAGTCCAGAGAAGGGCAACCAGAATGGTGCAGGGACTACATCAGAAAACATATGAGGACAGATTAACGGAGCTCAATATGTATACCCTACAGCAAAGGAGGGAGAGAGAGGTGATATGATCGAAACATTCAAACACCTTAAGGGCATTAACAAGGTGAAAGAGTCTAACATGTTTCAATATAAGAAAAATAGCAGGAGAAGAGGACACAGAATGAGATTAGAGGGAGGCCGATTAAGGGGTAATGTGAGGAAGTTCTTTTTCACAGAAAGGGTGCTGGATGCATGGAATGGCCTACCTCAGGAAGTGGTGGATATGAATACAGTGCAGGGCATCAAACAGGCATTGGATAGGCATAAGGAAGCAATACAGATGAGTATGAATAGATAGACCATTGATAGAGCAAAAGTCGATGGCACATTCATAAGGTAGAAACAGAAATGGGCAGACTGGATGGGCCTTGCGGTCCTTATCTGCTGTCAACTTCTATGTTTCTCTGTTTCTCCCTTCCATGCCCCCCCTTTCCACTGTATAGAGCCTTCCTAGGTCCAACTTCCTTACATCCCTGGTGCCCTCTCTCTTTATTCGGCTGTAGAACAGTGCTGGCAAGCTGATCCATGACAGATGGTAGCTGTAATAGTTATGGGCACAAGTATTGGGTCACAGAGCCCATGGCAACCCAGGAGAGAGCAGTGTCCTCAAAGTGTTTGGTAATTCCTTTTCTGTCGCACCACAGGAATGCCTGAATGGCAGCAGAGGCACTAGAGTTGAGCCACACCCCAAGCCACTATAAACTCAGATGACCCAATGCTCCTAGTCTCCCTAACCAGAATAGACATGCCCTCGATTCTCATCACTGTCTAAGCATCATATGTGATACTCTCTGGTACACAGTTAGCAAGGCTTGTTGTGGCACCCAACCACAGGTCCGAATCCAAACCCCCTCATTCCCTGCAACCTGGCCAAGATATTCAGCCATTATGTTTTGCAGCACCAGTACTCCCCCCCCAACAAAGAGAAAAGCAGATGGAAAACTGACTCTATGGTCATGTGGCTACACAAGCTATAGCTGTCCTGAGTGGGATGGGATGTTTCTGATACCCCATTCAAGGCAGTATTGTGTTGCCCCACAATTACAGGGTCATGCTATGTGTGGTATCCCCCAATGCTGGGAAATGGAAATTCCACTCTGTTTTGGTTTCCCAGTTATACAGAGTGGCTTTGCACACTCAAAGGTTATGCCCATGAGAGCAGCTAGGAGGCCATGGATTACCTGGTGGTACCAAGTACCTTCCCACCTGCCTCAGAATGTGTTGTCAATGTATATAGTTATCTTGTGTTATCTACTATGTTCTATTAAGTATTGTTGGTTTGATGAATGATATGATAAAGTGTTCTAATGCCTCAGAAATGGTAGTCATATTAGACCAGTTAGCACTGCATTCTCTACTTGAGGATAGCATTGAAGAGAGGACAGTTATACCCTGTATCTGTGTTACTGGACCTATAAGGGCCCTTGCTTCCAACTTACAGGCAATGCATCTGGTCATGCTTTTTATCTCTGTGAATTATGATGGCAGACTTCAGATTTCTTAGGTAGAATGTGTAGGAGGGGATGAACTCCTCTGTAAACAGGAAGCAAGTATTAACACACCTCAGAAGATTGCATACTGAAGTAGCCTTCCTGCAAGAGACTATTAGCCCTGGATGCCGAAAGGCTTCAGAAAGAATGGGTAGGGTTGGAGATACACAGCTCGGCTGTGGTGAAAAGGACGGGAGTATCTATATTACTCCATAAATCAGTACACTTGACAGTACTAAAGACAGAGGAAAAAACTCATAGCAGATAGGTCATAGCTGTGTTAGTCACAAAGTCAGGTCCCCTGATTCTGGGCAACCTAAATGCTCGTAGTGATTATTCAACATCCTTCTTCCACCCACTGGCTGATAAGTAACTGATATTTAATGACAGTAATGCCCCTATCTTATTAAGGGGAGATTTTAATCTGGTGCTTGATCATATGGCGGATCGTAGTCATGGAGCAAAAAAGCCCCACCAAAAGGCAGCCCAGGCAGTTAAGCTCTGGATGGTGGATCAAGCACTCTATGGTGTTTGGTGGTTAAACAATCCCAAGGCCTGGAATTTTACCTGCTATTTGGTAGCCCATCAGTTCTACAGCAGAATGAAAATGTGGCTTGTTTCCCATTCCATCCTCCCCATGGTAACAGTAGTGAATGTCCAGCCACTGATCATCTCTGATCATGCCCTGCTTCAAATGAACTTAGTATGGGAATCTGCTTCCAGAAAATCCCCACATGGTGGCTGGACCCACTACTGTTACATGACAGTCAATTTACAACTTGGATACAGGAGGAGGCTAAGGCTTACTTCTGTATCAATGACACAAGAAATATGTTGGTGAGCACACTGTTAGAGGCCTTCAAAGTAACAGTGAGGAGGCTAATAATTGGCTATGCTGCACACCAAATGAAGAAATGGGAGGCAGAGATCACAAACCTAGAGGCCAAACTCAAGAGTAAAGGGGTAGACTTTAAAGTTCTAACAGTTGGTAGTGCCAGCCCCACTCTTCATGCAGAGATCCTCAAATGTCACATGGAGGTTGACTCCCTTCTCACCGGGAAGGCTGAATTGTTTAGGGTCTGGCAAATAATGGGCAGACTGGATGGGCCTTGCAGTCCTTATCTGCCGTCAACTTCTATGTTTCTATGTAAGTACTGAGAAGGTGGCAAATGCTGCAGCAAGTACTCACAAACCATCTGAGAAAACAGGCTGAGCAGCATATAGCAGGCCTTAAGGATCCTTCGGGTAAGGTTAACTTTCAGGAAAGTACCATTAACCGTATTATGAGGGACTTCTCCAAAGTCCTGTATAGCTCAACCACTGATATAAATGTGCCTTTATGTTGAAGCTTTACATGAACTGCTTCATCTGCCTAGGCTCACTACCATGCAGACCCAAACACTCGAAGACCCACTCACCGTTATGGAGGTAGAAGCTGCTTTGAAAGCCTTCAGCTCTTGTAAGTTCCCAGGTGGAGGTGGCTTCTGACTGAATACTACAGTTTCTCTCTCCCAAGTGGGTCCCTTACTGGAGTGTTTGTATAAGAAATCAATGGCCAGCAGTTTTATACAAACCATGAAAACAGCAATCATTAATGTTCTTCCCAAAAGGGTAAAGAACCAACAGTCCTGGCCAGCTAGAGATTGATCTCTTCTTTATGGTGGACAGGAAGATATTCACCAAGGACATGGCCAAGAGGTTGGAACCCTGCTGCCTCTCTTGTCCACCTAGTCCAGGTGAGGTTTGTCTGAGGAAGGTTTAGTGCAGATCACCTCTGCACTTTAATAAACCTGATGCATCTAGCAAAGGATGCCACCACTTCAGCCACACCTATTGCCACAGACTATCATCCAGACTTTATACTCCGACCAGTGTCAAGGGTTCTTACCAACTCTACCCTGTCCAATCAATTTTCCTTAGAGAAGGGGACAAATCAAGAATGCACTCTCTCCCCCCTCCCTTTTGTGCTGCCCATTGAACCAGCACAGAGTGGGCTCTAGATTTTTTACAGATTTATTTTTACCAAATGGGAAGTTGGTTTCATGTATTTCTGAAATGATGTCAGCTACAAAACAGTTTATTACTGAATTTTAGCTGCCAGTTTCTGTCCCATCTACATCCCAATTTTTGTCTCACATACAATTCCCCTCATTGGAATCCTTCATCTGACAGACATTGACTGAGCTGATATCAAATTAAGAGGTAACAGAGGCTATTAAGCCTCTTAAGAGTAATTCATCACTAAGATGATGGCCTGTCCTCAGAATTTTTTAAGATCTTTTCCTCTGACCTGGATCTAGCATTAACAATATTATCTAATGGGGTTTAAGAAACCAATTCTTTTCCTGAGTCCATGCCCACAGCTCTGTTCATTTTTTTTATGTATAAGAAAGGAGACAGGTCAAACTCAGCAACAGGTGCCCTTTTTGCTTGCTAAGTGTGGATCAGAACATTTTGTCTAAGATTTTAGTGCAAGGAGTTGAATTGGCAGCAGTAACTTTAGATTTTTACACCAGTCTTGTGCACTCTCAGTTGGATCCATCCAGGATGATTTACTATTACTTAAAGCGATTTTTGATAGAGGGACCCTTGGCAATGCTTCAGGCTATGTAATCTTGTTGGACAAGGAGAAAGCCTTTGATAGGCAGGCACACGACTATCTGTTTTGGTTTTGAAGAATTTTGGACTTCCAGTAGCCTTTATTACATGACTAGAAAATTTGTAACATTAGACCTGTGTTTGCCCTCTGATTAATGGGTGGACAGGCACCCAATTAAGAGTTTTTAAAAGAGTTCAGCAAGGGGGCCCTTTAAGCCATTTGCTATATGTTTAGGGATAGATGGTTTATTGGGATTTTTGGACAGTCAGTTGGTGAGTTATGCTTGCATCTTGACACATATTCTTCTACTCACAGTTTTAATGTACACAGATGACATATGCATTTTTCTCAAGAATGAAACATCTAGCATTATTGTGAGCAAGCCTTGCAGTGCTTTGCTCATACATCTGGTCAAGAATTAATTTGGAGAAAGGTAAGGGAGTAGGTATTGATGCTTTCAGGACTGGAACTACATCAATAACTCAGATCCAAGGAAACTGAGACTGACATTTTAGGTATAAACTATAGGGCAGATGACATGGCCCATGTGATTGGAAAATCAAGGATAGTTTCCACTGGAATGCTGGTTCAACAGTGAAAGTCTTGGAACATGGGGAAGAAAAAGTGCATCTTCCTGGCTAAATCTCTGTTACTATCACAATTTTTGTTTCTCAGTTTTGTTTTTCCTTCACCTCTCAATTTGGAAGCTAAATTATTTAATATTTTCTTTATGTTGCTTTGGGTAGTAGGTTAAACCCAGTGAAGATGGGTTTAACATATTTGTTCTATCCAGCATGACAGTCTGGATATGATATATCCTGTGGCTTTTTCTTTAGTGTTTTCTTTTTCTATAATTCTAGTAGAGCACTTAAACAGGACAATAGATTTAGGGTTTCTCTGGTGCAGGTGTGGCTGGATCCTTTTAAGGAACATTTGAAGAGAGGCAAAATTCAGTTGCCCATATTTCAAGTTCATAGTAGTTTTCCTCCGTACTTGAGAACAGCACATCTCAGATGTACAGTAGGTAATGGAAGTTAACCCTCATTATTTTGCATACTGCCTCAAGGAAGGAAATTTATAGTAATATCATGTCATTTTTTTCTGGCTACTACAGACTTCCTGGGTTGTCTGCAGGAAAAACAACAGTGAACACTAACAGTGCTTTCCAGTAAGAGAATTTGTATGTGGATATGAGGTATGCTATGGTTGTGTGCACATGGGCAGTTGGAGGACACAGGGTCTTGCAAGCATAAGTTTGGAGGAGCATAATTGCCCCAGGCCAGGATGTGATAACACTGTGGAGGCACGGGAGCATTTATTTAAAGAGTGCTGGTATGCTCAGGACTTTGGGGTATATATGGCCGGTTGGTGGAACTTACCTCTAATAAAGGTGGTTCCTTATGAGTGCCTTATATTTAAACTGGCACTGGTGAGTTTGGGATAACATACATAATGACACATTGGCATACTATTTGCAATTTTGCGATCTTATTTGTGGCAGACTTGCTGTGCTCTTCCTTTACAGCAAAACTAATTTCTTACTCTGAATTACACACCTTTGATTCAGATTTGGTAACTTTAGTGACACACTGTTTTGGGGCCCACAACCCTCATTATGCTTAAGTGTCACTGATTTCTTTAACTAATTGCTCCAATACACTGTAGTAGTAAACCTTGTTTTTTATACTACTAAGGATCATACTAAGGAAGAAAGGAGCCAAAAGGCGTAGGTGCCCATGAAAGATCCTGTAGGATTTAGTTATCATAGTAATTTAGTTTTAGTTTACCCCCAACCAGTGTATATTTATCTAATTTGGACTTAAATTATTTTTTTGTTTTACTGATTATTACTTCAATAGGTAATTTGTTCCTTAAGCTTGGCAACTCTTAGAGTATAGGAATATTTCCTTTTATTGGTCTTAAAAACTCTACCCGTAACCTGTAAGGGATGTAAAGGATTTAAATTCTGTTCCCATTTCTACCATAAGGTATGGGTAATCTGTGATATTAAATAGTAATAATATGTTACCTGTTATTCTTCTTGTTTCCAAAGTCATCAAGTGAAAGTGTACTAGCCTTTCCTCATATGTTTTACGCCTCAGTTTTATGTTTTTTGTGTATGTTTTTTTCCTTTCTGATTTATATACATAGGTTGCATTTTTTGGTGGGATTGTTTCCTTTTTTTTTCTTTTGACAACTATTTATCCTGTCGGGAATTTGTGGCAATTCTGTATCCTTTTCATGTTTCTCTTTTTTTCTTTTTTTTTTTCTTTTCTTAGGTAGCTTTGATACATTGGAATAGCTGTTTTCCTTTTATTATTTATCCTATTTTGTATTGTATTGTGTATATATGTACCATGTTTATTATGTTGGCTCGCACTTGTGGAGCCAACATATTGCAGTAGTAGCACATTTGGAGGTGCGGTCACTGTATGCATCGCAGGGCACTACCTGTAGTGCATCCCTCTTTCCCCAATAAGGCAGCTGCAGGTGCTGACACCAGCAACACGTAAACTGGCCACCAGATCAAATAAAAAGTCCACTGCAATGAGAGCCAAGCTTCTCATGCAGTGGCGTGCCTTTTCTGGTGATCAGTTTACAATAAAAACATGGCGGCATGCCACTGCAGAGTGCCCCGACCCATTTCATTTGCAGATGGGGGAGCGCACTCCCCGTTAGCATAATGTTCCCCCCATTTGTTGTGGGCCAATGGGGTGCCCAACTCCTGTGGGCCACAGAACCCCCCAAAAACAAACACTCAGGTTTTCACACTGGGAGCCCACCCCAGCATGCAAGATAAATGCCCCTGTAAAAGAAAAAACATCCTGTGATGTTTTTTTTGTTTTACTCCTGCAAAGCAGAAAATAGTCCCTCGCCGACTCCGGTGGCCCTCCCACAACCCTCGCCCACCCTCTATGCACCCTGCTCCACACACCCCTCCTCACCCCATACTTACCTCTGGAGCCTACCACAATGATCTTCGGTGGACCAGGAACACGTCTACACTCTTCAAAGTCGACGGTGAACTGGAAAAATGCCGGTAAGCTGTATAATGGCATAAATAGGGTTTTTTCAACTTTGGTACATATCTCACCCATTTTTGGGAATTTTGGCACCTAATTTTCAACATGGGGTTATTGGAACCCCTCCTCATGAATTCAGTCACTGTCATGGCATTATTCAGTCCCAAAAGGTGATTTCACAGTCACTGCATGGAATCATCTTTTGGGACTGATTAATGTAATGACAGTGCCACTGTTCATGAGGTGGTCTCTCAAAAAGTTTATGTGGCAAATTTGGTGAAAAAATCCAAAAAAATGGCTGTTTTATGAGCGTGCATTGCTCAGTTTCCATGCACACTCATAACTTCGTGAATTTGTAATACTTTCACTCCAGATTTTCAAAATTGCCATTTTTCCACACCTCCTTATGAACAGTACAGCTGTCATTTTACATATCCTGGCCAAAATGTGTTTTCGCACGTCCAGCGCAGAATAGCGCAGTTGCTGTGCAAAATCAGTTTTTGGGACAGCGTGAGAAAATGACGGTGACACTGTTCATCAGCAGAGGTCCTAAAATGCCTATGTTGAATTTGGTGATGAAAGTCCATAAAATGACCATAAGCGCAAATATTGTGCAGTTTCCACACACCCCTGTAACTTTGCAAATTTGCAATATTTTCATGCCAGATTTTCAACACTGCCATTTTTTCACATCTCCTTATGAACAGTACAGCTGCCATTTTTCACATCCTGCCCAAAATGTGTTTTCACACCTGTGGTGCAGAATGGCGTGGTCGCTGTGGGAAATCAACTTTTGGGACAGATTAACAAAATCACAGTGCCACTGTTCATGAGGGGAGGTCCCAAAATGCCTATGTTGAAAATGTGTCTCTTCAGGGTGGGGGTGAGGTTGGCATCAGTTCAATACTTCACTGCCATTCCTATTATGCATCTCTAACTCCTGCACTACCAATGCAAATGTCAGCGAGACAACATTCGGCATTAACAAATGCTTGTTTGTTTTGTTCTTTTCTTCAATAAAAATTCCCCTACTCTTCTTCAACAAGTGCAGTTTTATCTTTTACTTTTACCTGGATAGTGACCAGAGATGGGCAGAAGGGACCTCTGTTTAATGTCTCATCTGGAAGGAAAATGCACCTGACACATGCATTAATGCCCCATACACCCATGCCCTGTTATCAGTATAGTTTACATATTTACCATGACATTTAAAGCACTAACCATTTGAGGAAACATTTGTGCAAACAGGCCACATCACACATTCTGGGAGCTGGAATCTCACAGGCCACAGGCACAAGAATCATGATACTCATAAGGCCTGAAGTTTGCTTTGCTTCCCAGTTTAGTGTTTTGATTCTGTTTGCCAGTATGTTTAGAGTAATACAGAACTAGGGTCACCCTGAGTGTTAAAGGACAGGTGTCCCTCTGTAATGGAGAACAGTGCTGGAATAGTGGCTCACTGTTATGAAAGCCCTCTGCTCTGGGGGATGTGTGCAGTGGCAGGAGGGTACATTTTATAAAAGCACAGGGTGAATATTTAACCCATAACTGCTCATAGCACTGCAATTCTGAAAGAATACACAATGAAACCAGAAAAGATGGTCAGCTTTAGGATGCCAGTCTGTAACTGCACAAAGATCAGACCATGTGTGGTTGATTTACAGCTACATGGGTGGAGCCATGCTGACATATTGCTATCTTGTAGAAGACAGAAGGGATGGTGGAAGCATATGACTGGATACCTTTCTCTGTTCTTCCACAGTGCTATGGTCAGTGCTTTTCTGTTGTTTCTCCACCATCCCTCCCCTCTGCAAAAGCACTGGTCTCCCCCTCTGTGAGCATGCTATTTTATCACTGCCCATCACTTCCATTTCAGTTCCACAGTTGCTGTTGAAACAAAGATCCCACCGCACCCAAGATGGCCACCACGAGCCCAGTACACATGTGTGACTTTACTTCCACAGTTGCACATGCGTAAGTTCACTTCCTCAGTTGTGGTGAATTCGTACATGCACACTGAGTTTACAGTGGCCATCTTGGGCATGGTGAGCTCTTTTTTTGGCTCCGTGAGCACTCTTAACGTGGCATAGTAGCTGTGTTGGCTCTGACCAGAGTTTGTTTTTCTGGAGTGGGGCATTACTTAACAGATACATTTGAGCCTCATAATGTGTTTAACAAACCTTGATCTGTCATCACACAGTCATAGTTAGAATATGTTTGCTGATGAAACTGCAGATAACATGCAGTGCTGAAAACCTATCTGGTGCTTGGCAGTCCTGCAAGGTCACATGACTTGCTCAGGTGAAACTGGATTCTGCCCCCTGCCAAATGTCACATAGGCAAATGCAGTCATTCCATCATCGGAAACTTATTATTGGCTGGAAATGGTATGCAATGCCCTTGCTTCAGAATCTCTCATTTGATGCTTATCTTTTCAACCATGTAGCAGCTAGGTGAGCCAGCTGAGAGCAGCAGATTGTCCATTTTGTAGGGGTGCAAGTACCTTGTTTCAAACACTGAGCATGTATTTCACTCTGGACTTCAAATTATTTAATATTCATTATTTGGTATTTGTTATTCAGGCCCAAACAGGTTACTCCTTAGAAAAGCCTTCCTTCACCAGATTGCCAGGGCTATGGTCACTTCTACCCTCTTAGTCAACTCCTGCACCCTTTAACCACTTGCTAGTCCTCACATGTAGTAATCACACACTTCTATGACTACATATTAGATTTCCTGCAAGCCCCCTTCTCCCACCCAACACCAAGTTTTAAACCCACTCACCCATTTCCCTTACCTGACCTCCCTTAGGTCCCATGGGCAAAATCAGAAATCCGTTATGTGCCTTCCAACTCCCATCTCAGTTTGGGTATGGAGACTAGATAAATTCTTGTAGCTCAGTTGGATGCATCCTCCCCACATTGCCAAGTGACAGCTGTGACTGAGATGCATGGGGAAGGTGCTAGCTAATGAAGGATTTGAAAGGAACTCATTTGTGAGTATGTGCTTACTATCTCTTTATCAAACTAGAGTTTTCTTAGTGATGTACGATCATTCCATGATTATTGCCTCAAGCATTTTACCAGCTTTCAACTTGAGGCAGGTTGACTTGTTGCTTTCTGGATCATTCCTTGCTTTCTTTCTTAAAGAGATACTATTGAACACCCTCAGGCCTTCTGGCACACCCTCTGTAAATAGTCTTTGCTGCATTAATTGCTTAGATGATTTTCTTTCTGTATGTCATGTATTTCCCCTGTGAACTATACCCTACAGAACATCAGAAAACAAGCTGTTCTTTTCAGTAACCCGTGAAGTGGGTGCATAAGGAAGGGTGCCATCCATTATGGCAACACCTTCCTCATGCAGTCCACTCATGGCGACTGACGGGTAGGGTGACTGGATGAGGGGGTAAGCAAACTAGGTGACAGGATGTTGCTATACATACACACATGGGGGGGTGGTAGTGAGCACGGTGAGCATGGGCTGGGAGTGGAGAGGCTGTAGGGAGTGGCGCTGTGGTCATCGGTCAAGCTGCAGTGTGGTGTCGGGATTGGGAAGTGGCTGGGGTGGCTGAGGTACTGGGTTCGGGTCCGGGCGCTTGTGCAATTTTTATTGTGCCCGGCCTGAACTTTTATATTTTTACTATTTTCACCCTCCCAACATGCACCTCCCTGGAGTTGGAGAACTTCATAGTGGGGGTGTGGGGGGCACAGTCCCCTACAGAAAGTAGTAAAAATGTGTCCTGGCACCATTGTGCTGGTGTGACAGGGTTGTCAGAGTGCCGAAAATGTGTTTGGCACTCTGACTGAGCGATAATGGTGATCGCCTTTAGGCGTTCGCTGTTATCACATAGACCCATTTTTTTCTGGTGAAACATTTTAAATATTTAAATAAATGAATACAACTTGTTCCTAAGACTTTGTTCACCTTAATTTTTCCTAACTGCTCTGCCACTACATTGCTAGAGATCTTATGTTGTGGTGACTGTTTTATACTGTATCTGTGTATACCACTTTATTTACAGTACGCTTCCTTCCTCTTCCCTGATCAGTATCAAAGTGAAGTACTATTCAACCTTTCTGCAACCATGCTATCCTTACATAGGAACACAGATACATAGAATATGTGGGCAGAAAAGGCCCTTGGCCCTTGTGTCTGTCAGTTCCTACCTAACTAAAGTTGAATGAGAGAACCTAGTGGCTCTTCACTCCCCCTTCCCCTTCCCTGTCTGTTACAGTCTTTACCATGCCCATGGATTTGTCTCTTCATTGTTTGAACTCCTACCACCATTTCACACAGACCACCTCCATTGGCTGCTTATACCACCACTCCACCACCCTGTCTGTGAACAAGTACTTTCTGGTATCTCTTTCAAATATGCTCCCTATCAATTTCATGGAGTACCCCCTGATATTTGTGTTCCCACTCAGTCTTAACAATTACCCACAATCCACTTTATTTACTCTGTGGTGATATTTGCATGTTTTGTTTATGTCCCCTCTCCCACTTTATGCATCAAGCATGAACATGTTCAAATTTGCAAACATCTGTTTGCACTTCCTTTCCCGCTACCACTGGGTCATCTTGGTTACCCTCATCTGCACTGCCTCCACTCTATTCCTGTTCTTCTTTAGGTGGGAACACTAACATAGCACTCCAGGTGTGGATGAACCAGTGATGAATACAGTGGTAGCAGCACCTCCTTTCTCCTGCTGGTGATCCCCCTGCCAATGCACCCCAATAACCTATTTGCCTTACCAACTATGCTATTGCACTGTGCCAATGTCTTCTGATTGTCTAAAATTATTATTTCCTTGTCCTTTTCCTCAGCTGTTTTTCCACTACAGCCTCCCCATGCTATAGTCAGTGTTCAGATTCTTTGCCTTATACATATCGCCTTACACTTCTTGGTGTTATATTTTTATCTGCCATACCTTTAACTGCCTCCAATAAATCCATGTCCTTCTTCATAATTTTGAAACCCTCATAACTACCACCCACCCACAGATCTTAGTCTCATCTCCAGAAAGGCATGTGTTGCCCTTAATTCCTACCCCATGTCACAGATAAAGGTATGTATGTATCCTCACCAGTCCTCATCCTCTCTATCCTATTTACTGTGTCACAACTGTATACTCTAGTGTTATTATACTTGATATACTTTGCTAAACTATTATTTCTTTTATTACTTATTAAAGATTTTCTCCAGAAAACATACTGATCTACAAGCAGCTTGTTTCCAGGTAGGTACTTGGGAAGGGGACAATGGGTAATGAAATAACAAGGTACAAAAGTGTACAAGATTAGGTGCAAATAAATAAATACAGCATTGGCGTCCCTGAGTATGGAGTAATAATTGCAAACAAAACATGCTAATGCTTCAGTTAGGGTTAAAGCAACAAAGTAGGAAATCTGGCATCAGGGTTTTCAACACTAACACCCACCTACCCTGCACAGACCAAGAGCAGAGGATAGTGTGTCAGCCCCAACCTCACCCCATTCCATTAGAAAATAAGCTAGGTGGGTACAGTATAGGAGAATGGAGTGAGTTTTAGGCTGACAACCCCAATGCTGTGATCCGACACATCTTGATCTATGCAGGGTGGAGGTGGGTGTTAGAGTTGCAAACCTAATGCCACATTCCCCTACTTTTGTCACTTTAACCCTATCTGATACATTAATGAAGTTTTTTGCCATTTATTTCTTACTTTTGAGATAGTGTAATAGTATCCTTATTGTACTTTTGACCCTGTGCTCCCATCCCTCTGTAGATGCATATTTGTGTGTGTGTGTGTGTGTATATATATATATATATATATATATATATATATATATATATATATATATATATATGTGTATATAGTTATCTGTCTGTCTGTCTGTCTATTCATCTATCTATCTATCTCATCTATCTATCTATCTATCTATCTTTTATACCTGTTTATGTAGCTGTGGAAGCACAGGCCTTCTGGGACTTGGTCTACATTTATAGGACAACAGTGATCAAATTGTCAGCATAGCTTTCTTATTACACCACCTCATGTACCCGGTATAGAACATTTTTGAATCTCCTCCAAAATGTAATTCTGCTCAACTGCAATGCCATTCTGCATCAGAGGTGCGAAAACACATTTTGGCCAGGATTTGAAAAATATCAACTATGACATACATGAGGTGGGGTAATAAGAAGGCTATGTTGAAAATCTGGGGTAAAAATATGTAACATTTCAGAAGTTATGAGTGGGCTAGTGAAATTGCAATAAATAGTCATAACTTTGGCATTCTTTCATATTTTGACCCCACATTTTCAACATAGCTTTCTTATGGCCCCACCTCATAAACCCCATAGGGAGAATGTTAAAATCTGTGCCAAAACACCATTCCACAACACAGATGCGAAAACACATTTCAGACAGGATGTGAAAAATGTCAGCTGTACTGTTCATGAGGTGGTAGAAAAAATAGCTATGTTGAAAATTTTGAGTCACAATATTGAAAATTACCAAAGTTCTACATGTACGTAGAAAACTTTCAACAAATGTGCATAAGCAAGCTGAGCATTTTTAGGAATGTTTTTCACCAAATTTTCAACATGGCCTTTTTGGGACCCCATGTCATGAACACTGCAACTGTCAGAGACCACAAAATCACCTTCTGGGTGCGAGTAACCAAACAACAGTTGCAATGTTCATGAGGTGGGGTCCCAAAAAGGCCACGTTGAAAATTTGGCGAAAAGATTGTGCCTCAAACAGATTATTAAGTGGTCTGTGTTTAAAGATGTAACAAGTAATAATGATTTTATGTGTCACAATTAGCACATTAATTAATCAGCATGTTTTGCACAATGAATTTACATGGGATCTTCATGTAAGTATATGTGGCATATTATACTAGCCTGATATCTCTGATAAAGCCTGTTGTTGTACCAGGTGAAAGGTAAGAAGGTATTTTGCCAACCTGCAACCATTTATGATTTGCACTTGCACTCACACTTTAAATAAAAGTTTGTATTGTAACAGAGCCACATGAGTTTTGGTTTATAATGTATGGGTATGGGCTGTTGGGGGTGGGAGGGACCTGGGAGGACAGTAGTCTCTATGCCAAGGACAGACTACACTTGAGTGAGGAAGGAAAGAAAGTGTTGAAGCAGAGGATGGAAGAATATATAGAGGAAGTTTGGAGTTTAAACTAGGAGTGGGGGTGGCAGTTGGGAAGAGATATGCAGGGACCACAGGTTGGGAAATCATATGAGCTACCCCCATAACAGTGACAAAGGACAAATGGCAAGTACTATTGGTGATGCTAGGAAAGGAGGGCAGGATGGGAGGAGGGAAAAGGGTGGAAGGTGGTTACCCTTAATGCTAGGAGCCTTGGGAGGAAAACTGCAGAGTTGCAGGTTCTCAGCAGAGAGAGGTGGACATTGCAGCCATCACGGAAACATGGGCCACCCAATATAATGACTGGGACCTGTCTGTACCAGGGTACAGGTTATTTCGTAGGGACAGGGTGACTGGGAAAGGAGGGGTGGCACTATATGTGAAGGAAGGACTGAAGGTGTAAGGGAGGAAGGGAGGAGGGCAGTACAGAGTCACTTTGGGTGCAAATCCAGGATTCCAAGAATAGGAGTCTTAGAATGGGAGTGGTGTACAGGCCACCATCTCAGATGGAGGAGTTAGACAGGGAACTAGCGGGACAGATCAGGAGGACCTGCAGAAGGGTAGTGTGGTGATTGTGGGGACTTCAACATGCCAGAAGTGGACTGGAGCACCCCAACAACCAGGAACAGAAGGGAGCAGGTACTGCTGGATGCCTTCCAGGACAGCTTCCTGCTGCAAATGGTCAGTGAACCAACCAGGTTAGGGAATACCCTTGACCTTGTGCTGGCAAATGGGGACTTTGTGAGAGAACTTACAGTGGAGGAACCGCTGTCAGGAGTGACCACCACTCAGTATGGCTCACATTGGATATGGGCAAGGAAGGAGGGAATCTGGCACAAGAGTGCTGGACTTCAGGAGGCTGACTTTGGGAGGATGGGGGAAGTGGTAAAAGGGTACCTGGCCAGAATTCAATCTAGTATGGATACTAACCAGAGATGGGAGCTCATAAAGTTGGGGATAGTGGAGGCAACCAAAACCTGCTGCAAAGCCCAGAGCAAGAAGGCTAGAGCTAAGAAACCGAGCTGGTTGAGCAAGGAGGTCATGGAAAAGGTAAGGAAGAAAAGAGCTGCCTTTAGGAAATACAAGAAAACAGGGAGGGGGGAGGACAGAGAGGAGTACTTGACAGAATCGAAGGAGGTGACAAGGGCAGTAAGGGGAGCCAAAGCATCACGGAACTCAGGCTGGCACAAGAAGGGGAGAAGGCTCTTTAGGTACATCAGGAGAAAAGGAGCTGTAAGGACCACATAGTAAGGATTAGGAAGGAGGGGGGTTGGGTGGAAGCAGGGTATGATAAGGCGGAAGCACTAAATGAGTACTTCTGCTCAGTATTTACTAAAGAGAAGAGGGGGGTGACACCCAAGATGGGTGAAATGGTAGACGCAGGGGGGGAAGTGGTGACAGATGGGGAAATCATGGAGGACAGAGTTCGAGAGGGTTTGAAGGCACTGAGGGTGGACAAGGCACCAGGCCCAGATGGCATCCACCCCAGGGTACTGAAGGAGCTGGCAGAGGTCCTTGCAGGACCTTTGGCAGACCTATTTAATGCCTCACTACATTCGGGGTGTGTACCTCAGGACTGGAGGATGGCTTCATGGTGCCCTCCAAGAGTGGCCCCAAGGATGAACCGGAAACTACAGACCAGTGAGCCTCACATCCATCGTGGGTAAGCTAATGGAGACTATCCTGAAGGAGAGGCTGGTGGCCCTCTTAGAGGCCAAAGGACTACAGGACAGCAGACAGCATGGCTTCATACGTGGCCGATCCTGCCAAACCAACCTGGTCGGGTTCTATGACTGGGTAACTAGGCAACTGGACGGGGGACATGCAGTGGATGTCCTGTATCTGGACTTCAGTAAGGCATTCGACTCAGTGCCACATGGAAGGCTGGGAAGGAAGTTAGTAGGCACAGGGCAGGTGCAATGCTGGTGAGATGGGTAGAAACTGGCTGCAGGGAAGGCAACAGAGGGTGGTGGTGGGTGGGGAGCTCACACCCAAGGGCAGTGACGAGTGGTGTCCCACAGGGCTCGTGTTGGGACCAGTGTTGTTTGGGATATTCATTGCAGACATATCATGGGACATCAAGAGCAAGATCAGTCTGTTTGCTGATGATACCAAGGTTGGCGCGGTGGTGGATGACCTAGGGGATGGCAGGGTTGCAGGATGATCTGGCAAAGCTTGAAACCTGGTCAGACACCTGGCAACTGGGCTTTAATGCCAAAAGTGCAAGGTGATGCATTTTGGGATGAAGAACCCAAGGAGGACTTACCAGCTAGGGGGGTGCAGCTAGCCCAGACAGAGGAGGAGAAGGATCTGGGTGTGCTCATCACAGGGTCAATGAACAACTCGGCACAGTGTAGGAAGGCAGCTGCAAAGGCCAACAAAATGCTGGGTTGTATTGCAAGGGGTATATCCTCAAGGAGGGAGGAGGTGATTCTGCCACTGTATAGGTCATTAGTTAGACCACACCTGGAGTACTGCATGCAGTTCTGGCGTCCGTATCTGAAAAGGGACATTAAGTTACTGGAGGGAGTGCAGCGCAGGCGACAAAGATGATCAAGGGTCTGGGGACTTATCATATGAGAGGAGGTTGAAGGAGTTGAACATGTACTCACTGGAGAGAGGAGAGACAGGGGGACATGATTGAAACCTTTAAATACATGAAAGGAATAAACAAGACAGGTACAGGGCTGTTCAAAGTAAGGAGGGAGGCCACCATGGGCCATGATATGAGACTGGGGCGAGGAAGGTTCAGGAGGAGATGAGAGACACTTTTTACAGAGAGGTGGTGGCTGGGTGGAATCGTTACCTGCAGAAGTGGTATGCAGTAGAACAGTGGACTGCTTCAAACGAGGATGGGACAGGACAAGGGGGAGGGTTAATGAAGGGGAAGGGTGGAAGGGAGGGGCAGCTGCAGAATAAGGGGTGCTAGCTGCACATTCGAGCAGACTTGATAGACCTCTAGGCCTTTATCTGCTGGCAAATTTCGTATGTTCGTATGTTCGTATAACATAAAAGGACCAACTTGCTATCAATACCATAGTGTGAGCAATTTGGCCTTGCTCCGGTGTCCTTTTTTCTGCCATGATATTTTCCACAATGAAGTAATTGGCAGTAAATGGCAAAATGCAAATGGACATGAATGGAGCTATGGGTTCAGTGAGTAGTTTGGCTAGTCTCGTTGTCACTGCATTCAGCAACCCGGAAGGAGGTAATCCACTACTTTCACAGAATACTGCAACTACCAATGACATTCCAATGGCTACTACTATAGGTACTTACAAATCATTGGAGAGGCTTATTTTGAAAGGATGATGGATGCACTGGCAGAAAATTACATTGGAAGCGTATGTGACCGTGAAGCGTGTTCCACATGGTCTACACATTCTTAACAAATCAGCCTACAGAACAGATGACCAAATCTTCATGAAGAAATGGTGGGCATTAATGGAGGAAGCTGGACTGAGATCCATTGATTTGATTTTAAAGCATGCAACTCTGGTAAGAGAATCCATCACTAAAGATATACAGTGCAAAGAAGCTAAACTTTAAAATATGACTGAACTGGGGGAATTTGATAAGTTAAAAACCTCTGTGACACCCTCCACAGGTCTCACTCTACCTTCCCCAGCTCTTGACCATGGTGCCCAGGTCCTCTCCCTCCAAGTTAATGTTGCTCCTTCCAGGGCATCTCTTTTCATCTCCTCTATCTTCATCCCACCCAGGAATCAAAAAAGTGCATTCCAGTCAGTTCTCGCCCACCTCCAGCAACACCCAGATAAGGCAGAAATGATTGCCCTGGGTGATTTTAATATCAATTGGTTAGCAGACACTGCCACTTCATATAGGGATGCTACAGCTGCCCTCAGTCTATCTCAAGTTGTGCCCACTACCACCCGACACAAACCGAGAACAGGTACCTCAACCCTCATCTACCTAATTCTTACTAATTGCCCTCAAAAATTCACCCAGGTGTCCATACTACCCGACGCACTGAGTGACCACTCGCCAGTACTTGGATGCTGATCTTACTTGGCTACAAAGGCCCCTCCTAAGGTTAGCTTTCAGAGAAAACTCAGGCCAGGCAAGCTACAGTCCTTGAAATACCACCTCATCAGCTGGGACTGGTCTCCCATTGCTGCCTCGCCTGGTATTGATTCAGCCCTGTAGTACTTTGTCAATTCCTTCAATTCCACCTGTGATCTTTTGCCCTTCTGCAAATGAGTCATTAAAGGAGCTGACATCCCTTGGATGCCCAGTCCTTCTGGACCTCATGGGCCACTGAGACAATCTCTGGCACATAGCCTTGGAGACTGGGAGGCCCACTGATAGGCAAAGCTACCATGAGGCCAGGAACTACTGCACCTGGCAGGTCTGACAGGCAAAGGCAGAATACTACAGAGCAGCCCTCACAGCCTCCTGGGGGAAGGGGTGCAATTTATGTGACTCCGCCAAGGATCTTAGTGGCAAAATCTCTAATGCCCCCCTCCCATATACTGGTAAATGGTGGTATCTTCATGGACCCTGACTCAATAGCAAATGCTCTGACCTCTTTTTTCTCAGACCTCAGCGGCATGCTCCCTACCAACTTTTTTGCACCCATCCCTACCATAACATCGATACCCACCAAGGTACCCCCTTTCCACTTCAAGGTCATCTCCCAGTGTGATGCTGCCCCCTTCCTAATAAAGGCACTCAGCAAATCCTGGTTCAGCAGTGACAATCTCGATCTTAAAATACTAAGGCTCACTGTTCCTGAAGTACTCTACCCACTCACTGCCCTGCTAAACCACTCCCTTGCCCTAGGTCAATTCCCCTCCATGTGGAAAAACTGCCATCATCACTCCTTTCCTGAAGAGTGGTGACTGAACCCTGCCTAGTAATTATCGACCAATCTCAATTCTGCCCCCTCTGTCCAAGGTTCCTGGAAAGATAGTCACCATCCAAGTCACAGACTATCTTGCTCAACACAATCTCCTCTGCCCCGAACAGCATTGTTTCTGAAAAAAACCATAGCACCACAACCACGCTTTTGGAATATACCAACACTATCCATGCAACCCTGGATGCAGGCCAGATTGCTGGTGCTGTCTATATAGCGTTTCCAAAGCATTTGACACCATCCACCACTCACTTCTCCTAACCTCACTAACCCAAATAGATTTCTACAGGATACCACCTCTTGGTTCTCAAACATCTGTCAGACAGAACCAAGAGAGTCAGATTAGGCACACCTTATCATCCCCTCAGAGTTACATCTGGGGTCCCCAAGGGTCAATCCTTGCCCCTTCTTTTCATTCTATTCCTTAACTCCTGCCCAAGGCCTGTTCTGGGAATCTCCTTCTATATGCAGACGATGCAGTTTTATTCAGTACCCACACCAACCCTACCACCCTCCACGTAGCCCTCCAAGGGTCATTTAATGAGGTCAAATCCTGGTTTACTGACCATAGGCTTGTTCTAAACTATAAAAAAAAAAGTCCATGCTGTTTGCCCATGCTCAAAACAAGTTCAGTAACCACCCCCTGCTCATCCATAATTCCCATAATGAGACCCTGGAACAAGTTTCTACCTTTAAATACTTAGGGATTACTCTACACTCAGGGCTAACCTACCATGAACATATCTGCTGACTTAGTATGGCTGTAAATGTGCGCATTGGTCTGCTCCACCGCTACAAGCACTGTCTCTCCCGAAGCCCTACAGCTAGCCATCTCCTCCTCCATCCTGTCACTCATTGATTATGGGATTATCTTCTATGATGCTGCTGACAACACCTCCCTCATCAAAATTAGGGTTTCCCTGAATAAAGCCTGTACACTAGCTACAGGATGTGACCAGCTTACGCACACCTGTATGCTGTATACCAGTACAAACTGGCTTAATTTTGATGATCGCCTAAAGCACCAGACCGGTCTCTTTGCCAACAAAATCATGATTGGCCTCATGCCCCCTGCTCTTGTGACACTGCTCCCCCCTCTAACAGCACCAGATGCACACGTCACATTGAGAAATCACCCTACCAGGTTCCCTGCTGTAAAACCTCCATGGGGCAAAGAACTTTCAGATACTGCACCCCCAATTGGCTGAACTCACTGCCCATATCAGTCCTCCTGGCTCCTACCCTAGGACTGTTCAAATCCCTTCTCCTCAGCAATATCTTTGGACTCCTCCTGTGACTGTACCTGACCTACCCACAACCTATAACTGCCATGACAATGGACCCATTTGATCCTGTTTCTAGAGTGCCTGTCCCTGGTTTCAGTCTTGCAGGCCTAAAACTAGCTGGCACTCACTGGACTGTGCTGCTTGCACATTCCAGTCATAAATACTTCTCTACAACAACTACTGTACTGTATGATTGCCCTGTAGTTACTGTATTTATTGTATTTTGCCACTATACTGCATTGTCTTTGACTGTTGAAATTATCCTGTACCACATCCACCTGTTGTAATTTATCATGTATCAGTTGTAAGGTGTGATATTTCCCACACTTCTATTTATACTGTGATGTCTGTACACTGCATGCTCTGTATTGTTTTCTATGATGTGGAGCCTTTGTAAATGAGTATCTGACTCAAAGGTATTAATTCTGATTGTATTCAATAAACAAAATAAAAACAAATAAAAAACAGTTGCTTGATAAAGTTACTTGTTATGAAGTACAGTTAAAAAGGCTAAAAATAAGTTTAATAGCGTATAAAGAGGACTATTAGCTGGGGTGTTTGATTGAAGTAAAATACTGATAACACCAATCCCTGATCAATGTACCTCACCACCAAATGAGCAAGGGCCTTGAAATCTACATTAAGAAACAGAGGCACTGGGGAGGATGCAACTATCCTCAATTATACCTCTGGCCCCAATGATACAGATAGCAACCCAGAGGTTTTCAAAACCATAGAAACCAGCATCCATCTCAGAATGTACAGACACCACCCCCTGCCATTACAGCTTAAGGAAAACTCACTTCCAAGAGATATACAACAGAGGAAGAGAAGGGGGAGGCATGGAAGAGGGCAATGGAGCTACAGGAATTATGAATTGTACAACGTGAATCAGCAGTCATTAATTTATTGTTCCATGTTCTAACTAATGATGAAGGAAAGGTTCTGAATAAGGGAATTTCCTTCTCTTTAACAGCAGACCATAACCAGTTTGAAACTGTTGTTGATTTACATTGCTTTGCAAGAAAAATAACTCTAAAGACCTTATATGATACAGATCTAAGTGAGGAAGACATGACACAGAATAATGATTGCAATACTGAATGTGTAAATACCAATTCACAATTACTACCTAAATCCACATATTGTCCCACCATCAGTCCAGTGATGTCATTGTTTGTTAAGAAATGTGAGATGGATATAGCAAATATAATGTCTGAACCTAGTTCACAGTGTTTTAACAACTGTTCAAAAATGAGCATTTAGCTTTAAACAATTATCTGAAAATGAAAACACTGTAATAAGGAACGTAGATAAGTGAAAAAATAATATGCATGATATAAAATATTATATTGGGTCTGTTATAACGTAGTAGAAATTAGTTTTAAAAGGAATCTAGCATCTCCTGGCATCATGTATCCATTATCAGTTTATTCAGATCTTGTTCCCATTTATTTTTTAAGGGCAAGAATGATTTTTCTATAGAAGAGAATGAAGTTAAATACATTCTGGGAATTGTTTTTTTAGTAGGAACCCCTGGGATCAAAAGATTTAAAATAGGGGAATTGTATGGAACCTTCAAAGTTTTATTAATTTTGAGTACCAAATTCCTTAATTGCAAATATCTAAACAAAATGTTGGTGTGGTATTTCAAAATTCTCTTGAATGGATTTAAACATAATAAAGGTTAATTGAGTAAAACACATTTCTAAATGGGCCAAGCCCAATGATTTCCAATTATAAATTTCTGTTGAATTAGTTACTGGAAGAAGGTAATAGTTGTCTGCTAAAGGTGAGTATACTGAGATTTTATTTTCCTATTTTATCAATCTATGGGTTAAATTCCATAACTGAATAGAAATAATTGTGGATGGTAATAGACTTGAATAGTTATTTACTGAGGTGACTACATACAAAATATGTGATATTTCCATATACTTAACTTTAATTCCATTTGACAACATGTTATTGCAGTATTTCTGAACCAGCTTTGTAGTTAACTTAGTTGTCCCACATAATAATGTAGTTTAAAGTCTGGTAGTCCTAGTCCCCCTTTAAAGTTAGGTAGTTTCAATTTATAGCCAGCAATTCTGGGTTTCTTATCTTTCCACACACATTTACTAATTGCTTTGTTTAATATGTCAAAAAAAAGTCTGATAATTTCATTGGCATAGTCTGAAAGAGACAGAGTAATTTAGGTAAGGTTGACATTTTAATCACATTTATTCTACTAATTAATGTCAAGGGAAGTGGGGACCACTTTATAAGATCTTGTTTAATATTATTCAATAATGGGGTAACATTCAAATTATAAATGTTTTGGGTGTCTTTAGGTATAATAACCACCACCAGATATTTTATTTCATTTGCAGGTTGAATATAATTATTCAGACTTAAAACTGTGCTTGGATTAGCTCCAAGTGATATAAATTCAGTTTTTCTTGCCAGTTTATTCTGTACCCTGATGCTGCCCTCAAATTAATAACTGTGTCATGCATCTGCTTCATTGATGTCTCTGGCTCTAAGATCATTAGAAATATATCATCTGTAATAAGTTAATGTGAGTATTGGGTACTTCTGAGAGCTTGAGCTAGGGATTCTATAACTAGGTCAAATATACTGTAAGTGGAAATAATGGACACCCTTGTCTTGTTCCTCCATGTAACTTCAATTTGGGGGAAATATCTGAATTGGTTTTAATACAAGAAATTGGTGAATGGTACAGCAAATGTATCCATTGTCTAAATTTTTTACCAAACTGTAACTCTGTAAGTAAGGCATGTATATAGTCCTATTCGACCCTGTTGAAAGCTTTCTCAGCATCTAATGTTAGTATGATAGAATTTGAATTTTGTCTGTATAGTTGATTGTGTGTGTCTAATTTTATTAGCTAGAAATCTACCCTTAATGAAGCCAATCTGGTCCTGTTGGATGATTAGTGGTAAGATAGTCTCAAGCCTGATTGCCAGAATTTTTGCTAAAATTTTATAATCACCATTTAAAAGAGATATTGGTCTGTATGATGAACATAGATGAGGGTCTTTATCTTTTTTGGAAATAACAGATATTTTCCTTATAGAATGTTTGAGGTAGCTTTTGTAGCTTAAATACTTCATGCTATGTATTAAATAAATCTTGAGATACTAAATGTTAGGATTTTTTTGTAAATGTCTACCGGTATACCATCTGGCCCAGGACCCAGGCCCAGGCCCAGGACTGTAGCTAGGCTTTTAATTGCTGATTTGATTTCTTCCTTGGAAATATCATCCTCCAAATCCTCAATTAAGTTCGGAGGTGGTTGTGCTACTTTGACCCAGCAAAGAAAATCTTCCACCATATTTAAATGTATGGGTCAATCTGAACTGTATAGATCTGGGTAATATTGAAAGAATCCATTATTTATTTGTTGAGGCTAGGTCAATAACAGTCTGGTTGAGTCCAAAATAGTATTAATACAATTTAACACTGTCTGTTGTCTCAGTTGCATAGCTAATAATTTGTCTGGTTTATCGCTTAATGAATAAGAAGTTCTTGTTTTAAGAATTGCGTTTTCCACTTTAATTGTTAATACATTGCTTTAATCCAATCTGGCTTGATTAAGGGTAGCTATATCAGCTTCTTCATTGAATTTTAACTTGTAGTTCCAGATTCTCAATTGTCTTTTGTAAGTTATTCAATTTATATTAATATTGTTATATTTATTGGATGAATATGCAATACATATGCCATGCATATGCTTCAAAGCAATCCCATATTGTTTAAAATGAGAGTGCTCTGTATGATTAATAGTGAAATAAATGGAATTTCCTCTGTTAATTTTTAAACCAAGTTTTCATCATTGATTAATGCTATTAGGTTTTATGCTTTTTTGTAATTTAATAGTCATTTGAACAGAAGCACGATCTGAAATTAATATAATATTGCATTCAATATTTGAAATAACATAACCTAAAGTTTGTGATATAAAAAAAACAATTCTTGAATAATTGTTATGTGCCCTAGAATAGTAAGAATATTGTATTGGTACTGGGTTTTGATGTCTCCAAATATCTATTATTCCTAAATCTTGCATTATGTTTCTTAGGGTTTTAGAAGCTTGTCTATCCAATTTAACATGGGGGGTGGTTCTATCTAGAATATTATTTAAAGTGGTATTACAATCTCCTCCCAGAATGTATGGGAAGTAAATGTGGAGATGAACAACATTTGATAAAAGGTTTGTGCATAGTGTGTACAAAATTAGAATAAATACAAAAGTGTATGTACATAGAATAAAGAACACATAACAAGTGCATATTCAGTAGAGGCAGCAGTACACAGTGAGCAAGGACAATATTGACAACAGACAATTGATCCATGGGTGAGTTCTTGCCCAGCTTCATAAGGAGGAGAAACCACAGTGGTGTGGAGATGTAACCAAGGCAGGGAGAGGACCCAAATGGTTGCTTGCCAAGATGGTTATGGCTTAGCCGGGCAGGTGTTAGGAGGAAGGGTAACAGGAATAGGGGGAGAGATAGTAGAGGAGGTAGAAAAAATGGGAGAAACTGAAAAGAGCCATAGTGGATATAACAAACCAATACATTAGGATAGTGGCCAAAGGGAAAAGAAGAAGGAAATCACTATGTTCTCCAAAGAGGTGAGAGACAAAGTCAGGGCTAAAAGGCTGAGTTTCAGGAAATATAAGGGGTGTCAAAGGGAGGAGTACTGGAAATTGTTCCTTGAATGTCTAAGGGAAGCAGGGAAGGCTGTTAGGAGGGTGAAGGTGCAGAGAGAAGAGAACTTAGCACAGTCTGTAAACAACAGGGATAAGGCATTTTATAGGTACATCAGTGAAAGAAGAAAACCCCGAGGGGATTGTGAGACTCAAAGAGGAGAAGGGAGAGTGTAAGGAGGGAGATCTGGACAAGGCATAAATACTGAACAAATACTTCTGCTCAGTATTCACTAAGGAGAGGGCAGATCAAGGACCACAGTTGGGTTGCAGAGGTAATGGGGAGGAGAGGTGAACACCAGACAATTCACAGTGGAGAGAGTTCTGGAAGAACTCACAAAGCTAAAGGTGGATAAGGCCATGGGGTCAAATGGTATCCACCCAAGGATATTAAAGGAGCTGTGAAGGGAACTAGCTGCACCTCTGGCAGCCCTCTTTACAGAGTTACTCAACACAGGTGTCATTCCAGAGGGCTGGAGGTGGGCACATGTAGTCCCACTGCACAAAAGCAGCAGTAAGAAGGAGGCAGGGAACTATAGGCCAGTCAGCCTCACCTCAGTGGTGGGAAAGATCATGGAGACATTGCTGAAAGAAAGTATAGTGGCATATTTGGAATCCAGTGGTACTCAGGATCTGAGGCAGCATGGATTCACAGCAGGAAGGTCTCATCAAATGAATCTAATAGTTTTTTTGATTGGATGACTAGGGAACTTAATCAGGGAGAGGCAGTAGATGTTGCCTACCTGGATTTCAGCAAAGCCTTCAACACTGTCCCACATAGAAGGCTGATTAACAAGATGGGTATTCTGGGTATGGGAGATAAGGTGGTGAACTGGGTTAGGAACTGGTTAACAGACAGGAGACAGAGGGTGGTGGTAAATGTTGTACTATCTAGGGAGAGGGGGTGACCAGTGGGGTACCACAGAGATCAGTACTAGGATCAGTCCTGTTCAATGTCTTTGTTAATGACATTGCAGAGGGGCTGGAAGGAAAGGTCTGCTTGTTTGCAAATGACACCAAGATCTGCAACAGGGTGGATACTCCAGAAGGGGTGCAGAAAATGAAAAGTGACCTGGAGAAGCTTGAAAGATGGTCAGAGATGTGGCAACTGAGGGTCAATGTAAAGAAGTGCAAAATAATTCACCTGGGTAGAGGGAACCCTGGGGAGAGCTACAGGTTGTGGGGGGAGCTGACTGTCACCAAAGAAGAATGGGACCTAGGGGTTATCATCTCTGATGACCTTAAGGTATCAAAGCAGCAGTGTACAAAGGTGGCAGGGAGGGCCAGTGGTATGCTGAGGTGCATAGGCAGGGGTATCCCTAGCAGGAGGTGGGAGGTGGTAATGCCATTGTATAAAACATTGGTAAGGCCTCACCTGGAGTACTGCATGCAGTTCTGGAGATCACACCTGCACAAGGACATAGATAAGGTGGAGACTATCCAGAGAAGGGCAACAAAGATGGTGCAGGGCTTACACACAAAACCTATGAGGAGAGGCTAAGGGACCTCAATATGTACTCACTGGAGGAGAGGAGACAATGGGGGGACATGATTGAAGCTTTCATGTACCTCAAGGGCATAAACAAGGTGCAGGCGGGGGAGCTTTTTGAATGTAGGAAAAAGTACTAGAACAAGGGGCACAATAGGAGATTGGAAGGGGTAGATTAAGAGGTAATGTGAGGAAGTTTTTCTACACAGAAAGGGTAGTCGACACATGGAATAGTCTGCCACAGGAGGTAGTGGGAGCAAGCACAGTGAAGGGGTTTAATCATGCATGGGACAGGCACAAAGGAAGCCTGAGAGGGAGGGAGGAGGGATGACAAGCCACTGATCACATAGGGTCAGTGGCCACATACAATGAATAGGGCCTACAGGCAGACTGGATGGGCCTAGTGGTCCTTATCTGCCAACAGTTTCTATGTTTCTATGAACAGGTTTGGAGGGTTGAGTTTCAACTGATGCCTGAGGGAGCCAGGTGACATGTAGAGGTGGAGGGAGAAGGAAGATGATTCCAGAGTGAGAGAAGTCAATAGGAGAAGGCAGATTTCCCAGCAGAGGAGCGGGGGTGAGGAGTGGCAAATGTGCAAGGGTGCCTGGAATGGAGGGAACAGGAAGCTGGGAGGAGCTGGGATAGGAGAGAGGAGATGTTAAAGGAATGGGAACTAAATCAGTATTTGGATATGAAGGTGGCACACTGAGCCTGGTGACATGAAGGTAGAGGGAGGATGGATAGGGATGAATTCAGTACATAATGGTGGCTGTGAGGGGAAGAGTTTATAGAGAAGTTGCAGAAGGAGTGCAGAGGGTGTCCAGACTGGTGAGGAAAGTGGAAGGGCAGTGTCATAGATGGAGGTTGTTCAGATAGATGGGAATAAAGGATGGGACCCAGGATTCAGACCTGTGGGACCCCAGCCTATATAGGAAAGGGAGGTGACAGGGCACTTCTAACCTGTACTGATTGTTGTTGGCCAGTTAGGTAGGCCCAGCAGAGCTCAGATTTGTCCAGGTGGAGTGTGTGGGACACAGAATCAAAGACTTTGACCAGATTGATAAATATAGTGGCTGTAATGTGCCCTGATCCATCCTGGAGAAGATAGAATCAGTGACATGCAGCAGGGAGGAGACAGTGGAATGGTGCATCTGGAAACCAGACTGAAAGGAAACAGGAAGTTGTAGGATGAAAGGAAGTCAAGGAGTCTTGAATTTAGAATTAACTAGTTTCTCTTGAAGTTTAGAGATGGAAGGAGGAGGAGATGGAATGGAAGTTGCCAGGGAGGAGGGTCACCTCCTTTATCAAGTGGAAAAGCTTTGGCCAGCTTCAGGATTAAGGAGCAGTACTGAGGGAGGAAGGGTTGAGTAGGTGAGTAGGGATCTGTAATGGCAGAAGCTGAGCTGTGGAGGAACTTGGGGTCCAGGCCACCAGGGCTGGACTTTGATGGGTTGAAGAAGGTATGAAAAAGCAGGGTTTCCTGGACAGTGACAGGGGGAAATGGAAACCTGGTGAGGGGTGGGGAGAGCAAGAGGAAAAGAAGAGGAAGGGGAGAAGAAGAGAGGGAACAAGTTGTGAAAAACTCATTGAAGTGAACAGCAACAGAGGTAGGGTCAGATGCCAGTACCAATAACCATTAACCATGAGGATTGAGAGAGTGGATTGTGCAGGGGGGTTGAAAAGGAAGTGGATAACATTCCAGATTTTAGCTGGGGAGTTAAGGTTTTTCTGGAGGTTGGTCTTGAAAGAGTGTCATTTTGAAGCACAGACAGCCTTGGTGCAGTTGTTCCTTAGAGCTCTGTAAGGGATGAGGTCAGGAAAAGAGTGGGATAATTTGTAGTGGGCCCAAGTGAGGTCTTGGGACTTGCACAGATTGAGGATTTCAGTGGTAATCAAGGGGTAGTGGGAAGTTTTTACTCTGGATATCCTGAGGGGGGAATGCTTGTCCCAGATAAGGATAATTTGGAGTTAAATAGTGCAAGGGCTACAGCAATATCAGAGGCAGAGAGGATGGCCGAACTGTCTGTTGCAGTGAGGTTGCTCAGTACAGCATTGATGTTTAGTGGCTGGAAAGACCTAGACCAGATGTATTTTGGTGAGGAGGGGGGATGCCGGATTTTTCTGATACAGAACATCACGCAGTGGTTGCTAAATGAATCCAGCAAAATACATGCTGCAACAATGCAGTGGGGTTGGGAGGTTAGGACCCAGTTCAAAAGGATATGGTTTTTAGAGTGAGGATTGGGCTGGATGGCTTCTGAAATAACCTGGGACATGTTAGGGGGCTCAGTCCTGTGAATGGTGAATTTGGAGGACAGAGAATGCCAATTTACATTGATGTCCCTGAGGAGGATGAGTTCACCTGTGGAGGAATGAGAAGCGATGGAGAAAAGGAAGTCAGCCAGGGATGAATGTGTGATTTTAGGAGAGGCATCAAAAGCCCCAATGAATATAGGTAAAGAAAAGGAGAATAGGAGCCTGACTAGGATAAATCAGTGGGAGGAGGGTATGGTCTCATTGATGGCCATAGTACATGAAAGGCACTGGCAGACATATATGGCAACTCTCCCTCCATGTTTTCCCCCTCTCCTGCCTGAAAAGATGGTAATATGGAAGGGACAGGCTAGAGTCAGGAGTCCTGAAGGAATGTCTGCCTCTAGGGTAGGGTGTTGTAGGTTGTAGTTAAATGGGTTTCAGGCAGACAGAGGATAGTGGGGTTAGTACCAGGGTGTATTTCAGTTTATGTAAGAGTTATAGTAGGTACTGTGTAAAAAAGTAGGCACTGTGTGAAGACAAAAATCAGATACCATGGACACAGATACAGTAGAGAGAGAGCTGTAGGGACTGTGGGGGTGTTCATCTCCTGGGCCATACTCTTGAGATAAGATAATGCCCAATATGTAGGGTATCTGTGGAGCTCCATGCACAGCTGGTAGCAGCAAGGGAGAAGATATCCCAGCTGCATCACCAGCTGAGCTGGTCCCCACAGACACACCTGGCACCTCCACTCCCTCTGAGGCCCACTGACCTGAGGGGCTGGAAGGTAGCGAGTAAATGAAGGAGTGGCAGATGCAGTCACAAAGGAGTCATCCATGTTCACCATATCCCAATAGCAAATTGCTTTGAAACCAGTTAAGGAAGAACTAGTACCAGACCCCTTTAAAGGGAGCTAAGAGACAGTCAGAAAAGGTCAACATGATGACTTGATGGTACCCAGTGGCAAGATCAAGAGGAAGGCAACAAGAAGTGTCCTAGTAATAGGGGACTCCAAGATTATAAGGCACAAAAGGTGGTTGGAGGTAGGGGAAAGGGAGAGGGAGTTCAGATGCTTTTCAGGTGCATCAGCCATTCACCACATACATAGGATAGAGAGGATGGGAGAAGAGGGAAGGGGCTTGGAGTGCTGATACATGGGTAGCAATGATCTAGTAAACCAGCCTATTGAGATGGTGAAGCACAACTTTCGAAGGCTGGGAGACAGGCTGAAAAGTACATTTGTCTTCCTGGCCTTTTACAAGGTCCTCCCTGTGTGGGTTTAGGGAAGTAAAAGAAAAGCATGATGAAGGAGGAAATTGAGTTTAATGGGTGGCTGAAGGGATGTTGTCAGGAGAGTGACACTCATTTTGTGGGAGACTGGGGGTTCTTGGACAGGAGGATCTTCAAGGGAGAGTCTTCACCTAACAAGAGGAAGGGTTAGCACTCTGGGAAAGATGTTTGATCCCTATATTAGTGGACAGTTAAACTGAGGCCAAGGAACCACAGAGGAAGGAGAACATAAAGGAACCTAGCTTGGACTCCCCAGAAATGGGGTCTAAAAGCAGGGGAGATGAATGCATCCTGAGAGGAGTCCATAATAAATTAAGAAAAGGAATCAGGGAGCTGGAGCACAGAACAGCCAAAGGACAGGAACTTAGGGAGGGAAGGAGAAAGCAGCTGCACACCATACTGAGAGGAGCTCTGTACTAGCAGGACCCTGAGGATAAGCACTTAAAATCCTATCACAGGTATGCCATTTTGTCTGTGTTTTAGGACGAACAAGGATCTTTCCAGACAATCTTGTGTTGCTTGAAATTGTCTTCAGAAAAGTTTGCAGACTAGGTGGACCAAGCAGCCCTTATCTGCCATCAAAGTCTATGTTTCTATATATGCAGTGCTGCTTCAGTGTGGGGAAAATGAGGAGTCTGAGCAATGGCAGAGCCCATTTTCTGGCCACAAAGACAGCAGCAAGCCCTATGGAGGGTGTGCTGCAAGCATAACCAGAGAGTAAGTGTGTTGCCGAGAATCAATGTTAGCCACTGCCAGATAAAAGGACACTCAATCCTCCTACCTCAAAATTCCCTGCTATTGCTCAGAGTAGGGTTATGTTATTTTAGTGAAGTTTTTTATTCAATTTTAGTGTGTTCTAATATTTTAGTGTTTTCTTTTCTTTTTTTAACCTAATTTCTGACTTTTTCACAATCCTCAATAAATCCCAGTAGAACCTCATAGATAAGGTGTTACAGAGCTAGAGCTTGTCACAACAGAGTATTTTGTTGAGATTTGTTTGGCATAATTCATTTTATATTTATATACTGTAAACTTAAAAACGCTAAAAGTATTTTGAAAGTTTTGCACCAGGGGTCACATGACCGGGGTATAAAGGCACATATGGCATTCTATAGTTATAGTCACCATTTCCAACAGCACTAGGTGCAGGAGAGGAAGGACAATGCTGAGATTGTGAGATCTTGTGTTTAAGCCTAGTTTGTCTTAAGATTGGAGCTTCAAACTAGTCAGAGAAAATAAGTTTTACCTTGGCATTTTGATTTTCAGTAATTATCATCCTGATCATTTCCCCATAGGACAGAAGAGTTTGAATTCACCTGTTAGTGCTATGAAATTAGATTAACTCACTAAGTAGAGATGGTTATTGCTTGTCCCTCAGTTGATAAGTTTATAAGCAAACCCCAAGCATGCTTGTCAACAATTGGTCAGCTAGACAATTTGAATTAGAACAAAGCAGATGAGTCATATAAGCCACAGGCGATATCATCGCACTAGAAGTGATATGTGCATTAAATTTGTTGAGCAAAGTAAAGTAGAGCTCGATGAGTAAGTCCAAAACTCCATACCATTTTGGATGCTCCCTGCTTTGTTGTTTTTTCACCCACAACAGTGATGACTGCAAGCAACAAAGGAAGATTCTTGCCCTTGTCCTTTTACTTATATATTTTTGGCTACATAGGTGGAAAAGCAGGAGAAAGGGAGAGAACATAATTTGGGACAGTGTGAGTGAGTGAGTGAGTGAGTGAGTACAAGCACAGGCTGTGGATGGTGGCAACTTGGAAAACACTGCAGAAAGCCCCTCCTTCCCAGCTGCCAATCAGCAGAAGGCAGAAAGCAGACAGAAGGGAAATAAAAAAAAAGGAATGGGGACAGAAGCCATCAAGAGATTGTAAAGTCTATAAAGGTTTTAAGAACTGAGAAATTGGAACCTGAGCATAAGGGTGCAAGCCTTAAGGGAAAAAAGGGGCAAGGAGCAAGGTGTAACAGGCAGTGCAAGCAGCATAAGTAGGTGGTAAGGAAGAGAGACAGAGTGGTATATATACCTCCCATATTTTTCTTCCTTGAACTGAAAAGTACCATATAATAACTGATTATTTGTTGATAATTACTGGTCATTTTTTTTGTATCAATTTCATCTCCACAAGGACATAGACAGAATGCAGGCAGGCCAGAGAGGAGGGAACTAAAATGGTACAGGGTCTGCACCAGAAGCCATACAAATATAGATTAAAGGAGCTTAATATGTATACCCTCAAGGAAAAGAGGGAGAGGAGGGACATGATATAAACTTTCAAGTACCTCAAGGGAATCAACAAAGTTCAAGAGGGTAGCATCTTTCAGAAAAGAGATGTGCAAGAACAAGGGGGCACAATTTGAAGATAAAGAGGAGATGGCTCAGGGGCAAGGTGAGGAAGTATTTTTTCATGGAGAGGGTGGTGGAAGCATGGAACATTCACAACTTTGTGAATGACACAAAGTTGTGAATGACAGCTTATAGTACACACTGCAAGCCCATTGGCTGACTGTGTCAGCCAATGAGTTACTGCCTGATAAGCTGTCATTCATTGACAGGTCAGTCAGTGGGCAAGCCGTGGAGATGTGCATATGTCTGTGTTCCGCTGGCTGACTATCCATGCTGGGAGTGGGTGCGCAGGGTGGGATGTCTGTGTCTGAGTGGGTGGTGAGGGGCCACAACACTATGGAAAAGGGCAGTTGTGATTTTTTTATTTGTTTGGGGTTCAGTACACTACACTATGGAAAATGGGATGTGGAAAAGGTTATTTTTTATTCGACTGGAGATCGGGATGGGGAAGGAGGTCCCTACACTATGGAAAATGGATGGGTGATGAAGGAAAACAACATGGGACTGGGTGGGGGGTTGTAGGCTGCCCAGTTCATCCTCTCAGGTACATCCCTGTTGCCTGTATGCAAATGCAGCCATAATGGAAAGCATATGGCCCATTTGCACATTGCATGACTAATAACTGCATTTGCATTTTCCTGGCTGAATATCTGGAATTTTGGGCCCTGCACATCTGGAGATGCACCACATATCCCCATTCCAGGTATTCAGGCAGCCCGGGGGGTGCTGGTGCATTGTCAGTGGCCCCCATTTGCGCTGCCCTCTAGCACTGCTATAGTCAGATGAGATGTGTGATTGCACATCTTGTTTGAATATAGCATTTTTTTGTGCCTGCCCATTTATTTGAGTGGTGCATCTAGATGCACCAGCCACTCCCAGGCTTTGAAAATGGGGGCCGTTATATCTTACAGGCAATTGAGAAAAAATATGAAGAGTTGAAAGAGCTAGGAATGGAAATGGAAACAATAACAACATTAAAGGAATTGTTCCAGGATTTTATCAAGAGGGAAAGGAATTGCCAAAAAAGGGGATAAACAGATTTCCATTTCTGGATGAAACAATTTTATATAGAAACATACATACATTTGGAAACCAAGATAGCTGAAACACTGAGTGTACTGCTAAAAATGGAAATACAAAGAAATGATATCAGCAAAGTGGCCAGATGGTTAAAAACTCATCTATGATCAACTGATCTGTGAGATCAAGGTATTGGATGAAATTGATATATTTATATATGATGAAGAACAATTCCAGACTAGGACCAGGGTAACTGAGGAATTCAAAATCCTTAATGAGGTGAAACACAGTTAAAGATTTCAAACAGATATTCACAATTAGAAACTTTAGAAACAAATGGTTGACAACAAAGGAAGGGGCAGAGGAAGGAAACCCAGAAAATACCACACTCAAAGGACGGTAGTCAGAAAGAAAAAAAAAAGAAATCATGAGGATGTTATCTTGGAATGTCTCTGGCCTGATAGATAAATTGGCAGATGTGGAATTTTGTAAATATCTGGATACATTTGAATACATCAGCATACAAGAAACATGGGTGAAGGAAGATCTACACATTAATGGCTTTAAGACATATGTAAAAAATGCTAAAGAGTATAAGAAATATAGCTGAAAAGTTGGGGTTTAGCTATACTCTGTAAATGGAGGATTTTAGGAAAACAAAGGAACTAAGGGTAAGTAACAACAATATTTTAGCAATCATGTTAAAAGAGAAAGCATTAGAAATTATAATAATTGATATATATATTGGCTGCCACAAAACAATACATTTCAAGATAATAAAGTAATGAAAGACCTGGAAACTTAACTAAGCAAAATCATAGGTAAATACCAACATATAGGGATAATTGTAGGGTTCTAGTCAATAACATTGCAGAACAAAATAAAGTGGACAAAAATAAAGTGGCTAAAACAGTGTCACTATCAATATTGGCAGCACAAAATGAAGTGTGCCAGAACAATGCAGGCCACACGACACGCACGTGGTAAACAACGTCCGCCACATGGAGACACTGCACTAGAACCACAGGGGCCAGGAGCACAAGCCAGAATGTCATCTCTCCTGTCTTGTGTGTTGTGTGTGTTGCTGGGGACATGCTGGCTTGTGCTCCTGGCCCCTTGCATTATACATAGCCATCCACATGGTGACGATCGTCCACCTGTTCTCCAGTGGTTAGCCCAGTGCACATTCTCCATCACTTAGCATTCTGGGTGGGAGTACCCCACCATGTGAGTGCCTGTGCCATTAGATTACCATGGTAGGTGTCCAGTGGCCTGCTTTCTCCAGTGGTGGTTACACCCTGCCCTGTTCCATCTCCCTGCACCCCTTGCTATTCCTGTGCACGGGTGCCCTGCTGCTGAGTGTTCCAGTGCAGTGCCTCTATGTGGTGGACATTCTTTGCTATCTGCATGTTGTGTGGCCTGCATTGTTCTGGCATGCTTCATTTTGTGCTGCCAGTATTGATGGCGATACTGTTTTTGCCACTTTATTTTTGCCCACTTTATTTCGTTCCACGATGTTACTGACTGGAACCAATTGTAGCTGGTGACTTTAATATGATAATAGTAACACAATCAAGAACTACAGCAGAAATGATAGTTTTTTTAACAGTATTAGATAATGAGGAAATATATTTACTGTACACAGAAGTTCCAAGGATTTGAAAATGTATAAGAAAGGTAAATGTTACTATAAATCTATGACAAATAAAAACTTTCTGCTATTAAATGAAAGAACAAAGTCAGACAAAGTTGGGGAATATACGTATGTAGGGGGCAATGGGGCATCAGTTATAGATCACATCTGGGTGAATATGAACACGTTGAATAACTGTGTGGATCTCAAAATTAATCCTAAAGCTAAACGTGCTCATAGTGTGGTAGAATGTAGTTTAAATAGAAAGGGCATGATTGTAAAAGAAAAGAATAAGGGCATACCCATTGGGGTGAGAAATAAAAATTGTATGTATTGGAAAATAATAGGAAACTCAGATTTCACATATTTATTAGAGGAAAGAGGGATATGGAATAATATGGTGGAATTAGTGAAAAAATATGAAAAAGAACTCACAATTCTAAAACATTCTGAACAAATAATGGAAAAAATCTCAAAAGCAATTAGCAAAGAAAAAATTATAAAAGAAAAGAAAGGGTCTGAGTGGTATGATAGTGTCAACAGGTGAAAAAACAAATCAATAAATAATTAAGAAAGGCTAAGATTAACTGTAACATAGAACATAAAAGAAAACTAAATAACTTGAGAAAAGAATATAACAAAAGAATTCACAAGAATAAAGAGGACTACACAAGACAGCTATGGATAAAATTAGAAACAGCTTTGCATTAAAAGATGGCAAAACACTTTGGTACATAGTGAGCAAAGGATTGAGAGAATACAGAAACGAACCAGAAACTAATATAGAACCCAAACAATGGAGAGAGTGCTATAAAAAAGTATCACAATGAAAGTATTGAATGTAATGAACTTTCGAACAAAGAAAAGACAGATAACATTTGGAATGAGTTAAATCTAGAAATTATCCACAGGGGATGTAAATGGCTATAGAGACGGTTGCCTCAAATAAAACTCCTGATCTGAATGGAGTACCAATTGAAGTCATGAGGAGAAGTAAAGAGATCTGGACAGTAATTATATATAAAGTTTTTCAAAGAATACCTAAAGCTGTGAAAGTATCTCAAAGCTGGAAACACAACACAATAATGCCCCTATTTAAAAAAGGTAAGCAAAACAACCCAGGTTGTTACAGACCAATACGTTTTATAGATAGCACCCAAAAAGTTCTTACTAAAATAATCAATAGTAGAATAACAGAGTGGATAGAGAACAATAAAATATTGAATGAAGCCCAATCGGGGTTTAAAATCAAATGTCCAACCACAGATAGTAGTATAGAGTTCATATATCTCATCAAATGTTAAATTTCAGCAAATCAGCATGAGCCACATCATTTTACAGGTGGGCGTGGCCTAAAATGGACTAATCAGAATCATCCACGTATGGTGTAGGAAGTCCCACTCTCTGCGCAGGACATCCCACCTTAAACGCAGGGAGTCCCACGTCTAACATAGGAAGTGACATACGAAACGCAGGAAATAATATATTCTCAAACCTGGAAATGACACATCATTCCCATTCTACATCCCTACATCCTTCCTCCTCCATCCCCAGTCCTCGAACCTCCATGACACCATTCAAACTCAAACCCAAGTCCATCCTCTGTCCCTCGAAACGCAACCACCCCATCCTAGCTCGAACCTGAATCCATCCTCCATCCCTCCACCCCTGCCACAATATCTTGGCACAAACTCTCCCATCCTCCACCTTGTCCCACTACCACCCTTGCACCCATCACCTACCTTGAACCTGAGTCTCCCTCCTCTCTCCATGCCCCACCACCATCTACATTGTACCCCATCACCTACCTGAATCTGAGTCTCTCCCAGCCTCTCACCTTGCCCCACCATCACCTACCTGGCAATCCCTCAACCTCCCCTATTGATCTGTGGTATGACTGCAGGTGCCTTTTACTAGGGGATTTTTGTGTGTGTGAAATGTGCTTTGAAGCTCGGAGGACTGTAAGAACATTTATCTCTTCAGTGTAAGGAAGTTCTTCTAACACAAAGCATTTTAATTCTTTATGAAAAACAGTGATTTATTTTTAATGTGAAAAGAAAATGAGTTCTAACTTTAAAAGCAGAGACTGTGTGTTGTGTGTGTGTGTCCAGTGTTGAAGTTGATGTTTCAAGGATTTGTAGTCTAAGTAGACTGCTTCAAATCCTAAAGTCTGTTAAAAACAGTCATGCTCTCTACATACATTTTCATTTAAATGAATACATCATAACTCTGGTATTTTGACGTCAGAAACTAAACATATTTTCCGTTCCTTTGAAAAGATAATTTACAAAGATCACTGCTTATCAAAAGCATATATTTCTATTAAATATATATTAATGTACTGGTGAAAGTATTTAAGAGTGCTTTAACCTCCAGAAAGCAACAAAAGTGCTCTGCATTACCTATGTAAAACTGAAAACCAGTAGACTGCTTCATGGAGACTTTTATACTCTTAGAAACTTAAGAAAATTCCTATTAAAGTTCCTATTAAACATGCCCTGCCCAACATTACAGTATATAAATCACATACTAGTCATTCTACTGTATCACAAGAGATGACATAACTATATTTATCAATGGAGGACTGTTTTCTAGAAACCTTTTGCCAGCCTTGTGCGGTCACATAGATGATAGTTGATATTAATAAACCCCAACTAAACATGCTGATTCATGGTGCTAGTCATAAGAGATGACATAACTATATTTATCAATGGAGATCTGTCTTCTAGAAACCTTTACCAGCCTTGTGACAGTCACATAGATGATAGTTGATATTAATAAACCCCAACTAAACATGCTGATACGTGGTGCTAGTCATAAGAGATGACATAACTATATTTATCAATGGAGGACTGTCTTCTAGAAACCTTGTGATGTTCATATAGTGTGACTTCATCTGGCAGGGGTCTTAGATAAACCCCTGGTTGGAGATGTGCCAGAATAGCTTTCAGAGCCTCATCAAATCTACTTTATATGATCTGAGCTGATTATCCAAGATATTCAAGAAGATTCAGAACACAGCATCTCAAACTAACATTCCAGTCATGGAACTGATGGTTACACCACCAAATGAACAGCCAGGAGATGAAAAGCCTGAAGAGAAGTTGCCTTTCAGACCCAAACCCGTGTATGTTCATCACATAAAGTGTGAAAAAGAATGTCCAATTCGAATTTTGGCCAGTGGAAGGATTTGTGACATAAAAAGAAATATCGCTGCACAGTTTGGAGAATTGGAAAAAGCAAAAACTGATCCTGATACATCTATTGAAGAGACACAACTGCAAGACCTTGAAGAAAAGTTAGCATGTGAGTCTGTTGCAGAGAAAGATGTGAAAATGAAGCCCAGAACAGAGAGTGACATGGAGTGAGAGTCAGATAAGGAAGCCAAGACACAGGCAGAAGCACCATCCAGCTAAGAGGCAGATGGTGACACTGCCATGGCCAGCAAGCTGCAGGCTACGAAAAGAAAAGATAAGAAAAAGCAACAGGTTAAAGAAGAAGAAAAATATGGCAAAGCATCTTGCACTGCGGAGGTAAATTTATGTTTTGTTTTTAAATACTAAAAAATGAGTGAGTGGAGACATGTGTGCAGAGTGTAACTGAACAGATGAGTTAGCAGATGAACTGTAACTTACTGAGTAAAAGGACCAATGTTGTTTCTTTTTGCTTTATCAGAGTGATGGATATGGAATGAAGCAACAGTCTTATTTGGACAGCAAGGATACTGAGTCTCCACAAATCTACTGCTTGACTGTGTTTGCTGTGCGAAAGATACAGATGTGGTTATTAATGAGATGTGTGAGGGTCAATATGTTAGAAAGTTAGAGAGCAATAGAATGCTTGAAAAAGCAGAAAACACTGTAATCACTACACAGCCACAACCATCTTCATCTACTGAGATTAGATGGGTTTTCTCAGGTGAAAAACCAGGCCTAAGTATCAAGCCCCTCAAAACTGACCATGATGTGTATTGTAAGTATGTTATGTACCATACCATTCATGGTGTAATTGCCACAGTGATAGAGAGAGTGATACGTTGTGAAATGGTTGATGCCTGTCCTGGGTGTGAGATAGATGACCCTAGACAGATAAACCATACATGTATCTTTGATGACTTGATGGCTAGAGAAGCATACAAAAATGTTTCTGAAGCCATACATATAGGCCAGCTCATGCCTGTGATCTTAGCAATAGCTATGAAACAACAGGGCTTAAGCATGAGCAATGAAACTATAGAATCTGTAAGTCATGTTTTAAATGACCCTATATGCTTACTTACAGATATGTTACAACAGACAGATGGTGAGATTAGAAAAGAGGCCAGACGCTCAGTCAGTAAATGTTCCTTAAAAAATTTCTAACAAGAACTTTGGGGACCTGTTAAATTTCTAAAAGAAACTTAGGGACTCTGTTTTTTTGTGAACATTCATTTAACTACTGATCTGCTGCAGGTTATGTGAAATGTTGTAAAACCCAAAGCTTTATAATTTATTTTACAGAGAACCATGCAGGATGCAAGCAAAGAGAGTGTCCACAGACTTATGTATCTGATCAGAAGCCATTACTGTGATCCTTCCGTGTTCAGGCTGCCTGACTTTGAAGCATCCCATTCTGACTTATCTTCTGACATGGAACTGATGTTGCATTTCCCCTCAGACATGTGGGAGGATATAGATAACTATATGAAAGAATCTGAGTTGGCACTTTTAGAAAACATTACAGTGATTGTGCCTAGATTCATAGAAGATCCTGAATGTCTTTATAACCTGTATATATTAGTAGTTGCAGCAATGTGTGTCTGCTTTAAAGCAAAAAGAAGAATGTGATATTTCTCATACTGTGAAAGTGGCTTCAATTGTTATGATTCTCCATGAAATGAAAGAGCACTAAGCATCATGTGTATTCGTCACATTTTTGCAGAATGTATCATTTACGTTGTATTTAATAAATGTGATGTAGCTGTCAATTATTCCAAATAAAAAAGTGACATGCTAATCTGTATAATGTGTATTATGTGCTTTCAGATGGAACATAATGGCATGCTCCCAATATTCCAGTCACTCTTGATGGCTACAATGTGCCATGTGATAAAGGACATTTAAAGACCCCTGTATACTTTGGATTATTTTGAGTGGTGCATGGCACATGTGTGTGTATGTTTTGTGCCTACTTTGTCACCAGGGGAAGTGGATTAAATCCTTGCTCATGTGAAACATACAGCCCAAAAGATACTGTCTCTGGGTGTCATAGAATGAAAGAATTTGGCAGTGTAGAAACAGGATATAATGTAATCATTGCATGCATACTATGTGTTATGGGTATAAATATGCTCTTTAAAACACCTTTATGGTTTTTGTATGTAATTAATATATGTATCAGTTTATGTTTTGTATGTATGAATAAATGTAATCACATATTGCAGTTTATTGTCATCGAATTTTAAGAAAAGAGAACACATATACATCATTTTATGGGTGACAAGAGGTTGGCTAGTTAACAGATGTATTTTGGTACTGATTTAAGAAGATGACTGCTCAACTGCTTCAGAATATATGTTTGAATGCAAGAAAAGAGGGCAGTTTTAGTGGTGTGACTCAGTTATATAAAGCTACAAAAGAAATTGATAAATGTGTGAAGGAAAGTTGTTGCAGAATGGCTTGCCAAGCAGGACCCCTATATTACACAGACCAGCAAGAATTCGGTTTAAGAGAAATTGTGTCATTGTTTTTGATGTAGATAGACAATGGCAAGCCGATTTAGTGTATATGAGTCAATATGCAAAGTACAATAATGGGTTTAAATACATACTGACGTGCATTGATGTGCTGTCCAAGCATGCCTGGGTAGTGGCTTTAAAAGATAAATCAGGCAAGGCAGTGATGCAGGCCTTTGAAACAATTTTTGAAAGTGGACACATACCTGAGAAGTTGCAGACTGATCAGGGTAAAGAACTTCTAAATGCCTTCTTAAGGGCATTATTAAAACAAAATAAAATACACCATTTTGTAACAAATAATGAAGTTAAGGCTAGCATTGTAGAACGGTTCAGTAGAACTTTAAAGACACGCATGTGACATTACTTTACAACCCACAACACGTGGAAATATATTTATGAGTTGCCTGACCTGGTGCACAGCTATAATCATACTTATCACAGAAGCATTACATGCAGACCAGTGGATGTTAACCCTTCCAATGCCCTGGATGTATGGAAGACCATCTATGGCAAAACAGTTCTTGGCAAAAAACAAAAGGGTACCCTTCAGAAAAGTGATCACATGAGAATATCTAATCTGAAAGGGATGTTTGAAAAGGGATATGAACAGACATACACAGATGAGTTATTTATAGTGACGGAGGTCTTAAAAACACTGAGACCCACCTATAAGCTTAAAGACTATCAGGGAGAAGACATCAAAGGTACTTTCTATGCAGAAGAGTTGTAGAAAATTGAACCAGATGAGGACCGAGTGTATAGGGTGCAGAAAATCCTGGCAGAGAAAAACATGGCAGAAAAACTTGGTATCTGATAAAGTGGCTAGGGTGGTCCGATAAATTTAATAGCTGGATCAAGGCAACACGGATTTGGGACATTAGAAGTGGATAAGATTTAAAAATGCTCAAAAATGGCTTTTGTATCACTTTGCCTAGCAATGCTTTCCACAACATTTCCCCAATAATACTATATCCACTTTACAGTAAAGTTACCACAAACGCTTGAACACTGCCTGGGGAATGGGAAGTGGGGTTAGCTGAAATTCAGGACCCTCTACCTGGGTCAATGTGCCTGCACAGAAAAACAGGTTCAGTATGCTCTATCAGCCTCTAAGCATAACCCATAGTAAAACGCCATCAACCAGCCCTTTGTTGAGTCCGAGCACTGAAAATTCTATCAGGCTATTATCCTAACATGGTGAGTGTTATTAATCAGATTAATAAAAGCATATTTGAAGCAAATGAACTGCCAGTGGTTTTGGAACAAGAAGCTGTTGGGAGAGAAATAGCATTGACAGCGACATCAGATGCATTCTGTTTATGCACGTGCAGTACAGTACCTTTGAGTTTTAGTAGACTCGAGGTAGGTGTAGGAAAGACTCTAACAAAGAACCCTAGAGATATTAATGGTTTTTTTTTACACATTATATATCTACATTGACATTATCACGCATGAAATAGTGGGTGACAGTCTATTGCCTCTGCTGAGATGCGTACCCATCAGGGACCAAGACAATGAGATAGTGACTGTGACCTATGATAAACCCCATTATCAAACAGTCAGTAAACATCAGATTGATGCAGTCACTATTGAAATAAAGAATGATCAAAATGAACCTGTGCCATTTTGATTTGGAAAGGTGATCATGAAGTTGCATTTTCATGCCCAGAGAGTACTTTAAAATTTAAACAACGATGGTGATTGTTCGACATTATGGAGACCCTGTCTTGTACAGAAGCTATTACAAGGCACAGGCAGAATATGGTCTTCCGGGCTTTCATGGACTTCCTACTATGTATGGTTCTGGTATAGGGGGGATATTTCATAGTCTGTTTAGAAAAGCAGTTCCATTTTTAAGAAGGGGGTTTGAAATTTCCAAACCACATCTACAAACAGCTGCTAAAAATGTCGCAAAGGATGTTGTGGGAGCATGTGACTAGCGCTGTCACTCAAAGGATGTCAGGAGGTGATAAGGCCACTGAGGGTGGTTCAGGGCTGATTGTGGTCAAGACAGGTAGAAAGAGAAAGCACAGAGTACACCTCTTCCTCATCGGACTCTCCACTACTTTAAAAGGCATGTCTCAAAATGCAAACGTTACATAAAGAAAGAGGTCAAAGTCCAAAGGACCTTTGAGGGACATAAAAACATAGATATTTATTCTAAAAACATGGCTTTCATGCACTGTGGTTCTGAAGAAAGCGCAAGATCAGAACTGGACTTGTTTGCGTTGCTCCCCACAGACAAGCATTGAAAAAGCATTTATGTAGAGATACCCCTCCGCTGCCCTTTCAGAAAACTCACCAATTGAATTTTATATAGCAGGGAATAGTGAAGACTATTTGGATCTAAACAAAACTCTTCTTTACCTAGTTTGCAAAATCACTGAAGCTGATGGTGGTGATATACCTGCAGCGCCAAAGTGGGTCTTATAAACTAACTAGTGGCCACCATTTCAGCCAGCTGGATGTGACTGTCGGTGATTGGCTCATCAGTCAGAGCAATAACTGTTACCCCTACAGGGCTATCATAGAATCTGTGCTGAACTTCAGTGAAGAGACCCTTTCTACACAATTCAAGGCAGGATTATTTTACAAAGACACCCAGGAAACACGAAATCAAGACAGAACTGGTGACAATATAGGGTTTAATAAAAGAAGTTCCTTCACACATCTCAGTAGAGGGGTATAGTTGCTGGGACACTTGCACGGACTTGTTTTTCAAGAGAAACTGATGCTGAATGGTGTGGATATTAAAATTAAACTGACACATAACAGGGACAGCTTTTGCCTGATGAGTGGAGATGCTGAGCCTTATAAGCTAAAAATCATGGCCACCTCTCTGTTTGTCAAAGGGTTAAAGTGACCTCCGGTGTTCATCCGGGACACTTGGAAGCCCTGTTGACCTCCAACGCTAAATACCCTCTAGACAGAGCTGGTATGAAAGTGTTCAGCCTCCCAGCAGGCAGCAGGGTCTGTAACAAAGATAATTTGTTTTGGGACAGTTACTAAAAATTATGGTCATGGGATTTGTTGACAATGATGCTTTAGTGGTTCCTACACTTAAAACCCTTTAACTTTAAACATTGTAACATTAATTTTGTGGCTCTGTATCTGGAGGTGAACAAACCTCCACTAAACCTCTGCAGCCTGATTTTAGAAATAGAAATGCTGTGAGAGAATATTTTAATCTTGTACAGAGAGTGGAAAAACATGAAAGATCTACCATTAGTTATCAACCGTCAGGAATTTACCCAAGGGTGCAGCCTGTTTGCCTTTGATCTCACTCCGGACCAAGAATGTGCTGATCATTACTCTTTAATTAAAACTGGGAACCTCAGAGCAGAAATCAGATTTGCAGAAGCCCTTCCACAAGCAGTTAATCTCATTGTCTATTCTGTGTTTGATAACGTCATTGAAATAAACCAGAGAAGAAATGTTATTTTTGATTATATGTGATACACCATAAAAAAATAAACACAAAGCAGCTGGAAAAAATTGTAACAAATGACTCACACATCTGTGACTGCTTTCTGGGTGTGTTTCCCTATGATCTGCTACCCAAGGAGAGACTGAGAAACCTTCCGGCAGCACTAGTCATCATTACTGACCCCATGACCTCCCTGGACAGCACTGGTTAGCTGTATACATTTCATTAAATGAGGCTGAGGAGTTCTTTGATAGCTATGGTTTTCATCCTGCCAATTATGCACAAAGGATCGTGGTCTTTTTAAAAAGAAATGCAAAGACCATTCTATGCCAAAACACACAATTGCAATATACCTTCCATACCACCTGTGGATTTCACTGCATCTTTTTCTTACATCACAGATGTAAAGGACTTTCTTATGATCAGATTCTAAATATGTAGTCTAATGATTTGATCAAAAATGATACCATGGTAACTAGTTTTGTATGTCACCCTTTCAGACATTGAAACACGTCAGGGCCTATATCAGTGGGATGGCAAAATGTTCAGACTTGTTTGTCTTGTAATGAATTTAAAACATGCAATCACTTGTAACTTACAACTAGCATTTTATAAACTCATATATGCCCTCATGATCTGTGTGTCTTTGTCAGTTTTCTGGGGACACGTGTTTGAAATTTTCAGATATGTAATGTCTTCAATAATGACATGATATATAAAATATTAAAAGGTATTTATTGTAAAACAATTACAGATAAAATCATAGATAAGATACACAAAACTAAAAACCTCTAGTTAAAAATGCACATTACATGTGACATACCACTGAGCTAGGATTATGATATGCCCCCTTTTTTAAAAAAAAAAAAACATGATTACATACTAAAGATGAGGTAGGCTAACATGTATCAGTATACACACCTTTTATAAAAAAAATACTACCGATTCGTCACGTGATGCAGTTCACTGAGTAGCACTCTCTCCCACGAGCTCCTGCCTCCTACCACCTATATCTTTGTTTTACTAAAGTTTGAGGACTTACTTTACTGCTCCTCAATTGCTGAAAGCTTCCTAATCAACTGGCGTTTACCCGACGATGACTGAATGGATGTTGAAATGAAGAAAAATCCTCCTAAACACACCCCTCCAACTACGCCTGAGAAGGCCCCAAAAAAATCTAAGGCCTCGGCTGTGCTTCACTCACAATCTACTGGCATTCGATCTGCGGATGAGGAACCTCTTACTCTTTCCAATTTTTAGAAGAGTTCCAGCTGTTTAAAGTGGAGATGCAGAACATCGCTGGTGAAATAAAACACATCTCCAATGCTCTGGAAACACTCACCCAAAGAACGTTGGATAATGAAGCACGGATCCACTCATTGGAGTGCAGTCAAGAACGAATTAACCCCGACCTGGCAGCCTTAAGGCAACGCATATCCAAAATGGAAAATAAAGTCGAAGATCTTGAGGGCCATAGCCACCGCAATAATGCGGTAATAATTGGCCTGCCTGAGCGTGAAGAGGGCACAGACCCCGTTAAGTTTACTCAGCTTTTTGTTAAAAGAATCGCTGGCCCTACCCCTTTTGGAACCGAATACTCTATTGAGAGGGCTCACAGAGCGTTGCGCCCCATCCCACCCCGAGATGCTGCTCCCAGAACCTTCATTTTTGGGTTCTTAAATTTCCAAGAAAACAGCACTTTATGGCAAAAGTGAAAGAAACCAAGGAACTTACATGGGAAGGGGCCAGACTAAGGATAGTCCAAGACTTACCCCTCTCAGTACATCACAAAAGCAAGCCACATACCATCCTCTCGCCACTATGCTGATAGCGGCTGGCATAAAATTCAGAGTGGGCTACCCTGCCAGGCTACAGGTTCAGATCTCCGGCTCCTGGGCTATTTTTGAAAATGTTGAAATGGCGATGGTAAGGCTTAAAGAGGCTTTCCCCGATTTATTTTGCCTGTCTTGATCATAGCGTCCTTCCCTCTTGGGCAAGAATTGCAGCTTTTATGTGGAGCATGGATTGTTGAGCTCTTTTCGGCGGCCTGCCAGTAGGTGAAGTGAAGTGAACCTCATTTTTCCCAGATCGTATGCAGTCTACCTCCTCTTGTGTTCTCCTCGCTTCTCCATTTCTTCAGGGGGGGGACTCCACCTATATGATTCTCCCTGTAACTTCTCCCCGGTTGTACCGATGCACCTGCTGCCTTTTTATTGTGGACAGGTCCCCTGGTCTCTTTCCCTGCATGATTTAACATGTCCATTGATGCCAGAATCTCATTCTCCTTACTCGAGGCTACTGCAAAGGCAGCGGCTCCTGGTTTCCCTGGGTTTGAATGCCTTCTGATTGTACCTGGTTCCGGAGTAGCTATGTGATCGTTCTACCAGTGTGGTGGTTTTCTTTTGGATGTGCTGCTTTTGTCCCAATACTGGAACCTGCACTTGCGGTATATGCCGTTAGATGGTAGCAGAGACCGATGTTCATTTAATTTATACTGCATTCTGAATTGGAGCTGACTGAGTCAGAGGACCAGATCGGACACTGCAAGTTAAATACCAATTATTAATAGCTTATTTTTGCTCTCAGAATCCTATAGCACTCAATATTCTGATTTGGGGATTTTAAGGGGGTTTACTTGCCCTTCTATGTGTTTGATAACTATGTTGGGCAGCATGAAGAAGGGGGTGAGCTTTCTATGCATCGTTCTGGGTAGTGGGAAATATTCCTACAAGAGGGTTTTGTACCATCAACTAATATCCCCTCGTCTAATGTATGCCAGAAAGTTTTGGATCAATATAACAATGTCGCTGAGGATTTAGGGCTGTTTCTGTCCCAGTTACAGCTTTCATGTGCTCAGAGCGTTATTGTATCTTATTCATAAGGGGGGATGTCTGCATGTGGGGTTTTTAATATGTTATTACCTAGGCATGTAACAGGTTTAAATAGCTTTTTTAGGATTGGGTTAATCTCCCTATTGTAATTTTTCTCATTAGATGCCTTTCTTTTCCCATGAACCTGAACCTTTCTTACCCTGTCACATTTTGTAATCCTGATACATCATCTCTAGTTGGTGTCAGAGTTCACTTCCTTTGTTAATAAAAGAAAGGAAATGATTAAAGGAAAAGGGAAGGTAGGGAATTTTTTTTTCTTTTTTCTTCTTCTCAGGAAAGATTTGGGTGGCAGTAGTCTTCGATATTCCTTGCTTTCCACAGGGTGATGTATGAGTTGAATACCGCCCTGCTATAGTACCGAGTCCCATGGGGGCTATTAATATGAGTTCTGTACATATAATGGAAATGACTGCATGGCAACATTCTGCAGGTCATCCTTCCTAGTTTTCTCGACCTGCTATATCCAGGACAATGACCATTATGTCTTAATGCCAGTGTATTTAGGATCACTGAACATAGTTGTTCTATTAGTCTCTACCTCTAGGGTGGTTAATTAGAACTGCTCCCAACGAGGTAGGTGTTCTAACATAGCATGTTGTCTAGTACGATATGGTGGGGGGCTGGGGCAAGGGGGAAATGTCTAGGAGAACTGATTTTCAAGTACCATGAGACAGTGGGGTGGGAATGGGAGGGGGTTTGGGTACATTGTGGGCTATCGGGATCCTTCTTTTCTGGATTTTTTTTGTTATTTTCAGGTTTTTTGGGGGGGCAGGTGGGCTGGCACAGCAGATATCTCATTGTGGGTATTCAGAACAAATGTGTGTCAATACAGCTTGGATTCGAAGAAAATAACCAGGGTCGTAAGGAATAATGATTAACGATGTTCTGTTGTGTACATGGAATGTTAAGGGAGCCAGGCATAAAATCAAGCAATATAAGGTATTGAAATATCTCAGTCATATCAAAGCTCATGTTATATTTTTACAAGAGACACACCTACTCATTCATGAAGCCAGTAAATTGAGAAGACAACAAGTGGGGCAAGTCTTTGTCACACAGGGTAATACTCAGAGTAGGGAGTCATGGTTCTTCTTCATAGATTGATACCTTTCAGATCCTCCCAAACCTTGGTTGACCTCTCTGGGAGATACCTACTTGTGAAAGGTAAATTGCATACTTTGGACATTGTGTTGGGATCTGTATACGGGCCCAACGCAGACAACCCAGGTTTTTTCATGAACCTATTAGAAGTTCTCAACCATTTTCTGGGTACTCCCATGATTATAGGGGGTGATTTCAATCTGGTTTTTGATCCTTCGGTGGCTAGATCAGGTCAAATACCCCATGGCCTTTCTCCCGCACAGAGAGCATTCAGAGACTTTCTCAATTCTGCGGGACTTTGTGACTTATGGCATATGCTCCATCCTAATGACCGGGAGTACATGTACGTCTCCCCTGTACATGGCATGTCCTCACGGATCGACTACATTCTCATCTCTCAATCGTTGCTCTCTGGAGTCTCTGATTCCAATATTATCCCTGGCCCCCTTCTGGATCACTTTGCGGTAACAAGTGTAATATCCTGTTCTCATTCCCAAAAGAGGAGGCAGATGGAAGTTAAATAACCAAATTCTCAAAGACCCTGTTAAGGTTGATTACTTAGCATCTCAAATTCAACAGCTTATCGCTCTAAACGCTAACACCACATGACGACCTGATATGGAATGGGGTGCTCTCAAGGCGTACCTCAGAGGCATCTTAATTGGTCTATTTTCGAAAAGAAAAGGAGAAGGGAAGACAAAGTTGTTTCCCTCCTGTCCCAAAATCAGGAACATCGAACATACTCTTTCCCCTGCCTCTCAGATTCGTCAAACAAAACTTAATTAAATTAAAAGATGCTTACCTCGATCTATTGAGAGAGCAAGCCGAGTTTGCCATTCTAAAACAAATGCTGCCTACACCGATCAAGGGAGAAAGCCAGGCATATGCTAGCAATGCATTAAGCAACTCGAATCAGCCCGATTTATCCAGCAGTCCATCTGTCAGTAGGATTCCCTTAAACTACTGTTCCTGAGATAGTAGATGAATTTACTACTTATTTTCAGGAGTTATATGCCCCTATGCTCAATCCCCCCTCAGAAGAGGATTTGCAAAGTTATTTGACAGACTCCCTTTTACCTTTCCTTACTAAATCTCAACAAGATGCACTTATACGTCCCATCACGGAGGATGAAATAAGCACGGTAATCAAATCCCTCCCCGCTGACAAAACGCCAGGCCCTGATGGCTTTTCTTCTAACTTTTATAAGATATTCTCTAGGCAGCTAACCCCCATTCTGTTGTCTCTTTTTCAATTTCTATTATCAGGTCAGGGGTCTGACCCTTCCCTTTTTGAGACTCTTATAGTTTTATTGCCCAAGCCAGATAAACCACAGGATCTTATCACAAGTTACAGGCCTATATCCTTAATCAAACACGACATCAAGATCTTAGCCAAAATTTTGGTGGATCGGATAAGTCTGGTTCTCCCCTCGATAATTGGAGTTGAGCAGGTGGGTTTCATGAAGGGAAGATCATCCACTGATCACTTACGTACCCTCGCTCACGTATTTTTGGCCTCTGAGGACGCTGCTACCCCAATGGCCTTGGTTTCCTTAGATGCTGAGAAGGCCTTTGATAGGGTTTACTGGAAGTACCTGTTCACGACAATAAAGGCATTTGGTTTCCCCAACAAATTCCTGAGTTGGGTGCGCTCGCTATATATATTCCCCTCGACCAGAATTGCCTGTAATGGCATGAGGTCCAGCCTGATTAAACTCCATGTCGGAATGAGACAGGGGTGTCCTTTATCCCCATTGCTCTTTAATATATATTTGGAACCCCTTATCCGGAGACTTATAACAGCACAAGGTGTCCCAGATATTCCTATACAGGGACAGGTGGTTAAAGTTGCAGCATATGCAATGACCTCTCTTGCATATAATCAACCCTGTCACTTCTATTCCCATTCTTCTTAATATAATAATGTTAATTCAGCAGGGTCTCTAATTATAAGCTCAACACTGTGAAAACCTTAGTCTTTCCTTTGAATCATCAGGTACATAAGCAAGAAATTACTGCTACGGACTCAGCATAAACCTAAATCCATGAAATACTTGGGTATTATCTTAACTCGAAGCAACATTCGTCTCAAATATCTAAATCTGGATTTTTTGGTTCAGAAAATAGACCAAGACCTTCATAGATGGATGCTCCTCCCTCTCTCCTTATGGGGTAGGATCAATTTAATTAAAATGAATATTTTTCCCCGTTTGCTTTATCCCCTTAACATGTTGAATATTAACCTCCGTCTATCTTGGTTTAACAAAGTACATTCCATGCTCTCCTCTTTCATATGGGGATATAAAAAACCCAGAATGGCTTTCTGCAAACTGGTTGCTCCCAAGGACAAAGGAGGGCTAAAACATCCTCATCTGGCCTTGTACTACTGGGCCAGTCAGGCCAATAAATATTTACAGTGGCTGACAGCAGAGCAGCGATTAGCACATTCTCTGTATACTCCGATTTGGCTTAGAGTGGAGTTGGATAGTATTAAGAAACATGGCTTTCTCGCCACACATTATTATATACTAAAATATGGTTTCTTCCATTACTGTTGTGTAAATCTCCCTACCCAACTTCGATCATGTCCCACTCTCAGCTTGTGCTTTCTTAACTCACGACAATACCAAGGATCTATATCAACCAGTATTGGTAACCCTAATCTGAAGTTGGATAATAAGCCTTACCTCCTAATTGGTGTCCTCCATCAATTGCTCTTGGTTGAAAGATTTCATTACACCTGACAGACTATGGAGTTCCTCTGTGGAGATCTTACATACACTCATGGCTCCTGCTACCAATATTTTCAAGGTATATCAATTACGGCACTGTATGGTGGAGGCATTTGGGACTATCCTGACCTTACCTCCAAAGTTTAATTTCCTGGTCTTTCTTCTTGATATGGCCGGAATCCCTCACGCGGTCTCAAAAATATACAATACCTTAATTGCTTGAAATATCCCAGTAACTTGGCTCCTATCTATGGTCTTCTCTTTTCCAGACATGGAGTTTGATTGGTCACTCATTTGGAATAATTGTCATAAATTCCTATCCCAGGATAGAATGAGATTAATGCAATTTCAAAATCTTACACAATATATATTATACTCCACAAAAATTGGCTTGAATAGGCGTATTGGCTACCCTGCTCTGTACCAGATGTGGTTTGATGCCCGGGGACTCCCTCCACATTTTTTGGGAATGTCCTAAGGTCGCCCCCCTCTGGTCCACTATGAAACAAAAAGCTGACCCACTCTGAGGACTTTAGAGCTTTTCCCTCCAGAAATCTGTCTTCTGGGTGATTTTTCTGCCATTACAGTCAGATGTAGAAAATTCTATATGGCCTTAATTTCCATGTCTGTTAAAAAGATGGTTCTAAGGCATTGGAAAGATTCTGACAATTTGTCTTACTTAGAATGGCTCCAAGAGCTTCTTGCAAATCTTAGAACTGCGAGAACCATTGCAAGTCTCTCCAATAAACTTACGAAATTCAACAAATTATGGGGTCCTCTACAAGCCTGTATTTGGTACAACCGTGATATGTAGCTTTTAAAAGTACGTGATGTTAACTTTATGTTACACTGCTGCATCAGAAAGGGGAGGGTAGGTGGAGGGGTGGGGATGGGAGAGAATGAATCTTGTCCAATGTGTTGGATAACCATATTTTGTTACATTACATGTTCCTTGTGATTCAGTCTCTGTACTGTAAACTTTAATAAAAACTGAATGGAAAAAAAAATACTACCATATTCAATATGATGTACGATGATAACATACAGAAATATAAATACCTTTTTTAAAAAACATGCTAATGTATTCAATATGAGGTAGGATTATAACATACATCACTGATAATACCTTTTTGTAAAAAAAAATGGCAAAATAGTCAGTACACGTTGGTCACTAAGGTATATAATATTCACATTTATACAGGGAGCCAGGCAGATTTCTTAAACGTCTTTCATCTTTTGGGTGTCACTGACCATTTGCTAAGTGGAGAGGGTTCAGGGGCTTTTACATCGGCTGTTTTTTGACTTTCAACATATCTCCTGTTTGCTGAATGACCAAAGATGGATGTGGGTATGTTAGCCTCTGCCACCACTTTGACAAACACATCCCACTCCTTTGGCTTTTTGTGGTCAAGGATAGCGTGAGTGGCTGTAGTAGCCCTTACCAATTTGACCATATGAGACCCAGAAACAACACTACCTTTATACATCAATTCCCCCATAGTATTCCAAAAATGAATATTCTTGTTCTTTGCTATTTGCTTTAGTAATATCTCAGTATTTTTTTAGACCTTTGAGAAACACTGTTCAAAATGTCTTTTTCCATTGAACTCATTACAGAAAGAGTCTCAGTAGTGGGTTGCTCAGAAACTGCATCACTCTCAGGCATGTGTAAGGTCAAACTGGTTTTAGCCTGTTCTCTTTTGACGTACTAGAGTGAGGTAACGCGGTAACACTGCAGAGTACAGATTGGCTTTGTCATGATCTGATACATCAGTCCGTGATAGTATAGATCTCATTTCTGTATCCAAGCTGCAAGTTGCGACTTTTCTTGTATCCTCATCGGGATAGTTTGTTTTCATACGGTCCGATTGCCGTTGAGGTACCAGATACATTTTCTGAGTAAAAGCCATTATCTGTTAGTCCAGTAATCAAAGGAATGGTAATACCCAACAATGTCCCTATGAATCCATCTGTCTCATTTGCAATCTGTTTTTCCTTTTTAAAGGCACTTTCCGGTTGCTTAAATGTTTTATGACTCTACCCCTTTTTCTCAGAAAAGCTAGCTGTTTAGCTGACAATGGTATATTTCCTTTTAGAGTGTTTAAAGCAACCTCCATGATGGAGGATATCAAGTCACCAGAGGCTGTGCACAAAATAGCTTTTCTTAGATGGGGAGGTCCTCTGACAAGTAACTTTAAAACAGATAGGTTTCTCTGCAGTCTTTTAGACATAATGACAATACAGCATCATGTATTTCTAAAACCAGAATGTGTTTTTCAAGACATACACCACAGGCTAGTCAGGTGGAAACAACCCACTGCGCAGCCTGTATTCATCTGGCGTACCAGCTCTTAAATCAACCAATAAATAGCCATAAGGTTTTTTTGGCATCTTCAAAAGCTTCTAAAAAATTTGGTCTGACTGGGGTACATCTGTCTGGCCAGTAGTTGTATCTGCAGCTTGTCCCATGGGTTTTAAACAGGACCATATATTTGGCATTAGGGTGATGGTCCGGCTTTTCATGCCTTGACAAAATACATTCTGTACAATTAGAAATATCGTTAACTGTTTATGATGGTTGTACTTGGTAAACCCATACTCAATTTCACTGTTTTGACAAGCAGAGTCCATTAAATCATCTGTAACAACAAAATTCACCTTCCCAGGGAGTAGATCATCATCAGTGAATGACTCTGGTAGCCCCTCCACAAATTTAATCTGTGGAAACTTTAACATCAGTTCATTGTACAAAGGTTGCCAACAGCTGTAAAACCAGACAATATTTTCAAGTTTATGTGATAAAGTGGTATCATAATTTTCCAACAACTGTTTTATGAAGAAGCTTTTCCACTGTTAGATGGGCGGCCAACAGACAAGTAAAGGGATGCTGCAACCTGATATCCATTTTCAGTCCTCATTATCCATAAGGAAGTGTTCTGAAATCTGATTGTAAAACTTGTTTATCATAAACTACTCTTTGGGTCTTGGACAGCGTTCTTGTTTCAAGGGACCACTGCTTTTTGTTTCTAACTATCTTGGGTTGCCTCAGTGTGATTTCTTTACATGTCTGTGACCCTGAGTAATCAAAAATCAGATCTTTTAAGCTGTCAGAATTAATGTGTTCACAGTTACCTACATTAAGTGTGAAGCCTTTCACTTTAACAACAATTTGTCCTCCTGACTGCTGCGTCTTGGGACCTGCAGACACAAACTCAGTAATGTGCACATCTGGAGGAAGCTCACTAGTCAATTCCCTAAATAGTCACCTAGAAGGGGCTTTCAGTCACCCAGTCTAGACACAAAAATGACAGTCTGTGTCATGATACAGGCACCTATCCTGTAACTTATCTAGCAGTTTGTAGAGTTCTAGTCTGGCATATGCAGTGGTGAAACTAGCTATGAATATGTTGACGTTATTAGAATTTGGGTAGTGGTCTTTGGTATATTTCCAGCATAAACATGCTGTTTCATCATCGATGAACCAGCACAAGGCCACATCATAATGGGGGCAAACACATACTGGAAAAGTTTGTCTGGGTCTGATATTAAACTGCTGGTGCGCAAATTAACTCTCTGTCCAAATTTTCCCCAAACAGAATTTAAGAACAGTTTAGATATCTGTCTCTTTGCGGGGTTAACAGCGATGTCAGCGGGTTCAAATGAACATTTTCTCTTTCAAAAATACTGCTATATGTACCTGACATTATCTGCTTCATTTTTTACCCATGAAGGGAAACCAGATGCCTCTTGCTTGCCTTTCAGATGCAGTTTGATGTAGTCTGCAAACAGTTCTGTTGATGACTCTCTAAAATGCCACACTTCATACATTTTTAAGATCGTGTACCTTTTTTCCAGTGCCAGGTTTAGTTCCACAGTACAGTAGGTACCAGTCAGTGCCCTTTGTTCATCATTGTGTGTGCACAGTGTCTGAACTTTGTCTTCTGCGCATGCAAGACATAATGTGAATACAAGTTTTTTTCCAATCCTGGATGGCAGCACTGGAAAAAAGAGACCTCTAGGGGGTAAAACTTTTATTTTTGCCAAACCAAAGTACTGACTCATGTCAGCAAAGTTCTCATAAATGATGGCAGGGTGACCCACAGGGTACTGTTTAGTTTTGTTGACAAAAGGTACAGGTTGGTAAAATCATGATAGCAGATTGTCTCATTGGGCTGTAGCTTATAGTACAGAGAAATGAATGGCATTTATTCATCCCCAAACAGTGATCTCTAGGTTCAAGAGGTTGGGGTAGTTTCCTGTCCCTCAAAAATCAGTCAGCCCCTGATCTGTGGCCAACATTTCCTCCACTCGTATTCCCACAGGACTCTAATGGCAAACCCCTGACTTTTTAAAAATGAACCTTGTGCATAGTCCGATTGAATAACTGCCCAAAAGTCATATCTGTCATATGATTTCGATCTTTTTCACAGTAACAGATGTTGCAGCCATGAAAATACACCCGTTGAATCTAAAGGCAGTGGGAACCCATTAATTATCGTGTAACCATCGAGAAAATATGGACCCACTTTAAATTCCCCACCCCGTAGTGTGTGCTGAATAGCATGTTTTCTTTCTCTGTTGTGTACATTAACCACTGTATCGCAGGTGTGGAGAACATCTTTTGCAGGCCATGATAATTATCTGGTGGGAGAACTGTGAGTGTGTGTTCTTTCAAAAACATGAATCTGTATGTGGCCATGTAGACAGATGCTATGGTCATATATTGAAAGGGATCTAAAAAAACTTCTTCATGCTCTAAAAAGTCACCATCTGACTATTTTAAAACCTGCATGGTTGTCACATTCATCACTTCTTGTCTAAATTTGTCACAGGCTTTAGAAGCATTTCAACATCTAACTAACAATAGTGCAAGCTCTTTTCAGATCAAATTCTGTATGTTGGTTGACTAGGTACCATCGCATGAACTCTGTTTTTCTCTAGGCATCATATATTCTACCCCATAACATTTGGCATCAGGCAGGGGACCTACATAGTTTTCATTGGCCTTGGTGTTAAAAAATGTGGAAAGTACCCTTTAGCGATCTCATTTTCAAAGCCAAATGCCTGGGATTTTAGACAAACGCATTGGCAGGAAACACTAAATCTATAAATCTAATGTGTAGTGCAGATACCATCACGGAGAGCAATTTCCTTCCTTGTGTGAGCAAGTTGATACCAATTTTTCCTTGACTAGCTGACTAACAATAAAATAGCTGTCATAGTCTTTGGCATTGTGAGCTATAAATATGTAATGTTTGAATGGTGTATCTATAAAGTGCCTGACAAAATCTTTTACACAACCATCTCCTTCAAATGCCCAACATCTGCTATCATCCAGTTGCTTGGCATAGACATAATTTGGTGTGTGTGTTTCTGTTTCTTGTCTGGCCTCAAAATCAAACACTATGGGCTGGATTTTCAAAAGGGTTGCGCCATGCACAATAGGGTTGCGCCTGCACAAGTCTGAAATTGCACCATTCTGCCTTATTCAGCAGGAGGCAGTTGCGCCCCAAGTCATGCTGAACAACAGCACAATGCTAATGAAGGCATGCTCAACCGAGGGAGGAACCATGCATAAATTGCACAGCCTGATATTCAGCTGGGCTGTGCAGAGTTGTGCAGGCGCAACCCCAACCTGTGCCTGCACAACTTTGAGCAAAAAAGGAGTAAGTCGAGGCCACCCACAGGTGAGCTGCCACATTGCAGGGTGCAACAGCAGCTGCCACCTGTGGGTGGCCTCACTCCTCTCCTGTGCCCCCTGCAGTCCAATCACAGGCATAGTCATCTCCTCGATTGGCCTTAATCGCAGGTAAATTGCAGACCCTCCCCAACTGGCTCGATCAAGAGGCAAAACCCATAGTAATCTCACTTCACTGCCGATTATGGGCAGAATAGAGCATTACCTCTGTTAGTCTTCGATGGTCCATCTGACTGTGAAGCCAGATCACGGGCATTCGAAGTCCACCTTAGGTTCAGTACTGGTGATCTAGTGGTTTCACCCCACCCATCCATGGAGCCTCACATTTCGCTCCCTCGCCAGCTGGTGGTAGCACCCCACCCACCTGCTGCCCTGTGCCGTTTCTGACTGACTGCTCGGTAGGGCTGCATGCCCCTGTTCAGAGCAAGCCAATGGGTGTACAGCTTCCATACACAGTACAAGGCAGTCCAGATATGTGAATGGGATTCATTCATATATCTGGACTGCCTTAGTATGTATGGAGCTGCATGCCCATAGGCTCTTGCTCGAACAATGGGCATGCAGCCCTACTGAGCAGTCAGTCGGCGGCGGCGCGGGTGACAGGCGGTGGGGTGCTGCTACCCGCTGGCTGATGGGGAGGCGGGGTGGTGGGGTTCGTGGAGTGGTGGGGTGGGAGCCACTAGATCACCAGGGTACTTGGACCTGGGGGTTGACTCAATGCTCGCAATTGGGCTTCACGCTCCACTGGACCACCAGGGATATTGTTCTTGGGGGTTGGACTCTGTTCTGCCCGTGATCGGGCTGAGTGGGGGTGGGGGATTACTATGGGTTTGCCCTTGATTGGGCCAGTCAGGGGAGGGATTACTGTAGGTCCTTACGATCGGGCCAGTCAGGGAGGGGGTTACTATGGGTTTTGCCACGATTGGGCCAGTTGGGGAGGATTTACTTCATGCCCAAGATTGGGCTGCAGGGGGCGTCAGTCCCCGATGGCTGCTGCCTGGCAGGGTGCCAGGTGCAAGTCGTCGGGGATCGGCGTAGCTGCATGCTAATGGCATGCAAATGGGGCCATAAGTAGATGCAAATGGCCCCCCCTGTGCCTTGCATGAATTATGGCCCCATTTGCATGTCACCTTTTGAATATCAGGAATTTGCGCATGGCACAATGGAACTTGCACCACCGCATCTTGAATGCTCCACTCTGACCACTTGCGATGGTGCAAGTTCCACTGCGCCATGCACAGTGGCTGTGGCTGGGGGGTGATATTCAAAGGAGTTGCTCAATAGCGCAACTCCATTGAATATCACCCCGGCCACACCCCAGCACAACTTATTTGAGCAAGCAGCAATATGCCACAGAACAAGTACAGTTGAATATCCAGCCCACTATATTTCTCAGAGGGTCTTCACTTATTTCAGTGGAGACATGTAACACAAATGTTTGTCAGCAGTCATAAAGAGAACCACATATGGGACATCTACCCATTTACATTTATGATTTCCTTTGTATGCGGCAAAACATTCTTCACAACTTGCTTGCATTCACAGAGGATCATGCCTAAATCAGTTTTGGTCATGTGCACCTCTCCAGACAATCTAAGGATCTACAAATTTTGTTACATTTTGGACATTTTACTATACTGGCAATCTGTTCTGCACAGACTGGATCACAGCACATCTTACACAAAAGAGTGCATGAGTGATGATTTTTGTGACTGAAGGCTGATTGACAGTATTCTCAGAGGTATCTGGCCCTTATAAATTTATTGACATTTGTGACACCGTAAAAGTGATTGTTATGATGTAATACAAACAGTGTTTTAGGATAGCTCCCAGAACACATTGAAAATGTTTGCCAATTTCCTTCATTATGATATAGAACTTTAATAGTTACTCCAAAAAACTGTTCAAATTGTGGCACATCACTGAAACTGACAGGTGTGTGTTCTGACAAACTTATCTCAGCATCCAATATTTTAGCCTTACTGATCAATTGACTGTCAGTCAGGTGTCTGTTTAGGAGCACAAGTACACTTCCAGCAAAACAAAAACATTATGGGCAGCATTCACAAAGAGGATGTGCCTGGCACAACAGAAATGCACCAGCACAAATCAGATGCTGAGCCCAAGCATAGCCATTCACAGAGGCATGGGCTGTGGTAAGCACCAAGTGCAACATCACTGTGAATCACTGCAGGACACGACGGCACAACTGCAGATGTGCCTGTGCAACCAGTGATGTGCCAGGGCAAGCAGGATGCCTTGCAGCCAGACAGGGGAGCCAGGCAGAAAAACTGGAGCAATACAGCAGGGCAAGAGGAGCATCCACAGAGCTGGAACAAACACACCCATGGACAAAAGTGTAGAGTAAAACACATTTATAAAAGGGGATGTGCATAGAAACTGTACAAACCAAAGGTAAAACAAGGTACAACAACAACAGCATCAACAAATGGGGAATGGGGGATCAGGACGGAAGGAAGACAGGAAAGGGACAGAAACAGGGACAGGGTATGGCAACTATGTACACGGAAAGTCTTCAGAAAGAGGCAGGGGACAATAGTGGCACCATGCCCTTCCATGCACCAGCCTGGCATGGACGGAAAGCAGTATGATGACCTGCAGGGCAGCTGACAGGCACTGAACAGTCCTTGATAGAGGGTGCAAGGCTGTCTGGATGGCCACATGGATCCTCTGGTCCACATCAACTGGTGCAGCACCACCACCACCTGCAACAGCATGGTGAGCCAGAACACCTACAGCAAATGACAGAAAGAACACACACTGAGGGCCAGAACATAGAACACCACCCCACCCACCATCGACCGCACAGAACCTGAAAGACAGCAATCATGGAAGGCAACACTCACCTGTCCCGGGCAGGGCACCAGGCCTGGCACACATGAATCTCCAGTGTCACTCCTCAGCTGCATCCATAGCCTGCTGCCTGGCCTCTTGTCTTGCAAAACACAACAAACAGCACCATGAGCAAACACAGCCACTGTGCATGATGCAGTGCCACAGTCCCTCCCACGCTGGCCCATGGCCATGCAGCGACAGTGATGCCTGGCCAGGAAGCACCCGAAGGTCAGCAGGCACAACAGCCATGCCCTGCCTCCTGGCACCATGGCAATGCAGCACGGGTGAGGTGCAGCAACTGCCATGTGTGCATGATGCTGTGAGACCCATGAGGGTGCCCCATGAGGGCAGTGACACACACACCCAGCATATGCCACAAAAGGACACAGCTGAACAACACCTACCTGGTCTTGGCAGTGCACTTCTGCGTGCATGGTGCTGCAGCCATGCAAGCCACTCTGGGTTCCACCTCTGGAGGTCACCATAGTGATGCCTGCACTGCTCCCCTGTGCATGGCATCCCTGTATGTTGCACAATCTGGGTTGTAATGGAGGCACACACTTGGGTCCTGGGCACATGGAGGTCCTCCTGTCCAAACAGGTGCCTCTCCACAGCCATGACCTGTACTACAAGATGTAGCAGCTCCATGTGTGACCAGTTCATAGTCCTAGGCACCTGTCACCCAGCACTTAGCATCTTAAACTGTGAACAGACAGTGGCAAGGTTCAAACAGGCAAAGCACCATCTACTGATTGTTTTGCACCACATGAAACTGTGATGCATGTGCATCACAGCACACACTGAACGTGAAGTGCGAATGGCCACTGGCGATGAGCCCACGCATGCACATTCCACCATGCAATGGTGTTGCACAGCCAGGACATGGTCGTGCATGCCTGTTACGCGTAGTGCCATTTGTGCATGGCATGCACCGGAACATGTACCATGCACAGTGCATGATCCATGGTCAGGGCCAGCCCAGTGCAGCATGGACAGTGCATTGTGGGACATGCTGTGTGATACAGCACACGACACTGAGATCAGCAAGCCTGCAACGGTGCAATGGGACAGTGGCGGTACAGTGCATCATGGGAGATGTGCCACTGGACACAGTGCCACATATGTGGGACAGATGCGCCATGTACAATGCCCCCCGATTCATTCATATGCACCAACCAGTACACGCATGTGCTGGAGATGCGCTGTATGATCAATGACACATCCCAGAGATGCTCCATGCAAAGTGAGGTAAGTTGGAAGCAATTATGCAATTCAGAGAGAATGCACCCTAAACTGCCTCATCAACCATGCATGGGCAACTCAGCCGATTAGCATCTCATTAACAGGGGGCTCAGGCCTCATTTGCATGTCCTGAGCCATAAATGCTCCCAATTCAGCAGGCTGAGTCCAGGACACTGAGAGGAGTCAGTGCCTAGTGGGTGAGTATACAGCCATGTAAACAGAGCTACAGCACACACTGTTGTGCCTGCTTCTGAGCGTGCACAACAGGTAATACCCCTGTACACTGCATGTGGGACCAGTACATCCATTAAGTAACACCCAAGGCACACTGTGTTATACAACATCAGAGCAGTATACACAGTCCACAGGGCGACAATGGACAGGTTCCTGCCATGATCACAGCGGATGACCATGTCACCAGGACCCACACAACACAGCACATACATAACACTGCTGCCGAGCTATGTTGTGGATGGCAGTGTACTGAGGCAGTGCAATGTGGGACAGGGAGGGGGATGTGACATGTACGGAGGGCCATCCAATGCACACAGGGACACAGGGATGATACGTACATCTGGGTGTCTCTTGCAGTGTGAGGTGGACGCAGCACCGTGCAACAGATAGGTCCGATGCACAGAGCGCCACATGTGCAGGCACAATGGCAACACAGACAGCCCACACACTGCTGCTGCCTGAACCGTGCCTGCTGCCACATGTCAGTCCCCCCTTCCCTGCAGTCATCGCAGGGGAGGCATCCAGGATGGATGTGTCACCATGGTGGTGGCACACATGCTGGCGGGGTACTGGGACATGCCCATGGCAGACAGGACAGTGTGACATCTCCTGGGGTGGCTACACTGTACCCCCCCATCATGGACTGGGTGACAAGTGTGGCACATGTTCCATCCCACATGTACCGCATACCATAGTGCATGGCCATCTGTGCTCGGCTGCCCACCTGTGGCCCACAGCACAGACCACTGGCAACACAGACCATGTGAGGCCCCAGACAGTGGGTGATGGGTGAGGGACCATGTATACCCCAGATCGTCTTACACCTTGGTGCTTCTCCTACAGTAGTCGATGTGTCAGAAGAATCAGGTTCTGCCACCAGGCGGCAGCACTTCATGAAGGGGAGGGCACTCATTGGGGCATGCCACCTATGTCTGGATGTACTCACTGGCAGGGAGGCAGCCAGATGGCACATGCGGAGGGCTGGGAAGATGTGGCCCAGCAGGTGAATGCAGTGGCACCATACAACTGCATGGTTCAGGAGTGCCACAAGCATTGGAATGACAGCTGATGGAGGGCCAAGGAGAAGTTGGCCAGCATCCAGGCATCCCTTGGCAGACAGGGAGTACCCAGCTCAGCAGCACAGCTCAGCCCCAATGAGGTCTTCCTGGCCGCCAGTGTGTCAGGGATGGCCGTGCATGGTGTCCCAGGAGGTGGCTTCCAGATGGGGGGGCAGCCCATTGCAGCATGGTTAGTAGCTGTGCACCCTGACCAGGCCCTGCCATGGACAGACGTGTGGGTCTGGCATTGTGTTGTCAGCCATGCTGTGTGTGACTTTGCCACTGTGTCATGTGTGTCCTGTGCAGTAACCATGTTCTCCCTTCCCTTTCCACAGCACCATCACAACTTCAGGCACAGCCATGGCCATGGCTGACTGTGTAGCCTCATGGGTGATGATGGGGCCCACCCCATGGGGCCAATGACACTGATGTGGGTGTGTCCGCATCTGCAACATCCATGCTCCATGCACCACCAGTCACGGTCCCTGTGGCAGAGGGCTCTGTGGACCCCTCCACTAGTGATGGCGGTACCCCCGTCAGATACATTTCATGGTTGGGAGACCTGTCTGGGTTGTCTGATGCTGACCCGGAGGAGGCAGTGGACATAGCAGATGCCCTCATCATGCTCACCAGTGGCATGCAGGGTGAGGGCAGTGGCACCGTTGCATGTTCCACCATCACCAGCACCACTGCCATGGCCGACGGTGGTGCACATGATGCAGGGATGCCTTTGCATGTGACCCTGGGTGCCACTGACATTCCTGCTGTGCTGGACACTGGTGCAGTGGTGGCACAGCTGCCTGTGGCAGTGGGTGCCATGCCCCCTGCACCGATGCCAAGTGCAGTGCTGGCAACATCAGTGTCATCCAGGCAGGGCACCTTTGTGCATGCAACTGCTACAGTGGGCCTGGGGGACACCACACATGGGCAGCCAGTGTCAGTGCCCAGCCAGGCCCCACCCACCATGCAGCCTGACAAGGTGTGTCCACTGCCCATGGATGACCCTGGTGGGGCTGATCCATCCCCTGTATGTTGGCAATGACACCATGCTGCATCACCTGCTGATGACATGGGTGCCTACCTTGACCTGCTGTGGGCAACTGTGGAGAGTCAGGAGGCCCTCTGGGCAGAGTTCTAGAGCCACAGGGCTGTCTTGGTCCAGGAGCATGAGTCCACAGTGGTGTGGCATGCTCAGATGCTGGCTGAGACACGCATCATGCAGGTGGGCATGACCACAGCCATGGAGTGGATTGCGGCTGCTGAAGAGGCAGTGACAGCATCCACAGCATGCCATGGACATCGTGCATCCAGTTGGACACCCAGGAGCATGTCCCGAACACCCTGATGGTGGGGCCAGGTGAACCTGCTGCTGACCCCATTGCCACTAGCATCCACACCCACCATCCATGGCTCAGCTGGTGGGTATCAGATGGCCACCCCACTGAGCACCCATTCACAGCCTCAGTGCAGCACTCCTGTGGGGTCCCTGGGGTTGCCCCCTGTAGCCAGTGGTGGCACCCCCATCACCTGCGGCCATGGCAGAGGCCGCCCGTCATGTCGTGGCAGTTGTGGGGCTGCCCTGTGATGCTCATGCCCACAGGCCTGTGGTGGCAGGTGGCATGCCCATGCATACTGGCTGACCTGCAGGTGATGCCAGTGATGGTGTGTGGCGGTCACCAGACCGACGGTTGCCCTGGCACCACCCTGTGCTGCATGTGCAGGCTGTCCAGTGTGTTTGTGTGTACTGCTATTGCTATTGTGCCATGTGTCATGAGAATGATGAGTGCATTACAGTGCCTGCAGTGCTCTTGTGCCGGCCGCAGTGTGCACTGACCCATGACTGCTTGGGCATGGCCTGTGTGATTCTGGGGTGATGCATGCATGGTGTCTTTGTGTGTGTGTGTGTGTATGTCCCCCATCGTGTGAATGTGCCTGCATTTGCACCCCTGTGTGGCGTACAGTGCCTGCTGTTCCAATGACATGCTGTCCCTACACTGCAGTGCCCACACCTGCACATGTACATACCTGCATACTCATCTGCATGGCCTGAAGTGTTCCTCCACCACTCATGTGCAGTATGCCTGTGCCCTCGCTGCCAGCCTGGGATCCCTGCATCCCTGCCTGACTTCACCTCCATGGTTCTCAGGAGGTGCCCTGTCCACACCCTCCCAACCCCCTCCTCCTCCCATAACTGTTGCCCTCACTGGCCTTGACAGGTATCCCATGGTCATGGGCCATGTTGTGTAGCATACAACAAACCAGGAATATGCCACAGGCCTTCTCAGGGCTGTACTGTAGGGCACCATCTGACCAACACAGGCACTGGAAATGCATCTTCAGCATTCTGAAGACACGCTCGATGATGGCACGTGTCGCGATGTGTGTCTCATTGTAGTGTTCTTCCGCCACTGTTCTGGGTCATCAGATGGGGTGAGAAGCCAGGGGCCTCAATGGGTATGCGGCGTCACCTGGGGGGGAGATGTGTCTCCATTAGTACATTGTGTTACACTGTGGCTTGTGCCCTGTCCCTGTCCCGCACTCTGTGTTGTGTGCCTCTGTCCTACTCCCCCGCTCATGCAGCCGCATACCTGGTGGTCCTGCATCCCTACCTTGGCTGCACCTGCCTGCCTCCATCCATCATGTGGTGCACAGTGCTTGCATGCCACCCTGCATCTGTCTAGGCACCCTTTCACACCCCTGCTGTCCCAGTGCCCTTGTGCCTGTGACTGGCTGCCCATAGCTCACCCCATGTGTCCTGGATGTGGTGCCACCCTGCGCTGTTGGCGCACAGTCACATGTACCTAAAAAGGTGGCCACTTTGGATGTCCCCAGCCTTGAAGCTCATGCAGAGTGCCAACTGGTGCCATATGTATGCATCATGTGCACTTCCAGGGTGTGTGGCGCAGAGATTGGTGATGCACCCTGTGGCATCGCACACCACCTGGCAGTTCACTGAATGGTACCTCTTCTGATTCACATACGTGATAGCTTCCTCACCAGGTGGTGCGTGGATTGCCACATGGGTGCAGTCAATGGCCCCTATGACACCTGGCATGCGTGCCATCCTGTGGAACCCCTGCACTTAGCTTCTGTCCACTCTGCCTGCGTGCTGGGGAATTTGATGTATTCCAAAGCATGTGGTAGCAGTGCAGTGAGGAACTGTGTGAGGAGGTGGGACATTGAGGTCTGTGATATGCCAGTGGTGTCCCCAGTAGGCCTCTGAAAGGTTCCTGTGGTGAGCAGGCACATGACCGTTGTCAACTGGTCTCCACCGAGATGGTCATGACCTCATGCGGTGGGTGCCTGCATCTCATCATGGCACAGCTCACATAGCCACCTCAGCATGGCCCTGTTGAGGCAGTATCAACTGACTGTCTTTGCCTCTGTGAGCTGCTCAAGGACAGCCGGGCAGTACCGCGTCGTGTGGCCGCCTATGGTGCCTCCAGCACCCTGCCTCCTCCTCATTAGGGCACCAGCAATGGCAACTGCTGCTGGGTTCATCCCCTCTGTCACTGAAGCCTTCTGGTGTAGCTTGCTGCCTGGTGTTGTTGCTGGAAGAATGGCTGCTTTTGCCTCTCCCTCTGTCTGGTTCCACTTCCCCTCTGGCTGTGGCTGTGTGCTGCTGTGGTCTTTCCATTGATGGCCTGCTGGTGTGCTAGACGTAAGTCTCTTTCTTTTGTACTTATCTTTCTTTGGCGCATCTTGGCTTTGCTCTGACTTTGCCCCATTGATGTGCCCGGGTTGTGCTCTGTGGATCGGGTTGCGCATCAAGTAATGTCTCTTTTTCTCAATTATTTTGCTATAGAGGATAGAACTCAGTGTACGTCTACACCCCACCCCACCACCCTCCCGGTTTCTGATGGTTGTTACCACCAACTGTAAAGAATCATCAGCAATGACTTCAGCATTGCTTTGTAACATGTCAGCTATGTGATCTAAGAAGATACCAGCATTTAACTCTTCAGGGCATGTTCTCCTTGAGAACAAGGGGTGATTTAAAGAGCCAGCACTCAAATGCAATTGTAGAAAGTCATGTACCCCTAACTGAGGGATAATGTGGTCTACATGTTCTTGAATTGCTGATTGCACAGCTTGAATGACCTGGCTGAATGAGGCTAGTCTATCAAGATTTACAAACCTAAGTGCTGAATTCTTTTAAAAAAAACTGGAGAGGCTGCTGGTTTACTAATTCAGCATCTGGCTGATTTTCAACAAGCTGCTGTGATGCCCTACAGTGTAATATGATTTTGGCATGCCTTATTTTCTTTCTCAGATGTTCTAGGGTTCTTTCATTTTATACCATGTAATTCTTTTCACTCTCAACTATTTTTTCATTCTTTTAGTGCTGACCTACTTTTATTCAGCCTGTGAGATTTTCTGTCTTGTCACTGTTTCTGAGACAGTTTCAGTTCCAGCGCTTTGATTGTTTGATACATTTCTACTACCTGCAGAGCATGTTTCAGCTCTGAGTTAAATTCCTAGGTACATATATCAAAGAAAATACATGTTTTATCACAGTACCATTTAAAGGTCATTTTAAACAATGACGTGTCCTGTAACCTGCCATGATCCCAAGTCCTTAAACAAGGCACCAGCTATTAATGGAAAAATGTCAGCAATGACTTCAGTGCAACAATGTCCCTTTTCTCGATCCTGGGGTGAGGCACAGCTCTGTCTGCAACCCCTGAGCTGGTGGAAGGTTGTACCCTCTGGTTAAAATTTAAAAAATGTCATTAATTGCATTTAAACTTTCAGTGCTGGTAGAGGCAATTTCAGTAGGCCTCTGTTTGTTTTCACAAACTTCTGACTGTCTCTTTTTATGTTGTCTTTTCCCTGAAGCACACATTTGAACTATTGACAAAAAAAAAGCAGAGTATCAACCTATCACTTAAGCATTTTAAACATTACAGGAGTATCTATAGAGTAATTGTAAGGTCTAAAGTGTCTCTAGGTCCATCATGTCTGCCCCCAAAGAAGAACTACCAATCAAAGGCTGGCTAGCTTTCAATTACATCGTTATGAAGACATCTTCCAAAGATCATTTACACACACTTACACTAAAAAACAAGATTATATAAATGTATGTCAAATATTTTCAAATATTTTCTCAAACTACAAAGCAGTTAAGCCATAACCACAACACAAGCTAATCCCATTTTACTCAAACATATGTAGTAAGACAGATGTCCCCTAATAAATATATAGCATTGTATTTTATCTGACACACACACACACACACACACACACACACACACACACACGCATCAGTCAGACAGAGGCTACTTATGTAAAACAATGTAAATGTGTGCTATTTTCTCAAACTAGCACTAAGGAGCATTTAAGGCAATATAAATACATTTGTTTATTATCTGCAACATTTACATTAACCCAATAGAACCAACCCCCAACCACAGTGTACAAAGATTACCCTACCATTTTACAAAACAGATTTAGTAAGACAGATAACCCTAATAGATATATAACATTGTATTTATCTGACACACACGTACACACACGTACACACACACACACACACCAGTCAGACAGAGGCTACTTATGTAAAACAATGTACATACATGCTATTTTCTCAAACCTGCAGTACTAAGCATTTAAGCCAATATAAATACATTTGTTTATTGTCAGCAAACATTTAAATTAACAGCAACACAAGCTAATCCCATTTTACTCAAACATATGTAGTAAGACAGATGGCCCCTAATAGATATATAACATTGTATTTATCTGTCAAATCCCCTACCAATCAGACAACAACAAAAAAAAAAAAAAGCAGACTGGCTTTCAGTTGTAATAACAAAGCATACAAGTAGGTACATTTTAAACATTTCAGAACGAATACATACCTTGTGGTTCTGGTATTGATACAACAGCAGCTTCCATTATCTCACTATCAAATAGATCTTCTGAATCAGACCAGCTGTTCATGATCATCAAGTTTTCAAAACTATGAATTTCTGGTCTTTGGGACCCTAACAATATACAAGACTTAGCCAGATGAAGTCTTGCTATGTGACCATCACAGGTTTCTAGAAGACAGTCCTCCATTGGTAAATGTAGTTATGTCATCTCTTATGTCTAGCACCATGAATCAGCATGTTTAGTTGGGGTTTATTAACATCAACTATCATCTATATGACCATCAAAAGGCTGGCAAAAGGTTTCTAGAAGACAGTCTCTATTGATAATATAGTTATGTCATGTCTTGTGATACATAGAATGACTAGTATGTGATTTTTATACTGTAATGTTGGACAGGGCATGTTTAATAGGAACTTTTAATAGGAATTTTCTTAAGTTTCTAAGAGTATAAAAGTCTCCATGAAGCAGTCTGCTGGTTTTTCAGTTTTACATAGGTAATGCAGAGCACTTTTGTTGCTTTCTGGAAGTTAAAGCACTCTTAAATACTTTCACCAGTACATTAATATATATTTAATAGAAATATATGCTTTTGATAAGCAGTAATCTTTGTAAACTGTCTTTTTCAAAGGAAATAGAACAATATGTTTAGTTTCTGACATCAAAATACCAGATTTCTGATGTACTCATTTAAAAGAAAATGTATGTAGAGAGTATGACTGTTTTTTAACAGACTTTAGGATTTGAAGCAGTCTGCTTAGACTACAAACCCTTGAAACATCAGCTTCAACACTGGACAAACACACACACACACACACACACACACTCTCTGCTTTTAAAGTTAGAACTCATTTTCTTTTTCACATTAAACAAGAAATCACTGTTTTTTTCATAAATATTTAAAATGCATTCTTTTAACAGAAATTGTTTGATTAGCAAATAATAAAATGTTCTTACAGGAAATGCAGAGAGAAATATAGAAACATAGAATTTGATGGCAGATAAGGTCCACCTAGTCTGCCCATTTCCCTACCTAATGGATAAGCTGCAGATCCTAGTTAACCAACAGCCTACTTCCTCCTACCCCCCCACTAGAATTGCCTTATGTCTGTCCTATGCATTCTTGAATTCCCCACTGTTTTTGACTCTATGACCTCCTCAGGAAGGCTGTTCCATGCATCTACAACCCTATCTGTGAAGAAATACTTCCTCACATTACCTCTGAGCCGTGCCCCCTCTATCTTCAAATTGTGCTCCCTTGTTCTTGCACACCTCTTTTTTTGAAAGATGCTACCCTTTTGGACTTTGTTGATTCCCTTGAGGTATTTGAAAGTTTCTATCATGTCCCTCCTCTCCCTCCTTTCCTCGAGGCTATACATCTTAAGCTCCTTTATTCTTTCTTCATATGTCTTCTGGTGCAGACCCTGCACCATTTTGGTTGCTCTCCTCTAGACAGCCTCTACCCTGTCTATGTCTTTGTGGAGATGGGGTCTCCAGAACTGTACACAGTACTCTAGATGGGGTCTTACCAACTGTCTGTACAGAGGGTCAACAACTTTCTGTTTTCTGCTGGTGATGCCTCTCCCTATGCATCCCAGTATCCCCCCAGCCCTCCTTACTGCCTTCTCACATTGCTGGCCCACCTTTAGGTCATCTGATATGACTACCCCAGGTCCCTTTCCATTTTTGTTATTGTCTGTATCTCACCTCCCATTGTTTACTCTTGCCCTGGGTTTTTGTTTCCCAGGTGCATTACTTTGCACTTCTTTGCATTGAATCTAAGCTGCCATACATTTGACCATTCCTCCAACTTTGCCAAGTCCCTTTTCATCCTTTCCACCCCACCTTGCATATCAACCCTGTTGCAGATCTTTGTGTCATCTGCAAAGAGACATACCTTCCCCTCCAGTCGCTCCTCAATATCACTTATAAAGACATTAAAAAGGACCAGCCCCAGTACTGTACCCTGCAGTACCCCACTAGTAACCCTCCTTTCTTCACTGTGGACTCCATTTACTATTACCCGCTGTGTCCTGTTGTCCAGCCAGTGTTTTACCCAGGCTATCACCCTAGGACCCACTCCCAGGCTGGCTAATTTGTTTATTTAATCTTTTGTGTGGGACTGTGTCAAATGCCTTGTTAAAGTCTAGGTAAGCCATGTCCACAGCCCTTCCCTGGTCTACTACTCTGGTCACCCAGTCAAAGAAATCAATTAGATTTGTTTGACATGACCTTCCTGCTGTGAATCCATGCTGTCTTGGGCACTGTGCCCCACTGGCCTCTAGGTGCTCAACAATTCTTTCCTTCAGAAGTGATTCCATCACTTTCCCTACCACTGAGGTCAAACTGACAGATCTGTAGCTTCCTGCCTCTGTCTTGGTCTCACTTTTGTGAAGGGGAATCACATCTGCCCTTCTCCAGTCCTCAGGTACCACACGATCCTCCCAAGATTTATTAAAAAGGGTAGTCAGTGGTGTTACTAGTTCTTGCCTTAGTTCTTTTAGAATTCTGGGGTGAATCCCATCAGCCCCATTGCTTTATCCACCTTCAGTTTTAAGAGTTCTTTCAGAACCCTTTGTTCTGTGAAATGACTAATATCAACCCCCTATCCACAGTGCTTCTATTGACTGGATTAGGTCTCTCCCCATGCTTTCCATTGTGAATACTGAGCAGAAATATTCATTCAGTATCCCTGCTTTTTCACTGTCGCTCTCTGCCCAACCACCTTCCTCTTTATTCAGCCTCAGTATTCCAGCCTTCATCTTTCTTTGCTCTCTAATGTACCTATAAAAGGTTTTATCCCCCTTCATAACTGAGTTGGCTTTCTTTTCCTCAGTTTGGGCCTTTGCTATTCTGACTGCCTTCCTCACTTCCTTCTGCTTTAACTGGTACAGTTCTCTGTCTTGCTCCTTCTGTGTTTCCTTATACTTCCTGAATGCTATCTTTTTCTCCCTTACCTTCCCCACCACGTCTTTTGAGAACCATAGTATTTTTTTCTTTCATTTTGATTTGTGTATTTGCTTCACACAAAGGCTTGTTGCCTCTGTGAAGGCAGTTTTGATGTTTCCACATTGTTGCTCCACCCCATCTTCTTGCCTGTTTGCTAGTGCTTTTCTGAGACTCTCTCCCATGTTGACAAAATCAGCCCTCCTGAAGTCCAGTACCTTCACTTTTGTGTGGCTTGACTCTACAGCTAAATTTATCATGAACCACACTGTTAGGTTGTCGCTTGTTCCCAAATGGCTACCTACTTCATGATCAGAGATCCTCTCTCCTTCCCCATTTGAGAGTACCAGGTCTAAGATTGCTCCCTCCTGAGTGGTTTCCAAAACTAGCTGTCTGAGGCATGCCCCCTGTAGGGCATCGAGAATGGCCCTGCTCTTGGTTGTGGCTGCAGCAAAGGTGCTCCAGTTAACATCTGGCATACTCAGGTCCCCCGCCAGCAATACCTCACCTTTCTCTGCTATCCCAAGGATGCCTTCTATCATTTTCTTGTCCATTTCCTCCCCCTGAAATGGGTGTCTGTATACAACCCCTGTGCAGATTGTGGAGCCATTGCCAGTCTCAAGGGAGACCCACAGTTTCTCCTCTCCTCCCTGTTTAACCTTTAGTTCTGTTGCTTTAATCCTTCCCTTACATAGAGAGCTCCTCCTCCTCTTCTTCCCTCCCTGTCCCTCCTGTAGATTGTGTACCCTGGTATGTTGACATCCCAGTCATGGTTCTCTGTGTACCATGTTTCTGTGACTGCCATGATATCCAGGCATCCCTCTTACATCAAGGCCACCATTTCGGGGAGCTTTTTAGCTAGACTACGGGCATTGGTACTCATTACCCTCCATTTTTTTCTGGCTTTATTTCTTTTTGCCCCATCCCTGTCCTTACTGCCTTTGTCTTTTTCTCCATTTACACCTGCCCTTATCTCTATCGACTGCTCTATCTTGGTGTTTACCTCACTAACTAACCTGACTTTTAGGGGGAGGCTAGGATTTCCCTTCTTCTTTTCAGTGCCTCCCCCCTTGGCTAGTTTAAATGCTTGCCAATGAAGCATATAAACCTATTACCTAGGATCCTGGTTCCCCTCCAGGATGGATGCAGACCATCGCACTTGTATAGGCCTGCATCCCTCCATGTGGAGCCCCAGTCCCCAATGAAGCTAAATCCCTGAGCTCTGCACCAGTTTTTCAGCCAGTCATTGAATCCCAGGGTGTGGAGTACCCTAGCCTCATCCATGCCATAGACAGGTAGCACTTCTGAGAAAGTTACCATGTGTGCTACTTATCTAAGGCCCCTCTCCAATGCCACAAACTCCTGTTGCACTGCTCTGATCCCATTCTCAGCCAGGTCATTTGTCCCTAGGTGGATAATGACATCCAGCTTATTCCCCCTTGCAGCTTCTCCCATGATCCTGAGGATTTGTTTCCTGTCACTCCAAGCCATGGCACTGGGCAGGCATCTTACCTCCATTTCCCTTCCCTCCCCCAGTTCTATCCCCTAACAACTGAGTCCCCCAGCAGGAGTTGTTTCCTTCCCCTGTGGGGTCCTGTGCCACCCTCCTGTGGGTCTCCATCGTGGAGGTTCCCAGCATCCTCCTTGGTCTCCACTGCAGGTGCCTCCATAGAGGAACCATGCTACACAAGAGTGGTGAATGAACTGTGGAGAAGCACAACTGGAGGGATGCACCTCTGTTCCACCACCTTCACCCTCCCCTAGCCCACCATGGTCCAACCACTCCTCTTTCTTGGCAACCTCTGAGGTAGTGGCAGTGGCCTGGGTGATCCCTGGGTGAGGAAGCAGGTTTTCTGAATCATTGCCAGATCAGCATGGAGATGCGCAACCTCCTCCCTCAGACCAGAGAGGTGCCTGCAAATAGGGCAACAACACAGTTTCCAGAATGTCTCCCAGAAGACTGCTGCTCCACAGCCAGTACATTGCACCACTCCCCACATGTTTGTGTCCCTTCCTGTTACAGATATTTTCTTTTGTTTTTTTGTTCTTGTTTTAGTGTGTGCAAGCTTGTGGTGTCTCTACCCCATTCAGTGTGCTGTACCTTTGAGATATGAACAGGTGTATGTTGTTAGCAGTTTGGGAAGTGATGTCAGAACCTCTGCTATAAAAGAAAGTTATGCACTTGGGATGGGTGGGTGTGGGGAAGGGTGGAGGAGTAAACCTATCCCATCCAGAAACAATCAACTACAACTCTGACCCTCCACCCTGGGAGTGCCTTCCTTCCTTTCAGACACCTATTTCACAGAGGTTAATACCAGGTCAAGCCACAAATGACTGCAAATAGCTCCCAGCTGCAGTTCCTCCTAGCAAATTAATTAAAGTTAAAATTAAGACAAGTCAACCCCAAAACAGAATCAATACTAGTTACTTACAGGTACAAAAGTAATAATTCAGTTCAGTGTAGTGTAGAAAACAACCTCCTTGGTTTAAGGAATCTCTGGATGCTTCTCTCTCTCTCTCTGTGTCTCAGCAGACAGAGACCACAAACAACTCCTGTTTTAAGTCTGCAATTCAACTAGGCCCCTTTCAGCTCCTTCTCTTACAAACACCTATTTCACAGAGGTTAAGTACCAGGATAAAACCCCCTTGAAAAACGGAACGTAGAGAGTATGTATGTATGTTTTTAAATCAGACTTTAGCATTTGAAGCAGTCTACTTAGACTACAAACCCTTGAAACATCAGCTTCAACACTGGACATGCACACACACAGTCTCTGCTTTTAAAGTTAGAACTCATTTTCTTTTTCACATTAAAAAAAAAATCACTGTTTTTTCATAAATACTTAAAAATGCATTGTGTTAAAAGAGACACCCTGGAGTCATATCACAGATTGACAGGGGAGGTTGAGGGATTTATTTATTTATTTATTAAGCATCAGTTTACAACCTTTGAGCTAGAGGTACCTCGTCACAGAGAGGACAATACAGTGAAAACAACTTGGTACAGAGAAACAGAGTACAGTTTTTTTGAGGATACAGGCGGACAAATGAGATCCACAATTTACAATGTACAGGATTGGTGAAGTTAACACTGTTCAGGGAAATAACATCAGAAAAACATAGGATATCAATACAGTGTGTTTTAGCAGAGTGAACAGGGAGGTAACATGAACCAAGGGTAGAAGGTAAGGATTTGAGCAGCCAACAGGGGCTTTGTCAGAGAGTGAGCAAGATAGCTTAGAAACAGCAACAGCTGCGAGTAGTGAGAAGGTGGTTCTGGAGGGTAGTTTTAAAGCAAGAGATTTTGGGGGTGTCTGAGATACTGGCAGGAAGGGAATTGTACCAAGAAGGGGCACGGTAGAGGAAGGCCCATTGTCCATGAGAGGTCCTTGCCCAAGGTACATTCAACTTGGTTTTACAGGAGGACTGTGTTGAAGCTAGTGAGTTTACATGGTGGATAATGGCAGTCAAATCAGGAGGAGAGAGCCCAAGAGAGTTTTTTTGTAAGGATGCAGGTTTGATACCTCAGGCGTTCGTCAAGATTAAGCAGATTTGCCTGGGAATAAAAGATGGCAGGTATGTGTAAGTCTGGGAGCACCTAAGATTAGTTGACAGGCCTTTTTTAAGGTGAGGCAGATTTTGTTTAGTGAGTCTGATCAGCAGCCCGGTACACTGGTAAGCAATAGTCAACAAGTGACAGAATGGAGGACATAACTGCGAGTTGGAGGGCATCGGGGAGACAGTGTTTGTGTGAATGATTCCCAACCTTTGTGGTGGTGGAGGCTAAGGCAGAGATATGGGAATGGAACGTGAGGGCAGGGTCAAAGGTTATCCCAAGGTATTTGTATGTGTTAACTTGTTCGAGTGGGAACATAGAGCTGGCGGAGACTTGAGTTGGAAATTACTATCTTTGTTTTGGGGTGAGAAGATCATAGATTTGGTCTTTTAAGATTGATAACCAGTCTATGTTCTTTAAACCAGGCTTCCATGTCTTTATAGGATAATTGCAGGGAATCTTGGAGGGTGGTGAGGTTCTGGTCAGAAGCGAAAGTAACAGCATCATCAGCATAAAGGAGGAGTTTACCAGTACAGGCACCTGGCAGGGTGTTGAGATAAAGGGAAAAGAGCAGGGGCCCAAGAATAGAGCCCTGGGGAACCCCAGATCGGATAGGGCAGAGGTCAGAGAGGGTGCCATTGATTTTTACACACTAGGACTGGGCAGACAGATAGCTGGAGCACCATGAGACAGGTCCTGTGGCAAAGCCAGCATGGCTGAGTGCATCCAGCAGGAGAGGATGGGATACAGTGTCAAAGGCTTTTTACAGATCAATGAACACTACACCAGCAAGACAGCCTGAGTCCAGGGAGGAATGGAGGAAGTTAGAAACTCAATGAGGCGGTATTGGTGCTGTGCCCAACACAGAGCTGTGTTGTTCAGGGTAGAGGATACTGTATTTGGTAAGAAACTCAGATATTTGGGAGGATACTACTTTCTCTAAGGCTTTTGAAGTGGTGAGAGGATTGAGATGGGACGATAATTACGGAAGCTCTATCTCCACCCTTATGTATGGAGTGACTGTGGCAATTTTCAGGCAGATGGAAATTGCCCTAGACAGAGTGATTTGTTGAAGAGGCTAGTGATTGGGGCGATGACCTGGTCCAATGCCAGACTGAGGAGTCTGGAGTCCAAGGAGTCACTGCCAGTGGTGTTGTTTCTTAGGGCCTTGGTCAGATATGGTCTGACTTCATTGACAGTAACCCAGTGGAAGTGGAAAGATGCGTGTGAGGGAGCAGGGTCAGGAGAGGGGGTGGGTCAAAAAAGGTTGCTAGGAGTACAGGCTAAGGTCAGTAAAGGATTTATTGAGATGGTTAGCAATGAGTGTAGGATCAGTAGAGATAATACCTCAATATTGATTTGGGAAGGTGGAGGGCGTGCACCACCATTTAGTTGTTTGATGTTATCCCAGAAGGTTCTAGCATTCACCCAGGATGAGGTAGTGAAACCCATAATGATCGGCCTTTGCTTTGCGTATGGCCCAGGTACATTTATTTTGGGCAGCAGTATGCCTGTCTGTCAGCAGGGTGGCCAGTTTCTGTGGCTAGGTGCTACAGGTTATCCCTGTGTCTAAGGGTTGGAGTAGGAAGGGTGACTCAGGGGGTATGCCATCCCCTTGGAGCGAAGTTTGGTTAGGTAGCGAAGATATCACAAGCTTTGTTTAACATTAAAGGTGAAGAAGGCCAGGGCTGAATCAAGGTTCTGGGTGGTCTCAATGGGAGATCAGTCAACTTGGGCTAAGTTGCTTCAGGCCTCTCAGCCCACCTAGTGCATAACCACCGCCCGTGGGGTGGCCTGTGCAGTGGGTTTGGTTAGGGATGTAATCCAATGGAAAGAATAGGGAGTGGTCACTGATTCCTCGGGGAGGACTTGTAGATTGCAAACTTGGTTAGGTCGGTTGGTGAGGACTACATCCAGAAGCGTGCTCGACCCCATTGTGGGGGTCACTCTTGTTGGTTGGGTAACAAGTTGCGTTAGGTCAATAGCAGTAAAGGAGTCACAGGTGGAGGAGGATGCAGGGCTAAACTTCAGATCACCCATGAGAATATGCTCAGGGGAATGTGGTAGAGTGGTGAGATACTCTATTAGAGGGACCAGGGCATGAGTTTGATTTTTTGGGGGAATATAGGTGGAGGTTAGAAGAGGGGCTTTAGAGGGTTGGGGGTAAGTTTTAGGTGAGGCCTGTGCCTGAGGTTGAGACAGGGGCTGGGAGGCTACTCCAGGAAGGAGTCTTTGATATAAATAGCACAGCCTCCACCTCGTCTCCCTACAGGTCTTCTTGAAGAGGAAGTAGCCAGGGGAGTGAGACAAGGGAATCAGGGGTAGAGTCAGATAGCCAGGTTTTGACTAGGAGATGATGTCAGGTTTGTGGACAGTGACCCAACATTGGGTGAGTCAAATTCTTCAGGAGACTTCAGATATTCATAGAAGCAATAAGAAGCCCAGGGGATCTAGTCAAGGAGTTATTGTGGGTTGGGCCAGGGTTGGGATGAATGTTCCATGACAAGAGTAGGAGGAGAAGTACAGCCCTGAACAGGGGGGTGTGGAAGGCATTTTTGCGTCAAGCAAGATAGTAGGAGTGGGAGAGCTTAGAGACACAAGGGGTGGGCAAAGAGGTACAGGATGGGCAGGCTAGTACAATCAGTTGCTCATAGGTGCAAAGGGGGGAAGCTAGGTGGGGACTGGGGGGAGGGTATGATAGGTTGGGGTGCAAGGAGATAGTAGAGAAGGAGGGAGGTGACTCCAGGGCCCCAGAGTAGGAGACCTGTGGTGCCATGGGGACACCTGGGTTAGATGGAGGCCACGTGAGAAGGAGGAGGGAGAGGCATGAAAAGAGAAGGTGGGCAGTCATCTTAGGATGGGTCTGCAGATAGCAGGAATGAGATGGGTAGAAGAGGGTGAAAGGTCTACCCATAAGTGTAGTTGCCACTTTGGTACAGTGGTAGAGCCCCTGCCTCAAGTGCATAGGATACCAGGTTCAAGGCTTGCCTAGAGTGATAGAAAAGGTCCCAGTACGGTGGGTGCAGGATTCAAAGCCTGCAGCAGCACCAGAAAATATTTAGCAGACTATGGGGTTAGAGGCTTTTAGAGTTTTAAACCTATCACAAACAATAGTCTGATATGATAGCTGGTGGTGGAGCTGCTGAGTGAAATAGCAAGGGTGCAGGGTTTAATGCCTGTGGTGGCACCACAAGAGAAATGGTGAAATATTTTGGCAGACTAGGGGGGTCAGAGACTATGAAAGTCTTAGAAAGTAAGGCTAAGATAGCTAGATACAGTGGTTAAGTGGTAGAGCTGCCGACTCTGATAGCAAGGGTACTGGGTTTGAGAACAGCAGCAGGACAGAGGATAAGTATTCTTGTTTCTAAGAAGGAAGAGTTAAAACCTTGAAATTAGGGGTAGATATTGGCCTGGTTCAATGGCTTAGCGGTTGGGCTGCAGACTTTGGAGTAAGGGGTACAAGGTTTGAGGCTTGCAAGGGGCCTAGTCGTAGGCTGAAGGGAAGGAGTGAAGAAAGAAGACAACAGAAAGGATTAGGAGTGAACTGCAGAGACCTCTAGTGGACAGGGATTGCCATAGTTGCTAGGAAGGGTGGAGAGTGGAGAGTGCAGCAACCCTTAGTGTGCCGAGTGTATAAGCTGCAAATAGGAAAGTGGACACTTAGTAAAATGATGGGTTGGTCATGTGATGTGACATGTGACCTGCCAGCAGCAATAAATGAAGTGCCACCCCTGGGTGCCAGGTGGGTGATGTGGTGCAATGTAGGTGGTGGTGGGGCATGGAAAGAGGAGGGGAGAGACTCAGGATTGAGGTAGGTGGTGGGACAAGATGGGAGAGTTTGTGCCAAGATATTGTGGCAGGGGGTCGATGGAGGATGGATTCAGGTTTGAGCTAGGATGGGGTGGCTGCAGTTTGGGGGAATGGATGACGGACTTGGGTTTGAGCTTGGATGGTGTTGTGGAGGTTCAAGGGGACTGGGTATGGAGGAGGAAGGACGTAGGGATGTCGAATGGGAATGATGTGTCATTTTTGGGTTCTAGAATATGTAATTTCCTGCATTTCATACATCACGTCCTGTGTTTGATGTGGGACACCCTGCGTTTAGGGTGGGACATCTTGCGCAGAGGAAGCGACTTCCTGTGCCATATGGGGACTTTTCCGATTGGTCCATTTTAGGCCACGCCCACCTGTCAAAAGATGTGGTGCACGTTGATTGGCTGAAACTTAACATTTGATGAGATATATGAACTCTATAATACTACAGATCAATGTTTTACCCTAGTACATCTAATATATAAATATAAGTTTGTAAAAACAAAACTTATATTGTGTATTCATTGACTTAAAAGCTGCATTTGACAGCATAAACAGATACAAATTATGGAACACACTAAAGACTTGGGTATGGAAGAAAGCATATTAGAAATAGTCAAAACTTTGTACCAAGATAACACTACTCAGGTCAGATGCCATTCAAAAAGTAATAAGAGTGAGCTGTGTGTAAAAAAAACAAAGGTGTTAAACAGGGATGCACCTTTCACCCGCATTATCCAATTTATATCTGAGTCAAATATTGATAAATATATAGTGACCTAAACTACCATATGCCAAGGATAGGCAACAAAGCTTGCCCCTATTGGCATATGTGGATGATATAGTCCTAATTTCTACTAGTTACTTAGGGTTAAACGAATGATGGGGTGTTTTTAGAAGAAAGCATGAATGTAGAGCTGCACATAAGCTATAACAAGCTCCAAACTTTCCAAAGTTTCTCATAAATACGTAGTCCTTTCTTTTCATAAAATGTACCTAATATTAAGGAGTTGAGATAACAATGTGAGGAGAATATCATCGTAATGGTTTGTGTGGCAAGAAAAATTACAACTATAACATCAATGGAATCAATTAGAAATAGTGAATAGTTTTTGCTACTTGGGAATTAATATTTATTATTAATTATTTATTATTAATATTATTATTATTATTATTAATATTTATTATTAATTATTAATTATTTATTATTATATTATTGATTTAAAATGGAGGAAACACGCAAATGAAATAGAATTAAGAATAATAAGGTTTCTACCGCAATGAGTCATTTCCAACATAAGTTTGGTGGACATTCACTGGTGGGATATATGAAGGTAATAAATGCAAAAATCAATAGTCAACTGCTCTATGGAGCTGAAATATGGGGAGAACAAGACAAAATAAATTTAGATACCAGCTTGAGTATATGTTATAAAAAACATTTTGGACTATCAAATGGAACATCCTCAGCAATGGTCAGGGCAAATGCAAATTCAGTAAAGAATGGCCAACTACTAGATTAAAGCATATACCATGAAAGAATATAGATTACCAAGATTATGTATTGAGGAAACAATTCATTACTTAAAACAGAATATAGTATTCCCTAGTATAAGGATAGTGGAAATGATTAAAAAAAGAACAACTTACTCCGTTGCTTAACAAATGTTTTCAGGCTGCCATTAAAGATGGTAACAGATGAGATAAAAACAAGGATAAAGATGTCTCTAAACAAAATGACATGCAATATTGCAAACAATATAAAAAAACATAGATGTATGTTGAAAAATAAAATAAACCATGAACTAGAAAAATACTTGATCCTTATCAAGGACCCAAGCAGAAGAAAATTACTTTCAAGATTGAGATATGAGGTTTATGAAAGCAACTGGCTGAAGGCCCTTTACAATAAGGAAATAAGAGCACTGAATACTGCAAATGCAAATTAGGAAAAGATGATTTAACACACCTCCTATTATTATGTACACTTTATGAAAAAGAAAGGAATAAATATTTAGGGGAAACTTTGGAAAATCTGGGATTGGAACCCAAAGATATTGCAACCCACCTACTTAAATCTAAGACCAGATCAACCTTGGAATATGTGACTTCCCTCCTCTGCCTCATTGACAAAAAGACGACACATGTACAGTAAATACAATGTAGTTCATACGAGATGGGAAACAGACAATAAGTGAGCAATCTGGAATTGTTCAGCCCACAGCCTGGATAAACTGAACAACCCAGGGTTTATTGTAATTTCAGAAAAGAAAAGAAAACAATAAAGGGCATTGAATATAAAGTTATTATGGCAACAATAATTACTGTGCAATAATATGGTTATCATGTAACAATATGAAAAAACAATTTTAGACAGATATATAAAGTACAGTAGTATTCTAATATATTTTACTTAATATTTTTAAAGAACATTTGTGTATTGTGGAAAAATTTGTATTGTCTTTGCATTGTGAAATGATAAATTTGTAATGACATCAAGAATGTTGAACAATAAACTTATTCTGAATCTGACAAAGGGGGATGTGCTGAGAAAAAGATGAGGTATATACACATATGCTGGAAGGCAGTCTGACTAAATGTCAGGAGCCTAGGAAACAAAAGTAGTGAGCTCCAGGTGATGGTGACAGATGCAGGATTAGATCTCATAGCCATCACAGAAACATGGGCCACTGGCTCAAAAAGAAAATTAGTGAAGAACACTTAGAGTCCCTTATGGATCAGCTTGCTACCTTATGAGCAATGAATGCACAGAACAAAAAGAAAACAGTGTAACAAATAACTACCATAGAAGCTGAAATTCAGGAAATACTTCAGGCTAAATTGAGCTGTCTTTGTTATCCTTTGCAATCGTATTATGAAGGCAGTGCCAGGGAAGCATGCCTTCTTGTGCACAGACTCTGGGCCAAGTGGAAAAATGCCTGTATCCTAAAGCTCTGTAACTCCACCTCAGGTAGTCTCGAGCATTGGGGGTGATAGAATATTGCAAATAATGTAGGGCTACTATAAACACCTCTACACAGAAGAAACCCATATTGCCTTAGATAATATTCAGACCTATCTTAATTAACTCCACCCCCTGCTCTTACCACAGAGCAACAACAAACTTTTCTGTGGCTGGTCATGAGAGAGGAGCTCCAATTAACCCTGCAACTAGGAAAAAACTCGGAAGTGCATGGAACACTGTAGGCTTCTGACAGAATTTTACAAAGCTTTTTCTGAGGAACTCCTCCAGCATTTACTCTATGCCTGTAGGGCAGCACAGGAAGATCAGACCCCCACCCCTTAGCTGGAACAGAGTTACAGTTTTGGATATTTTAAAGCCAGGGAAGGATCCAAGCCATCCTGCCTCATACTGCCCAATATCCATATTAAATATGGACTACAAGCTCTTCATGGTGCTATGGGCCCATAGGCTGGATCAACTGCTCCTGCAGTTGATGCACCCAGACCAGTCAGGGTTTATATGTTCCCACCAAACAACAGATAACATCCCTACAATGTTCCACCTTTTGGACTATATGAATCAACATTTTCTGTTGTTTACTCTTTTCAGCCTAGATGCTAAGAAGGCATTTGACAGGTTTTCCTGGAGCTTTCTGTAGGAGATCCTGGCAGGATTTCAATTCCCGCCTCAATTTATAGATTAACTACATATTGTCTATGCCTCCCCTAATGCATCAGTTTGAGTGAATGGATCCTGCACTTCCTCTTTTGTTCTGCAATGAGTGACAAGACAGGGGTGTCCTCTCTCCCTTTTGCTCTTCACTCTGTATATTGAACCCTTGGCCAAAGCCATCTGACAAAATGCAGAGTTCGAGGGGTACCCTGGGAGGCCAATAATTCAACATTTTGCTTTATGTGGATGATATTCTCCTCACATTGTTATCCCCAGACTCCTCAATCCCTATAGTCTAGGAGGAAACAATGCATTATGGAGCACTTTCCATCTTTAAACGGAATCTCCAGAAAACAGAGATCCTTCAATTTCATTGTAATCCCACCCAGAGATAAAACATCAATTTCTGTTCAAATGGAATAGGATGATACTTAAATATCTTGAAATACACATACTAAAACAATTACACACGTAGAATTGCTAAATTATGAACCAATGACACAGCAGCTGATGCAGGATTTGACCTCTTGGCAGTTGCTGTCACTAGGTTTTTTCTTCTACGACAAAAGTTATTCGATGTCATCCTCTCTTGAATATTACATTTCTTGCAGATTCTGTCTATAATGTCCTTCAAATTATATTTTAGAGACTGGGACAGGATGATATTGCATTTCATATAGGGAGCAAAAACTCAGGATTCACTACCATAACTTACAGCTCCCAAGAGATAAGGGGGTATAAACCTCCCTAACTTAAGCACATATGCACTTGCTTCCCAGCTAAGAATAATTAAATGCTTGTTTTCTCCAACATGCCATTTCCATTGGAAGCATACCGAGCTCCATATTAATGACCTATTTGATATGTCAAAATATATTTTTCTCACCCTCTAACTAGCTTCCATTAAAGGGACTTCTCAACATATACAGCTATAACCTTGAGACAATGGCAGCATTTCAATCAAACCACAATACATGCGCAGCTTATGTGGTACTGCAGGCTAGTCTCTGGAGACAAGGAATTTGCTCCATTATGAATGGACATAGCCTTTCAGAGCTGGAGGCAACTGGGGCTACAATATCAGTATCAGTTCATTGATGAACAGGGAGTATTCCCATTACAGAACCTCCAGGACCTATATGGGTTAATGGAGTGAGAACACTTTTACTACCAACAACTCAGTGCTCACTTGGTACAGTACATATGCACAAGGGCACCCCCAAACTCCCTGAACCCCCTCAACTATTTAGGATTTTCCTAAGCTTTCTAAAAGAAGAAACATGACAACATTTGACAGGCCACCTGTACAGGCTAGGCCTAGCTTATGGCCTCACACTTCTGAATACATGTTAAGTAAACAGAATGGTGAGCTACAAACTGCTCATATCTATGTGATCTGAACTTAATACACTTTACTAGCTCTGAAGGTTACCTCACCACTACTTGGCATGAATTCACCTGGAAATGACACTCTCATTTCTTCTGAACCCCATAGGTACAAGCCACACATATAGGGCAGAAATATGGCTACTGCTGGCAAAAGTGCAGGCAAGTACAGTAGATGCAGTTCACTCACATATTTTCTAGATCTACTGATCCTTCCAGACTTTTGGCAGGAACTAGAAAGACATTTTGACATGCTGTCTATAGACACTGTACTAATCTATCCCTCTGTTGTATTACTTTCCATACCTCTGCAGGGAAATAGGGTGGGTCCTACATCCCTGTCTCCAAGTTTACTATTAGCTGACAGAAAAGCTGTAACTCTGTTGTGGCTGCAGGAAAGGCTTTTAGTAAAAATAGCTAGTCCAGAATTAGACTGAGAGTGCTAATGGTCAAAATTAGTCAATGCAATACATTGAAAAAACAGTACTCACCCACCAGTGCAAAAAAAAAGAAAGATTAAGTGACTATTTTATTAACTTACACACATAAGATAGATAACACTCAACACAGTAGCAGCATAACACTCAATATTTTATGTGTATAGCACTTTATTAAAATGATTAAACTATGCTTTGCAGACATACATTTTTGTAGTGCAACTCATTAGAAAATGTACAATTAGGTGCAACTAATTAAGGAAAAGCTACTTAAAACAAAGCTAACCAGAATTCAAAAAGAAATCCCTATTTATGGACTAGATGTATAATAGAATGAAGTGCATTGTAGTCAACAATGAGGTAAGGAATACATGTACATTAATACAAAGGGACATAATACGCTATGCATATCCCCACATAAATATCAAGGTGCCATTCTGTTGTGAAGCACTCAAGATTCTTGCTTGGTCTTTCCAGACTTCTGGTGGGGCTCAAACTATGGCTTTCTTTTTTTCCATGTTCCATACATCAAGCCATAAAAGCACTGTTATAACCATAAATACAAAGAGTAAAAGGATAACATTAGTGACAACATATATACAAGATATCTACAAAAAAATTAGTTCAGTCACCTTAATATAACAGGGCCTCACTATCATAATGTACCAGTATGATCTACAAGTGACAGACACAGACACTTTAATCAAAGTTTGCTGTATTTAGACCAAGAAAGGTAATAAACTGAAGTTATCATTGAGTCCCTTCCCCTTTGTTGCAGTCAAAGAAAAACCCAGAAGGCTTTATGCTACTGTAGCAATTTGTTTTCCTGACCAACCCAGGCAAGCTTTTTCTATCCCCATGAACTTCAAGAAATGTTCAATAGGGGTTTCTTTAATATGAGCAGCTAGGGAATATTTCCATGTCAATACCACACCTGCCAAACCATGTAGAGCAATACAGCAACTTGAAAACAACAACAATCACAATGGCACATTGCAAAACAGTGCTGAACAACACTGGTGAAACCAGTTAGAAGTTACTTGTGGGGGGCTGTACCCCATGTGTTCCCCGAACCCTCTAACTAAAAATAACCTTTTCTGAGCTGCAAAAGTACAACACAAGAGCAATACCCTGACAGTGGTAAACTTGACATGTGCTATAAATACATCACCCAAATGATGAGCACTGTATTTGCCTCACTGTTTTCGAGTCACTATAATTGACTTCCTTATTTTGACAGGATACCCTAGGGGTTTATCCAAATCCACGTGGGCAGTGCTAGCAAGATGTTCACCTTCCTCTTCTTTAGAGCCCTTTTGTTTTTCTTACATAAAAACATTTACAATTACATTCAGCCAGGTATATCTCCCTTTCAGTATCACAACTAATAAAATCCTTAACTCCAAAGGTTATGGTAATGTTCAAACTAGAGGACTATTGGATTTTTTCATAACACGGCAAGACTTACAACTACTGCATGGATGACTGCCCACTGGAGGTGGTGGTAACCAATCTGGTCTCAAATCTGTGGGTTTACATACCAGCTGGAAACAGCTCACAACCCAGTCCTTTATGTTATTTCCTTTTTGATAAATCATCCTGGTTGGGGGGGGGGGGCTAGCAACCTTTTTTGAGGACTGTTCCACCTTCAGTATTTTCCAGTGTTTGTTAACAATTTCTTCTATTTTTGATGACTCTGCTGAAAATGTCATGACAAAATTTACTCTTTGTGAATCATTTTGAATAGGTTTAGGATCATTAACTCTCCCCTGTAAAAAGGGTGCTCTGTCACTGATATCTGCTTTCATTTTCCCACTTATAACACATGCTTCACTCTACCTCTGAAGGAATGATCTAAGATGTTAGCATTATATTTGGAATCACACTGTCCACTACAGTTTCACTTAAGGCATAAAAACTGAGGGGATACTAGAAACACTATGGTGAGGATGGTAGCTGGAATAAACCCTAAGAAAGTGGGGGTGGGGGTGTCAGATGATATATCAAGTATAATCTTGAGTTATATGGCCCATGTGATTGGTGACCTACAGTTTTTGCATATATATTCAATTTGTTGCTGTCAGTTGTGAATTTCCCATAAGTAATAAAGAATCTTTGCTGGTTCCAGTGTTTAAGCCTGGGCAGAGGATATGTTAAATAATTATACAGTAGGCCAAGCTCCCTGCTCCCACTGGTGTCAAAGGTCCTGGAAAGACTGGTTATCAAATCACTAAATGGTCTTTTAGGGCTGCAGTGGGCATTGCCCAGCAGACTTCTTGATATGAGGAGACTCCCACATTCTTTGTGACCCAGCAATATGTGGGAGTGTCAAGACAGTTGCCTCTGCATCTGTGAATACTCTGCTCACTGTCTCTATAGGCAGTTGCACTGTACTATTTGAAATCCTTTTACTGACCCCCCCGTCCACTACCACGCATGTGCAGTTAGTTGTGCCATTTTTTTAATACTTTTATGTTTCCTCCCCCTCACTGGAGCCTCCCCTCATCACCCACCACCTACTCCCCAAGAAACATAACAGTGGTACTGGGGTGCCCAATCCCCAGTGCTGGAATCCTCATAGTGTTCTGATATACTGCTCCCCCATCCACTACCACACATGCACGGTTATTTTACCCCTTTTTTGTGGTACTATTATTTATTTTTTCCTCCCCATCCAACCTTCCCTCACAGGACCTACCACCCCACACTCTCCTCCAGAAATGCACCAGTTGCACTAGGAGGTGCCCAATCCCCAGTGCAGGAATCCTTGTACTGTCCCGATCTACTGCCCCCATCCACTGCCATGCATGCATGGTTATTTTTGCCTTTTTTTGAATGTGTATTGTTTCTTCCCACCTGACCCTCCCTCTCAGTATCCACCACCCTTCTCCCCCAGAAATATAACAGTGACACTGAGGGTGCCCAATCCCCAAGCGCAGGACTCCTCAGTTTTTTCAAACCTGTAAGAAAAAAAATCCACTGATGTCTTTTGCAGCTGTTGTTCTCCACCCATCTGACCTTCACTCAGCACCCACCACCCTACACACCTCCAATCCCATACTTACCCCTTAGGATTCCAACACTGTAATCCTCTCTGGAATGCAGACACATCTTCACTCTTCAACGCCAGACTGAGAACTGTGGAAATCAGGTATGCTGTTCAACATATTTTAATGGGGTTTTGAACTTAGTAGCATAACTTGGTAATTTTTCAATATTTTTCCTACAGATTTTCAGCATACCTTTTTGTGACACCACTTCATGAACAATGCAAATTACATTAGGAAACTCTGTCCTGAAAGGTGATGTTGTGGTCCCTGCATGAAATCACCTTTCAGGCAGGAGCTGAAAATTTTCTCTGCACTTGTTCATGAGGTGGGGTCATAAGAAGGCTATGTTGAAAATTTGGTGTACAAATATTTAAAACAACAAGTTATGAGCCTACATTGAAATTTGCAAATGCAGGCTCATAATTTTGTAATGTTCAATATTTTTACCCTAATTTACAATATAGCCAGATCTTTACAGCACCTCATGAATGTGATCAATATCATTTTTAAAATCCTGGACAAAATGTTTTTCACATTCTGAAAGGTGATTTTATGGTCCCTGCATGAAGTAACCTTTCAGGCAGGATTTGAAAATGTTCTCTGCCCTTCCTCATGAGGTGGGGTCATAAGAAGGCTATGTTGAAAATGTGGAGTAAAAATACCGAACTGGAGTGCATGCTGTGCTGTATTGGTGGTCATAAATCATATACTGCATAAGGAGACAAAATTGAATAAATACTCACAGTTTTATTTCCAAATACATTCATGGTTGAAAAATAGTAGATAAATAGTAAAACAGCACACCAAGTACATAAACATTGCAAGACTAGAAAAGAGATGGAGAGGGACAGTCCCCACAGCTACAGCATTACCAGTGAACTGATGCTAACAACCTTATGTTTCTCTTTGACTGGGAGGGGCTTCATCAGAGGTTACCCCACTAATCCACAAACCCTTACTTAAATGGGGTAATCACTTAAATTAAATTGAGTTAAAGTGCTCATATTAACATGCAATTTGTGAGGTTAAAACAAATGGCCCTCTATAATTTCCTCAAAATAGTCTTGCTTTAAGCCATTTTCTTTGTTGCATCTCATGAATGTCACAGCTGTCATTTTTCAACTCTGGCCCAAATGTTGTTTTGTGTGCCAAAGTTGATTTCAGTCTCTATACAAAATCACCTTTCAGGCAGGAGCAGAACATTTGCTCTTCCCTTCTTTATGAGGCAGGGTCATAACAAGGCTATGTGGACAATTTCGTCTACTAATATGACAAAACAACAAATTTATGAGCCTACATTACATTTTGCTAACACAGGCTCGAAACTTTGGTATTTTTCAATATTTTTACCCCAAATTCCTCCCATGCAGCCCTATTGGCTGTAGTCAGATTTTGTTAATGAAAGGTATGCATCTTGTGTAGGTGTCAGTCAGGTTTCAGGAGCAATCATAGCAGGGATACAGCTATTTCACAGGTGACCAGTTCCACAGAGGAGGCAATGGAGGTGGGCCAGGTCACTGGAGCTGTGTTTATTGATCTGTCCAGGGCCTTTGACAGTAATAGTCATGGCTAATGGTTAGAAACTGAACTGCATGGGCTTTGGTGCTGAAGTTAAAGAAATATTTACCAGTTATTTATCTAACAGAAGGCAATTATTCTCTGTCAGAGAAGCAGAGAATCAAACTGGGGTTTGGTACAGAAGGGGTTTGATGAGGATAAGTGCTGGGCACAATCCCTTTTTCTTTCTATATAAATGATATTAATCATCTAATGCATTACGTCAGTGTGCAATGGTATGGCAATGACACACAGTCATGTAGTGCTCTGTAACACCTGCTGTAGATGTGCAATGGATGTTATATAAAGGTTTCATATGGATTAAAAGAAATTTAGCACTTGGTTCTTAATGCCAAGAAGTCTCAAGTAATGCTTTCTGGCAATGAAAAGAAACTGCATGCTGTAGGTGACCCTTAATTTGTTAAAACAAGTAGTGGTGAGTCATGATGACATGTTATCAGTCATATCAGTTCTTGGGAGCATGGCTTGATGCCCACTTAAAATGGAAAAAGCATATTAAATATTATGTCAAGGGTGGGCACAAGTCTAGATTTTCTATATAGACATTGCATGTTGTTATTCTAGCAAATTAATTTACAAATTGTTGACACTGATATAGCAAAGTTCTTATTATGAGGATCTGGCCTATGGAGAGGCTGGAGTTGCACTGCATGGTAAGCTCGTTGTTATTTTAAATAGATTGGGTCATTTTATTTTGAATACATGCATCTGTCTGCCTTTGAGGAAAGGTGGGGCTTCATTTATTGTGCTTCTGGTGAGATGTGTCGGGATGAAGTTCCATCTATATTAATGAATTAGTGAAAGAGACAGAGGTGTGCTCCAAAGCACAGCCAGCTCTGGATCTTGAATATGAGTACAACAGAAAAATCTGCAAGAGTTAGACAAGCTTTTATTTCACATCCCTGATTTAGAACCATATTCCAGTTGATCAGAGGCCGTAAATGGACCACCTCACTCTTATAATAAATTGTAAGAGTGGTATAAAGGGAAGCATACCTACTGTGAAAACTGCCACTATTCTTCAGTAACATGAATAAGTTACTTACAAGATGTGGAATATGAAATTAAAAGTTATTTTTTTTAATATGTTGCCACATTTTAGTCTATGATTTTCAAAACTTTCTTTAGAAGTGGTCCTTTGCTATGGATTGTATTTTGTATGAACAATCTATAGGGCCTATGCATGAAGGTGAGGAGTGCCTCCACAATGCATGTGTGGCATGGAGACACTCCGTGCCCATTACCTCCCAATGTGAGATGCACAATATGGGTCATGCAGCCCCATGCCAGATCTTCCACTTACGTTCTGCAATGTGTGGGGGATGGGCAGGGTGTGTGCTGGCACTACATGCCATGCACAATAGTGCATAATGCTGACCAGGGGGATATGGAGGAGGTGCAGGTTACAACAGGGAGAATCCTGCCATGAGCCCACTACATGCCTCATGCCTCCATCCCTCAAGATGGGACCCCAGCACATGTCACCATGGGCCACCCAGGGCCACCCATCCTAGCACCCAGCTGTGCCCCCACCCTCTCCATGTATGCTGACCTCCCCACATACACACATGGGGGCACTGGCCCATGGACTGCAGACCTCCTATACTGCACCACCTGCCCACCTCTCCCCTGACCCCAGATCCTGGCCCCACTGGGCATGGTATGGTGGTCAGTGTTCACCCTCATGGCACTGCCCCATTGATCCAGGGGCATGGAATGGCAAGTGGCACAGCCCACCTCACACCTCCATGGCCACCAGCCATGCAGACATCCACAGGGGAGCACAGACAATATGACCCCCACCGCATTAGGGATCCACTGAGGGATCCAGGCAGGGCATCTCATCAAACGCCTGCCAAGGTGCGCAACTCTGCCCCGTCTGCCCTGTGTGAACCTGCACATACCTGCATGCCAGGAGGGTGGGGCCACAGACAGGTGGCCAGTGGTTGTGAATGCCACCAGGTGTTTGCAGAGGTAGGATACATGCCTTTGGCATGTAGTTCCTGCCCCATCATGCATAGCCCCCTATGTTTGTAATATGATTAATTTTACATATGTGTTTTGACTACATTACGTTATATACTGTGTCATATCCTTTTACATGGGATGCCATTGTAAATGAGCTTTAACTCAATGACTTGTGAGAGTGTCCTAATAATAATAAAAAAAACTTAAAGAAATGTAACCCACCTCCATCAAAAGTGGAATTACTTAACAAGTCCCAAAATGGAAAAGGTTACATGTAGCTACTAGAGATATCTCTGTGTTAAAAACTGGGAGTGATCCAGACAGGAAACAGGGAAGAGCTAAGTGGAGCCAATGAAAGAGCTATAGAAGCTTCTAGATAATAGTAGTCTGAATTTATCTCTGAAAAGAGTGTGCAATGGCTCAGAAAAAAGTGCAGCTGTCCTAGTCCTTGTGTTGAGACCCAGGTCTTTGGGGTATGGGCTAGGGGCAACCAGCTGGGTCTGGAGTGGTGACAGGACTGATAAAATTATGCAAATCCAGTTTTCATGAAGAACAAAATGTAGAGTGCCTGCAATTTTTGTGCGTTACTAAGTTAACATAAGTTATCACTGCATAAGGATTATGACTTTAAAGGTGATAGGAAACAGTTGCCTGAACATTCTATGACATCAGAAACACCATTTCAGGCCACGCAGATCAATAGCACAGAATGGTGTAACATGCAATGGAATGTCTTAGAAATGTGAAAGAAAGCAGCAACTGCTGAGGAGACTGGAACTCAACACAGGTCTGAGGGCAGTCAAAGCTACATTATTTATTTATCAAAAATTGGTCAAAGCATATGAAAATACATAACTGGCATGAAAAGAAAAACAGGATGTCAGTTAACTATGTAAAAATCATTTTCTATCCCCTTTAAGACATTGTGGTGCAGCAAGCTATACCTTTTGTGCATAAAGTGCAGGAGTCCTTGTGAGTGTTTATAGGGGAGGAGTAGCCCCTGTAGGAGCAATTTGCATATCTGACTATGGATTTGTTGGTGTACAAGAGGATGACTTTCTCAAGGAACTAATCATGCTAGTGGGGGCAGATCAAGTAGAATGATCTCATGCTGCACTTGTGGAGCACTGGGACAAAAAGCTGTTGCTGCTCAGGTATAAAAATGTTTGCTTGGAGAGGTAGCTCAAACTACATCATCACTAAACAAACATTGTTGTTGTACCTTGCTGCCTTGTGCTTGAGTGTTGTTGACTCCACAGACTGGAAAGAAAGACAGCGAAGGAAACTAAAACCATTGTAGGAATGAAGCTTCCACTCCATGATGACCAACTGCACTGGAGGGGTGCCCTGCAAGTAAACATAGGCATATGCAGTTGTTTGGGTCCCAGTAAACTGTTACAACAATGAATTATAAGAATAGTGAGTAAGGAAAAAAACAGCACCTTTATTAAAGGCTGTGATAGATTGAAAGTGTGCAACATATGCCTGCTTTTTAGAGGGGGAGAAATGCCAGACAGAGAAACAGGAGTTGCCAAGATTGAACTAAAATAAAAATGTTTGCCCATTACCAGCCGGTGATTTAGCAGTCTAGTTGGGTATACCCAGTCCCTGCAGCTTTAGTCCATGAGAGTCTGAGGATGAGAGGAGGGGCAGTGTGACCCAAAGTACCCTAGTATCTGGAGCACAGGTCAGTGATAGCATTGTACATCCCTTTTCTCACTTAGGCTCTAGGGACATTTGATAGCTGGTTCTTGGGCTGGATGATGAATCTGGAAGTTATTCATCCCTTTACTAAGTCATCAAGGAGAAACTCCCTGAAACACACTTATGGTCAACATGAACTTTTCTGACCTCCCTTTAGCGATGGCACAATACTGACACTGGTATTGTACCATCACAAAAGAGAAGTTTTTTGCAGGGGCTATGCCCCTGACAGCCCCACATTCCAATATAATCAACTACAGGTCAGAGTTGTTCTGGGGAGGGCAGAACACTGAAAGAAGTCACACTGGTGAAACAGACCATTACAGTGACTGTGGCTGTAATGGTCTGTTTTGGTTTCACTGTCATGGTGTCACTCTGGAGTGGGCCACCAGAAACTCAAAAAGTGAGGATCATCAAATGTAGGTCAGGCTGTGGGACTGGATGAAGGAAAGAACAATAAGTTAGCTCAGCATGTTCCTTGGGAGGGCCCTTGGTATACCTCTATGCTGTGAACACCCAGGTGGTCACCAGCATGTGATGGAGGTGCATTCAGAGGGGTCCAAAAGTTCAGGCTGTATTCCTCTGCCACCAGTTCCAGGCAATATCTGACATCCCTGCAGAAGGAGTGCATGTGTTGTCACTGCCATGATACCCCTGCAGTATAAGGGCAAGAAAGTGAGCCACAGCTAACTTTGGTTCAGTGTCGACTTGAGGCCTGCAAATTTGGTTTAGTTTTGCTAATTCATCTGAACCACTTTGGTTCTCAGTGTAGTAATTAGCCTAGGGTAAAACAGACTACAAATTTGGGGGAAAGCTTTGAGTTCAGACATGAATGTGAATTACTGTGGCTTAAGTGTAGCAGATGCTATTGTTATGCATATGCTATGGATTACTTTTGATGGTATTATAATAGAGTCTACAAAACCCATTGAGACTGCCATGACCCAGTGTGAGCTACAGTAATAGTTAATATTCATTACTGACTCAAGGTGTTTATCCCCTGTAGTCTCCGACTTTCCACTTTACCTCATACCATTTACTATATTTTCTGCTTTGGCATCAAATATTTTATAATGCTATTTTAATATTATGATTATTACTTTATATTACTTCTATAGTTCTTTTATTTGTTTTGTGTGTTTATATATTCGATAATACATACTAACATGATGATTATAGCAATATAATATAAAATATGTTTTTTATTATATGTGATAGTTATTTATATGACATAACAACATAATGTGTGATAATAAATGTTCTGTTTTGACAAAGGATGTTATTCAAAACACGTCAAGATGTCCGTTTTATTGTCACTGGCACTTTAATAAAACTACAGCATGCATTAAGCATTGGTAAGCAGCACTGCATTTTTGGTGGTGAGTGTGGGATTGTCCTGTTTTTGAATTGTCTATTATTTATCCCAGCCCCCGAGCCCAGTGCAGTCTCTTCTTATGTGATCTGTCTGTGATTAGAACTAGTTGTTTCCTGGGGTTTTAATTTTAATGTAAATGTATTATTTATTTATATACTAAAAACACTGTATGATATATTAGTATTATTGTATGCTTCATTGGGTTGTAGGAGATAATAAATAATAGCATATGTGACATCGAGGTGGATGTACAGTGTGAAGCATCATGGTTAAGTATTGTTAATTGTGTACTTTGGAGGCCTGTTTAAAGAGTCATATAAGTGAAATTAGTTCCTGCAGCACAGAACACCCATACATTGTCTAAGCATTGCATGTCTAGACAGTGAAGCATGATTGAATGCTTTATTGTACTTAAGTTCTTCATGCAGAAATCTTCAAAAACAAGTGTCTCCTACAATGGAATGGCTAAAGATGAAGAGACATCATTACTTGATATTACTCGGTTATTAAAGGTAGAAGGAGGCACTACGCCCATTGAGAGTACCTTCATCACTCCATGTGGGGTATATTATTAGCTACTGTATCCCATTAAACATTCATCTAATTCATGTTTAAAACTGTTCCGGTTATTGGAATCAATGATATTTTATGGTAGCGAGTTCCAAAGGTTGCTTGCTCTAGTAGTAAAAGGAGTATTTTCTCTTATTAGTGGACACTCTCTGTATTAAGATTAGTCTGTTATGGCATGAAAAACGCAAAGAGAACTGAGCACCAAGACACGCTGTTACAGTGCTGTTAATGAAAAGTCAATCAAAGAGCAAAAATTTTAGCACCCGTAATGCCAAACACAAACCACACAGACCAAATATGTTACTGATATGGTCTATTTTATAAAATGCTGGAAGCACAATAACTGGATTAGGAGGCAAAAGTACAAAAAACTAACATTTCCCTAAGCGCTGCTAGACTTCTTCAGAGTAGTTTTAACAAAGAATAAAGTGCTACATTTATACAAATTCAAAAAGATCACATGTTGATAACAAGCCAATCAGTAGAATGCTAATTAATTTGTGCAAGCAATCCACTTATTTAAAGTGCAAGAGACATTAAATGTGAACTTTACTTAATTATAAAACTTGGCGCAGACATTTGACTTTGCACGACAATTCTTATTATGTACAGAAATCATATAACTTGTATCTCAATTTTTTGTAACGAACAGCAAATGAACCATGTTTACATTTGTGTGTTAAATATACAAACATCTATTGCACATCCTTATTGTCAGATTTCTGTGGCTAATTATTTTTGTCTAGCTACTATAGTTAATGCATATATGTCATGTCTGCTCCAGGCACCAACTTTCTCATTATTCATTACAAACATAAGAATTCAACCACTTTTCCCACTTTATTAATAGAGCCATATATACATATAAACAGCAACCTATTGTTCACACATCAAGTGTAAAATCTAAAAGGATGCAGTCACTAGGTTCTACCATATCTGGATTAACACCTGTACTTTTTTAAGAAGGCGGACAAATCAATGCTGCCATTAAGGCCCTTGTTCCGACGTGCCCCCAGTTCAAAGATCCAATAACTTTCCCTTTGTCCTATAAGTTTATTGAGATCTCGCCCTCTGTCTCCTACTTTGACCTGTTCGAATCCTGTAAATTGAATTTGTTGTTGGTTGGATTTATCCCCCGCTATGTGTTTGGCTATTGCATAGGAAAGATCTCCTTTTTAATTGCTCTCACATGTTCCCTATTCTAGTACGGAACTTTCTAATCATTCTGCCAATGTAGAAAGCCCCATGTACAATTTAACATGTAAATAATGCCACTATTGTTACATGTTATAAAATCCTTGATTTGTAACATCCTGTTCATGGAGGAGAGCAGAAATTCTTTACGTGTGTATGAATTTACAAAAAGTGCATCTGCCACAGCAGTGTGTACCTACAGGAGCTGGGGCAAGCAAAGATTGTCTTAATGGTTCTGGTCCAGGTAGTTTGTTACTAACCACCATATCTCCAATACTTTTACATTTACAAAATATTATTCTGGGCCCTTGTTCCACTATGGTTTCAATTATTGGTTCCAGTTGAAGTATGGACCAATTACTGCTTATTATCTGTCTCACACCTTCTGATCTTTTAGAGAAATTAGTTAGAAAAGGGCACCCCATGATATCATTTGATGTTTTGTCAGCATATTGCAAAGTGTGTTCTCTGCTCAAATTATTTACTTTCTGTATAGCAGAGGCAATACTTTGTTTATTATAGACTCTTTCTTGAAATCTAAGGATCTGGGCCCCTCTTTTCTGCATGTATTCTGTTTTTTCTGTATAATTCCGTAAGGTACGAACTAATTGTCCCTTAGGGATATTATAGCATACATGATAAGGGTGGCAGCTATCATAACACAGTAAACTGTTGCAGGTCAGTGCTTTTCTGAAATAAAGTAGTGCATACTCTACCCCTCCCATCCTTGTACAATTTTAGATCCAAAAATTGATTGTTGTCTGATTAATTTCATACTTGTAAGTCAGACAACTGGTGGTTCTCCATCCATTTAATGAAGGACAGAAACTCTTCCTTAGTTCCCTTCCACACAATTAGAATATCATCATAAGTACCACCACAAATCCACCTTGTGAGATATTGGTTTCTGGTGGTACTGTACAGGTGATCACATTCCCATCTTCCCACAAACAGGTTAGCTTAACTAGGGGCCATGGCCGTGCCCATGGCCATACCTCTTATCTGATGGTAAAGCTTGTCTTGAAATAAAAAAATATTTTTCTGTAACACCATATGGGCCAAATCTACTAGAAAATGTGTGGGATTTGTCACACATTCCTCTTCTGTTCTTGTTTCTAAGAAGTAAGCCATTGCATCCAGTCCCTCTGAGTGGGGGATGACTGTATACAATGAGCTCACATCAACCGCAGCAAAATATCACTCAGGTTCCATCCATAATTCTTCCACTAATCAAAAAATTTCTGTTGCATCTCTGACATAAGATCTGAGGTTTTGCACTAGTGGTTGAAGGAACTGATCCAAATACATAGACATAGGTTCTGTTAACCAACCACACCCAGAAACTATAGGTCTTCCAGAGGTTGTGACATGCTTTGTGTATTTTGGGCAGTATGTAAGAACAGGTACTATGGGACAGTTCACTGTCATGGTACGATAGATAACATCTGTGATATAACCCCTCACATAACTATAACAGCATATTATCTATTTCTGTTTTGAATAGTGTCACCATCTGTCTCAGAACACACTTATAAAATGAGGTGTCATTTAACAATCTATGTACCTCATTGGTATAATCCACTTTATTCATTACCACTACTGCCCCTCCCTTATCTGCAGCCTTTATGAAAATGTTTTTGTTATCTCTCAAGGTCTTGATGGCTATCCTTACTTCTTTGCTATAGTTGTTTTTATGGGCTACAGCAGGGGTTTTTCTAAGGTTTTCAAGATCCAATTCACATTTTCGAACAAAGGTGGAGACAACTGGATTAAAATAGGGCAAAACTCTTATCGTGGATTGAGCCTAGTATTTAACTGTATATCAGTGGTGTTATTATCAAACATGCATTTAAAGGTCAAATTTCTACCAAATTTATTTAAATCTACACAAGTACCAAAAAAATTAATATCAGAAGATGGACAAAATGCTAAACCTTTTCCAAGAATGGACAATTCTGTTCTCGACAAGATATAATCAGAAATGTTGACTACTGGTGTTAAATTCATACTATTGTGTGTGTGATGCAACCCACTTAAAACTACTTTATTAGAGTCAGTTTCAGAGTTTTCCATTGTGGGGTATACGGGGGTGGGGCAAGAATGTGGAGCATGCCTGCCTCTTGCAGAGCATTTGTATTAATACTTGCTTCTGCCTCTTTTCCATGCTGCCCCCTCACCTTGTCCTCCTCTTGAAGATAATTGGTGTTTGGAAGCATGTCTGCATTGTCATTGACTGCGCCTTGCCCCTGGGTGTATATAGTGGACTGTCCCATTTCTGATTCCCCCAATTCACTTTCAGAAGGGGGCTCTGAGTCACCTGTATCCAAAGGGCCTGTAATCTAACACCATTTCCTCCCCAAATGCTTCCATTCCTTTTGTGTTACCACTCTTGAGTATGGACTTTAGAGTTGTTTTTTCATTTGTTCCCCAATCAAACACCTATTGTTCTGATAATCCCTCTCATCCCTCGAATTTCTTTTGCTTTGTTTTTAATTTTCACATCATATTTTGTCACTTTATTCATCAGCATTTTGTTTAATTTTTCAAGTTCATTCTGTTCAGTACATGCTTGTAAAGCAGCTTCCACTTTCCCAATTTCAATTGTTAGTTCATTTTGAACTGGTTCAGCAAATTCCAATATTAGCTCAATGTTTTTTATGGAAGCATCTTGCATGTTGTTACACCATCTGTTCATAAAATCAGCATTGTCTGTCCCACACGAGGGTTTCTGTGTAATTCAAAGTCCCCTTGGAACTCTTTTTACAGCCAAATAGGCCTCTAATGTGGTCTTATGTCAAAACATTCTCCTTCCCTTAAGTACCAATTTTTCAAGCTTTCGAAAAATATTTTTGGAGTTAGACTCACCACTGGGAAGCAGTTCATCTTGAGTACTTCCTCCTAGTAGGGGGTTGGATTCTTCTGCTGTATAAAACACCATCTTTGAAAAGCCACCCATCAGGATGCCGGTACATGCAGCTCCATTGCTATCTTCTTCCACTGTTGTCATGGCATAGTGTTGCATGGTCCATTAATATCAGCATTTCTGCTGTGTTGTAGTGCAATGTTGGAAGGTTCTTGGCTGCGCTGTATTTGTTCTGACAATCTTATTTAGCTAGAATTACAATTTACCAGTTAGATGATGCACTACTCAAGAAATAAAATCATATTTCCAGGAAAAATCAGCTTAGTGGGTGTTCAGCTCTTACTCCCTTTCATTCACGGAGACCTGTGCTCCATTTAGTGAAAACTTGAAAACATAAAGAAATGAGCACCAGGACACATTGTTATTGTGTTGTTAATGGAAAGTCAATGAAAGAGCAAATATTTTAGCACCTGTAACACCAAACACAAACCACACAGACCAAATATGTTACTGATATGGTCTATTTTATAAAAATACTGGAGCGCAATAACTGGATTAGGAGGAAAAGTACAAAAACTAACATTTCCCATGCGTGCTGCTAGGTTTCTTCAGAGTAGTTTTAACAAAGATTAAAGTGCTACATTTATACAAATTCAAAAATATCACATGTTGATAACAAGCCAATCAGTAGAATGCTAATTAATTTGTGCAAGCAATCCACTTATTTAAAGTGCAAGAGACATTAAATGTGAACGTTACTTAATTATAAAACTTGGTGCAGACATTTGACTTTGCATGACAATTCTTATTATGTGGAAATCATATAACTTGTATCTTAATTGCCACCGCCGCCGGGGAGCGGTGGAGGGGCTTTGTGGGGTGGGGGGACACTAGACACCAGGGAGATGTTTCGGGGTTGTAATTTGACATTCTGCCCACGATCGGGCATGTCCACTGACCACCAGGGAGATATTCGGGTGGGGGGCTTACATTCTGCCCACGATCGGGCACTGGGGGTTCATATAGGTATGCCCGCCGATCAAGCTCGGGAGATGTGGGGGTTGATACAGGTTATGCCCGCGATCGGGCTTCGGGAGATGTGGGGGTTGATACAGGTTATGCCCGCGATCGGGCTTCGGAGATGTGGGGGTTGATACAGGTTGTGCCTGTGATCGGCTTCAGGAGATGTTGGGGGTGTTGATACACCTATGCCCGCGATCTGGCTTCGGAGATATGTGTGTGGGGGCATGTTACTGTATGCCCGCGATCGGGCTTTTGGGAGATGTGGGGTGGGGGTTGTTTTTATGTTCCGCCCATGATCGGGCTGGTGGGGCACAGGGACCAAGTTGGGGCCAGCCAGGGTGGCAGCTGTTGTGTTGCGCCTGCAATACAGCAGCTCACCTGTGGGTGGCCCTCAACTTGATCCTTTTTTTTTTGGCTCAAGGTTGTGCAGGCGCAGGTTGGGGGTTGCGCATGCACAACTCTGCACAACCCGACTGAATATCGGGTTGCGCAGGTTATGCATGGTTCCTCCCCCTCCTGTTGAGCATGCATTCATTTGCATTGCTCTTTTGTGCAACCTGTTGTCAGTGGCGTAACTGCCTCCTGCTGAATATCACAGAATGGCGCATTTTTGGACTTGCGCATGCACAACCCGGTTGCGCATGGCACAACCCTTTTGAATATCTGGGCCGGAATGTTCACAGCTAGCCATGGAATGGTCATTTTTGTAAAGGCAGACATTGTTTTTGTCGCAGAATAGCAGTTCAAACATAGAAACATAGAATTTGACGGCAGATAAAGACCACTTGGCCCACCCAGTCTGCCCATTTCCCTACCTAATGGATAAGCTGCAGATCCTAGTTAACCAGCAGCCTACTTCTTTCTGCCCCCACCCCCTAGAATTGCCTTATGGCTGTCCCATGCATGCTTGAATTCAATCAATGTTTTTGACTCCACAACCTCTTCTGGAAGGCCGTTCCATGCATCCACAACCCTCTCTGTGAAAAAATATTTCCTTAAATTAGCTCTGAGCCACCCCCCCTTCACCAAAACTTGAGATCCACTCGCAGTTGCATTTCAATGTCAGACTTTTTTGTAATACTCATTGCAGCATGTGTCTAGCTGGCAAGCACATTACACTTTTCTATAAATAACTGAAGGCTTCATTTCCTTCTCGCTGTTCAAGTGGATGCTTATTACTAGAGGCTTTCGTACTTGTGGTAGGGTAAATGGCACCATGTTACTCCATCATGTCCACAGCGAAAGCACTTAATGTGAAGGCAGAGGTAGCCCGGGCCCAGGCAGCACTGTCTGTGAACATCAGCGTGAGTCGGAGGACGCAGGAGGTAGTGAGGACCAACCTGGGTCCTAAAGGAACCATGAAACTGAGTACAGCAGACCAGCCTGTGACAGTGTGGGATGAAGGTCAGGGCTGATAGGGAAGCTAGATGGTACGTAGTGTGAGAGCAGGGTGGGCAGAGGGTCTGAGGGGAAGGTTGGCCTGGAACTCCAGACGGAGCAGCGGTGGTCATTTCTTTGCAGCTAGCCATAGTCATGGTGAATGAAGGTTCGGTTACCAATGATGGTGGGTGTGTAACTTGACAAACTGCGTGGAGACACAAGTGCTTTCAAGAGACCTGCTGGTTTCCCCGAGCAACATACAAAGCTCAATAACCGGGAGTTTAGTTTTTAAGGCTGTGGGTTGTGCGGTGGAGGTGCATGCCACGTACTGTGGCTCATCTAGCTGTTACTAACAGCCATTCTGCAGAAATGACGTAATGAAATGCAAAGTTGGTGGATGGCTCGCAGATGGCTATTGGAATATGTAATACACAAGTCTGCCATGCTTTTATTGATTAGAACTGCAATGATTGAGTGTGTGTGCGCGTGTGTGTGTGTGTGTGTGTGTGTGTGTGTGTGTGCGCGTCGGCAGCCTGCCAAAACCATGATGTCATTTTCTTGGTAGTGGAAGGACTGTTTTAGCAGAACTTCTCATAAAAATGACTTTTACTGCTTACAGATGTGCTATTTTGTAGGTGCAAAAAGAACAAAAAATTTCACATTTTAGAAGCACAATAACACAGTACACGGTGTGTGTTGAACAAATATTGCCACACTTCCAGGGGCTGAAGGCACCCGGCAGGGCCTTGTGCCTCACCATGCCCTGTGTATGTAGTAATATCTGTTCAACACACACCATGTCATAACTATTGCTTACACAACAGCAAATGTTTTGTAAAGTTGTCTGACCCCATGTTATAAGAATATTACCCACACCAGGGTGTGTGGTTACTGGGATTAATGAAAACACTGGGTGCTGTGAGGACACTCATGCTCGACCCACTGCCTCACAATGAACTCAGGGTGTTCATGAATCCCTAGTAAGCACACACCAGGTTGCGGGTTATTGCTGACATGACGCATACCCCATGCTGCATTATTACTTATGTCTCAGAAGAGGAGAGACATGAAAACCAATACTGCATTACTGCAGGATGCTGCAGCACTGTTACAAATGAAATAGCACAAGTATGGAAATCAGAGTGATGTCTATCACTATTGGAGGTGGGGGATAGGATTAAGACAGGGAGGGTTGTCCAGCAGCATAAACAGGTGGAAATATCACCATTCAAGTAATGGTGGTGTGATGTAAAACAAAGCAACAATGTGTGGAATATACAGTACATTGCACGATCATTGCTGAAAGTTACTGTGGAACAAAACAATATTAAATTAGGTTAATACCTGATCACGATCCTTGCGCGCAAGCGACGCACAGTATGCACTCTCTCCTTCGGTTTCTTCTGAGTGTTGAGAATCAAAGTGGGAACTGCAGTGTCACTGATTAAGCAACGTGCCTGTCGCCCATACACTTCTGCCTTCAATGCGGATTCTGTTTCGAAGCAGTCTTCTTCAAAGTGGATCGAGCACACTACATGGTTTCGAGACCACTTGGTATGCTTTAAACTCAAGTCCTTGTGACGGATGTTATGAAACCACTGGGCTGCTATGCTGTTATTTCTAGGAAATTGTTTATATAAAATACCAACAGTTCGTCCAGTCATATTGCTACACCCAGGTACCATACAACGAGGCATGTTGTTACAGTTAAACAAAGCAATATAACAACACAAAATAACTACACTGGACTAAATATTAATATTAAAATACTATTTTGATTCATAGACCTACACTCACTGAATAGTAATAGGGCTGAAGCTGAAAACAGTCACTAAAGTATGCACAGATATAAATACAGGTGTTTTTTGGAGGGAGAAATATGTGTTGGAGGGAAAAAAATAACAACACTGCATAGGCAGCCAATGAAATAAGTTTGTGGAAATACATATGACCAATAGCAGGAGGTAGACACTATAACATGAAACAATATTGTTACACTGAAAAGTGTGTATGCACTGAGACTGCTTCAATAAAATTACATGACACCATTTGATTTGGGTTAAAATCATTTTTATTGCATGAATAGGACAGCAATTATTTATATACTGCATCAATGTACTTTAATCATGCCAAATGTAAGCTGAGGTAAACAAAAGGACAGCATGCCTCGCACAGCACTGATGTCTGCAGTCACGATCGCGTGGAACTGCATGCGTACATCACTGAACACCTTCCCCAATTCGGGAGAGGAACTAAAAGTCATAGCGCATGTTGCGCGAGGGACCACATTTGAAGCGACACCCCATGTCGGCAATTGCGGCGATGACATCAGTGGAAGCGGTGTGAGGGCTCAAAATGGAGGAGAAACAAACACAGCACTATTTTTGCTCAGTAATAATGTTTAAATTGCGAAATTCCGACAGGAAACGTGGTCGGGAGATGAGCACACGATCCTGAACACTGCACTGCCATACGGTAAGTGAAACTGTTACAGAAACGAAGCAGGACTTCCCCTTTAAAGATAAGCTTTACCCACATCTAGTCCTTAGTGGTAAAAATGAAATTTTGTATGAAAGTAATTTTTGTAGTTCACAAATTCACATGGTAAAACTTGAGGTGTGTGTCACTTTAATTGATTTTGTATAAATTGGGCTCATGTTTGTGTAATCCTCAGACCCGCCCCCTGAGAAAGACCCGCTGAAGGGTTGAAGTGTTGGGGTTAAAGGGTGTACTCTAGGCATCTTGACAAAATAAAATTGCACTAAGCTTGGAAAACAACTGAACTACGAGTGCTGAGCATTCTTTCCTTCGATGCAGAGACCACTCTTAAAGTTACAAAAGTGGTCTCATGCACGTTTGTATTGTATGAGAACCATAATGAACCTAGTAGGTTAAAAATTCTCAAGGTCCCCCCAGAAAGAAGATTTTGCAGAGTGACTGCAAAATCTCCTTTCTGGATGGATTTCAAAAATTTCACCCACTTCGTTCATGAGGTGGGGTCCCAAAAGACCATGTTGAAAATGTGGTGAAAACATATTTAAAGTGATGAAGTTATGAGTAAATGTTCAAAACACATTGAAAATACATTCCCACCATTTACCTTTTTTTCTCAGTTTGCAGTATGCTTAGCTCACTCCCACTGGCCCGGGTCTGTCCATATACAGCATAGCCTCCTGTGAACTGCTAGTGCCTGGGACACACAGAGAGTGTAAAGGCAATGGATGGCAGCATGGAGCCATATGATAAGATGGCATCTGGGTATCATGACCTTTTGCATGTGTGTACACAGGGACAGCCAGTGGCATCCCATAGGGAAAGAGAGCCCTAGATGGGTCACCCGCATCAAGCGCACTTGGCTCCATTCTGCCCCTGCCAGCAGGAAATAGTACTCAGGTATTGCAGCCATCCCTGTCTCCACTGCCAGTGGGAGGCCCACTAGGGTCTACTGCCCACACCAACCAACAATGTCTCCTCATTCAGCACACTGGGAGACCTGCTGTTGTTGTAGGGTCCCACCGTTCCCCCTTGAGGAAGTTCTTGGGCTCTGCCTTACTCTACATGCTGCTAATGCCCTGAATCATCTTGTGTCCCCCTGGTATGGTGGCCAACAGGAGTTGGCCATGCTCTATGGGCTGTTTGTTGCCATCTTGGTAGTTGGTAGTAGGGCTGCTCTTGGCTTTAGTGGGGTGGTAGAAGGATGTGGTGATGATGATGGTGGTGGGCTGTGGCAGTGAACAGCATGGCATCCTCTCAGTTGCATTCTCCTCTTCAACCTCCTTCTTCCCTAAGATATCAAGAGCATGGGAACAGAAGCAGTGGGTAGGAAGGCATGGATCTGACATGCCAAGGAGAAGCTAGTGAGATGTGGAATGGGAGCAATGTCAAAATGTCTAGGCAAGATAGAAGGAACTCATCAGTCTAAAGAAAATACACAGAGGAGCAGAAGCAGCAGTCACTTCTAGTTTTATCCCCCCAGTCGACTGTGGTCAGTTAAAATGTGTCAGCAAAATGCCTGCCCTGGGCCTCTTATATCTGACTGGCTCATTCACACTTGCAAGGCAGCACCAGCTCTGGGGAGGAACCTGCCAACAGCTCCAGCCTAAGAGAGAGGAGGAGGAGGAGAGAGAATGACGGGGAGATGGAGGGAGAGTAATGAATGATAGAGGAAGTGGAGAGGAGACAGAGGATGAGAGCATAGGGGATAAGCAGAGAGAGAGAGAGAGAGACAGAGAAAGAGAAAAAGTGAATGTGGAACACCAAGGTAAGTAGGGATAGAATAAGAGAAGAACTTGCTGGTTAGCCCATTGGCTGATTTAGGTGATGTTACTTTAATTAGACATCTACTAATTAGAAGTGACCTATGATTTATTATGCAGCTTTAACAGGTGAGTGTGAGACAGGTGAATGTCTTTCATAAGATCATAAAGCTTGCAGAAAAATACAGTAACTTTTAAAATGTCTCATTTTTTTGAGTGATGTTGGGTTGGGGTTTGATTTCCCCCAGAACAGGTGATGTTTCATTGTATATAAACTTCAACTAGATCTTGCATTCCCTAATCAAGGCATTGCTTTCAAACGGCATCTTGGACGACAAGTGTGACTGGGACACTTAATGCAATGTTAAGTTACACTGCTTCTAAACTCGTAAAGGAATAAAAATGTTCTATAAATGCAGATTAAATGACAGGAAAGGGACTGTTTTTTTAAAGAAACTGGTTTAATTCTATCAGGTAAAAGCACCCTTTCCTGATCATTTAGACCCTATTCAGTCTTCAGTACTTTATCTAATACATTTCTATTACTAGGCCTTTATGGAAAGCAAAACAAAAAGTGAGATATAAATGTATAGTGACAAAATCAACTGCTGTCTATACCAAAAAGTGCACTCTATGCAGGGTTAGGTACTAAATCCCGCCCGATAAAATACTGAACACTAAAATACCAAATGTTTTTTTCCTGAATTAACATTTTACCAATCGCTGCCAATCCCGAATTGCGAAATACAGAAATAGCAAAGAAAAAAATTCAGTGGTGACAGAATTACACAATTAAACATTCTTCAGTGCCAGGTACAGTGCATTGCACCAATCATACTCACAAAGTACCATGGCTGAACAGGTGAGATAGTGTTACAGCGCAGATGCAAGTCTGTGATCCAGGGTACTTAAGATATCTTGGTTACTGCACCCTGCTTTTCTGCACATTTGTCAGCACTGTGGCAATGGCAGAAGCAGATTATCCAGTGTACTGACTTGTCCCATCTCAGAAGGGACGTGATAAGCTTTGTGTTGGAGGGTACTTGCTGGTCACAGAAAAGACTCTGGGAGAAAGGCGCTGCTGGTGTTGCCAGAGTCACAAGTCCTGGAATTGTCATGGGTATGCGATAACCATGCTGCATGGTGGTCAACATCTGTTGGTTAAAGAGAGTGACCACAACCGCTCTCCAGATGCCGCAGATGCACCTATGGTAGAGGCAATGTTTGCTCTCAAGCAGAGAGCTGTCACTTCTCAAGACGACAATCCAGCCACTAAGCAAGTTTCACTTTCATCTGTTGCTCCAGAACTAAGCCAAAGCATAAGATGAAAACAAGCATTGCTGCAGGTTATAAAGAGGGCAAGGACAGCACATTGAACTGCAGAGCCCAGATCACTGGAAGAGCTCCATGTGCCAGATGAGTTGCGCACAGTGAATGGACGAAATTTTGGATAATAGATGGTACTTTCTGTACTGTTCCATCCATATTCAGGCAGCTGTACTCAATTCATGGTCCTGTTGGGCCAGAGGAGATATCAGGAATTGTGCTTTTGGTTTTTGTTATAATGACTGCAAAGTCTCAGTGCAGTTATCAGTGACTGTTCCAGGACCTGCAAGACCTTGTGGGTGAGGCAGATCTAATCTTGGCCCCAAAGTACATTATTACTGACTTCAAACATGCAGTGATAAACGCATGCAAAATTGAGTTTTTAGAGATGACAAATAAAGGCTGTCTTTTCCATCTAGGACAGATCATGTGGAGACAGATACAGGTGTGTGGATTATCTCCACAGTATGGAAGTGACTTAGAATTTAGTTTGTTATTAAGACATCTTGTTGCCCTAGCTTTCCTAACAGTGGGAGAGATTATTGACACTTTTGACTACATTAAAAGCATAATGCCTCAAAATGCTGCTCCAGTAGTATCTTGGTTTGAAGAAAACTACATATTGGGTCAAGTAAGAAGGCAAACGAGAAACGGAGCTCTGATTAGAAACGCTCCAATTGTCCTTTCTGAATTTTGGTCTGTGCAAGATCAGGTGGAACTTGGAATTCCCAGGACACAGAACAAAGCTGAGGCTTGGCACCATCGACTTGGAGCTTTAATTGGTTCAGCTCATGTCAGAACGTATAGATTCATTCAACAACTACAAAAAGAGGCTGTAGTCACTGATGCTACAGGCGAAAAGATATTGCGGGGTATGCCAAGGTTCCCAGCTAAAAAGTGATACTGCAAGCGGGAGGAAAAAATCCAAAATGTCATCACAGTGAAAGAACAGAGATTGACATCGGTTTTCCTAAGAGGTATCGCTCATAATCTAAGCATTTAAACTGTGCGATCCCACGAGAGATACAGTTTTAATTTTAAACTTGCAATTAAAGTCAGAACTTTTAATGGTGTGTTTTCTTTATGATGAAATGAAACTTCATGCTCCAGAAGGCACTGGAATGAAACTTCATGCTAACTTCATGCTGCAGTGTGTTGAGTTATATACCCTTCTCATGTACTATGCTATGTATTAATGCGGGATTTTGATGTTTCTGTTGTCCATCATTCGGGATTATGGCTTGTCTGTTTTTTGAGTAGTCGGTATTTTATTTTCAGGATTTCATTATGTGGGATTTTTGGGGGCGGGACTTAGGACGGATCCCCTCTGTGCACATGTAGGTGGTGGAAAAATATACTGAAACTAATATGCCTTAGAGCTGCCTCCCACAGTATGTTGCAGCTAATGGGGGAGAAAAAAGTGAGAAGAAAAATATAACCAGGCATGCAGATCTGTATTGAATTTCTAAATAAGGCATCTTTTCAATGTGTCTCTATTTTGTGTGTGGAATGCAGCGACTGAGGTACTAGTTAGCCTTTGCAACCTTGTGGATTTCTCTTAGGCAAGTTCATTTGAACTCCTCCAATTTGCATACTGAATTGACAGCATATTAACAAGTAAGTGACTGTTTAGCAGCATGTTAAGTTCAGCTCCACACACTTGCAGCTCTGACCTCCAGCCACTTTGTGTAAAGAATTGGAACTGTAATAACAAGATATCATATGATGTACTGTATACTACAGGCTATAGCCCGAGCATCATATTCAGAAGAAGAGAGCAAACAAGAGCTGCTGTCATGGGCTCACCCTACTGGTAAGTCCCAACGAACATTTATATACTTTTTTGCAGTCTAAGTCTAGATTCAACTGCATTTACAGTATGTGGTATATTTTAATAATGCATAATATTTTCTAACTAAATAGATTAGGGTGTAATGCGTATATGCTGATAACATTTTGGTGAATCACGTACCCTTAAGACAATCTTTGTGCCCTGATAGGCATCTCATTTAAAAGTATTAATACTTCTGCTTTTAGTGACTATGCCAAATGACAGCTCTCTGAATGTTTCAGATATGTTGTGTCATAAAGTTTGGCCCAAATGTTTTTGTATGCCAAAGTTCAACAAGTACTTTTTCTTCAATACAATATAAAGATCCATGTGCATTTCTTGTTGCTTAGGCATGTAAAAAGCATATAGAAACATAGAAGCATAGACTTTGATGGCAGATAAGGACCGCTTGGCCCCCCAGTCTGCCCATTTCCCTACCTATTGGATAAGCTGCAGGTCCTAGTCAACCAACAGCCTACTTCCTCTTACCTCCCACTACACTTGCCCTATGTCTGTGCCATGCATTCTTAAATTCCTCCACTGTTTTTGATCCCATGACCTCCTCAGGAAGGCCATTCCATGCGTCCACCACCCTCTCTGTGAAAAAATACTTCCTCACTTTGCCCCGAGTCATCCCCCATTATCTTCAGATTGTACTCCCTTGTTCTTGAACAACTCTTTTTCTAAAAGATGCTACCTTCTTGGACTTTGTTGATTCCCTTGAGGTACTTGAAAGTTTCTATCAATGTCCCCCCTCTCCTTCCTTTCCTCGAGGGTATACATATTAAGCTTTTTTAGTCTTTCTTCATATGGCTTCTGGTGCAGACCCTGCACCATTTTAGTTGCTCTCTTCTGGACTGCCTCCATCCTATGTCCTTGTGGAGAGGGGGTCTACAGAACTGCATGTAGTACTCCAGATGGGATCTGACCAACTGTCTGTATAGAAGGATAACAACTTTCTGTTTTCTACTGGTGATGCCACATGCTATGCATCCCAGTATCCCCCCATCCCTCCTCACTGCCTTCTCATATTGCTTGCCTACCTTTAGGTCATCTGATATGACTACCGCCCCGGTCTTTCCATTTTGTTGTTGTTAATGCCTCCCCCTCATTGTGTACTCTTCCCTTGGGGTTTTATTTCCTAGGTGCATTACTTTGAACTTCTTTGCATTGAATCTAAGCTGCCATACTTTTGACCAGTCCTCCAACCATGCCAAGTCCCTTCTCATCCTTTCCACTCCCCTTGTATATCAACCCTGTTGCAGATCTTTGTGTCAACTGCAAAGAGGCATACCTTTCCTTCCAGTCCCTCTGCAATGTCACCTATAAAGACATTAAAGAGGACTGGTCCTAGTACTGAACCTTGCAGTACCTCACTAGTAACCTCCCCTTTCTTTGGAGTGGACTCTGTTTACTATTACCCTCTGCGTCCTATTGTTCAGCCAATGTTTTACCCAGGTTGCCACCCAGGGACCGGTATACCCAACCGACAGTGACTTTTCAACAGTGAGGTCCTCTACAGTGACTACAGCACCATGCTGCTGTAGGGAACCTGCTGGAACCTGGCATTGTCTGTCATGGGTCCTGCACCCCCCCAAATCAGCTCCGACTCGGAGTTGATAATCATAAGTGCTGGGGGTGTGGGGGGTGCAGCACCCCGCGTGGGGGGTTTGAGGGTGAAGCCCCCCAAAGAAAACACTTAGTGGCACTGGAAACTGGCAGCCAACTGCAAAATGCAGTCGAACTGCCTGTTTCACTGTCGGGGCATTCGACAAATATTTTGTCGAACACCCGTCGTGGATCCCCTGGGACCCACTCCCAGGCTGGCTAATTTGTTTATTAATCTACGTGTGGAACTGTGTCAAATGCCTTGCTAAAGTCTAGGTAGGCCATGCCCACAGCCACTCCCTGGTTTACTACTTTGGTCACCTAGTCAAAGAAATCTATTAGATTCATCTGACATGACCTTCCCACTGTGAATCCATGCTGCCTTGGGTCCGTGCCCTGCTGGCCTCTAGGTACTCAACAATTCTTTCTTTCAAGTGATTCCATCATTTTCCCTACCACTGAGGTCAAACTAACAGGTCTGTAGTTTTCTGCCTCTGCCTTGCTCCCACATTTGTGAAGGAATCGCACCGCCCTCCTCCAGTCCTCAGGTATCCACCCTCCTCCCATGATTTGTTAAAATGATAGTCAGTGGTGCCACTAACTCCCCTTAGTTCTTTTAGAATTCTGGAGTGAATCCCATCAGGCTCCATTACTTTGTCCACCTTCAGTTTTAGGAGTTCTTTCAGGACCCTTTCTTCTGTGAATGGACTAGTATCGCCCCCTGTTATCCAGTGTGCTTCTATTATTTGGTTTAGGTACCTCCCCTCCTCTTCCTTTGTGAATACTGAGCAGAAGTATTCGTTCAGCATCTCTGCTTTGTCACTGTTACCCTCTACCCACCCCCTCCCTTTATTAAGCCTCACTATCCCTCCCCTGGTCTTTCTTCACTCCCTAATGTACCTATAAAAGGTTTTATCCCCCTTATTAACTGAGATGGCTATCTTTCCTTGGTTTGGGCCTTTGCTATTCTGACTGCCTTCCCTGCTTCCTTCTGCTTTAACTGGTACAGTTCTCTGTCCTGCCTCTTCTGTGTTTCCTTGTACTTTCTGAATGCTACCTTTTTCTCCCTAACCTCCCCCGCCACCTCTTTTGAGAACCATAGTGGTTTTTTCCTTCATTTTTTTTAATTTGCTTCACACAAAGGCTTGTTGCCTCTGTCATGGCAGCTTTGATTTTTCCCCATTGTTCCTCCACCCCACCTTCTTGCCCATTTGCTAGTGCTTTTCTAAGGCACTCCAGCATTTTGCCAAAGTCAGCCCTCCTAATGTCCAATACCCTCACCTTTGTGTGATTTGACTGTATGGCTATCTTTATCATGAACCACACTGTTTGGTGGTCGCTTGCTCCCAGATGGCTACCCACTTCTAAATCCGAGCTCCTCTCTCCATCCCCATTTCAAATTCAATCAAATAAAATTAAATTTTTAAAGCGCTTTTCAAAAACCAAAGTGCATATACAATATAAAAACAGACATTTAATCAAATAAAACATATAAAAGATAAAAAGGCAGGAATAATAAGACTAAACATTATCCCCAAATGCCAGGCCAAATAAATAAGTTTTATTCTTTGTATTACTTTTTTCTCCCATGGGGTCCCAGCAGTCTCATCGTCCTTGCATCCCCTGTGATCCAGCTGCCGTCTAACCTGCGCCGTCTCCTACTGAGGGCAACCACCGACTACCCAATGGCTTACCCCCTGTGGCAGGGGCAGCGGAGGATGATCAACTCCCTCACCACACAATGGATCTGCTCAAGGTGGTCCTTCGGAGTGGCACAGGACATCACGGATGGCCATCAAGCCACAACAGTTGGGCACTCCCCTTTTTCCATGTTCTGTTGGAGGCAGGGCTTGCAATGCCAACAAGGGCTCCCTGCACACATGTCTGCACACAATGCACCCACTGGCTGCCCCACCTACCACCTCATTCTACCAGGCCAGATGTGCTGACACCCAGCCTCCGCTAGGTGTCAGACTTATGCCAGACACTGTACCCAGACCCACCCTGGGAGAGGAAAGCAGTCCATCGGACGCTCGATCCACTCCCTCCCATACTGACCCCCAGCAGCCAGAGCTCACTCCCGAACCCGGGTTGCTGGCATGGCAGAAGGTAAGGCATCCAGCGCCTCAACCCTCAGCACCACTGGGCCGGCTAAATAAATAAGTTTTTAATGAGGATTTAAAAGCCTCGGTGGACAGACACTCTCTAATTCGATGAGGTAGAGAGTTCCACAGGGTTAGGGCTGTAAAAGTAAAAGCTCTAGCACCTGATGTCCGAAGGTGAACCCTGGGAACCTCTAGCAATCCCTCATCAGCAGAGTGGAGTGGACGGAGGGGGCAGTAAGGCTGAAGGAGGTCTTGCAAGTAATCCAGTCCCTGTCTGTGTAGGGTCTTATAGGTCAGCAACATGACCTTGAAGGGTATCCTCCATCTCACTGGCAGCCAGTACAGTTTGTGCAGCACAGGCATGACATGGCAAGCTCTTGACAACCCTCTCAACAACCTGACCGCAGCATTATGCACCAGCTGCAGGCAATGGAGATCCACCCCTGGTAACCCTAGGTATACAGCATTGCAGTAATCAAGATGAGAGGACACAAAGGCATGAACCAATATAGGAAGGTCCTCTGGCAGAACAAGATGCTTTATCCAGGTGATGTTCCTCAGATGGTAAAATGAGGACTTGACAACTGCTGACACCTGTGTTTTAGTGTCAGTTAGTTATCAAGCACAACATCCAGATTCCGCACCCATTCAGAAGGTCTCAACTGGTTACCCCCTAGCACAAGGCCAGACAGTTGCCCAGGAGTCAACTTCTCTACCCGCTGACCTGGGTCCACCACCAACACCTCAGAATGTACACTTGAGAGTACCAGGTCTAAGACTGCTCCCTCCTGAGTGGGTTCCAACACTAGCTGTCTGAGGCATGCCCCCTGTGGGGCATTGAGAATTACCCTACTCTTGGATGTGGCTGCAGCAAAGGTGATCCAGTTAATGTCTGGCATATTCAGGTCTCCCATCAACAATATCACCTCCTTTCTACCAATCTAAGGATGCCTTCTATCATTTCCTTGTCCATTTCCTCCCCTGAGACAGGGGTCTGTATACAACCCCTGCATGGATTATGGTGCCATTTCCTGTCTCCAGGGTGACCACAGTGACTCCTCTACTCCCTTTTCACCCATTAGTTCCATTGCTTTGATCTCTTCCCTTATATAGAGAGCTATTCTTCCTCCTCTTTTACCCTTCCTGTCCCTCCCGCAGATTGTGTACTCTGATATGCTGTCATGCCAGTCATGGTTCTTTAAGTACCATGTTTCTGTGACTGCCACAATATCCAGGTGTCCCTTTTCCATGAAGGCTACTAGTTCAGGGAGCTTGTTACTCAGACTGTGTGCATTGGTACTCCTTGCCCTCCATTTTTTGATAGTCTTACCCCTTTTAGCCCCACCCCTGTCTTTACTGTCTTTTCCTTTTTCTCCATTGACCCCTATCCTGCTCCATATCAACTTCTCTATCTTAGTGTTTACCTTACTAACTACCCTGTTTTGTTTGGGGGGGCTGGGATTTCCATGCTTCTTTTCAGTGCCTCACCCTTGACTAGTTTAAATGCTTGCCAATGAAGCATTTAAACCTATCACCTAGGATCCTGGTTCCCCTCCCGGACAGATGCAGACCATCGTGACAGTCAGTGTCAGTGGCTCAGCAGGTAGCACACTCGCCTCTGAGGCTGGGCGATCAGAAAGCTGTGGGTTTTATCCCCACACCAGGCACTTGGGTTAGATTCCAATACTGACACTGTAGTGTAGCATGAGGGAGGTACTGCACTGCTGAGGTGCCATCTTTCCAATGAGACATTAAACCGAGGTCCCATCTGCTTGTTCTGGTGGTAGTTTAGGTGGATGTTAAAGATCCCATGGCACTTCTTGAAAGGAGTAGGGGAATTTGTTGGGGAAAAGGGAAGTATAATACCATAACCAATACTATATGAAAATCCAAAGTTACTGATCGCATGCCAATATATCATAAGTCATTTCAATCGGCTTCAAAAATTAAAAGTTCTATAATAAATTCTGCCATCCTTTCCAAAGAGAATCCAAATGTGTTTTTGATATATTTTTCATGTCTGATTCATAGACCCTTAAAAGAGCCCCTTGTATATGTTTCAAAGTCACTGCCAAAGGAATAAAGTGCTGCTGAAGTACCTATTTCAATCTTGCTTGCCATAAGTAATACTTGAAAATAGAAAAGACTATTTGAAGATTCTCTGTCGTAAACTGATTCAATTTTGAAGACAAATCAATGTATATCAGTTCTTTGTAAGTTAAAGCTTTAAATAAAGGGGAATCCATAGTATCAGCTAATAAGAACCAAAACTGTAATGCATATGGACATTCCAAAAACAAATGCTCTTGCGTTTCCAGAATTTGCTGACAACCGTGCCTTAAACAATATCTTTCTGAGACAACTTTGTGCTTATTGTTGTTCTTCACATTCAATCTACCATGGGTAGTCTACCATACCACATCCCATACAAACACTGGCAATCTGGTATTTAGTAGTTATTGAAAATGTATCAGACTGTGCTGTGACGTACAATAAGGCAAAGTTATTTGGTCCCAACGCTGAGCTTTAACCATTTCATCATACAGTCTTTGTCTGTTTTGAAACCATGAAACATTGTATGCTACTTTCCATAGAAACATAGAAACATAGACTTTGACGGCAGATAAGGACCACTTGGCCCATCTAGCCTGCCCATTTCCCTACCTACAGGATAGGCCGCAGATCCTAGTTAACCAACAGCCTATTTCTTCCTACCCCACAAGAATTGCCTTATATCTGTCCCATGCATTCTTGAATTCTCCGCAGTTTTAGACCCATAACCTCCTCAAGAAGGCTGTTCCATGCATCCACTACCCTCTCTGTGAAATAATACTTCCTCACATTGCCCTGAACTGCCCCCTTCTATCTTTAAATTGTGTCCCCTTGTTCTTGCACGTCTCTTTTTCTGAAAGATGCTACCCTCTTGGACTTTGTTGATTCCACTGAGGTACTTAAAAGTTTCTATCATGTCCCCCCTCTCCCTTCTTTCCTCAAGGGTAAACATATTAAGCTCCTTTAGTCTCTCCTCTCTGACTTCTCTTGCAGGCCCTGCACCATTTTAGTTGCCCTCCTCTGGACTGCCTCTATCCTGTCTATGTCCTTGCAGAGATGGGGTCTCCAGAACTGGACGCAGTACTCCAGATGAGGTCTCACCAACTGTCTGTACAGAGGGATAACAACTTCCTGTTTTCTGCTGCTGATGCCTCTCCCTATGCATCCCAGTATACCCCCAGCCCTCCCTACTGCCTTCTCACATTGCTTGCTAACCTTAAGGTCATCTGATATGATTACCCCCAGGTCCCTTTCCTTTTTTGTTGTTGTTACTACCTCCCCCATTGCGTATTCTTCCCCTGGGTTCTTGTTTCCCAGGTGCATTATTTTGTACTTCTTTGCATTGAATCCTAACTGCCATACTTCTGACCATTCCTCCAACCTTGCCAAGTCCTTCTCATCCTTTCCATGCCTCCTTGTTTATCAACCCTGTTGCAGATCTTTGTGTCATCTGCAAAAGGCATACTTTTCCTTCAGTCCCTCTGCAATGTCACTGATGAAGACATTAAAAAGGACTGGACCCAATACTGAACCCTGCGGTACCCCACTAGTACCCCTCTTTCTTCAGAGTGGACTCCATTTACAATTACCTTCTGTGTCCTGTTGTCCAGCCAATGTTTTACCCAGGCTACCACCCTGGGACCCACTCCCAGGCTGGTTAATTTGACTATTAATCTTTTGTGTGGGACTGTGTCAAATGCCTTGCTAAAGTCTAGGTAGTCCATGTCCACAGCCCCTCTCTGGTCTCTACTTTGGTCACCCAGTCAAAGAAATCTATTAGATTCGTCTGACATGACCTTCCCACTGTGAACCCATGCTGCCTTGGGTCCTGTGCCCCACTGGCCTCTAGGTACTCAACTATTTTTCCTTCAGAAGTGACTCCATCACTTTCCCTACCACAGAGGTCAGACTGACAGGTCTGTAGTTTTCTGCCTCTGTCTTGGTCCCACTTTTGTGAAGGGGAATCACATCCGCCTTCCTCCAGTCCTCGGGTATCACACCATCTTCCCATGATTTATTAAAAAGAGTAGCCAGTGGTTTCACTAGTTCCTCCCTTAATTCTTTTAGAATTCTGGGGTGAATTCCATCAGGACCCATTGCTTTATCCACTTTCAGTTTTAGGAGTTCTTGCAGAACCCTTTCTTCTGTGAAAGGACTGGGATCGACCCCCCTATCAAGAGTGCTTCTGTTAATATGATTAGGCACTTCCCCCTCCTCTTTTGTGAATACTGAGCAGAAATATTCGTTCAGTATCCCTGCTTTTTCACTGTCCCCCTCTGCCCACCCACCATTCATTCTATCAGCCTCACTATCCCTCCCTTTGTCTTTCTACGCTCGCTGATGTACCTATAAAAGGTTTTATCCCCCTTCTTAACTGAGTTGGCTATCTTTTCCTCAGTTTGGGCCTTTGCTATTCTGACTTCCCTCCCTGCTTCCTTCTGCCTTAACTGGTACAGCTCTCTGTCCTGCTCCTTCTGTGTTCCTTATACTTCCAGAATGCTATCTTTTCTTCCTGACTTTCACAGCCACCTCTTTTGAGAACCATAGTGGCTTTTCTTTCATTTTGATTTGTTTATTTGCTTCACACAAAGGCTTGTTGCCTCTGTGATGGCAGTTTGATGATTCCCATTGTTGCTCCACACCTCCTTCTAGCCTGTTTGCTAGTGCTTTTCTGAGGCACTCTCCCATCTTGCCAAAGTCAGACTTCCTAAAGTCCAGTACCCTCACTTTTGTATGGCTTGACTCTGTAGCTGAGTTTAACGTGAACCACACTGTTTGATGGTCACTTGTTCCCAGATGGCAACCCACTTCTAGATCTGCGATCCTCTCACTGCCCTCGTTTGAGAGTACGAGGTCTAAGATTGCTCCCTCATGAGTGGGTTCCGAAACTAGCTGTCTGAGGCCTGCCACCTGTAGGGCATCGAGAATGGCCCTGCTCTTGGATGTGGCTGCAGCAAATGTGCTCCAGTTAATATCTGGCATATTCAGGTCTCCCATCAACAGTATCTCCTTTCTCTGCCATTCTAAGAATGCCTTCTATCGTATCCTTGTCCATTCCTCCCCTGACATGGGGTCTGTACACAACCCTGTGTGGATTGTGGTGCCCTTTCCAGTCTCCAAGGTGACCCACAGTACCTCCTCTCCTCCCTGTTTACTCTTTTGTTCAGTTGCTTTTATCCCTTCCTTTACATAGAGAGCTACTCCTCCCCCTCTTCTCCCCTGCATGTCTCTCCTGTAGGTTATGTACCCTGGTATGTTAACATCCCAGTCATGGTTCTCTGTGTACCATGTTTCTGTGACTGCTACGATATCCAGGCATCCCTCTTCCATCAAGGCCACCAGCTCAGCGAGCTTGTTGCCCAGACTCAGAGGCATTGGTACTCATTACCCTCCATTTCCTGATGGCCTTACTCCTTTTTTCCCCATCCCTGTCCTTCTTGAATTTGTCACTTTCTCCATTTACCCCTCTCTTCTCCTTTCAACACCTCTATGTTGGTGTTTGCTGCACTTACTACCATGATTCTTTGGGGGGGCTAGGATTTCCCTGCTCCTTTCCAGTGCCTCCCCCCCTTGGCTAGTTTAAATGCTTGCCAATGAAGCATTTAAACCTATCACCTAGGATTCTGGTTCCCCTCCTGGACAGATGCAGCCCATCATGCCAATATAGGCTTGCATCACTCCAGGTGGACCCCCAGTCCCCAAATGAAGCCAAATCCCTGAGATCCACACCAGTTTTTCAACCACTGATTGAATCCCATGGTGCAGAACACCCTAGCCTCTCCTATGCCATAGATGGGCAGCACCTCCGAGAAGGTTACCATGCGTGCTACTTGTCTAAGGCCCCTTCCCAATTCCACAAACTCATACTGCACTTCTCTAATCCCTTTCTTAGCCAGGTCATTTGTCCCTAGGTGGACAATGACATCCAGGTCCCTCCCGTGTGCACCTGCTCCGGCAATCCTGAGGATTCGCTCCCTGTCCCTCCAAGCCATGACACCAGGCAGGCACCTTACCTCCCTCTCCCCTCCCTCCCCCAGTTCTACCTTCCTAACAATGGAGTCCCCCACCAGGAGTTGTTTCCTTCCCCTGCGGGGTCCCCTGCCACTCTCCTGTGGGTCTCCTTTGTGGAAGTTCCTAGCATCCTCCTTGGTCTCCATTGTGGGTGCCTCCATAGAGGAACTGCACTTTGCCAGAATGGCATAGGAATTGTGGAGAGGTACGACTGGAGGGATGTGCCTCTGTTCCACCACCCTCATCCTCCCTGAGCCCACTGTGGTCCAACCACTCCTCTTTCTTGGCAACCTCTGGAGGCAACGGCAGTGGCACTGGTGGTCCCTGGATGGAAGAGAGGTCCCAAATCTAGCCAACTCAGCCGGAGATGAGCAACCTCCTCCCTCAGCCCAGAGAGGTGCCTGCAGCTGGGACAACACCGCATCCTCCAGAACATCTCCCAGAAGACTGCTGCTCCACAGCCACTGCACTGCACCACTCCAATCATGTCTTATTTCTGGCCCCTTAACTGTTTGCAATCCTTACTCTTTCCTCTGTTTTTTTTCTCTCTCTCCTTACTTTCTGCCTGTGTGCCCTTTAAGCTCCTGATTGTCCTGTTCTGAGACAAGAATATCCTATATTTCTCAGTAGACCCCTTACTTGCTCAGAGGCAGACCTCCAGCAGCTAGGGGGCCAGAGAGCTACTCTTGCCCTTCTAGGATGGTGGGTCTTTGATGGCTCTGTGATCACTCACTTCCTGCTCCCAAACAGGAAGTTCCTGTTGGCAGTCAAATCATGTGCCTATAAAAGTAGAACTAGCTTTGGGTGGGAAGGAGGGCAATATAGTCCCAGTAGAGAAGTCTAGTCACACAGCAGTCCTTGCTCCTGGTGTCTTCTGCCAAGCTACTAGCAAAATCTTTCTAAGGCAGTCTTTAAATGTAGCTTCCTTCTAGCTAAGCCACTCCCCCTACTTACTAGATCTTTCTACAAGTAATTTAAACCTCACAGCTATTAAGTCCTTTCAATCACCTGAGATTTACACCTAAATAACTGTTCAGATAACCATTCAGTTCAGTTAACTCAGACAAACACACACTTTTTTTTGTTTTGTTTGTTAGTTTTTACCCTAAATTAAAGGTCCAAGTACAAGAGTTCTTCTTCTTCTTTAGTGCCAGTAGAGAAGTCCAGTCACACAGCAATCCTTTCTCCTGGTGTCTTCTGCCAAGCTATGCAATAAGTTGTTGGAACATTTCTTTCACTGGTTGCAGAATAAGTTGAATGTGTGATAATAATCTAAATTTCCCACATTCCCATGTCCTAAGACATGGTAAAGTCCATTCCTTCGTTACCATATACCATGAAAGCTGTTGAGGTTATGCCAAATCCACCATATTATAATGTAAAAATATACTATAGTAAAAGGCCACAGGGAGAATCATCCCTATCCCTCCATCCTGAATATTCCTGTAAGTCACATTTCTTTTAATAGGATTCAGTCTGCTCCCCCACAAGGCCCGAAAAAAGAGGCCATATAGTTTCATCAATAAGCGTTTTGGTGGGGGAAAAACATAACTGATATACAATAAGATAGGCACTATCAGAGTTTTAAGCAAAAATATTCTTTTCTGTTTTGCTATTATCCCATGAATCCATCCCTCCATTCGTTCTTCTGCCTTCTTCAATTTTTCCTCCCTGTTTAAATCAGCTGAATTTCCTTTTCCAAACTTAATACCCCAAATCTCTATTGGTTCCTCAGTAAGTGAAATATCAACAAAGTAATCCTTATCCTTATTTATATCTCCCAACTCAAATCCTTTACTTTTGTCTTTATTAATTTGAGAACCTGAAGCTTCTGAATATTCCTGAAGTTGGGTTTGAATGGCCTGTTCTTCTGTAAAATCTCTGGCCAAACGCACCACATCATCAGCATACACTAAAACTTTCAAAGGGGGTTTATCAGTCAAGAATCTGATACCCTGTATCTGAGGGTCATTCCCAATAAGTTGCAACATAGGGTCAATACCAAAGACGTACAGCAGGGGGCTCATTGGACATCCCTGTTTAACCCCTCTACATACCGGAACCTTTGTTCTCTTCCACCCATTTACTATGGGCCTCACCGTGGCCTTTGTATATAAACTTTGAATCCAACCTACATAAGCAGAAGGAATACCATAATGCAATAAAACCAAAAACAAATAATTTTGACTAAGAGAATCAAAAGCCTTTCTTTGATTGAGACTTAGTATGAATTCTGTTTCACCCAAAGTACCTCTATGAAATATTTCCCTTAACTTAATCAAGTTCTCATGAATTCCTCTTTGAGGAATAGTACACCCCTGTTCCTTACAAATAAGATTGTCTGCACAAAGTGCTAATCTATTGGACAAAACTCTACTCAATATTTAAGTGTCTGTGTTCATGAGACAAATGGGTCACCAGTTCTGTAACATGGTTCTATCTCCTTTTTTAAACAATAAAATTAAGTCTGATTCAACCAAAGAACTTGGGATGTCATGTGTAAGCAATAATTCTTTATATAATCTAGCAAGTTCTATGCACAAATACTCACAACCAAACTTATAGAATTCGGTAGTGATACCATCAGGGCCCGGAGCAGCATCATTCCTTAGCTTCTGTATGACACCCTTAACCTCCTCAGGAGTAGTAGGAGTTGTTAAATCAGACTGCTGCTCAATAGATAAAGTCTGAGGTGTCAATTGTCCTAAATGCCTTTCAGAGTGAAATGTATCAGGAGAAACCCCCAAAGTGTATGCAATATAGTCATTCACTATAGATAATATATCATGCTTTTCTTTATACATAATGTCATTCTCATTTTGTAACTCCCAGATAATTTTAGTTTTTGAACTCCGTTGACTTTCCTTAAATGGGTCAAAAGTACATTTTCTATTAAGCTGTCCAAATCTAAATTCCTGCTGTAAAGATTTAGCTGTATCATACTGGAAAAGAATCATATCCTTTTTTACCTGCTGTATCTGAGAGGTAAAATCTTGTCCAGTACTATCAACTAAAGAAATCAACCTATGTAATTGTTTTCTGTATTGCAAATGTTGTAGGTATTTCTCTCTATTCTGTTTCCCTGCATAGTTCTGGAAAAGGGATTTATATTCAGTCTTCGCATCCTGCCACCAATCTGCCAAAGAATCGTACATACATTGTACCGAAAGTCTAGCTTTCCACAGTAAAAAAAACTTTATGTCATAATCCTTCAAGATTCAGGAGAGAAGAATTTAACTTCCAAGAAGGCTTTCCCCCTACAAAGGACTCTTTCCACTGACAATCTATGGCCACCACATAAAGATCAGAAAAATCAAATTCTCTAACAGCTGACCTTTTGACCGTCAAGTGATTTGAAAGAAAAAAATAATCTATTTGAGTCTTTAAAATCCTCTTTCGGAAAGTAAAACCTTCCATAGACTGACAAACCCAATATGCATCCTGTAATTGAGCAGTACCTATTATTTCTTTCAATGCATTAGAATCACAAAACATTTTTTTGGTTTTAAGATCTCTATCCTCCTTTTGAAAACTACAGTTAAAATCTCCTCCCCAAATTATAATCCGAGAGGAACACAAGTAGGGCTGAATCCTCTGACAGAATTCCACTCTCAAAGCTTTCCCTTGGGGAGCATAAGAGTTAATAAGATATAGCCTATGCCCCCTATAAGATATATCCAAAATCAAAGCCCTACCAGGCACTAAATCAATAAGCTGAGTCACCTTTAAGTCTGTATTTGAAAACAAAATGCCCAACCCATCACACTTATCCAAACCCTGAGACCAGAAGGTAACCCCTTGCTGCCATGTAGTGCTACAAAGTGCTATTTCTTTTAAAGTTTTATCCTGGTGTTTTGTAATAATATGATATCCGTCTGTAGTGAGCATAGTTCCAACAAAGCCACATCCTGTCTGATACCATTCTTAATACTATTAACATTTAAGGATGAAACCCGGAAAAGAGTCATAAAGAAGAGAAAAAAAGAATCATAACTAACGTGCAAGTTTTGATCTGGTAGGCCACCGTTTTTTCCCTAAAGTTCCTTCATCCAATATAGAAGAGGTTCCCTTGGAAGAAGCAACAAAGGAGGAGTCAGAACCAGAATCTCCTTCCTCTGCTGAGACCTCCATAGTGCTGTCTACTGGCAACACAGAAAATCTATTTGAAAAGGCCCCCCTTTTTAGCCAGACATCTCTCTTTACCTCTAGGTTCTGCCAGAGCAGTCACCTTGTCCCTTGTCTGTTTTTTATGAGTAACCCTCTTATACGGTTCAACCAGCACTTGTGGGAGGCACAGATGTAGCATCTTAATAACATACTATGCCATCCATATCCTGTCTTCCAACACTTCCACTGGCTGCCATATCCACCACATCCTCAGTCTTATCCTGAGGGGAAGCCACCTGATCCCCCCTAGCTGGGGTATTCTCTACCAATAACTCTGGTTCCACCATTTCCAATGACTGTTTAATATGAAGAGGGGCCCCCTCCCCTCTTTCAGGCTCAAGGTGGCCTCCATGCTTCTGCTGTTGCAGTGTATGAGTATCTGGGGGGACATAGATTGCAGCGTTGTCCTTTTCTTTCATGATATCTTGCATCCTTCTCTCAGAGGCCAGAGCACAGCCCTTCTTTTGAGCCTGAGTTATTAAAACTTCATGTGAGAGGCTATCCCCTAAATTATGGGAAGTCCGGGGCATTTAACTTATGAGCGACCCCTTTCTTCACACAAGTTACAACAGAACAGGTTTTTACAAGCAGATGAAAAATTACCCAATTCCAAACAATGAGAACATTTAGGGGTATCGCATGCATTACTAAGATGTAACCTAGAACCACATTTATGACAGGATTTTGGCTGTCCCGGGTAAAACAAAGAATTCCTGTCTTTACCCAAAAACAGACAACTAGGGAGATGTGCAATGCCACTATTGGTCATAAACAATTTACATTTTATCCTCCACCCCCAGTCCAAAATTGCTCAGAGTCTAATACCGGGGAGGGATGTTCTAAAACCTCACATCTTTTTTTTCAACCAATACAAAATACCTGCCACATCCATCCCCTCATTTTTTAAAATGATCGTAACCGTATGAACAGCAGGCTTTGTGATAGGGATATCCAAAAATGGGGCCCACAATGATGTTTCCTTCAAGCTATTAGACTTGATCCAAAACCCATCCAAAGCTTCCACAGTTTTAAAACTGACATCATAATTATGCTGGTCTGTATGAATCAAGGCAAAAACTTCAGAGGCATAAAATTTCAGGGAATCTTTCAATAATGTTCTCCCAATATACACCCTATCAGGCGGGTCTTCCAAGCCTCCCTTATACAACAGACGAATAACATTCCTCCTAGGGGCAGGTTCTCTAGTGTTAGATTTAAATAAATCTTCCATCCTTAATAAAGGTTTAAACAAATGCCATTTCTGAGGATCTTGTAACAAATCCACCCCCACCCTTGCATATAAAGTCTCAGTAGATTTTGACATTTCTGATGATAATGGCACATTGTGTTGTTCAGCAGTAATCAGTTGCTCCTTAGATTGCTCCTGTTGAAAATCCCCACCAACATTTAACTTGTCAATGTCTAATACAGCCTGCCCTACCCCGACTGTCTCTGAAGGCATACTTAATTTATACTGCATTGTATGCAGAGCAACACTGGGCCCTGGAACCTGAGAAGACCTCTGATCTTTTGAAATCAGTTTCCCCATAGCAGTAACCGGCAATCCATTATATTCTTGAATTTTAGGATCAACTGGGTTCGGTAACCAACCATTGCCTCCTTGAACCCAGCCTGCAGCTGCTAAGGCTTTGTCCGCACATTTTCTATCAGTGTCCCCTTTTTGAAACAACCCTGTCCCTTTCCCAACTTTCATTGTCATCCCCAGTGTTTTACTTAGCTTAACAGGTACAGCTTCAGTTTCTCCTGCCTCTGTATGAAATGAACCCTCCAGCGGTTGCAAACCGTGCACACTCCCTTGCACATCCTCTATAGAAACAGAACATATGGGCATCCGTCTGCTAGACAAATTTCTGGTACTCATATTCACAGTTTCTCTAGATTGCTCACCTTGCAAAACAGTAGAAAACAGCATTTTCTCTACATCTGGAACAGGAAGATCTCTTCCTTCACTGACTCGAGCACTCGTACTAACATAAGTAACATCAATTCCAACTGGTAAGTTGGCTTCCAGAATGATACAAGAATCTTCCATATCTCCAGACAATAGCAGTGAAAAGCACAATCCAGCCTTTTCAGTCTCTAGATTTGCAGAGGCTGGGGAAGAGACCCTCTCCCATGCCTCCTGCACATCCTCCTCCTCCAAAGTCAGAGACACAGTGGCCATCCTGAACATGGACAGCAGCTCCCCCTACCAACAAGTAGGGGAATTTCCCCGGTATTCTGGCCAAATTTCTTCCATTCACAAAAAGTACCACCAACAGCTTAATCTGGTTCAAGGTCAGTTGGCATTCATCTGTAACCCCCTTTCTCAGGTCATGACTGAAAATAGGCAGAATCTGTCTAGTGCACTTACCCAGTCAACCAAAAAAAAAAACTAAACTAAACTAAACTATAGGCTGCATCCTGCCAGGTGGACCCCCAGTCCCCAGTGAAGCCAAAACCCTGAGCTCTGCACCAGTTTTTCAACCATTCATTCAATCCCATGGTGCGGTGTATCCTAGCCTCACCCATGCCATAGACAGGCAGCACCTCTGAGAAGGTTACTGGGCATGCTACTTGTCTAAGGCCCCTCTCCAACTCTACAAACTCCTCTTGCATTGCTCTGATTCCATTCCCAGCCAGGTCATTTGTCCCTAGGTGGACAATGATGTCCAGCTCCCTCTCCCATGCCACTGATCCTCTTATCCAGAGGATTCACATCCTGTCCTTCCCAGCCATGGTGCTGGGCAGGCACCTTACCTCCTTCTCCTCTCCCCCAGTTCTACCTTCCTAATGATTGAGTCCCCCACCAGGAGTTGTTTCCTTCCCCTGTGGGGTCTCATGCCACCCTCCTCTGGGTCTCCTTTGTGGAAGTTCCCAGCATCCTCCTTGGTCTCCACTGAAGGTGCCTCCATATGGGAATCATGCTCTGCCAGAACAGTGTATGAATTGTGGAGAGGTACAACTGGAGGAATGTGCCTCTGATACTCCACCCTCACCCTCCCTGGGCCCACTCTGGTCAAACCACTCCTCTTTCTTGGCAACCTCTGAGGCAGTGGCAGTGACCCTGGTGGTTCCTGGGTGGGGGAGGAGGTTTCCTGAATCTTTGCCAGGTTGGCCTGGAGATGGGCACCCTCCTCCCTCAGACTAGAGAGGTGCCTGCAAATAGGGCAGCATCACAACCTCCAGAACATCTTCCTAAAGACTGCCACCCCACAACCTGTGCATTGTACCACTCCCCACATGCCTCTCTCCCTTTCTGTTTTTTTTTCCTTTTGGTAGTGTATGTGAGCGTGTGCATGTGTCTACCCCCTATGCAGCCTGCTGGGCTGTTAACATTATGACAGATGCATGTCCTTTGCAGTTTTTGGAAAGTGATGTCAGAACCTCTGGTATAAAGGAACTGATGCACTTGAGGTAGGTGGGGTGAGGGGCAGGGTGGGTGGACTAAGCCTGTGTCCTCCAGAAACAATCAGCTTCGGCTATGACACACCACCCCGGTGAGTGTTTTCCTTCCTTTTAGCAAGACAACCTGCACAATAATTTAAAAGAATCTATACCCTGCAAAAATAAATTTCAATCAAAGAAAAATAAAGTGGTAAACTGTACAACCTGTAAGCACAAAACAGTAATAAAACACGTAAGCACAACCTGTAAACACAAAATAAAATAGTAACACAACAGTAACTCTACTTAGCCAAAAGAAGCCTTAATCTTTCTCCTTGCTCTGTTAATGTTGTTTCTTGCTCTGTCCTTTCAAGCAAACCCTAGAAGAAAAGAGCTCAGGTGAAGCTAGGTGCTTTATGCCAACAAACCTAGTCTTCACCACAACACACCAACTAACCTGACCTTTTAAATCTTCCATCTGTTGGAAGGTATTAAGCCTTTGTCAGCTCCACCCCCCAGTTACACTACTAATCCCCTGGAAAAAATGTGTAAGAAAAGCAATTAGCTCCTTCAATGTGAGAAAGAGACTGCAATACTTTTAAGCCCCAAACAAAAACCTGTAAGCACAAAACAATGTAGTAACAAAACAGAAACTTTGCTTAGCCTAAAGATGGATCAAAATGTAAAACCTGTAAGCACAAAACAGTAACAAAACCTGTAAGCACAACCTATAACAGTTTAACAGAAAATATATCCTGGAAAAAAAATTTAATCAGAGAAAAATAAAGCTTTTGAGAAGGCATTAAGGGGTGGAAAGTTCACGCTGGTGGTGATTTTGCATTTCATCTCACACACATACATAAGACATTTATTTTTCTTAAAAGGGTATTTCCATGACTTGGACATGAACTGCTGTGTCCTCCATTAAAAATCTTACAAAGTTAGTGACTGAATTATGTTTTGGACATAATGATGTAAAACTGGCAAGCACATTGTAGACTTTCAAAAAAATGTGCCTTTAACTCGATAGATAGCTAGATAAATAGATCAATAGATAAAATACAAAAGAATGTGCCTTTAACTAGATAGCTGGATAAATAAGATAGATAGACAGACAGGCAGGCAGGCAGACAGACAGACAGACAGATGCAAACTGAAAATGCTCTCATGAACTGAAAATTTTCAGTTCGTATCAGAGGGTTATCCAAAAACCCTCCTGAGCATGCTCAAAAAAAAAAAACACCTAAATTCTTATAATTCTGGAACTGATTAGTATTCTTCCACAAAACCTTCAAAAGGCACTACTGTGGAGCAGACCTTTTGTACCCTAGAAGTTTCAGAAAACAATTCTGTACTGTCTAGGCTGTAAGTGGGAGCACAATATTGTGTATCAAGTATAGGAAAAAACACTGCACTTCATTAAAAATCAACATTTCTTATCTCAAAAACTGCACAAGATGCCATCACAAAACTTTTCATGTCTTGAGACACTGCCAACCAGATCATGCATGTTATGTTTTGGTCTATTTCATTGAACCCTGCCAAAGTTATTAAGGTGCAAAAATTGGGGTTTAATATTAAAAACCTTACTCAATCCTTGGGTTGTAAAAACCCTAGGCTTTTATAGACCTTAGCAATGTGCTTCCCCCTGACTTCCTTGACCCCCAGTGTAACTCTATCCCCATGTTCAAAGCCAATTCTCATGTCACAACTCCTCCCCCTTCTACCTCAAAATTGTCTCCAAATCTGAGGCAAAAAAAAACCTCTCAAAGACTATTGGGAATACTAGGTCTAGCGGAGACACTTTGGACCTTAAACTAATCACTCTTACCCTGGATGAGGTTATCTATCCTCTAACTTACATCCTGAATCTGTCTCTAACAACTGCCAAATTCTTCAAGATCTGGAAAAAGGCTATGGTCACTCCCATCTTTAAAAGCGGGGACCAAACTAACTATGCAAATAACCAGCCTATCCCAATACTCCCTCCACTTTCAAAAGCGCTTGAAAGGATCATAAACGATCAGCTAGTCGGCTACCTAGACAAGTATAATCTCTAGTGTCAGTAAAAACATGGTTTTTGGAAACTGCACAGCAGTACAATTGCCCTGGCTGAGTTCTCTAGCTTCATTCATGATGCCTTAGACCAAGGACATATGGTTGGGGCTACCTACATTGACCTAACAAAGGCTTTCGATACGGTCAACCATGAGTTACTTCCAAACCTGTTGTCCTCTACTGGTCTTTCCCCAGAATCAGAGGGGTGGTTTCAGAGCTACCTTACCAGACGTACTCAACAAGTAAAAATCCTAGACATCCACTCTGATCAATGTAATGTCATAACTGGGGTACCCCAGGGCTCAGTCCTGGGACCCCCGCTTTTCAGCTTATTTCTAAATAATCTACCCTTATCCTGTCCTGGCCAAGTCCTCTTATATGTGGATGATGCAGTGATGTTTTCTAGTAATACCAACCCTGTTGCCCTAGAAAAGCAAATGCAAACTAGCTTCTGTGAGGTGGAGTCATGATTCTTAAACCACAAGCTTCTTCTAAACTACAAGAAGACTGACAATGCTTTTTGTCACTCCACAAAAAAAACACAGAGCCTATCAACTACAAATACTCAACAACCACAATGTGGTGCTAGAAATGGTATATACTTTCAAATACCTTGGAGTCACCCTAGACAGCTCCCTCTCCTTCTCGCAACATATTGATCTAGTTGCAAAGGCTGCCAACTCAAGAACTGGCCTTCTTTACAAGCACAAGCACTGTCTAACTGAAGAGGCCCTTAAACTCGCAGTGACCAGCTCTGTCCTGTCGGTTATCGACTATGGATTAGTTGTCTATGGAGCTGCTATAGACACAGCTCTAAACAGAATCAGAACAGCCCTTAATAAAGCCTGTAGGCTTATCTTAGGTGCCCACCATCTAACTCATACTTGTGAGCTCTACTCCCATGCTAGGTGGCTCAACCTGAAAAATAGGGTCCAGTATCAAGTTTGCCTGCTAGCAAAGAAGACTATTCTAGGCCTCTCTACCCCAGGGGTACTTGGCCTCTTCTGCCCTAACAACAGTACCAGGAATTCTAGGGATGTAAGTAGTAAGTCCCTAAAAGTACATTTCCGATGGACCTCACAAGGTCAATGATCTTTTGGCTACAGGGCCCCTAAATGGCTAAACTCCCTAGACAGTGACCTCCTAACCTGCACTAAACTTCACCTATTTAAGTCACACCTGAGGGCTCACCTGACAGCCAACAACAATAAATGTGACTACAGTTCTTAATTCCTTTCTCCTCAATATGTTGGGCCATTGTCTTCCCCACTGCACTTACAATTTATGCACTGCACTGTTCAATTTCTGTCCCTTCCCTTAACTAACTCCCCCATCTACTAACAATTTACCTTGACAGAGCTTGTTTCGAGCTGCCCCGCCACCTCTCTCCAGTCTATGCCTGTACCTCGGTTTGCTCAACTGCTGATTCCTCCTCTCTCTGCTTCATGTATTTATCTAATCTCTGCTAATTTCCAGTTCTTCAGAACCCTATGCCTTTACACTGGCCATGCTAATAAACATATCTGGCCATTGTTTAAATTAGTGGCTCCCACCTGCTGTTAATGTAAATATGACTGTTTATTTTATGTTTTGAGTGTACTCAATTCTTTAAATGAATGCTCTCTGTATTAATTTCATGAATGTTTGTCCTTTAAATGATGTGGAACCTCTATAAATGAGCTTTTAGCTCAAAGGTGGCAAATCTGAAATTTTAATAAGTAAATAAAATAAAATAAATCAACTCCAACCATACTGGTGCTAACACACCAGTACTATATATATCCTTTGCAGAAAACTGCATTAATGTACCAGTTAGAGTTTGACTTAATGAAATGAAAGTAGGAAATTGTGGTATAGTGTTGCTAACCCTAACTCCCTACCCCGCGCCCCCCCAAGCAGCAAAAGGAAAAGACATTAGGGTTTTGGGTCTCCTGAGCCTTGGCAAAGCAGTGGTATGGTCTTCTTTGGGGTTGTCACCCCTAATGTTCACCCCCTCCCCAGAGCAAACAAGGTCAATTGTCTTCTATTTTCTTCATAAAGGGCCTGCAGGGGTTACAACAGATTGTGTTGGCAACATGTGGCAAGACATACTTCTCTACCTTTGAAGAGTGTATCATTATGAGGCACTGGCTTGGAGCTGTATCTTGTGCTTTGGGCAGGAGGATATGGACTGGGGTAGGGGTGAGCATTAGGGTTGACAACCCCAAAGAACACCCCTCAACTGATTTGGCAAGTCTCAGGAGAGGCAAAACCCTACTGTTTTTCCCTTTTGCTGCTTGGGGGCGAGTGTGGGGAATTAGGGTTGAAAATATAGATGCACAAAACCCTCTAGCTCTGTGCCAAGGGAAGATTCTATTGGTTTGTGGAAGTGCTGGGCCCTGCTGGTCCTGCACTTTCGTGCAGTGACAGATGTCAAAAATTACCAAAGTTATGAACATGCATAGAAAAATCTCAATGTAGTTTCATAACTTATTTTGACCTCACATTTTCAGCTTAGCCTTCTTATGAACCCATCTCATGAACCAGCAGGTGAACAATTTCACATCCCGGCTAAATTGTCATTTTGCCCCACAAGTTTGAAAGCATGTTTTGGCCAGGATTTGAAAAATGACAACTATCATGTTCATGAGGTGGTGTGAAAAAAAAATGGCTTTGTTGAAAATTTGGGGTTGAATATTGAAAATTTTCAAAGTTATGAATGTGCATTGAAAAATGTCAATGTATGCTTGTAACTTTGTTTTTTTAAATATATTTACCCCAAATTTTCAATGTAGCCTTACCATTAAATGTACCATTAAATTGGCTGAACTGGAGACCAAAATCATTAACCACAACATTGATATTATTTCAATCACAGAAACATGGTGGGATACTGATTCTGTTTGGACAAAACATATATCTGGTTTTAAATTTTATCACAAAGACAGAACCCATAAAAATAACATCTCAACAAACACAGAAAGTTTATGGGTTACAATTCAATTTAAGGGACAACCACAAATACTCCTGGGGACATGCTACAGACCACCAAATGAAAACCTTGATTATACTAATCTACTTGTGGCTGAAATAAAAAACATAGCAAAAAAATATAATGTCATAATAATGGGAGATTTCAATATGCCAAATATTAACTGGGACAATTTAAATGATAAAACAGACACCGAAAAGTTCTTCCTTTCTGGGATGATCGACCTGGGTTTGGATCAACTTATCTCAGAATCCACCAGAGGAAACACTATTTTGGATCTACTTCTTACCACAACTGATACACATATTTCTAATTTATCTTTGCTAGACCCTCTTGGGAATAGCGATCACAAATCTATATTTTTTAGTAAACCCCAACATCAACAATATGTAAGAAACAACATATTACTCAAACAATATGATAGAGCACACTTCAAATTAATTAACAACTATTTAAAAGACATAGAATGGGAACATATTCTTTCTTCTCTATCAGTAGAGCATGTCTGGATCAAATTTAAAGTAATTATTCTGGACTTGGAATCCAAATATGTACCAACAAAAAATAAATATAATCCTAAAGGATATATTCCCAAATGGCTAAATAAAAACATCAGGACATTAATTAAACAAAAAGAAAGATGTTTTTCTAAACTAAAAGAATATCTAAACAATAACAACATTTTATCATCATATAGGGCTTCTGTAAAAAACTCAAATCAGCAATTGTGAAATCTAAACGTAACTTAGAATTCAGGATAGCACATACAAAAAATGATCAAAAATCACTGTACTCCTATTTAAATAAGAGCAAAGGCAATACTAGATAAGTTGGACCATTAATAATCAACAACACGCCAACAATATCAGACAAAGCAACTGCCGATCACTTAAACAAGTATTTTTGTTCTGTTTTTTCACACTTGGACACACATCAACCTATAACACCAAAACAACCTAACAATCACAGTTATCTGATAACTATTAATCAAATTAAACAGGCATTGAAAACACTAAACAAAAAAAGGAAGTCCCGGACCAGATATGATCAATCCTAGATTTTTGACAGAAACTATTGATACAATATCCACACCACTGGCTATTATTTTTAATAAATCTCTCAACGAATCAACAGTTCCCACTGACTGGATCAAACCCAGAAAACTATAGACCTATAAGTCTAACCTCTGTGCCATGTAAAATAATGGAAAAATTATCAAAACCATAGTGGAAGAAGAAATTTTGTATCTAAACCTTCAAGATACCACACAATATGGTTTTAAACAAGGTCAATCAACAACTGCAAATTTAATTGCTTTCTATAATCAAATTCACCATGAATTAGACGTAAGGACCCCCATGGACATTATTCTTTTAGATTACAGTAAAGCTTTTGATCGTGTAACCCATACAAAATTAATCAACAAACTGACACTACTAGGAATTTCAGCATACCTAACTAACTGGGTAAAAAACTGGTTAACAGACAGGACCCAACAAGTCAGAATTAATGGAATACTGTCTGACGTGGGTGGGGTGACCAGTGGGGTACCGCAGGGCTCTGTGCTCGGGCCTGTCCTGTTTAACATTTTTATTTCTGATATGCAGACTAGTTCAAATACTTATTTATCAAAATTTGCTGATGACACCAAACTGGGAGGAAGGGTTGATACACCAGACAACATGAACCAACTGTGTACAGATCTACATAAAATTAAGGAATGGGCATTATTAAATGGTATGGAATTCAACAACAATAAATGTACAGTACTTCATCTCGGTAATAATAATCCACATCAATTTTACAAATTAAACAATATATTACTAAAAACAACAAATTGTGAAAGAGACCTTGGAATTAATATTAACAACAAATTATCTTCTAGTGACCACTGTAACAAACTAGCCAAAAACTCAGATGGATTACTCAGAAGAATAAATCATACATTTGCATCAAAACTTGAAAACTGTATTATTCCTTTGTATAGGATGTATGTTAGACCGCATTCTGACTATGGGTCACCGTTCTGGAGCCCATATCTCAAAAAGGATACAGCTACCATTGAGAGCATCCAGAGAACAGCTACAAGGATAATATGGCACTTGGCACACTTACCATATGATGACAGGTTAAAAAAACTAAAACTTCATTCATTAGAAACTAGGCAGTTGAGGGGAGATCTCCTGCTTCTTCATAAAATTTTGAAACAACCAAACCTGATGCAACAATGTGGACTAAACTACACAACAAGGAAACTAGTGCCCAGACTACACACCAAATGGTTAATTGTTCCAAAAGCAAATACCAATAAAAGATTACACTTTTTTACAATTAGGGCTCCCAGAATATGGAACAAATTACCTAATGACCTTGTTAATATTACTAATTTTGAAACATTTAAAACCAAATTAGATTCATGGTTAGAAACTGTTAACAAACAATGATCCACAACATTTTGGGAGATACTCTCGATGGGCACCATGCCTTCTTGTATGTCACCTAACCAAGTAACCAAGTAACCAAGTAGCCTTCTTATGACCCCACCTCATGAACAAGGGTGGAGAATATTTTCAAATCCTGGCTGAAAGATGATTTTATGCAGCAACTGTGAAATCGCCTTTTGGGATGGATTTGAATAATTTGACCACCATTGTTCACAAGGTGGGTCCCAAAATGGCTATGTTGAAAATTTGGTGTGAAAATATTAAAGAATGGCAGTAATAAATAAAAATGAATAAAAGTTCAAACACATTGAAATACGTTAAACTGGAATTAACTTATTTTCTCATATCATAGTCACTGGTTACAGTAGCAAGATGTGTCTTCTATTGGAGAGTGGATCTATGTCATGGAATGTGTTCAGATGAGTGAAGGTGTGTGATTGGGTGTGGGGTGGTGGGTGGTGAGTGGGAAGTTGGGTGGGGTGAGTGGGGATCTGGGGGGTCAGATCACAGATGGACCATTTTCTTTTTTTCAGTTAAACTGAAAAAAAAAGATTAACAAGTGACTGTTTTCTTTATCAATCAATCAATCAAAATCTTTATTTAACCAGGCAGTCACCATTGAGCAAGGCTCATTCTCGAGATGGACCTGGATGTAACAAATACAGAATAAGGTAACATACACAGTAATTACAATACAATAACAAAAACCATGAGGAGATAAACAGAGATAATAATATGTGGTACAAGTTAAATGAACATGTGTCGGATCAGGCAGAGTGCATTAATGATGAGATACAAGGGAAACAAGGAGATGCACAACATTATAATGTACTAGCAAGAAAGCAGGGGTGAGAGCAGGAGTTGATAGAAATAAGTGAATAGCCAAACAAACTGTCCAGGCAATCAGTATTGCAGATGGCTTCCACAACTAAGAAGGATGGAGGGCAGGGCGTGAGTGAAGCCAGTGCAGTGCCGAAGCAGGTCAGGGGAGGAAAGAGGAGGAGGGAAGCCAAGAAGGGGAGAAAGGCCATGTAAGAGAGAGAGAGAGAGTGTGAGTGAGTAAGAGAGGGCCAGGCTGTGGTTGGACCAATTACTAAGGAAGGTTGCAGTGAGGTGGAAATGGTTCCAGAAAAAAAGAGGTACATGATCAGGGGTGGCAGACACAGGGTTCAGTGACATGATTGGAATAAAGTGTTATGAGCGTTCCTATGCTGATGACATAGTTTAGTTTTAGAGATTTTTGCAGTTTATTCCACATCTTTATTTTAGGGGGACCCAAGTTGACACTGGAGATTAGGCATTCCAGTGTTGGTATGATCTTTGATGGCAGTGGGAGCTGGCACCCAGTGCCATCACATATACTATGGGAAAGGGGGCAGGCTACCTGGAAGGGAGGGGACACAAAAGAAGCAGTATGGAGGGCACCCTGGTCTACTTATTACTATATACATATATTATGAATTAAAATGAAAGAAATAAAACATTGTGAAGGGGTGGGTGACCTGGAGGGAGGGAGGAAGAGGCAGTACCAGGGATAAGCACCCAGTTCCCTTAAGAAATATGAAATAGATAGATAGATAGATAAATAGATAGATAGATAGATAGACAGATAGATAGAGTGAGAGAGAGAGAGAGAGGGAGACAGATCAGGAGATCGGTGACTCACTGCTCCAGATGAAGACAGCAGCACAACTCCAGCTGTGGTTTCAATATTCAAGAAAGTCCTGATGTTCTCACAAAACAGCAATATAAAAGAACTGTAGTTCTTTCAATCAATCAATCAATCAATCAATCAATCAATCATCAATCAATCAGTTAATCAATCAATCAGTCACTCAAACTTTATTTAACCAGGCTATACACCTCTGAGCAAGTTTGTTTACAAGATGGTCCTGGATGACATAAAGAACATATACAATACAATGGAAATGAGAAACTATACAGACGAGGCACATATGCAATATTGCATCTAAACAAGTAAGAGAGTCAAGAGTTTTATTGGTTTTGGCACCACATGGCAGCACCTGGCAGCAAATGCATACCTTTTACAGAGTACATATATTGTGTCACAGGATGGATATAAAGTTATTCATAGTACAGCCGTATATATATATATATATATATATATATATATATATATATATATATATATATATGTAGTAACCCCTAAAATATCTATGCAGTACAATGCACTGGGAAGTGTGGGAGTGTGGAGGGGAGGAGGGGTAGTGGAGGGGTTGTAGGAGAAGTGTGGGAGACAGAGTAACCATCCAAGTACGGGGAGTTGCCAACTGTAGGATTAGAGCAATTAGTGATGACATATGCAATTTTTCTTCAGCACAAATGAAAATAGGGGCTTAAGGGTAAATAGACCCAGAATGGTGAAGAGCTTTAGAGACTCCTGGAGTGCATTCTAAAGGGACGGAAGAGCAAAAGTGCAGCTGCTTCTAAATCCTAGCTCACTGCTCTAACCTTATCCCACTGCTTCCTCTTACTTACCTAGAAATTAGCTGCCTTGTTACCCCGAAACAAGCACTTGTACCTTTTTTCTGTACTTGTATTTTTCTATGTCATTGTCATTTTTGTGCAACATGTTAATGCTTGCCCATAATTCTGTACCTGAATTTGTACTGTTTTTTTGATTATTGAATCTGTAACTACCTGTCTGTGTCAAAGGACTTCCTTGTGAATAAGCTTGCTCAATGAAGTTTTCCTACAATAAACTTGAACTTGAACTTGAAAAGTGATAGCTGTGGCACCATATTGAGTTCTGACTTTAGGGACTTTGAACATTACAAGTGTGTAATGTGTCAAGCCATAGGACCCTGAACTTCGCGTAAAGAGACAGGAGATATATGAGGGTAGTTTACTAGTAAGTGCTCTGTGAATCCAAAGGCACGTATTTCTCTGCCTCCTAACAGTCAGGAAGGTCCAGCCTATCATTGCATAGAGCAAGCAATGGTGGGCGTTTAGAGGAATGTTAGAGATGAATCTCAAAGCCCGATGGTAAAGTGTGTCAAGTTTAGTTAGAGCTGACTTAGGACAGTGGCTGTAGAGAATGTCCACATAATCTAAGAGGGGGAGAAATGTAGATTGGACTAGGTTCCTCTTTGCCTTGAAAGCAAGAAGGTGTCTAATGTGGTAAAAGGCGCCCAGGTGCTGTCTCAGTTTTTTAGCTAATTCATCCAAGTGAACTATGAAGTTAAGCTTACTGTCTAGTCAAAAACTTAAGTATTTAAACCTGTCCACCATTCAGAGTGGTTCACCAAGTAGGGTGTGTAATGTAAGGTTTTGAGTAGTTGCGGTTGGTAAATGCGATTTGGCGGAGATAAGCATAGCTTTTGTTTTCTTAGCATTAAGGAGCAATTTAAGATGTAGAAGGTTATGTTGCAGAATGTCAAATTATTCTGTAACTCCTTATATGCAAACTCAGGGGAGGAACTGGCAGTGTATAGCTCAGTGGCATCTGCAAAGAGATTCACCTTTGCCATATGAACCTTGGAGTCTAAATTATTGATGTAGATTGCAAAAAGACTAGGACCCAGGATAGATCCTTGTGGCACTCCTTGTGGAAGAATTTTAAGTGAGGAAAAGTCCCCTTGAGCTTTGATTTGTTGCATTCTGTTAGTAAGGTAACAGCTGAACCATTTCATAGTAGTAGCGTCAAGCCCGAGGTGATGCAAGGCAGACAAAAGTAGGCCATGCTCGATGATATCAAAAGCCTTGCTTAAGTCTAGAAACAGCTCATAGATGTACTTTTTTGAGTCCAGTGAGTTTTGCCAATCACTAGTTACTTTGGCTAGTGTGGATACCATGCTATGTTTTGGTCTGAAGCCTGACTGTGTAGTGCTAAGCATATTGTTCATTCATGTGAGCCCTCACTAAGCCTGCTGCCTCACTGCTCCAACTGAAGCCATCAGCATGACTCCAGCTGCGACTACAATTCAAGAAAGTTCCACTCACGAACAACTCTTTTGTGAGATCTCATGAAAGAGCAATGGTTCTTTTATATGACCTCATGAAAGAACTATGAAAAAAAATTAAGTCCCACCCTCCTCATTGTGAACCAAGATTCCTCTTTCGTGAGCTGAATTCTTTCATAAGATTCATGAATGAAGAAGTTCGGTTCATGAAAGAAGAATCGGGAACCCTCATTAAGCCTTCCAGTTAGGATTTTAGGGATGTCCCAAAACAATATTTCTAGTCTTTTACAAAAACAAAAACAAACAAACAACAGAATCTTTCTAAAAGGATCCTGCTTAGCTAGACTTGCGTGTTTTTTTTTAGGGCATTATTTTTATGGGTTTTCAATTTTGTTTTTAACAAATAAAAAAGATGGGTACCGTACAAAAGACGATTTTTACCTCATAGAAAGAAGAATTTTGACTCATGAAAGATTTTTTATCATGTGCCAGAAATTATTTTTTTGTGTCAGATGTGTAAATGAAAGATCCTACTAAACATGCTCAGAAAAAATTTCAAATCCTTATAACTCAGGAATGGATTTCTTTTCACCGAAACAAAAAAAAGGCACCTTTCTAGGGCAACCCCCCTGACAAAGCTGCAATGAGAGACCACTGGGGCATCTTCTCTGTGTCCTATCTGTAGTATCAATTATTTTTACCTGTGCCTGAACAAACTTGCATATTTTTTGGCACTTCCTTGGATTTCAGCTTGATTTCATTCAGTCCCAGGTAAGGGCTTCTGAAGTGCACTTACCTTCATGTTTATATAAATGAAAGATTCCATTGAGAATGCTCAGAACTGAAATTTCAAATTCTTATAATTCTGGAATGGATTAATATTTTTTTCACCAAAGCGAAAAAAAGGGACCTTTTTGGGGCAAGCCCCTTCTAACTGCAAAGTGCACAGGAACAAATAACCACACATCAAAATCTATACTTAAGCATAAAAGTTCATTTATAGTGCAAGCCATAAAAACACCCCAAGTCCCACCAATGTTTTGGGGTGTCCACAGTACCACATCCTCAGAGTGGATGGTGTTTTGTATGGTTAAAAAAGAGTCACACAGTTTCACTTGTTTAGACATACCTAGGAACCATGAAATAACTACTCTCAAACTGAGCAGATTGAAATAAACTATACAGCATACTGAATGAGGAATATAATTAGCAAAAGACAGTACACCAAGGCATCCTAAAAGGAATATATGAAATTGTGTGAATCTTTTTAGCCATAAAAAAACACCTTCCACCTTGAGGAAAGAGTACTGTGGACACTCTGAAACTCTGGTGCAGGATCATTCTCGTCTATCATCCACCAGGTGGTGAGAAGCAGTTCCTGCAGGAAGTCATGGACTTCGTTGTCGACATGGTGTTAGAGTCTCCTAGATTGATGGTGCTGGGTGAGTTCAATGCATGGATCAACGACAAACTCCTGCAGTTTGGTCAGGACTTCCTCCAACTTGTGAACTCATTAGGCTTCATGCAGGCAGTTGCCTCTGCGACCCATAATCATGGCCACTCTTTGGACCTGGTCTTCCTCCTGGTTATGGAGACCTCAATTTGGTGGTGGAACCAGTGGGATGGTCAGACCACCACACTATAAGGTTAAATTTCCAGGCCCCCCTATAGGCCTGCCCCTGTGGAGATGGTCCAGTATCACCCTTTGAGAGGTATGACCCCAGATGGCCTATTGGGGAACTGGACCTATTGGGATTACTGGGTACAAGCAAAGGCCCAGAGAACCTGCTAGAAACTTGTAACAGGGCTATGGTGGGAGCTCTGGATGTCATTGCTCCTGTCTGGATTTGTTATCTCACCCTTCGCTCTTGGGCCCCTTAGTTTGATGGGACCTTGAGGGAGTTGAGGTGAGTAGGATGGAGGTTGGAACAGTGCTGCTGGAAATTGCACCTTGATGCCAACAGTCTTAGATTGATGGACCATTATAGGGACTATCAATTGGCAATCTCTCATAGGAAGGCAGAATTCCTGTCTGGGGAGATTGCCACAGCTCAGAACTGATCAGCTCAGCTCTTTCAAACTGTGGACAGACTGTGCAATCTAGCCTGTCTGCAAGTTTGAAGAGCATTGTCACAAGAAAAGTGTGAGGAGTTTGCTCGCTTCTTTGCTGGTAAGATTACCGACATCAGGTCTGAGATCTGATCAACCCGCTGTATGGGGGGTAGTGGTGGTCAGTGTGAAGCTGCTACTATTTTATGTAGTTGGATGCACTTTGACCAGCTGGAGATTGTGAATCTCATGCAGATTATCCAGGTTTATGGCCGACCTTCTGTAATTTGGACCCAGGCCCAACTCGCCTCTTAATGGGGTGCATTGATGTCATTTGCCTCGTCCTAGCAGAGATAGTCTGGAGTTCATTAGATCTGAGTGAGTTTCCAGACTCCCAGAAAGAGGCGGTGGTGATGCACCTCCTTAAGAAAACCTCTCTCAACTCAGACTATCCCACTAACTACAGATCTGTCTCTAACCTCCCCTTTGTGGGGAAGGTTATTGAGAAGGTGGTTGTGCTGCAGCTGGAGAATCACCTCACCATCAGTGATATCTATGATCCTCTCCAGTCCAGACTTCAGAAGAGGCATAGCATCGAGACTGCCATCGTTCGGGTCCACAATGACCTCCTAGTGGCAAGAGATTTGAAGATCCATTCCATCTTAGTTCTTCTTGATCTCTCAGCAGCTTTTGACACCGTGGACCATGGAGTGTTGCTGGGGTGTCTGCAGTTCATCTGTGACCTGTCTGGGATGATCCTCAGGTGGTTCCATTCTTTTCTCACTGGCAGATCCCAGAGGCTGGTGTCGGTGATTTATTCCTCTGATTCATTCTCTCTGCCATGTGGGGTACCGCTAGGGCTCTGTGCTGTCTGGTATCCCGGGACTTTCATGACCATGATTGAGCACCGACTGAAAGGGTGACTCAATTGTGGTGCCTATCATTGGGGTGACTGGGGAAGGTGGGTGACTGGATGGGGGATGCACAAAATAGCAACATCCTGTCTCTACATGCCTATGCATGTAGGGAGGGAGCGAGCATGCTGAGCATGGGGTGGGATGGTATGGAGGGGTTTCAGGGGTGGTGCTGCAGTGAGCTGCTGAGCTACTGCTGTAGCATGGTGGCTGGGTTCAGGGTTGTGGCTGGAATGGTGCTGGGTTCAGTTCAGGTGCAGGTACTTTTTGTTGCGCCGGGCCCAAAATTTTATTTATGCCATGTTTGAACCTCCCTGACATGCACCCCTTGGAGTTAGAGAATCTAAAGTGGGAATTGCGAGTGCGGGGGCAGCCCCACATAAAACAAAAGATCCCAACTCCCCAGTGCCATTTTGCTGTGCACCGGGGAGTACATTGCTGAAATATTTTTCAGTGATGTGCCATCGCCCTAATGGTGATCGCCCATCGGCGATCGCCGTTATCACATAGTGGTGTACATGCTTCTGCCTGGGGACATTGTAAGGAGGTACAGGCTAGGGTTTCACTGTTATGCAGATGATACCCAGCTATACCTGTCCTTTGTGCCCGATCAGGATAGTGCTGTCTTGGTGTTTAACAGCTGCCTCGCTGAGATACAGGAATGGATGAATGCCAGCTGGCTGAAGTTGAATCCTGACAAGACTGAAGTGTTGGTGGTGGATCTGGGTCATAGGATAGACAGGCTTGTGACTGTCTATCCTGGGCTTTGGCTCAGTGGAGGTCAGCTGCTGACCTCTGAACGGGCATGGAATCTGGGAGTAATATTTGATGATGAGCTGATGCTTCGGGCTCAGGTGTCTGCCGTCATCAAGTCTTCCTTTTACCATCTTAGGAATATTGCCTGAATTAAGTGCCTTGTCCCATTTGGTGACCTGCTGACATTGATCCATGCCTTTGTGACCACCCGCCTTGACTACTGCAACTCTGTACCTAGGGCTTCCAGGGTTGATATCCATTGCTTGCAGACAGTGCAGAATGTAGCAGCCAGGGTGTTGTCTGGGCTATTCTGGTTCAGTCCTATCACACCTGTGCTGTTTGAGCTGAAGTGGCTGCCGATTCAGTGGCGGATCACCTTCAAGGTCAGTATGCTGACCTATAATGCCCTACATGGACAGGGTTTGAGTTATCCACAAAAGCTTCTGCATCCTTACTGCCCCCTCTGGCCACACCACTCTGCTGATGAGGGATTGCTAGAGGTTTCCAGGGTTCAGTAGAAGTCATCTGGGTTGCAAGCGTTTATGTTTGAGGCCCTTACCCTGTGGAATTCTCTATCTTGTCGGATACGAGAGTGCCTGACAGTAGAGAGCTTCAAGACCACATTAAAACACATTTGTTTGGGCTGGCCTTCTGTGATAATACCTAGAAGAATCATACTATACTGTTATGATAAATGTTTTATCTGTATATTTATGTATTTATTGTTAGGGCGCTATGCTCTCTGGAATAGCATCTTTTTAGAAATGAAGCTGATTGATTGATTTAAACATTGGTGGAACATGGAGTGTGTTCAAGGCTTGCACAATAAATAAACATTATGCTTAAATGTAGACTTTGATGAGCGATCATTTCTTCCTATGCACCTTGCAGTTTGAACTTGGCCCTCATGGGAACAGACTATTCCCTCATTTTAATGTTCTTTTGCCTAGGGTATAGCTGGAGGCTCATCTTGCTGTTTAGATTTCAAGCCCCTTCTATTCCTGAAAATATCAGATACTGGGATGTATAGGGAGAGGCATCACCAATAGGAAACAGGAAGTTGCTATCCCTCTGTACAGACAGTTGGTGAGACCCCAGCTGGAATACTTCGTGCAGTTCTGGAGACCCCATCTCTGCACTATAGACACATCCACCTATCCACCAAGAAACACTCTCCCTCCCATATCACTCACCAAAGTAATTTTGAAATTCAGAGCCCTGCCTGCTGCTGTTGGTCTGCTGCCATTGTGTGCTGTGCCCTAATTCTGAATGCCACTCTGGTACTTGTATTCATTCCAGATGGCTTCCAGCATAAAACATGCTGCAGCCTGCTGCTAACCACATGAACTCTCTAGACAGTTGAAACTGCCAGATATACACTGCCACACACTTGCCACCATCCAAATCTAAGGGAGAGAGCACCATACCCACACCTCCTTTTATTGGAGGCCCCTACACTATGGAAACACTAAAGGGACAAAAGAGCATCCCTCACTGCAGAAAATACCTACACTACAATACAGAAAAATGGTGGACACAGTAAACAGTATTTAATCTAATGCATTATATAAAACAAACATTTAAAAATGCCTTATTACGCAGGAAATAATGCCATCTTGAAGGCTAATGAGCTTCATAAGGGTCACGCACCCTTTGGGTCCATGACTTTATTAGCTCACTAGCCCCCTCAATGGTATTATTTCCTTGTACACAACCATTCTCTAACATTTATTCTCTCTCTGTCAGTCCCTCTCTCTCTATTTATATGGCTCAGAACACCTTGCCAGATGTAATTAGCTCTGCCTGCATGCTGGAGGCCTTCAAGCACCAACCAAAAACTTATTTATTTGCACAGGCTTTCCCTGTTTAATTATGTTGTTATTGTTTATTTATATTTACACATTTTTATTGAAATTGTTCATACTGTTTTTATTGTTGTAAGGTGCCCTGAGCCTTTGGATAAGGGCACTATGTAAATAAAATTGCTTTGCCTTGCTATATATATTACACAGTTCAGTTTCAATTTTATTGCTTGACTTGAAGTCTTTAAAATGTAAAAAGAGTAAGACAAACCACAAATATTTGACATAAATACCATGTCATTACAATACATTAATATTTATAAATCAACTAAAATTATTACATCCTAATTTTAAAATATCTGTTTCCCATATTGTTAATTCCTTGCAGGCTGGATATAAAAAGTGCAAATTTGCAAAATGTGCAATATGGAATGTGACTAATAATTTCCAAATGATAAAAAAAGAAAAACAGGCATAACTTAATATGTCAGGTCCTCAAGTTATTATTTTTGTATGAGGGTTCTCTAACAAAATCTCAAGTAATCATTTAATTCTTACTCAGGTGTACACAATTATTCAAAAATGTATAATATAACAGAGGTAATAATGCATTATACTAAGGCCACATAAAATAAACCTAAAAACAGTTCAACAAGAATGAAAAAGCCATTATTCAATGGGATATTCCTGATCCTCCTGTATCTATTAGACAACAGAAAACCTTTCTACAGGCCTTCTGAGGAATCCCCATTGTAATGTTTGTGTGTCCAACTTAAGGGCTCCACCAGACTTAATAGCTAGCTATAACATGGCTAGAGCTCTGAATACCACCCTAAATCTACCTGATGGTGACAGTTGGGGCTAAGCCCTCATACTTGCCATCCTGTAAATTGGCTATGCTTCCTTTAGCCAAAATGGCCATCTGGGCCCATAATAAATCCCATCTTCAGTAAATTGCAAGGGAGGAAATTACATCTGAGGCATCCTGCCTTCTAAACACCAGCAGGCATCTGGTTCTGCCCTAATTCTGGGCACATATATCACAAACAATTGGTTTCCACCTTGAAGAACTATACCGAGTAATCAGTGCCCAATATTTAACAGGTTCAACCCAGAACACCCTCTTACTTTAACGAGCCTGACCAAAAAAGCCATTGCCATTTTCCAGGGCCGTCCAGATCATACACCAGTTCTGTAAAACCCTAGAGGTACCGTGAAGAAAAACAGCATGGTATTGTTCATTACATAAGGAAACTGCAAAGTTAATGAGTCAATTATCTGACCTAGGTATCAATAGCTAAGATAGGTTATCTATCTCCTTAAAAACAAAAGACGCCATACAAATATACACACAGATAAATAAAATATACAACACAATCATGTCTGATAGTTCAAGGTATAATAATGGTCTTTAAAGCTCAGAAAAATGAATGTGATTAAAGTTGTTGCAGCTATAGTCAGCTGATTTCAAACTCAGTCTGAGTCCAAATCAAGGTCATAGAATAATAATAAAGATGCTTTTTTTTTTAAAGGGCTTTCAGGGTTGGGTTTAAAAGACACCAAGGCTATGCAAAAGATAGTAGTAGCTCCACAGGAGTCATTTGTTCACAATGAAGAATAGAGTGTACATTTCCCAGAAGGAAAAGTGAAAAGTTCAGCTTTTAAGGATTCATGGTTTGTACTTAAGTATCAGAAAAAACACAAGTTTTTTTTTCAAGGAGTTCACAGCTTTTCATTTTGAAACTTAAAAAAGCATATCAGAGCCTAACTGATCTCAGGAAAAAAAAAAGAGTCCTGTAGGCTACATAATTTCCCAATTCATTTTTCCTTCTTGAATAAACAAGGCTTTTAGAGAAAGAAGTCACAAGTTTACTCTATCTCCTGTCATGTTTCACTGATATAGCGCCGTCAGTTTTCTACAAATAGAAGTAATAATGACAAGAGCTCAAGGTTCAGCTGAGTAATAAGGCCTTGGTCACGAGAACACCACTAAGAAGCAGGCTGCTTATTGCTCTAGGGAGAGACCATTTAATACTCCCTTAAAACAGAGTCAAAAGTAAGCTACATTTAGTACTTTGATATTTTGGCATTCTGGTTTTTACCGCATTTAAAAGGAAAGGAAAGAAAGCAGTACCTTTACTTTTATGGGCACATGAGATCTTTGTTTCATAGTTTTTGATTAAAAATAGGACACCACATTTTCTAAATAGAAAGATGAGTTTTCAACACTTCTTCTGTTGCTTGACAGGAGTTTCAAAGATCTGATTTCAAAAAAAAAAAACAGCCTCCGTCATTTGCCTTAATTGGCCAGTACTCCTTGTTCTGTCCTTGTGTCTTAAAAATTCAACTTTGCCAAATGAATGTGAATGAAAACAACAATTATCATTCATCATTACCACTGGTCCCTCCACTTTCAGCCCATGGGGCCAGACAATAAATAGATATCTGAAAAAGAAAAATAAAAACATTTGCTCCCCCATCCCCAGGCAATGATGGCATACCTGGAAATAAAATAAACTGTGCATATCAACATTTATAGTTCTCTCCTGACAATAGCCTCTTAGTACTCTCCTCCATAACACTGCAGTAGGTCACATCAGGCTTCTCAAATTCCATCTGTACTTCTCTTTCTCTGGAGCTGCAAAATGCTTTTTGTCTTCCTCTCGCTGTTTAGCCAGTCTTGTAAAAATTCTCATAAAGAATCACCAAAAAGGGGTTTATTTTAAAACAATAAATTGGCTCGTGTTTAAAAGCTACCTGTGTTCATAATTTCTACACAGAGACTCCCACTTCTATCATGGAGGTCCAAACCAAATGCCAAACAAAGCCAGCACGCCATAGTAGCAAGTGAAAAAGCCAAACAAGGCTGCAATATAATGTGATAAAAAAGAATTAAAGCCTTTTTAAAAATGTAATCAATACATGCTTGAAGCTTTTGGAGCCTTATAAGAATAAATGATTAAAGGATTAAAACAAACCAAAATGCCTGGTAGCACGGTATGGGATGAAGCAGCAGCACGGCCATCTTGTTGCTTTGCCCCCCATCTCCTTCTGTATATATTATACCAGTATAGTTAGGGTTGACTGCGAGATTCTATGTTAAACTCCTAACTTTGACCTTATTAGCTTTGGCAGCATTCAATGAAATTGCCCCAGAATTGGCATGAATTGCCTAGCAGGCAATGTTTCAGTATATGGAAAGTTTTGTGATGGAAGCTTGTGTGGTTTCTAAGATCACCATATGTTGCTTTTACATTAATGTCTACATTTTTTCCCTATACCTAATACACTTTTTTTTGTTCTCACCTACACTAGGTTAGAATCAGCCTTTGCCAAGGTAGTGCCTTCCAAAGGTTTTTTTGGAAAAATATGAAGTAGTTCCAGAGTTCTAAAGATTTAACTGTTTCTTTCTGAGCATGCTCAGTAGGGTTTTTAGATAACACTTTGATATGTCCTGAAACATTCCCTGTCACAAGAGCTTTTAGCTTACTCACTACTTGCTTCTCACAACCTGAAAACAGGTTTTTTGGGTCATGATGGCTCCCATCTTGCTTTTTATTAAACTGAAAAGCATGAAAAATGCATAAAACAGTATTAAAAAAACAACAAAAAAACAAAAACAAACAAAAAAAAAAAACCAAAACACCTGAACCCAGTTAAACTATTACCAGTTAATTGTACTTTTGTCAGTTCCACAATCTACTGTATGGTAATTTACTGTTTGACAATTTATTCTTAAGCATTATTGTCTTGTTTGTTTTGACATACTTATTTCCATTTTATGTGTTTTATTCTCTCTATTTTGTATCTCTTATCTTCTCTCTTCCCTTTCCTCCAGGTTGCATCTGGAAACTAGGTGTTACCAGCTCAGCATGTATTTGCAGGTAAAGCTTTTGAAATAAATAAACAAACAGGACCCATTTAGCTAGATTCTGGTATTTTGTTTTTTTATAAAAAAAGGGCCAGAAATACCTTTTCTCTGCACCCCAAAATCCAGGGTGCTCCACTTAGTAAGAAGATTTGTTCACTGGGCATTCTTTGTTTGAGAACAGTGGGTCTTTCTTGACATCTGCAGCTACAGATGGAGGTGTGCTGCCAGCTGCCATGCCAGCAGTGAGGTGGCACTCTCTCTCTCGCTCTCATCTCTGTCTGTCTATCTATCTATCTATCTATCTATCTATCTATCTATCTATCTATCTGTCTGTCTGTCTGTCTGTCTATTTTTTATTTCATCCCCCACCTCAGCCAACCCCCCCATCCTTCCATAATAGTTATTTGTTAAATGTAAACAAAAGTGGACCAGGGTGCCCACCCCTGGTACTGCTTGCCAATCCCCTCCCTCCAGATCACCCACCTTATTCATAGGTGGTGACACTTGGGTGCCCAATCCCTAGTGTCAGATCCAGTACAATATTATGCTGGAAAAAATAAAACTACCTCGTTGTCATCTTTTTTTTGAAGAACCTGAAAAAAAAAACAGCTCCTCGATAATCTGCCCCTCCATGCTCCCCACCCTGACCCCCACTCAACACCTCCACCCCACACACCTCACTCACCTGAACATGTCCCTTGATGTAGATCTAGGCTCTGATTGAAGACATGTCTTGCTGCTGGAACAGGTGACTACGATATGAGAAAACAAGGTAAGTCCTGTTCCATGTATTTCAATGGGTTTTGGACTTTTATTCATAACTTTGTAATTTTTAAATAGTTTTACACCAGATTTCAACATGGCCTTTTTGGGACCCCACTTCATGTATAAGGTGGGTGGAATTTTTCAAATCCATCCTGAAAGGTGAATTCTCTTTTTGAGTGAAATCACCTTTTGTTGTTTACATATAACAAGAAACATTCAAGTACCTCAAAGGAATCAACAAAGTCCAAGTGGGTAGCATCTTTCAGAAAAAGAGATGTACAAGAACAAGGGGGCAAAATTTGAAGATAAGGGGGAATGGCTCAGGGACAATGTGAGGAAGTATTTTTTCACAGTGAGGGTGGTGGACAAGGAACAGCCTTCCAGAGGAGGTAGTGGGGTCAGAAACAGTGGGGGAACTCAAGAATGCATGGGACAGACATAAGGCAATTCTAGTGGGGGGTAGGAGGAAGTAGGCTGTTGGTTAACTAGAATCTGCTTCTTATCCAAAAGGTAGGGAAATGGACAGACTAGGTGGGCCAAGCGGTCCTTATCTGCCATCAAAGTCTATATTCTATGTTACTATGTTAAAAATGTAGTGGAAAAATATGGTAAGATGACCAAGTCATGAGTGAATGTCGAAATATTTCAACGTTCATTCACAACTTCACCACTTTTTAACATTTTTCCACCAAACTTTCAATGTGGCCTTTTGGAACTCTACCTAATAAACAACGCAAGTGACATTTTTCAGTTCCATCCCTATGATGATTTTGAAGTTGCTCTGCTAAATCACATCTTGGGTGGATTTGAAACTTTTCACTTAGTTTCATGAGGTGAGATTATAAGAGGTCTTTTGAACATTTGGTGTAAAACTATGGAAAAATGACCAAGTTATAAGTGAACATTGAAATATTTCAACATTCACTCATACCATTGCTACTTTTCAATAATTTGACTCCAAACTTTCAGCATAATCATTTTTTCACATCACCTCATAAACAAGACAGGTGTTGTTTTTCAGATCCTGGATGAGATGTGTTTTCACACTTGTGCAAAATGATGTTTTGGTGAGTATTCTATAAATGCCAAATGTCATGTTTATAAGGCGGAGTCATAAAACAACTATCTTCAAAATTTGTGGTCAATCTTAAAAAAAAAATATTATGAAATGTGGGTAGTACCAGCCATTACCCCCAGCAAGTAGTGCTTGGTGACCCCATGCTGGTGAGCTGAGTTGGGGGCTAAGTTCAGTGATCCAAATGGAGGGACCAAGGCTGGGGGTGATGGTGGTATCATGAGATACCACCCCCAACCTGGGCATGGTAAGTGCAGGGTTGACTGCAAAGGCCCAAGTAACATTTAATGAAGAGAACTCATCTCTTGGCATAGGTCTCTGCACCTCTGCACCCATGGGTGCCAGAGTGCCCTGTGCTTTGGCTGAAAGATGGACTCTTTGATTTGTGTATCTATATCTGTGGCCACATAAAAGTGCATGGAACAGAAAGACCTGTGCTTCCGCAGTCCACCAGACAGCCCCATAAAATAACATCAATTTCTGCACTTCCAGAGGCAGATGGAGTCTTCCTTTGGAGCAGTGCCCAAAGAGCCCTGCATGTTTACATCTGTTAATGCAGGTCCTAAAGGGACCTATGTGAATGAGGATACAATTCCACTATCTCAAAAAGAAAGGAAATGCTTTGCAAACAACTGTGTTAATGCACCGGTTAGTGTTCATGTTAATACCATAAAAGTAGGGAAAGTCAGTATTAGGGTTTCCAACCCTAACTCCCCATCCCCTTAAGCAGCAAAAGCAAAAAAAATTAGAGTTATGGGACTCTGTAGTCTTGGCGAATCAGTGGTGGGGTCTTCCTTGCGGTTTTCAACCCTAATGCCCACCCCTCCCCTGAGCAAACAAGGTCAGATGTGATCTCTTTTCTTTATGTGGGGTTTGTGTGAAGAAAGCTACAACAGATACTGGATTAGGAAGGAAGACACCACCACTGATTCACCAAGGCTCCAGAGATGTACTGTATACATATATATTATGTGCGTACATTTCGTTTATGAACATAGTAGCTACATCATCAGGATTTATGTACACAGTTGCTATGTCATCAGTTGATTCATCCACACAGTTGTTATGTCAGTAGGTCCAGCACAAGCACTCAGAACTAATTTAGAATGTTTGGCCTCAGTAGCAGTACTAACAATATTTAAATGGGAATAACATTAAAATGAAAAAAGATAGCATGGTACTGTGAGCATGCAAGTTTTTCAGCACAAAATTTCTACAAAATGAGGGGTGTTTCATTCATATATACCTTTTAGATTTTTATAATTAGCAAAAAAGCTGCAGAAAATTCAATTTTATTTCATTTTTTTGACAAACAAATGCAAATAACTTTAAAACGAAAAATGATAGGATGGTACTGTGAGCACGAAGTTTGTCCAGCACAATCATATCTACAAAATCAGTGGTATTTGATTTATAGATGCCCTTCAGTTTTTTCATAATTAGCAAAAACAGCAGAAAATTAAATTAGTTTGCACTTTTTTGACAAACAAATGCAAATAACTTTAAAATGAAAAATGATAGTCTGGTACTTTGAGAACTAAAGTTGTTCAGCACAAAAATATCTACAAAATGAGAGGTGTTTCATGTATAGATACTTTTAGATTATTTTATAATCAGCAAGAAATGGCAGAAAATTCAATTTTTATTAACCTTTTTGACTAATGACTGCCCCTCCAAGAAACGTGAAAAACAAAAGAATTATGCATCAAACTTTTTCATTATGTACTGACCATACTGAAAAGTTGGAATGACCATAGCTACTGCTTAGGAATCACTATGCTAAATGGAGCTACACTAGGAAACCACAAAAAGTCTATGTAAGTTTACATTAAAAATGAAATAAACTAGAGCTGTTTGACCTTGGCTTATGACATTTGTGAGGTTACCCAAGGGCAAACAGCTCTTGTGAAACTAAATCATGTATTCCACAGGTCCCTGTTATATATCCTGATATATATATATTATAGAGGTGCAGTTTCACCTCAATAGTTAAGGTTTAGCAGGCGCTTTAATGTTAAACCCCAAAATTTGCATGTTAATAGCTTTGCAACTGTTCAATGGATTTGCATGAAATTTGGCATAGACAGTTTTGGATGGTAGGTCTCTTGATTTGCCAAGTTGTGTTTTGATTGGGTTTATGGATCTTGTGCAGCAAATTGTGAACAAAACACATTTTTTCACAAATGTTTGCGAATTTTTCTCTGTTTTTTCATCATGCTGTGACCACACCATTTGAAATTGTGGCCTGCAATTTTCAGGGTAGAAAGAGGCTATCCTAAGGAACAATTCAGCATTGGTTTGGTGAAAAAAATATTAATCCATTCCAAAGTTATTAAATTTTAAAAACTCAGGTTCTGAGCATGCTCGGTTCAGTCTTTGGGATAGATGCACAGTTTCGATCAAGGATCCCTGGTTGTGAATGGCTCACAAAAAGGGATTGTAAAAAGGGATCCCTTTTCATCAGAAAATCCCTGTTCAATGACCGCCATTTTATTTTCTTGCTTAGCGAGGGGAGAAAACAAAACCTTATAACTTGCCCCGGGGAAGTCTTTTGTAAAAACCAAGGCATGCATTATGGTGAGGGGAATGTCCTCTACCCACCCATGCCTTTGTTTTTTTGTAGTTATTTAAAAAATTACAATTTAAAACCTCACGGACAGGGATTGGCTCGCGAAAAAGGATTGCAGAGAGGTATAGGCTCACAAAAAGGGATCATGAAGAGGAATTTTAAAGGCCACTGCCTAGAATTTCAGACTGAAATTTTCAGGGTAGAAAGGGCTTGCCCTAAGGATGCAACATTTGTTGGTTTGGTGAAACATTTAACATTGGTTCCATAGTTATAGGACTTTAAAATCCCTTTTCATGATCCCTTTACGTGAGCCGATCCCTTTTCGTAATCCCTGTTCATGAGCTGTCAAAATCCTTTTTCGTGATGGGGAGGGTTACATGATCCTACCTCATGAACAAGGATTGGCTAGTGAAAAGGAATTGCGAAAAGGGATCAGCTGGCAAAAAGGGATTGTGAAACGGGACTTTAAAAGGAGACTGAAAACAAACTGTTTGGAATTTCAGGCTGACATTTTTGGGGCAGAATGGGCTTACCCTAGAGATGTGACTTTTGCTGGTTTGGTGCTAAAATTTACATTGCTTCCATAGTTATAGATTTTGAAGTTTGGAAATTTCCCATTATAGAGTGATGGAAGTGTGCTGGGAGGGCAGGGCCTGGAGGGACCTGAGCTCCTACAGGGAGATGGATATTATTATGCAGTTATGTGGCTTCAGGATCCTTTTTCATGCAGTAGTGGGAGTGCAGGGCCAGAAGGACCCTGCACTCCCTCAGGGAGGTGGCAGTTCATTTCAATGTCTGTACACTTATGGATGGATGGGCGTGCAGGCCCATAGGGCACTGCACTCCCAAAAACATATAAGGGTAAGATTACACTTTCTCAGAAAGAAAATGCATTGCAAAAAAACTTCATTAATGCATCAATTAGAGTTGAAGTGACAAAAGTAAGGAAATTAGATGTTAGGACTGACACCCTAACACCTCCCCCACCTGACCACTCTACCCCATCCCCACTGTCCACAGACCAACAGGCAATGGGGTGTGCCTTGGGGTCATCAGGCCTATCTCTCACCCCATTCTCCTATATTGTACCATGTCAGATTTCTTACAAATGGAATGGGGTGAGAGTTAGGGCCGATGACTTCAAGGCACATCCCATTGCCTGTTGGTCTGTGGATGGTAGGGGTGGGGTGGTCAGGTGGGGAAGGTGTTAGGGTGTCAACCCAAATATCTCATTTCCTTACTTTTTTCACTTTAACCCTAACTGATGCATTAACAAAGTGTTTTGCAGTGAATATATATATATATAATAGTGGCACAGTAGTGCCACAATAGTTAGGGTTAAGCAGGCACTTTAATGTTAAATCTCAAATGTTGCCCTTTAATACCTTTGAAACCATTCAATGGATTTACATACAGTTTTGTATGTGCAGTCTGATGGGGTAGTTCTCTTGATGTGCCAAGTTTCATCTCAGTCGGATTGGTGGATTTCAAGCTGCGGATAGTGAAAAAAACACTAAAGTTCACCTTTTTTGAAATTTTTTGTCATTGTGCTGCGGCCACATGGTTTGGAATTTTGGTCTGAAATTTTTAGTGTAGAAAGTGCTTGCCTCACAGAGCTTGTCTGCATTAATTTGGTGAAAAATATTAATCCATTCCAAATTTATTGAATTTAAAATCTCAGGTTCTGAACATGCTCACTTCACTCTTTTAGCTAGATTCCTAGAACAAAAAAGGATTTTGGTCAGATAAAAAGGATCTTGTTTCTTTAGGGGCCAATCCTTTGTCTGAAAAACATTCATTTTTCTTGAGCTACCATCTTGTTTTCTATTTCTGGCCAAAACAAACTGTCATAATTGTGCCTAGGGATATCTTTGACAGAAATCGAAGCATGTTTCTTGCTTATCAGGAGTTGATGAGCTGTTTGGTGTGTTTTTTAATATTTTGTATGCCCTTCATAATTTTTTTTAAAGATATAATTCCTTTTTCACCACTTGCTGAGTTCCTTCTTTTGTGAGTCTTTTTTCATCATGGCAAAAAAGGAAATCGGCTGGCGAAAAAGTATTAAATCCTTTTTCGTCAGCCGATTTCCTTTTTCACCACGATGAAAAAGGATGGCAAAAAAAGAATTGCTGTGGTGAAAAAGGATTAAATGGGATGGCCATTTGGTTGGGAAAATTGATTCCCTTTTTTCCATGATGAAAAAGGATGGTGAATAAGGAAATGATGTGGCAAAAAAGGATTAAATGGCATGACCATCTGGTCGCAAAAATGGATTGAGAGCCACCTGGTCCCAAAAAGGACAGCCATCTGGTCATGAAACAGCATCCTTTTTTGCCAGATGGAATCCTTTTCTGCCACCACAGCAAAACATTTGAGGAAAAGGATTTGTCCTGGAGATAATGGATGTTTTTCTTTGTTTTTTAATGAGTTATTTTTGGAACCCTGTATAATCATCCCTGATGTCTAGTGGCACCCCCCCCCCATCATGATTCCCCACATCTTTCTTTTTTTTATTGTTTTACTTTTTTATTGTTATTTTTATTTTTTGTGACAGTCTGCCACTATGCCCCTTTCTCCTTGGTGTCTAATGGTACCTCCTACCCTCCAATGCTCATTTAGAGTTATCGTTGGTGGTTAATGGCATCCCCCACCCTCCCATGTGGTTTTCTGCCTAAAATAAGAAAACCCTTCATGTACGTCTTTTTTATTTTTTAAACCTGTAAAAAAGTCCATCACTGATTAAACCTGCACCCCACCTCGACCTCCCACTGTGCACCCACCTCCCACACCCCCTTGACACCCCCACCATCACTCACTTGAAGAGGTCCCAGGTTTGAGATCTACTCTCCTAATTGAAGATACATCTTGCTGCTGGAACTGGCAACTGCAATATGAGAAACTAAAGTAATGAGCTTCAATATATTTCAGTGGGGGTTTGAACTTTTATGCATAACTCAGCTGTTTTTTGAAATTGTGACCCCAAATTTTCAACATGGCCTTTTGGGGACCCCCACCTCATGACAATATGACTGTCATTTCACAACTCTTGCCCAAAAGGAGATTTTGCAGTTGGTTGCTGAATTTACCTTTTAGGTGGGATTTGAATAATGACAGTCATATTGTTCATAAGATGGGGTCCCCAAAAGGCCATGCTGAAAACTTTATGTCAAAATTAAAAAAAAAGGCTACGTTATGACCATTCATTGCAATTTTGCTATGCACACTCGTAACTTTGTAAATTTTAAATATTTTGCCCCCAAATCTTTAACATAGATTTGTCATTATACCACCAAATGCATGTCACAACTGCCATTTTTCAAATCCTGGCTGACAGGTGTTTTTGCACCAGCTGTGTAGAAATAGCATTGCAGTTGCACAGAATTATGTTTTGGTGGGGATTTAAATATTTTCTGCACTGGGTACATCAGGTGGGGTAATAACATGCCTATGCTGACAATTTCATCACTCTTGTGCTATAAATGGAAGTGCAGGGCACTCTGGGACCTGCCCTTCCACAGCTAAGTACATATATGCATTTGCACTCCCATAACATAGTTAGGATATGATTATACTATCTTAAAAAGTAAGGAAATAAATTGAAAAAAACATTGTTAATGCATCAGTTAGGGTTGCTGCAAAAAAAGTAGACAAACGTGGCTTTAGGATTTCCAACCCTAATACCCCACCCCCACCCCCACCCTGACACACCAAGAGGTGTCAGAGGTGGAATTGGGGTTATCATCCCTAATGCTCACCCCATTCTCCTATTCTGTACCCACCCAGCTTATTTTGTAAAGGAATGGGGTGAGTGTTAGGAGTGACAACCCCATTGCCACCCCAACCCTGATACCTCTTGGTGTGTCCAAATTGAGGATGGGGTGTCAAGGTTAGAAACCCTAATGCCACAGTTCCCTACTTTTGTTGCAGCAACCCCAACTGAATACATACATATATATATATATACATATATATATATATATATATATATATATATATATATATCTTAATTGCAAAGCACCAGTTAGGACTCAGCAAGCATAAAGTCACAAAAGTAGAGAAATGTGGTGTTAGGGTTTCCAACCCTACACCCCCAAGAAGCAAAAGGACAAGATCACACAAACAACCACAGACGGCCATCATCAGGTGAGACAAACAACATATAAGATTTCTAGATGACACAAATGCAGAAACAGTGATGTACTACTTTTGTGGATTTATAGCTGTGGCAGTTACTATTACACTCTGCATCCTTATACCACTCCTACATATAAATTAAATGTATAAAAACTGTCATTACTTTTTTTTACTTACATCCATGCATTTAGTCCTGTTGTAGGGGAGGAGTCGTGGCTAGTGAAACAAAGGAGAGCCAGTCATGATACGGCTCTGGTCACAATGGAAAGTTGGTGCTACTCATAATCAGCTGCCTGGTCTCATCTGCAGAATTTGTGAGGGCCAGAAGAGTGAGTGATCTATGGCTGCACCTGAATGTGTTCCAGTTATTTGAAGGAGAGCTGCAACAAGGAAAACCATGTTCTGCTCCCTGGCCTCATCTACAGACTTTGTGAAGGCCAGGAGAGTGAGAAATACCGAACTGGTGCTGTGTCTGTCAGTTATGCAAGACTGGTCCTCTATGTGTGTGTGTGTGGGGGGGGGAGGTGGCAAGTAGCTGCACATGAGAGGGACTCAGCATGCAACTGCAGAAAAATGAGTGCTGTGCTATTGGGGGGCACTGTAGGAGGGAAACCAACAAAAGCGTGGTGCCACTAAAGCCTCTACTACTATTACACTCCACTGTGCTCCTGAATGGGGTGTGGACCAACAACAAAACACAGTGCCAACACTAAAACAGAATGGTAAGCCATGGGTTGTCACTATGTGAACAGTTCCACCTGCTGGCTAAAATAGCTCAAGTGACACTATTAAATCTCCTCTTGTACTAGTGTTTCACTATCTTTTACAGTATAATTACATGATTAAACAAAATGAAACAGGAAATAAGATCGTTAATTTCTTAAATAATAAATACAATGCTTATGAGCTATTTTATAAGTGTGGTAACTTCTTCAGGATGTGCATTAAAGGATTTTAATGCATACCCCAGGTGAGTAAGGACACTTGGGCTGTGGCCTTGTGCCCTAGCATGCACCTGGATCATGTATTAAAATCCTTTAATGCACACCATGTTGTGGCTTTTTACACGCACACACACACACACACACACACACACACACACACACACCTATCTATCTATATATATATATATATATATATATATATATATATATGAATAAATGATGGCAAAGGTGTTGTATGAGAGAGAGAGAGAGAGAGAGAGAATAAATGATGGCAAGGTGTTGTATATCAGAAAATAATACTATAGAGGGGGTTGAACAAGCCATAAAACCATGAGCCCATAAGGCAAGTGGCCTTTATGAGCTTGTTCAACCCTGAGATGGTATTATTTCTCATACAGGAATTTGCCATCTTTTATTTTATATATTACATTAGGTTGGTGGCTTTTGCTTTATGAGAAAGTGTGCTTTTTGTGTAGCCTGTCTAGTGTATTTACTTAAGTAAGAGTGTTTTCATAGTTGTTTAGTGTTCCCTCTAGTATTCATTCATAATATTGTTCCATATTGTAAGGCATTTGAAGTGCTGAATAGTTTTATCTCTTTAAGGTTTCCATAGTGCAGTGACTTTGCATATAAGGAAGGCTGGTTCAACTGTTTTTTCTTTTAGTGTGTTTGAAGATTGTATCATAGAATGAATCAGGTGGAATGTTTGGCGAGTGTTTCAGGAGGCCTGTTTACACAGTTAGGAAAATGAAACACAACATGTGAAATGTTTGGTGTTTCACGTGGTCTGTTTTACACAGTTAGGAAAATGGAGCACAGCATATGAAATATTTGGTGAGTGTTTAAGGAAGCCTGTTTTACACAGTTAGGAAAATGGAGCACAGCATATGAAATGTACGGTTAGTGTTTTAGGAGGTCTGTTTTACACAGTAAGGAAAACGTAGCACAGCATGTGAAATGTTTAGTTAGTGTTTCAGGATGCCTGTTTTACACAGTTAAGAAAATGAAACACAACATGTGAAATGTTTGGTGTTTCACGTGGTCTGTTTTATACAGTTAGGAAAATGGAGCACAGCATATGAAATATTTGGTGAGTGTTTAAGGAGGCCTGTTTTATACAGTTAGGAAAATGGAGCACAGCATATGAAATGTATGGTTAGTGTTTTAGGAGGTCTGTTTTACACAGTAAGGAAAATGTAGCACAGCATGTGAAATGTTTGAAAGTGTTTCAGGAGGCTTTTGTTTTATACAGTTTAACTTTGGTTTCTACAGTATGTGTGGTTGTTAGTATATGGAGGGAGCAGTAAAAGGGGTTTGTATTGATTTTGGTGGGCTGTTTTTTGCAGAGGTTGTAGTTGGAGACAATGTTAGGGCTGTAAAGTGGGTGGTTAGTAGTTTTTTGTTACATGTGTTATTCAGGTGGTTGTTACACTTGTTAATAGTTCTGTGATAACATGTATATTTTTTGTCCACACTTGTAATAGTAATAGAGTGTTAATATTATGTTATCTTTAATGTAATAGAGTGTTGTAATTAGAGAATACTAGTTAATTACCATCATGTATAGGGAAATATATGATGGTTCTCTCTCTCTCTCTCTACATATATATATATATATATATATATATTCTTTAAAACACTCTGTTAATGCAACAGTTAGGGTTAAACAACAAAGTAGGAAAATGTGGTGTTGTTAGGGTTTGCCTAACACCTGCCTACAGGCAGAAATCAGAGGATGGGATTGTACTTGGGTTCTCAGCCTAACACTCACCCCATTCTCATGTACTGTATACATCTCAGCTTCTTTACTAATGGAAAAGGGTGAGTGTTAGGCTTGAGAACCTCAAGGCATACCTCATGCCTGGTTTGCTGCCTGTAGGATGGGTGTGGGGTGTTAGTGTTAGGAACCCTAACACCACATTTCCCTAGTTTTGTTGCTTTAATTCTAACTCATGCATTAATGGAGTTTTTTGGAAAGAACTTCCTTACTTTTTGAGATAGTATAATTGTATCCTCATTTGGCTGTGGGAATGCAGTGCCCTCTGGGCCCTGTGCTCTAATCTCTCTATAGATGCCTACGTGTATGTTGCCATCGAAGCATTTTCATGAAAACAGCAACCAAATTGTCAGCATAGCCTTGCTATTATCCCACCTTATAAATGCTGAGCTGAGAATTTTCAAAATTCTCACTGAAACGGTATTCTGCGCCACCGCAATGTCATTCCATGCCACATTTTAGCCAGGATTTGAAAAATGACAGATGTCATGTTCATGAGGTGATGTTAAAAAAATGACTGTGTTGAAATTTTGCAGTGAAAATATTTAAAATTACTGAAGTTATGAGGGAGCGTAGTTAAATTTAAATGCATGTGCATAACATTGCCATTTTTACATATTCTGACCCCAAGTTTTCAACATAGCCTTTTTATGACCCCACCTCATGGGCAAAGGCAGTGAAAATGTTCAACTCTTGCACAAAAGGTGATTTCACCAAATTACCATGAAATTGCCTTTCAGGACAGATATGTGAAATTCCACTGACATTGTCCATGAGGTGGGGTTTCCAAAAGGCCATGTTGAAAACTTGGTGTCAAAATATGCAAAAATGGCCAAGTTATGTATCAAAGTTGAAAACCTCTTTGAAATACATTGAACCCCATTTATCTTAGTTTCACATATTGCAGTTGCCAGTTTCAGCAGCAAGACATGTCTTTGATCCGAGAGTGGATCTTGGCCTTGTCACCTGTCCAGGTGGTGGGAGCTGAGTGGGAAGTGGGGTTGGGGGGTCAGATCAGCAAGGGACAATTTTGTTTTTTCTAGAAAACAAACATTGAAGACCATTTTCTTTTTTGCAGGCACAGGCAGCAAGCAGTGGGTAGGGGTGCCACTAGACACCAGGAAAACAGGAAAATAAAATGGGGACAGCAACTGGAGGGTGGGAGTGCCACTAGACACCAGGGAAACAGGAAAAAATGGGGACATAAATCAGAGGGTTTGGGGTGCCACTAGACACCAGAGAAAGGGGGAACACATTGGAGGCAACAATTGGAGGGGTCAGGGTGCCACTAGACACCAGGGAACCATTTATAAATATGAGGATGGTGATTGGAGGATGGAGGTGCTACTAGACACCAGGGAAACATTTATAAGTATGGGGATGGTGATCAGAGGATGGGGTGCCACTAGACACCAAGGAAACAATACAACAAATGGACAAGGTAATCAGAGGGTCAGAGGTGCCACTAGATACCAGGGAGTAAGATGCAGCAAAGGGAGAATGATTTTCCCTTCACAAAAAAGGATCTTTTTTCATGACTCGTGATATGAAAAAAGATTCTTTTCATATCATGAGGTCATGAAAAAGAATGAAAATGTAACAAAAAACACATTGGGAGATAATGTTTTCAACATTTAAGTGCAGCATCCACCTAACAGGGTCCTGATGAGCCAGATAGATGTGTTGGGCTCTCTCCAGGATGTCATTTTTGTGCCTTTAGAAATTCATAATTTTTGTGGCTTTTAAAATTTGCTAACTGAAAAACAAAATGATGGCAGCACCAAAAAAGATTCCCCATTTGTGACACAGGATGACCCATGTGGGAAAAAGGATCACCCATCTGCAAATGTAAGCACACCATTTGTGGGATGCTTACTACAGTAATCCTCTCTACCCATGTTGCCCTTTTTGGGAGGTGGGTGCTGGCCCACCCACTGGTCGTGCAGAGCTAGTGTCCCTGGGAAGGTATTTAAGGGTGATAATTTGGTAGGTGAAGGAGGCTGGTATGAAATGATCGAAGGTGCAAGTGGGGCCAGGGCATTTGGCCCTGGCTCGGTTCAGGGCTCAGCGGCTCGTCATGAAGATAGTCTACTGGGTGGAGTCTGCAGCTGTCTGTGGGTTCACAGCATGCTTGGAGATGGGCCTGGAGTTCCGGAGCCATGGTCTGGGGAGTCTGGAGCCCACCTGTTTGCACCATGGCACCGGGGTGGAGTAAGCCCTGTGTTTCAGCAAGATGTAGTGTCAGAAGTGGAATCAAGGGTGAGGGTACTGTGTAGTTGTAGCAGGCTGCACTGTGGTGGGTAGCAATGGTGGTAGCCTGCCTTTCCATACCATCATACACACTGCCCAAGTGAAGATGACCTGCGGGGAGTGAGAAAGGTGACCAGTCCATCCCTCAGATCGCCAGTGCCTGGGCTGTTCTGAGATGTCAGAGACCCAGCTGCTTAGGCCAAAGTTTGCAGGTAGTACAGAGTTGTTGGAGGTGCTGCAGAACAGTATTTCTGCACCATGAATGTGTGAGAGAGGAGAGAGTTAGGCCCAAGACTAAAATTGGTGATAGGCCTTTAGAGGTGAAGACGTGCTGCTGCCATCATCTTCTTTTTCAGAGCTATTTCAACTCTGTGGTGGGGAACTCTGCATTTTGGCCTTCACGGCCTTAAGATGTATGATGTGGCTCTGTGCCACAGAAGTCTCTTGTCTCTTAAAAGCTGTGCCCCCGCTCCCAGAAGCATTATGTACTGTTTGATCGAATTTTAAATTAAATCTCTTTTTCTATTCTCAAAAATGGACTTTGAGTGGGCATTTATTGTTATAAACTCATCCTTGCTGCAGCTAACAGTTTGTCCTTACTGTCTCTGGTTCTGCTGCTCCCATGCACTCTGTTTTGGGCCACGCCCAGCAACTGCCGTCTGAAGATTATTATGTACCCAGGTATGTGCCAGCTTACTTTTTCTGGATGTATTTTCTGCTAAGTGGTGCCCCCTCCTCTACTTTTCCATCAGGCCCTCAGACATCAGGGAGGGGGAGACTATACGAAAAAGGATCCTTTTTCGAGTAGGACATCTAACTGTTCCCATTGAAAATAATGGAAACTTTTAAAATTTAAAAACTTTGGAATGGATTGATATTTTTTCACCAAACTAGCAAAAGACACATCTATGAGGCAAGCCCTTTCTACCCTGAAAATTTCAGACCAAAATTCCAACCTGTTTCTGTGTTGTGATGTGACAAAGAAATGGCAAAAAACAGTTAATTACACACTATTTTCACTCTGTATCTCCACGCCCATGCAGTCAACTGGAATGGAACTTGCCACATCAAGAGATCCTTGGCCCCCTGATGGTGCATGCAAAATTTCATGCAAATCGGTTGAAAGGTTGCAAAGTTATTAAAGTACAAAATTTTGAGTTTAACATAGATGTGACCATTCAACCCTAACTACAATATAGGGCTGCCACTGCAGCCCTATATTATATAAAATATATATAGAATAAATAATGGGTAAGGCTGGTTTACAAGGATGTATACCCATTGAGGGGCTAATTAGGGATGCAGGCCTGAAGCCCGAAGGTGGTGACACTACCTAATTAGCCCCCCAATCTCTCGAATGTACCGCCCTTTCCCATTTTTTTTCTATATAGCTGTTTGCTCCCATGGCCACCTATGCCTGTCATTGGGTCCCTTATGCCCCATCAACCTCTCCCCAACTGTCTTAGCTGATGGGGATCTGCAAGAGTGGTGTCCAAGAGCAATGGAGCTGCCACACACAGCCACAGGGACATGAATTCCCTTGGTTTCTCCCTCCCTCCCTCCCACAGCAGTAGTGGCACAGGTGAGTGCACGTACATGGAGGTGTGCATGTGCTCCCAGAAGCCATATGCTTGTTCCACCCACCCTGACATTCATCAGTCCCTCGGACCTCCTCTGACCTGGCACCCAGCTTCCACTGGGTGTCATTCGAAAGCAAGGTGACTAGCCTCCCTGATCTGGGAGAGAAGAGCAGCTCAGAAGCCACTACAACCTTCTTCTCCCACCTCCTCCTGGTGGCCTGCACTCGCCTCTGATCATGGAGTGTCAGTGCAGTGTGAGGTGTGGCATCCAGTGCCTCAACCCTAAGTGCCACCAGGCCAGCCGCCCTTTCCAATTCTTCAGAAACATAGCAAGTCAGGAGTGTAGTCTTCCTTGGGGTTGTCAACCCTAAAGCTCACTCCATTAGGTGTGTATGTTTCTGGGGTGCATAGAATGGGGTGAGCTTTAGGGGTGACAAGCCCAAGGAAGAGTGCACCCTTGAATCAAAATCAAACAACCAGCTACATCAACAGTCTCTACAGAATAAGAACAACATACCATGTGTTATTTCAACTGGGGACACTTTGCAGCCTAAGGGGCTTGACAGTGTCCCTTTAATGTGTTTTTATTTTTTTATGTTGTTTTGATAAAAACTTGTTTTTATTTGGGATGTGATATTATATAATTTGATAATCAATGGCTCCAGAGAAACTACAGTAATTGGCGTGGAGGTGAGACTATAGTAACTGGCATGGAGGTAAAGCAGAGACTACAGTGGGGGTATAAGTCTTGAGGTCAGAACTGAATAGTAACTATTATTAAAGCTCACACTGGGTTGTGGCTGTCTTTGTGGGTTTTGCAGACTCTACCACAACACCACAAACAATAATTCACAACTGGTGCATGCAGATAGGATCTGCCACACTTAAGCCACAGTAATTCATAGTCATAGCCAACCTCAAGACTTTTTTACCTCCTATCTGTAGTGTACTTTACCCCATGCCAGTTACTGCATTGGGAGATAAAGTGGTTTGGCCAAATTCTTGAAGTCGAACCTTGTTTGTGGGGCTGAAGCTGAAGTCAAATTGAAGTAGCCACTGGCCCACTTCTTTTAGCCTTAAGACATGTCACTGGGCAGACATCAGTATGCATATTTAAGTGCCTCTGTATTGGCTCTTTCCTCCTCACCACTTGAAAAGTTAAAATGCACTCTGTAACAGTTTCAATTGCAATCTGAGTACAGGACCTGTCTGCATGAATCATACTTAAGTTACAATCACACTGTGCTAGATTAATCAGAATTTAACCTTTCTTCCAAAGAAACTGAAGCAGTTCTCCCACCGGAGTGCTCTGTTTTATTTTGCTGTTTAGTTTTTTTGCCTGAGCAGAATCTTACAGGCTTCAATAATTGGTGGTATGTTTGTTTCAGGAAAGTCCATCACGTCTTTAAGAAACAGAAGGATCTCAAATGCTCAACCACTGTAAACTCTTCCAAGCAAATAAAAAAAAAGAGATTCTTTCCCCTTATTGTGTTTTCAAAGTTTTCAGTTTTTCCTCTGAGCATAACAATAGGAACATATGCATGTAGATTTGGCGATATGAATAAGATCATGCAACTCACATACCTTGCCTTCTTGTTATCCTAACAGCAGCAACTTGAAATACCTTTCCTTCTTGGGTAGCTATCAAGTCTAGTCTTCAATCTCTGAACACAGTCCACACTGATCACCTCCTTTGGTAATCTATTCCAAAACTCCATCACTCTTTGGGTGAAAAAAAACTTTTCAGTGCATCCCTCCTGACTGTCTCCTCCAAATGTGCATGGGATAAGCATAGCGGGGGGGGGGCGACAGAGTGGGAGAGCGGCAGTCCAGATAAGAGTAGGGATTGCCAAACTAAGTAGGGAAATGGGCAGACTAGGTGGACTGGTTGGTCCTTATCAGCCATCGTGTTCTATGTTTCTGTTTCCTCCCTTAGTTTGAACTCATGGCTCCTAGTTCTGCTTTCTCATATTCTGCTGAACATCCTATTGCTGCACCCTGGTCTATTTTTGTATAACCTTTCATGACTTTAAATACCTCAGTCATATTCCCCCTCAATCTCCTCTTTTCATGGGAGACCAACTTCAGCTGTTTCAGCCTTTCTTTGTATGGCATGGTTTTTAGATCCCTACAAATCTGTTGCTTTACACTTACTTCTTCCAACACCTTTATGCCCCTTCTGTAATGTGATGCCCAGAACTGCATACAGTACTCCAGATGGGGTCTAACCAGCACCCTATATAGTGACATCATCACCTCCTTTTCTCTACTATTCATCCAATATTAATGGAGCCTTCTGTTTGCTTTGCTGGTTGCTAATGAGTCAGCAAGCAGGAGGTGCACAAAAAAGAACAGACAGTAAAAATGCTGTTAATAGTGGCTTTATTGTGAAACATGGCAAATGGACAGGCTGAAACAAAGCTCCAGTGCTTCGAACCCTGTGGGTTCTTCATCAGTGGGAAGAGTGACGCATCATTGACCCTGAGTTTATTGTTGAAGCCCTGGACTTGATCCTTCACAGTAACGTTTTCATATTTAACTTCAAATTTTACCTTCATACTTGTGGTACTGGCATGGGGTTGGCAATGACCTCCTCCTATGCCAGTCTTTTCTTGGATTGGTGGGAGGCGGTTGCCATCTTCCAGTCTAGGGTGAGTAGGGTCTGTGATAGGATCAAGTACTGGGGTAGGTACATAGATGATATTCTGTGTATCTAATAGGGGAATGTCTCTGAGGCTGGTGAGTTTGCAGCCAGTCACCTCTAATGACTGGAACATATATTTTATCATACTACTGATCCTACCTCAGTGACATTCCTTGAACTAAAACTGATTACCTCACCAGATGAATCTATATCTACAGAGGGGTACAGAAAACCAATTGCAGGGAATGCTTTATTAAGATTTGGCAGTCCCCACCCTTCCCACCTCTTCCGTGGTATACCTAAGGGACAATTCCTTAGGTTATGCAGAAATTATTCTATGGAGAAAAGTTCTCTGTCAAGATGATGAACTCATCTCCTGGAAAAGGCTAATCAACATGCCCTCTCAGTCTCGTAGCTCCCTTCTAACTCCTAAACCTTTTAATGTCAGTTGGGACATGTGTATTCATTTCATTACTGAATATAATTCGGTTGGTTCAAAGATTGCTGTTTTTTTTAAGAGATTTTGACAGCCTCAAAGAGGCTGTGGAAGATTTACTCTGAGTGGTCTATAGAAAAGGAACTAGTATCAAAAATACAGTTGTTTGGAGTAATTTTGCTCCCTGCAAAAATACCTCTAGGTCTATGTTTCCAGTAAACTCTGCTGGTTCCCACAGATGTGGAAATTGCACACCTTTTGTTGAATACACTTTAGGGTGTGACTGCTCTCTCTCTCTCTCTCTCTCTGTAGGCCGGGCTACCCATCCCCTAATAGAGGATACAAGAACATGTCTGCATCATCTTAAGTGTGCAATGTGACACTCCTGTTGGCAGCCACTGGAGTACTCATTATGGTGCTCGGACTCATGCCTTCAAATTGATGGGCATTGATGATATCAGAACCAGCCGGGGGCAGATGTATAACCCTACTTCAGTGGAAGAGTAGACTTAGATTTACTGTCAATGCTGTCTATTCCACTGGACTAAATGATGCATGGGACATTCTTCCATTTCTTTAATGTTCTTTTTGCCTTTCTTTTAAGTTTTGCCTTCTGTTCATGCCCTCCCCCATAAAAGTCCTCCTTGTAGCATTAACCCAGGACAGAGAGCATAAGTCTAGTTGAGAATTATTCCATGCCCGTGGGGTGGGGTGGGGGTGGGTGGTGGGACTGTTGGCCACAGGCTGAGTGCCTCCAACCACTCATTTGTGGATTAATTCTCAAGTAGACCCTATGCTTCATAAGTGGGTTAATGTGCTTGTTTGTTGTTTTGTTTGTTTTATTAGGAATAACCATTGAGAAAAAGCTAATTTACAATGGTGACCTCTTATGCACAAAGTTACAAAAACACATCAATTCATTCCATACAAGAATTACAGAACTACAAATTTACAAAATTACAAAATAAATAGACATTACTAGTTGAAACGTTTACAAACATCAACAGGCATCATTAGTTGAAACATTTACAAACATCAACATTCAATAACAGATGATTTTTTTAAACATGAGTTGTCAGAGGTTTAATTGAATGTATCCTAAAGTGTTTAGGTAGCGTATTCCAAAATTTGGGGACCATGTAACTAAAACACTGATGAGTTTTCTTAGAAAAATGTTTTGGTATATCCATTTATAAGAAATCAGAGTTCCTCAATGATGGAGCCATTTGCCTAAATTTAAACATGTTACTCAAATATTTTGGGACAAGACCCAGCCCTGCCTTGTATGCAAAAAGGCTAATATGCATAGTTCTTCTTATGGACAATGATGTCCAATTTAACATTTGGTACAAATCACAATGATGTACAGATACTGAACACTTTAAAATCAATCTGGTCAAACTGTTGCATAAAATATCTAACTTGGATAATCTGTCCTGTGACGCTCCACAACACAGTACATCTCCATAATCTAATAGTGGTAGCACCTGTGCCTGAATAACATATTTCATAGTTTCCTTGTCCAGACAATTTCAATTCCTAAACAAACAACCCACCCTTTTTCATATCTGTTCTATAAGATGGTTCACATGTATATTTGCTGTTCCCAGTGGGTCCAGCCAAAATCCTAAATATTTATAGGATTTGACCATCTCCAGAGACACACCCAAGGAATCAGTTATATCAAACTTAACATCTAATTTAAGTTTGGCTGATGTGCTAAACAGCATGATCTTGAAACATGGCTAGCACTGTATCACTAACATGCTAGCCATGTTACAAGTACTGACCATATTATAAGTAGCACAAAATGACTGTAAACATGTCTACACGGCAAGCGCAACCCGTGCTGGCACAACACTGGTGACCATGAAACAACAACAAAGCCACTGGTTCAGATTGCATACAGGAGGCAATCGCGACCCCGAGACCACAGCACTGCTGACTTCTGTGGCAACTTGTGCCCTGGGAGTGGGAGCTGTGAAACAACAAGAAGACCACCAGTTGAGATTGAATGGAGGCAGCTCCTGCTGCGGTGGACACAATGCTTAGGATGTGGCTCACTGAGCTGACAGGGGGACTGCGGGACACACATGGTGCAGGCACTGATATTGTCTCTGTGTGGCACTCCCAATTGCATGTTTCTTGTGGCACTGTCAGTCCTTGCAATGGGCTTCTCTTGTCAGATTTAGCCATTTACTATTCCCTCCGTGAGGCTTACTGTGTGGCATCCCCCCATGCAGACCGTAGGTTCAGAACAACTGACAGGGAGGTCACAGCACAGTGGTGTTGACTGCGAGGGGCCCGGTTGTCATGTGTTCATGCAGCAGCTGTTTTGACTGCGCTGAGAGTACCTGGCTGACAGCTGCTGGGTGACTGGATTCACTGAGACTTTCCAGCTATCTAACTATAGTGTTTATTGAGTCCGGTCATGTATATCACTGTCTGTAAGGAAAGACATGCGCTTCTTGTTTATTTTAAAATGCTTTCCTAATCTCACTGCAGGTTGAAGTGCAGCACAACAGGTATGCGCTGCGGGACTAACAATCAGGTCAGCACACATGGCTCAGCAAAGTGTGGTGCTGATAGCCCTGCCCAGCACACAGCGCTCGTGCCCGATGCCAACCATGGATTAATTCTCCCAATCTTAGATTGCTTGGGAATTAATCCACGGTCAGGTGATATGTCTTGGCCATTCAGCCCCTGACATTCTCCATAGCCATGTTACAAGTTTGTGTATTTACCCCCTTTTTGATGTGATTTATCTTGTCCTTATGCATTTTTCTTTTCTTGTCATTCCATGTTCCTTGGATTTCCTTTGAAGTTGTACTGCCTTTTTGTCATTTAATACAGGGACTGCATATTACATTATTTTTTAATCTTTTTGAATCAACTTGACTTTTGTTATTTAAGCTATTTAATGAATTAGTTTTTGTAGCAATTAAATATTTTTCTCAACTTGTTTGTTTCTATTTTAACCATTTAGATATATATGTATTTATATGGATATACTGTATATTTTTTGTGATCTATAAATTGTCCACTATTTCACCTGTTGTATTGCTTATACATACTAACATACTAATATACTAAAATGCCAGCAGAATAGGCCTAATGGTCTTTCGTGTCTGCTTGTTTGGTCAGCTCCCACCCTGGGAGGTGACCTTGCTGCCACCCCTCGCCCTCTCTGGCTTCTCCCTTCCCAGTTCTGGATATTCTCACTGCACTGGATTTTGCTTCCAGAACCCTTCCCCTGTACCTGTCCCACCCCCTCTTGAACACCTCCACCATCTCTGCCTCCACCAGCCCCCTGGGCAGCGCATTCCTTGGCTCCACCACCCTCTCAGTGAAGTAGCACCTCCTCCTTTCTGAATCTTCCCTCCAGCTTCCACCCATGCCCTCTAGTTAGTTGCCCCTCCTCCTTCCTTGAGCACCCTGACTGCTCCTCCTCTATTTACCCCCTTCATATGCGAAGACCTCTATCATGTCCCCCGGTCCCTTCTCTCTTCCATGTGTACATATTTAGGCGCTTGGGCCTCTCCCCATAGGTCCTGTCCCCAAGACCCAAATCATTTTGATTGCCCTCCTCTGGACCCTCTCCAGGAGTTTAATGTCCCTCTTTAAGTGTGGCCTCCAAAACTGCATGCAGTACTCGAGGTGTGGTCTCACCAAGCAGTTATACAGAGGGAGTATCACTTCCCTCCTTCTGGAGGTGATCCCCCTAGCGATGCATCCCAGCATCCTGTTGGCCTTGGCTGCTGCCCTCCTACAAGTCTCTGAGTTGTTCATCTTGACATCCACCACCACCCCCAGGTCCCTCTCAGCCATCGACACTTGTAGCATCCCGAGGGTGTACACTTGGCCCGGGTTTCTGGCCCCAGGTGCAGTGCCCTGCATTTCCCTGCATTGAACCTCAGCTTCCACTTTCTAGATCATCTTTCCAGAGCCTCCAGGTCCCCCTGTATACAGGTCACTCAGCTTCTGAGATAGTTCTGCATTGTTTCTTTAAAGAGCAACTCTGCACCTCATCATGTACTTTCATAAATAAGATGTTTTAGCTGTTACAATTTACAAGAGAATACCTGCTTTCATTTTCAATGTACCTTTCCAAGAGATTCACAGCATATCTTGGTAGACCATCTAAAATGTCTGCATTGAAAACATTTGCTTCTCCCCTGTTTACCTCACAGTGCCTTTGTTTATTCCATCATAGTGCTCACCATGACAACAGATTGTGATGTTACAAGTAGCAGTTGTATGGTTAGCAGGGGAGAGTCAGATACATTTTGAAAGATTCAGTGAAATAATTGCTGTATTAGCTGAATACATAGTAGACCAACAGCAGAGAAAAGTAAAAAAACAAACTAGAAAACAAAATTAAAACATACAGTAATTGGTGTGAATCAAGTGTTTTTAAACTTTTTATTATAATAGAGAGTTGCTCTTTAAGAGACATACACCATTTATGGCCCTATTCTCAAAAGGCACAAAATGGGAGAAACTCTTGAGTAGATATGGTCATTAAATTGTAAGCCAATTTCTGCTTCTGGCCCCTAGGTGCATTATTTTTCATTTACAGGCATAGATTCATGGACATTGTTAGCAGAAAAAGGCCTACCAGACCATCCAGTCTTCCCACCCTACCTAACTACTCTGCTTTGCCCCTAGTGGCTGTCCTGACTGCTGGTTTCTGCCCTGTCTTCTGATTACAACCATATGCATTGCCCATCCCTGCTTGAAAATACTTACTGATACAGCCCTTACTATTTCTTCCTGTGGTTTGTTCCACCTGTCCACTACTCTTTCCATGAAAAAGTGTTTATGGACATCTTTCCTAATTTTCCCCTGCTAGTTTAAGTGAGCTTCCCGTCATCTCTGTATTTGAGCTCAAGGAGCAAGTTACCTGGCATCCACCCTGTTTCTCCTGTGCAGGTACTTGTATGTTTCTATCATGTCACCCATTTAGCTTTCCCTTCTCTAGGGTGTACATGTCCAGCCCCTGCAGCCTCTCCTTGTATGACTTGCCCTGTAGTCCCTGGATCACCGTGGCTTTCCTGTGCTGTACTGTTTCCATTTTGTCACAATAGTTCCTCAGGTGTGGACTCCAGTACCTTGCTCATTACTTCAGGTGTTGTCTCAGATGTTGATTTTTACTGTGGGAGTGTTACCTCCCTACTTCTGCTGTTTATCCCTCTCCTGATGCATCCCAACATCCTGTTTGCCTTTCTCACAGTCCAGCTACAGTGTGCTGTGACTTATAGGGTCTCTGATATTATTACCCTTAGGTCCTTCTCCTCCTTGGTGCTTTTTAGCACCACCCTCACACATACACAGTTTCATGCTGCACCCTCGGGTTTCTTTTTACAATGTGCATCACCTTACTTTGTGTGCACTGAAGCATTGCTGATTCAAGCAAAGGGCTTCACTGTACTTTTTGTTATTTAGCAAAGTAAGTAGCCACCTAGTAGCCAAAAGGCAATGTTTCTTGGCCCCCAAGGCCACTTTCTCAGAGCTTGCAGTGGTCTGTACAACATTATTAGATGTTTACTCCTCTTGTTTGTTTCCTGTCTAAAGATGAGAGCAGGGCAAACCTGCCTTTTCGGCTTTATCTTTCTGTGCTCATAGAAACATAGAATATGACAGCAGATAAGGACCGCTTGGCCCACCTAGTCTGCCCATTTCCCTACCTGATGGATAAGCTGCAGATTCTAGTTAATCAACAGCTTACTTCCTCCTACCCCTCACTAGAATTGCCTTATGCCTGTCCCATGCATTCTTGAATTCTCCCACTGTTCCTGACTCCACAACCTCCTCAGGAAGGCTGTTCCATGCATCCACAACCCTCTCTGTGAAAAAATGCTTCCCTAACATTACCTCTAGGTCGTCCTCCTCTATCTTCAAATTGTGCCCCTTGTTCTTGCACATCTCTTCTTCTGAAAGATACTACCCTCTTGTGCTTTGTTAATTCCCTTGAGATACTTGAAAGTTTCTATCATGTCCCCCCTCTCCCTCCTTTCCTCAAGGGTATACATATTAAGCTGCTTTAGTCTCTCCTCGTATGTCTTCTGGTGCAGATTCTGCACCATTTTGGTTGCCCTCCTCTGAACAGCCTCCACTCTGTCTATGTCTTTGCTGAGATGGAGTCTCCAGAATTGCACACAGTACTCCAGATGGGACCTCACTAACTGTCTGTACAGAGGGATACCAACTTCCTGTTTTCTACTGATGATGCCTCTCCCTATGCATCCCAGCATCCCCCCAGCCCTCCTTACTGCCTTTTCACATTGCTTGCACACCTTTAGGTCATCTGATATAATTACTCCTAGGTCTCTTTTGATTTTTGTTGTTGTTATTAAATCACCCCGCATTGTGTACTCTTCCCCTGGGTTTTTGTTTCCCAGGTGCATTATCTTGCTCCCACCAATCTAGGGGTTACATTTTGTGTTCTCAAGCAGAGCAGCATCTACTGTGCTCCTGCAGTAGTCTGCCTTGTTGCTGTATTTAACCATTAAAGCATGCCTATGTATCTTTTCTTTTATTCTGCATTTTTGAGAAATGTATGATTTCCATATAATAACGTGTATGCTGTTTCTACTACATGTCTATTTCATATATAGTCTATATCCCTTTTTTTGCAAATTTCTTGCTCTTATGGTTTTATTATTGAACCACATTTATTCCTTCTCCATATGGTGCCTATTTTTAGCTCTTTGGTAATTTGTGTTTGGAATTGTTTATGTCTTAATTTTCACTCCATAAATGCCTTGTTGTCACCCGAGCCTGTAACTCTGATGAAGTGCCAGTAGATTGCGTGAAATATTAATTATCACAGCATGCAAACTCCCATGGGGATGTGCAGCACAGAATGCATAGTGTTCCTGTACCTGGATGTGTTGTTTTCAAAACCAGCATCTTGCACCATAGAAGAATAGTGGGTTTTTGTACAGGTGTAGCATTTTTATACAACACTTGCTCTTTTGAACTGATAGCAATACTTTGCAGTGTTGAAAAGAAGCCTTTTGGTAAATCTGAGATACAGAAGGCCTTAATAACCAACTAGTACATGCTGGGGTGGTGGGGGAAGGGAGAACCTGACTGAACTTCAAGGAACATTTGCCACCAGATCTGTCTTGCTTGCTGTTTGAAACGCCGTATGCAAATATATGAAATACTGGTGATTTACTAAAAAAACCTGGTGAATTAAATCCAAAAGGTTGTACTCATATAACAATATCTGATGACTGTTTGTGTGCTGGTCATACCTCTAGAAACTTGCCACTCCTATATACTTTCTCTAGTGTCCATTTTATAATTGCAGTTAAGCACTCCAGGGTATGGATCATTATGTGATTGTTCCACACTACATGAGGCATGGGTAAAATCCTGCATCGATCCATGCATGATCATGCCTTATTGCTTAAATATCAATTACTGTATTGTTGAGTCCCCCACAGAAGCCTGTGCTCACTAAAAAAATATTTTAATCCAGATAGCAGCTGCAACGATGTCCATGTGGCTGCCTCTGAAACTACAGCCCCGTGGGCTGAGTAATACCTTTGCAATAGTGCGGCAAGTTTTTTTTCCTTGATATTAGTTGGTACTAGCAGACAAGAAAAGGCAATAGGTCCATTTGTTTGTCTCCCACTCCTAGTGGGCAGCTGTTCCTCTATTATTTACCCAGTTGAGATGTTTCCCCAGTTTTGTTTTAAAAATTACTAGGGAATTAGAATTCACTATGTCACTAGGTAATTTATTCCATACTGGTGCTGCCCTAACATTAAAAAAGTTATTCCTTGTGTTTGCATTAGCCCTTACAATTACCAGTTGCTTTTCATGTGATCTAATATTCTGGGTTCTGGTGTTGTTCTATAGGCCACACATAGATGTTAATTCTGGGTCCTGGAGATCTTGTATAATTGTAACAAATCCCCTCTTGCTCGTCTATCTTCCAATTTGACTAGCCCTGTTGCTTTTAGTCGACCTGTATATGGTAGTCTTTTTAGGTGTGGTATTATTTTTGTGGTTCGTCATTGAACCCTTTCTACCATGTCGCTATCTCTTCTGAGGTGAGGGTTTCCAGAATGGGGCATATATAACCCCTGTATATTGGCATGATACATTGCTCTCTGCAGGAGACAAAGGCTCTCTGGACACCCCTAAGGATTCTATTAGCAGTTTGGTTTATTTGGTAACAGTGTTCCTGTGGTGTTAGTCTGTTGTAAATGATAACACCCAAATCTCTCTCCCTCTACCAACTGAAGTTGTTTTCCATTTAACATATCTGGGTAACATGGGTTCTGTTTTCCAAAATTCAGGACCATGCATTTTTCATGGTTGAGGATCATTTTGTTCCTTTTTGCTTACCTGTCTACCTTTTTTAAGCCCTCTACTAATGTTTGATATTTAGATTGTGTATTTACCTCACCCTGTAGCTTGGTGTCATTGGCGAACTTTGAAACATAGTTTTTGATACCCTCGTCCATGTTGCCAATAAAGATGCCAAACAGGATTGGTACCAGAACAGAGTCCTGTGGAACCCCATTACTGACGTCACCCTCACTTGAGAGCTGTCCATTAAGTCTGACCTGTTGGACTCTTCCACTTAGCCAATTTTGTATCCATCCAATTAGATTGTAATCAATCCCCATATTGACGAGTTTTTATTAGTAGTTCATAAAGGGATATTGTGTCAAACGCCTTTCTGAAGTCCAATAGGATAACATCAACTGGTATGTTCTGGTCTAAACTTGAATTGCTTTTAATATAGAATGGTATTAGATTAGTCGTACAGGACCTACCACTTTTAAACCCATGTTGGTTACTCTCTACAAGACTTTTTGTTTGTATTTCTATTTCCAGTTTCTGTTTAATTATTCTTTCAAGGACCTTGCTACAGATTGAAGTGAGGCTTATAGGCCTATAATTGGAAACATGACCCTTATTTCCCTCTTTATATATAGGAACTACTATACTGTAGTTCTTTTCTAGTCTAAGGGAACTGTGCTCATTTTTATGATTTTACTCAACAAAATACACAGTGGAGTGGAGACTGTAAGTGCCATTTGTTTTAGAAATTTTTGACTGGATGTTATCCGGACCTGCAACAGAACAGTCCTTAATTCAGTGTATTGCATCATATACCTCATTTGGTGTGATTATCTGGTTTATTTTTGATTTGGGAATAAATGTGTCTTATACCCCCTCTTTTATACCAAAAATTGAAAAAAAGTATTTATTAAAGATGTTGACTGCTATTTTATCATTATGTATCAAGCTACAGTTTTACACTTAATATGATTTTAAACTTGTTTTCAACCTCGTGGGACCTAAATGACTCTGTGAGGGACCAGTGTATCTGAATGTCTCTCAGGAACTCAAACTTGTCAAGTTGCTTTACATAAGTAGAAGCTACCTTTAAAAACCTCTGCTTTTCACACTTCATTAGAATTGGGGGGAGGGGACAGAAGTAATAAAGACATTAGTAAGGGGAGCTGCAGAGGTAAACTGCTGCTGCTACTGAGCTTCCCGTAGCCCCCCACCACACATCCAGCGCATTTCTTCTGTTTGCTTTTTCTTTGCAGCCAGTATACAGTACATATGGTATAAAACATTTTATAAAATGGATAAATAAATGGTGGGCTAAATCCAAATTTCTGATTGTATAAAACACATCACATGACCATGCGTATATCGAAGTGCGACTGCACACCTGCACTTTTACCCCCATAAAAAACAATTTTGCCATTTTATAAGATAGATAACCACTCTTGGTGTCTTAGTCGTACTCTGATATCATATACGCCTTTGGTAGATGACACCTTGGCCTGTGGCCTCATGCGCATAACGCACACCAATGCTAGTGTATATCAGAGCTCAATCAAGACACACCTAAGATTGGCTTTTCATTACTTACCCTGCCATTTTGTGCTGAAATGAGTGCTAACAAAAGATGAAGTGTAACACAGTGGCTATTTTCTCTCTGTATTGACCCGCTCCCCATTGACACAGCTTGTCTTACAGTATGTAACAGGTGATTTCAGTGCAAAAAAGCCTCAGTAAGGTGAACCAGGAAAGCACTGAGGCATGAAACATAACGTGACATTGGGGCCAATCAGAGCAGTTTTACTTTGTGAGCAAGACAAACTGACAGATGTTTTGCTGTGATTGGCTGAGACAAAACCTTAGTAACATGAGAAACCCATTAGTGTATAGATCAAAGGGCATGAAGGAAAGTACAAATTCCAGGGCTCCTGCATCTACAGGGATGCCTGTATTTTACAGGGAAATGATGCCATCTACAGGAAAATTGTCCCCATAGACTTGAACTGGTTACAAGGGAAAACATAGAAATTCGGCATCCATAGCAAATAATGTAATCTACAGGGACACACGGGAAAATTGCCCTGGAGTTTTAGGGAAAATGTCAAATTAATCTGGGTGAACTGAAATTCCTCTGCAATTTTAAGAACCAGATCTACAATTGTAGCTCTTTTTAAAAAAAGGAAGTAGAAGTGAGCTTGATCTCAACTAAGTAATATTTATTTATTTAAAATTTGTTGACCAGGAGAGTGGATGGACATTGTGCTGGAATTGGTTTCCAGTCTGTTTCCAGGTGTACAATGGATAAAGAGCTGGTTAAACAACATAGCTTAGTGGGTACTGCTGTATGGGACTACAACAAACTGGATGATCAGCAGCTGGGTTCCGGGGGAAGGGGATTGGTACTGGGACCACTAATTTTAAATGTTTCTGTTGATAACATGAAGCATATCGCTCAACTGTCCCTGATTTTCAGGGACATCCCTGATTTTGCCTCAAAATTTTACCCTGTCCATCCTAAAAATTGTTTTTCCGTGACCAAACACTGGAATTTGTATGCACAAAAAAATCTCAAATATTAAAGTTACAGACTTGTTCTTCCTTAGAAAATGCATTTTACACTAAGCCCCTTATTCTACCAGCTTCCTGAGTTGATATCTCCAATTTTAAAGATGTGCTCCTGATTTTGGTCCTTTGTCCCTGATTTTTTAAGCCTTGTCCCTGATTTATGAGGAAGGAGGTTGAGAGGTATGACATGGAGTCAGAAGTCTCAAGTAAGTTATTTAAATCTGAAGATGACATAAAGCTGATGAGAGTAGTAGTCTTCAGAGATGTGTCCGACAGGCTGCAAAATGACTTATATAGTATGTACCAGGACAGGGGTGGGGGTAGCCCACAAGCGGCAAATGAAATTCAGTGTGTATAAAAGAAGGGTTCTTCACTTAGGCCCAGTGAATTCAGGTGGCAGGTACTGTTTATATAAAGAACACACAACTAGCAGCAACAGACCATGAAAATGAAAATACAATTTGAGCATAGAGAAGCTAACCAAAGTAAATGCCCACAGCAATAAGCTGTTAAGAACAATTTAAATCAAGTTCAAAGACATTCAGAGGCATTTAAAAAGCACATGCAGATGCATATGTTACAGATCACCAGCTCTGTGTCTCACTGACCCTTACTCAGGGGGTCCATGAGGAAGTGCTAATGAGGCACAAAGCTGCTGGGGTGTTAGTGAGGTGTAATTGTTTGTATCTGCATGTGTTGTTTAAATGCCTTTGAACCTGGGTTAAATTATTTTGAGCAACTTATTGTAGAGGGCATTTCCTTTGTTTATCTCCTGAGTGCACCAAATGTTGTTTAATTTAGTGCTGGGGTTAGCTGCCCCTGTTTGTGTACCATTGCAGCACTGTAATGTGCTCTCAGTTTATTACACCCACAGACCAGATTGCCATAGCCCAAGGCATCTTACTCCCAAAACTTCTGTATGGAATTTCTGTTTTCTTTTCAGCCTCCAAAACTGGCATGCAAAAATTGGGTGTGGCTTATAATAACATCTGCAGATTTGCCTTGGCCTCCAATCGACATACTCACCACTGTACCTTGCACTCAAAACTTGGATGACTCCTTCCATCTGCCATACATAACCTCACCTTCTGAGTTGTCATTTATAGCATAGTGATTAAACAGTTTCCATTGACCCTTGCCTCACTTCTATTGCCTGGCAGATTCTAATATCCCCTAAAATAAGATAATCTGATCCTGACCTATTGACCATACCCAAGACTAGAACTACATCAGGTGAGATTGCCTTCTTAAACTCTGATCCTAAACTTTGGAATTCCATTCTGGCTATGATTCAACAGTGTCCTTCTAGCTAGGCCTTCCAAAGTGGCTACTGCTCCTACCTCATTAAGTCTATAGCATGCTCTTGCCTCTAGTTGGTCTATTCTTGTTTTGGGTCTTCCGGTTTTGTGTCTGAGATCGGCTCCCTGCATCATGAGCCTTTTTGCACTTGTCATTATTTCTGCAAACTAGTTCATGCTGTATCTTCCTGTGTATTTTCTTTATCAGCTCAGTACTCTGCTTTATATTCTATTTTGTGTCTTGGATATTTGTAATGACCATTATTGTGCTTTATTGTCAGTTATTGTAAATTTTCCCTTGTTGTGCTCTCCCAGGCTGTGCCTGAAAATAGGCAACTGTTTGTCTAGTGCACCTACTTGAGGTGAAAACCCCAAACATATTAAATAAATTAATTATTAAATAAATAAATACATAAGACACAGAGAGTCTCATCACTGAGAGTAAGCTGAAGCTGTTACAACAATACACAGCAGCTATGATAAAGATAAATTGAATGCTGTGCTGTATTAAAAGAGGTATACCATGCCATGAACGTGATGGGATTTGGCTTCTTTAAAGAGCACTAGTCAGACTTCACTTGGAGTACTGTGTGCAGCTCTGGTCACCAAAGTACACAAAAGATATTGCAGCAATTGAGGGAATGTGGCAGAGAGCAACACAAATCATTTAAAGGGATGGAGAAGTTTAAAGAAGGGGTGTGTTTTGACAGGCAAGGTCAGAGAAGGGGTGTGTTTAGACAGGCTTGGTATGTTTCTCTGGAAAAAAGAAGATAAAAAGAGATATTATTTTAACTTTTAACATTTTAAATGGAATTTATATGGTGGATCAGGGTAATCCTTTTTATCTTGTTCAGATAAGTAGCACTAGAGAGAGTATACCCTACAGGAAAGGGGAGATAGAACATGGAGTAATGTGAGAAAGCATTTTATTTTCACACAGAAAGTGGTAAACACATGGAACAAACTCCCAAATAATGGTAGTTCAAGTCATAAGTGATGAATCTTTTTTACACCTGAGATGTCTATTGTTTTTGTATAGTATAAGGACATACAAAAAGACAGAAAGAAGAAACGTACAAACAATGGCAGAGTTGATTATTTAAGCAAGAAAAGAAAAAAATAAAATTAATTACAAAACTGTTTCTGGTGTATGAGTTACTGTGTCTATTTTATTAGGGTTGAATAAGCACTTTAATGTTAAACCTCAAATTTTACACCTTAAAGGGGAAGTAATCATTGCAGGGGTCACACAAATTGTTGAAAGCGCAAGACAAGACCATTCAAACAAAGTACTAGGCTTAGCTGTAGGTGTCAGGAGTCCTGAGATATAAATATCAAATTATGTATAAATCAAAACAAAGTAGCAACCATTTTATATAATCTTAAAACAGGCAGTGATGTCACCGAAGGGCCAGCTCTATGTTATTAATTACAACTTGCCCCTCGGTGACATCACTTTCTGTCTTAGGATCCCATGAAATGGCTGCTGCCTTGTTTTGATTTACAGAGTATTTAGATATTCGTATCTCAGCACTCTTGACACCTATAAGGAAGTTCCATGCCTCATCTGAAATATCTTTTTATGGGCTTTCACAATTTCAGAGACCCCTGCAATGTTTATTTCCCCTTTAATAACTTTGCCCCTGTTCAACCGATTTATATGAAATTTGGAAAGCACAGCATTGATGTCAGCTTCTCTGGATCCTGAAAATTTTCTGGGGATTAGTTCAGTAGGAGCAGAGTTACAGCGGTGTCTATTCATTCCCCCTTCCCTCTGTCTGACCCCCCCACACACACAAACCTGCTATATGAAGTTCTTGATAGTGGGGATGCCCAATCCCTGGTGTTGGTATACACAGTTCAGTCAAGTCACTTTGACAAGAAATTTGTCAAAAGGTCTTTACAGCGACAGCACTTTGTCAATGGCGATCACATCACCGTGGCAAAGTGCAGACGTACCCAACAGCGGCCAGAGTCATGTACTGTTTACGAGAGGGTTTTGCCCCCACTGGACTTTTAGATTCCTAACTCCGGGGGGGGGGGGCAGATGTCAGGGAAGAGTGGCTGAACCCATGAGTCGATGAATCAGTTCATCACACCCACAACCCATTTGACACTATGTGTGTCAAACAGTTTGAGTCCCTGTGGGGGATTCATTGTAACAGCATCTGTTACAATGGTATATGGGTGTACACAGCCTCCCTGTCACTCACCCAGCAGTCTGAGACACCAAAGTGCTTACCCTTGGTGCCCTCAAGTATCATACTGAAACTGGGGTACCCAGTCCCAGTGTCGGAAGTAGTGTTAGCTCATTAGTGTTCCTGTAAAAAAGGAACTACAACATACTTTTCTTTTACAAACCCTGAAATAAAAAAAATGGTCCCCTGTTATCTGCTGCTGTCCTGAACCCCCCATCTTGACCCTCCCACTCAGCACCCAGCACCCCACACCAGCCCTTGCCCTATACTTACCAAGCTGAGGTTCAATGCCGTAATCCTCTCTGTATCGGAGACACATCTTCACTCTTCAGTGCTGAACAGGAAACTGAGGAAAACAGGTAAGTGCTGTGCAATGTATTTCAATGGCATTTTGAACTTATTTTCATAACTTGGTCTTTTTAATGATTTGTTTCACCAAATTTCCAACATCGTCTTTTTGGGCCCCCACTGCATAAACACTATTGGTGAAATTATGTTAATTGGGCCCAGAAACTGATTTCACAGTCACTGTGTGAAATCATCTTTTGGGCACAATTAACATAATTTCACTGCCAGTGTTCATGAGGTGGGGTCCAAAAAACCATGTTGAAAGTTTGAGTGAGAACAATAAACTCCTAAATGACCAAATATGAGCGTATGTTGGAATTTTTTTACACACGCTCATAACTTTGGTAATTTTCAATATTTTGACCCCAAATTTTCAACATAGCCATTTTTTCATACCACCTCATGAACATTACTGCTGTCATTTTTCACATCCTGGCCAAAATGTGTTTTCACGCCTGTGGCATGAAATGATGTTTTGGCAGGGATTTGAAAATTTCCACCTACCGGTTTCATGAAGTGAGGTCATAAGAAGACTATGTTGAAAGGTTGGAGTCAAAATATTAAAACAACAGAGTTATTGAGATATGTTGTAATTTTTCTATGCACACTTGCAACTTTGGTAATTTTCAATATTTAAATCCCAAATTTTCAGCATATCTTTTTTGTCACACCACCTCATGAACGTGACAGTGGTTATTTTTTTAAATCCTGGCCAACATGTGATTTTGCACTGCTGGTGTGAAATTACATTTTATCCAGTACGATAATAAATGACACCTATCATGTTCAGAAGGAGGGGGTCATAAAACGACTCTGTTGGACTTTTGGGGGTGAGAATGTCACAAAAAAAAAATGAAGTACTGTTGTTTGCAGGAATGTCTGTTGGCTCAGAACAACCACATTGCCGTCCCATGCCAGAAATCTGAATTCGGGTTTGAACTCAGTGAGCCGGTTTAATGAGCCAAGGTCGATGGGGAAGGGGCTACAGCGTGCAACACCAGTTCCAGGCTGAGTAGGGATAGAGCAGTGTTTTGATGCAGATGCAATACCCTATGGTGGGCCGGGAAGCCTTCCCTTACAAGGTATTGACAAGCGTGTCAAGGCCTGGTGGGCACATGATTGGCACATGCATTGGAACAGGACTGTCTCCAGCATTGCACTTATTTTATTTTGCACATGTCTCAAAGGGACCTGGGTAAATTAAGATAGAATTCCACTGTCAGAAAAAGGAGGGAAATTAATTGCAAAAAACTGCATTAATGTAGACCTTAGGGTTAAAGAACACCAAACACACAAAGTAGGGAAGTGAAAAAACATTAGGGTTTGGGTCTCCGGAGTATTGGCAAATCAATGTTGGAGTCTTCTTTGGGTTTGTCAGTCCTAATGCCCACCCCCTCCTGTGAGCAAGCAAGGTCAGATGTGATCTCTTTTCTTGATGCAGGGCCCGCAGGGCCCTACATGAAGAAAACTATGACAGAACCTGTTGGCAACACATGGCAAGTCCTACTTCTTTACCTTTGAAGAGTGTATCACTATGAAGCACTGGCTTGGAGCTGTATCTGGTGCTTCAGACAGGAGGCTATGGGCTGGGGGAGGGGGTGGGCATTAGGGTTGACAACCCCAAAGAACACCCCACCACTGATTCACCAACACTCCAGAGATGCAAAATCCTAATGTTTTTTCAGTTCTCTACTTTGTACGCTTTGAGTTTCTTATCCCTGATGTCCACATTAACACAGTTTTGTTTGCAATTAATATTATATATACATGACCACACTACTATTATAACAAAATAATGTAACCCAAGCCACTTTTTAAACTAGTGAGCACATCCCCCATTAAAATATGGAACACTAGTACCCACATACTGGCATACCATTTACTTTACAAAAGGTTGGTACCACCCTTGGTGTTAGGATGTATACCTGGTTCATTTTCTAGAGGAAGAGAGGGGAGGGGGTACAAGAACAAAACAACATGAACCTTGTGTAAACCTTACAACCCAGGTCCTGGGCGGAGGCTGCTTGGCATATGCTAGATCTAACCTGCTGAGGGGGCCCCAGTAAATCCAAAAACCAGAAGCAATAATTTTAATGCCCAGAACAGTAGCTGGGATTGTGCAGTATTCAACAGATGGAAATTTAAAGCAGACGTGGACCCCTAAGGGTCAGTCTAGGCAGTAGGAGGTACATTTCATGAACTCTCCTTGCATGCAATACAGTTCATGAACACACAAAAAGAACATCTTCTTCCCATTTCCCAATGGTACATTTAGTGGACACCTGGCCACACATCTGAACATTTTCCTCCCATGAGTGTCATTTAGTGAAACTAAGCCACACACTCAGAACTCTTCTACAAACATAGGTGCACTTATGTGAAACTCAGTCACACACACCTTAACCTGCAGCACTGGCCCTTGGTTAGGTATAACTGGTGCCCTTTATGAACCAGGAAGCCCTGCCTTGTAAGCACTTAGATAGCATTCCTCCCACCCTGGGCCCAAACTGACAGTCTCTTCCATTCTTCAGGGTTACACCATTGAAACTCACATTTTCCCACTGAAATGCTAGAGGTCCCACACTTTAAACATGTCACTGACTGGGGTGACCAAAGAATAAACTGCACTCTCCTGGGTGAACAGTTTAACAGTACATTTAATCTCCTGGGTGAACTAGGGGCACTGACAGGTGCAATCCAGCATTATCTATGGGCACACACCCCCAGACTATGATTCCCCTAAAGTATGTGGAGATCTTGTCTCCTAGAACAGTACTCACAATCTGGGTATCCTGTCCACTGGGCATGGTACAACAAACTGAAAAGGCATTCTCCTGGGTAGCAGATCAGTCTCACACATTTCTTTCAAAGGCAGCTGAAACATACACAGAACCTTCAGTGGACTGCCCCTGGAGTCCACTAAGACAAGCAGTTCCTTCCACTGCACTGGAAGTAGAAATCAGGAAATCCTGCTGTAGCACTGGTCTCCACCATTTTATTGGAAGCTGGAAATGACACTCCACTAGAGTGAGAAATGCTGGGCCCTCACCTCAGAGCCCAATAGGCAGTCCTTCTGCTGCTCTCACCTCCTCACTGAACACTAACTCAACACTAACTGGCCATTCTAAGCTCCCTGGAGCTTATGCTGCTGTGAGAGTTTCGAATGACCTAATAATTTTTCTCTCAGGCTAGCTGAGTAAACAATGATGTCATTATGTAAGAAGCCCCTAATGAGCTCCCTACCAGCTGCCTGCTACCTTCCTAACAATAATACTGATAGGATTCTTGTAACACCAGGGGACTGGGTGGTTACACTCACTCCTGCCAGGCAAATGACTGTCCACAGTCATATAGCCACCTGACACCAAGCCATCCTACCATCACCTATGGGGAGGTTGTGCAAGTTCTCCACTACCATGTGCCAGGCACAGGCAGGTAACACTAAAGGACAGAGGCCCACTGAAGAAATGTCAGTTCCTATCCCACTACTATACTATCTATGAATTCTCAGTGGCTGCAAGAAACTGCCTGAAGCATGTCCTAACAGACAGTATTGGTGACCCCTACCATGAATCAGGACCACCAACCTGCTTTCCCCCCAACTCTCTAGGGAAATCTATCTGACCTATGCTACCTACCAGGTGCCCAAACCCAAAACCATTTTACACCAGCAGACCTGTAAAATGAAAAAAAGGTTAGACATTGTACTACACAGTTACACTAGCCTAACAACTCTACACAAAAGAGAACTCCAGTGAGTCCCACCAGTCCTCTTGAGATCCTCTTGTCTTCTTCCAGGAAAACCTGCAAAAGAAAACACTGCAAAAACACATTTCTGCACACAACTACAACCTGTAAAAGCCAAAAACACTGACCAAAAACCCTCACATTGGATACTGCACAAGCCCAAAAAGCATTTTTAAAAGGATTTTCTACAAAAGTACAAAATTAGAAAACATAAAAACATTTGCAAAAACATTTGGGGGGAGAGGGCCTGCAAAGTCCAAAACTAGAGAACAGTCCAGAGTGCCAAGGCACTACAGAAAGAGTCTCACCTAGGCCGGAGCCTGCTGAAGCACAGTTCTGGAAGAGGCACAAGCTCTACAAGCACTGCAGTCTAGATAGTCCATTGGAAATTACAGTTCCATGGATATCTTCAATTTCAGGTAAACAGTCAAACTGAAAATGGAAAGAGTTTCTTACCAGTTCTAGGTGACAAAGGGTGTCAACATCACCTCCTTGGACCTGTGGCCTGATGATCTTCGGCTGCCGGGTAGATGACATCTTTGGATCAGATGCTTCCATGACCTCCTACTAGACCTGGACTGGAAATCTTCTCCAACTGCTGGGCTGATGAACCTGGATGTTGGCAGAGCTGAACCTGGATGCTGCTGGAACTGAACCTGGATGCTGCTGCAGATGAACCTGGATCACTAGAAGAAAGGCACCTCCATTCTAGGTTGCTGCCTCTTTGGTGTCAGATGGCTGAGCTAGCATGGTTGCATTCACTTTTGGCAAGTTGGCACAAGGTCAGAAGAATGGCACCAATTTCAGGGGTAGTACCATTTAGGATCTGGGGCATAAACTGTCATCCCATCTGGACACACCATAGGAACATTGTAGAATGTCTCTTGTCCAGCTTTGTCCATGCTCTCACAGAACAAATTAACAAGGTCCTGCCATGCTTCCAGAATTGCAGTCTCTCATTACACACCTTAATCCGGACCCACTTGTTTGCTCTAGGGTGCTGGTTGGCACAAGCTTCCTCCCACAACCAAGCATGCCTGTGTTTCTCAACTTCTTTCCATATTTGCCAAGAGAAGAAAGGGTATGAATGTCCATACTTGGCCACAGCTCATCTACGAACAATTCTCTCCACTTTGCTACTTTTAGTTAACTCCAGTCCAGAAGCATGGCTTGGGGGTGGCCAGTCCTGGTTGAACTAGTTATGAACACTTAGTGTGGAGTAAAAGCAGTCCACTTCTGCACTCAGGGGCACATTTCTTGAGCCTTCCTCCACATGGACATCGGGAGGCTCCATAGAAGCCAAAGCCAATGGTGATTCACGGGGTCCCACTGCAGCCATTGCTGCTTCTTCCTCTTCCAAATATTCTGCTCAGGAGCTGGTGATTGCACCAACACCTGAAATTATCCACTCTCCACTGTCCTCAGAGGCACTGGTCTCCCAACGACATGCTTCATCTCCTTTGGACTCTCCCATGAGGCTTGGACTTGGGCGTTCCACCCACGGATCTACTGGACCTGCACTGGCAGCGTTCAACTCCACCCTGTGCAGCATGGAACACTTAACTTCCTCTGGATCTTGCAAAGCTTTGACACAGGCAATATTCAAGAACTCCTTTACAAACTCTATGGGGTCTCTCTGACTGCACCCAGCCTGTTGCTGTTGTTACGATTCTACAGGGTCCCCTGTCTGTGTCCAAGTTGGAGCTAAATGGATGCATTTTGCTTTAGCTACCCTTGTCACCTGACATGCTCATCCCAAATCACTTTCTACAGTCTGTACAATGTGGAACTGGCAAAACATCTGTTCCTGGCTTTAGGCATACTACTCACACACATTAACCGGATAGTTCGGCAAAGCCACCTCAGCAGGTGCTGATGAACAGTCATACAATTTCTCAGAATTGGCTAGTTCTTGTTCCTGTTGGGTTACCCATGCCCTGGAATGGAATGGGTAGTGAGTGGGTTGCTGCACCATGTTCTGCAAATTAAACACACAAGTCCCAAAATTACTATTTTTGTAAGCACTCTGAGATTTGGTTTTAACACACTGGAAAAGTTCACTTAGGCTGCCTGGCTGCTGCAATTGTATTCCACAACACTTAGCAAGAAACCATTTGAAACTTTGTTTTGGGTTTGAAAAAAACTGTTCTGAAATGGTGCTGCTGTGTTTACATTGCTGGCTACACCCCAACATGGCGACTGTAGCTTTGCATCACACTCAGTTAAAAGTTGCTAGGATTCTGTCTGGATCTTTTGCATTTCAACTGATTTTCTCAAACACAAGTTCACTTTACTTTTTCTCAATCCATTACTTTACTAGCACTTGGACCAGAGGGATAGTTTGTCTTATAGATCTCTTTCTTTGAAAACAGTACTTTCACACACACAGTCCAAGATTTAAATGTTCACAAAACTCTCTCTTTCAGTACTTTTGCTGCATTTGCTCAAGTTTTTATGCAGTTTTCCGACCTCAGCACCACAGTCATTTACTTTTGCACAGGGGTACTTACAGGCAGTAGTTGGTTTTCACCATCGATGTAATATGGCCTGCTGCCAACTCAAGGAAGGCCTCTGGGGTTAAATGGGCTGGTGGTCCTGCCAATTGTAACTATGATCCCCTCGATCACTCTCCAGCTGGTCGGAATACGGGTTAAACACAATTTAACTGTGAAAAAGTTAGAAAAACTGTTGCTACTTCTGCTGTAAGTGATTCCTCCTGCCGGTTGTATGAACTACACGCTGCTCACACACTGTTGGCTGCTCCTCCACGAATGTTCCACAAAACTGAGACTCCGGCAAGGGAGGGGCTTAGGTGCACTGGGACCAATCACAGGAAGTCATGCAAATGATCTCTCTCTCTCTCTCTCTCAGCCACACTCCTGCACAGTGATTGTCAAGAAGGCAAAATTTAAACTGCAAACTGTCACTTTTTGCCTTGGCTTGAAATTTCAGTGGGGCAAGCATTTTAAGGCATTTTCACTCAGTAGTTGGTGCATTTTCCTTAGCGACTCCCCCAGTTTTCACTGTAGACACATGAAACTTTCTGAACACTTAGAAAACACTGTCTTTTAAGTCCACAAATACATTTCTCTGAAAATTTGTAACTTTTAAACAGTTTTGAAGTGCTTTTACTATAAGGCAAGGGCAATCATTTCTTAGTCCACATTTTCAAAGTAAACACACAAACAGCATATTTTTCCACTTTCTTTTACACAGAAACTCAGGCAGCAAAAGACTTTCAGGTGGCATTTTTCTTGGCACAACTTCACTTTTTGGTAAACAATCTTCTGTATGGGTGTACCGCCACCAGACAGGAAGATCCTAGACATACCCTCAGCAATGTGCCTCACCCCAAAACATATTTCTTTTGGACAAATCACATTCTTTGTAACTCTTGCTCAAATTAAATATCCCCAGATAAGCCCTCATTTTTTTAACCCCCAGGCCACTTTTTAAACTAGTGAGCACACCCCCCATTAAAATCTGGAACACTAGTACCCACATACTGGCATACCATTTTACTTTACAAGAGGTTGGCACCACCCTTGGCGTTAGGATGTATACCTGGTTTATTTTCTAGATAAAGGAGGGGTGGGGTACAAGAACAAAACAGCATGAATCTTGTGTAAACATTACAACCCAGGTCCTCGGTGGAGGCTGCTAAGCATATGCTAGATCTAACCTGCTGAGGGGGCTCCAGTAAATCCAACAACCAGAAGCAATACTCAGAATGTCCAGAACAGTAACTGGGATTGTGCAGTATGGCTTTATTCAACAAATGGAAATTTAAAGGAGAAGTGGACCTCCAAGGGTTGGTCTAGGCAGGACAGGTACATTTCATGAACTCTCCTTGCATACAGTACAGTTCATGAACACACAAAAGAACATCTTCTTCCCATTTCCCAATGGTACATTTAGTGGACACCTAGCCACACATCTGAACATTTTCCTCCCATGAGTGTCATTTAGTGAAACTAAGTCACACACTCAGAACTCTTCTACAAACATAGGTGCAATTATGTGAAACTCAGCCACACACCTTAACCTGCAGCACTGGCCCTTACTCAGGTATAATTGGTGCCCTTTATGAACCAGGAAGCCCTGCCTTCTAAGCACTTAGATGGCATTCCTCCCTCCCTGGGCCCAAACTAACAGTCTCTTCCATTCTTCATGGTTACACCATTGAAACCCCCATTTCCCACTGAAATGCTAGAGGTCCCACACTTTAAACATGTCACTGACTGGGGTGACCAAAGAATAAACTGCACTCTCCTGGGTGAACAGTTTAACAGTACATTCATTCTCCTGGGTGAACTAGGGGCACTGACAGGTGCAATTCAGCCTTATTTATGGGCACACACATCCCAGACTATGATTCCCCTAAAGTATGTGGAGATCTTGTCTCCTAGAACAGTACTCACAATCTGGTTGTTCCATCCACTGGGCATGGTACAACAAAATGAAAAGGCATTCTCCTGGGTAGCAGATCAAACAGTCTCGCACAGTTCTTTAAAAGGCAGCTGAAACACACACAGAACCTTCAGAGGACTGCCCCTGGAGTCCACTGAGAACAAGCAGTTCCTTCCACTTCACTGGGAGTAGAAATCAGGAAATCCTGCTGTAGCACTGGTCTCCACCACTTCACTATAAGCTGGAAATGACACTCCACTAGAGTGAGAAATGCTGGGCCCTCACCTCAGAGCCCAACAGGCAGTCCTTTTGACACAGTCAGCTCCTCACTGAACACTGACTCAGCACTAACTGAGCATTCTAAGCTCCCCAGAGCATGTGTCCACACAGCGTGGCTTATGCTGCTGTGAGAGTTCTGAATGACCTAATCATTCAATGGGTCCCAAGATGACAGCCTGGGTAAAGAATTGGTTGGAGAATAGGACACAGAGAGTAATAGTAAATGGAGTCCACTCAGAAGAAAGGAGGGTTACTAGCGGGGTACCGCAGGGTTCAGTATTAGGACCAGTCCTCTTCAATGTCTTTATAAGCGACATTGCAGAAGGACTGGAAGGAAAAGTATGTCTCTTTGCAGATGACACTAAGATCTGCAACAGAGTTGATGCACAGGGTGGGGTGGAAAGGATGAGAAGGACTTGGCAAGGTTAGAGGAATGGTCAAATGTATGGCAGCTTAGATTCAATGCTAAGAAGTGCAAGGTAATGCACCTGAGAAACAAAACCCAGGGAAGAGTACACAATGGGGGGTGAGATACTAACAACAACAAAAATGGAAAGGGACCTGGGGGTAGTCATATCAGATGACCTAAAGGTGGGCAAGCAATGTGAGAAGGCAGCAAGGAGGGCTGGGGGGATACTGGGATGCATAGGGAGAGGCATCACCAGTAGAAAACAGGAAGTTATTATCCCTCTGTACGGACAGCTGGTGAGACCCCATCTGGAGTACTGTATGCAGTTCTGGAGACCCAATCTCCGCAAAGACATAGGCAGGATGGATGCTGTCCAGAGGAAGGCAACTAAAATGGTGCAGGGTCTGCACCGGAGGACATATGAAGAGAGACTTAAGGAGCTTAATATGTATAGCCTCGAGGAAAGGAGGGAGAGGGGGGACATGATAGAAACTTTCAAGTACCTCAAGGGAATCAACAAAGTCCAAGAGGGTAGCATCTTTCAAAAAAGAGTGTGCAAGAACAAGAGGGCACAATTTGAAGAAGATGAGGCGGCTCAGAGGTAATTTAGGAAGTATTTTTCACAGAGGGTTGTGGATGCATGGAATGGCCTTCCGGAGGAGGTTGTTGAGTCAAAATCAGTGGTGGAATTCAAGCATGCATGGGATAGTCATAAGGCAATTCTGGGGGGTGGGGGTAGGAAGAAGTAGGCTGCTGGTTAACTAGGATCTGCAGCTTATCCAGTAGGTAGGGAAATGGGCAGACTGGGTGGGCCAAGCGGTCCTTATCTGCCGTCAAATTCTATGTTTCTATGTTTCTATGTCTATTCTCCCCTCAGGCTAGCTGAGTAAACAATTATGTCATTACATAAGAAGCCCCTAATGAGCTCCCTACCAGCTGCCTGCTACCTTCCTAACAATAATACTGATAGGATTCTAATAACTCCAGGGATCTGGGTGGTTACAATAAAATAAGAAGTATTAAGCTAAATCCCATATTAGCAACAGGAGGTAGGTAAATTTGGGGAGCAGGCCAAAAGTAATAAAGGCCTCTAGTCTGCTAGCAGCCTGACTATGGAATAAAAGAGTTGTCATGTGCCATGATATTTAGTACACAGTGCTGCCACCTGTCCTTAAACTGTGGGAGGTTCCCCCAGTAGAATTGAGGCAAGGTGCTCCATGGTATATACAGAGTTTAAAATAACCCGCCATTGTGGAATGGTTGGGGGGACTGTGAGAGCTGCAGATGGTTGACATATTTTTTGACTGCCAAAATGTAACTCAATAACAGGGAGAGATGCAGACATCCTCAGCCACAATAGAAAGTAGGACCAGTTGTGGTGTCAACAGATCTGATGTTTTAAACATTTCTGATAGCACCATATATAGGGTCCCCTTGAAGTCTTGGAGGATTTGCACTTCCAAAATACATGAGTATAATTAGCCAATTTCTCCCCAAAGTGTCTCCAACAGGAACTGTATTGTGGCCCTGTATCGTGGACCTGGACATTAGGAGTATGAAAACAATGGGTACAGAATTTCCAGGTGAATTCTAAAGATATAAGATATAATTTCTAGTGAAAGGATTGCCAACTTCAACCAGAGGTCCTTGGGAATAGGCATCTCTAGTTCCACAGTCCACATTAAAAGAGTGGGGGGGAGGTTTGCTGTTATGTCAGAAATAGCTACCAATCGTTTATATATATTCTTGATAAGGTGCTCCAAGTTTTTCCCTGCAAGGCCTCCATGGCAATATTTAACAATAATGGAAAGGGGAAGGAAGTTTCATATACCTGGCACCCAGAGAGGTCAGATATGATCAAAACTGGAGATACCTAAAGTAATCTCCTGGTCTCAAGCTGTACATTTTTTGAAGGGCTGGAAAAAACTGCATACCCTGTGGAGAAATAAACTGGAAATATATGTTAAACCTTTTTTTGACCAGTGATGGAATGTATGATCTATTTGAGTGGGGGAAAAGTCTATATACTGTACCTAGCCACCACTCGGCAGAACACTAACAGCTGGGAACCCCTGGGAGTTTACTAAATCCATTCCATTGCTGAAATATTGAAGCAGCATATCTTGAAAATCTCCCTATGTTACCATTGCCCATCTGGGTCACATATAGACATCAGTCTGTCTGGAAAAAGGTCATTAACATGGAACTCTAAGAGTTTCTAAAGGGCAGTGCAGGAAGGGAAGGTCCATAAAATACAATCATAAGGTTTGAGGTGAATGATTACTTCATCAGATTTGTCAGATTCACCCCCCCCCCTTATTCATTGGCAATTGTTGACTGGAATATTTTATCCTAGGCCTTGACCCACTCCAGATAAACCAGGATATCATCCTGTCCCATGATTTAAAGTACATCTGAGAAGTGGAGATAGAGATGGTCTGCTGGAAGTATAGGATTCTCGGCAGAACATTCATACAGACTGTCTACCCTGGGGAAGAAACTAAGGAGGGGTAGTAGGATCCAGGTGTGGAAGTCCTTCTATATTTGTTGTGTGTGAGGTTCCAAATTAACTAGTTCTAAAGGGTCTAGTTTCTGTGGTATATAGAGAGCTAGATATTTCACAGCACTTTTATGTCATTTAAAGGGAAAGCTAGATTTTATGGCAGGAGGTGGGTAAAGTGAAACTGCAAGACCTCCATCTTACCTATATGTAGGTTATAGTTCACCACTTCCTTGAAACATGCAAGCTCTGCCCAGACTGTAGGTGGGGAATGGGTCAGATTAAGTAGGGTCATTAAAATGTCATCTGCATAGAGGGCAATTTTGAACTTCATTCCACCCACTGGCATGCCTTCCACTTCATGGTTGTTCCTGACGGCTGTAGCCGAGGGCTCTATATAAAGAGCAAAAAAGAGAGGGGATAGGGGACAACCCTGGTGAGTGCCTCTCTACAGTTTGAAAGAGTCTGTTAAAGAGCCATTACTTGTAACATATGCTTTTGGTGTAGTGCAAAGGTCTCTTACTAACTGGAGAAAAGGCGAGTGGTGGTAGTAAGTGGAAGACTGACAGGGTTCCTAGAGAAAAAAACAAGACATCCTGTCAAATGCCTTCTTCACATCAAAACATAGGAGAAGAGTGGGAATGTGTCTGTTGTGATTGTAATCCAGTAAGTGGAATGTTTGGTAGAGGTTGTCATGGGTTTGGCATTGGTGCTCAGATTCTGCCTGGTCTTTGCATAGGAGTGTGGGAAGAATTCCATCTAGGCACCAAACCCATACTGATGTGAAAAGTTTGTAATTGGCAATCAGGATGGATATGAGTCAACAGGTGGAAGGGGATACTGGGGCCTTTGCCTGGCTTCAAGAATTTCATATTGGTGGCGTACTACCAGGAAGCAGGAGTGTATTGCCCTCCTAAAGAGCCAAAAAGGTTCTGTGCAGGGGGAACAGGCTGTCTCAAGAGGTCTTATAAAATTCATGAGGAAACCCATCAGATTCAGGGAATTTGCCCATTTTCATGTTGGACAGGGTGAATTAGATCTCTGCAGAGGTAATATACTCCAGGAGTTTGCCATGTATCTCATCTGAATCACCCTCCTGAACAGAATAAAATATTCGGTGCAGGAGGGAACATGCTGTCTCAAAAGGTCTCATATTCATGAGGAAACCAATCAAGTCCAAAGCATTTGCCCATTTTCATGTTGGAGAGGGTGAATTGAATCTCTGCCGAGGTAATAAACACCAGGAGTCTGTCACGTATCTCATCCAAAAGGTAGGTAGGGGGAGACCTGAGAGATACTGACAAATCATTGAAGTGGGGGCAGGGTTGATGTCAGAGTATTACTGCCCATAGTAGTCCTAAAGGATAGCTTTCAGGCAGTCTGTATTATGATCCAAGTGACCTGTGGCGGGGTCTCACAGCTGTGACTGACCGGTTGTTTCATGCCTAGCTTGAAGACAGTGAGACAAATTACTGGTCCCCATGGCTTTACCATCATGGTACCTAAGCTTAAGGTAGAAAAGAGCTTGTTCTGTCCACTAATCAACTATTTTCTGGAGGTCCCGTTTCACCGTGCTAGGGAGGTGAATTTTTCCTCTGTCTGTTGGGATATCTGAACTGCATGGAAAATAAGTTCACCTTGGATAACAGTCTTAACCATGTCCTACCATATCAGAATGGTAATACCTGGGGTGGAATTGTCCAGGATCACCTGGTTTATTTTCTCCCCTAAAGACTTCACAAAGGTATCATTCCTATGGAGGGAGAGATTAAACTGCCAGTGGGTGGATCTTTATGGTTTCCTCATAATTAAGTGCATAGTTAATGGGGCATAGTCAGACAAAAACATGGGGCCATGTGTCAGATCTTTTGCACTCCCTGGAAGCCCGCCATCCAATCATGCATGACTGCCATAATGGAAAGAATAATGGGTGAAGGAGTGACCCAAGGGATGCAAGAGGCACCACACAGCTCATAACCCTAAGTACTCAAGCTGTGCATTCAGATATTTCTGTGAGTCAGTGACCCAGAACTGGGAAGAGCAAGAGGAGTACATAGCAGGCTGGAGCGTTACATTAAAATCACCCCCCAGTATAAGTTGTCAAAATTGTATATCCATCAATTTGTTAAGCAGGGTACATAAGACCACCTTGTGACTACCAGGGAGGGAGATATACTGGCGAGCAGTACAAGCTGGTCATCTAGGTGACCAGAAAGAAAGAAAGTCAAAGTGGCTTTCAGCATGAATAATTTAATCTTGAGGTTGGAAAGGTGTCATGGATGGGAATAAAATAACTGTTCTCCTATGTTTGTCTCCAGGGTAGGAGGAAGCTACCACCCTGGGGTATCTGAATTCTGCCAATTTATCATGATCCCCAGTGGTGAGATGAGTTTTCTTGCATAAAGACAAGAAGTCACAATAATTATTATTATGACTTATTGCGCTAATGTATTGACGTAGAACCTCTCAACGAGCATCCACTCACAGGTGTCATCCAAGATTTCATAAATAAAAAATAAAATAAAAAAATAAAAACATTGGGTTTTTCTTTATGAAAATACTTTAACATCTTAGACCTCTTGCCTGGACTATTTAGGCTGTTTACATTATAGGATATAAATTTCCCTGATGTGTTAGCCATTATCCCAAAGAAAAGTTATGTTGCTGTTTACTTCTAAGGCACCTATCACAACATAGGCCCTGTGATGAGAGCCATAAGGTCTAATGTAATGTCCACCCACAATAAGGAACTGTCTGCCTCTCTTCTCATACCCAAGCAGGAACTTTCGTGGATCAGACAAGACTTGGGATTTGGTACAAGCAATAAATAAATAAAATCCTGAGTTTAACAAACCATACAAACTGGCTAAAAGGTAAAATGGTTGAGAAAACATGGGAGACAATAGGGCATCCCTTGCGATCATCAACTGGGCGGAATGAAACTGGAAAGTTATCAGGTTGGGGACAAAGTCCAAACAATCACCTTCACAGTACTGGGTGGCTAAGGCTCTGCGGGAGAGTTGGTCAAGTGGAGAACACGCGGGCATTCCTGACAGGTACACCTGTGTCAAATTAGCGTTAGTACTGTTCAGAGCTGCTGTAAAGAGAAATTGAGAAATCAAGTAGTCCCACCCTCGAATGACTATTGTAGATACCACAGTTGAAATCATGGTGGGAGCAACAGATCAGCAATATAGCAAACCAGTTCACTGAACAAGAAGGGGTTCACTTCATGGGAAAATCTACACTCAGTCCAGAAGGCGTGAGTCTCCAAGCAACCAAATCAGGAGCTGCCACCTATGGCAGTAAGCGAAAGACAGTAAGTGACCTACCAGGGTACATCAAGTTATTAGTGAGAGAGAGGTTGAAAGCTATACTTCCTGACCATGGAGGAACTACAGGAGTTGGGCAAGCAAGTGAATCTGATGGAATTCTGTGATGGAGTGGGGTATATTATTGTGCTCCAGAGCTAAAAGGAGTGCTGAATATTTTAATTGGATCAGTTTCACATGGAAAATAGCATTACTAAGTGTGTAGCATTTAATTCACTGGGCAGGAGGGAGTCATATGGAGCATATCTTACCAGGCTCTCGCCCTGTGCCTGTTCGAGCCTTGTTATGAAAAGGTTAATGTGTGCAGGGGCTGTAAAGTCCTGTAACATTCCAAATCCTTTGTCCTTCACTGTTGGGTTGCTGAGTTATTGTGCATGTCCTTTGTATGTGCTCAGCTGCTGGGCTGCTGTTCAATGCTGCCTGAACCTCTCACACCTAATAAGGGAAGGTACATGTTCTAACTTAGTCTTGTCTGAGCTGAGTTTTGAGTTTCTGCTCACAGGAGTGGAGATCCTGGCCTGAAGAAAGGGTAAACACTGACACACTTATGCACACACTTGTACATACAACAGGGAACACTACACAGACCACTCTGGGCTGAGCCAGACTGTTATTTGGGAGACCCCACTCTTTGAATGTGGGGTCCTATTCTTCAGCCAGTGAAAAAAGTTCCAAGTTTAACCCTAGAAGTATTTATCCATGTTTTAATTCTCCTAGTTATATGTTAAAAAATCTAATTTTAGAGTCATGCAATGTCTGTTGTGTATTAAATGAATTTTTGTTACAAGTGAAGTGAAATGAGGACCAAAGACAGAACAGAAGGTCAGAGAGGCTGAAGTGTTAAGTAAGGAATAATTCACAGTTGGGTGTGCAGCAATATCATAACTGAATGACCTGGTTGGGATGTGAGCCTCAGCCACCCAGAAAGTGAGGTTATTACAACACTGATATCAGGGGCGTACTTTGTTATTTTTACAGGGGGACAAAGTAACAAAAAAGTCCTGATTTTCGCGTATCACGACAGTGAAGAGGGCGGGTGGCTTGCGTAATGCAAACAAATCAACCAGCATCAAATAATGCCCAAAAAACATTTAAGACTACAGCTGAATAACTCCTGGGAGGGACCATCCCAGGCCAAGTCCGAGCACTTCCCCACCCCACCAGCTTTACTGCAGCCTGCTCTCGGCCCAGCTCCTCCTGAGACCAGAGTCAAAAAACTGACCGAGATCTGTTTTGTATTCAGTTCTTTGTTCTTCTCTCTTGGGAGTGAGAACTTACTTGTAAAGTTGAAAATATGTAAGGAACTTAACTTCCTTCTCAGGAGGACAGGACCTCACCTCAGCTTCAATTCAAATCAGTCTTGACCTAATTTTGCCCTCACCTGAACCTCCAGGTGGATAGCTCACTAGTCTCTCACCCCCCTTTGCTGCTTACATAACCCTTCCAAGTCCAGCCCTTATAGTGGATCCTGAACTTCTTGAAATGTCTGCTTGAGCTAGCCCTCCCACCCTTGAGGAGTGCAAAAAGCATGTTTCAAGGAAGTGCAACAAATGGCTGTGCCACCTCAGTATACTTATAAACGTGGATGGCATGGGAAACATGCCAACATGTGCATCCTCACAGCATGAGCCCTTATTTACATAGATTATATAAAAAAATGCGATTATACAATGACAAGAATGAATGCTGGCCTCTGATTGGTCAGTCTTGGCTAGACCCATGATGTTATCCCAGTACATCCGATTCATCACAGGTCTAGTCTCAGCTCTCCGTGAACCTCTTGATGATTGTTAGCATTAATGTGTTTTTTTGTATCTTCTCTTAAAAATATTTTTCCACACCAAATAAAACATCTTTAAAATAATTTTTTTTAATTCTGTATAACAACACGCCATTGTATAGTAGCAATAATGCCCTCCAGGGTGTGTGTCATGGTAGGATATCGTCATGCCTTATGTATTGGATGCACTCGTGCCCAACCACCTGAGGTGTGACGTTATCCCAGCATGACACACGCCCTGTCGGGCATTATTACTTACTTGCACCCAGTGTTAACACTTTTCTTTGTTATAACCAAGTTAATTCATTAGTCTCCCATCCCATCCCATATTATTCAATGTCACATGCCTGAATCTGGTTAGGTAAGATAAGCAAAGAGGATAATGCTCTCCTCAAGCAAGCAAGCATTGCATACATAAGCATGGGACTTGCTGATATCCCTCAGGTGGTGCTCTTAACATGCATGCATGCTGATGTACCTGGGACAGTACAACAGAACAATGTAAATCCTCTAATTGTTCAAGATGATCATGGGCATGGTGTGCTCACACCACAACCCCTACCACTCTCCTCCCCATGGGCTCCTAAGGAATATGCATCTCTGTCCATGCCCAGGGTTACACAACCCCATCCAAGCAAACACGGACTGCCCTGGCACAAAAAGTGGTTGCATCACATAACCTAAGAGAACAGACGCCACAGGAAGTTTGCTGGAATAACGACTCCAGATACCTGTGCACAGCCTCGCAGGACCCACCCTGAAAGTTAAGTACTTGGTTGGTGGTTTTTATTAGCATTACCCATGACAGTGTGTGGTGGGCTGGTTGTGGTAGCCCAGGTTGCCGTGGATGCTCCCCCCCAACAAATCATCTCATCGGACAGTTTTGAAGGGCACAAATGAAACATGGTTGCTTCAGTTTGATGTGGTTTAATACAGTTTTTTTTTGTCCGAGCGTGTGTCTCTATTCTTCTACACACAGACACCACCAAAAAATGAACTTTTTTTATACCATGTTTATATTCAGGATAGAGACAGGGTAAAGGAGGTCCAGGCAGTACAACACAGTAAATGAAACAATGCATTTTACAATGCCCAACAAACCACCAAAAGACCACAAAACAATGGACCTTCCCTCTGCCGGGGAATGGCTAGGTCACAGGTCAGGGTGCTAAATGAAGAGGAGAGACCACAGAACATCTTGTCAAACCACATAGTAAGGTGAAAGTACATAAACATGCACAATTTTTATACTGTAGGATTTCATACTTTCCAACAGTTCCTAATTTTGACACAGAAACTCATCTTTAGTGCTCAGAAGCCCATTGTACGAGGGAGGTAAGCATGGCATGGACCCAGCAGACTGGCATACATGTTGAAAAAAATATTTCTGTGCCAGTATGCCCGTCCACCCCTCCCTCCTCCATCACCAGTGGCCAGAACCATTTTTTTCAGCATGTGTACCAGCTAGCAAACACGAAGAGTTCCCTCTCCCCAACAACATTGATATTCCGTCCTAGACTCCTGATCAGCAATCACCGACATTCACCCCCCCATAAGCCAACATGGAAAGATCCCCTCCAGACACCGACCAGTAAATAGTCCCCCCCCTCCCCACAAGACACCCGGCAGGCAAACATGGACAGTCCCCCTTTTCCACCATTATGGACAGTCCCTCCAGACAAATGGCCAGCCAAGTCCACCAAACAATGGCTAGTGTCACCACCCCACCATCACAGCCAGTGTCCCCACATCACCATGGCCTGTGTCTCCACCGCACCAGACCCCAGAATAGAAAACAGACTGTCCCCCCAGCCCCACCAAACACTGACCACCCTCCCAGTCCCAAACACTAACCACCCCAGCCCCAAACACTGATTGTCCCCCCCCCAGCCCTACCAAATGTAGGCCCTCCCCCAGCACCAAACACTGGCCATCTTCTCAGTGAGTCAACCCCAAAACACACAGACTGTCTCCCCCGACCCCAACCCCACAAAACAGACCATCTCCCCAGCTCTACCAAACACAGACCGTCCAGTGAATTTCCCCAACAAACCCCACCACACCAGTAGCACAGTAACTGAGTGTCCCCACCCCACCAACATGACCAGTGTCCACACCATACCAAACAAATAGGCCCCCACCCACCCCACCAACATGGACAGCCTCAACAGCCAGAAAATCCTCCCACCCAAAGAAACACAAGCTGACAGCAAACTTCCACCCACCCCCAGACACATGGCCATGGCCAAGGCAACCCCTCCCAAAAAAACACATTTCTGGGATGTGAATGGTATTAAATTCCAACAACCAGCTTGCAGCACAGTTACTCACCAAATCAGTAAGGGCACAGACAGGGCAGCATGCAGCAGGGCACAGCAAGGCCAAGAAGGCAGGTCAGGTAGCCTAGTCTCTCCCAACAGTCCTGTTCCTCTCCCGATTAATCCCCCGACGAGACAGTAACTCATTTTTTCTGACACCAGATGAATGTGTTGCATTATGGGTCTGCTATAGCCTGCATGACCGCCGACTTCTTCACTGTTCTGGGCCTGGCTGTTCACTGACCTGAATAATCCCTCTCGGTGGACCGTGGAACTGGTAGGCAACAGGCATGGTGTGAGACTCACCGACAACACGGTAAATCTTTTTCTGGCCTGCTGGACACAGGAGCTCGGTGTGTAGGCAAGCCTGGCTGTGCCTCAGACTCACTGTAATTGTACTACTCGCTCCTCCGCCTGGTCTGTCCAGTGGTAGAGGCCTTGTGGCCATAGGCCTCCTAGGCTGTCAGGGATGGGAGGCTCAGGTGGCAGCGAGAGAGCCCAGAGCACAGCTGGCTGCACTGAGAAACAGAGAGTAGATAGTCAGAGGACTTGGGTGAGGTATATTTAAACTGGGCTGTTCAGGACAGGAGGAGGGTGGAACACTAGACTGACTGAGACACTGGTGACACCTGACAGACAACCAACGACTGCTGCTCGACATCCTCGAATAGCTATCTCTCCTCAGCCCTACGCTATATGGATGCTGCTGCTGCTCCTTCATGGAAGGCACACAGACAACTAAATGGTGCCACTAACGGAGTACTGCTCAGGCAATGGCGCCAGCTTGCAGCACTCTCTGATTGGCTGTAACATGCAGGCTACTATGGTTGCAGGCTTGCAGCCAATTGGAAAAGGGGATAGTTTTTGTTTAAGAGACACGGCGCTGCGCCACCACCACCCTCCCTCCCCCGGAGAGGTGCAGGCAGTCCGGGCATAGCCCTGAGCCCACTCAATATTAAAAAAAAAAAAAATGATAACCGGAGAATGGTGACTGGGCTCCTAAAAAAGTCCTGGTCCAATTTCTCAGGGGGCAGCTTGCCCCTCTGCCCCCCCGCAATCTATGCCTATGACTGATATGCAGCTGCAGTGGATTATTGCAATTATAACATTTGTGAAATAGTCAAAAGTATTATAAATGAAGTATATATATATGAAGTGTGAGTGGGAAATGTGGTATGCCTTTTTATGTGCCAACTGTTCTGTCTCTTTGTAGGAGAAAGAAGCCTATGTTAAGGGTTGTGTAATGATTTTAATGTGTATGACTGAAGGTTATTTTCTTTTCAGTGTCTGCAGAAGAGGATGCCACAAAAGGAATAAACTATAAGGAATGCTAAGAGTGGCATGGTGCAAGACCTGACCCTTCAGCACATGGTACAAATTTATGGACAAAGGGGTAATGCGGTGTACTATGCATGGTAACCAAATATGCAAATGCCTGTATAATGTGAAGTCTCGAGAATGACGTAAAGGTAAGTCACCCTTTGGAAGTTGAAGTAATCTGTTAAATACTCCTGGTGGTGTAGCCAAGATCCAAGGCAATGAGGCCACAGATCCTTTCCCATCCAGTCTTTCCCTGCAGCATGACTTCTTATGTTTCATGTCTCCTTAGTGTTTATGCTTGTGTTGGTCACAGGTAGAGGGTGAAGCTTGCACACTCCCTTGCTGGGGCACATGGGAGGTCTATATCTATTCTTTTCCCTTTGTGTTACATCTTGAAGACCTGGCAGGGGATCACAAGGGTTCACAGGGAGAAGTGTGCAATCAGACTCTCACCTACTGTCTGACTGAGCCTGGTAACTGAAAGGTTAGTGTGTACAGAGGCTCTAAGTCCTGGAATATTTAGGCTTCTTCCATCCAGCACTGCTGGGCTGCTGAGTAATTGTGCATGCCCTGTGCACGTGCTCAAGGGGCTGCTGTTGGATGCCCCTCCCACACCTAATAAAGGGGGAGGGTGCATGCACCAGTTCAGTCTTGTCTGACCTGGGTTCTGAGTCTCATCTCTGGAGGAGTGCATCTTCTGGCTTGAGAAAAGGGTATACAGTAACTGAGATCAGTAGCTTCTGCCCCCCTGAGACCAGAGAAGGAGATCCAGCATACCAGAGCAGACCAGAGAACAGAGTTGAGAGGAGAATAAAGAGTGTAAAGAACTGTTAGTCCAGAGGCCCTGTGGTCTCACCAGGTGGCGGATATAGTGAAGAAGTGTTGGGGGGGTCCCCTCAAGGCATTCACCTGGGGGTTCATGAGGACCCACTCCAGGTTTTGAGGTAGTGGAGACCATACATGCTGGAGCCATGGGGAAGTCTAGGAAAAAAATCTCCAAAGGTGCCATTGAGATAACTCTAAATCTGGGGTCAAAAATGTGTGGTAAATGATGCCCATCAAGATATGTGTCTGTGCCCTAGGATGTCTAAAAAAGGATTCCCAGTTTGCCCTATGGCAATCTAGAGCAAGGGTAGGTTGCAGAGAAGCCATAGGAGAATTAGCCATCTAACGTTAGCCCTTCTTGGGGGGGAATAAGAGAAGACATCATAGCACAAGAGGGTGTGTCCCTATAACACTATAGCACAATGCATACTCTCTGGGTGCTGCAGTCATTATATCTGTGGAACTGCATGTATAGTGAAGAAATATGGGTATGTGTACTAGAGACCCTATTGAAGAGCCCACATAAATGCTGTATAGATTGTAGAGGGCTAACAACTGTGTAGAAGGCACCCTGTAACTTAGGGACCATGGGAGAAGTACCCTATGTGTTATGTGCACCTCTAAATATCGGTATCATCTTGAAGGCCTGAGTGTCTGTGTATGTGACCAATAAATGTTAAATGCACTTGTCTCTACTTCCCCTGAGGGAACAATGGTCTTAAAACCTGTGTATATACAGTATGTAATGCAGCTGGCAGCAGCTTCTAGGGGGACCCCCATCTACCCCCAGTGCCAAGACACATCTAGTACCCTGGCCAGCTCCCAGTCTCATGTAGTTGGGGGCTATAGTAAATAGGTTTTGGGGGGAGGCTATAGATACATTTTTTATGCATGAGAAAAAAAAGGATAATCACTTGGCCTCAGGTTCCAAGAGGTGTTTGCCAAGGCATTTTTCCTCTCCGTAGTGCTAATGTCATTAACATTTACTGGCAACACATCCTTTTTATATTTATTTATTTAAAGCTGTAATAGCTTGTTTAAAGGTGTGTCCTGGGTGTGGGTTGGGGGTATGGGGTGGCATTACATGAATCTGTTTTGTTGATGGGGGAATGTGGGCCATGACACTGGGGAAATTCACCTACTCTTCAGGCTTTTATACAAGACATACTGGTATTAGGGATCTATGATACAAGATGGTCAGAATTACACAGAAGTACTTTACAGGTGCTTTTGGCTATACCTAAGTATATGACCTGGCAAGTTAGCTGTAGGTTAGTCAGCCCGGTGGCGCTGGGGGTTGAGGCGCTGGATGCCACACCTCGTGCCACACTGATGATCCAGGTTCAGGAATGAGCTAAGGGCACTGGGGGTTGGCCAGGGAGGAGAGGAGAGGAGACGATGGAGCATCCGGAGGACTGCTCTCCTCTCCTCTCCTGTGGGGGGATCTGTCTCATGCAGACAGTGGCAACCAGTGGAGACCAGGTGCACTGCAGCCACAGAGACCATGCTGGAATGGGAATGTTGGATGGCAGTCTTCCAGATGTGAGCAGGAGTTCTCACATAGCTGGCTGGACAGCATTGCACGTCCCATGCTCAGGGGATGGTACTAAGTGAAAAATACCCTCCTTCGGGGATAGGCGAAGGCTCCTCAGCCCCAGACCACACTCGCAATAGCGGGCGCTCTCCTCTCCAGGGCCCCTGCTTAGCCTGGCACTCTATGCTATAGATAGAGTGTCCTGCACAGATAGGGCAGCCCCTTCCTGGGGAGCTCAGATGCAGGGAATGTGTCGAGTGAGGCGAAGGAGATAAGGAGAAAGCGTCTCAGGTGGGAGGTACAGACTGGTGACAGAGGATGCTGGAGAGAGTTCCCCGAGGTGAGGTGCAAGAAAAAGAATTTGAAAAAAAAAAGAAAAGTTATTGTAGGTTAGTGCTTCAGCAACAGTACTTGACGTGAGAGACTTATTGGCAGCTACAAAGAAACATTTGGTTGCTTGCTATGAGAAGGACATGCTTAAATGTAACTGATGACATTTACAAGTACTATGGAGACATTGCAAGTCTTTATTATTTTAAACATCCTTCTTAGAAATAAAAATAAAATTTGGGGGGGAATTTAATGAAGTGAGGTTTGTGAACTAAAGAAGAAGGGTTTAGTACTGTAGGATTTACTAGTTTCCTATGTTTCTTACTTTTCTAAGGGATTCTTTGTATCAAGTTGTCTGTAATTTTTTGTGTAATGTTTTGTATTATTATTTTCTGAATAAAAATGTCCCCAACTCTTTGGCAGGGGATGCTGCTTGCTTCCTGTAGGTGAGCATGGTGGATCCTAGAGTGAGTGGTGGAGGTGTGGGAGAGCTTGTGGCAGTGGAACTAACCTCTTCCTCTGTCTCAGAATTGCAAGCAGTTTCTGCAGGCATGGATATGCCAGTTTCTGTTGTGGATGATGACCTGACAGCCCAAGAAAAAAGTCTGCATTTGGAGTTACAGGGAAAAATAAGTACTTACTGCTGATGATGGAAGAAGAGGCTAAGTTTCATAAGGAATGCACCCATTTGGAGGATGAGCAGAAGTGTAAGTGGCAGTCTGTCAGTGCTCAGCTACTGCCAGGGAAAACATTCCAGGTCAATGTATCAGATTTCTGCTCTTCCTCCCCAGTGGCAGCAGCCACATTTTTGGGACTTAGACATGACTGCTGCTGGTAGCTTGGAAATCAAGCACACAGTCCTACAGCAACTTAGGGTGAGGAATGGAACCCAGACTGTGCTCTAGAGGAAGTGGGTTGGATCAAAAGCACAACCAGTGATAAATGGATCCCCAACCCTGCAGTTCCACTTCCAGGAGAGATACTGCTTGAGGACTCTGTGTAAGGTGTGGCTGATGCTCCTGCAATGATGGCAGGGTCAAAGACCATGGCTTCTACCGTGGAGGGGCTCCTACAGGTGGTTGCTTCAGGAACATCTGCATCCAGCACTGTTTCTGACTCAACCAGGGACAAGGGATATATTGGAAAACCACTGCAGTTGGCAGAATCTTTATACCCCAGGGATATTTTAGGGAGGAGGGAGGATGATGTAAGGGTAGTGGGTGTGCTGGTAGCTATGACTACAAACACACCAGGGAAGAAACCCCAAAATTCTTAGCTGCATTCCTGAGTACAAGAATAATAGTAATCATAATAATAAATATTGGGAATTTCAAATAGTGTTGCATTTTGTTTAGCATGTGATTATGATTTTGTATGTTAACCAGAAATTCACATAATGATGATAGAATGCTTACAGCCAATCAAGTGGTTGTATTTCCCAGACTGTTTTTATAATTTGCTAGATTGCATAAAAGGATTTGGCGATACGTGTGTTAGTGTGTATAAAAATACTATACAAAATAAAACTGGAATTTAAGCATAGTGTATTTACTCTGGAGTACATATAGGATAGTGCATGGGGAACGGTTGACAACAGGGCTATTCTTTCACCGAGTTGGCACTATGATGACGGATTACCTCAAGAGCGCAGCTCGAGAGGTAATCCGTTGTCATAGTGCCAACGAGGTGAAAGATGCCCTGTTGTCAACTGTTCCCCATGCACTTTTCTTTATAGTGTATGGTGGAACGTCGTTTTTGTGAAAAAAAAACAGTTACTAGAAGGAAAAAAGAATTTACATTGTGAACGTTTTCACACTAACCATTAATACTGCCCCCGATATTGCTGCTTTCGCCATGTGTCCTGTCTATGGAGTGAGCCCTAACTGTCAAATGCTGCGCGAGGACACAGTGTGACGTTCGCAGGACAGTAGAAAACATCATTCTGTTGTACTGCGAACGTCACTAGTGTGTGACTACAAGGTTTCGAAAACGATCGATTTCGGTGGAGAACGACGTTCCACCATACACTATATCCAGTACTCCTGCTATTGTTAGCAAAATATGTGCCTCATTGCTCTCCCAGGAATTATGTTAATGGTCAGTCAATCACCATCTTAGGGCATGTGGGACTAATCCTAGCCTTATGCCACATTACCCCCCCAGAAGTTGATTAACAGCCCAGTAGCATAACCCTACCTTATTGCTTAAAAAGACCTTAGAGCATGCTGAATGAAAGACACCATCTACTGTAGGACAATTCTTAAGTGCTACTTGCTGCCTGCATCAAAAGCAACGTTGAAATCCTTTGTCTACCTGCTGACTGAGCAAACAAGTCATGTTATATGGGCATCAGCTATTGATCTCTCCCCGCTAATGGTCAAATGATCTTATAATCCCCCTACACAATCTCCTTAACATTGTTATACTCCATTTTTGGAAACACAGGTGATCCACTCATAGTCAACGTGAGACAGTATACAGGGGGGAGAGGAGATTTTCAAAGTTTAAGTCTGGATGCAGTTTTCTATTGTACCAATTTGGACATAAGTCGAATTGCTCGTATGTTCTCTTTTTTTCAAGCTAGGAAATAGCTAGGTCAAATTTTCAAAACTCTAACTTAGTTATGTCCAGTTTGCAAAGTTCAGATATAAATTATGCCAGAAACACAATTTTCAGACCAAGTGTAACATGATATTTCAGTTCCATAGCCTAGACATACTAAGGGAGCTTCTGACATTAATGTAACTAGAAGTTCCATTCAGTTTCTGACTTTTGGAAATCCCACTCTACGTAACAATGAGTTGCGTACATTTTATGACTCAACCCCACCTCCCAATGTAACTGGGAGAGTGGATTTTCAAAGCCCATGCCTAGATATAATTTTTTCTCTGTTGTACAACTTTAGGCATAAGCCAGATTGCTCCTATATCCAGTTTTAAAAACTCTTTGATGGATTTTCAAATGTCCTAGATCACAACAAGCTTGGTGCACCGATGATACAGTGCATGGGGCATGCAGCGATCTAATGGGATTTTTTTATCCCATGCAGCAATTCCTGCAAGTTAGACCAACTTTTCCTGATCTAGCATGTGGCAATCCTGTGGGCCTGTTTTACGGAGCTTGTACCAAATGTCTGGCACAAGCTGCCGCAATTCGTGAAAACTGTCACAACAGCGCCCAAGATTGTAAAATCGGGCACAGTTGTGGCAAAGGGTTTGGCACACCACTAGAGTCAAAGTGTTGTGGTGCAGAGTTGGGCTCAAGCCCTGTGCCACGTTTTGAAAATCCCGCCCTTTGAGTTAGTTATATCCACTTTACGAAGCTGAGGTATAACTGTGCCTGAACACAATTTTCAGAGTTTAACCTGGTCTATCATTTATCTCTGTGTGTAGCATTATTTGAATCCAAAACTGGATGCAAGGTGCCATTAACAAATACAAATTCTGCAGATAAATCCAGGGCTTGAAAATAGCTCCAACAAGATAGAACATGGTCTAGACATACCATGGCACTTTCTGACATTGACGTAACTAGGTGTTGCAACTATTTTATGATTTTTAAAAATCCTATCCTAGGAATTTTGCCCTTTTTATGACTTGAAAATCCCACCCGACTTAATTAGTAGTTGAGTCCCTTTTTTAACTTTTGAATATCCCACCTGTCATAACCAGGATTTGTATCCATTTTGAACGTCCTACTCAACTTAGCTAGAAGGGGCATTCATTTTATGACTTTCAAAAATCCCACCCTAGGAGTTTTGTCCATTTTATGACTCTTGAAAAATCTTCGCAACTCTAAATCAAACGTTTCTTTTTGGCAGTTTGTATCATAGTTACCATTCCAGGTTTTTAGACTTTTAGTACTGCTGTTTTGGTGATTTAAGGTTTATCATTAATCCCTTTACCAGGCCAGCATCAGAGTTGAAGGTTAAGTAATACTTCACATACACATTTGCTGAACGTCCTTTGTCTTGTGGATTTTAGACTAATCAAGGTTCATTTTTCTACTATGTAAAGATGGTCCCTATACTATAGTAAGATGCATATGTTTTATCCAACAGTTTGTAACGGGTCACAACTACAATACCAGTGTCCATCTCTAATTTCATTACAGCATCATTCATTTATTTTGTTAAGAGACATAGTGGCTAACACCAACTGTAGACAGTTCAGTCGTGTTGCACCCATCACTATTTTGTGGCTGATTCATGCCTTTCTTTCTTAGCTCCTCATGGTCCTGTATATCATGCCACTGGAATGTTGCCACAGTTTAATGAGCTGATTTCTAGCTATTATGTATGGCTTCTCTTGTCTAATATAACAATTTTCAGCTTTAACCCTTAGGCTGCTGATCGAATTCGAACGTATAGGAATTCTGGACTGATATATCAGCCTGTGGCACAGCAAGGATTAATACACAAACTACCAAGTACACAGTCATACCTTGTTCTTCACGTTTCCTTATGACTGGCAGATTATGGCAGCCTAATTTTTCCCTTAATATTGCAAGCATTTGCTGGATAGCTTTCAGAAAACCCATTTGTAGGTGCTTAAAGTGCACAGTTGAGATTCATGCTTTCCCAACATAAACATTTCATCTTTTGCTCTGTCACTTAATGCCTTTCCAATTTCTCTACAGTATGTGCTAACAAACATTTCTTGCTAAACTCTTGCACATTATTCTTAGTCAGTTTGCTTAGTTTTTAGTTGTTTTCCCTCACACCAGGACCCTGTCTGGCTGGTAGTGTGTTGCTGGCTCTCAAGGAACAACCTAAATCAATGTAGTTAGAGAGGAGAGACAGCAGGTGTTTTCATCAGCTATGAGATGGGCAGGTAGTGTCTCCATCATGCATCAGTGAATGGGACTTTTTTCCCTTGTAGACCCTCTCACCTCCCTATTAAGTTTATGGGCCTGTCTGCAGAGACACCCTGTCAATGGGGGTGGGGTGGTATATGGGGGTGACTGGTGTCATATGGTAACCTACAAATCCATGCCACTACCACTGTCACTGTAGGAGGCAGTATGGTAGTGAGCAGGCTGGCTCCATCCCCTGGGGTCAGTGCGTGATGTCTTTGCATCATGTCCTGGACCACACAACCCTCAAGAAGGGGAAATTATGATTGAGATTTGATTGTGAGTCTTACCATGTGACATCTCAATGCACTACTAAGTGGAGCTACTGGGCAGGATACTACTGAGCCTTTTAAGGGAGTTTTGCAAACTCTCCACACCAGAGGTGTTGCAGCATTAAACTCTGCCCACAGAATCCATAGTCTATTCCACCTGGCTGAAATTCAGTGGAATTTATCCCTCAAGAATTCTGTTGAAATCAACCAGTTATATTAGGAAACAATTCCATTTAATTCAGTATTCCATCCACAAAACTGGCAGAGGATTTCCCATTGTCACACACCCTACTCCTCACCTGGTTTTCAAAGCATCAGCTCTATCAGGAAAACATGAACATGTAATTCTACAGTGCACGTCTTCTGCCCCATGTTCCAAATGCCCTGTTTGCATTTAGACCAATTTTAATGGCTTAATTCCACTGGTAATATGCTATATATGCTGTGTTTTATAGTATATGTATTATAAAATATACAGTAATTAAATATAAATTACTTCACTGTTACATATTTGCCAAAATATTTTTTTTCTAGAATCACAAGCAACCTCATCCTTAAGAGATCAATGTTTTGTGGCCCAGACATCACTTCTTCCATGGCTCATGGTGTTCACTGGTTATAAAAAAATGCATGGTACAAATATAAAGCACATGTAAGTGAAGAAAAAAATTCTAGCAATTGCTCTTTTGTTCTTTAACCTATACTGTCTCATGTTATAATTAACTCACATGGTGCAATGCTTAAACCTAAAATCATTCCATTTCATTAAACATTGCTATATTTTCACCATTGCAATCAAATAATTCCTTTTTCATATTTGTTTTGTTGATTTTTTAGGATGGAGAGAACTCTGCATGATAATTGCTCCTGATGATATATTTTTTGACTGCTGCAAATAAACCTTTTTGGTAGTTACCTTGCATTTGTGTTACCACTGACAACTGGTGAAACCTCCAAGTCCTTTTTTGTAAACCAAAGTTAAACAGCCTGGTGGAATGGAAGGCAGAGCATTGTGCTACACTGGAGGTTATGTGTGAATCAGTTCTCATTCATGGGCATAGCTGGGCCTGTGGGAGGCTACGGGAGTGTTAAGGAGATGGCATGTTTCAGCCAGGGGATGGAGGGTTGGGAGTGTCATGCTACATGCATATTCTGGGGAAGGCACAATCAGATGTTTTTATGTATACAAACAATGCCATTTATGTGTCCTCTGCATGGGTGGTGTGGCCTGGTCTCCAGGGAAGGGAGAAAAGGAAAAGTGTAAGATAAAGGAACTAAGAGACTGTAACCAAAAAAAGTAGTGTTAGCTGGGAGGCAGTATGGCGCAGTGGTTTAAGGCTCTAAGCTGCAAATCTGAAGACCTGGGTTTGAATCCCACAGACCCCACTTGCATACTATGTGACCCTGAGCAAGTCACTTAACTTTCTTGTGCTCCCAGGTTCACCTGCAAACAAACTTTCAGCTTAGTGTGTCTCACCTTGTTAAATAATTGGAAAAAATTAAAAAGAAAGGGTCCTGCAGACCTCAGAACATTATTTTTATTTAAAACTTGTTTGCTGGGTGTGCCCCAAGAGCACTAACTTCTTGTTTTCAAGAGGAACCCTGAGGGATAAACTAGAAGGTAAATGTAGCTGTTCTAAGGCATTTATAGAAACAATAAACCAATGCTCACTCAGGCAAATCGTTAAACAACCAATCAGGAAGGCTTACTTCTTAGACATAATATTAGAGTGTGACAACATTTTGTCTTTAGCATGTGAGGTAAAGGACCCCATAATAAATAGTGACCATTCCATGATAACATCCAATATACTGATGTCCAGTGGGACTTCTGGTGATGTCAGCAGATTAATGGCTGCCTAGTCCCCTAGCTCTGTCTCCTTACTGACAACAGTCTTATTGCATCACCTGCTTACCAGATGTCCTCACCAGCAAAACCGAAGAGAAACAAGCCTGGGAAGCCTCCATCCACTCCGGCATAAAAATTGAAGGAATTAATCCAGAATGAATGGGTGGATGACACGGAGGACCGCGAGATGCCTGAGGGTCTACTGCAGACAGGGCCACATGGCGGGGGAGCACAGTCTGAACTCATTGAGATGATTAAGCAAACTGCTCTAACTATATCTAAAATTGACCAGACCCTCATGGACTTCAGATTGGACCTAAACAGAATTGATCATAAAGCGGAGCAATTAGAATTATGTGTCTCCCAAATGTTGGCGCAAACTGACAGGCAAGACAGGCTGCTGCTTTACCTGCTAGCCAGGGATCGTGAACTGACTCACTGCCTCGACAAACTTGAAGGCAGAAGCAGGAGGCAAAACATAAGGGTCTACAGGGTCCCTGAAGGAACAGAAGACAAGTACACAAATACTATAACATTTCTGCAAGAATTCCTCCGAGATCTGCTTGCACTCCCCCAGGACTTTGACTTAAATATGGACCATGCGCACAGGTCTCTCTGCCCCAAACCCCGCACTGCTGAAGCGAGACCCCGCTCTTTCATTGCTAAATTCACTTCCTTCGGAGCCAAAGAAGAATTACTGCATAAGGCCTGGCAGCATGGTGCCCTACAATCTGTGGGGCACCGAATCAACATTGAGAATGACCACACAACCTCCATGCAAGATGCCAGGAGAAATATGTGGCCAATCCTGAAGCATCTACGAGCCCAAAACATTAAAGCTCAGATCCTCTACCCAGCAAGGCTTAAGGTTATTATGGAACAAGAACCTAAAGTTTTCAGGACCTTCTAGCTGCCTCTTCATATCTGGAAACTATGGGAATAAGTGTCCCCCCGCCCCACAAAGGAGAAACTGGAGAAATATTTACTTGCCTCAGCATGGTCTGTCGCCCAGAAGGGAACTTTCAGACCTGGGTTCACTCAGAAACTGCCACAAATGAACCTACGTGCTGATGTCTCTTCCTTACTTCGGCGATATGGCGACTCTGCTAAAACAAACAAGAAAACAGGACATCTACAGAAGGGAACCGAGAGATCTTCTCCAAATGATGGCTCCTCAGCTAATATGGAAACCTGAAGGTACCTGGAATGAGACTTTCCCTTTTTTTTCTGGCTATCCCTGATTTTTTGAGATGCTCCCACCACAAATCCTTAGCCTCATTTTAACCGCGGTCGCATTTTCCCCAGTGACTGCGCTTTTGGGGTACTCGGGGCTGCCATGTCATCTTCTGTACGACTGAGGAAGCCAGCTGAATTGTGCAGCAATACCCTGTAAGTACCTCCACTTTTCTGTACATAACTCTTATCTTTTCTCTTGAAATCTCTGAACTCTGCACCGGGGGGGAGCACACTCATCAGGGAAGCCGACACTGAGAGCACCTGCAGCTTTCACAAAATGCATTATGAATGGATGCGACAGTCTCTCTTATTTGCCCGTGGACTGCTGCATGCTCCCAAACGTGAGAACTCAAGTTGGCTCTGCTCTCTAACTGCACAAACATCCTAAACTTCTTGTAATGCAGACATAAAGCCCCGATTTCTAACTGTCTGAAGCTCTCTGACTGCGTCCAAAATTTTCTGTGGGTCTTGCTTGGCTCTGTGTTTCCCCCTAGGGGGCTCACTTCTCCTATGGGCTTTTGGGGATACAGTTGGGATGGCGGAGGATCACCCGGGAGTTCACATGGAGCCTTAATGCTGCCTGAGTTAGTAATTTTTCACAGACTGCAATGGGTCCTGTATGAAGTTGTACCAGAGGGGTTGAGAACGTAGCTACTGAGAATGTTTGTAGTAATATTGACTTTCTTGCCCTCTACAGATGGATCAGGGCAGATGCTTCACATGACAATTTGCAGTTATAGTCTATAATCATCTTACATACGAGCATTGCTATCACTTGAGCTTTCTGGTTGCTGGCCACTGTCTTCTTAACTAGACAGAGGGGAACTGAGTTTATGATTTCAACACTTTTCATATTACTGAATAATGCATGCCACCTACAGGCCAGCCAGGGCATTTAACCCTTTTCTTTTTTGACATCTTACAATTTAATTAGCAAGCACATTAATGTTTTGGTGATACCACACAGTTTGAAATTTATCGAGTCGGTTGGGGGAAGGGGATAATTTTAGTACATGCCTACTGCTGACAAAAGGGCTAGCCCATTACAGGTTAACTTCCGTGGGCTTGAGGGATGGCTCTTACTATTTTTGAGCACCCTCTTTATCTTCGCACTTGCGGCTGCCTTACAGCTGGATAACATCCACCAGCTGTTCCTTGGAAGTCAAGTTATACCCATACAGATGTGGTGGCATCAGGGCCTAAAAACCTTGTTGTCCCCCTTCATCTTTCATGCTCTTGGCCTCAGTTTGGGACCGAACAGAGCACAAAGTTCCTGCCTATTACTGGGCTTTCTTAGTTCTGTTACAACTGTACATAGGTTTCCAGTTGATGTTTCTGTTTTTTAAGATAAATGGGTACATGACTACTAAATGAACTTGGGGTTTTCAGACTGGGTCTTATTGTCTTTCCTCACATTGGTTGCCAGAGGGATTAGCCCCACCGCCTCCTAATGGCTAACCAATATGCAAAAGTACTTTCTTGTAATATCAACAGTTGTTCTAGTCCCATCAAGAGGAAACAAACCTTGAAATACATTGCAGCACAAAAGTGCAATGTGAATTTCTTACAAGAGACCCATTTGTCTCCTACTGAGGTTTTAAAGCTGAGGTCCAGGACCCACCTCCACCTCTTTCACTCCTCATTAGATTCCAGCAGGAAAAGGGGAGTGGCTATTTTGCTTTCTGCTTCCTTCCCCTTTGAGCAGGAGGAGGTGGTTGTGGACCCAAGGGCAAGATATGTTTTGGTGGTGGGCAGAGTCCAGGACATGCAGGTAACACTAGTAAATGTTTACGCCCCTCCAGGGTCCCCTGTTTCATTTTACTCATCTCTCTTCCAACTCATAGTGGAAAAGACAAAGGGTGTTCTTGTAATGGGAGGTGATTGGAACCTGATTTTTTATAGAAACCTAGATACTACCTCCCAAATCCCTAACCCAGAATTTCAGAAATCTCATGCCCTCAAAAAGATCTTTCATCAAATAGGTCTGGTAGACATCTGGTGGGAGAAATACCCTAGGGCCAGGGAATATACTTACTACTCCCCCCAGATTTAAAATTTTCTTCTGACTAGATGCCTATGTCACATTTTCTAGGAATATCTCCTGTTTTCTCTCTATGTGGGTAGGAACTTCTACCCTATCTGATCACAACCTTATTTTTCTAGAGGCTGCTGTTTCCCTTCCCAGAAAAATACTCACTGGAGGCTGAACATCTCACTGCTCTGGGATAAGGAGGTGCTAGATAAGATTAAACAGCATATTAAAGACACCATAATTGAAAACACCACAGCAGGGGTAACACCCCAGATTGTGTGGGACATCCTCAAAGCCACTACCAGGGGAAAACTGATCTCTATAGCCTCTTAAAAGAAAAAAGTCCAAATGCAAAAACAGCAGGAACTCCTGACTCAAATTAGAGAACTTGAGGGCTCTCAGAAAGTTAAGTGGGAAGGACATATGGGTCTAAAGTTAAAGGGCCTCAGGAGGGACTTGCAGAAACTCCAAAAGGATGAAATAGAAAGATCCCTTTTCTACCTGAAACAGAAGTACTATGGGTCCTAGAGGAACCAAACTCCTGGCATTTCATCTTAGGCAATATGCAGCTAGAGTCACTATCACTAAAATGGTGTCTCTGTCTACTGACCCCCTAGTCAGTAAATCAGAACAAATTGCAGAGGCCTTTGTTTCATATTATTCTAAGCTCTACAGTCCCCAGGTCAATATGACCCCGGAAGATAAACCGAAATATCTTCAATGCCTTGCCCCTCCCTACCCTCACATTGGAGAAGGGTCAAGCATTGACAAGACCAATTTCACAAATAGAAATCCTAAATGCCATTAAAAACTGTGAAATGCCAGGCCTGGATGGCTTTAGTGCTGAATTCTACAAGGTTTTCAGGACAGAGACAGTGCCCCTACTATCAGAAGTTTTCTCGGAAATTTGGAAGGTCCCTCCCTCATGGCAGTATGCTACTATTTCCCTCCTACACAAAGAAGTTAAAGATCCCCCCCTCTGTGAATTCTATCACCCTATCTCCCTCCTTAACTCAGACTATAAGATATTCACATTGAGTATAGCCTCCAGACTAAGTTCCCTACTTCCCTACTTAATTAATATGGACTAGACTGGATTTGTCTCTGGTCGACAGGCCCCAGACAGTGTCCACGCAGCACTAAATGTGATTGATTCCATCCACCGTACCCACCTCCCCACCTGCCTGATGAACCTAGATGCTGAAAAGGCCTTTGACACGGTTTCCTGGGGGATCCTATTCCTTGTTCTGGAATGCATGGATTTCCCACAGGCCTTTATTGACAGCTTTAAAACACTTTACTCTGGCCCACAGGCATATGTCAGGATGAATGGGGGACTTTCCAACAGGTTCAGACTGGGTAGGGGAACCCATCAGGGTTGTCCTCTATCCCCTCTCCTGTTCACTTTGTATATTGAGCCTTTGGCTGAAACCATTCGCACTTCGGATTCCATTCATGGGATTGAAGTAGGGGGTCAATACTGAAAGATGTCCTTATATGCAGACAATGTCCTGCTCTGTCTGTCTTGTCCTGAACAGTCTATCTCCCAAATTTGGGCGGCCTTGTCAGAATTTGGAAAGCACTCCGGCTACTCCCTTAATAAGACTAAAACTGAGGTTCTTAGGTTTTACTACTCCCCCTCTCAAACAATCCTAGATCTTCTACCCCTAAACTGGTCTGTGGATGGATGAAATACCAGGGGACTTGGGTTACCAAACATAACTCTCAGCTATTTAAAGCAAACTACATCCCACTTGAAAACCAAATGAAGAAGGACCTTGACAGGTGGGCCTTAATAAACTTCCCTATATATTCAAGGATTCAGACGATTACTATGAACATACTCCCCAGGTTTTTATACCTTTTCCAGTGCCTCCCATCCTTTATACACAAATAGCATTTCCAGGTCTGGCAAAAGTCAATTTTGAAATTTATATGGAACAATAAAAGACCTAGAGTAAACATACACATCCTTCAGACACACAAAACTAAAGGAGGCAGATCCCTTTTGGATCTTGAAGACTACTATTTAGCTGTACAGTTGAAAATGGCCCTGCAATGTTCCATTTCAATGTATTCCTCAAACTGGAAAGTAATGGAAAAGGGGAGAGGAGGATGAGCAGGGCCTACTGTTGGTGACCCGACTCATGCACTCTTCCAATACATGCACAGCCCACCCACCCCTGTTGTTCACTGTTAGAGACACCATAAAAGCTACTCATAGGGCCTGGCAAAAATATCAATTAAAGACCTCACTTTGGCCCCTTCATCGATTAGCCTGGGACCCTGATTTTTCCCCTACTTGATCACACTTTCCGGACCTGGGAGAGACTGGGCCTGGTCTACATGAATCAGTTCCTCCAAGAAAACATGATACAGGACTTTGCAACCCTTGAAAACATATTTGGGCTATGGAACTCTGATCACTTCAGATACCTACAGGCTAGGGCCTACCTTAACAGCTGCCAGAAGACAGATCAGGACCCACTTAGGGCTGCCCCTTTCCTCGAGTGTCTACAAGCAATTTTGTCCACCCAGAAATGAAAGGGTCTAATCTCAGCAATTTATAAGTCCTTAGCTGTCCTAAAGAATGATCCCTTAGAGAAAATCAAACTGAACTGGGGGAGGGAGAGGGGAGCGGTCCTGGGAGAGGTCAGTTGGAGCTCAGTATTTCACGTTGCCTCCAGGACTACCTTCTCCCCACACTGGCAAGAATTCAGTTGGAGGGTTAGGGTGTGCTTCTTCCTCACTCCCTCACTTTTAAACAAGAGGGACCCAGTGAGGCAGCCAACCTGCTGGAGGTTATGCGGAGAGGCCCCAGCAAACCACGTGCATGTCTTCTGGCTCTGCCCACAAATTAGGTCCTTCTGGAATTATGTGATCTCTGCACTGAAGGACCTCTTTACTCTGGATATCCCCCTGGACTGGCCCAATGTAATTCTAGGTGAGCCCCCGGACGGCCTCAAGGACCCAGACTCAATTTACCTAAGGGATATTCTCCTAACAGCAGCCCATAAAGCCATTACCCATTATTGGTTAAAGGCTGAGTCCCCCACTATACACACCTAGAAACAGGTGATACAGGAAATTGTGGAACTTGAAGAACTGACATTTAAGATCAACCAGAAAACACAAACTTATATTTGCAGATGGACGAGGTGGCAGATTTGGCTAGACACTGGTCCTGATGTGAATCCTCATCAGGCTGCCCAGGGGGACTCCTTGAACTTACCTACCTGAAATCGAAGGTTCCTGATCCAGGTTGAGGGACAGAATCAGTTGCCTGATTAGAGGGTGGTAGTAACAGCTTTGGGGATTACTGGAATAACCTACTGTAATAAATGAATATAACTGATACCTGGAAAGGCAGGAAAGATGTGTGGAAATGAATTGTAACCTACACTAGAACAATATGTGAAATCATAATTGTAACCTACACTAGAACAATATGTGAAATCATAATTGACTATGTCTGTAACCTTCCTACTGTAAATGTACCCACTTGATGTTAATAAACTTGAATTAATAAAAAACATATACTGATGTCCAGTAACAAATTAAGAGGGTGCATGGAGACTTATTTGTACTCTAGAACAAAGATGCATACAGTTCATGCTGATTTAAGTCATTTTAAAATGTAATCAAATTTTTTTTTTGGGTGGGGGGCAAGCATGGATGACCCTCAAATCAATCATTCATGAAGTATGTAGAAAAATGCATACCCAAAGTTAAAAAAAATATAACACTAAAGGGAAAAAAATGAAATGGTTGCCCATAAGCATTGAAAAAACCAAAACATTAAAAAAAAGAAGTATAACACCTTTAGGGAATACAATCTGGAACAATAAATGCCTGGGAAAAGTTTAAAATGTTACAAAAACACTGTAAAAATATTATCAGAAAGAAAAAAGAAAAGTAGAAATAAAATTGGCAACTACAGCATTAAAATCCAACAGTAAAACATTCTATGGGTATATAAATTCTCTCAAAAAAGGGTCAACATCAGTTGGACCATTGAACGTGGTAGATAAAATTGTAAATTCCCCATGTGAAATGGCAGAAGAATTTAATAAGTATTTTACATCAGTTTTTTCCATCAAAACTACAGGTCAGATTGATCCCAAAAATAAAGATGTAAATCATGGAATTAGTGCTGCATGGATTACTAATGAATGAATAAAAGAAAAGATAAAGAATATCAAGGATGGAAGTGCCCCATGTCCCGGTAACATCACCAGTAATATGATAAAAATACTGGGCAATTATATAGCAGAACCACTTAGGTTATTATATTGCAAATCTGTTGAAGGGGGTAGGAAGCTAATGTCAATATTCACAAAAAAGAATCCAAGATGGTTACAGCTAACTATACAGCAATTAGTCTCACTTCGATTACAGGTAAAATACTGGAATCTATAATTAAAGATGAGATATTAGAACAATGGGCTAAAATGCATGGTGTAGATAAACAACAACACAGATTTTGTAATGGTAGATTATGCTTAACTAATCTTGTAGGTTTTTATGAAAATGTTAGACTGAACTTGACTGAACAGGCCTGTGGATGTCATTTATTTGGATTTCCAGAAAGCCTTTGATTTAGTTCCTCACTGGGCAATCACAGAAAAAGTTTATAATTTAGGATTAAATAGTAAACCTACTAAATGGGTTGAAGCCTGGTTGGACAATAGGCCACAATGGGTATGCATCATCCAGTGGGAAGGGAACCAGTGGGGTCCCGCAGGCAGTGCTTGGCCCAGTATTGTTTGCCATCTTTATCTCTGATCTGCATAAGGAAATCACAAATTGGTGCCAAAAGTACACAGACAATTCCAAATTGTGTGGAGTATGTCGAACTGAAGAACAAAAGGCATCTATCCAATCTTACCTAAACAAAATTAACGTGGGCAAATACATGGGGCACGACCTTTAATAAAAATAAATGCATAGTATTACATTTTGGTAAAAATAATCCTAGACATAATTATGACTTCATGGGTACCACACTTCAGGAAACCAAAACAGAAAGAGATCTTGGTATACTCATTGATCATAGACTCAGTTTTAACACTCAATGTAATAGTGTGATCGCAAATGCAAACAAACACTGATGGAACATCAAGACATGTATTAAGAGTAGGGATAAGGATGTGATCATGCCCCTTTATAGGGCTTATGTACATCCAGATCTGGACTATGGTGCTCAACTCTGGGCACCATATAAAAGGAAACACATTAACAATATTGAGCGTGTGCAGAGACGTGTAACAAAAACAATTAAGGGGATGTGTAATGTAGACTATGAAAGATGGTTAGAAAAATGAAATTACTGACATCAGAATCACAAGGAATTAGAGGGGATTTATTGTTCATGTACGATATAATGAAGAACATGGAACTAATGGTTGCTTTAGATATGGACTTTAAACAGGACTACAGAGAAATGAGGGGACACCCACTACAGCTGAAGGGGAGTAGAGTGAGAACTGAGAGGAGGAAGTATCTTTTCACACAGAGGGTGATAGGGGTGTGGAACAGTCTTCTGCTAGATGTTGTGGCTAGTAAAAATAAAACTGAGTTTAAAAAAAGGCTGGATGCCTATATGACATCAAAATCAAGTGTTAAATACTACTACTGAAACAGCGTATGTGGGGGGGAAGGGGCAGTTCACATGGGCATTATTGCCTTTATCTGCTCATGAAACTCTAGTATAAACTCTAATATAATTGGAAAGGTTTTGCCTGGAGTTCAGTGGCCAAGCAGCCAGCCACTTCTACTTCCTGAGCTATATAAGCAGTTCTTCTCAGCCTCATTGTGAAACATTTTTTCTTTGCAGCCAGAGGCTCTGTTGGTTTGTCCTCTGAGCTGGTTGGGGCCTACCCCCTCCCCTGCTGTTTCTGTGTGTCTAAGCTGGACTTCGGTGTTTGTTTTCCTGCTTCTGGTTTGTATCTTTCCTTACGGCTGTGTGCTTCCCTGTGTTTTGTGTCTCTTGTTTTTGGGCCTTGTTTCCTGTTTTCTGTTTTGCTGTGTTTTGATTTTGTCTTTTTTGGGGGGGATTTGTTTCTAAGCTCCTAGCATGCTGCTACTCAAAGCTCATGCTACTGCTTTCAGTTACCTACAACTGCAGCCACTGCTACTGTTTACTCCAATTACTATTGTACCCAGTGCTTGTGTTTTTACACTGCTCACCACCCTCAAACTACTGCAATGCAATTGCAATCATTATCTGTGTGTTTCAGTTCAACCATAGCTGCTCCATGTTGCATACTCAATTCTTTTTACCTGACACAGTTTACTCTGACCCTAGCTGTGCTGCTCATTCCTGCTCTCATTCTACTTGCATCGTCATTGCACTGCCTGGCTAAACCTGCTTTCAAAGCATTGTTTCCCTGTTTTATTGCAGTTACAACTCTGAGGTTAGCCTACTAAGATCCTGCTGAGGCTGTTAATATAGCTTTATTATTAAATCTTGCCTCGCCGCCAAAAAAATCCTCAGAGAATTTGTCACCTTGATTTGGCTATTCATGTCTGGCTGGCTTGCCCCCAATTTAGTGCTGTTTTATTGCTATACAGTATGTTATGCAGACCTCTGTGCAGGTCCACCTATCACTACTACTGCTTATTGACCTACGTACTGGTCCACCATTGCTCCTTGCTTACGCAAACCATTGCTTCATGCCTACTGCCATCTCATTGGCTTCAGCCTCTGGGATTCTGCTGCACTCAATCTGCATTCGACCATGCAAGGTCTCAGCAGTCAATGCTCATTATGATCTTAGCATGAAGTGCTCATTCAGCTCACCAGCTTTTGAGCTCAGTCAATTTTCTGTGGCATGCTAACCATTCTATTCTGGCGCAGGGTTCCTGCAGCCGACAGTCTTGCTCTGCATTTAGTCCGCATCTCGATCATGTTTAACTTGGGGCGGGATCCTTCTCACCTGGCCTATAGCTGGGAATGTCCTCACCCTGGGCTTGACTTTAGCTGCCTGCTACACAACAGCAGCTCCTTGTGTAGAATTTAAGACTAGCTGTGAAGGGTGGTAACGAAATCTCCTTTGGCTCTAGTGTTCCACTATAACGGTTAGCCATTGACTTTAGTGGTTTTCCTAGCAAGGCACCTTCACTGCATTCTCCCTACAACTACCTCTGGTTCACCTGGTTTGATTTAGGGTGGGTAGGCCAGGTGAGTACCTCAGCAGTTGTTGCTCTCCTCTTGCACCTTGGATGCACGTATTGTTGCAGAGTTTTCTCGCAACCTTCAACGACTTTCCCGCTAGAGGGTTTGAGTGACAGCCTTCCTCCAAATTGGAATATTTTCCACCTCCCTTTAATTGTTTTTTCCAAATTGCAGCTGTAGAGCCATCACTAAATAAACTATCCCAAGCCTGGAGGGAAGGCGACCTAGGCCTTGGATCCCCAGAGATTTCCTCCTCATGGGGTTTTTTTCTCTCCTCCATTGCCTCAGATCATAACACTTAGCTTAGTTGTTTCCCCTAGTTTCTTTAGGTATGTTCCGCTGTTGGATTGAGTTGGAGGATGTCCTGCCATTCCCTCTCTCCTTAGGAGATCCCCTAATCTCAAAACAAACCATCAGTATCATGCTACACAAGCCTGGGCATTCGTTACATTATCCAACTGAGCATTTCATTACATTATCAAACTGCCTATGCATCTACTACTACGTTACAGTTACTGCGCCTATGTCACAGCTACTGCTTGCTCATATACTTTGTGTTGCCTCCTTCTTTGGGAATGATTATACTACATTTCTTTTGGGGATTCCTAAGGTACCTTTAGTCATGGGAATTGTCCCGTGGCACCTCAAGGGGTGGAACCCTCTCCGAGGGTTCCTTGCCTTTCGTACTCCTACAGGGTGGTAATTCCTCTGGAATAGAGAGTGCAAAAGGCCAAAACCAAACTAACACAGTTGCACAAGCATAACACTATACTGGCTGCATAGGTCAGTGAATTGGAAAGGCTTTCCCTGGAGTTTAGTGGCCAAGCAGCCAGGCACTCCCACTTCCTGAGCTATATAAGCAGTTCCTCTGAGCCTCATTGTGAAGCATTTTTTCTTTGCCCCACCATCCTCCCCTCCTCCTCCAGTGGCAGCACTCTCTCCTTAGGGGGGATTCCTAAGGTACCTTTAGTCACAGGAATCGTCCCGTGGCACCTCTGGGGTGGAACCCTCTCTGAGGGTTCCTTGCCTTTCGTACCCCTACAGGGTGTTGATTCCTCTGGAATAGAAAGTGCTAATGGCCAAAACCAAACTAACACAGTTGCAGAAGCATAACACTATACTGGCTGCGTAGGTCAGTGAAAAAGAATGTATCAAAGGCTGATACAGGTAAAATGGCACTGCACATATAGATCAACTAACACTTCACTTACTACAAACAAATGCAGACAGTACTTTTCTAACACTAACATGAATGCCATGGATGTAGTAATATTTTCTATTGAAGATGACAAATTGTTCCAACAGGTTATATCAAAGGGATTTGAGAGAATTAGTATTACATGACCTTAAGTTGAATAAACAGTGTGTGCAGATACTGTACCAAGACAAGCTGTCATAGTGCTAGGGAACATCAGAAGGGATTTTGTAAGCAAGTTCGAAAAAGTTTTACTTCCACTGTACAGACCATACATGATGCTGCATCAAGAGTATGCCAGAGCCAAGTGTAGCGGCACTCACACAATGAAAATGCACACAAAACCAGCCAAAAGATCACAGGTAATCCCTCCCTAGGTGGGGTACCACAGTCCTGATGTCTTTGCACTTTTCTCAAATGGAGCTTCCTTATGATCCTCTAAGGAACCTCCATTTGAGAGAAACCTAGGGATATTTGGACTGTGGTCCCCCACCCTGTACCCAGTTCCTACACTTGTTGTGTATTTTCAACAGCAATAAACTTTTTCTACACCTGTGTAAATTGTGAATTAAGAGTGATTCTTTGGTTGGTTCTTTGCACATTTTTAGTATGTGAGTGCTGCTATGCTTGGCTCTGGTGTTCATTGTGTGTGGGGCATGGCAAGCCCCAGTAGCAGCACCCTGGCCCTGCACCTCTGAGTGCAACCCCTTCTTGTCCTAGTATACATCATGAGTATAGAAACATAGAATTTGCCAGCAGATAAGGACTGCTTGGCCCACCTAGTCTGCCCAGTTTGTTCCTGCCTACATTAGCACTGTGGACCCTACCTGATCTCTGGCTACTCCCCCCACCCTGTTTTTCTACTAATATTCCTTTGTGCCTATCCCATGCATGTTTGAAGCCTACCACTGTTTTTGCTCCCACCACCACCGCTGGTAGACTGTTCTAGCCAGAGAAAACTCCTTCAATGAAGAAGTACTTACTCACATCCCTCCTAAACTTCCCCCTTACAACTTCATTGCATGCCCTCTTCTCCTGGTGCACTTTCTTCTCTGAAAAATATTTCCCTCTTGTACCTTGTTCACCCTCATGAGGTACTTAGAGGTCTCTATCATGTCCCCCTCTCTCTCTCTCCTCTATTCCAGTGTGTACAGATACCTCAGACTCTCCTCATAGGGCTTTTGATGCCACCCCTGCACCAATTTAGTTGTCCTCCTTTGGACAGCTTCTACCCTGTCTATGTTCTTCCTGAGATGTGGTCTCTGGAACTGGATACAGTACTCCAGGTGGGGTCTCACCAATGATCAATACAGTGGCAACACCACCTCTTTCCTTCTGCTGGTGATTTCCTTCCCTATGCATCCCAGCATTCCACTGACCCTGTCTACTGCCTTGTTGCACTTCTCCACTACCTTGCGGTCATCCAATATGATGACCCCAAGGTCTCTAGCCTGCTTTGTGACTGTCAATGCTTCTCCCCTTTTATACACTGCACCTGGGGTTCCGTGCCCTAGGTGCATGATTTTGCACTTTTTTGCATTGAAATCCCCCTGCCAAACCCTCAACCACTCTTCAGGTTTTCTCAGATCTCTACACATTCTCTTCGGCCTCTTCAGGGTATCTACCCTATTGCAGAATTTGGCATCATCTGCAAAGAGACATACCTTCCCTTCCAGCTCTTCTGCAGTGTCACTTATGAAAACATTGAAGATGACTGCTTGTGGTTCTTATCTCTCTTCCAGAGAAAAGATGTAATTGAATTGAAAAGGGCTCAGAAGGGGACTTCCAGGGATGTCACCATCCATGACACAGCAGGTCTGCTGACCTCTGATTGCATGTACGAGTAATTGGTTGAAATCCTTCCTGTTGGACCCTCACAGTAAAACCTCCCTAAATATAAATTACGATGGCAGTGCACCAGAAGTTACAGGAATTTTTAGTAGACAGCCCTAAACCTAAACATTCTCAATGATTAGCCCCTGGCCAGTCTTCTGAGTACCTTGTGGAAGCAGACATGGCAGACAAGAATATTACAATCATGTCTTGATCCCTCATAGCGGAGCTTAAAAACATAAGATCTGCTCTAGCTAAACAGGAAGAGACAACGTCAGTAACCCAAGTGGACATTAAGCTGATACAAGCATACACCACAGAAACTGAGCAAGGGTTAACTTATGTGGCAAGCCAGGTCGATATACACCACATGGCCCTCCTTTACCTCTACTAGGAGGAGAGAACCACTGCTGCCAAACCGATGATCTTGAGTCCAGATCTTGCCGGAACAATATGTGAGTATATGGTCTTCTGTAGGGTACAGAAACCAGTGAGATGTCAGAATATATGGCCTCCCTTCTCAAAGAGCTCTTGGATTTACTAGCAGGTACAGTTCTCGAGCTGGAGTGGGCATACCGATCTTGGCCCTGAAGCCCAAAATGGCTGAGGCTTGGCCCCACGCCACTGTAATAACATTTTAGACTACAGAAGCAAAATGCTGGTTTTAAGAAAAGCATGGGAGAATTTTAAGAAAAGCATGGGAGAAAAGGGAGAATCTGTTTGGTGACAAAAGATTATTTGGAGTATGACTTTACTCCTCACCAGATGGAGCAAGGGAAAAAATACTGGGGGTGGTAAAAGTACTCAAGAACAAGCAGGTGAAGCCTCAGTTGTTCTACCCTGTCCAAATAAAAATGTTCAAACAGTAGGGGTGACAATTCTACCAGAGATTAGTGGAGGCAGCTGAAGTGATCAGCAAGCATGTAGTTCTTATCAACAACCCCTAGCTGAATTTGATACCACTGCACTGGAGAGAGAATTGTGAAGCCACACCAGGACAACTTTGTCACACAGCAATTAGGGCCAGAAAAGACAGGCAGGCTACCTCCACAGTTGCAGCCTGGAAGAAGTTGTGGCAAAGGGGAAGGCATGGTGTCCAGCAGAACCAAGCCCAAGGGGACACACAGGACTGATACCATTAACCTCCAGGTACTGGTAACTACTCTTTTTCAGTGATCCTACCTCAGTCACATAAACTAATTGCTGAGAGTTCCAGAGGTTATGTTTTTTAAGTGACTACAGTCCAGCAATGGTGAAATGCTGGGGAGAATCTTCTTTGATAACTACATACATGGCTCCACTGCTGTTCCCATTGGGGTGTCACTAATACTGCTGTGCGTTCCTATAGACTTCCACTACAGTTGTTAAAATAATTATTTCTTCCTCAAGCTGCATCCCTGCCAATGTGCATGCCCTGATGTAGAAAACACTCAGAGTCAGTTGAAATTAACAATTTGTTTGCTTCCTCTGTGTCATAAGAAAGGTCCCTTTTGGTTTTTATGCTTCACTACAGGTTATGCAGTGTTGACCAAGGGAATTTGGTTCTTTTCATTAGTTAGAGGTTTTCTTTGTTTAAATAAGAGGAGAGAGGATAGGGGAGAGAGTAGAGAAGGAGGAAGAAAGAAAGAGGGAGGGGAGAGAGGAGAGAGAGAGAGAGAGAGAGAGAAAGAGGATGGTGGGAGTGGTGCAATGTAGTGGCTGTGGATCAGCTTTCTTCAGGAAAACCTTCTGGATGATACAGTGTTGCCCAAGCTACAGGCACCTCACTGGGTTGAGGGAGAAGGTTGCTAGTCTCCGGACTAGGATGGCTCAGAGTCAGGGAGCCTCCTCCCCCACCCAGGGACCACCAAGTTTGCTGCCGCTTCCTCAGGGGTTGCCAGGTGGGAGAAGCGGATGTACTGTGGTGGGCTTGGGGAATTGGGGGAGGTGGGTAAGAGACACATCCCCCTGCCGGTGCAACCACAGAATTCCTATGCCATTTTGAAGGAGAGGGAATGTCCCACAGTAGCACCCAATGTAGTGACCGGGGAGGATGAGCGGGCCCTTCACAAGGGCACTCCAAGGATGGGTGGCAGGAGACCCCAGAGGAGGAGGAGGAAACAAATCCTGGTTGGGGCCTCAATCATCTGGGGGATAGATTTGGGGTCAGGAAGTGAGGGAGGGAGGGGGAGGTAAAGTGGCTACCTGGAGGCATGGCTTGGAGGGATGGAGAGTGGATCCTGAGGATCACAAGTGTGTTAGCAAGGAGGGGTGAGCTAGGTGTTATTGTCCATCTGGGGACAAATGACCTGGCAGGGGGTGAGGCAGAGTTACAGGTAGTGCAGGAGGAGTTTAGGGAGTTGAGGACGGGTCTTGGGCAGGCAGCATGCCCTGTGGGCTTCTTGGAGGTGCTGCCTGTTCTCGGCAAGAGGGGAGGCTAGGGCATGCCGCATCAGGGACTTCAATGCATGGCTGATGGAATGGAGCAGTGAGCAGGGATTTGGCTTCATTGGGATTGAGGTCCCACCTAGAGGAATGAGGGCCTGTACAAAAGCAATGGTCTGCATCCAGCCAGAGGGGGAACTGTGGTCCTCAGTGAGTGGTTACAATGCTTCACTGGCAAGCATTTAATCTAGCCGAGAGGGGAGGTGGAAGGAGGCAGGAGAACAAACACTGCCCCCCAAAGCTCAAGAGACAAACAAAGAATGCACGGAGGGAGAGAATACCTGGCAAGGGGCAAACAACAATGATGGGCAGGGGATACAAGGGAAGAATAAAACTAAAAAACATAGTGGACAGGAAAAGGGAGGGAAAAAGGGAAAAGGGATAGAGGGTGGCAGCATAGCCTAGAAGCCATGTGTGCAAATGCAAGAAGTCTGAACAACAAGATTGCAGACCTGGAGGCCACCATGGCGGAAACGGTCCTGGATCTGGTCACCATCATGAAGACCTGGTGCAATGCAGACCAGGACTGTGAAGTAGCCATTCCAGGATATATACTGTTCAGAAAGGACAGAGCAGGTAAAAAGGGGGGAGGAGTGGCTCTATATGTAAAGGAAAACATAAAAGCCACAGGCATACAGGGGAGCAGGGCGGCAAGGAGATGCGGTATGTCACTCTGGAAAGAAGGAAAGGGTCTGCTATTATAACAGGAGTGATCTACAGACCACCAACACAAGGGGAAGAGGTTGATAAGGAAATTGTGGAAGCAATCTGGAAGATGGCTCGCAAGAGGGTGGTATTGATAGCGATAGACTTCAATACACAGGACGTGGATTGGAGTCTCCCCGCTGCAGCTACAACCAGGAGTAGGTACTTTCTGGACTCCATGCAAGGGGAGTTCCTCAGGCAATTAGGGTTGGAACTCACTCATGAGGGGGCACTTCTGGACTTAGTTCTGTCAAACGGGAACAGTGTGACTGACGTCAGAGTGGGGGGACAACCATGGAAAAAGTGACCACCATACAGTGTGGTTTGAGGTAAGGACCGTGTCAGAATCGAATCACACAAGAGCAAGGCTCCTGGACTTCAGGAGAGCAGATTTTAAGAAAATGGGAGAATGCCTGAGGGAAGCCCTGGTGGGGATAGGAAAATGGGGGGAAGTTGAGGAAAGGTGGGCAAAAATAAAACAGGGAATTAGGCAAGCTACAAATTTCTGTGTAAGGCAGGTGAGCAAGAGTAAGAGAAAAAGGAGACCACTATGGTTCTCTAAGTAAGTAGCAGAAAAGGTAAGAGCAAAAAAAGGGCATTTAAAATGTACAAAAAAACACAGAAGGAGGGGAGATAGGGAGGCTTACCAAGAGAAACAAAGGGAGGCTGGGAGGGCAGAAGTGCAAAGACACAGACATAGAAAAGGATCGCCAAGTAAGTGACAAAAGGAGATAAAACATTTTTTAGATACATAAGTCAAAAAAGAAGGACAAAGGAGGATAGCAAGACTGAAAGGGGAAGGAAGGTGCAGTGTGGAAGAGGACCACCAAAAAGTGGATTTATTAAACTGTTTCTGTTCAGTATTTACAGAGGAGGGGGAAGGAATCAGGTCATGGGTAAAGGGCAAGGGTATAAAGGGATGGAAAGTGGACACAAAACCATTTACAGAAGAAAGAGTGCTTATGGAACTATCAAAGATGAATGTAGACAAAGCAATGGGGCCAGACGGGGTGCACACCAGGATACTGAGGGAATTGAAAAAGGAGTTAGATGCACCTTTGACAACCCTTTTCAACATGTCATTAAAAACAGGGGAGGTGCTGGAGGACTGGAGGAGGGCAGATGTAGTCCCACTCCACAAAAGGGGAATAGGGAGGAGGCAGGAAATTACAGGCTAGTCAGCCTGACATCTGTGGTAGGCAAGGTAGTAGAAACACTATTAAAGGAAAGAATTGGGGAATACTGTGTTATCAATAACCTGCAGGATCAGAGGCAGCATGGTTCACGGGGGGTCCTGCCAGACAAACCTGATCAAGTTTCTTTTGATTGGGTGACCAGGGAAGTGCATCAAGGGGGAACAGTGGACTTGGCCTACCTGAATTTCAGCAAGGCCTTCAACACTGTTCCACATAAAAGGCTGTTATGCAAGCTGGGCAGCCTAGGAGTAGATCCTAAAGTAGTAAAATGGGTGGAAAATTGGCTGAACAATAGGAATCAGAGAGCTGTGGTAAACAGCAGTCATTCTGGAGTAGGCAAAGTTACCAGCAGAGTACCACAGAGATCAGTACTAGGCCAGTCCTCTTCAATGTCTTCATCAGTGACATTGCAGAAGGGCTGGAAAAGAAAGTATGCCTGTTCGCAAATTACACAAAACTCTGCAACAGAGCAGACACACCAGGAGGAGTGGAAAAAATGAGAAGTGATCTAGAAAAGTTGGGAGAATGGTCAAGGGCTTGGTAGCTGGGTGCAAACAACTGCAAAATAATGCATTTGGGGCATCATAACCTGGGGGCAACATACCAACTGGGAGGAAAGGTATTAACAGTTACAAAGCAGGAAAGGGACCTGGGGTGATCATTTCTGAAGACCCGAAGGCAGTGAAGCAGTGTGACAAAGCAGTGGTGATGGCTGGAAGGATGATGGGTTGCATAGGAAGGGGAATCACCAGCAGATGGAGGTAGGTAGTAATACCCCTATACAGATCACTGGTTAGGCCGCACCTCGAGTACTGTGTACAGTTCTGGAGGCACCACCTCTGTAGAGACATAGAGAGGGTGGAGGCAGTACAACGGAGGGCAACCAAAATAGTGTATGGCCTGTATCAAAAACCCTATGGGGTAAGGCTCAAGGAATTTAACATGTACTCCCTGGAAGAAAGGAGGGAAAGGGGGATATGATAGAGACATTCAAATACCTCACAGGCAAAAACAAGGCACAGGAGGGAATCATTTTCCACAGAAAAAGATGCTCAAGGACAAGGGGTCATGCAATGAAATTAGAAGGGAGGAGGCACAGAGGAAATGTGAGGAAGTACTTCTTCACGGAGAGAATGGTGGACACATGGAACAGCTTACCAGCAGAGGTAGTGGGGGCAGAAATGGTGACAGGGTTCAGGAATGCATGAGATGGACACAGAAGGATCTTAGCAGTGGGGGAGGGAAGACCAGAGACTGAGTAAGATCTGTGGCGACACCATAGGCAGGTCCTTATCTGCCAACACATTACATGTTTTTATGTTTCTATCCTGCTGGATCCTTCGGGGGCAGGTTCTTTGCCAGTGAGGCAGAGCTGATTTCATTTCTAGTTACTGTTTGTCAGTCAAGTTACAGTATGGGAGGCTCTCCTAGTGGAAGCTGGGATCCTGGGGAGTGCAATGCAGTGTCTGCTGTGGTAGCTGCATGGGTGGCGTCCTTCTACCTTTTGGTCAGCAAGTTGCTTTCACAGCCACACATTAAAGAAGTGGTCAGATGTCTTGCATAGTGGTGAGCAATAGCATGAAAAACAGTACAGCTTTGGGATGGTGTGTGGTGGGCTGCGATGTGGTGGTGAAGGTCCTTCAGGTTGAGGTCTCCCACTGGTCTCAAATGTGTGCAGATCTTAGGCCTCATAATGCAGAATTTACTGGCTCCCTGTTGAAGGGCTGTCATATGATGTGCATCTGAGTTGGCATGGCTGGCTGGAGGGAACTGATCAGTTTCAGTTGCAGGGGGAGGGTTTTTCTCTCCCTGCATCCCTCTAACTAGGGAACTGGTGTTTGATTCAGTTCATATCTGCTTGATTCTATGGTTGCACTCCAGGGTCCTGAGCCCAAGGGGGGCATCCATCTTGGGGAGGTATGCTTCTCCACCATGGAATGAACCTATAAAGTTAACAAGGATCACCTGCATTCCACAGATGTCTGTTGGCAATGGTAACAAACTCTAGCCAGAGCCAATACAGCTGTGGCAAGCTGCCAAAGGACCAAAGTTACACGTGTGCATAGAAAAGTTTGAATGACTGGGTGTAATTCTGCCATTTTTGTGTTGCTTGCACGCATGTGCAAGAAAGCAGTTAGGGAGCATGCCATAATGAGTCAAGAAATTCGGCCACGTCGCCACGCAATCAGCTATTTTGTTGCATTGCAAGCTACCAAAACAGCTGATTGTGTGGTGTCCCCATGGCGATGGCTTCTTCATCAGCCTCTCACAGTCCCCAGGAAGCTGACGGAAAGCCGACACCCGCTGTTCAGTGTGCCTTCCTGGTGAAACATTTCAATGCATAAAGAAAAAAAAGCTGACTGGATGCCCAGTCCCCGTTGGCATAATGCACCTCCCCATGGCTCATGCGTCCCCCCCCACAGCACACTGTATGGCCGACGGTGCCCAAACAAACTTCCATCTGCCACGCTGGAAGCCCACCTCAGCATGGCAAACATCTCCTTGGCCAATGGGGGTGCCCAATCCCCTGTCACCTCCACTTCCCCCCAAACAAACTGCCTGGTGCCACGCTGGGAGCCCACCCCAGCGTGGCGAAAGTCCCCCGGTGTCTTAAAAAAAAAGACCTAGAAGAAAAAAAGGTCCCTCGTTGATTCTCTTGCCCCCTTCCCCTACCCATGCCCACCATCTGCGTACCCCACCTCCCCACACCCCCACCTCACCTCATACTTACCTCTGGAGCCCAGCGCGATGATCTTCGGTGGACTGGGAACACGTCTGCACTCTTCAAAGCTGACCGCAAACTGAAGAAATGCTGGTAAGCTGTATAATGGCATAAATGGTTTTTTTCAACTTTGGTGCATATCTCAGCCATTTTTGAGAAGTTTTTCACCACATTTTCAACATGGGGTTCTTGGGACCCCACCTCATGAACTCAGTCACTGTTATATTGTTATTTGGTCCTGAAAGGTGATTTTGCAGTCACTGTGTAGAATCTCTTTTCGGGACTGATTAACAAAATGACAGTGTCACAGTTCATGAGGTAGGGCCCCAAAAACCTTATGTTGAAAATTTGGTGAAGACATTCCCAAAAATGACTGTTCTATGAGTGTGCATTGTGCAGTTCCTATGCACGCTCGTAACTTTGAGCATTTTTAACATTTTCACTCCAGATTTTCAGCATTGCCATTTTACCACACCTCCTTATAAACAGCACAACTTTCATTTTTCACATCTCACCCAAAATGTGTTTTTGCACCTGTAGAGCACAGTGGCGTGATCGGTGTGCGAAATCAATGTTCGGGGCAGATTAAGAAAATCACAGTGATACTGTTCATGAGCAGAGGTCTTAAACTGGCTATGCTGAAAATTTGGTGACAAAAATCCATAAAATGAATGTGTTACGAGCGTGCATTGTGCAATTTCCACGTACCCTTGTAAGTTCACAAATTCGTAATCTTTTCAGTCCAGATTTTGAACATTGGCATTTTTCCACACCTCCTTATGAACAGTACTGCTGCCATTTTTCACACCCTGGCTGAAATGTGTTTTCGCACTTCTGGCGCAGAATAGCACGGTCGCTGTGGGAAATCAGTGTTCTGGATAGATTAAGAAAATCACAGTGACACTGTTCACGAGTGGAGGTCCCAAAATGCCTATGTTGAAAATCTGCTATAAAAAAATCCCCAAACTGATTACATTACGGGTGTGCGTTGCGTTGCAGTTTCTACGCACACTCATGACTTCACCAGTTTTTATATTTTCACTCCAGATTTTCAACATTGCCATTTTTTTACACCTCCTTATGAACAGCACAGCTGTCATTTTTCACATCCTGTGGCACCAAATGGTGCAGTCGCTGTACAAAATTACCTTTCAGCTAACGAACTGATAGTGTCACTGTTCATGCGATGGGATCACAAAAAGCCCATGTTGAAAACTTGGAGTAAAAATATTAAGAAACGCCCAGGGTGTTAGGGTTTTTGACCTTAATGCCCTATCCTGTAGGGACTGACAGGCATCAGGGGTGTGACTTGGGATTGTCAACAGTAATGCTCATGCCATTCCACCCCCACCCTGCAGCCAGTGGCAGGCATTGAGGTACGCCTTGGAGTCTTTGGCCTCATAGTTCACCCCATTCTCCTATACTGCACTCATTTCAGTGTATTTCCTTATGGAATGAGATGAGTGTAAAGCCCGAACACTTCAAAGCACACCTCAACACTTGTAGGTGTCTGCAGGGTAGGGTGAGATGAAATGTCATGACCGTTATGGGCGATGACCCAAAGACACACCCCAATGCCTGTCCATCTCTGCAGAGTGGGGGTGGAGTTGGCATCAGTTCAATACTTCACTGCCACTCTTATACTGCATCTGTCTAACTCCTGTACTTCCACTGCTAATGACCGCAAGCAACACTTGGCATTGACAAATGCTTGTTTGGAGTTGTTTCACCAAATTTTCAACATGGCCTTTTTGGGACCCCACCTCATGAAGAGTGCCACTGTCATTTTGTTCACTTGACCTGAAAGGTGATTTTGCAGAACAACCATGCCATTCTGTACCACAGGTGTGAAAACATGTTTTGGGCAGGATGTGAAAAATGACAGCTATAGTGTTAATAGGAAGGTATGCAAAAATGGCAATGTTGAAAATCTGGAGTGAAAATATAAAAAATTGGCGAAGTTAGGAGTGTGCGTAGAAACTGTGCAATGTACACTCATAACTGAGTCATTTTTTGGAATTTTTTCACCAAATTTGCAACATGGTCTTTTTGGGACCCCATCTCATTAACAGTGGCACTGTCATTTCATTAATCAGTCTGGAAAGGTGATTACATGAGGCGACCACGAAATCACCTTTCGGCTTCGAGTAACGAAATGACAGTGACAGTGTTCATGAGGTGGGGTCCCAAGAACCACATGTTGAAAATTTTGGCCAAAATTCCTTAAAATGGCTGATCTATCAACATAAGTTGAAAACCCCATTGACTGCCATTATACCATGCTTACTTATGATTCTTCAGTTTGCGGTTTGGCTTTAAAGAGTGCAGACGTGTCCCAGCCCAGAGAGGATGACAGCACCAACCTCTGGAGGTACGTATGAGGTAAGAAACATAGAAACATAGAATTTGATGGCAGATAAGGACCACTTGGCCCACCCAGTCTGCCCATTTCCCTACCTAATGGATAAGCTGCAGATCCTAGTTAACCAGCAGCCTACTTCTTCCTACCCCACCCCCTAGAATTGCCTTATGACTGTCCCATGCATGTTTGAATTTCACCACTGCTTTTGACTCCACAACCTCCTCCAGAAGGCTGTTCCATGCATCCACAACCCTCTCTGTGAAAAAATACTTCCTTAAATTACCTCTGAGCTGCCCCCCCTCTATCTTCAAATTGTGCCCCCTTGTTCTTGCACACCTCTTTTTTTGAAAGATGCTACCCTCTTGGACTTTGTTGATTCTCTTGAGGTACTTGAAAGTTTCTATCATGTCCCCCTCCTCCCTTTCCTCGAGGCTATACATATTAAGCTCCTAAGTCTCTCTTCATATGTCTTCCGGTGCAGACCCTGCACCATTTTAGTTACCCTCCTCTGGACATCTTCCATCCCGTCTATGTCTTTGCGGAGATTGGGTCTCCAGAACTGCACGCAGTACTCCAGATGGGGTCTCACCAGCTGTCTGTACAGAGGGATAATAACTTCCTGTTTTCTACTAGTGATTCCTCTCCCTATGCATCCCAGTATCCCCCAGCCCTCCTTGCTGCCCTCTCACATTGCTTGCCCACCTTTAGGTCATCTGATATGACTACTCCCAGGTCCCTTTCCATTTTTGTTGTTGTTAGTATCTCACCCCCCATTGTGTACTCCTCCCATGGGTTTTTGTTTTCCAGGTGCATTACCTTGCACTTCTTAGCATTAAATCTAAGCTGCCATACATTTGACCATTCCTCTAACCTTGCCAAGTCCCTTCTCATCCTTTCCACCCCACCTTGTGCATCAACTCTGTTGCAGATCTTTGTGTCATCTGCAAAGAGACATACTTTTCCTTCCAGTCCCTCTGCAATGTCGCTTATAAAGACATTGAAGAGGACCTGTCCTAATACTGAACCCTGCGGTACCCCACTAGTAACCCCCCTTTCTTCAGAGTGGACTCCATTTACTATTACTCTCTGTGTCCTATTCTCCAGCCAATTCTTTACCCAGGCTGTCATCTTGGGACCCACTCCCAGGCTGGCTAACTTGTATATTAATCTTTTGTGTGGGACTGTGTCAAATGCCTTGCTAAAGTCTAGGTAGGCCATGTCCACAGCCCCTCCCTGATCTACTACTTTGGTCACCCAGTCAAAGAAATCTATCAGATTTGTCTGGCATGACCTTCCCACTGTGAATCCATGCTGCCTTGGGTCCTGTGCCCCTCTGACCTCTAGATACTCGACAATTCTTTCCTTCAGAAGTGATTCCATCATTTTCCCTACCACTGAGGTTAAACTAACAGGTCTGTAGTTTCCTGCTTCTGCCTTGCTCCCACTTTTGTGAAGGGGAATCACATCTGCCCTCCTCCAGTCCTCGGGTACCACCCATCCTTCCATGATTTGTTAAAGAGGGTAGTCAGTGGTGTCACTAGTTCTACTCTTAGTTCTTTTAGAATTCTGGGATGAATCCCATCAGGCCCCATTGCTTTGTCCACCTTCAGTTTTAAGAGTTCTTCAGAACCCTTTCTTCTGTAAATGGGCTGGTATCAACTTCTGTATCCAGAGAGTTTCTATTGTTTGTTTTAGGTACCTCCCCTCTTCCTTTGTAAATACTGAGCAAAAATATTTGTGTAGTATCTCTGCCTTTTCACAGTCACCCTCTGCCCACTCTCCCCCCTTTATTAAGCCTCACTATCCCTCCCTTGGTCTTCCTTCACTCCCTGATGTACCTATAAAAGGTTTTATCCCCCTTCTTAACTGAGTTGGCTATCTTTTCCATGGTTTGGGCCTTTGCTGCTCTGACTGCCTTCCCAGCTTCCTTTTGCTTCAACTGATACAGTTATCTGTCCTGCTCCTTCTGTGATTCCTTGTACTTCCTGAATGCTTTCTTTTTCTCTTGAACCTTCACTGCCACTTCCTTTGAGAACCATAGTGGTTTCTTACATCGTTTTGTTTTGTTTATTTGCTTCACACAAAGGCTTGTTACCTCTGTGATGGCAGTTTTTATTATTCCCCATTGTTCTTCCACCCCTCCTTCCTGCCCATTTGCTAGTGCATTCCTTAGGCACGCACCCATTTTGGCAAAGTCAGACCTCCTAAAGTCCAGTACTTTTGCCTTTGTATGGCTTGACTCTATTACTGTGTTTATTGTGAACCATACTGTTCAATGGTCGCTAGTTCCCAGATGGCTACCCACTTCTACATCTGTGATCCTCTCTTCATCTCCATTTGAGAGAACCAGGTCTAAGATTGCTCCCTTTCGAGTGGGCTCCAATACTAGTTGTCTAAGGCATGCCCCCTGTAGGGCATCTAGAATAACCCCACTCTTCGAAGTGGCTGCTGCAACTGCACTCCAGTTAACATCTGGCATATTAAGATCACCCATCAGCAATATCTCCCCTTTTTCTGCCATTCTAAGTATACTTTCTATCATTTCCTTGTCCATTTCCTCCCCATGAGAAGGGGGTCTGTATACAACCCCTGTGCAGATTGTGGTGCCATTACCGGTCTCCAAATTTACCCACAGTGCTTCTTCTCCATCCTGTTTACCCTTTTGTTCTGTTGCTTTGATTCCTTCCCTTATGTAAAGAGCTACTCCTCCTCCTCCTCTTTTACCCTCCCTGTCCCTCCTGTAGACAGTGTTTCCTGGTATGTTTACGTCCCAGTCATGGTTTTGTGTGTACCATTTTCTGTGACTGCCATGATATCCAGATGTTCCTCCTCCATCAAGGCCACTAATTCAGGAAGCTTGTTACTCAGACTACGGGCATTGGTACTCATTGTTCTCCATTTTTTGATGGCTTTACCTTCTGTTGCAGCATCCCTCACTGACCTTTCTACCTTGGTCTTTTTCTCATTTACTACCCTGTTTTGTAGGGAGAGGCTGGGATTTTCCTGCTGCTTATCAGTGGGGGTGCAGGAGGCGGTGCTCAGTGGGAGGGTGGGGATGGGGGGACTGGGGTGACGAAGAGGGACCGTTTCTTTTGCAGGTAAAAACAAGACTAGGGGACAGTTTTCTTTATTTACAGGAAAAGAAACATACATTTGGGCACACTGGGGTGGGTTCCCAGTGTGCCGCATGAGTTGGGGTATGATGCCGACATGGGGATTGGGCACCCCGATGTTGGCAGGGGGAAAAAAATAAATAAATTTGGGCACACTGGAGTGGGCTACCAGTGTGCCACATGAGTTGGGAGGGTTACATGATGTCAACATGGGGATTGGGCACCCCGATGTCAGCACAGGGATGGGAAGCAGAGGGAGCGGGGAGGACAGCAGCAGTGGGAGGGAGCAGGAGGGTTTCATTAGCGGCCAGTGCTGGGAGGGAATGGAGGGAGTGGGGATGACAGGAGCAGTGGGAGTGTGTGGGAGGAGTACCATCTGCAAGATGGTGGTGGTGGTGGTGATGCATCTGTGCATGCGCATCACTCGCTCATGTGTAGTTGCCGTGAATGGCATTCTGTCATTCTCAAGATGGCAGCACCAGCAGAACTGCGCATGCACAATTCTTGTCCCAGAATACAGAAGTACAGCTGAAATAGTGTGGCTGTTACTCTGCAGTGGCTGATCGTGATGGAGTGTTACAAGCTCTGTTGGACTTTCAGAAGGATACTTCCAAAAGTCCAACAGAAGATGGCATGATCTGCCGTTTTAAGGGAAAAGATCAATCCCAAAATGGCTGTAGGCTCCGCCCACAGCCTTAAAAATGGGTGGGGGACATCTTAGTGGCGTGGTCTTACAGGGCAATGAGGAAAGATCACATCTGCAGCATCATACCAGCAGTTGCTGTTGGTGTAAAGCCTCCACAGAGGGGTGGGACACCACAGGTCCACCCCTTTGTGCCAGTCACTTGGAAATGGTTAGGTCGAGGTTTTAATGTCCTGTTGACTTGGTTCAATGTTTGCACAGTTCTTACATTATGTCTGCGTACTTTTTATTTTGATGTTCCTGCACCTGGAAAAATAAAGGAGGGGGGCAGGGAGGTGGGAATCAGAAGTGGTAGGCTAATCCATGGCACCCACCGGGTCATAATGTTGTATGCTTAATAGCATACGACATTATAGCTAACCAGAAAGAGCGCTGTCCAGGTCAGTGAATGGTGCAATACCACGTATACTGCTGTACATGGTATTGCACCATTCACACACTCCCATGCAGAGGATAAGACCTCTGCTGGGAGTTAGTTCCACCAAGCAGCTGCCGTGGCTCACTGGAATGAGCCACAGCAGCAGAACAGGCGCTGTGTCTGGGACTGGGTTTGATTCCCGGTCCCAGACATTTTATTTTTGCCTACTATTAGTGTGCTTCCTGAGTTGGACCCCCCCCGAGTTGAGAATCTTTAGTGGGGGGTCCGAGGGTGCAGCCCCCCCATAACGGGGGGTGTGGGGGTGGAGCCCCCACAGAAAAAAGAGTTATGCCGCATGGCAATATCGCACTGTATTGGCAGTGTGATTTTGCCATGTGGCATAATGTCCTGCGACATTATAACCCCGTGCCATCCATGGCAGCTGGCCTCACAGTAGTCTCCTATAATGCTAAGGGATAAACAGTCCAGTAAAAAGGACCAGGCTCCTATAAGAGTTAAACAAATGCAGAGCTACAGTGGCCCTTCTCCAGGAAACCCACCTCACCCAGGGGGAGCACAGCAAGCTGATTTGCTTCTGACTTGGGTCTTGTTACTTTGCCTCCTATGAACTGCACTCCACCTGACAGGTGGTGGTGATTTTGGTCCGTAGAGATGCCCCATTTATGATGTACTCTACCACTGTGGGCCCTTATGGTCAATACGTTGGTATTACAGAGAAATACAGGGATACCCCTACAGACATCATAAATAATTATGCCCCAAATCTGGAACAGGAAAGGGCAGAATTTTTAAAATCAGTCCTTCTGGGGCTACCCCTAGACCCATGCATGCTCTGCATTGTAGTGGGGGCTTCAATGCCGTTCTCAATGAAGGCATCTATGGACCTAGCCAGAAGGGGCAAGATGAGGAAAGGAGTCAGACCAGGCCTTAAAAAAGATTGAAACATAGAAACATAGAATTTGACGGCAGATAAGGACCACTTGGCCCACCCAGTCTGCCCATTTTCCCTACCTACTGTAGTACTGTAGACCCTACTTGATCTCTGGCTTAGCCCTCCCTTCCCTAATGACTAAGGTTCCCTTATGCCTGTCCCATGCATTCTTGAATCCTGCCACAGCTTTCACACCCACCACCTCGGCTGGAAGACTGTTCCAGGCATCCACTATTCTCTCTGTGAAGAAGTACTTCCTTATGTTTCCTCTGAGTCTATCCCCCCTCCAGCTTCATAGCATGCCCCCTGGTTCTTGAGCAGCTTTTTTTCAAAGCTGGGTCTATAGGACTCATGGATATTCTTACATCTGTGAGATGCAGGCTTTACATTTTACTCACGCCCCTCCACCTAGAAATCCTACTCTAGGATAAACATGATTCTGGTCAACAGTGAGTTGGTGCACACCATCAGTGGCACCGGGATGGGGAACATAATGCTATCTGACCATGCTCTAATGGAGGCCAGCTTTCACCTTAAACCTATCCACCATACATTTCTTGGGCAGTTGAATAACTCTTCTTAAGAAGGAGGATTTTAAAAGAACAGGTACAACAGCATTTTTAAAGAATACTGTTCCCACAACAGAACAGGTGAAACTGACTTATCGGATAGGTGGAGTGCTTCGAAAGCTATGGTCATGGGGATTATAACACAATATGCCTCTCAAAACAAGCATTTGTCAATGCTGAATGTTGTCTTGCTGGCATTGGCATTAGTAGTGCAGAAGTTAGAGAGATGCATAATAGGAATGGCAGTGAAGTATTGAACTAATGCCAACCCCACCCCCACCCTGCAGAGACTGACAGGCACTGGGATGCGCCTTTGGATCGTCGGCCATAGTGCTCACGCAATTTCACCTGATCCTACCCTGCAGACACTGACAAGTGTTGTGGTGAGCCTTGGGGTCATCTGGCCTTACTGTGCAGGATCAGTGGGTGACACGAGGGGTTGGGGTCCACAGGATATGGCAGCCCATGCCAGTCCACCAGAGGCTGCCATTCCCCCTTCAAAACAAGCCAGAAATGTGCCATAATATCAGACCAGTGCCAGTGACACCCCCAGCCTATACTTCTTCACCCAGGACTGGGGGCCAGTGGAGAATGGTCTGTACTTGCCAGTATGAACTGGACAACCAGTCAGAGAGGGGCACATATGTGGTACGACAGCCCCAAAGTAGATGCCCTCTGGCCAGCTGCACTTGCTTTCCTGGCAATGTGCAGGATCATGCAGTTGTCTGTCCCCTTGCCTGCCCCCAGCCCGCCGCAGAGATGGGTCCTGTGACCATGATTTAGGCATGGAGTAAGCATACAACAATGGCTCTGGATGCTGTAAGGTGCCCCAAAGGTGCACATCCTGTGCATGGGGGGCCTCTGCAGCTGTCCACCGCCTTTGCAAGAGTGGAGCAGCTGCAAGCATTGTGTGGAGCATGCCCTTATTTCAAAGCATATCACATATAGAATAATGCATGGGGTGGCGTGTGTAATGAGAATTTTACACACACCTGAGGTGTAGGGTGCTACATAAACGCCGAGGGCAAAGCCCGAGGGGTTTAGTGAAACATCCCACACTGATTATTGTGAATGTGTTAAGTTACGAGCGTGCGTTGCGTAGTTGCTATGCACCTCGTAAAACAGTCATTTTATGGAGCATTGTCACCAAATTTTCAACATAGGCATTTTAGGACCTCTGTTCATGAACAGTATCACTGTCAGTTTTGCAATGTGTCCCGAACACTGATTTCGCACAGCAACTGCGCTATTCTGCGCCGGAAGTGCGAAAACACATTTTGGCCAGCATGTGAAAAATGACAGCTGCACAGTTCACATGAAGGTGTGGTAAAATGCCAATGGTGAGAATCTAGCATGCAAATAGTTCAAATGCACCAACGCACGAGCGTGCATTGTGCAGTTGCTACGCATGCTCGTAAAACACTCATTTTATGGAGTATTGCCACCAAATTGTCAACACAGGCATTTTAGGATCTCTGCTCATGAACAGTTTGCTGTCATTTTCATAATGTGTCCCGAACACTGATTTCGTACCACAGCCATGCTATTCTGCGCTGGAAGTGCGAAAACACATTTCAGCCAGGATGTGAAAAATGACAACTGCACAGTTCACAAGAAAATGTGGTAAAATGGCAATGTTGAGAATCTGTCATGAAAATATTGTGAATTCGCTAACTTACGAGTGTGCATTACACAGTTGCTACGCACGCTTGTAAAACAGTCATGTGTTGGAATTTTCCCACCAAATTTACAACATAGGGTTTTTGAGAGCCCCCCTCATGAACAGTGGCACTGTCATCTCCTTACGTGGTCCTGAAAGGTGATTCCGTGCAGTGACTGCAAAATCACCTTTCGGGACCGAATAGCGTCATGACAGTGCAAGAATTCATGAGAAGTGGTCCCAAAAACCCCATGTTGAAAATCTGGGGCCAAAATTCACACAAATGCCTGAGATATGTACTAAAGTTGAAAAAACCCTATCTATCCCATTATACAGCTTACCGGCATTTCCTCAGTTCGCGGTCGGCTTTGAAGAGTGCAGACGTGTTCTCGGTCCACTGATGATCATCATGCCGAGCTCCGGAGGTAAGTATGGTTTATGGGGGTGTGGGAGGCAGGGTGCGCAGTGGGTGGGTGCGGCGGGGCGGGGGCACGGACACTACGAGGGACCATTTTCCTTTACAGGTAGTAAAAGAAAACATCGGGACAGTTTTTTTTCTCGGGATTTGCACGCTTGGGTGCTCCAAGCATGCCACCTAACTGTTTTGGGGGTCTGTGCCAATAGGGATTGGGCACCCTTGGCAAACAACAATGGGGTGAATTTATGCCGATGGGGATTGGGCACCCTCGCATTAAACAATTGGGGTTATTTCTGCCAACGGGAGGGCCCCCATCGCACACAAGGAAAGGGGGGCAGGGTAACAGCTGAGGGAGATTGGGCACCTCGGCATTACACAACTGTGGGGGGCGCTTTATGCCGACGGGAGTGGGCTCCCCTGTCGGCATATTGACAAGAGGGCAGGGGCAGCCAACAGGAGGATTTGGCACCCCAAAGCTGGCAGTTCTCGGCCGTGACCCACCACATAATGGTGGTGAGAGGTGAAAGGACCGCTGCATCCAGTTGACGAAGCTTTGCTCTTCAGATTGCAGCGACCTTCCTTAGATGTGCTCACCACATTATGTGCATGGTGTGGCGCCGGCATGCAGGCTGATTGGGGAATGAGGGATGCACCTACTGATGTGTGCCCTGCATTCACTCAACAGCGACTGCGCCTCCAAATCTGTACTACCGCAAGATGTTGGCTTGTGCAGGCATGGCAAGCAATATAAAAAGAAAAGGGATGCTTCCCTTCAGATTGAACTGGAATAAAAACTATTCAACCTATTGTCCATTCATAGGATCACCCTAGACGAGGAACTTCTAGCACACATTAAACAGAGTATGGAAGCTTTAAATAGATACTTGTAACATAAAATTGAAGGGCAGCTGTGTTACGCATGTCAGAGGTATTGAGGGAAGGGGATGGGCAGGTAGGGTCCTAGTATGGCAAATCAGAAGGCACACTGTAAGTAAAGCAGTCCTCAAACTGAAAAACAATAGAAAGCACAACGTAGAGATGACAGCACTACAAAACATTGCCAGTATACTTGCAGATTACTATAAGGACTTCTATATGGCAGGTAGAACCCCCACACATGATGTTCATATAGCAAACTATTTGGGAAAACTGCACTGCCAAGTATTTCAGCAGAACAGCAGGCCTCTCTAGAAAGCCCTATTACAGGTGAAGAGGTACAGGACATCATACATAAATTTAAAGATGGAACTGCCCCGGGCACTGATGGGCTCACCTCTGAATACCACAAAACCTTCAGGGAGGTTTGAGCAGTGGAGCTCTTCAGACTGTTTGGGTCAGTACTGGGGGGGGGGGGGACCCTGCAAATATGGCAGAGGGCTCACATTTCAATAATTCCAGAACAAGGAAAGATCCCATTGTATGTGGATCTAACCATCCCATCTCCTTACTTCCAGTTGATCAAAAAAGTTCACTTCCATATTGATAACTAGGGTGCAGGGGATGGTGAGGCAGCCGGTCAGCCTGGATCAAACAGGATATATTAAGGGGCGGAACGTTCATGATAATATCTGGTGCCTCTTTAGCAGCGTCACAGAGCAGAAGGCTAGTAACCTATTTCAGCTGGCTATTTCAATGGACACTGAAAAGGTTTTTGATCTGGTTGTCTGGGCCTAAATCCTCTGCTCCCTGGAGGCAATGGGGTTTGGGTTTACATTCATAGCATGTATCAGAACTATTTATTCCTCCTCAGAAGCATTAGTAAAAGTTAATGGGGTGCTGTCTTTGAGATTCCCCCTAGCAATGAGTACTAGACAGTGGTACCCCCTCTCCCCCCATTTGCGCTCTGCATAGAACCCTTGTCGGTGGTAGTGAGGTCCAGTGAGGATATCAAGGGACTACGGGTGGGTAGGACAGAGTAGAAAATCTCATTATACACCGATGACTTTTTATTTTTGGTCAGAGAACCAGCCAGCTCTGTCCCTGGCCTGCTAGCCAAGCTCAGGGCATTTGGATCCATCTCTGGCTACAAAATCAACTACTCTAAATCAGAGGCAATGATTGTCTTTGGGAACTGCTCTCCAGCCCTTAAATAGGACTACTCCTTCAAATGGGTGACACGTAATACATTCAAATATCTGAGGATCAAGGTTACACCCTAACTAGCCAAACTGTATCCCTTTAATCACCTGCTCTTACTTTTTTCCCCATATTCTTTTTTTACTGGCTGGCTGCAGCAAGTGGGTTCTTAGCCCTGTCTCTTCCACCTCCCATCTGGCATCCATCCCCCAGACCTACCAGCTCTTGTCCCCTACGGATTTATTTATTTATTTAACTTTTGTTCACGAGGTAAGTACAATGAGACAAGGCTCTTTTTTCATGCATAACCTGGGGCTGCATTACAAACAGCCAAGATATTTACAAAGACAAACTTACATTATTCAATACAAAAACATAGTTATAAAAACTATATTTATGTAGAAGAAGAAGAAGAAGAAGAATAATCAGCATTTATATAGTGCTTTTCATATGCAGTATCCCAAAGCGCTTTACAAGCAATGCTAGACTGGTAGTGAAGTGACTGAATGTGTGGTGGTGGCCATATCGCATAACATCACCCACACACAGCCTGGATAATTGCATGAACCGGTTTATGGGAAGTGGAATGTTGGCCAGGACACTGGGAATGTTCCCTGCTCTTTTCGAAGAGTGCCCTGGGTTCTTTTACTTCCACCTGGACACCCATCAGGACAACATCAGGATGGGCAGAAGGGACCTCGGTTTAACATCTCATCCAAAGGATGGCACACCCCAGCAGTATAGCACCCCCCAATGTAAAACAGTTACATTGAAATTGACTATGAAAATATTTCTTTAACTTCTTGTCCTTGTCTCATCTTAAGATTACCCCCTGTAGTGGGGCCAAGAAGGGGAGGGCCATTATCCCCCACCTGGTGACTTGCATCCAGATTGGCAGGTAGCAAGGTGATGTTGAAGGGCAGAGACAGGTGACAGAGCTTCATGTAGCCTGCAACAGCCATTTTTCCTTTTTCTATCTCTATCCCTTGCTGTGGTGATATGTAAGCAGGTGCACGTGGAGGTGTGCGCAAACTACGGAACCATGGCCACTACCTTCATGTCGCTCAGGCTGCTGGCGCTACCCTCAGGCCTCCACCTTGGACAGCAACGGGCCGAGTAGGCAGACCGCTCCATCCTGGGAGAGGAGAGGAGAGCTGTCTTCCAGACACTCAATCCTCTCCCCACTGACCAACCCCCAGTGACTTAGCTTGTTACCTAGCTTGGATTGCTGGCATGGTAAGAGGTAAGGCACACAACGCTTCACCCCTCTACACCACTGGGCCAGCCACCTGGTATTACTTGAGGACACTGCAAAAGATGTGCAGATATGAACCCTGCTCCCTCTATCCCTAGGGGGTGGATTGAAGTGCTAAAAATGAGCGTGTTGCCTTGCCTTATGTTTTTGTTTCAGGCACCACCTGGAGAATTCTGAAGTAGGCTAAAAACTTACCATAACATTTTTTAACGGCAGATTCACAGAATCAGAATAGGGCTAAACATGTGTGTCTTCCTAAGGAGACATGCAGACCTGGACCCTGCTCCTTCTAGGTAATAAGGGGGGGAGGGTGAAGATTGAAGTGCTAAAAATGAACGTATTGCCTCGCCTTATGTTTTTGTTTCAGGTGTTTCCTGTAAAACCACCTAGAGAATTCTGGAGTTGGCTGAAAACTTACTGTAACATTTATTTTGGCAGAATCACAGAATTGGAATAGGGCTGGACATGCTGTATCTTCCTAGGGAGAAAGGTGAGAGGAGGAGTCTCCCCAATTTTGAGCTCTATTACCTAGATGCTCAGGCAGCTCAGGTGGTCACCATGCTATGTCAGAGACTAGACTTTGGTTGGCATGGACTAGAAAACAGAGCTACATTATCAGCTCCTCTATTCACTTTGCCCACAGCAAGGCTTACCCCGGCTTTGCTCTGACCAGTACCTAACCACTGGACATTACATTCCTTGAAAGTGGTCCATAAGATTTGGTGAATCAGTAGCATTCCTAATGAGATTGGGCCTCTATAATAGGAGATCCCGACTTCTTCCCGATACATAAGGATCCTGGCTTTGGACATTTAAACAGGGTGGCCCTAACCAGGTACACTCAGCTAGTAAGTGGAGTGGCATGCGTCTCTTTTGACCACCTTAAGGAAGCATAAGGGATACACAATGGAGAATTTTTTTTTTGGTACTTACAGGTTAGGCATTACCTGAATACAGACCAGCGCTTGGCACAGGTGTCCCTGTCACTGACAAAGTGGGAAGATTTTGCATACTGGGCTGTGAAGCTTAATGTGACAGGTAAATGCATCTCCCTGGCATATAATGTGCTATGTGAAACTATGTAGAGAAAAAATACAATGATTATATTGCAGGTGATACCTTTTATTGGACTAACTAAATTATTTTTAAGACTAGCTTTCGAGAGATGAAGCTCTCTTCCTCAGGTCAAAAGTCTTTTGACCTGAGGAAGAGAGTTTCACCTCTCAAAAGCTAGTCTTAAAAATAATTTTGTTAGTCCAATCACCTGCAACATAATTGTTGTATTTTTTCTCTTCATTGTTGACTGAACTAACACGGCTACCACATCTCTCTTTTTTTACAAATTATGTGAAACTGCTAATCCAGAGTTTAGGGGAGTGAGGGATAAATGGGAAACTGAAAATGGGGCAACAAGTACCTGATGCAGAGTGGCTCAAAATCTTGAAAGAGGGTGGAGCGTGATGGCATCTCCCTCCTGGAAAGAGTTTCACTGGAAAATGCTGATAAGATTCTTGCATACCCCTTCTGTTACTGTGCATTTAATTTTTTTTTGGGCAGGGGGTCTGGCAGGTGCTGGAGAGTTTGTACAGAAAAGGGGAATCACCATCACATTTTTGGGGAGTGCACCGGAATTCAGACCTATTGGACCCAGATCCAAAAAGAGCTGTGCAGGATCTGGGGACTAGAGTTACACCTAAACATTCAAGTTGCAGTTCTGGGGCTCCCCATGGGTTTGACATCGAGGAGTCACAGAGAGGTTTTCCACACTGTGTGTTTGGTGGCCTTATAAGAGTTTTAAAATGGCTTTGAAACCCCATTTGTTTTGTATAGCTTTTCCTGAATTTAATGAAAGTTAGTTTACTGCCATTGTATTTTAAGATTATGTTTTAATTTTGCTTGATTTAATTTTTATTGTCGTTTATATGGTTTTATTGTTCATTGTACAGTGCTTTGATCTTTTTGGAACAGTGCTTAGAAATGAAGTTGATATGATACATGATATCATATAAGACATATCTTCCCACTGGTTATCCCCCACAATACCCCCCCCATAGCAGAATGGAAGAATAGCATTGAGGACACACTTGCAATGGAGCAAATAACAACAATGCTGAGACTGACCCAAGATAAATTTCTTCAAAAGTGGCCCAGATGGGAGGTACAGTGGCGTGAAAAAGTATTTGCCCCCTTCCTGATTTTCTCTATTATTGCATATTTGTCACACTGGATGTTTTCAGGTCTTTAGAGAAAATGTAATATTAGACAAAGGGAACCTGAGTGAACAAATAACACTTGTTTTTTTTTTTTTAATTTCACTTATTTAATGAAAAAAAGTTAACCAACACCAACTGGCACTGTGTGAAAAAGTAATTGCCCCCTTACACTTAATAACTGGTTATGCCACATTTAGCTGCAATGACTGCAACCAAACACTTCCTATAATTCAATATCAGTCTTTCACATCGCTGTGGAGGAATTTTAACCCACTCTTCCTCTGAGAACTGCTTTAATTCAGTAACATTTGGTAGGTTTTCGAGCATGAACTGCTCATTTCAGGTCCTGCCACAGCATCTCTATTGGGTTTAAGTCAGGACTTTGACTAGGCCACTCCAAAACTTTAATTTTACTTCTTTTAGCCATTCTGATGTGGACTTGCTTTTGTGTTTTGGATCATTGTCTTGCTGCATGACCCAACTACGCTTCAGCTTCAGCTGACAGAAGGATGACTGGACATTCTCCTTAAGAATTTTCTGGTACAGAGCAGAATTCATGGTTCTTTAATTATGGCAAGTCATCCAGGTCCTTAGGCAGCAAGCATCCCCACACCATCACACTACCACCACCATGTTTGACTGTTGGTATGGTGTTCTTACTGTGGAATGTTGTGTTTGCTTACTGCGAGACATTATGGGATCCATGTTGTCCAAAAAGTTCCACTTTGACTCATCTGTCCATAGAACATTTTCCCAAAAGGCTTGTGATCATCCAGGTGCTTCTTGGCAAATGAGAGTGAGCATTTATGTTCTTCTTGGTTAGCAGTGGTTTCCGCTTGCTGCTCTCACATGAAGCCCATTTTGCCAGTCTCTTTCTGATTGTGGAGTCATGAACACTGACCTTAGCTGAGGCAAGAGAAGCCTGCAGTTCTTTGTATGTTGTTTTAGGATCCTTTGAGACTTCTTGGATGATTTTACACTGCGCCCTTGGAGTAATTTTGGCAGGCCGCCCACTCCTGGGAAGGTTCACTACTATTCCAAGTGTTCTCCATTTGAGATTATGGCTCTCACTGTGGTTCTGATGGAGTCCCAGAGCCTTAGAAATAGCTTTGTAACCCTTTCCAGACTGATAGAGGGCAACACATTTTTTCTGATCTTTTCAGGAACTTCCTTTGATCATGGCATAATGTGCTCATTGAATCTTTGTGCTGGCAACGTGGACTTGATGGTAAGGCCAAAATAAGTGAGGTTTGTATTGAGCAGGGCTGGCTGTAATCAAGCCTGGCTGTGTTCAATCAGCTGACTCTAATTATCCCTTTAATTGGGTTGATTTAACTAGGGGGCAATTACTTTTTCACACAGTGCCAGTTGGTGTTGGTTAACTTTTTTCATTAAATAAATGAAATAAGTAAAAAAAAAAAAGTATTATTTGTTCACTTAGGTTCCCTTTATCTAATATTATATTTTGTCTAAAGACTTGAAAACATCCAGTGTGACAAATATGCAACAATAGAGAAAATCAGGAAGGGGGCAAATACTTTTTCACGCCACTGTATACCATCTGCCGTCAGAGACTGGGGAAGCTACCCAATCAGAGATCATGCCTGTAGGTACAGTGCAATGCCCCTACGGTGACGGGCTGCTGTGCTCCCCCTGTTGATGTCATAGGTGATGACAGACATGTATAGTGGCAAATAGCCCATAATGAGAGAAAAGCAAAACATACTCACCATAAAAGAGATGCAGACTATAAACATTTGTTATGCGTGTTTTGTGTTATAGGATGCCCCTTGTCGCCCTAAGCAAGTTGTTCTTGCAGTGTGACAAGTAATGAAACCATGAATGTGATTTAGCAGTCCAAATGCCAACTTCTGTGTTTGGAATGCTGTACTTTTCTATACCAATGTGTCTGTCAGTAGAGGGATGGTTGTGCAGTAAAATGTAATGAATATTGCTGTCTTGCTAACACATACCTTGAATAATTCCTTCAATAAACCTGAAGTTACAAAAAATGAAAAGGACAGAGAAAATGCCTCAGAAAGTAAAACAGTTCAAAGGCATGATAATCTTCCCAGACAATGCTCAAAATCTGATGCTGAGAAAAGGTAAGTTAAAGTTTGTGACAACCATGTTTAGTTATTTGTGCATTACCATTTTTTTCATAACTGTTATTGGTGTTTGTAAGTGGAAAAACAATGGTGATGGCAATGTCCATTTATAAGCTACCAAAATTGCAAAATAACATCAGTACAAAAAAGTCGAATTCCATAAGCGTTTTTGAAAATTGTGGAATTTCATGATTATGTAAAAGCCATATCCATGAACGTTTCCCAGCTATGCACCTGACCTTTCATGCAGAAGAAAGGAAAATGTCAGTGAGAGTAGTAATAAGGTTGGAGTCATGGGGGTGCCATTGTAAAAGAAGCAAGACAACTAGAAGGCTTTGCAAGACCATTATGCTAATGCAGGTAAGGTGATTTGCTTGCCTGCAGTGAAGGTCAAATGAACGTGATCCATAATTAAGCTCTGCATGTAGAGGGAGTGTCCTTGCACATTGTGACAGGGAGCACAATTCCCCAAGGGTATGAGGGTGTCACTTATTGAATGAGAGATGTTTCTAAGGAAAAAGATATCCTGAGGGATTGTCTCCTAGGCTTTCATGGTTCTGGTGCTTGTGAGGAATGAGAGTGGCATCAATTAGACAAGCTAACTCTTTCTGATATTCTTTTGAAAGCAGAAGGTTGTTCTTCTGAGAAGTTAAAGGGCATTCTGGAGCAAGGAATGACTACATGTTCAGGATTTGCTGCAGTTGTGCCAAGAGGGAGGGGTACTGGTCTTGTCAAAGAACATGAAATCTGGGGAGTTAAGTTTAAATTTAAAGGATAGGGGTCAGGAAGCAGCTAATACAGGGGGGCATCAGCTGCAGAAGCTAGATGCATAGTTTCACCAAGAAATGGACAGCTGAACTGGGTAGCATAAGAATCATAGACCCTGCAGTTGGATGAAGGAAGCACAGAGTGTCAAAAATTCCAGCTAGAATGCAAGTTATATAAGAATCACACCCGTTAAATTGACTACCCAGGGAGCATGATGTACTTGCAAGTCTGGGACTTGGAGGTACTCAGAAAGATGCAGTGGGTGATGAAAAATGCCTGGGACATTAAGAAAGAGGAATTCTGGCTATTCTAATGGAATTGGTCTGATATGAAAAGGAGGAGGTAACTCTCTTTTTGAGGCAGTGTGTCACTGTAAAGAACAAGTAGTATATCAGGGAACCAGCCATTCCACTGAGTCTATCTAGATATGCTAAAAGAGACAAGGGAGGAGGAAAAACAGTCACTGAGGGAGGAACCACAGAACTGCAAACAGCTCAGCTCAGCTTATCAAATGAAGTAGCGATATGTGCTTTGTGAATGTTAAATTACACAAGAGGAATTCTGGATGCATTACTTATTATGCGACCAGAGGAAATTGAGAAATGTTTTACCAGTAATAATTTTTGGTATTTCCACTGTAAATGTGAAATTGTCAAACCAATGTTTCCAGTTTTTTTAGATACCAGGATACATTGGCATTGGATATGTATGACAAATGCCGTGAGATCACACAAGTTACAAACATCATATTTTTAGAAAGTTTTCACAAAATTTCACCGTGAAATTTTGAACCACTGTAACTAAAAAATTTCTAAACATATCCTCTCCACATTTAGTCAGTTTTATTACCCTTAAAGAAAAGTTATAGAAACATAGACAATGATGGCAGGGAAAGAGTAAAGGTCTATCTAGTCTGCCTTGAGTTCCCTATCTATTGTCCACATGGCGTTTTATTCTTCCTGTTCCCATCCCTACTACTACCAGAGTGAGCAACCACTAAACCCTTCACTCTGTCCCAACCATGCTTAAAACTGTTTACGATCCTGGAAAAAACATTTTTTTTGGGGGGGGGGGAAGATAGCAAAATGCTTTATAAACCAACTCTAACATAATTGTTGCTCAATCAAAATATGCTTTATTCCCCAACATTCCTCATATAAATGCTTTTTCAAGGTTTTTCTGTAATAACAAAATATGCATTTATGAATATTCTCATAATTTAAAATTCATTTTAAACTTGCATGTAAAATAATTATTTCATTTATATTTGTACCTTATTCCTAGTTCTTAATGGTATCACTTCTTTTATTTAATACATATGGTTCTAATACTAGTTCAATTTCCTAAATACAATGAAATCCATAAATAAGCACATTTGAATAGTTTATATAATCATACAGTTTTTTCCATTATCAATTGTCCAACATTATGCTCTGAATTCATATGCCCTAGAAAAGAGCTATCCACCCAAAAGTGAAGTGCATAAAAACTTATAAACCACTACTAGATATGAGTACTCCACCACTGAGTGTAAGGTTAAAGTGCTCCAGAAGAATAACTAACCACCGTGTACCTTGTTAGGAAATGCATACCTGTGAGATGGTCAGATTTAAATAATATCTTAGTTTTTGTTTGCAAGGACTCCCTGGCCTACAATGTTATTTATAAAATACTTCAGTTTAACTATTTGTCTGCATATTATATTCAAGTTGCAAACTACAAAAAAGTAAAGCATTTTACCTGTATCTGAATTTCATTAGAGGTAATACTGACAGGTGTTCATGGCATGTGTGCTAGCCAGGACGCAGTCTTCCCAAATTCAAACCCTCTCGAGCCCGCCTGCATTCCCACGGATGGCAGTACGTCATCCCTGTGTTCTCACAGCATTGCAGTAAAGATTTGCGATACTTGGTGGCCTGGGTCAAATTATGTAATTTATCTCCAAGTGTGAGGATGTCAAGTCCTCATGAGTGGCAATTTGAACCAACTCTAGCCAGAGCCGATAGGGCTGTGAAGAGCTACCAAGTGACGAAAGTTACACATATGCGTAGAAATTATTCAATGCCCAGGTGTAACTTGGCCATTTATTGGAGGTGTTGCACCAGATTTTCAACATGGCCTTTTTTGAACCCCTCCTCATGATCAGTGGCAGTGTCATTTTGTTCAATTGTCCCGAAAGGTGATTGCGTAGAGCAAGCATGTTATTCTGCACCACAGGTGCGAAAACACATTTTGGGCTGGTTGTGCAAAATGACAGCTGTACTGTTTTGAAGGAGGTGTGCAAAAATGGCAATGTTAAAAATGTGGAGTGAAAATATTAAACATTTGCGATGTTAGTAGCGTGCATAGAAACTACGCAACACACGCTCGTAATGCAGTCATTTTTTGGAATTTTTTCACCAAATTTGCAACATGGGCTTTTTGGGACTCCACCTCATGACCAGTGGCACTGTCATTTTCTGAATCAGTCTCAAAAGGTGATTCCATGCGGTGACTGCAAAATCACTTTTTGGGACCGAGTAACAAAAGGACAATGACAGTTTTCGCAAGGTGGGGTCCCAAGAACCCCATGTTGAAAATTTGGGGCAAAAATTCCAAAAAAATGGCTGAGATATCAGCATAAGTTGAAAACCCCATTGAATGGCTGCATAGCATGCTTACCTTTAATTCTTCCGTTTGTGCTTGGACTTTGAAGAGTGCAGTCGTGTCCTGGTCTAGAGAAGATGACAGTGCCGACCTCTGGAGGTAAGTATGGGGTAAGGGTGTGTGGGGAGGTGGGTGCTCAGTGGGAGGGTGGGGGAGGGGGACTGCAACGATGACGAGGGACCATTTTCAGTTTCACAGGGAAAAAGAACTGACAACGAGGGACCATTTTCTAATTTTCAGCAAAAAAAAAAAAAAAAGAACATTTTGGCACACTGGGGTGGGCGCCCAGTGTGCCACATGAATGTCGACATGGGGATAGGGCACCCCGATGCCGGGCATGAATTGGGCAGGGGGGCACCAGGGTAAAAAGAAATGTGATGAAGGACCATTTTTTTTTTAATTTACAGGAAAAAAAATTCTCACACTGGGGTGGGTTCCCAGGGCACCACAAGATATTGGGCATGACTTGGGGAGGGGGGGCACAAAAAATACTGAATGGCATTTTGCCATTTGCAACATGGTGGCACCTGCAGAACTGCACATGCACAGTTCATGCATCAGAATGTGGAAGTAGCCAAAATAGTGTGGCTGTTATTCCTTAGGCTGATCATGGTGAAGCCTAGAGCAAAGGAGGGAGAGAGGTAATATGATTGAAATATACAAACACCTTAAGGGCATTAAGAAGGTAAAAGAGTCTAACATGTTTCAATATAAGAAAAATAGCAGGACAAGAGGACACAGCATGAGATTAGAGGGAGGCCAATTAAGGGGTAATGTGAGGAAGTTCTTTTTCACAGAAAGGATGATGGATGCTTGGAATGGTCTACCTCAGGAAGTGGTGGATGTGAATACAGTGCAGGGCTTCAAACAGGTATGGGATAGGCATAAGGCAGCAATACAGATGAGTATGAATAGATAGGCCATTGTCAGAGTAAAGGCCTATGGCACATTCATAAGGTAGAAACAATGGGAAGACTGGATGGGCCTTTTGGTCCTTATCTGCCGTCAACGTCTATGTTTCTATGAGGGGTTTAAGCTCCGTTGGGCTTTTGGAAGGATACTTCCAAAAGTCCAACGGAAGGGGTTCTGAGATCGACCATTTTCAGAGCTGCAGAACTCTCGCAAAATGGCTGTAGGCTCCGCCCACAGCCCTAAAAATGAGTTACATAAATCTGGCACCCTAATAAGTGGTGCCAAAAAAGTGTTGCTTTTGAGTCTGGCACTAAATGTGTTTTTATAGAACATCAGTTTAAAACTTACAACTTTTAAAACACCATTCTGTGTGACTGTTTGAGGATGCAGTAGAGTGTATTGGTTACAACACTGTCTTGAGATCTAGGAGATTGCATGTTCAAACCCCACTAGAGCCAACAGTACCAAATACTCACCTTGTGACCGCAGGAAAGTCAATAAGCCTCCCAGTGCTCTAGTCCACCAAGCTGTGGAAATGAGTCACTCACCTTTTTAACATGTCCCTTGCCCAGGGTGTACTCCCTTCCATCTGGAAAACTATCCATGCCATTCCCCTATTTAAATCCGGTGACTCCAGTGATTTAAATAATTACTGACCAATATACCTTCTGCCTATTTTGTCAAAATTGCTTGAAAAGGTTGTCAATGTACAACTTAGGCAACCTCTGGAGACCTTCAACTTGCTCAGACTGGTACAGTCAGGTTTTAGACCTTTCCACAGCGCAATATCTGCACTTGCCAAGGTTTCAAATGACTGGCAAATTGCATTGGATGCAAAGAACTACATGTGCACTTTGTTCCTTGATTTGAGTAAAGCTTTTGATACTGTGAACCATGACCTGCTACTGGTTGTGCTAAAAAATATTGGGGTGGACCAACTGGCTTTGAAATGGTTTACTAATTACCTTACTGATCGGCACCAACTGGTTAAGGCAGATGGGGACCTCTCCCCTCTGAAAACCCTACTAAGAGGTGTACCACAAGAGTCTGTTTTAGGCCCTTTACTTTTTGCTATTTATATCAACATTAACAATGGTATTGAGTCAGCAAACATCCATCTGTTTGCTGACAATACTGTTCTCTACATAGATAGGCCTACCCTGGAACTTGCCTGTAGGGATCTCCAACATGATTTGAACCACTTACAAAAAAAACTACTGCAGCTAAAGCTCCTTCTTAATGCCAAAAAACTAAGGCCATGCTCCTTGCCCCATCGACCAATGCATCTAAACACTGCACCCCTGGAACAATTCCTCAAGTATCCACACTCCTGGGTGAGCCCCTGGAGTCTGTAGTGAAATATAAGTATCTCGGTTTCTGGATAGATCACAAACTGTCCTTCATTGATCACATCAATGAATTATCTAAAAAATTAAAACAGAGACTTGGACTCTTTTTTTTGGATTAGGAACTTACTTACTCTGGAAGTGAAAACTAGGCTGGTCTAGACTACCTTTATGCCCCATTCTGGACTACATTGATTTCCCTGTATGGCCAAGACCCAATCACTGCCCTGTCCAAACTGGACACTCTTTATCACCGAGCTATTAGATTCATTACTGGTTTGCCATACTTTACCCACCACTGTGACCTCTATGCCAAGGTAGGCTGGAGCTCACTAAGCTTCAGACGGCAAAAAAATGCAGTCTTCTGGACTTACAGAACCATCATTAACAAGCTCCCCCTATATACTGTGGGATGTCTGCCTGTCTGTAGTGTTGGTAACTACCCCTTGAGAAGTCTGTCTTATATTTCACTTCTAATCCCAAAGGTCAGAACATGATATGGTAAATCAGCAATAAGCCATGCCCTTCCGGCCCTATAGAATACCATACAGAAAACTCTGAAAGTTTGCAATTCCATTGAAGCTGATCTTCTTCAAAACCCTGCACTTACATATGTTCAAGGATACCTGTGATTGTTTCCACTGATGGCACTTATACCCTATGATTTTTGACTAATACTCCCATGGCTGTTCTCCTGACTTTAGCCTTACCCTCTCTTCAACTTCAAGCATAATGCATTCCTGCCTCACCCTAACTTCTCCTGGCTGTCCCACTGCCTCTTGGATCCCTTGCTGTTACTTCTTTCCTGTCTATTTCCTGCTCTTGAGGCATATCTTGGATATATTGTTCATAGGTTTTTACTTTTACTTAATACCGAGTGCTGTATTGATTGTTATTCCTTCCTTATTGCTTTCCTTATTATGTGTCCATGGATGGTTATGTCATCACTGTTTATACTCTTTTTGTGCTCATTTTTTTTGTGACTGCCCAGGTCAATCTTGTAAATGAGTTTACTTCAATGGTGTTTCGCCTGGTAAAATAAAGACTGATTGATTGATTGATTGAGTAGAAGCAGAACTCCACTGGAATTAAGATGTGGCATCTCAACTCTGCTATCCTGGGTAAATAAATGAGAAAATGAAAGAAATATTTAACTGCCTTTGAGTTCAGTTGATTTCTTAATTGCACCACAGGGCAATTGTGATGCCAACAGCATTGTGAAAACTGCTCACTAGTTACAAATGGGTGGCATAATGTAACACATCTCATCATTACAATTATGAAAGTGTTTCAGGAAAATGAAAAACATTTTATAAGTGGAAGACTATACACTAGAGTTTTTGTATTAAGCAGTGTTATCACACTCCCTGGGTAGTTGGGTATGTGTATGTTGAATGTACTATACCCCACTCTGTCATCTCTTGTTCCCTATGTATAGATGTACCTGGAGAGGCAGTGTAGTCCAGTGGTAAGAGCACTGACTTGGGAACTGGGAGATCTCAGATTCAAACAAAAGATTTGGGAGGCAGTATAGCACAGTGGTTTAAGGTTTTGAGCTGCAAATCTGGAGACCTGGGTTTGAATCCCACAGCCCCCACTTGCATACTGTGTGACCCTCAGCAAGTCACTTAACTTCCCTGTGCTCCCAGGTTGCACCTGTAAACAAGCTTTCAGCTTAGTGTGTCTCACCTGGTTAAACAATTGAAAAAAAAAAAAAAACAACAGAGCCAAATACTCACTTTGTGACACTGGCTACTTAGTGCTGCAATCTAGTTAGGTGCGGAATGCATGAAAGCAGTACCCCACTGTAAATGAGATGCTGCATCATAGAAGGTAGGTAGGGTAATTAAGTAAAAAAAGAGATATTGACTGAAAGTTCATCACTGTCCAGAGGAGGGCAAATAAAATGGTGCAGTGTTTGCATCATAAGCCCTATGACAAGAGACTGAAGCATCTCAATATGTACACCTTGGAAGAGAGGAAGTTGAAGGGGGACATGATAGAGACCTCTAAGTACCTTACAGGAGTGAACAAGGTGCAAGAGGGGAATATTTTTTAGAAGAGAAGGTGCACCAGGACAAGGAGGCATGCAGCGAAGCTGGAAGTGGGGACATTTAGGGGGATGTGAGGAAGTACTTCTTCACTGAAAGAGTTGTGAACATCTGAAACAGTCTTCCAGTGGAGGTGGTGGGAGCGAAAACAGTGGAGGTCTCCAAACATACATGGGATAGGCTCAAAGGAATCTTAATAGGAAATCATGATACAAACTAGTTTGCACTACTGCCCATTAAATGATGGTCTACATTTAAAAGTAAAAGAGGCTCTTCTCAATAAGGTACTCTGATTTGGAATGGAAATACCATATGTACATAGATACCTAGGCAATGATGGCAGAAAAAAAGGCTCTTGGCCCATCCAGTCTGCCCACCATACCTAACTTTTCCACCTTGCTCTAGTAGCAATCTTCCTCTTTGTTACTGTCTCCAAGGCTAATCTATCTTTATGGGGTTAGGCAGGAAGGTGTGGCAACATCCTGTTCAGACACAAAACAGGGTGGGGTGTGCCACAGAAGGCAGTCAGGCAGTGTTGCATAAACTGGGAAGATATCTTCTTGTGATTGCTATTGTAAAGAAAAAAAAACCTTAGGAGGTCCTAGTACATAGTCCCTTGGAAAAGGGATACACAACTAAGGGGAAGTGAAGTTCCTTAATAGAGAAAAAAAACAAAACAAAAAAACATACACAATTTCAACAGGGAGGGAGAGAGACATGTAGGGAGTGGTGCAATGCACTGGCTGTGGGGCGGCAGTGTTCCGGGAGACATTCTGGAGGCTGTGATGCTGCCCTATTTGCAGACACCTCTCTGATCTCAGGGAGGAGGTTGCCCATCTCCAGGCTGATCTGGCAAGGAGTAGGGAAACCTCCTCCCCCACTCAGGATTTGACAGGGGATTGGGAAATCTCCTCCCCCACTCAGGGACCACCAGGGCCTCAGCCAATGCCTCAGGGAGGGTGAGGGTGGTGGAACAGAGGTGCATGCCTCCAGTTGTACTGCTCCACAATTCATATGCCTTTCTGGCAGAGCGTTGTTACTCTATGGAGGCACCCGCAGTGGAGACCAAGGAGGATGCTGGGAACCTTTACAAAGGAGACCCACAGGAGGGTGGCATGGGATCCCACAGGGGAAGGAAACAACTCCTGGGGGGATTCAAATATTACAGGGGTAGAAATGGGGGAGGAGGGGAGAAGGATGTAAGGTGCCTGCCTGGCACCATGGCATGGAGGGACAGGAAGCGAATCCTCAAGATCATGGGAGCAGCTGCACGGGAGAGGGAGCTGGATGTCATTGTCCACCTAGGGGCAAATGACCTAGATTGGATCAGAGCTATGCAGGAGGAGTTTGTGGAGTTGGGGAGAGGCCTTAGACAAGTAGCATGCATGGTAACCTTCTCAGAGGTGATGCCTGTCTATGGCATGGGTGAGGCTAGGGTACTCCGTACTCTGAGATTCAATGAATGGTTGAAAGAGTGGTATGGAGCACAGGGTTTTGGCCTCATTGGGGTCTGGGGGTCCACACTGAGGGATACAGGCCTATACTGGCATGATAGTCTGCATCTATCTAGGAGGGGAACCAGGATCCTAGGCGATAGGTTTAAATGCTTCATTGGCAAGCTTTTAAACTAGCCAAGGGGGGAGGCACTGAAAAGGAGCAGGAAATTCCCAGCCTCCCCCCACAACACAGGGTAGTTAGTGAGGTTAACACCAAGGTAGAGCGGTCAATAGGGGAAGGGTAGGGGTAAATGGAGAAAAAGGCAAAGGCAGTAAGTACAGGGATGGGGCTAAAAGTGGTAAGGCCATCAAAAAATGGAGGGCGATGAGTACCAATGCCTGTAGTCTGGGTAACAAGCTTCCTGAACTAGTGGCCTTGATGGGAGAGGGATGCCTGGATATTGTGGCGGTCACTGAAACCTGGTACACAGAGAACCATGACTGGGATGTCAACATACCAATGTATACAATCTACAGGAGGAACAGGGAGGGTAAAAGAAGAGGAAGAGTTCTCTACATAAGGGAAGGGATCAAAGCAATGGAACAAAAGGGTAAACAGGGAGGAGAGGAGGCACTGTGGGTCACCCTGGAGACAGGAAATGATACCACAGTCCACACAAGGGTTGTATACAGACCCCCATCTCAGGGGGAGAACATGGACAAGGAAATGATTGGTGGCATCCTTAGAATGGCAGAAAAAGGAGAGATATTGTTGATGGGGGACCTGAATATGCCAAATGTTAACTGGAGCACATTTGCTGCAGCCGGATCCAAGAGCAGAGTCATTCTTGATGCCCCACAGGGGGAATGCCTCAAGCAGCTAGTGTTGGAATCCACTTGGGAGGGAGCAGTCCTAGACCTGGTACTCTCAAATGGGAACGGTGAGAGGATCTCAGATTTAGAAGTGAGTAGCCATCTGGGAACAAGTGATCACCAGACAGTGTGGTTCACAATAAATGCAGCTGTAGAGTCAAGCCATACAAAAACAAGGGGTACTGGACTTTCGGAGGGCTGACTTTGGCAGAATGGGAGAGTGCCTAAGTAATGCACTAGCAAAAGGGAAGGAAGGAGGGGTGGAGGAACAATGAGGCAAAATCAAAACTGCTATCACAGAGGCAACAAGCCTTTGTGTGCAGCAATTAAAACAAAATGAAGGAAAAAAACACTATGGTTCTCAAAAGAGGTGGTGGGAAAGGTTAGGGAGAAAAATATAGCATTCAGAAAGTATAAGGAATCACAGAAGGAGCAGGAAAGAGAAATATATCAGTTAAAGCAGAAGGAAGCGGGGCAGGCAGTTAGAATAGCAAAGGCACAAACCGAGGGAAAGATAGCCAACTCAATTAAGAAGGGGATAAAACCTTTTATAGGTACATTAGTGAGTGAAGAAAGACCAAAGAAGGGATAGTGAGGCTTAATAAAGGGGAGGCTGGGTTGGCAGAGGGTGACAGTGGAAAGGCAGAGATACTGAACAAATGCTTTTGTTCAGTATTCACAAACGAAGAGGAGGGGATGTACCTAAACCAAACAATAGACGCACTCTGGATGGGGGTTGATATCAGTCCATTCACAGAATAAAGGGTCCTGAAAGAACTCCTAAAACTCAAGGTGAACAAGGCAATGGGGCCTGATGGGATTCACCTCAGAAATCTGAAAGAACTAAGGGGAGAACTAGTGACACCGCTGACTACCCTTTTTAACAAATCATGGAAGAATGGTGTGGTACCTGAGGACTGGAGGAAGGCGGATGTGATTCACCTTCACAATAGTGGGAGCAAAGCAGAGGTAGGAAACTACAGACCTGTTAGTTTGACCTCAGTGTTAGGGACAATGATGGAATCCCTTCTGAGAGAAAGAATTGTTGAGTACCTAGAGACCAGCAGAGCACAGGACCCAAGGCTTCAAAGCGGGAAGGTCATGTCAGACAAATCTAGAAGATTTCTTTGACTGGGTGACCAAAGTAGTAGACCAGGGAGGGGCTGTGGACATGGCCTACCTAGACTTTAGCAAGGCATTTAACACAGTCCCACACAAAAGATTAATAAACAAGTTAGCCAGCCTGGGAGTGGGTCCCAGGGTGATAGCCTGGGTAAAATATTGGCTGGACAACAGGATGCAGAGGGCAATAGTAAACGGAGTCCACTCCAAAGAAATGGAGGTTACTAGCACATGGTTCAGTGTTGGGACTGGGCCTCTTTACTGTCTTCATCAATGACATTGCAGAGGGACTGGAAGGAAACGTATGCCTCTTTGCAGATGACACAAAGATCTGCAACAGGGTTGATACACAAGGGGGAGTTAGAAAGAATGAGAATGGATTTGGCAAGGATGGAGGAATGGTCAAAAGTATGGCAGCTTAGATTCAATGCAAAGAAGTGCAAAGTAAGCACCTGGGAAACAAAAAACCATGGGGAAGAGTACACGGGGGGGGGGTACTAACAACAACAAAGGAACCTGGGGGTAGTCATATCAGATGACCTAAAGGTAGGCAGGCAATGTGAGAAGGCAGTAAGGAGGGCTGGGGGGATACTGGGATGCATAGGGAGAGGCATCACTAGTAGAAAACAGGAAGTTGTCATCCCTCTGTACAGACAGTTGGTGAGAGGGTAGCATCTTTCAGAAAAAGAGATGTGCAAGAACAATGGGGCACAGTTTGAAGATAGAAGGGGGATGGCTCTGGGGCAACGTGAGGAAGTATTTTTTCACAGAGAGGGTGATGGACGTATGGAATGGCCTTCCTGAGGAGGTCATGGGGTCACAAACAGTGGGGGAATTCAAGAATGTATGGGACAGACATCAGGCAATTATAGTGGGGGGTAGGAGGAAGTAGGCTGTTGGTTAACTAGGATCTGCAGCTTATCCAATAGGTAGGGAAATGGGCAGACTAGGTGGACCTAGCGGTGCTTATTTGCCGTCAAAGTCTATGTTTCTATGTTTCTTTCTCTAACTAAACCACCATGCCTGTTCCATCCCTGCTTGGAGATGCGAATTGATTTGGCCTTTGCCACTTCCTCTAGTAACTTATTCCACTTGTCCAATACCCTTTTCATGAAGAAGTGCTTACAGATATCCCTTTTGAATCTCTCCCCTGCGAGATTTAGTGAATTCACTCCTATCCCTGTGTTTGAACTCAAGGAGAAGAGTTCTTCGGTGTCCACCCTTATTTACCTCATGCAGGTACTATTATGTCTCTATCATGTCTCTCCTTTCCCTCTTTTTCTTGGGGGTGTGCATATTTAAGTCCTGCAGACGCTCCTTGTGTGTCATTTCCCTAAGGCCATGGATCATCTCAGCTGACCTGCACTGTACTGCCTCCACCTTGTTGCAGTCTTTCCCAGGCGAGGGCTCCAGTACCTTGCACAGTATTCCAGGTGTGGCCAGTACCTTGTGCAGTATTCCAGGTGTGGCCACACCAGTGACATGTGCAGTGGGAAGATCACCTCCCAACGTTTGCTGCTTATCCCCCTCCCTATGCATTCCCGCATTCTGTTTGCTTTACTCATCACCTTGTGGTGTGCAAACATTTTTAGGGTCTCTGATTTCATCACCCCTAAATTCTTTTCTTCCATAGTACTATCCAGAACCCCTCCCCCCCCCATTTTATATTGTACTCTTGGGTTCCCTTTTCGCAATGTACATTACTTTACATTTTTAGCGTTGAAGTTCAGCTGCCAAATTTTTGACCAGCTGCTTATCCTGCTGAGATCCTCCCTTTGTTCCCATCCCATCCTCCATGGTTAACCTAGGGCAGATCTTTGTGCTATCTGCAAAGATGCAGATCTTACCGTTGATACCTTCACCTATGTCACAGATGAATATACTGAAAAGGAGAGGTCCTAGTACCAATCCCTAAAATACGGTACCTTGTTTATCACTTCCCTGACCTCTGAAAACTCCCAAGTGACTACCACCCTCTTTTATGTGTTCCTTAGCCAGCTCACTACCCAATTTTCCAATTTTTTTCCTATACTCCAAAGTTCCTAATCTTTTTGACCAGCCTTCTGTGGGGACTGAGTCAAATGTCTTGCTGAAGCCTAGATATACTATATCAACTGATTGACCCTTACCTGCTGCTGTGGTTACCCAGTTGAAGAACTTGACCAGATTCATCTGGCATGACCTTTCCACTGTAAACCAATGCTATCTGGGATCCTGCAGCCTTTTCCATTCTAGGAAGTCCACTAGATTCTTCCTCAGTAGAGACTCCATAATTTTTGCCACTATAGATGTCAAGCTGATGGGCCTATAGTTCCTTGTCTCATCCCTCTTTCCATTCTTGTGTAGTGGGACCTCATCCATTATCCTGCAGGTGCTAGGGACCCCCCCCACAGACAGTGAGCAAATGAAAATGTTGCTAGTGGCCTTGCTATAACCCCTGCTACCTCCTGTAGGATCCTTGTATGTAAGCCATCAGGTCCAATAGATTTATTCACTTGCAACCCTGCTAGCTTTCCCAACACCTTTCTCTCAATAACCTGAACCATTCGTCCAGAGTCTTTGCTCCCTCTCTTTTGGTCCATCCTTCTTTTTAGTAAATACTGAACAAAAATAATTGTTCAGTGTCTCTGTCTTCTCCTTATCCACCTCCTCCCATCTATCATTGCTCCTAAGTCTCACTACACCTGATTTGGCCTTTCACTTCTCCCAGATATACTGGAAGAACACCATATCCCCTTTTTTCAACACCATTGCCAACTGTACTTTTAGCTCCACTTTGGCCTCCCTCACTTTCCTGGTGTACACACTATCTTCTAATGTGAATCTGTAAGCAGTTCATAGCAAATAAAGGAAATAAATTAATGATACTGACATTATTAAGGGTAACTAGAATGGTAGATAGGGTGATACTCCGGGCTAAAAGTGTGCAGAAATAAATGGGAGGGTCTATAAGGCTCACAATAACAGAAAAATGTATGGACTTTGATGAAGGAAATTCTTTTTTGCTTTATAGAGTTGAATTTGCCTTCTTTGTGCTTTTTCCATCCCTAATCCAGTTTTCTTTAGAAGCACAAGAATTGTGCACACAACATCAAGAAAGGAAACCGAGGGCAAAGGAAAGGGAATGTGGCAGAGAAAAAAACTTTAAAAAAAAAAAAAAAAAAAAAAATTAGACCGCCACTAATCCATTCCTCTGCATACTACCCACTTGAAGTCATGGCAAAGAGAAACAAACATGGAAACATGGAGTTAGGGCCCTGGCTTGAGACCCTCTGAGTCCCCTTTTTCAAATTACTCAAAATGTCTGGACTGAGACCCATCCAGATGATACACACTCTAACTCCTGGTGATACCTTTTACTCATTGTGAACTTCCCTGTCTGCTATGTTGAATCACTCTTAATCAGACGTCCTTCTTGATTCTGTTGTTTCCTATAAATATCTCAGCATGCATTTAGACCAACACTTAGATTAATCTCAACACATTAATTGCATTGTGGCAAAGTACTTTGCCAAATGTGGGGCTCTGTATATAGAGTGAATAACTGCTTCCTTCTCAGCAGCAAGAAATATGTAGTCAAGTTTAGATCTTTCCATTGTTAGACTATGGTGATGTGGTATTCTCTGGTACCTCCAGTTCAGTCTGATCTAAACTCACTTCCCTTCTCAATGCTCTTACTCAATTTGTCTTTTCCCCGTCCTTCTCATACCCATCTCTGCACTATGTATAAGGAGCTAGGCTGGACAACTCCCTCTGTGAGGAACTCTCTCCACATTACTGTTTGCTATAAAATGCTGGTTTGGTAAACTGGCTTACCTTGATGATCTTTTCATCCCCTCCTCCAGTCCTTTCTATTCATTATAATCAGAGGAAAGTGCAGGTTCTGAATCCCTATGTGCAGGTTCAATGGTGGTCAATCCTCTTTCAGATACAGACTTACAGACATATGGACTAGCTTCCCCCAAAGTAATTAGCTCTTGTAACTTCCAGTCTGCTAAGATCATGAGCAAGGAGTACCTCAAGACTCCTCTGTCATATCACAACTGCCCTCAAAATGGCCACTAGTCTTATCCCCAGGGGTCTCTTTTGCATCTTAGTCTGGTCTGGGCCTAATTTGACTCAGCCCCTGCAAGGAAACAGGTACTACACATCCCATAGATAAGACTAAACTAAACTAAACTAGCTAGTCTCAGTTAATACTCCCCTCCTGAAGCACACCTCCTCTGCACTCATATCGCTCAGCCTTTAATGATGAATTAGTGTGAGTGGGCTCAGACTATCAGGAGGAGGGGGGGTTGGGCAGTAGCACCAGTATCAGTGCTAGGCAGCTTCACCAGCTAGGCTGCCCAGTGTCACTACTGATGTAACTGCCCCATCTCTTCCTCATGATTCTCGGAGCCTGCTCACACTTTCTAATTCACCGTTAAAGGCTGAGTGACATGAGTGTAGAGTGGGCTGCTCGAGTGTGCATCAGAAAGGGGAGCCAAATGAGACTAGCTGGGTACACTAACCTTCCTCCTCCAAAACAAATCATTATTAGGCTCAAGGAGGAAGTGGGAACATAAAAGTAATACTTTTGTAAGTAATTAATGGAGGTAGTTGGGTTAAGGAGGGGCTGTCATTGTAAAGGAGGTGCTGTCTGCTCTTCAGAAGGTGCCAGGAGCTGGCATCTATGGCCATCAGTTTATTCTTATCTATGAGACATAAGGGAAGGGGAAGGTGAGCAGGAAAAACTAGCAATCAGTAGGGAGGGTAGCCAGGAGACTAGTCCTCACCACCTGGAGAGGGAAAAAGGTTCCACCCACTCTATGCCCAAATACAAGTAATGAATACCAAATATTTGGTCCCCCAATAATAGAATATTAGGGCTGAATATTCAGAATAAATTATTTGAATACATCTAGTGCCCTTATCTTTTGAAATTATCATGGAGGAAATGGCATGTGTGCAGCCCCAACCCATTCTCAGCTTGTAGTGTGGTGTTTTGCTTACTGTCTTCTCATTGTTTACCAGTTTGGGACCAACTGGACCACAACACAATATTACTTTTGTTATAAAAAATAAAATAGGGCCAACATCATCAAGGACTTCAGCTTTAAATGCATCCATCTTCTGTTTACTAATTCAGGCATCTACTTCTACTAATCCTCATTGCAAGGGGGTGGGTAGCTGGTGTGGGGCAGGAACAGACCAGTACATTAAAGCTGGCTGTTTCAGAGCCAGAGCATTAGTGTTTTTGATACATGCTTGGGGTGATCTTTAGGTAAGGCGTCCATTGCATATGGGAACCTTTACAGGAGAACCAGGAAGAATTACCAAAACGTTCAGGTCAAAATATAGACTAAGGACAACAACCAACTTCCATTGGCAAATCACAAGAAACCAGACAACAAAGATGGAAAAATCTTCAAATTTATCAAAAGTGAATACCGACACCAGTGGAAGAAAGGGTTTTGAATATGGGACTTGGGTTTTGCAATAATGAAAAGATTAATGGTTCTGAACTTAGATTTAGAATGTGTCTTTTGGAAACTAAGAATAAAACAGCATTTTAACATAACTGAATTAATGGAAGATTAAAAAAAAAGTTACAAAGAGAGAACAAAACCACTTACTGAAGGAGGCATTGCAGGTAAAATCAACTTTTGCACCCCCTAGGTCAAATACCGGCTAATATAGAAGTATTATTTGAGCTAGTTAGAAAAGATATAGAGGACATCATTAAAAAAACTGAAACACAAAACAGAAAATGTAATCCAGCTGACAAAGGAGGCGGGACAGTAATTATAAAAAGAACAGATTATTATGAAGAATACAAAAATCAATTAACTGATGAGGCTAATTACCAACAAGCATTTGTCAATGCTGAATGTTGGCTTGTGGGCATTGGCATTGGTAGTGCAGGAGTTAGAAATACAAAATAGGAATGCAGTGAAGTACTGAAGTTATGCCAACACCACCCCCCCCCACAAAGACTGAAAGGTGTTGGGAGTGTGGCTTTGAGTCAGCCATAATGCTGATGCCATTCCACCTCACCCCACCCTGCAGAGAGTGACAGGTGTCGGGATGTGCATTGAGGTCTTCGGCCTTCATGCTCACCCCATTCCATAGTGAAATAAGCTGAGATGGGTGCAATATAGGAGATTGGGGTGAACGGTATGGTGATGGAACTCAAGGCACACCTCAATGCCTGTCAGTGGCTGTAGGGTGGGGGTGGGGTAGAATTCTGTGACCATTATGGCTGACGAACCCAGGTTACATCCCTGATGCCTGTCAGTCTCTACAAGGTGGGTGTTTCATTTATTTTATTTATTGAAATGTTTAACCAGGAAGGCACACTGAACAATAAGTTGCTCATCTCCCAGTGCGACCTTGGGGCGGTGGGTACATATGGATCAGCTATTAAACCTACAGACAGCATTTAACATGACAGTAGAATTACATTCTGTTACATTAGTAAAAAGAACTTATAAATTAAATTTGTAGAAAGACACAGTTGCCATACAGCATGACTGAGGATTTTACAGCTTTTACATTTGGAATAAACTTACAATTACAGCTGAAGAAGGTCACGTTCAATTGCTTTAATAGGATAGCATACTGTTAAACATTAACATGACTGCGTATTAAGCACAATGGATGCAGTGTGACTAAGGATTTTCATGCCTAGAGCAACCAGACAGAGCAATAAAGTGCACTTTAATTAGTACACTGTGCTAATACTAGCTATAAGTGCAGAGTGATAGGGAGGAGGGGCAGGAGGGAGGTGTGGATGGTGGGAAATATGGTCAGGGAAGGATGAGTCGAGCAAGAGATAAGAGCTAAGACCCTCCAGGGTGCAGGGGCCCCTGCAAGGGCCAGAGCGAGGTGGGGAAGAGAGGGTGAAAGGCAGGAGAGAGTTGGGGGGAAAGAAGGTTAGGTAGTGAGTGGTAGTAGTGGACGAGGGAAGTAGAGAAGTTTGCCTAACACTGAGGTCCTCTCCAGGATGCTGGGAACCCTGCCAGAGTGCAGGAGTAAGGCAAGAGCAAGAGGAATGGTGACTGAGATGGAGGGGAGGGGGGAAAGACTTGCCTCATGCTGAACGCCTCCAGGACATTGAGAACCCTGCCAGGAGGCTGGACTAAGCACAGGCAAGTTGTTAATGTGGTTGCAAGAAAGGGTAAGAAATAAGGTGACAGCAAGAGAGAGAGAGAGAGAGAGGGAAAGAAAGGAGTTTGTCTAACACCTCGGCCTCTTCAGAATGCTGAGAACCCTGCCAGAGTACAGGAATAAGGCTAGAGCCAGAGAGAAGGATGGTGGGGAGGGGGGAGAGAAATGAAAGGCTTGTCCTGTTCTGTACCCCTCCAGGATGCTGAGAACCCTGTCAGGGGGCAGGATTGAGCACAGATAAGTACATTGTGTGGGTAGAATGAGTGGGCGGGGAAGAGGCAAGGGGGTAGGAGGTTGTAGCAGAGTGAGAGTGATGGGTAACTGGCACAAGGAGAAGGGAGGATTGGGATGGGAAGGAGTGTTACAGGAGTGAAGGTTAGTAGGGTTGGAAACCTTAACGCCCCAGGTGTTTGTTGATATTTTCACTCCAAATTTTCAACAGTGGCTTTTTGGGACCTCACCTCATGAACAGTGGGGCTACCATTTTGTTACTCAATTTTGAAAGGTGATTTCACACAGCAACTGTGCAATTGGAAGCCACAGGTGTGAAAACACATTTCAGGCAGGATGCGGAATATGACAGCTGTACTGTTCATAAGGAGGTGTAAAAAAATGGCAATGTTGAAAATCTGGAGAGAAAATATGAAAAATTTGCAAACTTACAAGCGTGCGTAGATACTGCACAATTCACGCCCGTAATGTGGTCGGTTTTGGGATTTTTTACCAAATTTTCAACATAGGCATTGTGGGACCTCTCCTCATGAACAGTGATACTGTGATTTTGCTACTTTGTCCTGAAAGTTGATTTTGCACAGCGACCACGCCATTGTGCACCACAGGTGCAAAAACACATTTTGGGCAGGATCTGAAAAATAACAGATGTACTGTTCATAAGGAGGTGTGCAAAAATGGCAATGTTGAAAATCTGGAGTGAAAGTATTAAAAATTCTTGAAGTTATGAGTGTGCATGGAAACTGCAACACATGCTCATGACATAGTCATTTTTTGGAATTTTTTCACCAAATTTTCAGCATAGGTATTTTGGGACCTCCACTCATGAACAGTGTCACTGAGATTTTCTTAATCTGTCCTGAACATTGATTTCCCACAGCGATCATGCCATTGTGAGCCACATGTGCGAAAACACATATTGGCAGGATGTGAAAAATGACAGCTGTACTGTTCATAAGGAGGTGTGAAAAAATGGCAATGTTGAAAATCTGGAGTGAAAATATTAAAAATTCTCGACATTATGAGTGTGCATGGAAATTGCACAATGCATGCTAGTAACACAATCATTTTTTGGAATTTTTCACCAAATTTGCAACATAGGCTTTTTGGGAGCCTACCTGATGAACAGTGGCACTGTCATTTCATTAATCAGTCCCAAAAAGTGATTCCATGAAGTGACCAAGAAATCACATTTCAGAACGGAATAACGAAATGACAGTGACTGATTTCATGAGGTGGGGTTCCAAGAACCCCATGTTGAAAATTTGAAGCCAAAAGTTGAAAAAATGGCTGAGATATTCACCTAAGTTGAACCCCTCCCATTTATGCCATTATACAGCTTACCAGCATTTCTTCAGTTCATGGTCGGCTTTGAAGAGTGCAGATGTGTTCCCATTCCACTGAAGATTGCCGCACCGACCTCTGGAGGTAAGTATGGGGTGTGGAGGTGTGGGGAGGTGGGGTGCTCAGAGGGTGGGTGTGGGTTGGGGAGGGGCATACGGACAGTGAGGACCATTTTCTTGTTTTGCAGGGAAAAACAAAACAAAAAAGTTCGAGGGAAGGTTTTCTTTTACAGGTGACACTAAGACATTTGGGCACACTGGGGTGGGATCCCAGTGTGCCACCTGTTTTTTTTTGGGGGGGACTGGAGCCAATGGGGATTGGGCAACCTGTTGGCAAATAAAGCATATCTGTGTTGGGGGGCCTGATGCCAAGGGGGATTGGGCACCCCCATCGACAGACAAAGAAAACTGGGGGAGCATTATGCTGATGGGGATTGGGCACCCCCATCAGCAAACAAATTGAACTGAGGAGAGGGCATGCAGACACAGGGATTGAGAACCCCTGAAGTCAGCTTTCTAGGGCTTGTGAGAGGTGGACGGCGAGAGCCGCCGCCATGTTTATCGAAATGTTTCACCAGGAATGGCATGTAATGGAGGCGTGTCAGATCTGCTGCTGCAATGACAAGCCTGTCTCTCATTGCGGCGGCGGATTTCTTTCAAGTTGGTGGCTCTCTCTGAAAGTGCTGTCATCGGCAGCATGCTCACTGATTGGTGGCTGAGGGACACACCCACTAAAGCATCCCCTGGATTCGCCACAACACTGACACACCTCTGAAAGTGCTAGTACAGTGCTACTACCACAAAATGTTGCTTGTGCATGCGTGCAAGCCAGCATAAAAAGTACAGGGAATAAACTTTGAGATTCTAAAAGAGGATATAAGAAGGATAGTAAAGGAAGCTGAGGACAGGAAATAGATTGAACCATGGACAGTGAAAGCCCTTATGTCAAAATATCCAAAAATATTTCTGTTTTACATTTTGCTGGAAATTCAGAAAAACCCCAGTGCACCACCAAGAAGGCTGATAATTGCTGGCCAAGAATCAATAATGGAACCTCTTTCAGAATTCATTCATTTTCATTGCAAAAATTAGTTGAATAATCAGATCCGTACTTAAAGGGCTCTAGACACCTTTTTCAGATCCTAGACAATTTAACTCTAGAAGAGAATGAGCTAGAGAATATGACTTTGGTAACCACAGATGTGAAACATCTCTATACCTCCATACCTCATGAAGGTGGTTTAATGGCAGTAAGAGAGGCACTGAAAAATAGAACAAGTGAAAAAGCTCCAAGTGACTTTTGCAAATCTAGCAGAAATTGCATTATACAATAATTACTTTAAATTTGAAAAATAAATTTATCTATAAAAACAGGGAAAAGCTATAGGGCAGGTATGGTCCCCACATATGCAGACATCTACATGAAAATTTGAATTTTTGAACAAAAACATTATTTATGACAGTGCAGTTAGATTTTGGAACTACTTTATTGATGATGGTTTCATGTTAGGGGCAGGACCACAGGAGACTTTACAGCAGTGTTTTTTACTATTTGAACAACTGCATAGCTACTTAGTCTTTTACAATGGATTATAATCAGAAATGTATTCCACATTTGGACTTGATAATTATCAAGGAGGGAAGAGATATAACAACAGATTTATATCATAAACCAGTTGTTAGAAATACATTATTACATGCATATAGTTATCATCCAAAACATTTAATTAAAAGTATTCCTGTGAGAGGGCTATTGCCTGTCACGTACTAATGTATCATTTCTTTATTAGGTTGCAACCATCTATCTTTCTTCTGCTACAGCTATCCCTTTTTTCTCTCGATAAGGAGGCAGGCCACTTCCTTAACAGGTAACCCCCCCAAATCTTTGTCTATTATCTTTTCCCCTCTTTCAATTTCTCTTCTTTCTAAATGAAACATTAGTACAACGTTCATAAAACCCCCACCCCTTTTTTTTTTCCAAGTGGGAGTATTTGGGAGTTCTCCCTTTAAGAGAGAAGGATTTTTGGTAACTAAATGATGGTTGACAGTATTAGAATCCCACAATAAGGGAGAAAACCTCCTTAGCCAGACTAGGAAACTGTAAGAGTTGTTTTCCTTCATTTATAATATAAGGTACTGGCTTGCCCTGTGAGTAGCCTCCTCCAATTGCTATCGCTGCTCGAACAATCGTTAGAGCTGCACGACTGTGCGATCGTACGCACGTTTGTGCAGCTCAAAAACATGACCCGGTTTTGTGATTTAAAGGCAGTAGTCCCCTTTTCACTGCCTGTAAGTCAGTTTGTCCACAAAATCGCAATTATCCCCCATTTAGAGAAGGTGCAGTCACCCCCTCAAGTTAGACCCATTACATCAGTGGAAACGCTAAGCCGAAGGCTTGGAAAAGCTCAGCCAATGGCTTAGCGTGACAGAAATCTCAGCATCTGTTTGCCTTTCGTTTTAACGCATTTCCCAACTTGTCATGATGTTTATTTTGTGGTTAGAGTTAAAAAGATAGTGTTTTAGTGTGAATAGAGTAGACCTAGACATGGATATAAACTCCAGGACTCCAAATCAAATAGTCAGTCAACCATAGGCTCAGCCTTACAAGAGGGTTTTTTACCCTGTGTTTATAAAGCTGCTTGCATATTTCCAAACCCCCTTTGCTACCAAAAGCTCTGCCTGCTCATACCATACCATTGCTACTCTATGAAGTAATAGGAATAAATAAAGTAATTTAAATCATACCTTTGGCTTGGCAGAAGGGTTGAAACTAGAAGCTGTTTTGAGATCTGGTGGTGGGGGGAGATTGTGGCCGTCTGTCATTGGGCTATAGGGGAATGGCGACCCCTGGAGGGCTTTTTTTTATACTATTTCAATTCAAAGAATGGTGTTTGTAATACACTAAACCTTGTGTACAGAATATTGTTTACAATTAGTTGTTCCAGAATACACTTAAATATTTTGAAGTATCCTATTGTGAATACAAAATTATTAGAGCAAGTATTAAATGATTTTTGTTTTGTTATATAATGATGCTGGGTCACATGATCAAGTGGGAGGGTATAAATGACCTGTTCTAAGCTTTTTGTTTAGATTAGGTCAGTAACTTCTGATCAGTGGTGGAGGCAGGTTCCACTGTTTTTGAGTGTAGACCATTTATGCATTTTGCTTTTGTTTCCTTTTGAAAAACTGTGTTTTTTTTTATTAACAAGCTGGTACAAGGTGAAGTGAATACTGAAGAAGGTGCCAGACATAAGACTGAGTTATATATATTTTTTTAATAAAATTCCCACTTAACAAGGTGGGTTGCACCTTACAGGAGTTTTTGTCCATCTTTAATATTCCCACACTGTTACAATTCCATACAACCAATTTCTAAGATAAAAGTCTTTGAGGGTTGTATCAAAGACTTTATCACAGAATACTTAGGGGACACTGATAATATTCAGCATGGTTTCAGGAGGGGACGGTCCTGTCAAACAAACCTGTTGGAATTCTATGGTAAAGTTAGTAGGGCAATGGACAACTCAGACTCAGTAGATGCAATTTTTCTTGATTTTTCCAAAGCCTTTGACGGAGTCCCACATGGGGAATTAGTAGATACCCTAATTGAATGTAATATCCCAGGGAATATAACCAGGTAGATTGAATCATGGCTCTTATATAGGAAGCAGAGAGTGTGCATTAGGGGCACTTTCTCCAAATGGTCAGAAGTGTCTAGTGGAGTGCCCCAGGGATTGGTACTGGGGCCTTGCTTGTTTAACATTTATAGTTCATAATTGACATTTAATGCAGATGCATGGCTATCAAAATTTGCTGATGATATCAGGCTAGGTTGAATAGTAAACAATGTAGAGGAGGCTGCCACATTACAAGAAGCGTTGTACGAGATGGAAGTATGGTAAAAAAAATACAGCTTGGCCTTTAACTCGGATAAGTGCACGGTGATGCATCTGGGTAAGGGGAATCTGAAAATACCATATAGGTTAAATAGATGTAGCTTGAAAACAGTGATAGATGAAAGGGACCTGGGTATGAGAATTACTCAAGAACTAAGTTTCATACAGCATAATAATATGATAGTCAAAACAGCTGGGAGTATATTACACTGTATTATAAGGCACATCACTAGCAGAGCTAGACAGGTAATTATACCATTGCATACTTCCTTGGTGCAACCTCATCTACAGTACTGTGCACAACTATGGTTCCCGGGTTATAAAAATACATTACTCAGGGAGGGGGCTGGAAGGACATGGTTTTACTGTCAACACCAGGTATTTCAGTGGGGAAACAAACCAGGCCCCCTTCTGGTGAGATTAATGAAGAGGAGGCGGTGCTCCACTCGTATAATAGGGATCTGGGATGGGAAGGGGTGGCTATGTAAAGAGTTGAAGGATATTAGAGATTGTTTCAGGACTTTCTCTGAGCAATTGTATAGTGCAGAGCATAAGAGGACAGAGGCACAGATAAAGGCATTCTTGGACAGACTCCAGTTGCCTAAAGCCACAGATATACAAAGAGAGCAGCTGAGTCAGCCCATAACTAAAGCTGAAATATTGGGAGCTATACAAAAATTGCAAAAGGGGAAAGCTAGTGGCCCGGATGGTTTTTCCATAGACTATTATAAACTGCTGGGGGGCCAACTGGCAGGGCCACTGTGTGAGCTTTTTAAAAGAGAGAGAGGGAGAGAGGGAGGCAGAGATCCCTACATTGCCTGATACCTATTATGATGCCACTATCTGCTTGATACCCAGACCAGGCAAAGATGAGATGGAGTGTGTTGCATATCGACCTATATCATTGCTCAATTGTGATTTTAAGATTCTAGCAAAGGTTTTGGCTACTAGGCTGGAGAACATCTTGCTGGACCTGATTCACCCAGACTAGACCAGGTTTATTAAAGGTCACCAGTCGTATCTCAATATGCATAGATTTCTTAATGTGGTATGGAGGGCAAACCAGGGAAAGGAGAAGGTGGGAATTGTGGCAATGGACACTGAAAAGGTGTTTGAGCGGGTGGAGTGGGATTACCTGTTTGAAGTGATGGCCCAGTTTGGTCTGGGTGACTCATATGTGGGGTTGGTGCGTGCAATGTATGAAAAACCCAGAGCATGGGTTTTGGTGAATGGCACCCTCTCTGAGCAGTTTAGCCTGGGGAGAGATATGAGGCAGGGGTGCCCCTTATCCCCTCTTTTATTTGCCCTGGTTATAGAGCCACTGGTGGTGGCAGTGCATCAGCATGCACAGGTGGAAGGAGTTGAGGGAGCACAGGGTTCTCTGCACAAAGTAGCTTTGTATGCAAATGACATGCTCCTTTTTGTCTGGAACCCACAGAGGTCTATGGTCCCCTTGTTGTCCCTTATAGAGGAATTTGCAAGTTTCTCTAGATACAAGATTGACTTGGGGAAGTCGGAATTGATGTGCTACCCTGATATAGAGAGAGAAGTGGAGCAATGGGGATTGAAATTGGTGCGGACCAGTTTTATGTATCTTGGAATATGGGTGAGTAGAGGACTGGGTGCCCTATATGGTCTGAATTACTCCCCTTTGATAAAGGTTATTGAGGCTGACCTTAGAAGATGGACACAACTCCCTATCTCTTGGTTAGGGAGAGTCAGTCTTATCAAAATGAATATCCTCCCCAGGATTTTGTACCCGATGCAGAACTTACATCTGGGGTTAACAAAGGGGGATATATTTAGCAGATTGACAGAGCATTTTCTGGGTTCATATGGTGGGGGAAAAAGCTGTGAGCCAGTCTGCAAAGGTTGAAGGCTGAGGGGAATGGGGGGGACTTAACTTTCCCAATCTGGTTAATTATTATTTAGCTATACAACAGAGGTCTATTGTAGATTGGGTACATCAGCCCCCGGTAGCTCAATGGGTGGATTTACAGCAAGTGGAAAACCCAGGGCGACTCCTCACATATTTGCACAGTAGGGGGCTACGGGCATTTAGAGCAGTGGTTAGTGGTAATCCATTGGAGGAGGTAGTCTTTTAGGCCTGGGGACAGCTCAAAAGGCATAGAGTGACATGTTGGGGAGAGACCCTGCTATTGCCAGTGGCTAGGAATCCTTTCTTTTTACTGGGACTGGAGGGCAAGGGCTTTAGGGAATGCAAAAAGCAGGGGGTACTTAGTGTGGGTAACCTAGTGGTAAGAGGGGACCTATGCACTTCTGAGATTATGAGACAGAACCTCCAGACTGGTGAACAGCACCTGTACAGGTATCTGCAGGTCTGAGCCTTTGTGAGAAGTCTGGATAGAGGGGAGCAGGAACACCTTACACCCGACCCGGTGGAGCAGTTGATATACCAAGCTTGGAAAGACCCCAAGGGATGTTTAGGGAAGGTGGCCAAACAAGGGAAACAAAAGCTGCCAGATTTGACTAGGAAAACAAGGGCCCTGAGGGAAAGAGACCTAGGGAATAATATTTCTGAGAAGAATTAGGGAGTGGTGCTCCACATGCATGCAGGGATTATGGTCTGCAACAGATTTAAGGAGACCTTCTTTAAGTTTTTGCACAGATTATACTATCCCCTGTAATATGTATAAGGTGCATCCTCCAATATCTCCTATGTGTGGTAGATGTGGGAAGGAGAGGGGTACATACATCTACTGTTTTTGGACTTGCCCGGTATTAGAACAATTTTGGGATGACATAGTGGTGGAGGTGGATCAGATGGCCGGCAAACCTCTGGAGAGGGATCCCTTGGTCTGTCTCTTTGGAGTGGAGGTAGCGGAAGAGGAGGAGTGGGTACCACTTCCCCGATGGATGAGAACATTATTTGTACTGGAATGCCACTCCATCCAAAATACCTGGGTGTCCAATGTCAAACCAACAATTTCGCAGCTGTCCCGGTGGCGCTGAGGGCTGAGGTGCTGGACGCCACACCTCGCGCCATGTCGGTGACCTGGGTTCGGTAGAAGACTCTGGTTGCCAGGGGTTGGCAGGGGAGGGAGAGGATGGAGCATCCAATGGGCTGCTCTCCCTCTCCCGAGGGGAAGGCATAGGGTTGCCCGGTGTCCCAGTGGCCCCCGATGGAGATCAGGGGAACTGCAGGATGACCGGCTCGTAATATGGGGTGAACGCAATGACTTCGGCAGGGTTGCCATGCACCATGATGTCACTGCACATTGTGCTCGGGGGGAGGGACAAGCAGGGAAGGAAAAACCCCTCCAGAGGACAGCAGAGATGATGGGGGCTTCCGTGGCACAGCCCACATCCCACCACCGGCCCAGCTTGCCAAGATTTCCCCGGGTGTCAACCCGTAGGAGGTGTGGATCCCAGCCATGCTGGCAGGCTGAGGTCTAGTCTGGGCAGTGCAGGTGGGGAGACCCGGACGTGGGGGTTCAGGTATAGGGTGAGAGGCCCTCACCCAGTAAGCATCCCAGAAGGATGCCCTGCCCTTCGGGGTGAATAGAGTCAAAAAAATAAAAAAAAACACAATTTCGTAATGGCGTCACTCAACAATACACACTCTAGCCTTGGAGAGATTAATAAACACTGTTAGGGATAGAGAGGAGGCCTTCCTTTGGGGCTGGGCCCCCTTTCTATCTTCTTTAGGGGTGGCAGAGGAGATGATGCTGAGAACTGGGCTGGGTGCTTGATTTCAAGAATACTGCCACTGTGTGATGCCATGGGCTGTCAGGCTCGAAACAATCCTATGAGATAAGCTCTTCTAGGGCTTTATAGTAATGTAATGTAATGGTTAAAGATACAGTATATTAGAAGTGGATTCATTGTACGCACCTGATTGCACTTGTTTGTTGTCTGTCTTTGTATGTCTGATGTTTGCTGTTTGTTATGAAACTTTATAAATTCAATAAAGAGATTATTCAAAAAAAAAAAGTATTGTAATGAAAAGTTGGACCCTACATGGCACAACCTTAGCTGAGCATGGCCCTCTCTACTCTGTTTACCCCTTTTCCCACAGAAGGTGGAGGTGGAATATTGAAAAGACAACACTTGGCAACAGTCTCTCTCTCTCTCACTCTCCCTCCCTCCCCCTCTCTCTCTCCACACTGAAATCTGTAACTTGATAAACATTCCATGAGTCCTGGAATCCGAATGCCCTTGCAAAGATTTATCACTAAGCACAAAAAAGGATTTTCAAAACTTTTGAAGACAAGCATAGATTAGTTTTCTCCAATTGTGCTATAGAGTAAGAATTTCTGTTGCAAGCACTTTTATAATGTGAAGCATTGGTACCCTGACATACAGCTTCATTGAATCCTGTAAAATTTTGTTTCATTGTTATTGTCCCCTTGTTATACTAGCACTCAGAGTGTGTCTCCCAAGGCCAGGGTGAAGAGTATTTGGTGAAAAGAAAAAACAAACAAAAATGTTTTTTCTTTCACAGAATGCTTCAGTTTGTTACAACAGATCCCTGGCACTTGGAAAATGCTCTTGATCTTCTTTCAGGCAGTGAAATGTTAATGGCTGATGTCAGCCTGTTAACACAGTTGACTCTGACATCAGTGATATAATCGGATATGTATGTGGAAATGATCAAGTAGCCCTTCACAGTGTTTATAGGAAATTGGCCTAATCTTGTGTGCTTTTGTTTTGGTAAATGAAATCCACAAGGAACAGACAATTACCATAACCTTATCTGTCAAATAATATTCAGTGTCACTAACATGAGCTCAAGGCACTTCAAAAGGCTCACTTTACGAATTGCATCTGCTGCTTTCTGTCCCAGTTGTTAGTTGATTTCTGCCAAGGTACAAGAATATGAAAATTACACATTTATATGGTACTCAGTTCTATCCTCTTTTCTGCTTAACCTCTGCAGTTAAGCATTTTGAACTATTGAATATCATTCTTTGAGAGAGAGATGTACCCATTTTGGCTTCAGCAAACACCCATTTATTTCAATAGAATATTATAGGCTCACCATTTTTATTCAAATCAAATTGGTTTCTTATATTGTTTTTTTTTTGCCATCACAGTGGGAAACAAATGTAAACAATTGAAAACACAAGTGCAGTACAATACTGCAGCTTACTGAATGTAATCTTTTATACAGCAAGTTATTGCTCAGATAAATATGAAACAAAAAACATGGCAAACAGGTAGACAAGAAACACAGAACGGATTCTAATGAAGCCTCCATATAGTAACATAGTTTTCCCTAGAAAATATTTATATTATTGAATCTATCAATTAGTGCCACTACTTATACTGTACTTTTAAAACTGAGTCAGAACTTACTAGCCTCTTGGTTTAGTACTGTTTTTATAGCACAAGTATAAAACAGATCCTAGATCTTGGACCAGTGTAATTGTGATCCCTGAGGGTATTTCAATAAAATTGGTGAGGCATATATAAACATGTAAACAGGTTATGTGAAATCAGATCATCAACTCTCAATAAACCAGAATAAATCTATCTGGATGACATATAACCTAAACATGAACATATGGTTCATGAAAACTCAACAAAGTAAAAGTGTTACCAGTGTTGCTAGTGCTCCAAAAGTGAGGTGTTATCATGTTATTCAGCTCTATTCATGAAAGTCTATGTGCCATGCATGTGCAGTGTGTAGGTATGCCTATGACTGAATGCCGCACTGTGTGGTCCAGTGGAACCCCATGGCATTCACTATAGGCATGCTAGCACCTTCTGCATTGGATCCCCCAGCTGCCCAAGCAGCTACATGCCACGGGTGGTGTGGGGGCATGCCAGGGACTGTGCCCGCCCTCAGCGTCATTCAGTACAGCACAGAGTGCTGGGTTGGGGGCACAACTTGCGTGATGGGGGACCCTGCTATAACTTTTAGGCACCCTCCAAAGGACTCTTATTGGTGGCATCAGCAATGACACCCCTGCCACACTGTTGCCCCAGCCCATCGGGTTGCTGGGGAGGGCTGGGGTCAGCCACTCTGACAGTCGGACCTAGAATCTTGAGGTCTGCACCTTCCTATGATCCCCTGCATTCATGCTGCAGGGGATCCGCAATGGGACCCAGGATGGGCATCATGTTGGATGCCTGCCTGTGTCCTATGCTCTGCTTCTGCAGAGCCACGATCCATACCGCTCAACCTCTTAGCATTAAAATTCATAGCAATGGCCAGTAACCTGTGATGTGGGCTAGCCGCAAGTGGGCGCTTACCAAAATGGCAACCCACTTGCGTTGCAGGAAAGACAGAGCGAGGGTGTAAGGAAGGTGACAGGATGGGGGAGGCTTGTGCATATAGCGACAGGTTGTCGCTATACGTATACGCGCGTTGGGGGGAGCGAGCATGATGGAAGGGAGAGAGAGAGAGAGAGAGAGATGGCCTTGTGTGGTTGGTGTGGGGCTGCAGAGCTGGCCCCATAGTGTGGTAGGAGGGTGGCAGCCTAAATCTGCGACGGTTCTGGGTTTTCGTCCAAGTGCACCTACATTTTTGTGTGCCCGGCCCCCAATTTTTTTTTTCACAGAACTTGCACCTCTCCACATGCCCCTGGAGTTAAGAATCCTTTAATAGGGTGTGTGTGGGGAGGGCACAGACCCCTGTATTTACATTGCAAATTTAAGTCCCTGGTGCCATTTTTCTGTGTACTGGGGATGTACATCACCGAAACTGATTTTTGGCTGTGTACCCTCTCCATAATGATGGCTGTCTTTCAGCAATTGCCATTTTGACATAGAACTGCACTGGCCTTCAAATTCAGAGCAAATGACCAAAATGTGTAGCAGTTTCTTATTTTAAACAATAATATGTCTACAAATAGCAGGCTCCATATATTGAGTATTAAGGAATGTTTCTATCAAGTTAGTTCAATGATTTAATAGTTTGTGAGTCCAGAAATAGCTCTAACATTATTAAGAACATCAGAAACCTTTGTGGAGCAATGGTAAATTTGAGAGTAGAAATAATCCCACTCTGATATATCTGTATATGATAAGGTTATTAATAGTTTCCCTAGTGATCTACTAGACCCCCACCCTGACAGGTAGTGCCCACCACTCCACTCCCCCCCCATCCTGAACCCCGAGCCAGTGACTGGCACAGCCCTCCTCTCACCACAATGGCCAGCGACCAACTGAACTGTCACTGATCATGTACTGTATAATATAGTATGTGCTCAGTGACAGTTCAATCGGCGGACAGTCGTAGTGGTGAGAGGAGGGCTGTTCCAGTTGCTGGCTCAGGGTTTGGGATGGGGGAGTGGGGTGATGGGCACTATCTGTCAGTTTTGGAGGTGGGGGTCTTTGCCACTGGGACCCTGCCCGATAGAGAATCAGGCTCAGAGTTCCTGGCACACTGGGCTTTGATGCAAGCTGCCTTTTGCCGTAGCTTGCATCTGTCTAAGTGCCCTTTGAGAATCAAGACCAATGTGTTTACTGAGTTTTCCTGTCCATGTGATCAGTAGCAAGTAGAGGATGGGACTCAGCATGCAGTTGGAGAGAGAGAGAGAGAGAGAGAGAGAGACTTTACAGCAGCAAATGAAGAATCAGCGCCAGCCCTAGCTGTCTCAGGGCCCTGTGCAAACCTCTTTGCTGGGCACCATTTCAGAAGTCAGGGAGTCCCCAAGGAACATCCTGATCCCTACCATGGCATCCTATATATTCAAACCCCTAGCTATTACCTGTCAAACCAAGATAGGCCCATTTAAATGAAAACAATGCATATATCTGTCCAACCTGTGCGGCTGTGACTGCTAGCCCCTCCCCTCTCACCTATCACATTCCTACTACCCTGTCTCCATCTGCCTCTCCCCCCCCTTCACTCCCATAGCCCTTCCCCTCCCCCCTCACAGCCCTATCCTGGCCCACCCCTCTTCGGTCATCTCCTATTCCTCTGTTGGCACTTATTTCTTCTCCCACTCTCTCCTCCCAGCCTCTCTCCACATGCCAGGCAAAGATATATTAATTCTGCCTCAACTAGTTTTGTTTTTAATCACTGTACTTATTGTTATAGACTATGGCCTGGATATTCAAACTGCGCCAGGCTGTGGGGCAAGCATGGACACAGCTCAACTTGGCTGCGCAGGGGTGTGGCCTGGGCAATATTCAATGGAGCTGCACTATGGCTCAGCAGCTTTGAATATCGCACCCTGGCCACCCCCACTGTGCATGGCGCAGTGGCATTGCGTCAGCGCAAGTGGCCAGAGTGGATCATGGAGATGCGCTAGCGCAAGTGCCATTGCACCATTCACAGCACCTGCGATATTCAAAATGGGACATGCAAATGGGGCCATAATTTATGCAAGGTGCACATGGGGCCATTTGCATGTCATTATGGCCCCATTTGCATCCCATTAGCATGCAGGTGAGCCAACCCCCGATGGCTTGTGCCTGGCGCCCTGCCAGGCAGCAGCCATCAGGGACCGACACCCCCTGCAGCCCGATCGCGGGCATTTGTTGAAAGCATAGATCCCCATCCTATATCCCTGGTGGTCCAGTGGACCGCTTTCTGCCAGATCACGGGCATATGTATAAAAATATATTCCCCATCCAATATCCCTGGTGGTCCAGTGGACTGATCGCTGCCCGATTGCGGGCATGTGTAATGAAATACTTCCCCGTCCAATATCCCTGGTGGTCCAGTGGACCGATCGCAGGCATCTGTTTAAATCCCCGCCCAGCCAATATCCCTGGTGGTCCAGTGGACCGCACTCTGCCTGATTGCGGGCATCTGTAAAACATAAAAAATGTCCTATTACTCTGGTGGTCTAGGGCATCCCTCTCCCCACCCGCCCACTAAGCCCCACCGCCCTGCTCCTCCCTCCGGTCAGCCGGCGGGCGGCAACACCACCGCCTGCCACCCGCCCGCCCGCTGACTGACAGCTCGGTAGGGCTGCATGCCCAGTGGTTCCCCAGGACTCCATCCTGGGTCCTCTCTTCAGTCTCTACCTAAACACCCTACCCAGTGCCTGCCAGTCCCTGCCTGCATGCAGCCCTACCGAACTGTCAGTCGGCAGGTGGCGGGGCAGCAGGCGGGTGGGGTGCTGCCTGCCGGCTGACCGGGGGTGGAGCGGGCGGTGGGGCTCAGTGGGCGGGTGGGGAGGGGGTACCCTAGACCACCAGGGCAATAGGATGTTTTTTATGTTTTACAGATGCCCGTGATCGGGCAGAGATGGGGAAGTCTTTCATTACACATGCCCACGATTGGGCACATAGCGGTCCATTGGACCACCAGGGATATTGGATGGGGAAATCTTTCATTACACATGCCCGCGATCGGGCAGCGATCGGTCCACTGGACCACCAGGGATATTGGGGGGGGTTTATTTAAACAGATGCCCGTGATGGGGCATGGGGGGGCGCCGCCAGCTGCGGCAGGAACTCGGGTGGCCATCCACAGGTGGCAGCTGCCGTATTGCGCCTTGCAATATGGCAGCTCACCTGTGGGTGGCCATCATTTGTTCCTTTTTTTTGGGGTTAACTTTGTGCAGGCACAAGTAGGGGTTGCGTATGCATGGCTCTGCACATCCCGGGCTGAATATCGGGCTGTGCAGCTTATGCATGGACACGCCCCCCCTACCTGTGCCTGCATACATTACTGATGCACTCCGGCGCATTGGGATTTGTGCGGCACACTTTTTCCTTTTGAATATCACGCCGGGGCGCATCAGTGAACCCTTTTGAATATCTTGGCCTATGTACCTTACTGTCCTCTATTGTTGTCTTTCCTTGTTTGCCCTGCTTTACTGAACAGCAATGCACTCTACTGTTTTGCTCCACTCCCCACTTGTACTGAATGCCTCATTTTCCTTTGCTGACACTGAATTGATGTTTAAAATGTATTATAATTGTTTCCTATTCTTGAATTGTATGCCCTGTTGACCGGGAATCTTTGTAAAGTATCTGTTCCTACTGTGAATTGTACACCTTGTTCTCCTTGTTTTGACGTGGGACCTTTGTAAAAAAGCTCCTTGCTCAAAGGTACTTTCCTTGATCTCAATAAATAAATAAATAAATACTTTTAGCTAGTTTGTGCCATTTCTTACACTTTCTTTGAATTTGAATGCAATCTCTTAGCAATGAGGAGATGCTCACATCAGCAATACATTTTGGAGAAATTTAGACAGATGCACAAGGACCAGGAAGAAAGGAGGCCAATTGGACAGTTAAGGCTTTTTGGGGGCCCCTGCGGTCTTGGAGCCCTATGCAAATGCACAGTTCGCACCATACTGAGGCCAGCTCTTACAGACGTTTCCCCTGTAGAGTAGGTATTTATTCTCACTGAAATAGTCCAGTTGATTTGCAGGGGCTAAAGTGGGGGAGTCAACAAACAAGGTCCAGTGCACCCCTTCTCCATTACTGCCCAACTGGCCTGTAATCAAGGTTTTTTGAGCTTATGTAACTCAGTTCTTCTTATCCTGAGATAAGGAGTTCTTGGTGTGCAACACCATCTTGAAAGCAGAATACCAAACTCTGATGGGATCTGGTAAGTCAACTGGAAGGGTCAGAATAAACTAACAGGTGGTGAAGCAAGTGGAAGACATTTAAAGAAGGGAAAACCACAGCAAGTAGGGAGGTGATTTAACAAGACGAGTGGTGTTTGAGCACCAATGGAATTATTTTGCATTTGGCATCTAGACATCCTTCTGGGCAGCTTGCAGTTGTAAACCACTCAGGTTGCACTTAAACTCGCATTTGTAAACAACTTTATTTATTTATTTGTACAGTTGGATTTACGACCTTTGAGCCAGAGAATCGTTTACAAAGGCACCTCGTCACAGAGAGGACAAAACAGTGATACACGGTTACAGAATGCGGACAGACAGAGTTACATATATTTTGTACAATCTATATATATAGTTACATTTGAATCAGTATAGGACACCCCAGATATACAGATGTCTAGCAGGGGGAGGGATAGAGGAGCCAGAGGAGGGGAGGAGGAGGAGGAGGAGGAGGGGGGGGTGAGTGTGGAGGCAGTCCGGATTACTTTGTTGAGAATTGAGTGTACTGGAGGGCATGCGAGCACCGGTTAATGACAATTACAGCAGTGGGTGTTGAAAAGGTGGTTCCGAAGAGCAATTTTAAATGGGGTGATTTTGGGAGTGTTAGTGATGATGACACATAGAGAGTTCAACCAGGAGGGGGCCCTGTAACAGAAAGATCTTTGAGCTAGGGAGGTCCTAGTTCTGGGTACCATTAGGGTGGTCTTGTTAGAGCTGCGGGTGGAAACTGTGGGGGAGGCCTCTTGAAGGGAGGCAGACACCCCAGGGGGGGAGAGCCCGAGCAAAATTTTCTTGGCTAGTAGGCAGGTTTGGTAGTGGAGTCTTTGTTCAGAGTTGAGGAGATTGGCAGAGGCATAGAGATGGCAGGTGTGGGTGAGCCTAGGGGCACCGGTCAGGAGCCTACAGACCTTGTTGAGTGAGAGTTGGATCTTATTGAGTGCAGTATTATCGGTGGCTCCGTATATAGGCAGGCCATAGTCCACTAGAGACAGGACACTGGATGTGATGGCCAGCCGGAGAGCATAGGGTGGGAGGCAGTCCTTGTGCTGGTAAAGGAGGCCAATCTGGGTGTTAGTGGCAGTTGAGAGGGCATTAATGTGGGCGTGGAAGGTGAGGGCACTGTCGAAGGTAATCCCTAGGTATTTGTAGGTGGATACTTGCTCAAGGGGGTGCTGAGTGCTGGGGAGGATAAGGAGGGGGGCATTTTTTGTTTAGTTTTGGTGGTGGGAGAAGGAGCATCAACTTAGTCTTTTTCAGATTAATAACAAGTCTATGATCCTTGAACCACTTTTCTACCTGGTTGAAGGTGTGTTGGAGAGAGTCCTGGAGGGAGACAGATTTATGGTGTGAGGCTTAGAGAATGGCATCATCCAGATATAGAAGAATTTTGCCAGAGCAGGCATTGGGCAGGGTGTTTAGGTAGAGGCTGAAGAGTAGGGGACCCAGGATGGAGTCCTGGGGAACCCCAGAAAGGACAGGATGGGTGTTGGACAGAGTCCCATTGATTTTTATGTACTGGGATCGAGCTGAGAGGTAGCTAGATCACCAGGCGAGGGGACCAGTGGAGAAACCGATTTGGTAAAGGGAGTCAAGTAAGAGGGGATGGCAGACCGTGTCAAAGGCCTTGGAGATGTAAGTGAACACTGCTCCAGCAAGGTTGCCAGAGTCAAGGGAGGAGTGCAAGAAGTTTGAGAATTCTAGGAGGGCTGTGGCAGTGCTATGGCCTTTGCAGAAGCCATGCTGCTCAGGGCATAGGACGGCATATTTAGTTAAATATTTGGTGAGCTGTGTGGCCAACATTTTTTCTATAGCTTTGGAGAGCGGGGGAAGAATGGAAATTGGCCAACAGTTATTGGGGGAGGACCTGTCACCAATTTTATGAATGGGTGTGATGACAGCGGTTTTCCAAACACTGGGGAATTGACCCAGGCAAAGGGATTGGTTTAGTAGGCCTGTTAGGGGGACTAGGACATCATCCAGGATTAGTCTTAGGATCCTGGCGTCCAGGGAGTCATTGCTTGGGCTATTGCTGCCTAGTGCTTTTAGTAGGAATGGCCTGGCTTCTAGAGTGGATATTTTGCATAGGTGGAAGTGAGGGCATTGCAGGAGTGGGGGCTGGGATTTGGGTATGGTGTCAAAGAAACTACCAAGAAGGACAGAACTAAGATCTGTGAAGGTGGTGTTAAGGCAGTTTGCAATGTTTAGGGGGTCCGTGGTAATACAGCCATCAATGGAGAGCTGGGATGGGGAGCATGGTTTCCCATTCAGCTCTTTAATATTTTCCCAGAAGGTCCGGGCTGACCCCCAGGAGGAGGTAAGGGTGGCCTGATAGTAGTCCACCTTGGCCTTGCGGATAGCTCAAGTGCACTTATTGCACGTGGCATTATAGGCTTGTCTATCTGCCACCCTGCCAGTCTCCGTGGCTATGCACCAGAGGTTATCCCTCTCCCTGAGTTTTTGGAGCAGGACGGGGGGGGTGACCCATGGCACATTTTGTTTTTTGGTGTGGAGTCTGGTAAGTAGCACATAGAGATCATAGGCCTTGTTAAAAGCCTGTGTGAAGAAGTTGAGCACAGAGTCAATGCTGGGAGCTAGGTTGATGGGGGACCAGTCAAACTGGGCAAGAAATTGCCCAAGTTTTTTCAGGCCACCAGGGCAGAGGCGCCTGTGGAGAGTGGTTTGAGGCACTGGTTTAGGGGTGGAGGAGGACCAGAGGAATAGGATAGGGGAGTGGTCACTTAAAGAATCGGGGAGAATTTTTATGTCCTGGATTTTGTAGGAGCGGTTGGAGACTATGACATCCAGGAGGGTGCTGGTTCCACTAGCGGGGTTGAGTCAAGTGGGCTGGGAGACTAATTGGGTCAGGTCAAGAGCACCAAAGGAATCCCTAGCTTGGGAGGCAGAGGGACCAAGTCAATTGACGTTCAGGTCCCTTACTAGGACTTGTTCTGCTTTGTATGGGAGAGTTGAGAGATATTCTGTGAGTGATGAGATTGCCAGGTTCTGGTTCCTTGGAGGAACATAGGAGACTGTGATGTAGAGCGGGGCCCCTGGCAGAATCAGGGATGGTTTTGAGAGTGAGGGCCTGGGCTCCATTTTTGAGCTTGGGGCCATGATCAACAATAGTGTCACGTATGAAAACAACGCAGCCACCCCCCACATTTGCCTATTCGATCCTCCTGGTAGAGGGTATACCCAGGGAATGAGGCAAAGGAGTTGGGGGTAGATTTGGAAAGCCAGGTCTCCACAAGGGCAATGATGTCAGGCTGGTGAAGGATAACCCAGCACTGCAGTGCAGCAGATGTTTTTCAGCAAGCTGCAGATATTCAGGGAGGCAATGCGGAGTCCTGAGGATAATGTCTTGGGTGGACTGGTTGGAGTAGTGCCTGGGTTGGGGTGGACATTTCCAGAGAGTAACAGTAGCAAATAATTCTAACCAGGGGGTGGTAGCCATTGGCATCCTTAGCTGGGCGTCGAGATGAGGGTGAGGCTGCAGGGTAACTCATGCAGCATTTAAAAAGTTTATTGTATACAAACTGAGTAGCATTTGAGCAATAACCACAGCAGTTCAGGAGGGTGTTCTTTAACAAACAGTAGCATATAAGTACAGTCTGCTACTTGTAACAGGATTCAGGGCTAGGGAACCAAACTGTGTTTACGGAGTAGAGAAATGTTCAGTTTAAGCAAGGTTTTTTTTGTTACAGCAACCAGACTGACTTTGTTCTCTTTTTTCTCTCATAACTGGCTAACTAAGCAAACACCAGTGTAATAGAAACTTATTTCAGCACAAACTAATCTGTTTGCAAGGACCTCTCATTTAGGACAGCAGTAATCTCTCTCTCTCTCTCTCTCTCTCTCCACCTCAGGGGTCAGAGGAAGAGCTGAAGAGGGTCATGTGGCTGCCTGAACACAATCAGGGGCCCTGTAACTCACAAAGGAAGTCCCACCTGGAGAAGGTCCTACCTGGTGTATAAAAGCAGTCCCCACACAAGTTCATGTCCCAGCATGTAAGTGGAACAGCACAGGATTGGAATAGGTGTAAGACTGGCATCTTAGGTGTTGGTCCACAGGAAGAAGCGGGAAGGGGGGACTCTGCCTGTTGGCTAAGATAAGGCACCTGTTCACAACTGTTCCCACATTTCTGCTGGGAAGGGTAGAGGGTCAAGGCAGGCCAAAACTGCAAATTGTTGCAACACCATAACTAGAGTAGCAATACAAAGGGATTAAGGGGAATGGAAGGAATCAAATAACTCCCTATTTAGGATCAGGGTACAAAGGGAGTAAGCAAGCAGAAGTCTACTTAAAAGCTGAAGGAGAAGTGAACTAGTACCAATCTAGGATATAGCAGTAGGGGGTAATCAGGATAAAAAAGGGAAGTCAAGAAACAACCTATCTAGGATAAGGTTATAAATTATTTTTTTTAGGTAATAAGGGGAGTAGATTTGGAAATGAGGGGAGTGGTGCAGTGCAGTGGCTGTGGAGCGGCAGTCTACAGGGAGACTTTCTGGAGACTGTGTTGTGCACCTCTCTGTGTTGACAGGGGAGGTCTCTCGACTCCAGGCTGAGTTAGCTAGGATTTGGGAAGCCTCTTTGCCCAAGTAGGAGACACCAAGTCCACCGCCGTTACTTCAAAAGGTGCCCGGAAGGAGGGCCACCTGGACTGCAGTGGGCTCTGGGAGGGTGGGGGTGGGGTAAGGAACACATTCCTCAGCCTGTGCCACTAAAGAAGTCTTTCACTTCTCTTGTGGGATAGGACTACCAAGATGAGGCACCTCTGGTAGTGGCAAGGGAAGAGATGGGGGTCCTTCAGAGTGGAGGTCCCAAGGTGGGAGAAAGAGGACTCCAGTGAAGAGAAAGCAACATCTGGTGGGGGACTCAGTCATCAGAGGGATAGTTTTGGGAACACTGCAGGAGGGAAGTGAGGTGCCTACTCAGTGCATCAGCATGGAGAGATGTGGAGCAGATCCTTAGTTTGCTAGGGAGGCAGGGCAGGAGGGGGAGCTAGATGTCATTGTCCATCTGGTGACAAATGACCTGGCAGATGAGGCAGCCAGGGTGGTGCAGGACAGGTTTAGGGAGATGGGGAGGGGTCTGAAGCAGGCAGCATGCACAGTGGCCTTCACTGAGGTGCTACCTGTGAAAGGTTGGGAGGAGGAGAGGGCATATTGCACAGCAAGCTTCAGCAACAGGTTGAAGGCATAGTGTAGGGAGGAGGGATTTGGCTACATCGGGGACTGGAGTCCTACCTAGAGGGATGGAAGCATGTACAAATGGGATAGCCTCCGTATGTCCAGGAGGGGGACTGGCAGTCCTGGGTAGGAGGTTTAAATGCTTCTTCAATGGGCATTTAAACTAGCCAAGGGTAGTGGCAGACGAAATGTGGGAGGCAGTGAATGCCTCCCCCCAGATGATAGAGCAACAGTGATGGATAGCTCAGGGGAGCTTAATTCCCAAGGGGTAGTGGTGAGTAGGGGCAAATGGGAAGGGACAGGAGAGTCAAAAGGTGGAACTAGAGCAGAGAAAACTACTAGGGAAGGTGGACAGAGAAGGATAAAAAGAGGAAGGACACTAATAGTGAAAAAAGAAGGGTGAAGGATGGACTCGGACAGGGAGGGTAAAGCAGGGGCAGAGAGAAACAAAGGAAGTGGACAGCCATGCGTGCCAATGCAAGAAGCCTAGGAAACAAAATTCCTGATGATCAGGCTACCATTGCGGTGATGGACTTGGATCTGGTGGCCATAATAGAATCATGGTGCACTGGCAACCACAGCTGGGAAGTGACCATACCGAGGTACAATATGTTTAGAAAGGACAGGGCAGGGAGAAAGGGGTGGTTGTTTTATATGTAAAGAAGGTATTAAGACCACAGAAATACAAGGTCACAGCAGGGAGAAAGAGGGGCTGGAGATTCTCTGAGTAGGTTTGGAGACAGGGTCAGGGGCCTTTATATGCATAGGGGTGGTATACAGGCCACCAGCACAGGAGGAGGATATGGATAGGGTTTTGGGGAAGGCCATGGGCAAAATAGTAAATAAAGGGGAAGTAACAATTATGGGTGACTTCAATCTACTGGATGTGGTCTGGCCACAGCTACAGCCAGCAGCAGGGTCCTCCTAGACTCCCTGCAAGGGGTATTTCTCAGGGAGCTAGTTACTGATCCCACAAGATATGGGGCAGTGCTGGATCTGATACATACAAACAGGTACAGCATTGCAGACATCACAGTGGGTAGCCCCCTGGGTTCAAGCGGTCATCGCAGTGTGATTTGACATGTGGATTGGGCAGGGGAAAAATCACACTAGAACAAGGATCCTGGACTTCAGGACAGCAGATTTTAAACAAATGGGAAACTGTCTCAGGAAATACCTTGAAGGGAGGATGGGAATCGAGGCACAATGGAATAGAATAAAAGAGAGAATAACTAGGGCAACAGCAAGCTGTTTAAAGGTAATAAGCAAGAATAAGAGGAGAAAGAGGCCACTGTGGTTCTCAATGGAGGTATGAAGGTGGCTAAAGCAGTAAAGGAGAAAAAAACAGTTTTCAGGAACTACAAGGAGACCCAAATGGAGGCAGACATGGAGGTATATCTAGTGAAACAAAGGGAAGCAGGAAGGAGGGTAAGGGCAGCAAAGGGTCAAACTAAGGAAAGGATCACCCAGAAGTTCAAAAAGGGGATAAAATTTCAGGTATGTGAGCGAAAAGAGGAAAAGAAAGGATAGTAAAGCAACAATCAGGAGACCGGGGGGGGGGGGCAGATGTGTAGACAAAGACCAAGAAAAAGCTAAAATGTTAAATGAATACTTCTAATACTTCTGCTCCATCTTCACAATAGAGGGGGACAGTCTATCATGCATTAATAGACACCAGGGGAAGTGGACACAAGTCCATTTATGGGAAGAGAGAGAGTCTGCTAGGGGTTGGAAGCCCTTAAAAAAAAAACAGGGAGATTGGACCAGATGGAATTCACCCAAGGGCACTTAAGGAACTGAGCATGATGCTAGCCACCCCTCTGGCAACACTATTTAGCACCTCATTGGAGATGGAATTAGGGTTACCACCTTTTAAAAAGCCCAAAGTGGGACATTTCTTACTGAAACATTGTATTTCACGGAGGGTGGGCATATGAGAAGGGGGGCAGCTGCAGTCTAATAGATTGAAGTGCTGCACACTTGAGCAGACTACATAGACTGAATGGCCTGTATCTGCTGACAATTTCGTATGTTCGTATAGGACAATATGTAACCTTGACCAGTGAAACAGACCTGCTTTCTCTAAATAGTCAGAATTAAGACTAGGTGTTGTAATTTTTAATTGTTTCTAGTGTTTCTTATCATTTTAAGGTATTTTAGTTAAGGTATTGTAGTTTTTTGCAACAGTTAGAGGAAAGCCAGAAAATAGTTTTTGTATTATAATGTCAGGACATGTAGTATTTTTTCATGTTTTTTTACAGGACACAGCTGCCCAAATCAGGACTGTCCTGCGAAAATCAGACAGGTGATAATCCTAGATGGACTGGAGGAGGGCCAATGTGATCTCTCTGCACAAGAGTGGCAGCAAGGAGGAGGACAGTAATTACAGACCAGTCAGTCTCACATCAGTGGTGGAGAAGTTAATAGAGTCCCTGCTGAAGGAGAGACTGATGGAGTACCTGGAGACACATGGGCTTCAGGACCACTGACAGCATGGCTTCACAGGGGGAGAAAATGTTAAACAATTCTCATAAATTTCTTTGACTGGGTAACTAGGGAGGTGGATCAGGAGAGAGCAGTGGATGTGGACTATCTGGACTTGAAAAAGGCCTTTGATGCTGTTTCACACAGGAAGCTGATAAAAAAACAGCCTGGGGATTGGGTAGAAGGTGGTGTGCTAGGTATCAAACTGGTTGAAAGATAAGAGGCAGAGGGTGGTGGTAAATGGCAGTCACTCATAGGATGGGAAAGTGACCAGTGGAGTGCCACTGGGATCAGTACTGGGCCCTGTCCTCTTCAGCGTCTTCATAAGCGATATTGCTAAGGAACTGGAAGGGAAGGTGTGCCTCTGTGGGTGACACAAAAATATGCAACAGGGTGGACACCCAAGAGGAGGTTTAGAGAATGGAGTGAGAGCTGGGGAAACTAGAGGAGTGGTCTAGGGAGTGACAGCTGGGTTTCAATGCCAAAAAGTGCAAAGTCATGTACCTTGGGTAGAAAGCCCAGGGGTTGTGTATAAAATAGGCAGATGAGGAAGTACTAATAGTTACCAAGCAAGAAAAGAACATTGGGGTGATCATATCTGATGATCTCAAGGTGATAGGGCAGTGAAACAGGGTAGAAGGCAAGGCAAGCAGGATGCTGGGGTCCATAGCGAGGGGGATTTCTAGCAGGAGAAGGGAGGTGGCATTGTTCCTGTATCACTCACTTGTGGGACCTCACCTGGAGTACTGTGTCCAGTTCTGGAGATTATACCTTCACAAGGAAATCAACAGGGTGGAAGCGGTTCAGAGGAGGGCTACTAAAATGGTGCTGGGGTTGCACAGGGAACCATACCAGGAGAGGCTGCGGGAACTCAACATGTACTCTGTAGACGAGATTACAGCAAAAGAGGACATGATTGAGATCTACAAGTACATCATGGGGGTAAACAAGGTGGTAGGAGAGAAGTCCATTTAATAGGAGGAGAAGCACCAGCACACGGGAGCATGCAGTGAAGCTTGAGAGGAGGAAGGTTAAGAGGGATACGAGGAAATACTTTTTCACAGAAAGGGTGGTGGACACCTGGAACAGCCTGCCAGCGAGGTGGTAGGGGTGAAGACAATGGAGAGTTTCAAGCATGTGTAAGATATGCATATGGGTATAATGAACAGAGGTAAGGGAGGAGGGATGGATACCTGTGCCCAAAAGTCCAGGGTGTAAGCGTTAGTCAGGGAAAATAGGGTAGACTGGATGGGCCTGTTGATCCTTTTCTGCTGACACACTCCACGTTTCTGTGTTCTCTGTTCATATCATACTTTAAACAAGGGTTCTTAGTTAACAAATGTCAGCTGAGACTGGCAAAAGCCTAACCATCATTTCATGGTGACCCCTTTTGGTCAGGTCCTGCATTATTCCATACTTATTTCTATATCTACCTTGCTGATACAAGTTAAGATCCTGCTGTTTCATTCACTTTTTATACACAGACCCCTATCCAGCTTCTTTGATAACTAATGAGTTGGATAAATACAAAAAACTTGATTGCAGGATGTGGGGAGATAGGCCCATACATATATTTCTACTCTTCATATATTATGTACACATGGGCTGCGTTTCAGAATTAAGCCACTGGTCCTTTAAGAATTCTCCCAGGAAAAACCTGGGGAAAGATTTAAAAAAACACACTGAGTTGGTGAGTCTGTCTTTCAGATATGGTTGCATAACAAAAGACTAGAATCCAGGAATTAGTTTAATTGAATTCATTTAAAGATTCATTTCAGTCGGGAATAGATCAGACAGCAAACCCAGGAGAGTGAAGACATGTAGTCTGGGGACTACTGTAGTCTATGCTGAGGATTCCCTTAGATCAAAGGGCAAATACTGTATGTCTCCTACCAGTAAATGCTCAGCTGGGGGTCAATCTGCTAAACTAGGCTCGTTTGGCTACAGGGGGGATAGGTTAATGGAGACACAAAATATTGAGGAACTTAATGTTATTTTTAATCTGGAGTGCCTAGGGTGGAATGAAAGAGACATCTCCAGGAAAAAAAGGTGAACTGCTGAACCTTACAACCTGAAATATGTCCACCAATCAAAAAGGTAGGCTGGATTGACATCACATGGTGTATAAAACCAGGGGTACTGATAGAAACAGTGCCTTTGGTATAATTTTTACCATGTGTAAGAGCTTTGAGCAGTTTTGCTTGTGAAAAAGAACTGCTGTTAGCGAGGAACAGCCTTCCACACTGAAGAAGAGAGACTGACTGACTAAAAACAGAAGTCAGAACTCTTGGGAAAAAGACTTTTACAAACTTTTCACTGAAAACCCTGAATCTGCTGAGAAAAGTGGATTCAGAGACTGAACCATTACCTTGCTTGCACCTTTTGAGAACTTTCATCAGAAAACTTAAGGAAGTTTTCTCACAGATGGACTTTTCTTATCTTGGACTCAAACCATCAAAAAGGTAGACTTTAGAATTTATAGCAGTGTAGAGTTTTATGTTTAATTCCACATTTATTTTGCACGTTGTCTGCAACTCAATATCCAAAACTGTGTAGAATATTTTAAATGTGTTTTTTTTCTTTAAGTAAAACTTTTATGATTTCTTTATCAACTCTGCCAGGGTCTGATTGTGTGGTATAATATTTTGAAATGGACAGGAAATGTGTGCTAATTTGCAACTGTTTATAAGGTCCTTATTCTCAGAAATGATATGTATTCTCCTAAAGTATCCATGTTTAACTGTACCTGAATAAAAAGTTAGAGGCAAAACTGTAGTTTGCATTGTTGTATTTTTTTATGGGCAGCATTCTCTTACAGTTCACTTCATGGAATCTTTTATGTGGAGTTTTTACTATGTCACAGTTTGTGTACAGAATGCTAATTATGAGCTGCTGACGTATCAGAACCCTGTTTAAAGTTCTGTGCACAGACCATGACATAGTTAAAATGCCAAATTATTGGTTCCATGAAAAGAACTGTAACAGAATGTTACCCATAAAAACAAGACAATGCAAAATACAGCTTTTTATATAACTGTTTATTCAGGTACAATTAAATATGGATAATTTAGGTGAATGTATATCATTTCTGAGAATAAGAACTTTACAAACAGCTGCTAGTTAGAAATGATTTCCTGTCCTCTTTAAGGGAAAATGTTTTGTCAACCTGCTGCCTCACATAAGTAGACTGCTCACTACTATACCAAATATTAGAAAAAGACTCCTTGAACAGAAAGAGAGGAAGCTCTTCTTCTTGACAGTCAAAGTCATAGGGCTCATCAAGGGGGCTCCTGGGAATAGGGGATCTGGCTTTGCCTAGGGGTGAGCCTGTGACAGGCCAGTTGGGATAGTATCACTCCTACCCAGACAGAACAGCGCTATAATAATAGCACTGCTCAGAAAAGCACAGTCTACACAGCGCTTCCATGGACAGTGATGGGGAATAACAGCGTTATGCAGTATGCGCTCCCCAGGTCACTGTCCATGGTGCTACAGGATGGGGCACAAGGGGATGGGAAATCAGGAGGCTAGCTGAGCTCCTCCCATGGCATGGAGTGCTAAACCATGAGCAGCTTAGCCAGCATGGTGATGGAGACTAGGGTTCTAATCCTGGTCTCCAAACTTTTATTTTTTTCCCCAAAATCCAACTCTGACTCGGAGTTGGTTATTTTAAGTACGTGGGTGAGTTTTTGCTCGTAGTGATCACAAACCAGACTTGCGATCACTACCAGTAGCACTGTGTTTGTTTGTGGCATTTGTTCCTACCACTTTTGTGATCAGCACTGTTTGGACGGTGCTATTTTTGACAGTGCTCTCCATACAGTCACTGTTCTGACCTAGAGCTGTATCACTCACCGGGAACACCCTAAAATATGAACACAGATTTAACTAGCCAGGGTTGAGAAGGTAAATCTTACGTTTGTAACTATTCAGAGGGAGGTGTGGCTACTTCCTTTTTACCCACATCCCAGCCACAACTGCACATTTCAAGTACGTTTATAAGTACCTTGCTCACTGCAATCTGTAATGCTCAGCCACTGCTCCAACTACTGCATCCTTGGGTCCTGTCTACACACTTGATGGTATGATCATTGCAGGAAGACTTCTGTGCCTTTACAACATTTCTGTCTGGGTTGTGGTCATGGATGGTGGGCGGATCTGAGGTAGTTGTATACTCTGCTAATTTTTTGCCATTGGTACTGTGGCTCTGTCAGTAGCCACTGGGAAATTTCCAAGTCCAGGATTCAACCAGTAAGTGCAGGATAAGACGTGGATTGCATTAAAAATGTCATGCTACAGTTTGGTTTCTAACTGGTTAACCAGAGGGCTGCATCGGTGCAGGCATAGCAGCGTGTTTACATGCTAGCTAAAAATGCCTGCACAGGTATGCAAACTCACAAAATGAGGGATTCCTGCACCATAACTGAGCAGGTTACACAGCCTCAGCTGCAGCCATGCAACTCATGTGCACTGTTTGCAATGGTGCAGATCAGGTTGTGTAAATGTTCCTTTTAAATGTCAGACAAAGAAGGTGGAGAGTGGTCTGTGCATTGAAACAGAATGAAACAGCAGGACCTCAACTCATATCAGTGAGGTAAATATAGAAATAGATATGGAATAGTGCAAGACCTGTGAAGAGGTCAGGGCCAAAATAAAGCAACTTGGGGACCTAGGCCCTAGAGAAATCTGCCCCCCCTTTGCAACCATGCCCCTTTGCCACAACTGTGCCCCTTTGCCATGACTACATTCCTTGGCCATTGCATATCAGTTACTGAAACTTGAAACATATTTTCTTACTGTCCCTAAAAAGTGGCATAAATAATAAATAAACTAAAATGTTTCAAAAGTAATTAAACTAATAATATCAGTACAGAAAAATAACAATTGTCCGAGTTTTGATCATTTAGAGAAAATAATTACAAATTGACCTGGTAAAAATAATTTTTGGGGTGTGAAATGTCATGATTTGCACTTCTCCAAAGACCCCCCAAGCACACATGTGTGCACTCACAGTCTGGATGTTATCATTTTGTCCTGTCAGATAGTATGAACCAGGATGTGGGAGTTTTGTTGGGTAATATAGGGACCCATCTCTAAAAGAGGCTAGGTCCTGGGTGGTGTAGGAGTTAAGTTGGTGGTTTACTAGAGGAGTCATGAATGTTAGAGATTATATTGCAAAGCGAGTGATTGTTGGAAGAAATCATTCCAGGGATCAAACATTTCTGTTATTGATAAGTAAGTCAAGATCAATAGATGGCAAGATATACTGATAGGAATCTGGAAATATGTGCATTGTTCACTCTGAAAATAGAGCTATATCAAGGTTAGAACTTCAATATGAATGAGATGAAGGAATTAAAAAAAGTATGATCTTTAATTGTACAATTGAAATGCATTGTAGATATCTTAATTTTAGGCGTGAGATTAAATATAAAGCATACACATTGAATTGCACTATTAATCTTTTATATTTAAGGTAAGACTTGATTGTAAGTGAGGATTCTTAGTGGGGATGGGAGACAAAACAAAGGAAATAGGTCTGTTCACACCTTAAAGGTCAGCCTGGCTGGGGTCCCCTGAAGCTATCAGCTACACTTAATACCAAATCAGGGAGGTGAGAGTCATGTCACAATTCAGCCCCTACCTTGCTCAGATTACTCAGTGGCTGAGTCCTTTACAAAAAATGCAACTCAGGCAGAAAAAAAAGATATATAGTAAATGTTGGTGACTGTGGGAGGTCCCCCAGCAGGCTGGGCCCTAGATCTGTGCCTATGTTGTCTATGCATTAATCCAGCCCTGGCAAAAGGTCACCGAGAAATAATGGTTAAGCTTTTACCAATCTCAGCTGACATTTGTTAAGTAAGACCTCCCCCGTTGAAAGTATGATAAGAGGAAGGAGTAATTAGTTTTATATACACAAAAATCCTTGATCAAAGGCCAGTTGGGGCAGTATGGGGGCACACTGGACCTTGTTTATTGATTCTAATCAGTCACTCAACATGAGCACCCTAAATCAGAACTGAGTTGATTTACCCTTCTGAAGGTAAGAGAGCAAATGGTATGGCAACATACTGAAAACAACTCTGCAGTAGACCAAGGGAATTTGTGTTGTACACACTGAATACCAGATCTAAAATGCCAGTAGACATGGACGCTGTTAAAAAATGAACATACATCATCACAGAGTAGCTTTTATCCCCTTGATCTGGACCACTAGACCAGCATTTTATTTCCACCTAAAATGAGCACAGAGAGTGGCAGTGGGGCAGGCTGGGTGGATGGCCTGGAATCACAAACCACCAGATGGCTAAAATTATGGCTGTACCCACTGTGAGTCCCAAAACTGCAGCTGTGGCTATAACAGAAGGTCTAGATTTTGACTCACCTCCATGGCTTTAGTCTTCTCCTGCGGAGCATGATTCCTGCCCTGGCTATATATTGGACTCTATTGGTGAGCTTTAGACAAGCTATTATCCTGGACAGAGAGGCACATTTGGTGCATTGAAGTGCTTATTCAAAAATCGGACTTCATGCAGTCTGAAATAAAACATATCAAGGTGAGAGAGGTCAAGAGAGAGAAAGTGCTCTTGGAGCAAACTGCAAAAATTATCAAAAAATGATAACAAATCCACAGCTTTGGGAGCTATGATGCAAGGTATTAGAAAATGTCAACATGTCCTTGAAACTGGAAAATAATAAAAAAACAATTAAGATAATGCAGTGTAAGACTCATACTGATCCCTGAAGTTTTGGACACTGAGCTTCCAGACACCAGAAACTTGGTAAAAAACATTTTAATTAAGGCATTTGATCTTCCCTCAGACAACCCACCACTTTTAGTTGGAGCTTTCAGTGTGCTAAAAAAAAAGAGCCAAGAGATCACAAAAACTTCAAAGCCCACTATTTTTGATATCTTTGCTTTCAAATCAAACCAGGACTTTATATTTAAACTTTTGAGACTGAGAGGCATCATATAGCACAGAAATACCCATTACTGCATATTCCCAGATTTCTCCTTTCAGACTCATAAAAAATGTCATAAATGCTTGACTTACAGACAAGAGGTTCTTGAAACAGAGGCACAATTCTCTCTCTCTCTCTCTCTTTACCTCCCGCTAAAGTCAAGGTGATTAAGGAAGGAAAAACATATGTATTTTTTTAAATAGACCAGCTGGTGGCCTTTCTTAGGGATCATTATTCTAAACATGAAACTCCAAGCTCTCCAACAGGGTTATGACAGGACATGATTATCATGCTGACAAGATGGATCTCTGAACTTATGCTTTTATTTTGACTCATAATCTCTTTACATTCAGAAGTTTTGAACATAAGAGGTGATGCATTTATTGAACCTTAACGGATTGTTACTAAAATTTGTGCTACAGATCTGCAATAATAATACAACTTAATTTTGAAATATCTTGTACCTTCTCCCATGCATTGGTCTAGTTTTTCTCTTTCTTTACATTGTTTTCTGTTATAGATTTCTGAATTAATGTGCAGAGAATGTCTTTAACCTGCCTACATGATAAATTAATCTGTACTTATTGTTTTTTTCACAATGGATTGTTCATTGTCTCTAGAAGAGTAGAGTATATTTGCCTGATCCTTATGTTTATGTAATAATCAGTATAAAATGCTGAAAAATACAATAATTAAAAAGAAATTTGTGGGGGAAGGGGAAGATGAGTATTTTTTTGTGCGGCATCATGCATTAGATCTTCCTCAGTGAGGTTTCCTTATAGTTGTTTGCAGGCCTGATGCCTGGCTAGGGTGGACAGGAGGAGAAATTGGGAGAGGTCCTGCTGGTCTGCTGGTAACCTTGCAGTGCACTTGCAAGAGCAACCTCTCATGTGTCAGTAGGAGAACACACTGGGAGAAAGAGGTGAGTGTGGACATTGCTTCTGATGAAGGCAAAACCAGTCTGCCTAGATGCTGACATTCACAGAAGCTGGTGTCTGTTAAAGAAAACAAGGTATTTGTGAAGGACCGTCTCATGAAGGTAATCATGTGATACGTCTGTCTAGCTTCACATCTGGACACCCAAGTTCTACAGTCCCTCTAGGATGGGCTTTGTGAAGACAGTCATGGAACAGAATCTAATTTGAAATCCCCTAAACAGTCCAGAGGACAGTCTAAGGAAATATGGGAAGCAACAAGGGAATGTTTGTAACCTGAAAGTGTTCTTTGTATTAATAAACCCCTTACTACTTGACTGAAGATATGTGAGTGGACAGTAAGTCTTTGTGTTGCAGCTAAATGAAATGTTAAAGGTGCCTCTCCCTTAGTTATCCCATGGTCCCACCTGAGACTTGTGGGGTACCCTTGCTGTCCTGTCTCATGGTGGAGGGCCCTATAGTACCTGACTACTGGGGGACAGCTACATCAGTCATTTGCTAAGCCATCACAGTTGATCGCAGCAGATCTCAATTACATAACATCCCCAAATTTTTGAATTCCAAACTGTTCAATTTTTATTTTGTTTTAACAAATGACATTTACATGAAAACAGTATCTTTGTCCCTCAGAGGTCATCTGTACATGATGCTTTTTTTTAAATTTATTTCTATTTAACCAGGAAGGTGGGCTGGATCAAAAAGATCAATTTTCAGCCTCTCCTGGGGGAGGTTCACCCATGGTGGTGCAACATGAATCTGGTCATACTAAATTAGAGTGCCAGAAACTTACTGTATCACCCACAATAACCACAGCCCCACATTCCATCACAACACATCTAAGCTGCCAATGGACAATAGTGAAAAAGAGTTAGTTTTCGCAGGGGGCATCACCCCTGCACCCCACCATCACTAATTATAATTACCTCCAGGTCTGGGCATGAGTTGAAGGGAGGAGAACAGTGTGTATGGAGAAAACATCATTAGTGTGAAATCCAAAATGCCCCTGCCACACACAACCTTTTCCCACTTACCTAATTGTGGCACCCTAATTGCAGCACCCACCTAACAGTATGTCTCTGGGGGATAGGTACAGCATAGGGATTGTAACTATTACAGTAAACCACCATAAATAAAGATAAAAAGAAAAATACATGAAGCAGAGAGCTATGTGAACTAGCTGCATGACATACAATTTAAAGGGACACTGTCAACCTGTTTTGCATATTATTTCTAGTTCAAGTATGGTTTTATTGTTAGGCTAAACGCCTTTACAATATGCTAAAATACAGACATACTAAAATATAGGCACTTCTGCTAACAATATACAGTTTAAATGATCTTATTCATACTGTGTACATACTGCAGTTCAGTTATTAAAAAAATATTAATCATCCGCTTTTCCACAGGATAAATATTTCACCAACATTTTCATTTACAGTCCAGCATTGAGTCCATCAGAGAAATAGATTAACTAATCATAATAATCATAATGTAAACATGTATTATCATCCATTTCTATGTATGATTAGCTATGGTTCTTATTTTGCAGGTATTTGCCATCTGATAGGACCTGGTTTGACTCTCATGAGAGAGCCAATCATCGCATCCGCCAGGCATCTCACTGAGAAACTTTCTCCCAACCTCAAACAGGCCTGACAGCCAACATATTTTGGGCCAGTCACAGTTAGGGTCCTACTCTTGGGGCTACTATGTAGGAAGACTATCCAGGAATGACTGCTCATCAGACTCAAATTAGGTAAACATAAGCTGCAAGTAAACCCATCCAATTGGGGTGCTATCAAAAGAGCATCCCATTGCGCATGCAGTCCCACGCCCCTACTGCACCCAGGTATAATGGGATTTATATGTTGGCTAACTGTCAGGCCTGTGTGAGGTTGGGAGAAAGTTTCTCAGTGAGATGCCTGGTGGATGCCATGATTTTTTCCACATCCCAGCATTTTGGAAGTGTGGGTGGCTGTTTGTGTTTGTCTGTGTCTGTAGCTAAGTTTTTTGGGGTTTACAAGATCTTTTGCTTGGAGTAACTACACCATTCTTGCTCACTACATCTGTGAAGATCTCCTGGACTGGATTTTCTGCAAAACATCACTACAAGGAATTTGCATTTTCAATTTAAAATCAACTTTTTGAAAGCTATCCCAAGCAAAACAGAAATCAAGCAACTAGGTCTGACAGACTCCAGTGACTCTGGGTCCTGCTCGAATCCACATTTTCGTCTGGCTTGCTCCCAAGGGCTCTATTTGTGGGCTTTTAAGCAACCTCTTTAAATAACAAAGGAAGCACAAGGACAAAAGGATTTCACATCCTACACTTGTACTTGAGTAGGTGTGCCCCAGGCTATCAATGTAATGGGGCTGGGGAGTGCATGCCTGCAAGGTCTTGCATAGCCAAAGCCTCTTGTCAATCCCTGCCTAGCTGTAACCCTGGATGACCTCTGGCATGAGTTGAACCAATGTTGTACCAACAGTCACACCATGTTCAACAGCTGTCTGGGGGTTGCCCTCGTAACTTTTCTTGTCCTACTTTGCCTTGACAGAATTACACTATCCTTATGGAATGAGGATGGCTCAAATAAATCTAGGATCAAACACTATGATTTTACTTTCTCCAACCTTATTGTTTATAATACAAGGATACTACAAACTAATCTTCTACTCTACCAAAAGGGCTGTCCCTACCGTTCTCTCTCTATATATTTAGGAAACTATGGAACAAGTCTGCATTATCCCATACTTTTCTAAACATGGGGTTGTGGTTCCTTGTCATCATTGCCATTCTGCTATCTGGGGATATAAAGACAAATCCTGGACCACTAGATGCTTATTTCTCAGCAGATGACATACATAGTATGTCCAAACATGGGCTGTTAATTGCACACTTGAATATAAGAAGTCTGATGTGTCACTTCGTGGAACTGGAGTCATGGGTCAAACTGTACAATCCTGATATCCTCTGTCTCACTGAGACCTGGCTAAAACCATCGATTACTGACTCCCTCTGCTCCCTGCCAAATTACTCTATTATTCGAAGGGATAGGATATCGAACAGACGTGGTGGTGGAGTTGCTCTGTACTACAAAAATAATCTGACTGACTCTCTTCTCACTATCCTGGATGCTCAATCGGTATGTGAATACTTGCATGCCACCCTTGCATTGGGAGCCAAGAAACTGCATGTTATCTGTGCGTATAACCCCCCAGCGGGAGGGATTGCTGGTCTAGAGTACCTGTTGGAAAATACCTCTCAGAATTTTAATCATAATGAGGTTGTCATCTTAGGGGACCTAAACTTAAACTGGCTTGAGGCAGCTCTCAGTTCTCTTCAATCTCTGACTGATAGCTACAACCTGCATCAGATGGTAACAGTGCCAACTAGAAGTCTGTCTTCATCACCACTAGGCACACTATTGGATTGGGTGCTGGTAAACCGGATCGAACACATCTCAGCCGCTGGTACTCTTGCTGATGCCTTAACTGACCACTCTCCTACTTTCTGCATCCTGTCCTTGGGGGCACCAACATCTCCTCCACCATGTCTCATCACTCTCACAAACTTTGCTCACCTAGACCAAGAGGTGTTTCTGTATGACATCTCCAGAATTGATTGGTTGGAGATCTATCTATCACACTGTTCTCAGGATGTTCTTAACCTCTTCATCATTAAATTCCTTATGGTTCAATGTAAACATGCCCCAAAGGTCACCCAGAGAGTGAGGGGTAAACAAACAAGATGGCTAAACAATGACTTGCTCAAAAGTTTGCACCTTAGAGATAAACTCTGGAAGTGCTACAAAACATCAGGCCAGCAAACAGATTTCAATGCTTACCGTATGCTACGGAATTCATGCAAAAGACAAGTCAGAGTTGCTAAGAGCAAGTACTGTAAAGACCTAATGATTAACTCAGCCAGTGATCCCAGAAAATTCTGGTCACACACCAAATCCTTCCTAGGATCCTCACAGTCAACTACCCCTGGTGATATGCTGATAAATGATGTGCATTGCAATGACTCACAAACCATAGCTAATTCTTTCAACTTGCATTTCTCTGATCTCTCCCAATATACCTCTTCCTTGATCCCACTGCAGTGTCCTCCTCAGTGTCCTCCCTCCTCATCAGGAACCTGTCTGGATAAGTTAGAAGTGTTGTCCCTTGTGCCTCCTTATACTCCTCCATTCTATTTTAAGGCTGTGTCTAGAAAGGAAGTCCTGAAGCTCCTGAGGTCCATCTCTGATCATACCAGCTCTGGCTCAGACTCCCTTGAACCCCGCCTCTTGAAACTTGCAGCTTCCCTTATTGCACTACCGCTGGCCAAAATTTATATGTTATCACTTTCAGGTGGAGTGGTCCCTGACCTCTGGAAAGCTGCTCGGATCACACCTGTACTTAAAAAAGGGGATCCTAAGGTTGTCATGAACTACAGACCAATTGCCATACTCTCGGTACTGAGCAAAATCCTGGAGAAAATTGTCACAACTCAGACAACTGACTATCTACTTAAGCACAGCCTGCTCTCGGATACCCAACATGGCTTCAGGAAAGGACATAGTACAACGACTGCACTCCTTAAATTCACCACAGACACTCTTTCAAAAATGGATACTGACAATCTGACTGGGGCTGTCTTTATTGACCTCACAAAGGCTTTTGACCTTGTTGATCACACTTTGCTTCTCTCCTCGCTTCAACACCTGCATTTCTCCTCCTCCTCTGTCATTGACTGGTATGAAAGCTACCTGACAAATAGAACTCAAGTGGTGAAATTTAATTCCTTTCTATTGAACAGTACCACCATTAACACTGGTGTACCTCAGGGCTCCATCCTAGGGCCCCTCCTATTCTCTCTTTATATAAATAACATTGGAGCTGCTCTAAAATCCTGCTGTGCTATTCTATATGCTGATGATCTTGTCATCTATTCAAACATAGAAACATAAAAACTTAGAATTTGATGGCAGATAAGGACTGCTTGGCCCACCCAGTCTGCTCATTTCCCTACCTAATGGATAAGCTGCAGATCCTAGTTAACCAGCAGCCTACTTCTTTCTACCCCCACCCCCAGAATTGCCTTATGACTGTCCCATGCATGCTTGAATTCAACCACTGTTTTTGACTCCACAACCTCCTCCGGAAGGCTATTCCATGCATCCACAACCCTTTCTGTAAAAAAATACTTCCTTACATTACCTCTCAGCCACATCCCCCTCTATCTTCAAATTGTGCCCCCTTGTTCTTACACACCTGTTTTTTGAAAGATGCTACCCTCTTGGACTTTGCTGATTCCCTTGAGGTACTTGAAAGTTTCTATCATGTCCCCCCTCTCCCTCCTTTCCTCGAGGCTATACATATTAAGCTCCTTTCGTCTCTCTTCATATGTCTTCCGGTGCGGACCCTGCACCATTTTAGTTGCCCTCCTCTGGACAGCTTCCATCCTGTCTATGTCCTTGCGGAGATTGGGTCTCCAGAATTGCACACAGTACTCCAGATAGGGTCTCACCAGCTGTCTGTACAGAGGGATAACAACTTCTTGTTTTCTACTGGTGATGCATCTCCCTATGCATCCCAGTATCTCCCCAGCCCTCATTACTGCCCTCTCACATTGCTTGCCCACCTTTAAGTCATCTGATATGACTACCCCCAGGTCCTTTTCCATTTTTGTTGTTGTTAGTATCTCACCCCCCATTGTGTACTCTTCCCCTGGGTTTTTGTTTCCCAGGTGCATTACCTTGCACTTCTTAGCATTGAATCTAAGCTGCCATATATTTGACCATTCCTAAATAACCTTGCCAAGTCCCTTCTCATCCTTTCCACCCCACCTTGTTCATTAACTCTGTTGCAGATCTTTGTGTCATCTGCAAAGAGACATACTTTTCCTTCCAGTCCCTCTGCAATGTCGCTTACAAAGACATTGAAGAGGACCAGTCCTAATACTGAACCCTGTGGTACCCCACTAGTAACCCCCTTTCTTCAGAGTGGACTCCATTTACTATTACCCTCTGTGTCCTATTCTCCAGCCAATACTTTACCCAGGCTACCACCCTGGGACCCCACTCCCAGGCTGGCTAACTTGATTATCAATCTTTTGTGCAGAACCGTGTCAAATGCCTTGCTAAAGTCTAGGTAGACCATATCCACAGCCCCTCCCTGGTCTATTACCTTGGTCACCCAGTCAAAGAAATCTATTAGATTCATCTGGCATGACCTTCCCACTATGAATCCATGCTGCCTTGGGTCCTGTGCCCCTCTGACTTCTAGGTACTCGACAATTCTTTCCTTCAGAAGTGATTCCATCATTTTCCCTATCACTGAGGTTAAACTAACAGGTCTGTAGTTTCCTGCTTCTGCCCTGCTCCCACTTTTGTGAAGGGGAATCACATCCATCCTCCTCCTCCTCCAGTCCTCAGGTACCACCCCATCCTCCCATGATTTGTTAAAGAGGGTAGTCAGTGGTGTCACTAGTTCTACCCTTAGTTCTTTTAGAATTCTGGGATGAATCCCATCAGGCCCCATTGCTTTGTCCACCTTCAGTTTTAAGAGTTCTTTCAGAACCCTTTCTTCTGTAAATGGGCTGGTATCAACTTCTGTATCCAGAGTGTTTCTGTTGTTTGTTTTAGGTACCTCCCCCTCTTCATTTGTAAATACTGAGCAAAAATATTTGTTTAGTATCTCTGCATTTCACCGTCACCCTCTGCCCACCCCCTCCCCTTTATTAAGCCTCACTATCCCTCCCTTGGTCTTCCTTCACTCCCTGATGTACCTAAAAAAGGTTTTATCCCCCTTCTTAACTGAGTTGGCTATCTTTTCCTCGGTTCGGGCCTTTGCTGTTCTGACTGCCTTCCCAGCTTTCTTTTGCTTTAGCTGATACAATTCTCTGTCCTAGTCCTTCTGTGATTCCTTGTACTTCCTGAATGCTTTCTTTTTCTCTTGAACCTTCACTGCCACCTCCTTTGAGAACCATAGTGGTTTCTTACATCGTTTTGTTTTGTTTATTTGCTTCACACAAAGGCTTGTTACCTCTGTGATGGCAGTTTTTATTATTCCCCATTGTTCTTCCACCCCTACTTCCTGCCCATTTTCTAGTGCATTCCTTAGGCACTACCCATTTTGGCAAAGTCAGCCCTCCTGAAGTACAGTACTTTTGCCTTTGTATGGCTTGACTCTATTGCTGTGTTTATTGTGATCCGTACTGTTTGATGGTCGCTAGTTCCCAGATGGCTACCCACTTCTACATCTGTAATCCTCTTTCCATCTTCATTTGAGAGAACCGGGTCCAAGATTGCTCCCTCTCAAGTGGGTTCCAATACTAGTTGTCTAAGGCATGCCCTCTGTAGGGCATCTAGAATAACCCCACTCTTAGAAGTGGCTGCTGCAACTGCACTCCAGTTAACATCTGGCATATTCAGATCACCCATCAGCAATATCTCCCCTTTTTCTGCCATTCTAAGTATACCTTCTATCATTTCCTTGTCCATTTCCTCCCCCTGAGAGGGGGGTCTGTATACAACCCCTGTGCGGATTGTGGTGCCATTGTCTGTCTCCAGATTGACCCACAGTGCTTCTTCTCCTCCTCCCTGTTTACCATTTTGTTCTGTTGCTTTGATTCCTTACCTTATGTAGAGAGCTACTCCTCCTCCTCTTTTACCCTCCCTGTTCCTCCTGTAGATAGTGTATCCTGGTATGTTTACATCCCAGTCATGGTTCTGTGTGTACCATGTTTCTGTGACTGCCATGATAACAAGATGTTCCTCCTCCATCAAGGCCACTAATTCAGGAAGCTTGTTACCCAGACCATGGGCATTGGTACTCATTGCACTCCATTTTTTGATGGCTTTATGTTCTGCAGCAGCATCCCTCACTGATCTTTCTACCTTGGTCTTTTTCTTATTTAGTACCCAGTTTTGTAGGGGGAGGCTGGAATTTTCCTGCTGCTTATCAGTGCCTCCCCCCTTGACTAGTTTAAAAGCTTGCCAATGAAGCATTTAAACTGATTGCCCAGAAGACTTGTTCCCTTCCTGGACAGATGCAGACCATCCTGCCAGTATAGGCTGGTGTCCCTCCAGGTGGAACCCCAGTCCCCAATGAAGCCAAACCCCTATGCCCCACATAATTTTTTCAACCATTCATTAAACTGCATGGTGTAAAGTACCCTTGCCTCACCCATGCCACTGACAGGCAGCACCTCTGAGAAGGATACTGTGTGTGCTACTTGTCTTAGGCCCCTCTCCAACTCTACAAAGTCCTTCTGCACTGCTCTAATCTCATGATGAGCCAAGTCATTTGTCCCTAGGTGGACAATGATGTCTGGCCTCAGACTCCCGTGCAACTGTTCACATGATCCTAAGGATGCGCTTCCTGCTCCTCCAAGCCATAGCACCAGGCAGGCACCTTACTTCAGTTTTCCCTGCTCCCCCCAGTTTGATCCCCCCTAATAAGTCCCCCACCAGGAGCTGCTTCCTTTCCCTGTGGTGTCCCTTGTGACAGTTGTCTGCAACCTCCTTAGTCTCCTCTGCGGATGCATCCATTGTGGAACTATGCTCCCCCAGAATGGTGTATGGATTGTGGAGTGGAACAACTGACTGGGTGTGCCTCTGTTCCACCACCCTTACCCTCCCTGAGCCCACTGTGGTCCAACTGCTGTGCTTTCTTTGCAACCTCTGAGGTAGTGGTGGTGGCTCTGGTGCTTCCTGGATGGGGGAGGTTCCCTTACTACTGTCCAGTGCAGCCTGAAGATGGGCAACTTCCTCCCTCAGGGCACAGAGTTGTCTGCAAACAGGGCACATCTCAGCCTCCAGAAGGACTCCTGGAAGACTGCTGCCCCACAGCCATTACATTGCACTACTCCCCACATGTCTGTCTACCTTGTTTATTTTTTTTTGTGTGTGTGATTGGTTTGTTGTATAGAAATATATATATTATATAATGTGTATGCTTATATTGTCAGTGCAGTGTGGTAGAGAGGATATGACAGTAATATGCACCTTGCCCTCTTGAGGAAATTATGTCAGAACCCCAGGTATAAATTAACTATTTCCAGGGTGGGTGGGGTGAGGGGTGGGAAGGGTTTGGGCCTAAACTGTGCCCTCATGAAACAATCAGCTAAAAGCTCTGACCTATCACTGCAAAGAGTGCCTTCCTGTCAGCAAGATGCCCTACAATACAATTTGACAGAGAAAATACCCTGCTAATCAAACAGAGAAAAATCCAAACCTCCAAGTCAGACACAGGTAAACCTCCCCAGCCCCAAAACAGCCTGGTGACTTGTGCTCTGAAAGCAGTCAGCCCCAGACACAGTAAACAGTATTCAGTCCCTGTGGGTTTAAACTCTTCCTGCACTGAAAATCTTAACAATTGTAACAAAAGTAAAGCAAGGTCCACCTCCCTCTGTTGATTGAAAGACTGCCTTTTCTGATAATTCTAAGTTCCTTATTTCACCTTTCAGTTAGAAGTATCCTCCACCTGAAGAATATTAACTTTCCTAAGGAATCTGCTACAAACCAAAGATAATTGCAAATTGTAAGGTTCACCTCCCTCTGTTGTGAGCACAACTCACTTTCTTGCATATCCTAACTCCAGTGTTGCAGCTTCCAGCCAGAGGTAGCTTCACCTGAAGAATATTAGGTTATCTGATGAGCCTGCTAAAAATCCACTTGCTTATAGTACTGTTATCAGGTCTGTAAACCTCTTCCAATGCTATTGGCTGATAAGTAGCTGTGATGTAAGCACTTCCTGACACAGTCTGGCCTGGCCTGGCCTTTTAAGGCACACAGAGATAAACAAAAGGAAAAACAGTTTCCACCCCCGGGGCACTGTCTAGGTCAAATACACAGCCTGTAACCTGCTCTCAATTCAGGACTTATGACAAATTCTTAGCCCAGTGAATAACTCACAGTATTACAAATATTGCAATGCAAACAGTCAATCACTAACTCCAATCAAGTCAGCTGTGCAGAAGAACAGACACAGTAAACATTATTCAGTCCCTGTGGGCTTAAACTCTTCCTGCACTGAAAATCTTATATAGGCACTATCAACACAACCCTTTCCTCTGACTTTAACAATATCCAAAACTGGCTATATGACCATAAACTGGCTGTCAACACTAGCAAAACTAAAGCCATGCTGCTTGGATCGGCCCCAAAGCTCCCGGGCTTGCACAACAGCACTGACAGTGCAGGACTTAGAAGGTCAATTACTGGAATGTGTGACCTCTTTCAAGTACCTGGGCATCCTGCTAGATCAATCTCTTGATCTTAATCTTCATGTACAGTCTGTTTGCAGAGCTGTCAACTCCAAACTGGGTGTTGCATATAAGACTAGTTATATGCTCATGCCATCGGCTAAAATGGCCATTACGAGGGGGATTCTGCTCCCCACCCTAACCTATGGGGCTCTCTTATTTAGGGCTGCTCATAAAACTGACCTACTCAGATGGGATATTCCATATAACAACATATGCTGCTATGCCTCTTCTGCTCCTCGGCTTAAACACCACTGTCAACTTTACAATGATCTTGGTTGGCTCTCTCTGTTAGCTAGTAAGAAATACTACCTTGGCTCTCTTATTGATTCAATAATTCAAAATCAAACCCCCTAGGTGTCTTGCAGCTATGCTTGTTCCTCAGGACACACTCCATGGTCTATGATCAGCTGATAAATCCTTTCTGAATTTGTCGAGGTGCCACACTAGGAAAAGAACTGTTGCATTTGAGCATGCAGCTCCACAGCTGTGGAATTCCCTCCCTCTCGACATTAGACTTTCTAGCTCCCACACATGCTTTAAGAGAAAACTGCGCTTGAATCTGCTGATTGCTGATACCTGTTCATGCTTTCACCCTACCTAATGACTGATGTCTCTGGCCATACAATAATATTTCCTCACCCTCTATATAACCCTCTTACTGTCTCAGCCTGTTCTGGCTCCCTTTCCCTGCACATATACAATCTTGCACTGCAGGCATCTCCCTTACACTTACATACACTCATATAATCTAATTTCATGGCTTGCTCCCCTCTTCCTCATTTACCGACCTTTTCCTTAATGACACCCCCTGTTCTCAATGGTTATTTCTTCCTTTTATATTACCTGTTTATGTTTTTTGTGTACCTTGTTCTGTTCATATGATATGTCACCTGATAATTTATTGTCCAAGGTCCTCTCTATTCATTGCACAGGTAGGCACCTATGAACTTATGAATGGTCTACTCTGTATGTCTCTGATATATTGTATCCACTTTAACTCATTGTATGTAAAGCGCTTTACTTTGTATGTTCTGATATATTGTATCCTCTTTAACTCATTGTATGTAAAGCACTTATAATTTGTTATCCTGTTAAGTTTCTGCATGTCTGTACTCTCCCAGGTCGTGCCTGAAAATAGTCATTTTATGGCTAGTGCACTTACCCGGTTAACAAAAGCTAAATAAAAATAAATATATGCCAGCTGTTACTGTAACCAAATATGAGTCTTTAGAGACTGAGCTTTTCCCCAGAAAAAAAAATTCCCACAATTCTCTCCACTTTCGAACCCAATACTATGGGACTAAATCCCACCATTGCAGGCTTAATCAGGCCTAAATAGAGAAATAAATAAGTTCCCCCGGGGAGCAACGCGGAAAATCCACCAGGTGACTTCCGTGGCCATGTGCCAAAATTAGTTGACTCAAAGCATTACACAACAACAAGTATACCTAATATTAGGGTCCACTGCAGGCAGGAACTACAGATAAGGAGTCCTACTCCTAGAGATACATGCTGCTGGCTCATTAGGGGGGCAAACTCAACAGTCCCAATTTAGGGTAATTCAGGCTGTCCACAAAACCCATCCATTTGGGGTACTGTCCTGGAGCATTCTACCGTGCATGCAGTTCCATACCCCGACTGTCCCACATTCTGAGGGGAAATACATGCTGACTGCGTTCTATACCCAGATGAGGAACTTTAGAATTAGGCCTACCCCAAAAAAAGCTCTCGTACTTCTCTCCATTTTCAGCTCCATTTACAGCTCATAAACCTTAAAACGGGACCCCATAAACCACAATAAGTTAAACCTGCACCAGAAATAACTAAAATAAATTGCTCAATTCATTTACAAATATTAAGTATCAACTGACCCAGCATCCGAAAGAGAAATATCTGTAAATACTATGTGCAACACTAAAATATTTCAAAAAGCTAAACCTTCATAGTAAAAATTCCAGCTAGATTATATAACACTTTAAAAATAGTAAAAAAAACAAAACAAAAAAAAAAAAAAACCACACACACCCCAAAAGCCTTCTTTGTTAAAAGGGTTAGCAATGCCCCATGATTTGTCTTCTTAGGTCACTCAAATAAAAGGTAACACTCTGTCAGGGAGCACATTGTTTTATAGAATTTGGTAATCAGCACCACAGCTTCATGGCTCCAAACCCTCTGGAGTCCTTTTACTTTGCAACCTCATTTCCACATTTCATCTCCAGAATTATATCAGAGAGATTCACCACGTTCCAGCCATTTGCAAAAAATGTTTCAGTATATAAAGGCAGTACCTTTACCAAACAGTATTCCATCAATAATTTACCAGCTCAGTCAGCTTAATCTCAATAGTCTGTGGAGTCCATTAGCTGGCTATCCATTGCTGGCAAAACCTTCAGTTAAGTTCAATAAGCCATCAATAAGCCATCACTCTCCTTATGCTTAATTATATCAGCAGACGACTGGAGCTCTTTACCTGGCCAGCGTTACCTGAAGAAGAAAGAAAAACATAAAAACGCTGTCTCTGAGCATAGTAACTACGGCTCAAAATAGACAAAAGAATTTTACAATAACGCCTCTAGGCAGCGATGTCATACCTCTTTTATAATTCAAAACAGCATTTCAGCAGTTATCAGTGCTCCAAGAACAGCCACTACAGAAGTCTCCAGCTAATCCACATTCTTAGTTCCTGGGTCTTCTGTTCATAGCCCATTTCACATGTTGCCCAAACTCTCCAGGTGGCTGGCTGCTTAATACAGAGAAGAGCTGCTTTCATCTTTTCCTGCTCATTCTCTTTTTAATTCAGCGATTACAGCAAAAACGCCAAAATAAATGAATGGCCAGTTCAAACACTTTGCCACACAATGCTGTTATCCACAGAGGCACTAAGGCACCAAACAAACAAACAAAAAATATATTGATCATACTCTGAAATACTTGCAGGACTCCGGAAACCAATGGCCAATCACAAAATACAAAGTGTGTATACATATATGCCTTGCTTATGGCCACCGTTTCACAGCCAACCAACCACTCAGGACAAAAGTGTTCAATCTTAATTTTTTTGTGGCTTCTGAATTACAAAAAGCATGTTACTCAAAACCATAACTCGAACCATATAAGGTTTCTTCTGTGAAGTCCTCGAAAAAGCCCTTTTCTAAAACCAGCATTCAGAAAACACTGAGCGTGTTGAGGGGAGTGGAGCAGCCTGCAGCCATCTTGCAACCCGTGCCCCTAACTTATTTCTAGCTAAAAACACGCATCATATGGTTGTTTGCCTTCTCTAAAATTCATTAATGTTACTGTTTGTTTTGTCTATCTCCTTGTTTAGTAGAACTGAAATGCATGATAATGTATATTATAAACAACCTTGTTTTGTTTACAATCCTGGAGCTGTTCTTATTGCATACTTCCTGAACATTAGAAACACCCCCAAACAGTTCAGTCACTCATGAGCAGTAGCTACCTAAACTGCCAATACATCATGAGTGGCTAGACTGTATTGGAGGTATTCCCATGTCCAGGAAAGATGCAGTGGGAGTTGATCAAGGAATGTAAACAAACCTGTTTTGGTGTGGTAACACCATTTTGGTGGGCAGTCTGTTTTTCACTTTTTAAAAGAAAAAAAGAACCAGAATCAAACTACTAGCTACATCAGCAGTCTCTACAGAATGTTAGCAGACATAAAATGTGTTTTTAAAACAAGGAACACTTTGAGGCCTAAGGAGGTTGACAGTGTCCCTTTAAACAACAGTTGTACACTTACAAACAGTAGATGACCATAAACTCCTATTTAAATTCCATTTACACACTGTTCATTTTACTGACAGATCAACATTATGTTGTACTAGTTGATTTAGCATTTTAGGTCCTTAGTAAGAAAATGATCTCTCAGCTAACTTTATTCTTATAAGCTTCTCCTTGTGTCTTTTTGTGGATGCATTTCATAGAGACACAGTTTGTTTGGGATTTATTTTTTCTCTTAGAATTTCTGGTATATTTGTTGTAAATTCTTTTTGTGCAAAGCTCGCAACTTTTTGAAAAATTCCCACCTGTGGTGTCAAGACCTTTGTACGTGAATATAATTCACAATGGTGAGTTGGTTTGGAAGATCTTGTAATAAAGCTACATATGTTATTGAATGTAACAACATATTTTGATGAAACACTTTCTGGGGCTTGATATAGTAAAACTGAGTTGTATTCTAAAGCAGGAAAAAATATTTGTTTTGCAACTGCTTGTTTAACTTCTTTTGTTAAGTTGTTCTGATTTCTGTAAAGGAACCTAAATTACTGTTGACTTTCTGGTTACTTTAGTTACATGATCTTGCCAAGTTAATGTTTGATCTAGGAGTATAGCCAGATAATTAAAAATCTCTATGACTTCTAATGGTTCGTTTTCAGACCCAGTGATGTAGGTATGTAAACTTTTATTGTTCAATTATTGGTAGCAATCACTACCATTTTTAAAACAGATAACATTTCAAACAAACATACATTATGAAAAAGAGAATGACACAGTATATATACACATAAATTAAATAAATAATACTATATCATAATCCCTCATTTACCTTAATAGGAAGAATCCATACTTCTTTATCCTTCTCTTTCTGGCATTTTGAATGGCTATTAAATATTGTGTAACTCTGGTTATAATATATTCCTCTTCCTCTGTAAGTAAAACACATAGTACAGTATTCTCGTCTACATATTGTAATAAGTTCAGAATTGGCACAATCCAGTGTTTCTTCCCTTTGTTATACCATGGACAGAAGAGAAATACATGCCTCAAGTCTTCCTTGTCCCCTAAGCTACAATTACAGAGTAGATCCTTAGAAGAGGAGAACTTCCCAAAACGTGCCTTCAGTAAATTAGACGTGAACATCTCGAGTTTATAACTAGCGTAAGTTCTTCTGATCATAGGATCTTTCAAGATAGCCAAGTAAAATCTAAATTTGTGATTGCAGTCATTCCTGCTCTACCATTTAGTGAATCTTGATTGGGATACTGCATTGAGGTCCCTGTTCCTATGGTAATCACATATTTTTAAATATATACGACTTATTGTTATAACTTATAGCAATATTTTTATTGCCATATTTGGTAGGTCCTCCAAATCATATACAGAAAAAAAGTTTTGACACATATACAAGCCAGTTTGATCTGTTTGCATCTAAGTTATTCCATGTTATTGGTTCTTGGAATCACTTTTTTGTTAACCTCCCTTGATGCAACCTAGTAAGCCTGCTCCAATAAGCAATGATTCTGTAATCTATGTGAGCCTGTAAACTGGGAATTCCCAGTTCAGCTGTTATAAAATAGCTTGGTGTAGAGTTATTTAGCCCCAGTGCTGACTGAAGTGCATAATAGTAGGGTTTTCTAATTTATCCACACCAGATAAGGCCCATAGTTTGGCATCACACATTATTTAGGCATTATACTTCTTCTGCCTTTACCATGGGTCTAATTGTTTGGCCTCCATATAGATGGTTAAATCTTTGTAAGTCCAGAACTGCTAATTTTGCTTTCAGCATATACTGGTCATGATGAATTTTCCAGGAGAGGGTCCAAGTAAATACAACGCCCAAATAATAATAATTCTTAACTACCTATGATGAGATGGAGTCAAACTTCCATCTATGTTTAGTTTTTTTGACCATCAAACATTATTACTTTTGTTTTGTCAATGTTTATTTTTAAAGATAGAGCCTTTGCTTGTTCAGAAAGAATATCAATTTTTTTTCTGTAATGTGGAACAAGAAAGTGATAAGAGGACCAAATCATCGGTGTAAGCCAATGCGTGACAAAAGACCAATCTGATTTTTGGGGAATCTGACACTGAGTCTGTTAATGCAAGTAATAAGCCATTTTTATATGTTGAAAAGGGGGGGGGGGCTAGGACACACCACTGCATCACTCCTATATTTGTAGGGAAAATGTTGGATAATTGCCCCTTAGTCCCGATCCTCACTTGGTCCTACATATGTGTGTGTATAAGTTCCTTATGGTATTGATCAAGACTGGGCATATGACCCACTTCCTCATTATATTCCAGAGAGTGTATCTATTAATGATATCAAATGCAGCACTAAAATCTATGAACACTGCATATCTGTATTCTAGTTTTTACATATTTCTCTAGTAAATGATACAAAATGAAGCAGTTGTCTACGATCGAGTACCCTTCTCTGAATCCTGCCCGTAGAGGTGAGATATCACCTCGGGTCTTAATTTCTAATTTCAGCCTGTCCAAAAGGACTCTAGTAAAGATTTTGGCTGAAGTATCTTTTTTATTTATTTCTAGTTTTGGACATAACCTTTGAGCAGGATGCTCTTTTTCAAAGATTCCACATCAGTGAATATGTTGTACATACATAGGTAAACATTTTACAAGGCAACAGTATGCAATGCCATGAAGAAAGGTACTGATTACAGGTATGGGTAATCAACTGTACATTATTTACAAAAACACAAAATCACAGTCTACATTCACTGAGCAGTACAGGCACTTACTGACTGAGTAATGGTGAGCAGCCAATAAATGGCTTTGTTAAGAGGATGGTACAGCAGGGTAAAGGTAGAAGATAGGTGAGTGGAGGGCGTCTTCCAGGGGAGCCAACCAGGGCTACAGAGTGGGAGGACAGAACCACTTGTGTGTGTGGGGGGGTTGTGGGGAGTGTTGGCTTGAGTGCAGTGAGGTTCATAGGAGGAGTGGGGGGCAGGTAAGGATAAGGAGAATGGAGTGGTGTCTGAGCAGAAGAAGATGATACCTGTCAGGAGGGGATAACTTATTCAGCAGTTGGCATCCTCTGGTGTACAGTGTATGTCAGAACTGGGGGGCAAGAAGATTAGAAATAATAGGATACAGGACGGCGGTGACCACAAATGGGGGGGGGAGAGGGAATGTGACTGGTGAGAGGAGTAGTGGAGGGTCAGGCGGGTGTACAGCATGAACACCGCTCCTTTTCCAAGAGGTAGTTTTTCAATTCAGGTTTGAAAGAGATGAGGCTGCTAAGTTCTATTAGGTGGGCAGGGATCCCATTTAGCCAGAGCGGAGCTCTGTAAGCAAAGGATCATTGTCCATGGGATGTTCTCCTGAAGGGGACCATCAGTGGCTCACGGTAAATGCCCCTTGTTTGGTAGCTGGATTGATTACTTTGTAGAAGATCAATGATACATGGCAGAGTCTTGTCTAGTATTGTTTTCTTGCCCAACAGACACATCTGGAACTTTATCCTAGAGTCCAGGTTCAGGCAATTAGTTTGCTCCTAAAGCATGCAGGAGTGCTCAAGTCTGTCTGCCACCAGTGTGAGTTTACAGGCTTTGTTGATGGCAGTCGCCACTCTCTCAAGTGCAGTTTCAGAAGCTGCTCCATAGACAATCAGTCCATAGTCTATGATTGACAAGATTGAATGGGAGACTGTAAGCCTGAAGGCAGAGGGTGTAAGATATTGTTTGTGTCTCTGTAAGACACCTAGCTTGATGTTGACTGCTTTTACAACAGATCCTATATATGTATCTATTAAACTAATTGGTCTATACATCCTGGGGTCCTGTTTATTACCTTTCTTAAAAATTGGTACTATTTCAGAACACACCAAGAATTTGGGATAAATTTTCTTGGACACATATATTGAAAAACATAGGGAAACGGTCAGCTCATTATTCTGCCAATGATATGCAACTTTTGTCCATAAGTACATATTCTTTGTTGAGTCTCAAAAGTCATCACCCTTGTTTTCTTTCCACTTAATAGAAGTCTATTTTTGTAAAACCAGTTTTGCAGCTTATTATAGATGCCCAGCAGGTGTTCCTCTATGTCTGCTCTTGATTTCCCAGCACAGTATAACACTGTACATTACCATATATTATTGCAGAAACCCCCTCACATACCCATTTATATATATCTGGAAAATAGGAGCACACCCAGAATGAAACATTGAGGGACACCCAGACTAATTCTCAGAGATTCTGATTTGATTCTACTGTTTTTGTTATTTGTACCCTATTTGTTAAGTAGTCCAGAAACCAACATGCGGTGTGATAACTCCCTCCATGTTCTTTCAATTTTCTTATTAACACAGTGTGATCTTTCTACAATTACCTGCCTGCAAGTTTGACTCTGCACTTTAGTCCCACAGCAAACTCCACACTTACACCCACAAGCGTGACTGTATCCTGGACTTCACCCCGGTATGGCCTGGTGGCAGCGGTCAGATACTGGTAATGGGACAGCTGGTGGTAATGTAGGGAAGGAGGCAGGACACCACTGTTTAAAAATCTGCTGCTGAACTTCTCCTGCAGTGCGGCTTTCTACAATTACCCTGACTGCAAGTTTGACTCTGCACTTTTGTCCCACAACAAGCTCTACACTTACACCCACAAGTGTGACTGTATCCTGGGCTTCATCCTGGTATGACCTGGTGGCAGTGGTAGGATACCAGTAACGGGACAGCTGGTGGTGACATGGGGAAGGAGGCAGGGTGCCACTGTTTAAAAATCTGCCACCGAATGTCTTCTGCAGTGCAGCTTTCTAGTTACCCTGCCTGCAAGTTTGATGGGCGCAGGGTACCACTGTTTAAAAGACTAATACTATAACTGACTCTGTGCGGAGTGGCTCTTCGCATGAATGACTCTCACAGGAGTGGCAAGAGTCACCAGTGAGAGTCTACAGTGGGAAGCTGCAGGAAGGCTGCTTTATAAATTTTAAAGATTATATATGCGATATAAGTTTCTTCTAAAGCATTCATTTTATCCATGTGCATAGCAGCTTGTGGCATGTTCCTGTAAGAGGAAGAGTGTTTTTTCAGGATTTGTGATTTTAGTTTTAGCAAAACCTAACTTGTTTTATATATTAATTACCTAAACCACCCAATTTCTAATACATTCAAGTTTTAGGTTTCTTAGCATTAATCTAACAAATTTTAGACTACTTGCCAGATACGGTTATAGTCACGTAAAACATGGGTTGGTTGGTTAGGTTTTTCCCTATTTTTTAATGATGGTTTTTCATTGCATCTTGTTTACAGGACATAGTTTTGTCTTTAGTAACCGAGCACAATTTATTGTACAAGAAGAGAATGTTAACATGTTTACATTTCCTCCTCCATGGTCTAATGTTGCTTTACATAATTTGGTAACTTGTGCCTCAACAAGAGGTGTTAAATATTTGTTTGTCAAGTTATCTTCCACCAGTTCAAAGAGCCCTGGCTGGGACTTCAAAGAAAAACACCAAACACTCTTTGTTTTGGTCATACCTTTTTTTCTCTTGTGTACACCCCCCCCAGAGGCGTGATGTGGGCTGTTGACAAGGCCTTATGCTGGCGTCTGTCAAGCCTTCCCTCCAGCTCAGACTTGGGCATGCTGTGCTGCTGGCTGCCACCAGGGGCCAGGCAAGCACCAAGTCAGTACACCCCCTCCGCCCAGAGGAGATAAAAAGTCACTTGGATGCTCAAGCCTCCTCCCCCTGGCCAGCCCTCTGATGACCCAGGCTCATTCCCGAACCCAGGTCACTGGCATCACAAGCAGTAGTGCTACCACTGCACTGGCAGGCCAGCCCATACCTTTGTTTTTTATGTATGCTATTTTTTGTAGCCAGTGACATTGAAATGAATCCTGGTTCTCACTTTAAAAATTTAAGCATATACCATTCTAGTGTTCACAGTCTGTTACCTAAGTGAGACTCGCTACAATGCTGGGCTGTTTCTAATCACCCCTCTGTTTTTGCTGTTACAGAGACCTGATTGGATTCATCCATTCCAGACTCTGAAATTCATTTAGTTGATTATAATGTTTTTAGACTTGATAGAAATAGACATAGGGGTGGGTCTGACATTTTTATACATAACTCATTTCCCTGCTGTTTGTTGAAATCTGAGACTATGGAAAACTTTATTTCTGTAAGGCTTCCAGGGAAGGAAATCCTATTTGGTAGTATATATATTGTCCTCCTAAGCTTAAACTCACCAAATTTTTGAATCTCCAACAATTGGTCTGTTCTCTTGGGGATTTCCAACATACCATCTCGTAGGGTGATTTTAGTGCTAATTGGCCATCTAGTAAGGGCCTAAAACTGAAAATGCAATTAGCACTACTAGGCCTAAATCAATTAATTTCTGAACCCACTCATCGTGACTCAACTAGAAAAGTGTTTTCCATTTTGGACTTAGTTTTTGTTTCTCCCAAGCTCCTGGTTATTACCTCTGGGTGTCTTGGGAATCTATTTAGTGATTGTGTAACTGTTTATTAAACCCCCCCCCAAAAAACATTTCCCCGAATACCGCTACATTCCATTCCTTCAAGACCTTCAGCTTGGAATCCTTTCGTTCCTGCTTACTTAATGCTGATCGGGGGAAATACTTTTTATTTGCAGATGTTAATGTGGCCAGGAATTACTTTTATCATAATTTTATTACTATCTCAAATTATCGTGCCCTGTTCTTAGAAAAACAAGTGAAATCTAGACATGCCGCTTGGATAAATCCCCATATTCTATCACAACTAAAAGTGCGTGACAAATTATATCAAAAAGCTAAGAAACTGGAGAGTCCAGAAGCCTGGCAATCCTTCTGTAAATTCAGGAATTACTGTACGAACTTGATAAGGAAATCTAAATCTTCCCATTATAAAACCAATCCATCTTTCAGATGAGATATTAAACCGAGGTCCCATCTGCCTGGATTGGTGGTAGTTCAGGTGGATGTTAAAGATCCCATGGCACTTATTGAAAAAGAGTAGGGGAATTTCCCCAGTGTCCTGGCCAAATTTCCCTCATTCGCCAAAAATGCCACCAACAGCTTAATCTGGTTCAAGGTCAGTTGGCATTCATCTGCATTCCCCCTTCCCCTGGGCCATGCCCAGAAATAGGCAGGTTGATTCTATGTGGAAGGCTCCAATTGCCTCAAACATTTCTAATCTATTATATAAAGGTCACACAGTTTATTTCAAGAAAAGTATTTCTGAACTTTTCAACAACTTTTTTGTTGAAGTTTCTAGTCAGCTACTAGATCAGGCAGGGCTGTCTCCTCCCACTTTATCCCTCAGTACTTCTGATTCTGTCCAGCTTTTTAGATACTGTTTCTACTTTAAACAAGCATTTGTCAATGCCAACTGTTTGCTTGCTGGTACTACCATTGGTAGTGCAGGAGTTAGAGAGATGCATAATAGGAATGGCAGTGAAGTATTAAACTACTACCGACCCCCACCCCCACCCTGCAGAGACCAACAGGCATTTGGGGTTGTGCCTTTGGGTCATCGGCCATAATGGTCATACCATTCCACCTCACTCCACTCTGCAGACACTGACAGGTGTTGCGGTGTGCCTTGGGGTCTTCGGCCCTTACGCTCACCCCATTTCATAAGGAAATAAGCTGAGATGGGTGCAGTAGAGGAGAATGGGGTGAATGTTAGGGCTGAAGACCCCAAGACACACCTCAATGCCTGTCACTGGCTGCAGGGTGGGGGTGGAATGGCATGAGCATCATGGCCGATGACTCCAAGGCACACTCCCGATTCCTGTCAGTCTCTACAGGGTGGGGTGTTACAGTTGGAAACCCTAACACCCTTGGTGCTTATCAGTATTTGTGCTCCAAATTTTCAACATGGGATTTTTAGGACCCCACCTCATGAACAGTGGCACTATCATGTCATTACTCAATTCTGAAAGGTGATTTCGAACAGCGACTGCACCATTTAGCACCACAGGTGCAAAAACACATTTTGGACAGGACATGAAAAATGACAGCTGTGCTGTTCTTGAGGAGGTGTGCAAAAATGGCAATGTTGAAACTCTGGAGTGAAAATATCAAAAATTGGAAAAGTTACGAGCATGTGTAGAAACTGCATAATACACGCCTGTAATGCAATCATTGTTTGGAATCTTTTCACCAAATTTTCAACATGGGCATTTTGGGACCTCCCCTAATGAACAGTGCCACTGTGATTTTGTTAATCTGTCCCAAAAGTTGATTTCCCACAGCAACCGTGCCATTCTGCACCACAGGTGTGAAAAAACATTTTGGGCTGGATGTGAAAAATGACAGCTGTACTGTTCATAAGGAGGTGTGAAAAAATGGCAATGCTGAAAATCTGGAGTGAAAATACTAAAAATTGGCGAAGTTCCGAACATTTGTAGAAACTGTGCAACTTACTACTCTAAATGCTTGTGATCATTTTTTATAATTTTTTCACCAAATTTTCTACATGTTTTTTTGGGGACCCCACCTCATGAACAGTGGCACTGTCATTTCATTAACTGGTCCCAAAAGGTGATTCCTTGCAGCAACCGCAAACTCACCTTTCAGGACAGAGTAACCAAATGACAGTGACAGTGTTCACGAGGTTGGGTCCCAAGAACCCCATGTTGAAAATTTGGGGCCAAAATTCCTAAAATGGCTGAGATATCAACTAAGTTGAAACACCCCCCCACTAACTCCCATTATACAGCTTACTGTCATTTCTTCAGTTTGCCGGTCAGCTTTGAAGAGTGCAGATGTGTTCCGATCCATAAAAGATTGCTGCACCTGACCTCCAGAGGTAAGTATGGGGTGTGGGGGTGCAGAAAGGTGGGTCCGAAGAAGGCAGGGGGTTGGGGAGGGAGGAATGGGGAGACAATGAGGGACTGTTTTCTTTTTTACAGGGGGAAAAATACTTGAGGGATGGTTTTCTTTATTTTACAGGATACCAAAAACATTTAGGTACACTGGGATGAGTGTCCAGTGTGCCACAGTAGTGCGTGTGTGTCTGTGTGTATGTGTGGGAGGCATGCCAACATGGGGATTTGGCACCCCGATGTCGGCAGTTGAAATATTCGGGCAGGCTGGAGAGGTCATCTGACACTGGGAGTGGGCATCCTAGTGTCAGAAACATAAACAAAAAATGTTTTGGCACACTGGGGTGGCCTCCCAGTGTGTCACATTAATGGGGGAGATACATGCCGACACAGGGATTGGGCACCCCGATGTCAGCTTTCCGGGGAGTGTGTGGCAGGTGGCAGGAGCCACCAATGTGGAAAGCCATGCCACAGCTCATTTATTTATTTATTGAAATGGTTTATCAGGAAAGGCACACCAAACAAACAAGGTGCTTGACAGAAAGAGTGAGCAAGAACCGTAACTCCGGCCATGCGCATTACTGTGCACTGTAATGTGCATGGCCGGAATCTCGTCAGCTGCTGCCTAGAGAGAGAAGGTATTTCTGTGTGCCTGGTTGTGAGGGAGGGGGAAGATCCCATTGCAATGAGGAAACTGTCTGTCATTGCAGTGGCAGATTTCTTTCAAGTGCAGTCCTCTCTCTCAAACTGCTGTCATAGACAGCTCGCTGATTCATTGGTGTCTGAAAGACAATCCCCATAAAGCATTAACTCATAGCCATCCTTGATTGGAGTGGCACTTTTCCTTCAAGTGAAGACTGTTTCTCTCAAACTGCTAGCATAGACAGCTCACTGATTCATTGGTGCCTGAGGGATGAGCCCCATAAAGCATCAACTGCATTGGGCAGAAACTCACACACCTCTAAAATGTTGTACTGTCCCAAGATGTTTCTTGCACATGCATGGCATGCATGCACACAAGCAAACATAACAAATTAGTCAAAATTAGGTTTTTGATCTTTTATCGGGCTTGAAAGAAAATTCTGCTAAAGGCATTGATAATTTGGATAATATATTTGTTAAAATCCAGTGCAGACATTATTACTCCTTTGCTAATCCACATATTTATTTTATCCTTTATGTCTCAAACTTTTCCCACTGCCTGGAAGCAGTCAGTGGTTATTCTACTTCACAAGGGCCGGGATAAATATTTGACAGGAAACTGTTGCCCAGTCTCATTATTACCCATTCTTTCAAAATTTCTTGAAAAAATTGTATAACAACAAATTTCGCAATATCTAGGCCAATAGCAAGTTATATCAGCATCCCAGTCTGTTTTTTGCCCTGATCATTCCATCCAGTCTGCCCTAGTTGATTTTCATGACTTTGTATCAAGCACCCCTGGACAATGGTCTTTACATAGTGACTGTTTTTATAGACCTGTCCAAGGCATTTGATGTTATAAATCATAGGCTACTTCTATCTTGTCTGCTATCACATGATTTTTCTCTGAACTTTGTTTCATGATTTTCTTCCTATCTGCATGGGAGAAGTCAGTCTGTGTCTTGGAATGGGTATCTATCTTCTTCTCTTCCCTTCCTACACATAATGGAGTGCCTCAGGGTTCCATTTTGTGCCCTATTCTTTTTAATTTGTTTGTTAATCCCTTGTCTTCTTTTGTTAATAAGTGCACTATTAAGCTTTATGCCGATTATACTATTCTTTTTTTTTTGTTCATAAAGACTTAAGTTACCTAAATTCTATTCTCCAAGCTGATTTTGATATTGTTGTAAATTGGTTTTCTTCAAATGTATTACTTCCAAATGCCAAAAAAACTCAAACCATGTGATTTTGTTCTCAATTGCTTATTAACAAAGGCTTTTCTCCCTTCTGTATTCTCTTCAAAGATACTCCTTTACAATTGGTTTCTTAGTTTAAGTATCTCGGCATAACTTCTGACTCCACCCTATCATTCTGTTCACACATTCAAAATAGTACAGCAAAAATTAGTCAGTATTTGGGCCAGCTAAGAAGGGCTAGGCATTGCTTGTCCCTTGCAAATTGCAAGCTCATTGTGGCCCAGTCTATTTAGCCAATTCTAGATTACAGGGATGTAATCTATAGGAACTCTAATGTTATGAACCTTGCTTTAACTGACAGAGTGTATTATCAATTGATGTGATTTGTTTTGGGTACCTCTAGATATGAATATCATTGTATTCTTTTGAGCCAACTAAACTGATTGTCTCCTTTCCATAGGTGCCTTCATCATTAGTTTACTTTAATCTACAAAACTTTACATCATCAAACTCCAGCCTATTTGTTGGAAAGATTACAAATTGTCAATTATAGTTATCACCTACGTGAAGTCCAGAATAGAGGCTAATCCCTGCCCAGGCACAAGACCCATTATAGCAAAAATAGTTTTTCTTTTGAAGCTCCAGTTTTATGGAACAAATTAACTCCAGAACTATGTAATTCAAGGACTTTGTTTTCATTTAAGCAAAATCTTAAGAAGATGTTCCTTACTAAACAATCTATTTGTAATTGTTTTTTGTAAAATTGCACGTTGTTTTATGTTTTGTATTGTGTGTTCATGTTTATTGTTTATTGTCACTATTTAACTTGGGACATTTTGTAAATGAGTTTTTATACTCATAGAACTCATCCTGTAACCCTGAACTTTTAAATAAAATAAAGATATATGAGATTGAAAGCATTGGCCAGGTTAATGAAGATAGCCCTTGTCATAATCCCTGGTCTATATTACTACAGGCATCCTCCATCAACCTGACCAAGGCTGTCATCATACTGTATCCCCTCCTGAAGCCATATTGATCAGGGGTTAGTAGCTTGTACACCTCAAGATAACCTGATAATTGACCAAATGCTGCTTTTTTTCTAGTAGTTTTGATCAGGTCAGAAGAACTGCTATTGGTCTGTAGTTAGTCATAACAGTTTTATCTCCAGACTTAAAGACTGGGGTTGCTGCCACAGTTTTCCAACATGAGAGAATGCTATTTTGGAATAGTGGCATATTAATCAAAAAAGTCACTAGCCTTACAAGGTAGTATGCCCCTGATTTTAAAAGTTTAGGGTGAAATCTGTCAAACCCAGATTTTTGTTACCATTTATGGCCTTAAGGGGGTTTATCACATCCCATTCAGATTGTCTTACAAAGTATAAATTTTGGCTCAACCTCACTTTTATCTACAATAACTTCACTGCATCTTTGGGCAAGCTCATTTATTTTACCTTTATGATTAGATGTAGTGGTAAAAAATTAATTAATTTAACTCACCGGCAATATCTTCTTCATCATAAACTATTTTGTCCCCTACTTTTAGGCTTTCAATACCATCCCTCATTTCTGGCTTACAAAAATCTTGAAAGGATTTCCAGAACAATTTTGGATTTGCTAAACTTTCCAGTTGTTTATTTTTGAAATAATCTTATTTAGCTTTTTTTAATAGATTTTTTTAACAGGAATGCAATGATGCCTATATTCATTAAAAGTAGAAACTGATTTATTTTGTTGATGTTTTTTCCAAAATGGACCCCTCAATTTCTTCATCGTAAGTAAATTAGTATTTATCAAAAGGCTTGCATTGTTCCTAATCCTTTATCATTTTATGGGGCCAATTTTGTTTATTACATTTCCATATTTATTATTAAAAATACTGCCTGCTTCCTCAACATTCTTTACTCTATACATATCTGACCAGTCCACATTTCTTAAGTCATTTACAAAGTCGTGCTCGATTAGGCTTTTTTGAATTATTATTTTTGAGGTAGCATTTTCTTTTCTCTTTGTTCTAATAACATATACAGGACAATGATCTGATATGCCATCTGAAAAAACATGTGCATAAGTTATCAGGTTAGGCCTATTTGTTAGTATTCAAAGACCCACCTTTTGTCTTATTGTTAGGTCTAGTAAAGGTACTAATTAACTGTACCAAGTTAGACCCAGACAGCATACTATGGGCCTTGTTATTATTCTCTAAAACCAGACAGTTAATGTTAAAATCACCCATTATAATATGCTCTTTGTTTCCCTCATGTATTGCCACCAGTTTTTCCAATATGTCTGAATCAGCCTTTATACTTTATTGAGGGCAGGTACATACATGAAACATAAAGGGTAGTACCCAATATACCCAAGGCTTCAATTTCAAGGATAAATAATAAGTAGTATCATTAACATTTCCAGCTTCAGCCAGTTCACAGTTTAAATGATCCTTTGTATAAATCAAAACTCCACCACCCGTACCATTGACTCTGTCTGATCTGTAAAGTTTATACTCATCAATACAAATTTGTTCATTTGGAGTACTATTGTTTAACCATGATTCACTAAGAGCCATAATATCATAATTTTCCATCCTAACCTAAGCTAGAACTTTGTCCAAGTGTGCTCAAATACTCCTAACATTTAAATGGCAACATTTCAAACCCTTTCAGTTTTGTGCACTAAAACATTCAATGTGCCCAGGATATCTTTCTGTATTGCCCCTAGGAGCATTAAAGCCAGCAGTAGAAACCATTTCTCAGCCTTACTATTTATAATACATCTCTTGCTGGCCTTATCTCCTTTGTGCAGTAACAATTTGCAGGTAATTAGCTTAGCAGAATTCAATTTTTCACTTAATAGTGCAGTTTTAATCTCAAAACATCTACTGTTCCATACTTTGCCACATGTGTTGCTTGTCCGAGTTTCTGGCAACCCCATACACATCAACTGTTCCCTTTTAACATTATTCCCATTTACAGTCAAAACATTTATAATTGCTAACAAGCTCAGTATGCATAATAAATAACACCAGTTTTCCATTTTTAGGTTTGCGTTAGAGTTCATATTGTGGCTTTTTAACAGGATAGTAGTCTAACAACAAAAGTCCACAACTTACTATCACAGAACCAGAAGGAACCTTAATACTAAATAAAATCAATTTTTTGTAAGCAGCCTCCATCTTGTGAGTTGCACCATGGACTCTTGCCACCCCTGTGAGAGCCACTCATGTGAGTGCCACAGAGGTGGCACGGGCTTTTGAATGGTGCAGCACCACCCTCAGATGATGTGCACAGCTGTCTGATTCACTGCCAGCTCCCCTAAGCCAGCCAACAGCAGAAAATGAAGTGCCCTGTGCAAAGTCAACAAACTCTACAAGAAGCTGCTTGTTAAACTCTGCAGGGTGCTGTTCCAGGAAGATGCTGGTGGAGAAATGGAGCTTTCTAACTGCTCCAAGGTGGCACAGGATTTTGAATGGTGTAGCCCTGCCCTGGATGATGTGCATGGCTGCTTGCTTGGCCACTGAACCCCCTAATCCAGCTGACAGCAGAAAACAAAATGTCCTGTGCAAAGTTCAACAAACCCTGCAGGATGCTACTTGTTAAACTCTGCATGGTGATGTTCCAGTAAAGTGCTGGTGGAGAAATAGAGTTTCTTGACTACTCTGAGGTGGCACAGGTTTTTGAATGGTACAGCCCTGCCCTTGATAATGTACATGGCTGCCTTGTTCACTGCTGAATCCCCTAAGCCAGCCTAAGCCTTTTTCTCTTGTGAAGGTCATAATCCTCATTTGTTTGAATCAGATTCCTTACCACAGCAAGGACTGGAGTGTTATGAGTAGGGGATTACATCTCCAGGAAGGAATAATCACCTGGAGCAGATGAACTCCCATGGACAAGGATTCTGCTTTCATGCAAATTTCCTTGTGGGAGCACCTTGGATGTTAAATTTATTTTTGAATGTTATGTAGGAATTCTACTGCAGCTATGTTATGTTGTTGGTGTCCAGAGTCCTTTTTTGATGGACAAGGAGAAGTAATGGTTTTTGAAGTAATTTACTGTAAGTGTATGATGCATTGCAGCTCATAGTTCCCTCATGAAAACCATTCCAGAGAATAAGAGCAGAGAAGAAGAAAGATATATGCCACCATTCAATGAGAGACTGGTAGCTAGGGAAGATACTGTAAAACTAGAAACGATCCTAATTGTTTTATTGCACACACTGAGAATCACCATCAGAATTATGCAATAAAGTTTTGTGTTACCACCAGCTGTTCCATATCCATTAATTTGTATGTTGCCTAATGCCTGCATTGCCTGTACCATATGTATGTTGCTATATGTGTATACTGTATATCTCTTAGATTGCAGAGATTAACAGCGCACAATCGCTAAATCCATTTCCTTGTTGAGTTCTGTGACCTCTGCTGAATGCGTTACCTTATCAAAAATATAGAACTTGTGTACTGTATTTTAATAAATTTAAATTATTTAATGTTTTTAATTTTTTGCATGTTATTTGCCTGCTGTTGCAGAGCCAATGAGATTGGAACAGACAGACCAACTATAGCCAAGAACTTTGGGACATCAGTGTGTGCTTGAGCTAGACTTGATGATGAATGCCCCTCTGCTTTAACTTTCCAAACATTTTTGCCAAATACATGAAATGCTTTATGCTATAGCTTGCTATACCTTATGCAGAAAGTTATGGTGCCTGTAAATGAGTAATGTTGTAAACTGTTGCATCCCATGGAGACACTGATGACTTTTTAAAAAGTTGTTGCAATTCAATTACTGTGTCAGTCACTATTAGCTGAAATTTTTTTCCACACACATAAAGTGTCCCAAGAATATATCCAAAATAAAATGTCAGCTATTATAGATCGCAGGAGCGTCATGTGAGCCTGGGTTGGGATATACATTGCCACCAAGGATAAGTGATAGTAGCAACAGTTGCCTAAGAACATGGTACAGTTTATAGGAGCTTGATGTGATTTTACCTCAGCATTTGACCTTTTTAGATATGATACAAAACTGTCTGATAAACTGTAATATGGTACCTCCAGCTGAGCTCTTGCAGTCTAGGGGGGTCATGGAGCTCATTGTTGTAGCACTACATAGCAAATCTGGATTTGTAAAGGCATTCACTATAGGTAAGGTGATGGGGGTGAAATGTGTTAGGATAGGTTGAGTTAGGTTGTTTCCAAAGTGCAATGGGACATGAGTTGTATAAGAACTAACTACTAGAGCCCATCAGATAAGAAGACTAGCTATGGTCGTAAAGCAGAACTTCAACAGCAGGGAGTACATTTCACTTTGAGATACTTTACTAAGAAAGGCAGTTTGCCTGGATATCTAGAGAAAAGAGTGGCTGACACAGACTGTAGTTGTAAAACAGCCTCACACTAGGCTAGATACTGTTGGCATTGGTATGTGTGGCAGTGGAAAATCCAAACTTGTAAATAAGTATGACAGGCCACCCAGGTAGGGTGTAGCTAGGTTATAGGGAATATCTCTGAGGTTACTTAGCTGCCGAGGTTCTAGAGGTTTTACCTGGTATACAATGCTATATATAAGCTAAGAGTAGCAGGCCACCTAGATAGTGTGATACTAACTTGTAGGAGTTACCACAAAGTTAGGATTTTGGAGGGAATCTACTACTATGTGAATTACCTAGCAGAAACAGGAAATGAGAACCTGGTGGGATAGACACAGCAACCCATATAGTGAGTTTTACACAATTAGCTCAAGTCTTACACAATGCAGCTATAAGGAAGTGCAGAGAACCAAACAAATACCAGTATCAAATTGTACAATTCAGTGATAAGGAAATGCAGACTAGCAAAAAATACCAGTATCAAACATTTCACACAGACATTGTTACCATTGCAGCAGAGACAGAACTTACAGTCTGAATTAAACAATGACAAGCAGCATGTCCAGACACCAGCTGCCTCCTGTAGCTGATTCCCTCCTGGCAGACTCCTGGAATTGTCTTTGTTGCTACAGTCCTTCACATTCCAGACTCCAGCATGGAGGATCACTTATGATACACACTTTTTATAGGACTGAGCCACAGATTGGCTGGAGACCCAAATGTGGGAGGAGTTTCTGCTCATCCATGGCCTGGTTCCCTCTTTGTGTAGGGACTGGCAATGGTTGGGAGGGAGAGCAACTAGGAAGCTCTCTTGACCCTTTACAGCAAAGAAGGCATCTCAGAAACTTGGGAAGCATGCATCAGAAGAAGATTAAAAGCTCAGTCTCTGGCACTCAAAAAAGTGCAACACTTCAAGCCACCCTCACAGATTTTCTGGGGTTCTATCCTGAATATGGGTGGAGTTATCCATGGGCTGGTTCCTGGTTCATGCAGGGACCGGTAATCGTTGAGTGGGAGAGCCACTGGAGCTCAGTAGAAGGCTCTCTTACAGCAGGGTAAGCATCTCAGGGATTTGGGAAGCAGGCATCAGAAGGAACTTAAAAGCTCAGTCTCTGGGACTGAAAGAAAGCACACCACTTTTGGCCATGTTCACAGACTGGCTGGGGTCCCAAATGTGGGTAGAGTTACTGCTTGTCCTTGGGCTGGTTCCCAGATCATGCAGGGACCGATGGTGGGGGAGAGCCTTTGGAGCTTAGTAGGAAGGTCTCGCTACTTTTTATAACAGGGCAGGCATCTCAGGGATTCAGGAAGTGGGCATCGAAAGGAGCTTAAAAACTCAGTCTCTGGGATTCAGAAAAGCACACTGCTGCTGGTCACACTTGAAGATTGGCTGAGGTCCCAAATGTGGCTGGAGTTACTGGTCATCTGTGGGCTGGTTTCTGGCTTGTGCAGGGACCAGCGATCCATGAAGGAGAGAGCTGCTGGAGCTTAATAGAAGGCTCTCTCAGCCTTTGACTGAAGGGCAAACATCTCAGGGACTTAGAAAAGCAAACATGAGTAGCACTCACCAGTGGAGTATTCAAAGTAGATGCTTTTTTAAACTTGAGCCATAATGTGTAGGATGTAGGTCCAAATCACCCTATGTAGCACTGTACATACTGGGCTTCATCAGAGGGAGTGTGCAAGATCACAAGATAGTGCTTAAATATTCCAAGCATTTATACTGTCTATGATCTCTTTTGTCCAGAACCACAACTACTTCCAATTTGATGGCAAGTTTTACTTGCAAACCTGGGGTACCACCACGGGTGCTTCGTTAGCATCTTCATATACTAACATCTTCCTGGCAGATTGGGAAAGTAAGATGGTGCATAGTGCTGATAACCCCCACCTCCAACACACCATTGTTATATTTACACTATTGTATGTGTCTTGGTGGGTGTATGGAAGAAGTACCACAATTTGTGGAATCTTTAACAATAACCAGTTAAATATCAAATGCACTTTTAATATAAATGAAAAAGAAACTGAATACCTGGATGTCAAGTTGGGAGTTAGTGGGCAGAATAAGGTTATTGGCTCACCTTATTGGAAACCCATTATGGGTAACTCCATTTTGAGAGCTGAGAACTCCCACTCTCAGAACCTTATTGATGGCATCCCATACAGCCAGTTTTTGAGAATGATGAGAAATTCTACAGAAGTCTCAACATGTGAAAGAGCATGGCCAGATTAATGGAAGTGGGAGCCCTACTCCAAGTCATATTCTGTGGCCTGGGGGCCCCTAAATGCCAACATCCTACTCTTCTACAGTGCTGGGCTGGCAAGGCAGCAATGACCAGGGTACACAAGCAGGATGTGGTTTATAATGCTGTGTTATGCTGCATGACTTGACAGGTCACATGCCCTTAATTATAAACAACACAATTCAGAATGACCAATTACTGCATAAAGAAATATTTTATTGGTACAGTATTAACATTTTGTAAATTTTCACTTTTTAGTTACCTATAACTTGTCTTGTTTTTCCCTTGTCAATACTGTATGTACTTTGGAACTATTTTTGTTATTAATAATTATGGATTAATTATTAATTATGGATCCTCTTTTCTTCCTCTTTTCGTTCCTCCTCCGAGACACACCTGGACATTAGACTTCGATTAGTGTGCCCTGCCTTCCCAGATATCAAATTCAAATTCCACATAAATAATTTAGTAAAAATGGAGATTGTAGTTGCCACAATCTCCCTGCTTATGCCTCCTTAAATACGTTTTCTCTCTGCCAAAACCAAAAAACTGAAGCTTATATTGAAGCAGTTAATGGGGCTCACAGCTCCCTCGCATCATTTCCCTGCTCAAGACTCCTTCGAGCTCCAAACCTGAGACATGCTCAAGCTCCTTGCCTCCGCAATGCATCTGCCACTATCACCCTCTGTGCAGCTACCTTTGTTCTTAGTTCTGACTGTTCTCCCACTGTCTCCTCTCCTCCATCTCCATTGTCATTTATAGTTTTGTTGTCAGCTTAAAAGTTGCTTTGCTGCCAATGTTGAGTTGCCACATCCTTGCCCCCACTCCAAGTCATTGATGCCAAAGCAGCTAAAGAGAGTTGTGCCAAGAAGACTGAGCCTTAAGAACCCTGCAGAACCTGTAGGTGTTGACTGCAGTCACTTCAAAGATTAAGCTTCCTAGAGCAACCTCCTGCAACTTCCCAGTAATGTATAGGACTCAAATCAAACCAAGACAAAACTGTGCCAGCAAGAGCAAGTCCCACAAGTTAGTTCCCCTCAGGTGACTTATCAGCACCCCATGGTCCACCCAGTGCCAAACTTCAAATCTTATTAAAGACTCATCAGTACACTACTCAGGTTACTGAACACTCACAGACAGACCATGACCAGAGGCAACCACAACTTAGTTTGTTTCTCCAATGCAATAAAACGAGTTATTTCTGTAGCACAAATTGCTTGGACACTGCAGAACACAGATGACTAGTCAACGCAACATACCTGGTGTGGCCTGACTGATGTGAATGTGAATGTAATGAGTCCAGTCTGTCCTCTTGATTGTTTCCTCAAGATCACGCAGGCGGCGGTGACACGACTCAGCCCTGCGGTGCGGCCCAGCATGGGAGAACTCCTCTCAGTCACAGCAGGACCAAAGGCCCAACTAGCAGCAGCACTAACTGATCCTGGCTAGTGGCTACACGGAAAACACCAGCAGCATGCGACACTGCACTGAAGCCGAATCCAACTCTAGGTGATCCCCTGCTGCCTGCTCAGACTCTCTCTCTCTCTCTCTACTTCTGTGTCTTTAAGCAGAGACTCTTCTTCTTTGATAGATGAGACCAGCCACCAACACCAACAACTGACCACCAGAGCTCTCTCTCGTTTTCCTACTCTACTCCTCATCACTGCCTGGCCACACACTCTGATGCCATGCACACAAATGCACTGATTTCAGCTCCCCAGTAGTCACACCTCCAGAGGACCTCTGATGGACATAATTGGTTGTGTGTTGTGGGGTCAGGGTGGATCAGAGGTGAAGCCAGAGCTGCCCGTCGGAGAGACTGAGAGGCTTGCTTGTTCAGAGCGGCTGCGGGAAGGGGTCACCACTCATCAGGCTGACTCAGTGGGATGGAGGGGGGCTCACTGACTCCAAGAAGGGGGGTGCTTTTTGGGTAGTTTGGCCCATCGGCGGTCACCCAGTACAGCCAGGATTAAAGAAAGTAACTGTAAATAGGTTAACAGTGGGGGCCCTCCTGAACCTCGGGGTCCTACGCCATGGCATAATTGGCATACAGGTTAATCCTGCCATGTGAAAGAGAGGTGTCATGCTGTTGGTCAGGTTCAGGGAAAGGGACTATTCATCCAAAACAGTTCAGAATTCCTATAAAAAGGCTGTAATGTTGAACACGGGACATTGCTAGCTGGAAATTCTGTGAAGAAAATAATTTCATATGACAGCAAAGTTACATTTATTTTGGGTTACAATAATAAATCACATCAAGTTAGAAGAGTAATTAATAAAAGATGGCAAATTTTCAAAAATGACCCAAAAATAGGACCCTTTTTGGTGGTAGAACCCACATCACATTCTGAAGGGGTAAACATTTAAGGGACCAATTATTAAATAGCCATTTTGTGAACCTGCAAACAGTACCCAAATGAAACAGACCAGGTTTCTGCTATTGCAGAAAATGCAATGTGTGTAAATATCTCAAAACTGGGGACTTTTTTGAGCACCATGTGACAGGACAGAAATTCCAGCTCCATCACTAGGTAGACTACCGCACCCCATTCACTGTTTGTGTGGGTTGCTGTACATGTGGCAGTAGCTATGTACATTGCATGATTAGACCCTTAAAGGGAAGGGTTCAAGAGAACATTCATGCAGTAGTGTAAGGCAAAGAAAATAATGCCTTGGGGTCACATTTCCATGCCTCTTATAACTGTAATCCACTGGACTTTCAATTTCAGGCGCTAGATCATATTTTGGAGCTACCACTGGAAGGGGGTTGAACCCACATTCTCCTGCAAAGAGAGGCATATTAGATCTCCACTTTAAAAGCTCTTTGTCTATTTGGACTAAATGAGGAGATCAATTTTAAACCTTTTTTGGCTAACTGGAAAAAATTAGCATTTTTCATGATACATGAACCCCTACCACTTTTAATTTGCGAGTCAAGTCATTTGATTAAAATGATTGCTTCAGCATCTGTAACAGCTGGTTATAGTTGTGTCTTAAACTGGTTTTAGGAACTGTACACAGCCTGAAAGGTACACTGGCCAGATAACTATAGCCACAAATTGGTGCAGCTTAAATCAAGTTGAGGGTGCCATCTTTATTATGTTAGAATGAAATGTATAGATTCTTACACATAGATCTGTTTTGAGGGTACTATCCTTTTGTCCTGGTTTTATGATTTGGGTGTTAGTTGGTCCAAATTTAAGGATAATGAGGTGAGTCTTTGTCTGACTCCCATCAGTACCACTGGATGAATACCACTACACTTGAGGTAACATTTTTGAATCAGTTCAACACTTGTTATACATAACTATTCAATGGAAATGAAATTTAGGTAATCTGTCTAATTGTATGCTTTTCAAGTCCAGCTGTGATCTTTTTGACATTTCATTAAAGTAATTAGGAAGAAGGAAAAAATGATTGTCATTTTAAATACAACTGCACTTTATAATTTAAGTTTACCACTGTTATACTCACTGATCACATGTACTGAATGGGTAAACTCATGAATATGCAAATGTATGAATATTTAAACACTACCTTGTGATGTTGCACACTCCCCCTAATGAAGCCCTGTATGTAGGGCCCTACATAGGTGATTTGCAACTGAATCCTATAAATTATTACTCAAGTTTAGTAAAATATGTACTTTGAATACTTCACTGGTGAGTGCTATGCATTTTTTGTTTTTACAAACATACGAAACTTGCTAGCAGAAACAGGCCTTATGGTTTATCAAGTCTGCTCGAATGTGTAGCTAGCACCCTTTATATTGTGGCTGCCCCACCCCCATTCACCTCCAGAAACTGCTCATCATTGTTAACCCAGCCCCCCCTTACCCTGTCCCATGTGCTTTAGAAACTTCTCACCATCCTGCATGCTACCACCTCCTCTGGCAGAGTGTTCCATTTTGACACTACCCTCTCAGAGTGAAATAATGCCTCCTCATCTCCCTCTTCAATCTGCCTCCCTCAAATCTTAGCCCATGCCCCCTTGTGTCACTTCTCTTCCTCAGCTTAAACAACTCCTCTGTGCCAGATTTGTTGATCCCCCTCAAGTATTTGAAAGTTTCAGTCGTATCCCCCCATCCCTTCTCTCCTCCAGGGTGAACAAATGCATGTGTCTCAGCCTGTTCTGATTGAAGTATGACTATGGTTTGATATGAGTCGTGTGAGTGTCATCAGAGGTGAGAGTGTTCTAGCTCCCTTTGTTATACTGAATATCAGGGACTCAGAAAGCTGGCATTGGAAGGAGCTTAAAAGTTCAGTCTCTGTGACTGAAAAAAGTGCACCACTTCTGGCCATGCTCATGGATTGGCTAGGGTTCTGAATGTGGGTGGAATTACTGCTCATCCATGGGCTGGTTCCCAGTCATGCAGGCACTAGCACTTGTTTAGAAGGGGGGAGAGCTGCTGGAGCTCAGTAGAAGGCTCTCTTGACCCCTTACAGCAGGGCAGGCATCTCAGGGACCTGGGAAACAAGCATTGGAAGGAGCTTAAAATTTCAGTCTCTGGGACTCAAAAAAGGACATCCCTTTTGGCCATGGTTGCAAATTGACTGGGGTTCCAAATGTGGATGGAGTTACTGCTCATCCATGGGCTGGTTTCTGATTCGTGCAGGAACCAGTGATCAGTAGGGGCAAGAGCCTCTTGAGCTGAGTAGAAGGTTCTCTTGACCCCTTACAGCACAGCAGGCATCTCAGGAACTCAGGAAGTGGGCATCAGAAGGAGCTTAAAAGCTCAGTCTCTGGGACTCAAAAGAGTGCCCTTTCTCTTATTTTCATAACAGTGCTTCACATACTGAGCTGCAGTATCTGGCTTTTCACTGACCACCTGCATGTCAACACTGGGGGAAAAGTAATTTTAAAATAAAAAAGATTTGTGACCTATAAACATTTTCTGACTCCAGTTGGGGGGCCTCTTATAAATCTAAGAGCATCTCCTCTTGCATCCTTAGGACAACCCAACTGTTCACCTCTGGTTTGCAGTTCTCCCATCCTACAAAGGCGTGAGACAACACTTATCCATGAAAGATCTTCCAACTAGGCCTAGTAACTTACAATGCATCCAGTTTTACAGTAAAAACCAACTGGTTAAACACATGGAGCAAGGTAGAGAGACTACAGGAACATAAGAGCTGAGATGTAGTGAGGGGTTAAGACAATGCTGAGAGTTAAAAAAAAGAATTAATTTGCTCTGGATATGATGTAGATAGATTTACCAAAGATGGCCTCTCAGAACTGTAATGCTATACTTTTTATTGTCCTTGTGAGTCAGGAGGTGGTAACTGTTGCATTTTGGATAGCTATAGTTCAGCAAACAGAGAGTTAGGAAGGCCAGTAAGGAGAAAGAGACAATTGTTAAGCTTGATTTCCACTGGGGGTGAGCTGGAACTTGGCTGAGACAGTGATTGCACTACACTGAAGTGTTCCTACAGGCTGAATCATTTAGCTGTAGTTTGTTATTCTTGATCTTTTAGTAGATCAGATGCAATGTCAGGGAGCAACTAGTAATGTGTAACTAGTTTCTGTAATTTTATATTTTTTAATAACTAATAATAGTAATAGATTACATAATAAAACCATAAATAACTGTAACAGTTTTACTTTTTCCTGAAAGGTAAGTTACTACAGTAATATGTATTTTTAGTTACTATTATGTGGGACTAGCTTTTCTTCCATCCCCTATTTCTGCATGTATTACCACTACGAGACAGAAATGCAACAAATCTAGGCTTGGAGTCATCTGGAATTCCAACATTACTTCCACAGAATTTGTTTTTATAAGTAAAACTCACAATAATATCTACAGAAGATACAGAATAAGTAATACAAAGTAATATAAGTAAACAATAAGACACAAGGGTGTGTGCATTACCCTGACATAACCACACACCTAGGGGAATAGTAAGGCATGAGGTCACAGGCTGGGCACCTTCAGTCCTGGACGTGCAGTTATCTCAGAGCAGTGCACACCCAGGAGTGTCTTATTGCACTTATAAAATGGGTTTCTTTAATTTAAATTTGTTAAAGAATTAAAAAAATTATGTTAAAATATATAAAAACTGAAAACTGTTCTTAAATGTTTAGTTAAATAGTTCTTCCTCCTCCTGCTGGGACTAGATGGCATTTATCATTGCCTTATGAAGTTTGTCCCAAGGTGACATCCATATTTGTAGTTGCCTTAGGAAATTTATCCCTATGTGACATCCATATCTGTAGTTTTCCTAATTCATGTAAATGTGAATAAAAATACATAAGATATTGGCAAGACATTTGTTTATGTGTTTTTATTTTCCCTTAAGGCTGTACTATGCTATTGTGTAGAGTTCCATGTGCCAAGAGAAATATTGTCTGATATGCCAACCAACCCCAATTATTTAGGGGAAAAGACAGAATGAGAGGAGGTATTTTTTTAAAATCCTAAGTGTATTTACTGAAAAGGTTTTCCAGTGTGCTGAGAGAATGCTGTGGGGCAGTTAATATGCACATCTCTTCCCACTCACTTGTACAGCTACCTGCTTGGCCACAATCTGTTTTTCCAGTCCCCACCCACCTGTACAGCTGTCTGCTCAGCTGCAATCTGTTTATCTAGCCCCCACCTGCCTATACAACTGTCTGTTGGGCCACAATGTATTTGTCAGCACCCCCTTGCTAGTGTGTCTAAGGGAAGTGGGAAAGACAGTAAGGAGAGCAAAAGCACAGACCGAGGAAGTTTTAGCACAGTCAGTTAAGAAACGGGACAAGACATTCTTGGGTACATCAGCAAAAGGAGGAAAAACAAGGGTGATTGCAAGGCTCAAGGGAGAGGCAGGGGAATGCAAGGCAGGTGACATGGAAAAGGCAGAAATACTGAATAAATACTTCCATTCAGTATTCACAAAAGAGGAGGAGGGGCAGGGGCCACAGCAGTATAGCAGTTGCCAAGGGGGTGAAGAGGTGGACAATAGTCCATTCAGAGGGGGAAGAGTTCTGTAGGAACTCACTAAATTGAAGGTGGACAAAGCAATGGGACCAGATGGCATACACCCAAGGATATTAAGAGAACTGCAAAGAGAGATAGCAAAACCTCTGGCAGCCATGTTCACTGAGTCATTCAACACAGGAGTGGTACCAGAGGATTGGAGGAGGGCACATCTGGTCCTTCTAAACAAATCTGTCAGCAGGGAGGAGGTGGGGAACTATAGGCCGGTCAGCCTTACCTCAGTACTGGGGAAGATCATGGAGACATTGCTTAAAGAAAGGATAGTGAGGCATCTAGAAGCCATCAGAGCTCAGGACCATAGGCAACACAGATTCACAGCAAGGAGGTCATGTCAGACAAATCTGATTGATTTGTTTGACTGTGTGGCAAAGGAAATAAATCAGGGTGGTACAGTGGATGTTGCTTACCTTGATTTCAGCAAAGCCTTTGACACTGTCCCACATAGGAGGCTGATAAACAAGCCAGGTAGGCTGGGCCTGGGGGACAGGGTGGCAAACTAGGTTAGAAATTGTCTACCAGACAGGAGGCAGAGGGTGGTGGTAAATGGGGTGCAGTCTGGGGAGAGGGGTGTGACCAGTGGGGTGCCTCAGGAATAGGTCCTGGGACCAGTCCTGTTCAATGTCTTCATTAGCGACATTGCAGAAGGGCTGGAGGGAAAGGTCTGCCTGTTAGCAGATGACACCAAGATCTGTAACAGAGTAGATACCCCAGAGGGGGTGAAGAAGATGAGGAGGGACCTGGGGAAGCGTGAAAAAATGGTCTGAGCACTGGCAATTGAAGTTTAATTCAAAAAAGTGCAAAATTATGCACCTGGGACATAGAAACCCTGGGGAAAGCTACAGGATGGGGAAGGGGAGTTGCTGATGGTCACAAAGAAGGATAGGGACTTGGGGGTAATTATTTCAGATGACCTGAAAATGTCAGAGTGCTAAGGCATCTGGGAGGGCCAGTGGCATGCTGGGGTGCATAGGCAAGGATATCACCAATAGAAGGAGGGGGTAGTTATGCCATTATATAAAACCATGATCAGGCCTCACATGGAGTACTGCATGCAGTTCTGGGGGCTGCATCTTTGTAAGGATATTAACAGGCTGGAGATGGTCCAGAGAAGGGTGACTAGATGGTACAGGACTTGCAACACAGGACTTACGAGGAGAGATTAAGGCACCTGAATATGTACTCATTGGAAGAGAGGAGGGAAAGAGAGAACATGATAAAAACATTCAAGTACCTCAAGGGTATAAACAGAGTGCAGGGGGAAGACATTTTCCAATACAGGAGGAGCACAAGAACGAGGGGGCATTACATGAAATTGGAAGGTGGGAGGTTAAGAGGGAATGTGAGGAATGGATGCATGTAATGATCTGCCTCAGGAGGTGGAGGGAGCGAGCACTGTGGATGGATTCAAACATGACTGGGACAGGCATAGGGGAACCACAGAGGTACAGCAGTGGGTGGGTCGGAAGCAATAATCCAGTACAAGGACTTACGGGCAGACTAGATCGGCCAGGCAGTCCTTATCTGCTGATAATTTCTATGTTACTTTGTTAACTGAGGGGAAAAGATGGAGTACTCTGATGAGTGCAAAGAGAGAATAATTTTTTTTTAAAGTCTGTTACAGACTGTAAACAGTGTTTGTTTACTGAAACCTGGTGGGACCGTTAAATCTGCATGCCCCCACCCATCTGTCTGTACAGCCACCCATTCTGCAGAAAACACAGCAGGCTGACTGCTCACGTACAAAGAGTGGCACTTATTTTGCTTTTTAAATCATACTGAGAGGTGCAGTTTTGATTGGTTGTGGTTTCCAGCTTACTTGAATGCAACTGCAGTTTGAGTGCTACTGCTGCTAACACAGAATGAGCATTGGGGGTGACACGGCAAGTTGAATCAAAATTAACTGACTACTGATCAGATTTTTCAAATTCTTCTGTTTTACATTTTGGGAAAATGCTTTGAGAACATATGGCAGAGCAGGCTCAGAGGGAATATGTGGGGGAGTGGGAAGACATAGGTAGTGGATGCAATTTTATCACCTGACATTTTTATCAGTTTATGGTGTATGATCCAGTCAGAAAAATGGCTGCCAAAAAATTTCTTAACATTCTATGGCTGTGTAGTGATTTTTGATAAGGCTAAATACCAGGATGACTGCATTTTGCTGTATTAACACACGGTCAGGTATCTGGTTCTAGCCAATTAGGATAAGAGGCTTTTTATGCTCATTTTATGAAAAGTAATATATTTTACTATTACAATTATTACTTTTTATACATAAGCAATGGCACTTGATGATGGGACTTAGGAGGTCTCGAAATCTTGCATAACAATTCTTCAATTACTCTAATAATAAATAATATACAGTATACTAAATAATAAATAATACTCTAATAAAGGTATTACCACAAAAAAGTGTGCCAGATTTTCCTGAGACTAACATGGCACCACAAACCTGTAACAACAAGTAAAGGTAACTTATTACAAATATTTTAGAGTGAGAGTAACTAGTAACTTTAACTAATTACTTTTTAAAAGTCACTTCTCCAGCACTGATTAGATGTAAAAGTCATTTTAAAACATTGTTTCTGTTCTGGTGAAGCCTTGTCAACTTGTTCCTCTTGTGGATTTCCATACCCGTGATGGCTTGCACTGAGTTTGATGCTTTAGAGTGTATGTGTGTGTTTCAGTGACATGCACAGAAACCAAACAATTTGGATATTTGTTCTCTCTTTGCATCATTTTTTGAATCTTACAGACTGCTGTTCTTGCAGACTGCCTATCTGGTATACTACCCCAAGTGTACAACTTGTCTGATTCCTTCTGAGGCTGACCAGATATTTGGCTGAGACAGTGATTACACTGCACTGCAGAATCCAAACTGGATGTAACATGTTGAGGTTTGTAGTTCTCAGCCAATGCTACAGTAGAAAGGGGAAGGGGACCAGGGTCCTCAGTGAGAGGTTTAAATGTTTCATCAGCAGGCATTTACATTAGCCAAGGGGGTGGCAGAAATAAGCTGGGTAAAGCAAACATCCCCCTGCCACAAAATAATACAGACGACAGAGAGGACCCTAAGGCTAAGAAAGTGCCAAAGATGACTAAAACCAAAATAGGTTAAAATACAGAGAAACAGCAGAATGGGAGTAAGGATAAGAGGGTTATGAAGGAAAGACATGGGGATAGGAGGGGAGTTATTAGGAGAGCAGGCAGTAAAAATTGGAAGGCCATGTGCACAAATGCCCGCAGTCTGGAAAACAAAATCCCAGACCTAGTGGCCCTGATGGCTGAGGCAGACCTGGACATTGTTGCTGTCACTGAGACGTGGTTCACAGTGAACCATGACTGGGATATGACAATACCAGGCAGCACTCCATTCAGGAGGGACATGGTGTGTAAAAAGGGAGGAGGAGTGGCTATGTCAGGGAAAGAATTAAGGCAACTGAGGTACAGGGAATGCAGGGAGAGGCAGAGGCACTGTGGAGCACCCTGAAGATGGGAAATGGCACTGCCATTAGCACTGGTGTGATCTACAGCCTCACTCACAAGGGGAAGAGCTGGATAGGGTACTTGTACAAGCCATCCATAGAATGACAGCTAAAGGGGAGGTGCTGCTGGTGGGAGACTTTAATCTGCCGGATATGGATTGGAGCAACCAGGCTGCAGCCTCAGCAAGGAACAGAGACAGCCTGGAAGCCCTGTAAGGGTCATGCCTAAGACAGCTAGTGATGAAGCCCACCTGAGAGGGAATTACTTTGGACCTGGTACTCACCAACGGGGACAGAAGTACAGACATAAAAGTGGGGAGCCATCTGGGATCAAGTGATCACAGTATGGTATGGTTCAATGTGAGAACAGCAGAAGAGTTAAACTACATGAAAGCAAGGGTCCCGGATTTCAGGCGGGCTTACTTTGCAAAGATGGAGGAATGTCTTAGGAAATCACTGGCAGGGAAGGAGAAATAAGGAGGGTGGAAGAACAATGGGATAATCTTTTTTTTTTTTAATTCAAAGTTTATTAGTTTTCACAATTACATATGAGAGCAGCTCCATACATTGCTTATGACAATACACTTGTAGAATGTTCAGTACAACTGTTAAAGAAGCTGCCCCCCACCCCCACCTCCCTCCTCCCTTCCCCAGCACAGCTCAGGTTGACAAAGTAATCACCAGGATAACCTAAATGATCACTTGGAGAGGTAATCTAAGTGGAAAACAGTGTGTACAAAGGTTCCCATACTCGTTTATATTTAGTCAACCTATTATTTAAACTAGCCACCGTTTTCTCCATTCTAAGATTGGCTAAGATCTCTTTAAGACACTCCAAAAAAGAAATGTCCTCACTGTCCTTCCAATGCCGAAGGATGACCTTTTTGACCGATAATGAAATTAAGGTCATGTGATATCTCCTAGATACAACTGGTATGGAAGTGTAGTCTCCCAACAGGCACACCTCAGGCTTGAAAAGATCGGAGAGGCCCAGGAGGGGATCCATCCTCTGACGGATATCATCCCAGAGAGTAGTAACTTTCGGACACGACCAGAATATGTGGTACAGCGTACCCTCTCCTCCTGCCCAGATCTGGAACAGAAGGCCGAGTCTATAAGGCCGAACCTATGGAGCCTCTGAGGGGTGTAATATATATTATGCAAGATGTGAAATTATGTCAATCTCAATCTATCCTGCGTAATATATCTGTGAGCATTTTTCCAAAGCACTGCCCCATCTATTTCTAGACTGGGGAAGTACGCTGCCCAGTATGCCTTTGGTATGAATTCTTCAGGATATTTACAATCATGACACCGAATGTCGATGTCCTATTAATGTTAGCAACACGTCCTGGAACCTTTTCCTGTTTGGAAGGGGCGGGAGTGGCCCAAATTCTTTTGCTAATAAATGTTTTAGCTGATAGACTTTGAAGACAGATTTAGTGGGTATCCCCGAATCTGCTCAAAATAGTAGTAACTGTGAGCCACGAGCCATCCTGCGCCACTAACTGGGCAAGGGTAGTATTACCCAGTTGTGGGAGCCAGTTTCGACTGATTGGCTTGTTATCTAATTTTATGTTGGGGGTTGGCCCAAACCGGTTGGGCCAAGTCTGTCACCTGCCTATATTCCATACTAGAGCATATCTGTGCATGTACCTTCACCGAGATTGCCAGTGGGGTAAGTTTTAATTGCAGGGGGAGATCACTCGATCTTATATGCAGCAACGATAGTGGCGTCAGACCACACTCCTTAATAGAAGTTAGTTCTATTCACAGCCACATCGGGAGGCTCTCTTCTGAGGCAGTTTCCCCCTCGTTCTCCAACCATCTCAAGTATTTCACCATATGACTCACCCAGTAATAAAATGCCAGAGATGGGAGACAAAGACCTCCTCTATCCTTAGGGGCGGCCAGCTTGTAATATGCAATTCTGGGTTGTCTTTCGGCCCAGATGAAGTTTGCTATTATAGCATTGACTTTGTGGAACCATGAACTAGGAAGCCACATATTAAGCAAATGCAATGGGTAAAAAATTCTGAGGAAAAGGTTCATCTTGATGAGATTTACTCATCCCCAGAGTGTAATGGATAACTTGGACCATCTTTTCAAATCTACTTCCAAGATTTTTACTAAATCGTCCAGGTTCAGCTTTAAAAGGTGGGCCGGTTCTCTTACCACCTGGATACCCAGATATTTTAAGGAGTTCGAAGTCCAGGACATACCACTCTGATTGACTATCGACTTATCCACCCTGTGATTGAGTGGAAACACCAAAGATTTATCGACATTTAGCTTATAATTAGAGAGCATGGCGAACTCCTGGATCACCTCCAGCAACGCCGGTATCGAGTTATCTGGGTCTGTCAACTGCAATAATAGATCATCAGCATATGCTGATACTTTGACCTCGTGCTCTTGAATAACCACCCCGTGGATCAGAAAACATTGTTTGATCTGATGGATCAGGGGCTGTAAATATAGAATAAAGAGCAACGGTGAAAGGGGACAGCCCTGTCTGATACCTGAGTGGAGTAGGAACCTTTCAAAGATCGCTCCATTGACCATCACTCTGGCTGATGGTGCACTATAGAAAATTCTGATCCAGTTCTGAAAGAGCTGGGGAATCTTACAAGCATTTAAGGCCCTAAGTAAGAAGTTCCAATCCACCCTGTCGAATGCCTTCTCTGCATCCAGTGAAACTAGGACCGCTGGGTAGGGGGCATCTCTGGTTGCAGAGAGGACATGTGACAGGGTTCTAAGATGGTCCATTGAGGAGTGTCCCTGCACGAACCCGACTTGTTCTGGCCCAATCAAATCAGGAATTACTAGAACTAGACGGTCTGCCAAAATCTTGGCTAGAATTTTAATGTCTTGATTCATTAAGGATATAGGGCGGTAACGTGCCGGTGACTCCGGGTTTTTCCCAGGTTTCAGAATTAACACAAAGCCTCCCACAGGGTGGGGTCCATTTGTGCACCAGATAAAATATACTGAAATAGAGACATTAACATAGGGAGCAAAAGATTTAGACATTTTTTATAGAAATTTGCCGAAAACCCATCTGGGCCAGGTGACCTGTCTGAGGGTAACGCCATGACGACTCTGGTGATTTCCTTCACAGTTATTGGGGAAATCAATCGGTCCTGTTGGAAGTCCAACAGAGAGGATAGTCCGGAAGTCTCCAGATAGAAAACCATGCTAGTATCCAAAACCGAGTCTCTAGGACTATATATATTAGCATAGTATCTCTGAAACTCCATGACTATCTCCTCAGTTGTTGTCAGGAGCATATTGTTTGTTGGAGAGCGGATTTACAAAACGTGTCTATTCACCTCCATTTGTTTAATCCTCAGTGCCAGCAGCCTTCCAGCTTTTTCTCCTGTATCTGAATATGCTGCTCTGGCCTTGAGGATCGTAAATTCCGCTTTGTCTCTCAGTAATTCTAGATAGCCCTCTTTGAGTTTGACCAGTTCCTGTTTTTCAAGCTCGGATAAGGGTGGGCTTAATCTTGCTTCTTTATGTTGAATTTCCCGTAATAACCCTTTCAATTTTCCATCTTTTTCCTTTTTCCGGAAAGTAGCTAAACTAATTAAGGCCCCTCTCATGGATGCCTTAAAGGCTCCCCAGAGCATATCGGGCCTCCCAACAGAACCGGAATTGGTTCCTATAAAGTGATGGATATGCTCACTGATTACTTGGACCATTTTATCCTCTTTTATCATGTGGTTGTTTGTCTTCCACCTGAAAGACGTCTTAGGAGAAGAGAGAGGTGCTAGGTGACATGCGACCAATGCATGGTCAGAAGGGGGACCTGATTGTATAAGGGTTTCAACCACTCTGGGAAGGAGACTATGTGAAAGGAATATATAATCAATGCGAGATGCCATGTTATGCACAGGAGATATGAAGGTAAATTCCTTTTCCAGAGGATGGAGCACTCTTCAGACGTCACAAGGCGTACAACTCTAAGAGTTCTGACAGGGCTCTTTGGGCTGGTGAGCGAGCTCTGCTCGTGGAAGCGGAGTGGTCCATTGAGGAGTCCATCACAACATTCATATCTCCCCCTATAACCATCGGCAATGCTGAATATGGTTGCAATACATCGACTAACTTCACACAAAAGTCAGGGGAGTCAAAATTGGGCCCATACAAGGTTCCCAAAATGAGTTTGGTAGCATACAAATAACCATGGATAAACAGGAAGCGGCCCTGTGGATCCTTGATTGCTTGTTTTATTGCAAAAGGAACCTTCCTGTTAATCACTATTAGGACCCCAGCACCGTTGGTAGTCCCCTCGGCTGAAAAAACTTGCCCTATCTGCAGGTGTTTCATGCAGTTAGCCTCTGAGTCTAACAGGTGAGACTCCTGTATAACCCCTATGTCTATGGATAACAGATCCAGATGTTTGAGAACTTTATATTGTTTGACACACTGTCTCAAACCCTTAACATTCCAAGTAGCGATTCTTATGGTATTAGCCATATTTGTTAGCTATATAACAAAACCATACTTTAAATGAGACCTGGGTAGCATAACCATACTACAATCCCTATTGAGCTGTGCTGAGGACCCCCCTATAGTGCTCCCCCATCTCCCCCTCCTCTTATACCCGAAGAAAACATGAACGGATACCAATACCTTCCCACCAACCTTCCCTTGCTAACAACCAAATCCCAACCCCTCCACCCTCAAACCCTCAAGAAACATGTCCCTAAATTGTTAACTGACCCATTGCACCACACATACCCCATCCCTCCTGTCACAGTTATGTGACATGGCGAGTCCCGCTGTGGTCCGCAGCCATGGTCCTCCTGCCATCCCAAAACTCCCTAAACACATATCCTCTTGGGGAGTGTTATGTTATGGTGGGTGATCATGTCCAGGCACCGTGCCCTGAACTTATGTACTTGGCCCCTGAAAGGCCCCTGAACGAAGCCCCTCATTGAGGTCTCGCCTGGGGCACCCCATATTTACACTCGTTTCTCCCAGGGGGATCCGCGCCCCCACTACCACCCATAATCCATGTCCCGTTAAGCATGAGCTTGCAGTAGCCACCAGTATCTATATGGGGCTCTGTAATAAACCTAGACCCGATCGAAAACTAGGCTCTGATAACATACAGTTCTAATGAGACAGCCCCCCCAAAAAGGTTCAAACAAAACCATCCATGAAAGGAATTTTGAGTCCATCAGTCCTCTATAAAAGAAACTGCAACAATAAGTCTATAACATTAGAAATAAAATTTGCTTGTGTTTTAAAGTTCACTTTGAAGTCTGCCTTTTCCGGTACTTCTCCATCCCCATTGAATCATTCTCCAGTAATCTTCACCTGCAGCCCGCCTCACTTAGGCCTGAACAGGTCGGGAAACTCCTTTTGTAGAGCCTTCGTGGCCGAGTCTACGTCTTCAAAGGATACCCAGGCCCCGGACACCATCACCTGGAAGCAGGCCGGGTACCCCATATGGAATTTTATACCTGCTGCGATGAGCTTGGTCATGACTGGATGAAAAAGGGACCTTCATTGCCGCACCAAAGCTGGTAAGTCCTGGGTAATTCGAATTGCCTTGCCTTCCCAAAGAACCTGCTGTAATTCCTTTATCTTAGAGAGCAGGTGTTGCTTTTCTTGATAGTTTAGTAGCTTGGCTAACAAGGGTCTGGGCTGCTGACCTGGAGCTGGGATAGGCCGCAATGCCCAGTGAGCCCTCTCGAGGGTATATGAAGTCCCATAGGGAGAGGGTCCGGAGAGCTTTTCAAACAGCCTCTGCATGAATAGAATCACATTTTGGCCCTTTTCCTTTTCAGGTATTCCCACAATGACCATGTTATTTCTTCAGAATCACCCCTCCAGATCCTTGACTTTCTGCTCGAACTTCTTAATGAGCTGACGGTTGCTGACCATGGCTTCCTCGGTGCAGCTCACTGCTTTCTCTACAGACGTTATTCGGGTCTCTGCATCCGTGACTTTAACGTTCAGCTCTTCCAGTGCCCCTGCCAAAAGCTTGATCTCTGAGACTACCATTTTCAAGTCATTCCTTAGGGGCTGTAATTCCCTTTGGAATAATTCCAGTGTAAGAGGTGTTGTTTCTGGCTCCATCATTTTCAAGGCTGTAATATTTGATGTCTTCCCACCTCCTGACAGCTGGGCCTTGGGTCTCTTCCCGGATTTCTCGGTGGAGACAGGTGGAGTGTGTCGGGGCATCGCGGGTTTCATTTCTGTGTCCATATCTCAATGTTAACCCATTCTGGTGGAGTCATGTGATGCAAGCTGCCTGAAGGCTGTGCCTACCCCGGGCTCCTACCATCCATCTGATATAAATCGGCTTTAAACCAACTTTAGCTCTTTAATTCATACTATAGAAGTGTCTGGAGACTCCTCAACCTCTGCCTATCGTTCTGATCTATGTTTCTCAGCATCGTAAAGCTTTACCGTGGCGATGGAGGCAGAGATGAAACAGGCCACGATGCGGCACACCCCACCTAACATGCCTGAAAAGCTCTCCAAGAAAGCGAGGAACCAGGCCTCTGGGAACCTGAATAAGGCGGGCAGCTCTAATTCCTCGGTAGTTCCCTTATCCGAGGAAAGATTCCTCCAGGAGTTTTCACCATTTCGTGAGGCGCTGAAAAACATTACCCCTGAGCTTAAGTCGATCAAAGGAGATCTCACCACTTTAACCAGCAGAATGAGTGATTCAGAGGCCAGAATTACCTCCCAAGAAAGATGGCGAGTCAAATCCGATCCAGAAATTACCCTGCTGAAACAGCAAGTCCGGAAGCTCCAACTCAAAATGGAGGATTTGGAAGGGCACAGCAGGAGGAATAATCTCCTGATTATTGGGCTGTCTGAAACAGAAGAAGGCTTGGATGCCATTCTATTCCTCCAGAAATTCCTTCTCAAAGTCGTGGGGCCTTCGCCACTGAATCCCCAGTACCATATCGAAAGAGCCCATCGATCTCTGAGGCTGAGGCCTCCACCAGATTCCCCTTCCCACCCGATCATTATCAAATTTCTAAGTTTTTTAGAAAAACAGCATGTCCTCAACAAAGCTAGAGAGCTGCAGGCCATAACGTGGGGTTCATCCAGAATAAGAATCGCTCAAGATCTTCCGATCGAGACCAGACAGAAAAGAACTGCCTTCCACCCAGTTGTTCACAAGCTAACCATGGTGGGTATCCAATTCAGGATGCTGTATCCAGCTAATTTAAAAGTCACAATTGAAGGCTCATCATTTACCTACGAATCCCCTGACCAAGCCATCAAGGACTTAACTTCTAAGCTTCCCAACCTCTTTAAAGAGGGATGAACTATGTACTGTTTCAACAAAGGGTCATACTGGTTCTGTCTCCCTCTTATTAATGTGTAGTTATTCTTGCTAGTTACCTGTGTGTTTTCGTTGGGAAGGGTTGGGCTGAGCAGCTTAGCAGGGGATAGGAGGCTTGCTGATCCTGAGCTCGGTGGGCCGTTGCGCCTCGAATTTCCCAGGGCCGACACCTGGAACCTTTGGGCTGGGTTCTGTTCCAGCAAGCTGTTTTGGCCATGGACCACCTTAAGTCCCACAATAAAATATGCCCCCCTGGTCATTCTGGTTGTGGTGGGTTGTTTATGTACCTAACTGTCATTGGGCCTAATATCCCTTGGGCTCCAGCCACATCCGTAAATGACTCGCTATTCGGACTTGAGCTTGCACATGATGGTAAGCGACCATTTTTTAGTACTAAGATGACATGTGACATAATTTCCGCGTTTGGATTGTTTTCAGCCACCGGCCCTGTTAGTCTTTTAAAACCTTCCCCTTGGTCACAACAGGGCACTGCTCCCAACCACTGTGGCTAAGAGAGGATGGTGGGGGGGAGACCTGGGGATGGGAGAGGCTCGTAGGAAGCTGCCTCATGAGCTGATAAAGGGGGGGGTTCGGCGATCTGCAGGAGAACCCTATGGGGATCTGCCTTATAGTTTGCTGGGTGACACAGTTAATCAGATTACCTCCCCATTCCTGTTGTAATACCATATCAGGAAGGTATTGGTACACGAAGCTCCTGAGATCTGCCTTTGGGGTTTTAGTTTCAGGTATTTACTGTTGGGTTTCTCGAGGTTTGCCTGCCCAAACCTGGAACTACTTTGCATATAGTTTGAGGTTTTTTTTTTTCTCATGGGGGGGTGGTTACCTGTGGTCTCTGATCATGACTCCCCAATTACAGGCCAAGGTCATTATCTTCTCTTTGACAGTTTCTATATATCAGGGGTCTGGTTGTTGTTTCTTGTACAGAGAGCGCTGGCTTAAATTGGGCTCTAGAGTGTGCTATAGTTCTTTTTCAGTTTGGTGGTCCATAATTTCCCATTTTCTCAACTTAAATGTTCATAAATGGCTATGATGGTGATTAAGGTAGCTACTTGGAATGTGAGGGGGCTCAGAGATAAAACCAAAAGGCACCAAGTTTTCAAACACTGTAACTTACTCAGGATTGATGTTCTTATGCTTCAGGAAACCCATTTGACTAATAATGAAGCAATCTGGCTGCATAGATCTGGCTTCTCTCAAGTTTTTTCAGCGAGTGGTTCTGAAGCTAGCAAAGGAGTGGCAATTCTAATTAAGAATCATGTCTCTTTTCTGGCAGAAGAGAAACTAGCAGACCCAGAGGGCAGATTTATTCTGGTCAAAGGCTGTCTCAATAATTGTAGTATTGTCCTCGGATCTGTCTATGGACCAGTTGGAGGGAGTCCGGATTTCTTTATGACCCTGGCAGATAAGATCAGTAATTTTTTACCCTCACAGTTAATATTAGGGGGGACTGGAATGCCCCACCATGCCAAGCTCTTGACAGAACTTACACGCCAATAAGGCCAGTGACTCCAGCTCAAAAAGCTCTATTGGACTTTATGCAACTTTTGGGACTATGAGATCCCTGTCGGCTTGCTAACCCTTCACTCCGGTCTTTTTCTTTCTTTTCTCAGGTACATAACTCATGGTCCAGAATAGACTACATTCTGACCAGTAAGTCACTTCTTCCCAGTCTTTTCCAATCAGGTATCGGGCTGATAGTACTGTCAGACCATTCCACAGTCTGGGTTAGGATCTCACCGGATCCTAACTTTCAGCAGGACACCATCTGGAAACTAAACACCCAACTCCTCAAGGATAATCAGACTCTCTCTCTTACATTAAAGACCTGATCTCTAACTTTATGGATCTTAATAACAATTCTACTCTGAGAGTAGATTCAATATGGTGCGCTCTGAAATGTTACCTCAGGGGGGAGCAAATCAAAATTGCCCCACTGAGGGAAAAAAAACAGGTTGGCACAAGCTGCTTCATTGCTAACCAAAATTAAGGAATTAGAGCATTCACTTTCCCCCTCCTCCCTCTCAGGTTCATTAGAATCCCTGCTAAAGCTAAAGAATGAATACGCAGACTTAATGAAAGAAAAAGCTGAATACGCCATCTTAAAAACCTAATCCAAATATATTGACCAAGGCGAAAAGGCCGGTAGATTATTAGCTCTCAGATTGTGTAAGACAGAGAGCTTGAGATTGATCCCGACGCTGCAAACATCGGAGGGCGTAGTCCAAACTACATCCAGAGAGATCACCCAGATCTTTGAGGGATTTTACAGCAAGCTTTATAGCAGACACACCTCCCCAGCATCCCTGTTGGATATCTCTACCTATTTAGAAGATCTCGCTCTCCTTTGCCTCCTTCCACACCATAAAAGGTCCCTCACCTCCTCCATCACATCGCTTGAAGTAGAAAAGGCGATTGCCTCCTTAGCTCCTGACAAAGCACCGGGCCCCGATGGTTACCCATCTAACTCCTACAAAACTTTTAGCAAGGAACTGGCCCCTCTCCTCCTCAGGCTTTACGAGTACATGTTTGAGGCTGATGTCATAGATCCTACATTGTTAGAAGCCACAATTGTGTTAATCCTGAAGCTGGATAAACCATCTAATGACCCTGCAAGCTACCGCCCTATCTCTCTCTCTTAAATTGCGACATTAAGATCTTATCCAAGATCTTAGCTGAGAGGATTAAAAAGATTTGGATTCACCTTCTGAGTTTGGAGCAAGTAGGGTTTGTACAAGCTCGCTCCCCTGCTGATCACCTTAGAACCCTTTCCCATATCTCACATGCAGCCCATTCATCCCATACTCCGATGGCCTTAATCTCCCTAGATGCTGAAAAAGAATTTGACAGAGTTAATTGGGACTTTTTCTGGGCAACACTTGCCAAGATGGAATTCCCATCCTCCTTTATTCGGTGGATTCAGGCTATATACAAATCTCCCTCGGCTAAGATCTATTGTAATGGTGTCTTCTCTTCACTTTTCTACCTCTTTACTGGTACCAGGCAAGGCTGTCCCCTCTCCCCTTTCTTGTTCAATCTATACTTAGAACCTCTCCTTCATAATATTAAAAGATCTCCATATATCCAGGGTTGTCCGGTACTTCAACGAGAGTTGATCCTCTCTGTCTATGCAGATGACATCCTCCTTCACGTTGCCCACCCTGAAACATCACTAGTGCATGCCCTTCAGGTTATTACACAGTACGGCCGCCTCTTCTATTACAAACTGAATCTAGCAAAATCAGAAATGTTCCCATTGAATTCCTTCACGCACAAAGCTAGTTTTGCTAGATTCGGTATGAGATGGTCTCCTAAATCGATCAAATATCTGGGCATACACCTTACCAATGACCCACTTTTACTCATGAGACTCAACCTGGATGACCTTATGACCAATATTCAACTAGACCTTCAAAGATGGTCCAAACTCCCCATCTCTCTTTGGGGTAGAATCAACATCATCAAGATGAATGTCCTATCCCAAATTTTCTATCCTTTCAACTTACTGAGTCTCTGGCTACCCCTTTCATACTTGCAGCACTTACATTCTACCCTCTCTCAATTCATCTGGCAAAGTAAGTCTCCCAGACGTTCTTTCTCCAAACTCTGTCTTCCCAAAGACAAGGGGGGGTCTTCGTCTCCCTGACCTACTATTTTATCACTGGGCTGCTCATCTTTCCAAACTGGGAAGATGGCTCCCAAATAGGGCTGAAGGACCTCTCCTGATCTGGCTCCAAATCGAAAGACAGATATTCGTAGAAGCTAATCTCTGCTCTCTGACCATATTTTTTCTTCCCAGTTAAGCACTCCCATCCTCACTATCAAATCCGACCATTATCACTTCCCTTAAAATCCTCTCTCAGTGCCTGCACTACCTCAAAATCTCCCCTTAAAGAGACTTGGCACAACCCGTCATTCTCAACCCCAACATTCGGTTAGGAGGCTCAATGATTACCCTAGATTGGCTTCCTCAAATTCAAGAAGCCTTGGTTGAGAACCTATACTCTCAGGACTCTCCTCTCTTCTCCAGATATTATGGCCAGGCTCAATGTCCCCAAAAACAATATCTTCAAGATATACCAGCTGAAGCACCTCATTAGCACTAATTTTGGTACTGAGTTCCGCTGCTCACAAGTCGACCCCTTTCTTTCCTAAATTCAGGATTTAGCTTCCAAATCCCATGGAACCTCAACTATATATTCCTATTTGCTGGGTCTTAAATTCCCGGACTCCCTCCCAGGCTCTAGTGTTTGGACTTCTCTCCTGCCCGATCTTGTCCCTAACTTGTCACGAATTTGGAAAGATCTACATAGATATCACACTCAGGATAGGTTTAGACTTACCCAATATCATATATTAAATAACATGTACTATACACCAGTCAAATTAGCTCGATTAGGGCAACTGCCTCTCCCTCTCTGTTCCAGATGTTCGCAATCAAAAGGGAATCTGCTCCACATCTTTTGGCAATGTGAAAAAGTGACCCACCTGTGGCGCTCTATTCAGTCCAACTTGGATCCTGTCTTGGGTCTAGATGGTCTTTTCACCGAAGAAATATGCATCCTGGGTATTTTTTCCAAAGTTGAGAACCATGAAGGCAGATTCCATATTGCACTTATATCTATGGTGGTTAAAAGGCTGGTGCTCAAACATTGGTTGGACCAATTAACCGTAACATATGCTGAGTAGTTGAAAGACCTATCAACCTGCCTTAATATGGAGAGACTCACGGCTAGTTCTCACAACCATATGGATCTGTTTCACAAAAAATGGGACAAATTATACACGTTGTATTTACATTAGAGACTACTTGTTTTTGTCTCTGAAGCTTTCTCCCCCTATTTATCTCACCACCAACTCTATATGTCCATGGTATTATGTTAATAACATATGATATACTAAATATGCACACTCTGGGTGGGTTAGGGTCGAGGGTGGGGGGTGGTGCGGGGCTACAGGCCATTTTTTTCCTACTATATGTTTCATATAATATTTTGGTCAACTGGGAGTTGTTATCTAACCCTACGATATATCTGATGTTAATCTGTGTTCTGGTATCATTTTATAAAACTAATAAAGTTAAATTTAAAAAAAAAAATTGTTAACCCGCTCCGCCACCACTCTAACAGTACAGACTTCTTTTGCCGTGTTATAAAGCTTCTTTCCAGGCAGTTTATACCCTAAAATGGGCTTACAATAGCGGGAGCTCTGGCCCGGTCCTACTACTCAGGCTGCAGCATCACGTGATCTCCCCCACAATGGGATAGTCTTAAGGGAGCCATGGTGGAGGCAACAAGCCATTGTATTGGGCAAGTAAGCAAAACAAAGAGGAAGGAAAAAAAAATACTATGGTTCTCAAAGGAAGTGACCAAGAAGGTAAAGGTGAAAAGGGTGGTATTCAGGAGGTACAAGGACACACAGAGGGAAGAAGACAGGGAACTGTATCTGGAAAAGCAGATGGTGGCAGGGAAAGCAATCAGGAGTGCAAAGGCCCAAACAGAAGAAAAAATAGCCCAGACAATAACAAAAGGGGACAAGAACTTTTTCAGGTATGTTAGTGAAAGATAAAAGACTAAAGGGTGGGATTGTGAGACTAAAAAGGGAAGGAGGGAAGTGTGCAGAGGGGGGGCCAAGAAAAGGCATAAATCCTGAACAACTATTTTTGTTCAGTATTCACAGAAGAAAGGGGAGGGGAGGGACCAAAGTTAGGTGATGGAAGCACCACTGAGAGGGAGGTGGACACCAGTCCATTTAAGGAGGAGAGAGTCTTAAAAGAACTTGCTAATCTGAAAGTGGACAAGGCAATGGGGCTGGATGAGATACATCCCAGAGTATTAAGAGAACTTATGGAGCTGCTGGCAGCACCACTGACAGCCCTGTTTAACAGTTTGCTGGAAACAGGTGTGGTACCAAAGGACTGGAGGAGGGTGAATTTAGTCCCTCTCCACAAAAGTGGGAGCAGGGAGGAGGCTGGCAATTACAGGCCAGTCAACCTGACCTCAGTGGGTTCCACCATGTCAGTTCAAGATAAATTTTGTCGGCTGACACTACAGTGACAGCACAATGCCAATGGTGACTATGTCACCTGACAATTGTGCTGCCTGGCTGCCATTGCAGCATAACACTTGGGCACATCCTGGCTGTTTGTGGGGGCTTCACCCACCACACCACCCGGAAAACAATATAATCACCACCAGGTCAGAGGTGTGGGGGGGCAGCACAACACCCTTGGGGCAGCAAGGCAGCGGGCAATGCAAAATCCCAATCGATGGAATGACTATCAATTGGGTTGCATAACCCACATTGCTGTTGATGTAGGGGTTTTGCAGATGGCAAACCAGTTCAGTGGTGGGGAAGCTAATTGAATCACTACTAAAAGAAAGGTTTGTGATATATTTAGAACCCAACATAGTGCAGGATCTGAGGTAGCATGGATTCACAATGGGAATATCTTGTCAAACAATAATGATACATTTCTTTGACTGAGTGAATAAGGAGGTAGATCAGGGAAGGGCAGTGGATGTGGCCTACCTGGATTTCAGCAAGGCCTTTGACACCGTCCCACATAGGAGGCTAGTAAACAACCTGGGCAGCCTGGGAGTGGGTCCCAGGGTGGTAAACTGGGTCAAAAATTGGTTGCGCAATAGGACATAGAGGGTGGTGGTGAATGGAGTTCAATCCAAAGAAATGGGTGTGACCAGCAGGCTCCTGCAGGGATCAGTGCTCTGACCAGTCCTCTTTATCTTCATAAGTGACATTGCAGAGGGGCTGGTGTGTCTCTTTGCAGATGACGCGAAGATCTGCAACAGGGTTGACACTCCAGGAGGGGTAGAAAAAATGAGAAAGACCTAAGCAAGCCTGAGGAGTGGTCAAGGGTGTGGCAGATAAGATTCAATGCAAAGAATTGCAAGATCATACACTTGGGGCACAGAAATGTGGGGGAATATTACATGATGGGGGAGGTACTGACAGACACCAAACAGGAAAGGGACCTGGGAGTTATCATATCTGATGATCTAAACTTTAGACCTCATCTAGAGTACTGTGTCCAGCTCTGGAGGCCACATCTCCGGAAGGACATAGACAGAGTAGAAGTGGATCAGAGAAGTGTGACAAAGATGGTGCAGGGGCTGCACCAAGTCGTATGAGAGGAGACTGGAAGATCCAAATATGTATTCCCTGGAGGAGAGGAGAGAGAGGAAGGATATAATAGAGACTTTCAAATACCTTAAGGGTATAAATAAAGAACAAGAGGGTAGCATCTTTCAAAAAAAAGATGTTCAAGAACAAGGGGCCATGACATGAAAATAAAGGGGGGTAGACTTAAGGGTAATGTGAGAAAGTATTTTTTCACAGAAAGGGTGGTGGATCCATGGAACAGCTTCCCAATAGAGACTGTAGGGGGAAAAAATGGTAGGGGAATTCAAAAACGCCTGGGACAGACTTAAAGAAACTCTAGCAGTAGGAAAGAGAGGGTAAGCTGCAGATCATTTTATTTTTCCATATACACTTTTTCTTTTTCCATTTTTCTTCCCCTTCCCATGGTCACGGCATACACATGCATGCATGTGCATGCCAGGATCCAGTGACCCCTTCCACCCTATCCCAGACTTACGTCGACACTCCTACTGCCTGCGCACCCATCGGGCCTACACCTGATGAGTGCAGGACCACAGAGGAGCAGGCGTCCACCCCAGAGGGGAAATCCCACTCCAACCCCCCCAGTCAGCTCCCAGGTGACTTGAGGTTGTTCTCGAACTCGGGTCGCCGGTGTGATGCAAGGTGTGGCATCCAGCGCCTCAACCCTCAGCACCACCGGACCGACATTAGCTGCAGATAATTTAGGATCTGCAGTACATGAAACAGGTAGGGAAAATGGGCAGACTAGGTGGGCCAAGTGGTCCTTATCTGCCTTCAAATTCTATGTTTCTATGTTTTATGTAGATGTACAGTAAAGGCCTTTTTAAAATGTAAATTCTGCTCAGGTAACGCTTTATCAGCCTGCCTACATAATTTATTTACTGAAATGTTTCACCAGGAAGGCACACTGAACAACAAGTTGCTTGTCTCCTGGTGTGAGCCAGGGGGGGTGGTACAATTGGATGAAGAATTAGAAATACAGTTTACCATTTAACATATCCGAGAAATTAAACATTCAATTACATTTGTAACAAGACATACAGTTAAAAAATATCATAAATAATCATACAATCACATTTGTGACATAACATACAGTTAAATATATCATACCTGTGGAATATGCATTTAATTACAAGTGGCATATCTGAGGAACATAGTACAGCAATTTAATGTAGCCTTGGAGCCAACTCCTTGCAGGAATGGATCATAGTTAAGAGGTAGATCATTTAGCAATTATTGAATGAATGAGGTGAGGTGAGGAGACATCAAGGAGGGTAGAGGGGTAGACAGGGGAAATCAGCTGGGGGAAGGCAAGGATAATGATGGGGAAACATTACCGGAGCAAAGTGAGCAAAAAAATCAGTTGCGAAGGGGAAGTTAACACAGGGCTTGTGCAGTCTGGGAGCACCTCAGAAAGAACAAAAATTGTAAGTTATTAGCTCAAGTGAACTAATTCCTTTGTTTAAGTGCAGGGGGATGGGGGTCTTAGGAGGGAAGGAGGTTGGAGTAAGGGATACGGTAGGGAAGGACAAGTCATACCTGGAACTGGCCCCTTCAGAGTGCCGCGATCGCTGCCAGTGGCAGAATGAGGCAAAAACTTAGAATAAGGTACAGGAGTAGGCAAGGACAAAATGGATAGAATTGATAGAGGGGATGGTAGAGGGAAGGAGGAGGAGGATGGTGGGAGAAACTTGCCTAAGACTAGGCCTCTTCAGTATTATGCTGAGAACTCTGCCAGACAGCAGAATCAGGCGAAGACAAGTTAGGTAGAAATGATGGAGGGGAAAGTGGAGAGAAGGAAGAGTCATTTTCCAGTGCTGGATCCCTGCAGGATGCTGAGAACCCTACCAGGGGGCAGAACTAGGTGAGGACACATTGGGAAGTGAGAAAAGAAAGGATGAAGGCACTGGAGGGAAAAGGAGGGAAAAGAAAAAAACTTGCCTAAGACTAGGCCACACCCGGATGCTGAGAACCCTGCCAGAGCGCAGAATCAGGCAAGGACTAGTTGGGTAGAAAAGATAGAGGGGGAAGGGGAGTGAAGAAAGATTAATTGCCCAGTCCTGGGCCCCTCCAGGATGCAGAGAACCCTGCCAAGGGATAGAATTAGGCTAGGATAAGTTGGTCAGAGGGAAATAGGGAGGATGGAAGAGGAAAGGAAAAAAAGGAGGGAGTGAAGAAACTTACCTAAGAGTAGACATCACCAGGGTGCTAAGAATCCTGACAGAGGGCAGATTTAGGTGAGGACAAGTTAGGTAGAAAGGAGAGAGGGGGAGGAGGGGAGGAGGAGGAGGAGGAGGCTTGCCCAGTGCTAGACCCCTCCAGGATGTTGGGAACCCTGCCAGAGATCCAAACTAAGAAGGGACAAGTTGGTAATGGAAGAAGGTTGGGGTAGGACTGAGGGGGTAAGCGGTGAAGGGAGAGGAGAGTGTGCTGAGAGGCAGGCTCAGGGGGGAGGAAGGTTTAATAGGGGATGTGAGTCATGGAGAGGAGCAGAGGTATAGGAGGATGGTTAAGGAGGGTTACAGCAGGAGCAGTTAGATGAGAGAAAGTTGTGTAAGGCAGAGGCAAGGGAGTAGGAGGAGAGGAGTGCTGTATTTACTGGGGGAGGGAGGGAGTTCCAGATTTGAGGGAAACAATGGGTGAAGCCTGACTGACCAATGAGAGTGGTTTGATGGGGGACCAACAAAGCAAAGTGCGATTGTCAGACGATCTAAGAGAATGGGGGGGGGGAAGGGGAAGAGAGTGAACATGAGAGGTAGGAGGGAAGTTCTCCTAACCAAAATTTAGAAGTGAGTTTGTCACAATGAGTGAGGCGCCTGTTGGCAAGCGGGGAAAGGGACAGGGCATGGTAGAGGTCACAGTCATGTGTGCATGATGGCACATCAAGGGCAAAATGACAGAAGGAGTTAAAGAGAGTGTCCAATCTGGTTAGGGAGGATTTGGGAGTGGCACCATAGACTACATCACGGTAGCTGAAAATGGGGAGAATCATCTTCTGGACTAGTTCACACTGCGCCGTAGGAAGGATGCAACTACGGTTCCTAAATAAGGCACCATGCTTAGGGCATAGTTTTTTCAGGATGGCATCAATGTGGCCAGAGAAGTTGTGGTGTTGGTCCAACCAGACCCCAAGGTATCTGAATGAGGAGGTGTCCTCTAGGATTGTCCCATCAAGGGTATGGAAAGAAGGTAAAGGGTGGAGCCTAGAGAGTCTCTGCCTAGTGCCAAAGGTCATGGAGACAGTCTTTTGGCATTTAGGAATAGTCGATGTGAGGCAAACAATAGCTGAACCTGGTGGAAGTCATGCTGAAGGATGGTTGCTAAATTGGTGGGGAATTTGCCAGAGGAGAACAGGATGGTGTCATCGGCATACATATGGATAGAGGAGGAGGGGGTGCATACTGAGGGCAAGTCATTTAGGAAGATGGTGAAGAGAAGAGAATGGGTCCAAGCATCAAGCCCTATGGGACTCCTGTGGAAATAGGGAGGGGGGAGAGATTGTATCCTGGATCTTGACTGATTGTGTTCTGCCTGAGAGGTAAGCTCTAAACCAGTTTTGGGCAGAAGTAGACAACCCAGCAGCCATAAGAGAGTCAAGAAGTAGGGCATGGGAGACGTGTTGAAAGCCTTGGTGAGGTCGACAAAGATGGCAGAGGTAATGAGGCCATTATCCATCCCAGTGAGGATGGAGTCAGTGAGCCTGAGTAGGGAGGTGGTAGCGGAGTGGTTCTTCTGAAAGTCAGATTGGAATGGGGTGAAAAAGGAAGAGTCATCGAGGAAGGAGGTTAGTTGAAATAGGACCAGGTGTTCTTGGAGCTTAGCAAGGGCAGGGAGGAGGGAGACTGGGCGAAGATTTGCAGGGGAGGAGGGGACACCACCCTTTGGGAGAAGGAGGACCACCACACGTTTCCAGGATGAAGGGACAAATGAGGATGAGAAGGAGAGATTTATGATTAAGGAGAGAGGGTAGGCTATGCAGAAGTTGAAAGGTAGAGGACTTTAAGATCAAGATCATCCAGTGATGAGCCTTTAGAAGGATTAAGAGAGAGAGAAAGGCCATTAGTGTTTCCTCTGGGGAGACAGCAGAAAAAGAGAAGGAAGAGTGGGCATGAAGGGGTTGAGTATTGGGTGTTGGAGAATAAGGAGGTGGAGATTAGAGGGGAGGGACTTTAGAAGTGCTGTGGAGCAAGAGGTGTAATAGAAGTTAAACTCTTGAGCCACTGCATATGGTTCGGAGTCCAATGGGTTGTTTATTTTAAGCACTGGGGGAGGCGGATGTGAAAAGAGGAGAATAGGGCATGGACCACTTTCCAGAATTTGGAGGGGGAACTGATGTTTTTTTAGAAAAGATGATTTAAAATATTCAGACTTGGCAAGTTGGGTAGCTTTTGTGCAGGCATTTCTTAACATACAATATCTGGCATAATCTGGGGGAAGCTGGGAGGCCTTATGTTTCCTCCAAGCTTTGTCTCGCTCACTGAGACAGGTCAGTAACTCAGGGGAGACCCAGGGATGATGGTTTCCATGAACTATTTTGCATTTGAATGGAGCATAGGAGTTCCATGTAGTTAGAAATTTATCTTTAAAATAAGCGAGGGCTTGGTCAATGGAAGGGGCAAAGGCAACAGGGGATCAATCGGAGCTATTCAAGTTCATTAAGAAGGGGATTAAGGTTTAAGGAGCTGAAGGAGCTGAAGGAGCAGAGTTGCAGAATTTTGTGTGGTGGTTTTGGTCTATGGACTTTCCAGACTACGAAGATTGGGTGATGATCACTGAGGGCATCTGGGAGGATTCCTCATTTAATGACTTGGTGAGGGTGAGAGGGGAGAGCCCAGTCTATCAGGGAGTGGGTAAGGGTTCAGATCTACCTTGCTGACCTACCTTGCACTGTGTTCGAGACTTTAGAGTATACACTGTACATGTAGTTCTATGCCCATGATGCTTTACACTGGGTTTGAGCCTTTAGTCTATGCATGTGGTTTGAAGAGATGCACATAAACCAGTTTTGATATTTGTTCTCTATTTGCACACTTTTACAGGTCCTACATGCTGACCCTCTTGCAAATTGCCTCTTTGGTATGCTACCTCTGAGTTTACTAAATAAGACATACTTAATATAGAGAATAAATAGCACCCAAGTGTGAAGAACAACTGGAGTTTCTTACGGAGTAGGTACTGTGACATCATAGAACATGAGAACAGATCTCAGTTGTTCCTGTGACATCACAATACCCGTGAGGTGTGAGAATCATGGAGATTGGAGTGGGTCCAAAAGATTGTGAGTCATTTTTTTTATTTGATTGAACAATTTAGAAGATGACCTGGTAGTGTATTGGGTGGGGTGAGGGGGTATTACTTGTGATGTTGACAACACAGATTCACCTAGGCCTGCTACTTTTCAGCCTCTTTCTAAACTCCCTTCCTAAATCCTGCCCGGAACAAATCGTCCTCTATGCTGATGATGCTGTGATTCTATCCTCACACAAAGACCCTAACCTTTTACACCACAGCCTACAGCACGCGTTTGCCAGTGTTGAGGAGTGGTTCGTTGGACACAAGCTAGTCCTAAACCACAAAAAAACAAAATCTATGCTCTTCGCTAGTCTGCAGAACAAGAAAAGACAAGCTCCACTTACTATCAACACTTCCTGGGAATCACGAACAAGTGGCTATCTTTAAATATCTTGAATCACATTTGATCAAGGCCTTGTCTTTGCATCACATATTGATGGTATTTCCAAAACTATTAATCAGCGGCTCGGGATACTCTACCGTAACAGACAACTTTTCACCCATCAGCGCTGAAGCTAGCTATTCAATCCTCAATCATCTCAGTCATCGACTACGGCTTAATTATTTATGGGTCCGCCCCTCCAAGCGCACTGAAATGGGTCACAACCTCCCTAAACAAGGCATGTCAGCTGCTTACAGGTGCTCATAGACTTACTCATACCTGTGAACTCTATGCTGATACTGGGTGGTTACAACTATCAAACCGTTTAAAGTTCTTCACCTGCCTAATGGCCAAGAAATCCATCATGGGCCTCACCCCACCCTGCATTCAAGATCTGCTATGCCAGAACTCAAGTGTACGATCCACTAGAAGATCAGAAACCCAGCTTCTACAGGTCCCCCACTGTCAGACCACACATGGTCAATGATCATTTGCCTATCGTGCCCCCAACTGGCTAAATACTCTCAGCATCTCTATTACCTCCTCTAACTCATTAGGTGCTTTTAAATCTAGACTATTCTCTCACCTAGCCACTTCAAACTCCTGTGACTGCCTTGCTTAAACTCCTAATCTATTCTCACCCCTCCTCCCTTGCCCTCTTACTTGACAAAGGCCTACTAGTGGATCCTCGTCTAGCTACAATTGGTCTGCTCCTTCCTCCTACCCCCCTTTCTCTTTTTCTTACTTACACTACCTAACTACCTCCCTTACCTATCTTCCCTCCCCACTTGTTTTCTATTTAGTGAAAGTGCTTAAGTGATTTATCTGCTGTTCATAAATGTCTTTAGATTTAGCTATTTTTTTTCCTTCTGTTTTGTCTCTGTCTATTTCCACAATGTTACCTACTTGTGCAACCCTGTACCCCTATTTGTTTGTAACTGATTTTGACACGGAACCTTTGTAAAAGAGCCTTGGCTCAAAGGTACTAATTCCTAGATTTTACAATAAACAATAAACAATAAACAATAAACATCCTGAGCCCAGTGCATCAACACAAGCTGTCAGGAAACAGAAACATATACTTTGACGGCAGATAAGGATCACTTGGCCCACCTAGTCTGCTCATTTCCCTACCTACAGGATAAACTGCAGATCCAAGTTAACCAACAGCCTATTTCTTCTTACCTCTCCCCCCAAAAAAATTGCCTTATGTCTGTCCCATGCATTCTTGAATTCTGCCACAGATATAGACCCCACAACCTCCTCAGGAAGGCTGTTCCATGCGTCCACCAACCTCTCTGTGAACAAAATACTGCCTCACATTGCCCCTGAACCACCCCCCCCATCTTCAGATTGTGTCCTCTTGTTCTTGCACATCTCTTTTTCTGAAAGTTGCTACCCTCTTGGACTTTGTTGATTCCACTGAGGTACTTGAAAGTTTCTATCATGTCCTCCCTCTCCCTTCTTTCATCAAGGGTATACATATTAAGCTCCTTTAGTCTCTCCTCGTATAGCTTCTCTTGCAGACCCTGCACCATTTTAGTTACCCTCCTCTGGATTGCCTCTATCCTATGTCCTTGCAGAGATGTGGTCTCCAGAACTGAATGCAGTACTCCAGATGGGGTCTCACCAACTGTCTGTACAGAGGGATAACAACTTCCTGTTTTCTGCTGGTGATGCCTCTCCCTATACATTCTAGTATCTCCCCAGCCCTCCCTACTGCCTTCTAACGTTTCTTGCTAACCTTAAGGTTATCTGCTATGATTACCCCCAGTTCCCTTTTCATTTTTGTTGTTGTTACTACCTCCCCCTATTGTGTAATCTTCCCCTCGGTTTTTGTTTCCCAGGTGCATTATTTTACACTTATTTGCATTGAATCCAAGCAGCCAATACTTCTGACCATTTCTCCAACCTTGCCAAGTCCCTTCTCATCCTTTCCATGCCTCCTTGTGTATCAACCCTGTTGCAGAAGAAGACTGAACATCCCAGAGGGTTATCTTCTCCTCTTGTGAGGGTGGGCTTCAGCACTACTGCCACCTTGGTCACCAAAGAAAGCACTGAGGGAGGGGAAGGTACATGCATGGTACATCAGATTGATGGCAAGGGGAGCTCTGCATCTTTAACTGAGAAACTGTGGGGAAAAAATTGGGAGAAAATGGTGGTGGCAACCAGTGCATGATACTTATCTGATCCATCTCCCCAGTGGGATGCCCAGTGCCTCAGGGCTCACCTGTCACATCTTCCCACCACCACTTTTAATCATGATTTGCAACCCTGAAAAGGCTAGGTAAGGGCCTTATCATAGGGGGAAAGCTCTGGGTAAGGGGTGGAAGGCGCTGTACGTAACCACTGGATGGTAAGTAAGTAAGTAACATTTATTTTTATACAGGAGGAACATACTCATGCCAAAACCCTATGTTCAGATGAATCCTGTTTCATACACATATTCAAACAGTTTCATCCAGTGCATACAGTAATAAAAAACAACATTATATAAATCTACATCAATAACATGAATTATTTAGAACAATCATATACATGATTAAATTCACTTGTTAGACATTTTTGGAACATGATGAGTGTCAGCACCATTCTAGTGGCAACACTCATCATATTCCAATATCTAGCAGCATTATTGCACATCCCCATTTCCCCAAACCTGGTATGATTTCTCGGCAGTTTCAGCTTTCTGGTGTTAGAATTTCTGGAGCCTGATATTCACAAAAAGGCAAAGCAGAGCGCAAAAGTTTCTGCCGTGCTTGCCCATTGCTCAGAACCCTGAGGATGCTATATTCAGTCAGATGGCACACCAGTGCTATCCGACTGAATATAGTGGCATGTTAGTGCAGTGTTAAGTTGAATAGTGCTGCTCTGACATGGAAATTACAGTGCAGGATGCAGCACCCCTTGACCCAATTGTGCCAGTAGCTCCTGGACAGATTTGCAGAAGTCCCCATGCAAAGGAACCCTTTATGCATGTAAGGTGTTAAGGGGCCTTTTGCATGCCCATTACTGGCACATATGCTTGGGAAGCAGAGGCAGGTTTGCACCGTTGTGACTGGCTCTGCCCCAACCCTGATTAACTGGTTCAATAACAAGCAGGAATTCCCTGCCACCTAGTGGTCTCCCTGCCTGCCGACTGCTGTACCATAAAGGTTAAAGTAATTCTCTGGCATCTAGTGGTTCCCCCTCTCTGATCACCATCCTGTGATAGAAAAAATGTATCCCTGATACCCAGTGATTCCCCTCCCTCTGATTGCTATCCCATTAGTTGAAAAACATATCCCTGGTGCCCAGTGGTCCCCCCCCCGATTGCCATCCCAGGATAGAAAAAAATGTATCCTTGGTGCCAAGCAGTCCCCGATTGCTGTTCCATTAGTTGAAAAATATATCCTTGGTGGCCAGTGGTCCTCCCCTCCAGTCACCATCCCATAGTGCTTAAAGAATGTCCCTAGTGATCCCTGGTCCCCCACGATTGCCAGCCTGTAGTGTCCATGATGTATCCTTGGTGCCTAGTGTTCCTGCAGCCATCTGACCATCAACCTGTAGTGTCTATGATGTATCCCTGGTGTCAAGTGTTTCCCCACCCTCTAATTGCTGGCCTGTAGTGTCTATGATGTATCCCTGGTGCCTAGCAGTCCCCCCACCCCACAATCACTGTCCCATACTTTGTAGGATATATTCCTGGTGGCTAATGGCCCCCCTCGCTCATTAATCGGCATCCTATACATTGCATACAGAAGATGCATGCCTTCTACTATACATAGGATGCACACTCCCTGGCTTGTCATACAATGGCTGGCCAAGGAGGTGAGTGAAGGGCTATGCTGGTTGGTGTATCTCAGCTGCAGTACTGGTGCTTCAGGTATGGGGGGGTTGGTAGGGTGGGTGGTCAGTGCCCGTGGTGCATGGGGACTGCTGGATTCCAGGGACAGATTACATTGGTATGGGGATGGGGACTGGTGGGTGGGGGTACTACTAGATGCCAGGTACTACAAGTTATTTTCATTAGGTTTAGTTATTTTTTGAAACTGCAGGGTTTCCCTTCAATTCTCATCAAGATTGACATAAAGGGCTGCCAATTGGTGGGTGGGAGGGACCACTAGCCACCAGCGCATTTTTCAGCTCCCCAGTGCCAGGCACAGAGGATGGGGGGACACTGGCCACCATAACATACAGGACTTTTTGCAGGAATGGGGATTGGGGTCCGGAAGGACCAATGGATGCTAGTAGTGATATAACACGCAATGTACGGGATGCTCACTGGAGGGCGGGAGAGTCCACTAGCCAACAGGAATACATCCTACAAAGTATGGGACTGTTATCAGAGGGCAGGGGAACACTAGGCACCAGGGATACATCATTGATACAATGTTAAGGCATGCCTCCTTTGTAAGGTGCTTTGAGACACATCAGAAAGCCCCTATTTTTTTGATGACTTTAGACATAGATTTTGAACATGGCTTGAAAAATGAATGATTGTCATCAAACACCACACCCAGATATTTATATTGGGGGACCTTACAAACCCTGTCCTTTGAGATCTTTAATACATAACTGAAATTGTTTTTGTCAACTACCCTAAACCCCATAAATTGGGTCTTGTTTGTACTCATAACTAACAACGACCTGCCGAACCACTCCTGAGCTTCCCTTACGCCATCTTCCAGTTGCTGCTGGAGTTCTTGCATTGTATCACCACTTACTACTAGTACTGTATCATTGGCGTACATCCCAATCCCAGACTGGTACAGTATTTGTGGAAGGCAATTTATATAAATAAAAAATAATAGGGGGCCTAGTATAGAATCAGACAAAAACAGGGTTGCTCACCATGAGGGTTTGTGCTGTGGACACTGCTCAAGGCAACATCAAAGTGAACTGGAAAGTCCAGCAGCAAGGACTGCACTTGACACTGAGACAAAAGTGTGCAAAAATGATTTATTGAAGGCACATATCATAGCCCAAAACTCCCGTACACAGTCCACCAATGTTTCGAGCAGACCCTCTGCTCTTTATCAAGGTGTAAACAGCCATAGCTTAACCAGTTACTTTCATAGCCAGGATGTAGTTAAAGTGACAGTGCATTATAGTGATTTATTGGGCCCTTATACAAGGAACCCTTGCTCAAAACAAGGCAGTCTCCAACTGCTTGCTCCACTCCGTCTGTGCTGCTGCATTTTGGTTTTACACACAGCAGCCCTGCAGCTGTTTCATGGCTCTTCCAGCATTTTTGCTAGCTTTTCAGCCAGCCAAGAGCCCAAGACCTGCTTATTGGCTGCAGAGATGTGGGCACTTTGCTGTGATTATACAGCAGCAGGATGTGGCACAAAATGTAAAACAGCAATGATGAACCCAAGAAAGCAGGGTACGCCAGACAGTGAACGCTACCCTTGGATGTGGTGCAGCCCAGCTTTACACAGCAAACAAGGTAATGCTCTAGTTGCTCTGCACCCCTCATAGCCGTACAGAGCAGATTGTGTAAAAGGGCCTATTGTGTTACTATATCTACTAGAAGAGATAATATATGTGAAAAACTACATAAACTTGCAAAATATTTGTTTTCCCAAAATTTGTTAAAGTGCTAACAATAAAGTGCAATCATTTGGCTGAATTACGGGACTGAAGTCACCCGTGTTACTTATAAACACCCACGTCAATTCATGTTGTATAACATTTAAAAGGAGGTAGTAATTTACAGGCATTGTACTCATATTTTTAAGAGTGCATTGTTGCTTCTATTCTCATTCGTACTGCCTGTAAAAAGGGTATGCTCATTTTAGTGTGTCTAACTACATTTGAAACTCTGATTCAAAAAAGCTAATGAATAACTGTAAAGACATGGCAGAACAGTGTCCAGATTACAGAATGGAGAGAAAAATTGTTCAGACATTGCTGACTTAACGTCATATGAAAGTGGCCATGGGGGAGGAGGGGTGAAGAAAGAACTGCTCTTTGTGTAATAATAGCACAATCTCAGCCTCAAGTTGTTTTGAGAAATAGGACCAAATCAAATCTCTTATTTAAACCTGGATACTCAGTTGCTTTTTAGTTTGAATATGCAGAAAGCCTCACATCTCATCAATTAGTTGTCATGGTCTCCCCCTCTTATTCCAATTTTTGGCTTTTCAGTGCCCTGAAACTGGAAACAGTGAATTTCTAGATTGCCCTCACATGCTCCCCCACCAGTATTTTGAGGCTACGTTTTGTTTTGCCTACCCAGAACAACTTACAAGTGCAGAGAGCCAAAAAAACAACTCCCACTGAATCACAATTGTTGAAATCTCTCATTTGATAAATCTTGTCACCGTGTCTTTCACAGAAAATTTTGGATTTCTGAATCACAGGGCAGTGTTTACACTTCTAACCCCAGGAATTCTTCAATATTCCTAACTCTTGCAGTCAGCCTTCAAAGCAGAACTGCCTGGAGAATGGAATATATGCAGATGATGGAACCCATCATTGGCTCGTGTGACTATTCAAATGCTGCCCTTACTAACTGCTGCATTCTATAACGCCTCAGATTTCATTCTCTGCCTGTGAAGTCAAGACGCCTCGGAGATCTCGCCTCACAGTTGTGAATTTTGCAGTGTTTTTTCGTTGTTACTTTAAGAAAAAAATAAGTAACCTTTATGTTTATTTCATCTGCTCCCTTTACTTTCTGTTTTTAGAGTTAGTGCTAGTTTATTTAGTTTAAAAATTCTTTATTTAGTGGTTCCTCTTGGTTCCTGATAACCATTGAGGAACCAACATTTTCGTTAGGTTCTAATAGTCTTTCAATATTATTGTTATTAAGGATGGTTTAGCCGATCACTTATTTTGTTTTTCTGTCAGAACCCACACTTTTTGGTTCTTTTTGGATCACGATCATGGTTCCTCACAGGAATTGACCTTGGTTCCGAAACTGAGCTACAACCGAAAAAAAAAGACTTGTATTGCGGTTACTGTTGGTTTGTCATTTAACTCGGAAAAAACGAAGAAGAAAATTAGGCCTCCGGGCCTCAAAAACTGTACTCACTGCAGAGAGGTTTTTGCCAAGGCAGACAAACATTATGAGTGTGTTGTCTGTCTTGGTGAAACCCACTTCACAGCTGATTGTGAAATTTGTAAGTCTTTCCCGGCAAAAACTCTAGAAAAAAGGCTGGAAAGACTTAAGAAGAAGTTGGCTCAGACAACAGATCAGGGAGACAATGGCTCTGACCAGCCTACTCCTTCAAACAATGCGGGTGAAACTGCTGAACCGAAGCCAACTACCCCCGACAAGGGTGAATCTTCAAAAGGTAAGTGAACTGGTGATCCAGTTGAGACCAAGAAATTAAAGAAAACTAAACACACAGAACCCCCTGCTGAAAAGCACAAGGAGACCTCTGGTGGAAAAATGAGATGCCCACACCTGAGGCCATCACTCAGGCATTTAAGGTTATCCCGGCTCTCCAGGGAATTGTACTGGTTCTGGTTCCACAGACAGTGGTCAGTCTCCTGGTTTAATCATTGGTTCAGCAACTGGTAACTCCGGTTCAGTCCTCTCTCCCAGAGATTCAGGAGTATGAGGAATACAAAGAATACAATGAGGCTGATGGGGAACACAGTGAGGCTGAGGTGTCCCGGACCAAGAATTTGAATCCCCACTGAGATTACCAGAGGATTTTTCTCACATTTTAATTTTGTAATAAATATGGTGGATGCACTGGCTATCACCACTAATAAAGTGGCAGAAGATGAGGAGGAGGAAGAATACCTTAAACTCATGGGACTTACCCCAACAAAGAAACTGTTGCTTCCTATAAATAAATTCTTCAAAAAGGATATTTTGAAGATACTGCAAACCCCACATTCTGTTCCCCCCCTTGACAAAAGGGCTGACAAGAAATACCAGTTGGACAGGGAAGAGACTGGATTTTTATTCTCCCATCCCGACCATCAGGGTGTTGTGCAGACTGCAGCCTGTGATTGGGTAAGGGTACCTTTGGCATCTCACCCTCCAGACAAGGACTCAAGGAAGATTGACAGCATGGCTAAGAAGGGCTATCTGTCAGCTTCTTTGTCCATTAGGCAAGCTAATTATCTGGCCTATGCTGCCCAGTATCAGAAATCTCTGTGGGAGTCAGCATTGACCATGGCTGATAAGACTCCCTCTGGTCTATCAGCTGATTTGGCTGAAACTGCTAGGTTGGCTTGGAGGCCTCTAAATACCTATTTCAGATGGCAGCTGATGCCAATGATACTTCTGCCAGGTGGATGGTCCTCCCAGTGACCCTCAGAAGATTCACATGGCTCAGAGCCACCAATCTCACACAAGATACCAGAAGAAGGCCATGGATTTCCCCTGTGAGAATAACTCTCTGTTTGGGGACAAGACAGATGCCTACATGAAGAAGGTGTATGAATATAAAGCCACCTACAATAGCAATTCAGCTAAGGAGAAACCCTCACCTTCCAGCAGGCCCTATGGAAGAGGGACAAGGGTAGGTCTGTCTATAGCAGACTTTTCTTACAAGCTCAGGCTGTTCAGTAGTACCAACAGTACCTCCAGCAGATGGGGTACTTCAGGGGTAGAGGCAGAAGGGGGGCAAGATGTGGGTCGCAAACTAGTCAGACCCAACCAGAGTCTAAACAGAACTCCTGACTTGGTTGCCAAGGCCACCTCCCACATTCCACTAAGGGTCAGACTCACTTACTACTTCTAGGTTTGGAAAAACATTACCATAGGCAAGTGGGTCCTGGAGGTAGTGAGTCAGGGTTTGTCCCTCAGTTTCAAATCCTTCCCATCACTAAGAACAAGAGTATTCAGACCAGCTTCAAACTCAGAAAGGAAGCTGCTAGAAGAGGAAGTAGCAAATCTACTGTTGTCAAGGGCAGTGGAACCAGTTCCTCTGCAGCAAAGGGGAAAAGGTTTTTACTCAAGATACTTTCTCATAACAAAGAAAAATGGAGAGTGGCAGCCTAACCTAGACCTAAGGTTACTAAACAGACACTTGGCAAAACCAAAATTCAAAATTGTAACCCTACCTATGATTTTGCCAACCCTCCAGAAAGGAGACTGGTTGGCATCCCTGGATTTAAAAGATGCATATTTCCACATCTCCATAAGGGAGTCTCACAGAAAATACCTCAGGTGCATACTCCCATCACGTCATTACCAGTTCTTAGCACTGCCATTCAGCCTCACTTCAGCTGCAAGAGTGTTCACAAAGTGTTTGGCAGTGGTTGTGGACCATCCAAGAAGGTTAGGAGTCACAGTGTTTCCCTAGCTGGATGACTAGCTGGTAGTGGGAAACTCACCACAACAATTGAAAGACCACCTACAGACAACTCAGGACCTTTCAGAGTCCCTAGAGTTTCTGATAAACCTCAAAAAATCCATCCTACTACCAGTGCAGGTGCTGCACTTCATAGGAGCAGAAATAGATACACTGAGGAGAAGGGCTTACCTACCTCAGGACAGGGTAAGCAACATCCTACAGATTGCTGGCTCATTCAGACTGAACAAATCAAAACCAGCAAGGCAGTTCCTACAACTCCTAGGACATATGGCTGCAGCAACAGGCACAGTCCTGGTTTCAGGTTCATAATAAGAGACATACAGTTTCACCTCAGAGCACATTGGTGCCAAAGGAGATACCCACTCTTGAAATTGGTTCCAGTAACAGGGACATTACTACAAGCCCTTCAATGGTGGCAGGTAAGAGAAAACCTAAGTGAAGGAGTTCCCTTCCAGCAGGAGTCTCCATCAGTGGTTCTCACAACAGATACATGACTACTAGGTTGGAGGGCCCATCTGGGGGACCATACAACTCACGGTACCTGGTCAAGTGCAGAGTCACTCCAGCACATAAACCTGCTGGAACTAAAAGCAGTGTTCCTAGCTCTGCAGACCTTTGCATCCATGATACAGGGCAAGGTGGTTCAGGTCAGGATAGACAACACCACCACAATGTACTACATCAACAAACAGGGAAGGACAAGGTCCAACCCTCTGTGCACAGAGGCAATGCAGGTATAGAGCCTAGTCTTCTCACTCCAGACTTCACTGGTGGCCATTCATCTGCCAAGGGAGGACAGCACCCTGGTAGATGCCCTAAGTTGAATCATAGATTCATAGAATGTATTTATTTATTTATTTAGTTTTTGTTAACCGGGTAGGTGCACTAGCCATAAAATGACTATTTTAGGCATGACCCGGGAGAGTACAACAAAAGGAGAATAGTTGAACAACAGCAACATGGGTACAATAATACAAATAGAGGAACAGTACAGCAGTGCTACAAAAATACAATGGGTAGAAACAACAAAAAATAATGGCAAGCATTGTACAGATTATGGCAGTAAGATATATAATAAGTGCAGAAACCATGGACCCGACCTGTGGAGTGAAAGGGTTAATAAGATAGTAAGGTTATATATAGAGAAATGTGAGGAATGTTCAAACATAACACGAAAGACTGACAGAAGGAAGGTATACAAGTTCAATAAGCTGAATGCCCTTTTAAGAACTCGCCACCCTATTATGGGTGGTATGTATATTTCCTGTTACCCTTTGATGATCTAGTCTGGTGTTAAAAGTGTCCATAGTCGGACTAGATACTACATGTGCAGGCAGACTATTCCATAATCCAACAATTCTCTGCGTGAAGAATTATTAGTTTTTATGAACTCGCCTATGATTTTGAGTCCGTTATTTCTTGTGTTAACTATGGTATCATTCAAAGTCAAACCTACAGTCACACCCAGATAACCATATTTAAGTGCTTTATATGTAAAGCACAGGTCTCCCCGGATTTATCTATAGCCCACAGAGTATAACTGTAGATTTGATAGTCTTGTATTATGGTCTAATTTCTGTAGGTTTCTTATTTTTTTAGTGTATTTCCTTTGGACACCTTCAACCAATCTGCAACTTCTTATGGTATGAGACCTGTTAAACTGGGAGCTGTACTCAAGATGTGGTCGAATAAGACTAGAGTATAGTGGCATTAGTTCCTCCAGCTCTCTGCTCTTTATATTTCTCAAGATAGAACCTATTATTTTTTGACACTTCTGCACTTTTACAGTGGTATTTTTGTCAAAATTAAGATAGTTGGTTATTATAGTGCCAAGATTTTTCTCTTTGGATTCCGACTGTAGTGTGGTATATCCTAAATGATAATTATAGCATTGGGTTGTTCTTCCTGATATGCATAACCTTGCACTTATCCAAGTTAAATTGCATATGCATAGTTTGCACCCATTCCATCAGTAAATCTAACTGTTGTTGTATATTAGCTTTATCTATTATGGGGGTTACAAGGCCCACCAACTTGCAGTCATCTGCATATTTGGCAAGCCATACACTAGCTAAAATTGGCATGGTTGCGACCAAGATATTGAAAAGGGTAGGTCCCAAAACCTATCACTGTGGGACACCACTAGTCACACAACCCTAGGTGGAGTAATTCCCCTTAAATGCGACCCTCTGGTATCTATTGTCTAACCAAAAACTGATCCATCTTACAATATTAGGTGATAGATCCATCTTTAAGAGTTCATTTATTAGTACAGAATGAGATACTTTGTCAAAAGCTTTAGCAAAATTGAGATAAATGACATCACTGGGAATGCCCTTATCAAGTGCCTGACTTATGGGCAAGAAGAAATTGAGTTGGTTAGTTAAACATGATTTCCCAGGAACAAATCCATGCTGACTATGATCTATTAACCCCATTGTTATCAAGTGATCGTTGATTCACTTTTGCAATAATTTCTCCATGATTTTGCCAGCCACGGATGTCAAACTAATGGGGCTAATTCTTGGATAAGTCTAGGTGATATACCCTCTGGTCTGGTCCAGGTGAACTATTAGTTTTTAAAGAATGTATTATATCATGGACTTCAGAGCTACTGATAATAGAAAAATTTAACGCAGTCAACTCAATTTGTTGCATTAGAGGATCTTTTTTTCAAAGACACTAAGGGAATAGTTATTTACTGTTTCTGCTATCTCCTCCTCACCTATTATTATACCATTATCCGTCTTTAGAGGCCCTATGGTATGTTGATTACCTTTTAAAGTACCAATATAATTGAAGAACTATTTTTTTTGTCTTTAACCCTAGATGCTAATTTTAATTCCATATTTTTTTAGCTCTTTTCATCATTCTTTTAATATTTTTATTGCACAGTTCAAGTTTGTCAAGTAGCTCTCTAGTATTTGTTTTCTTAAATTTCTGAAATATTTTCTTCTTTTTGTGAATCTGTTTCTTTATTTTATTGTTCCACCAAGAGGGAGTATGTTTGTTTCTATTATATTTAACTCTAATAGGTACATATTTCTCAATACAGTCCATGAGTTGATGTTTAATAAGATCCCACATTTGTTCTAGATCTTTACCTGTGAGATCTTCCTCCCATTTCCATTTTCCCAGTTGATTCCTCATTTTTTGAAAGTCTGCTTCATAAAAATCTCTTACAACTGTTTTTCCTTTAGTATATTCAATATTGTTTTTGTAAGATGCTGTTATCATATTATGATCAAAATCACCGAGTGGTGGATGTAATTGAATGTCCTGAATTTCTTCATCACAATTAGAATCAGATCTAAAATATTGTTTCCCCTGGTTGGTAAATGAACTATTTGATCAAGATTTATCTGGATAAATAAATCGATAAATTTTCTTTCTAATGCAACCTTACTGTACAAAGAAATCCAATTAATATGAGGAAGGTTGAAATCCCCCATTAGGATGTAATCCCCTGCAATGTTCCTAGTTTCAATAAAACGTATTAGATTAATGTTTTGTTCAATAGTCAGATTTGGAGGTCGATAGACCAAACCCACAGTCAAATTATTGTTGTTAAATAATAGATTAACCCATCTGCACTCAAATTCATTTTCATTTTCCTCAGAATTATTTATCTCAACTGATTTGATGTCCTCTCTGACATACATGGCTACCCCTCCACCCAAACGATTCTTCCTGTTTTTATAAAATCTATTTTAGCCACCGATGTCCATATTCCAGCTGTCATCTGTAACCCAAATCTCAGTAATGCCACAAATAGATATACTTTCTGATTGTAGAAAATGTTATAATTCATCTTTTTTAGAGTTTAGGCTTCTGGCATTCAGTAGTAACATATCCAGGCTATGGGCATAACTGTTATTTGTTTTAATACTACTATTAAATGGCACAGTATTAGATAGTGGAGTTATATTATTCTTGATGTTACAAGAGTGATGTTCTTTTGACATCTCTCCCCCTCAATCATCTAGTTTAAACTTTTTTTAATGATTTCATTAAACAGAGTACCCAAGACTTTTTTACCCCTTCTACTTAGATGTAGGCCGTCATATGAGAAGAAATTTGAAACACTGTAATATTTTTCCCAATGTGTGATACATTTTTATACTTTGCTTCATACACCACATACAGAGCCAATTATTAATGTATCTGATTTTTATTTGATGTTGTCGAGATGCCTGAGGAATAGGGCGAATTTCTGAGACAATAACTTCCCAGCCATGATCAATACATTTGTTTATAAATGATACAATGTCCTGTTTAATGTTTTGCATTGGTGATTGCCATGTATCATTGGACCCTGTATGAATAATAACCAGTGGATTGGTACCTGTATTATGCAAGATATTGTCCATCATTTCAGTAATAGTTCCTAATTTAGCCCCACTAAAACTTGAAACCGTTCTAGTTGATTTGTCAGTGTTACAAATTATGCATTCATGGTTTTTAATAATTGAGTCGCCTACAACTATCACCTCCCTACTTGATGGTATTGCGTCAATTTCCATATGTGTGACCTCGTGATTACCCTCATTATTTAAGTCAAGCAGCAACTCATTCCCAACAACACTGCTCCCCTTTATTTTTGGTGTACTATTAAGTGTTTTAGATTGGTCTCTGGCATCTCCTGTAGTGGTATAACAGATTCATGGGTCATGGTAATTACATCTTCATTCTCTAATGTAACTAGCAGGTCAAAGTGATTAAGTAGGGGAAGTTCAAAGTGGTCTGCCTTTCTTCCTCTTTTTGCCACTTTATTAGCTTGAACTTCGAACCACACATTGTCATTATAAGTTTAAGTTTCATCAGGATTTTCATTTTCTCTCATCCTTTTTCTATTTTTGGATACACTTATATCATTAAATGAAATCTGCTGTTCTGAGCATTTGTCATCTGCCCTCGATAATACTGAGTTTATGGGTTTATTGTGTAATCCCTTTTTCCCCTTTTTCATATTTGTTTTTGATCTTTTCTTTTTACCATTGTTATCACTATGGTGTAGTGATATTGTCAGATCCATGACATCCATGATAGGACATGGAGTATCAATGTTCATATTTAATCTTTGTGCCATTTGTATTTGGGCCTGGTCAATCACTTTAAGTCTCAGGGAAAACATATTTATTTCTATTTGAAGTTCTAGGTTATGCCTACATTTATTACAAGTAAACGGATCCATGACTGGTGTTTGGCCAACCATGTACATAGCGCATTCCATGCATAAATACCCAATACCCCCATCAATATCAACAATTTGCTTCATCTTTACAGTATATTGTATACCTTATAGGCAATGCTATATAGAACCCTACTATGTGCTTTTTGTACTATACAAGCCTGCACAAGGAATGTAATAATGAAAACAATTTATCCTGTCAGCACAGCCACAGTACTTCTGGTATATTAAAAATGGCTTGCGGGTCTTACCTTGTCTTAACTTCTGCAGCACTATATCCCACTATCCCACTTCACACGCAACGTCATGTGCACACCCTGCTCTAGCTCACCCTGCTTGCTAAGGCCAGGAATAAATATGCCTAGAGTGATCCAAAAGTGTTCTTCAGGGTCACGGGATGTTCCTTGCTTGCCAACAGTTTAAATACTAATTAAAAATTAATAAAATATACCCTGGAGGGGTCAGTATGTGTTTGAAAACACAGAAGGCTGCCCAAAAGTGTGAAAAAAATAGTAAGCTTTGAGTTGCAGTCTACTGGGCAAGACAGGACTACAGCTCCTCCTCCTGCAAGTATTTTACAGGGCTCCAACTATTCACACTCAAAAGTACACAGTTCAAGTTTAATTTAGTTTTGCAAATAAATATAGCAACACAGTCTTCCTGGGAGCAGAGACACAGCTCACACCAGGAATATCTCTATCACACTGTCGCTCTCAAAACCACGAGTAAATATGCATAGAGTGACCCGGAGTGTTCTCCGGGGTCATGGGATGCTCCTTGCTTGCCAACAGTTTAAATACTAATTAAAAATTAATAAACTATACCCTGGAGGGGTCAGTATGTGTTTTATTTAGTTTTGCAAATAAATATAGCAATACAGTCTTCCTGGGAGCAGAGACACAGCTCGCACCAGGAATATCTCTATCACCATAATCAACCAGGATCAACATGAATGGACTCTCAACAGGCAGATACTGGAGGTGGTGTTCAGAAGATAGGGCATCCCAGAGATAGATCTCTTTGCATCCCATAAAAACCACCAGCTGCCAAAGTTCTGTTCTAGTCCACCAGCCAGGGGCACAATACCTCTGGATGCTCTGACTCTGGATTGGTCAGGGAAATAACTGTACACCTTCCCTCCTTTTCCCCTGATCCTCAGAGTTCTAACCAAACTCAGCACAAGACTGGGCCAGGCAGCCATGGTACTCTGTGCTGCTCTCCATGTCTGTGGCCCCACCAATAGTATACCATGTACAGGGCAACTGTGATTGAATGCTTACAAAAAGGGTGACTCAGTCACAGTGCCTGTGTACAGGGCTACCTGGCAGGGTAGTGAGTGGATACCTGGGTGGGTGAGGTAGGGTGAAGGGAAGTACGTGTGTATACATGTGTGTGTGGGGGAAGGGAGGAAGGTATATGGGAGGGGGTGTGGCGGGCAGTGGCCAAGCTGGACCGCTAGTTTGGTGGGGTGAGTGGTCACTTGGGAGGTGCAGGGTTTGGGTCCGACTCTGCAAGCTTTTTGTTTTGCTGGCGGGCGGCTTTTTATTTTTCCAAGTTTTTAACCCTCCTGACTTGCACCCCCCTGGAGTTCAGAATCCATTAGTGGGGGTGTGTGGGGAGGAACAGCCTCCCACATTAATGAAAACCTGTAGGTCTCAGGTACCCTCTTTATCCTCACCATGAGTGTGCATCATCAAAATTAATTTTCGGTGATGTACACTCGCCATAATGGCGATCACTATTCCACAGTCGCCATTATGACATAGAACCCCCACCAATACACTTCCCTTGGAGGCACAACCTGTTAACCACCTCCCAGGGAAGGATTCTGTACCCAAACCTCAGATCCCTCAGGCTCAAGGTGTGGCTCTTGAGGACTTAGAGTATGCAGGCTTGCATCTCTCTGAAAGTGTCCTAAATGTTCTGAGGGGGTACAGGAAACTCTCCACTAAGAAGACCTAGGCTTCTAAGTGGAAGAGATTTTCTACATGATGTTCAGCTAATGATGTAGTGCCTGCACATGCAGGGTTGCCAGCCTTGCTGGGCTACCTTATCCCCTTGCACTCTTTGGGTTTGCATACCACTACTCTAAAGGTGCATTTGGCTTCTGTATCAGCATATATCTCAGCTGGCAAGGGTATATCCATAGCTTAGAATCTCATTTTTAAAATGTTTTTCAAGGGACTGGCTCATCTGCACCCACCCCATAGGGAACCAGTACCTGCATGGGACCTTAATGTATGCATTGCCAAGCTCATGGGACCACCATTTTAGTCAATGGTCTCAGCTCATCTGAAATATGTTATCTGGAAAACAGTGTTCTTGGTGGTCATCACCTTAGCCAGAAGGATTAGTGAGCTTCAGGCCTTGTGCATTGAGCAGAACTACATTCCATTCCATAGGGACAAGGTAGTGCTGAGAACCATTAGGAAGTTCCTTCCTAAAGTGGTTTCTGATTTCCACCTGAATCAGTCTATCACTGTACTGGTCTTTTTCACTGAGCACTCTAACTCAGGTGAACGCAGACTTCATAGCCTTGATGTCAAGAGAGCTTTGAGCTATTACATGACTCACACTAAGGACCATAGGCAGGACAGACGGCAACTGTTCCTAACTTACGGGGATGTGGGTAAAGAAAAACCAGCATTCAAAAGAACTGTCTCTTGCTGGATAGTTCAATGCATCCAATTCTGTTACTCAAAAGCTGGAAAAGAGACCCCCAGTAGGACTATGGGCCTATTCCACAAGGGGCACAGCTGCTACCCTAGCAGCTGTCAGGGATGTCCCATTATTGGAAATCTGAAAAGCAGCTACATGGAGAACAGTACACTTTCACAAAGCATTACTGCCTGGACACCCAGTCCAGGAGCAATGCCAGGTTTGGCACAGCAGTTCTGCAGAGTGTATTCCCAAAATAGGTTCTGTGTCCACCTCCAAAGGTACTGCTTCATAATCTGCAAGAGTTAGGAACATTGAAGAATTCCTGGGGTTAGAAGAAACAAATGATTCACCTTAGTAATCTTATTTCTTCCAAGGTATTCTTCAATATTCATAACTCTCCCACCCTGTCTCCCGTTCCAGAACCAGTGGCCTCTGCATCTCAAGCTGAATAACTGTATGAAAGAGGGCTACACACTGGCCTAGTCAAATTTTTTTGAGCCCTGTTGGGCATTGTTTCCCTTCTTCAGGTTATTCTTCCATTCTGAAGGGTTTTCCTCTATTGGGAAGTTAGTTAACATTAGTGTTATAGTTACAATTGTTATTATAAAATGGGCTAAAGAAATCCAGAATCCTGATTGGCTGAAAGCCAGTTTCAGCCGTGTCCTTATCAGCATGTATCCTGCCAACTGGCACTAATTGTGCCAACCTGAGCCACACAACAGTAAAGTATCAGTATGCCCAACATCCTAATCTCAAAACAGCAAGCTGCAGCTCTATGGCCCCACTGGATAACACCCCGCAACCAACACATACACACAAATACCGACCGGCAAGTAACTCACTCATAAACCTGGCATAAAGCTGACTGCAGTCTGAACCTGAAAATAACTGACTCACTGAAGTAAATCTGTCACAGAAGGAAGCTGACTTGGGTCTGAAACTGCAAGTCAGTCACTAAACTCACCCATCTAACCATTCACCAATCCCTCCATGGTAATTCCCAACAAGAGACAGTGACAACTAATGTATATCCTCTTAGCCTTGTTGAGCTCTGTAACTCTTTAAACACAGGGTCAATGTCACCTGTACTATCTGCAAATGTTTATATATTATGTGTCTGTATTAGTGCTCCTATTTCCCTTACCTCTTGAATGCATCTGGAATTGAGTGGTCCTCCGCTCAGCATGCCTTTCCTTGTAAAACTCTTAAATAAATAAAGATCCAGGCAGAAGAAAGTCAAAACAGCTGTTTGAAAAAGACAGTGAATCCAATGTTTATCCTGAGGAAAAAAAGCCAAAAAACGTGAGCTGCTTACTACGGTGGCTCCTGAGGGACACGCTCATTCCCGAATTGCCAGTGCCGCTGCTCAAATGCCCAGGGTACTTCAGGTTAAACAATTTTTTGTAAACCCTCGCTTCCACAACACACAAAGTAAACGTTCACTATAACTGTCACTCCAGTCGACAGTCAGCTTCATAATGTCAGCGCTGCCCCTCTCCCAGACAATGTTCAAGCAGTACAGCTCCATATCTCTCTCATGCACCAGCTTCCATTGCTATTAACATCAATTTAAAACAAAACAAAAAAAACTAAATAAAATAACTCCTCTCTGTGTTGCTGGTCATGGTGGTGGTAAGGAGGATGGGTCTACTATCTCTGGTTAGAGGGGGGCTGTACTGAAGCCCAATACACTGTACTGTACAGGACATTTCATAGAGGGACTACTTTATCCCTCCAACTACAAAAAGTTTCTTTCATTTTTTCCATTTTAACAGCTTTTTTTTTCCTTTTTTTAATTTTCACTCTCTACTTGAGGGCCCATTTCATAAGCACAATAACACACTCTGAGGAGTAGGTTATCTCCTGATAAGAGCACGCCGAGCTGCATAAGGCAGTCAGTGCAAGTGCCTTGTATCTCATACCTCATAATGCACCTGGGCATGCTCTTATCAGGAGATAACCCATACCTCGTTGTGTGCTATTGCTTGCTTGTTACTATTTTCCTTATATGGAGTTATAGGGCTTTAAGTGCAAAGTTGTAAGTATAGTTTTAGGATGGGCCTTTCCTTGCAAACTCTTCATGAAATCTGAGGCATTATAGAATGCAGCAGTTAGTAAGGGCAGCATTTGAATAGTGGCTCGAGCCAATAATGGATTCCATCATTTACATATGTTCCATTCTCCAGGCAGTTCTACTCTGAAGGCTGACTGCAAGAGTAATGAATATTGAAGAATACCTTGGAAGAAACAAGATTACTAAGGTGAGTAGTTTTTTCTTGCCACACTTATGGGTATCTGTAGGGGGACTTGATCGCCGTGTTTTTTTCTTGGGCTCGTATAGTAACCATTAGTAATCCTGTCTTCTGTATTTTTCCCCTTCTAAATATCATTCTAGGGGCCATCTCTCCAACTTCTCTAAGAGATGGTTTTGCTTGAATAAGTGCCCAGTGTTTTTCCAGAATTTTCCTGATCTCCATTGTTACATCTGGGTCTTGGTAAATTCATTCTAGCATTTCTCTCCCTCATAGTGGGTACCCTCTGTCCCATCTCTGGGTCTTCAGTCTCAGATGTGGTGTCTAAATCTGCCCTGCCCCACTACCTGTGTCTGTTTGGGGTTGGACAAGTCCCCTCTGGTGATTCAGTAGTTATTCTCTGTCTAGGGCATTGATGCTCTCTTTAGCCCTAGAAATACAGATTTGACAATGATCATTACCTTTAAAGCAGTTAGTCAGTTCATTTGGATTTACTACTGAAGACTGAAATTACTTTCCCCAGCACCCCGGATGCCCAACACTAGGAGCCGAACAGTGGGATTTCGATGTTTCCTCATGTTTTTGGGGGCTTTGCTCCCTGCACCCCCCTTAATTAATATAACAAACTCCGTGGAGGGGGGCAGAATCCCACAGTCAGGATTTTGAGTGCTGGGCTTTTGGCACCGAGCTTCTGGGTGTCGGGGAAAGTGGTATCAGTAAAATGTGATGATACTGTTTATTTGACCATTAAGTGAACCCCTCATTGGTGTCAGTAGATTTTCTGAATAAAGCTGTCTTCACACAACTATTCCCATCTTTAATTATTTCCAAGTCAAGAAAGTGAATTTTCTCACTACTCGCTGTCATGCTGAAATGTAAACGGGGATTGCTGTTCTCCAAGTATATCTTGAAGTGTTCCAGGGCTTCCAGAGACCAATGCCACACTATTATGATATAGTCTATGAAGCGTGATCAAAGTAAAAAAAAGTAGGGAAGCTCACACTTCAGCAAATAACTTTGTGCACATACCTTGGAATGAGTTAATTGAAATTCACAAAAACTCCCACATAAGTGGGGTGGAGGTCAGCACCAAAAACTTTCAGACTACCTGGTCATTACAGTGAAAGAAAGCTTTATTAAAAAATGGAAAGCTCACTGACATGACATTTTGTCAGTGGTCATAGTCCATTTCATAGCTGCATGCTAGCACTGGGTATGAAGAATCATCTCATACTCCAGACCCACGCATGCAGTCCATACACAGAGCTAAAAATATATACCATTTAGTGGCCATGAAAAGCTATAAAACAATGAAAACGGTTGCCTAGATGCCATTCATGCTGAGACAAAAGTGCTTATGTTAGACTTTAGTGTCATCATAAGAACGTATAGTCACACTTGTTGGTATCTCTTAAAAAGGGGCCACTTAAAGGAATACCAAATTAAAAAAACACCCAGGCGGATATTCAAAGGGTTGTGCATGGCGCCAACAGTGTTGCACCATCGCAACCCGCAATGTCTCAGTCACGATATTCAAATGGGGATTGTGCCTGGCACAAATCCCAATGCGCCGGAGCACATCAGTAATGTATGTGATGCAGGTAGGGGGGGCATGCCCATGCATACTCTGCACATCCGATATTCAGCCTGGTATGTGCTGAGTCCATGCATGTGCAACCCCTACTTGTGCTGCACACAGGTGAGCCAAAAAAAAGGAACAACGGCTCGCCACCCACAGGTGAGCTGCCATATTGCAGGGTACAACATGGCAGCTGCCACCTGAGCTCCAGCTACACCTCTGTGGTGGCGCGCCCCCATACCCAATCACGGGCATCTGTTGAAATAAATAACGTCCTATATTCCTGGTGGTCCAGTGGAACGCTGTCTGCCCGATCGCGGGCTTAGGTATAAAACAATTCACGTCCTATTTCCCTGGTGGTCCAGTGGACCGCTCGCAGCCCGATCGCGGGCATTTCTATTAAAAAAATTAAGTCCAATATCCCTGGTGGTCCAGTGGACGGCTCGCAGCCCGATCACGGGCATTTGTATTAAATAAATTAAGTCCAATATCCCTGGTGGTCCAGCAGTACCTCCCCACCCGCCCACTAAGCCCCACCACCCTGCTCCCCCAGTCGGGCGGGCAGCAGCACCCCACCACATGCCTCCCCGGCACACTGGCCTGACACGTGAGGTACAGCTGTACGCCCATTGGTCCACAGCATGAGCCAATGGGCGTGCAGCCCATACCGTACTACACAGACCAGATATGTGAATGCCGCCCGCCACTGACCGGGGGGGAGCGGGGCAGTGGGGCTCAGTGGGAAGGTGGGGAGGGGGGTACCGCTGGACCACCAGGGATATTGGACTTAATTTATTTAACACAAATGCCTACGATCGGGCTGCGAGCGGTCCACTGGACCACCAGGGATATTGGACTTAATTTATTTAATACAAATGCCCGTGATTGGGCTGTGAGTGGTCCACTGGACCACCAGGAAAATATAGGATGTGGAATTTTTATACCTAAGCCCGTGATCAGGCTGGGGGCGTCAGTCCCCAATGGCTGCTGCCTGGCAGGGCGCCAGGCACAAGTCACCGAGATTGGCACACCTGCATGCAAATGGGGGCCATAATGACATGCAGATGGCCCCATTTGTGCCTTGCATACATTATGGCCCCATTTGCATTTGCACTTTTGAATATCGCGGTTGTTGCACATAGCGCAAGGGAACTTGCACTGGCGCATCCCCCTGCTCCACTCTGGCCACTTGCACTGGCACAGTGCCACTGTGCCACGTGCACTGTGGGTGGCCAGAGTGTGATATTCAATGATGCTGTGCCATGGCACAGCTCCGTTGAATATCGCCCAGTCAATGCCCCTGCGCAGTCAAGTTGCGCAGTGCGCAGGCTTGTGCCACAGCCTGGCATAGTCTGAATATCTGGGCCTAAATGTGCAAAACATGCTGAAAACACAGAAAGTTACAGGAATTGAGTACTAAAAGGTACAGAAATCAATGTTCAGGCACACAATATAACATAAATCACAGTTTGATAACAGACTCTTCTTTTAGTGTCATGGAGGTCAAAAGGTTAGCTCACCAGTGTGGAAAATGGTGTCACAAAATTTCAAAACATACTGTTTCCAATGCATGAAGTAAGGGAATGTAATACCAATAAGGCACACTGCTTGGCATTTATATGCTGCCTACTGAGTATTTTTCTTAATAGAGCTACACATGTGGAGAGATTTAAAACAATCTTATTATGTAAATAGTTAAGAGCTATGATAAAAAACATGACATGTCTTTTATTGTTAACAACCAAGCAGCAGAGATTTTTTTATACTGTTAATCAATGCAAGGAAGTACTGGTGGTCATGCCAAATACTAGGTGCTAAGATAAATACCAAAGCAGTAGAGTTAGTAAGTCATGCTGTCCTAAAAGGGGCTTAGACAGCAGAGCAGACAAATCAGGCTGCTGGATACTTAACTCATCTTGAAGAAATACTGGAGCTGCTTCAAAAACACAATCAAGGCAGAGAAACTGGATATTCTTAAAAAGACAGCAAAACAGCCAAGTCACGGTGTTATGTATATACCTGTGGAAAGATAAAAAAACACATTGCAGCAGAGCAGACAAGTCATGCTGTTTTAGCATAGACAGAACAGACCACGTTGCAGCAGAGCAGAGAAGTCATGCTGTTTCAACATAGACAGCAGAGCAGGCAATTCATGCTGTTATGTATGTATAGAACCCTCAAACAACTAGGCGATAGAGCCTAAATAGTCATGATGCTCTAAGACTGGTTATTTGTATCCCTTTGACAGTTGTAAAGTGGTATTTCATCATTTAAGCCCTGTAAGGCTAATGTATTGAGGGTATATATCTAGAATGCTTCTCGTTGTAACAGCTTTCTGGTAAGGTCTCCTCCCCTGATACCAATTTCTGTTTTTTCAATGCCCTCAAACCTAAGAGAGGTATCTGACCCATGCCCAGCTTCTATATAATGCTTGGCCATGGCATAGTCCAGATTGTTTGTTTCTAATGGCAGCCTTGTGTTCCCTGACCCTTGTTTTTAAAGCTCTCTTTGTTTGGCCCACATAGCTCTGGCCACATGGGCATGTGAGCTATAGTTGACTCAAGTTGAACCGCAGTTTATGAACTCATTGATGATAAACCGTTGTCCAGAGTGGGGATGATTGAACATATGCATATTTCAGTGTTGGAGCAGTGGACGCAACGTCTACATTGGAAATTGATCAGTGGAGGTTTAAGTAAATATTTGACCATGACCTGCTCCTCTCATCACTGAGGTCAGTTGGGCTTGACACCAATTCCATTAGATGGTTTTATAATTATCTTTCAGGAAGAACTCAGCAGGTGATGGCCGAAGGTGATATATCCCCACTCAGACCACTTCAAAGAGGAGTACCACAAGGATCGATCCTTGGCCCTATCCTATTTGCAATATATATCAACAACATCGACTTAAAACTTTCCAAAGCCACTGTACACCTGTTTGCTGATGATACAGTACTGTATGTCAGTCACTCTTCACCTATTACAGCCTGCAAAGATCTACAAGCAGAATTCGACCTGCTGCAATATCAACTGCTGGGAAAGAAACTATTATTGAATGCAAAAAAAACCAAGGCAATGTTTTTCTCCCCTCAGGTGCAGTCAGGATACACTATCCCTCTCAACCTTCTGAAATTATCCACTGCCCTTGGTGAAAACCTAGACTATGTCACAAAATTCAGATACTTGGGGGTATGGTTAGATAATAGGTTAGACTACCTAGAACATTTGGAAGAACTGTTAAAAAAACTCAGACAAAGACTTGGACTTTACTACAGAATAAGGCACTTCCTTACAAGTGATTCAAAAAAGAAGATGGTCCAGGCCACTTTCCTCTCAGTACTAGATTATGCTGACTTCTTATACAGTCGCTGCCCTATTGTATGTCTGAACAAGATAGATACACTATATCATAGAGCCTTGAGGTTCATCACAGACCTACCCTACAGCACTCACCACTGTCTGCTCTACTCTGCAGTGGGATGGACATCGCTTCAAGCCAGAAGAGATAGAAATGCAATATTATGGACCTACAGAGCAATATCGCAGCAGCTTCCAAAATATATCTCTGACTGTTTTCTACAAGCCACATCAAATAGTTATGCATTAAGAAGTATGAACCTTATTACCCTCAAGGTGCCTAAATTCCACTCTCGACATGGTAGATATGCAGTTAGCTATGTGTTATCCACTTTATGGAACACAATGCAGAAGACATTGAAAGTGAAGAAGCTTATATCTATTTCAGCCTTCAAATACCTATACAATAGGATTTTCAAAGAAAAATGTAGCTGCTTCCATCAACACTAGTTTAACCCTCCATATTTAGATACACAAGACAAGCTCACCAGCACCTACTTGAAACTACCTATAGCTCACTATCCAGTGCCTTTTCAGCTCCCTATACCCTTAATCCTTAAATCTCCCTAATGCTCCCAGCTCATACCTCTCGTCTAACCCTCTCCTCTTCCTCCTATACCTACTCTGGATCCTCTTATTGCACCAACTCTTGATTCCTCCCCTCCCACCGGTTCCCTACCCCTGACCATTACTGCAGGGTACCAATCCTGCCACTCGTCAACACAAAACACTCCTTTGTCCCCTAGTACCCATCCTAGTGAGCTGGCTACCTTATGAACCTTCTGAATCGTGTACATATGTAATATATCCTTGTTTATCCTAACATGTCAAATTATGTGTTCAATATCTGATTTATTGTTTTATTTCTGTCTTCACAATTTGGTGTATAATCTGATTGTTATATTATTGGGATCTGTTGTATAACTCACATTTTTGTATTCTTCTATTTGTAAATGTTCTGAATGCTATATTTCATGTAAATTGAACCTTGACCTTACCAGGTCCATCTTGCAAATGAGCCTTGCTCAACGATGTTCGCCTGGATAAATAAAGATTTGATTGATTGATTGATTGAAATATGCAGATATGCAGATGATGTGAAGATCGGAGGACCATTTTCTAATTTAGACCAAATATCTTGTATTCAGCATGATCTTGATATTATTAGTACCTGGGTTAATAAATGGGGCATGAAGTTAAACTCTACAAAATGCAAAGTAATGCATTTGGGTTCTAATAATTTAAATTTCCGGTATATTCTGGATGATTTACCATTGTGTGCCACTAATGATGAGAAGGATTTGGGTATAAACATTTCAGATGACTTAACATATTCCAAGCATATGCATTCGGTTATTAGTACATCTAATAAAATTATTTGGTCTATTTTGCGTAATATTAGATCTCGAGATCAGGAGGTGTTGTTACCCCTATTCAGGTCCTATGTCCGTCCCCATCTTGAATATGCTTCACAGTTGTGGTGTCCTTTTAAAAAATCAGATAGTTACTCTCTTGAAAGGGTTCAGCGAAAATACACTAAAAAATATCTGGTCTGAATCCTCATCTTATGAGTTTGAGTTGGATACATTGAAACTAATGCCTCTTACTATCAGACGCATTAGAGGTGACCTTCTCCTCCTATATGACATTATTCATGACCCCTATATCATGACTGAGTTAGGGTTTTCTTTTAAGTCATCAATACATAATACTAGAGGTCATGTCCTCCAGTTAACTGGTAAATCTTTTAAACATAATAATCGTAAGTTTTTCTTTTCTGTAAGAACTATTGGGCCTTGCAATAGACTTCCATCTGATGTAGTGACAAGTAATACTAAAGAGATTTTTAAACATCGTCTCGACATGCTAATTATGTCTGGGAATGACTTAACATTCTACTCTATGGCCTAGCATAGGAGCATTATGGGCTTTGGCCTAGTAGCTCTTTCTTCTAACCTTAGTATGAATCCTTAGTATGAACCAGTTCTCCTGCAGTTGTATGGGGGGGGGGGGCAGCACAGCGTCAACTAATGTATCTTTAAAGGGACACTGTCAACCCTTATAGCATCATGTTATTTCTAGTTAAAAAACCCACATTTTATGATTGCTTACCTTCTCTAGAATTCATTGATATTACTGGTTGTTTCATCTGCCTCCTTGTTTAGTAGAACTGAAATGCATGGGAATGAATAGTTATACTCAACCTTGTTTTGTTTCAAATCCTTGATCTACTCCTATTGAATACTTCTTGGACATTAGAAACACCCCAAAAAACAGTGCAGCCGCTCATGGTGCAATAGTCTCCTCTACAAATCAATGCATTACTAGTGGCTAGACTGCATTGGAGGGTGTTCCTAAGTCCAGGAAAGATGCAGTGGCAGTTGATCAAGGAATGTAAACAGACATGATTTTTTTGTGGTAACACCAGTATGGTGGGCAGTCTGTTTTTCAGTTTTTAAAAGGAAAAAAATAATCAGATCAACCTACCAGCTACATCAGCAGTCTCTATAGAATGTGAACAATCTTAACATGTTTTTTTAAACTAGGTACTCTCTGAGGCCTAAGGGGGTTGACAGTGTTCCATTTAAGTTTTTTCCATCTTCTATATGTGATCCTTGGTGTGTGCCTTGCCAATTCGTCCAGTCCAGGATTAGACATGATAATAGGCCAATGTTTTTTCTATAATATGGCCGATCTGTGGCACCAGTTTATTGAATTGTGTAACAAATGTAGGCACATCCTTATTTTCACTACTGTCTCTTCCTTGTAGTAGTGATTCTTTATCTAGACTGCTGGAATGTGTCAGAGCATCTAGTATTAATGGGGCTTTGTACTCTCTTTGACAGAATATATTTGTTAGTTAATTGCTTGCTACTTTAAAACCATTTTCTGTTGAACATAGCCATCTAGCTTTGATGAACTGTCCCTTGGGAATGTTTTTAGTAGTTGCATCAGGGTGACAGCTATCTTTTCTCAGGAGTGTATTTCGTGATAGGGGCTTCCTGAAGAGGTTTGTTTGCAATTTGTTTTCTTCTTTTGAAATCAGTATGTTGAGAAAATTTATCTTTTCCAAGTCTGGTTGGTACGAGAGCTTTAGGTGTTGGTTGGTAGAGTTAATATACTTCATGAATTGCTGAAGTGTTTTATAGTCTCCATTCCAAATGAGCAGACAATCATTTATATAGCATTTCTACATTTTTATATTGGCAGAAAACAAGTCCTGACTTGCATAGTAGATAAATCTTTCTTCCCACTCCCCCACGTATATATTGGGTAAGTTAGGGATGAAAGTAGTGCCCATTGCTGTGCCTTTGTGTTGGATATAGTAATTTCCTTCAAACCAGAAGTAGTTGGTTTCTAGCACAAAACATGCCAATTCTACAATATACGTGGTTGGGGATAGGACATCAGTGCAGTTGTTAAGGGCCTTTTTTAAGGCATCAATGCCCCCTTCATGGGATATGTTGGAATACAAGCTCTCGACATCAATAGTAACCAACCAATCCACAGCTAGGATATTTTATTTATTTATTAAACTCTAGGACTACAAATAGCTTTGAGCAAGAACTGCTTGTTTACAAAGGTTCCACATCAAAGGATGAAAGGTTAACATACAAACAAAGGTAAACATTAATACATAGTCTCAAAAAACAAAATATCGTATTTCAAGTGGAGAGACAGCAAAAGGATAGTAAGGCCAGATGAGCAACTAGTAGGGGTGAGGAGGGTGGGTGGGGATCAGGAAGGAGTGGGCAGGCTGAAGGGCCGTTGTCTGGGGGAGTTGGTATGAGAAGTGCATGCAGAGGGGACAGAAGTCTGAAGTGCTAAATGATGGGAGGGTGTGGGTAAGGTAAGAGAGAGGAAAGTGGAGGACAAGGATAATTGGCCAGAGGGAGTTTAGGGCCACACAATGCCAGGCATGACTGTAGAGGTTGACCAATTAGGAGAAGCAGTCACATTGGCTGGTAGTAGAGAGGTGAAGTCGTAGTTGCCTTTTAAATGGGCAGAGCATAGTAGCTGAAAGGGATTCCTTGTTGAGTGAATTAAACCACTGGGGGGTCCTAGGGTGAATGACCTCTGGCTCATAGTGGTCCGGCATCTGGGGAGCTGGAAGGTTTGACTTAGCGTACTTCAGGTGTGTTGGGTGCTGCAGTGGGCAGTCAGAAGCTTTTCAACCCCAGGTGGCATGAGCCCAAGGAGAACCTTTTTCATTAAGAGGCAGCCCTAGTACTTGATCCTGCTGATGAGAAGAAGCCACCCAGACTGGGCATACAAGTCACAAGTATGTATTAGGCGGGCAGCACCAGTAAGAAGTCTGCATGCTTTGTTGAGCACCACAGATATCCTGTGGAGGGTTGTAGGAGAAGTAGAGCCATAGATGACGAGCCCATAGTCTATGATGAAGGTGACAAACTGTAGATAGTCAGTCTAAGGACCTCTGTGGTCATACAGTTTTTGTGTCTGTGAAGCAGGCCAATCCGTATGTTAGCAGCCTTAGCCAGATTGTCAATGTTCTGAGCGTAGGAGAGGGAACAGTCCAGAGTAACGTTGAGGTATTTGAACTGAGGAACCTGCTCCAGTGTAACGCCAGAATGGTTAGTGATGATGAAGGGTAGAGAGTTATGTTTGCTCCTTGCGTTGCAGAAAGTAATAACTTTTATCTTGATGTAGTTCATGACAAGTTTGTGCAAGCTTGAACCATTCCTCAACGTGTTTGAAGTCATGCTGTAGCTGCCCTTCTAGATGCTTGGTGTCACGATGGCTAGAAAACAGGACTGCGTCATCCACATGGAAAAGTATTTTCTGATGGCAGACACTAAGGAGGCCATTCAGGGAGAGACTAAAGAGTAGGGGTTCAAGGATGGGCCCCTGCGGTACTCCTAAGAGGACCAGTTTCTTATCAGAGGTGACATCAGCAATCTTAACTCACTGGATCCTTCCCTCAAAGTAGCTTGTTATCCAGAGAAGGGCATCCTTGGAGAGCCCGATAGTTGACAGTTGCCTGAGTAGGAGTGGATGATTGATGGTATCAAATGCCTTCGTAAGGTCAATGAATATTGCACCCACACACTTTTCTTGGTCAAGGGTGTTGTGGATGAATCCTATAAATTCCAGTAGTGCAGTGGTAGTGCTGTGCCCTTTTCTAAATCCATGTTGTTCGGGGCACTGGATATTATATTTTACCAGATACTCAGTTAGCTGGTCTGATATAATTCATTCCAGGGCTTTAGATAAGGGGGGAGGATGGAGATGGGTCTGTAGTTGGTATGCAGTGACCTATCACCGCTTTTGTGTACAGGTGTAATGGTTGCCTTTTTCCAGAGAGATAGGAATTGGGCCAGCCTTAGAGAGAGGTTGAAGATCTTTGTCAGGGGTTCAAGGATTTCATCTAGGACAAGTATAATCAGCTTCAGGCCGAGGGAGTCACCGCTGTACTCTGAATTGTGGATGGCTTTGTGAATATATGTATGGGCTAAGTGCATTGGAAGCACTTTGAAGTAGAATTTCAGGAGTGAGCAATCGTTGCCAGCAGTGTCATGGTGAGTGCTGGTGGAAGGGGCATCGAAAAAGTCTGGTGGAAGTACACTGTCCAGGTTTGAAAATGCATTGTTTAAAGTGTTGATGATAGTACCAAGGTCAAGCGTAGGAGTTCCGTCGATGTTTAGCATGGTGGGTAGAGATTTAGGGTCTTTCCCTGTGAGGTCTTTCATGTTACTCTGGAATTCCCCCCCCCATGTGTTGGAGAGTGCCTCCCTGAAATATTTGCTTTTCGCATTCCGTATGGTACTTGGATCGAGCATGGAGCCCAAGGTGGTCCCTATGTTTGAGACGTGTTATGAGCTCAGGGGTTATCCATGTGTTGGACCTTCCTTTGACCTTAAACTTCTTCACAGGTGCATATATCTCGCAGGCCGCAGTATAGCGGTTGATGAACATGTCCAGGGCTTGGTTGATATCATTGCCTGAGTCAAGTGTAGACCAATCCAGTCTGCGTTGATGAGTTTTCAGTAGCTCTAGGTTCCCATTCTTCATCACCCTGGTGTAGATTACCTTAAGAGGGGGTTTAGCAAATTTATTGGCACATGTACAGATAATGGGTGAGTGGCCACTTATGGTGTCAGGAAGCACTGAGACCTTGGAGATTCATTCTGGATGATTTGACAGAATCCAGTCAATTAGCGAAAGTGACCCAGTCCTATAATTGCACCTGGTGGGAATGGAGATAAGTTGGATGAGGTGCTGTGCCGTGACAGCATCCTTGTATACACTGGCCTCAGGCAAAAGACAATTGATGTTGAAGTCACCCGGTATTATAATTTCCGCACTGTGATGAAGGCCCCTTAGGTACTCCATGACCCTATTGAAGCCATGGGCCTGGTCCTTAGGGGTAAGTATACAGAGGCTATAGTTAGCACCTTATTGTGGGCACCAAGAAGTACTTTGATGGCGAGGACCTGGGATGGTGATTCATGGTTTGAGAATGGAATAACATGCCCCTTTAAGGAATCTCTCAGGTAGATGGCATAGCTCCCACCATGTTTTGAAGTCCTGTCCAGCCTGAAGATATTGTATCCAGGGATGGCGACTGCATTGTCAGGTATCTTAGGGTTAAGTCGTGTTTCAACAACAGATAGGATATCGGGGTCATGTTGCCGCATCCAGGTTTGGAGGCTATCTAGTTTGCTGAGGAGGCTACAAACATTGATTGATGCCAGCGTGAGGGAGCCCGCCCTTCTGCTGAGTGCATAAGGTCAATCCAGGAGGACCCGGGTTGGGATGGACATTGCCTGAGAGCAGGAGTAACATTAGCAGGATTCTGAGGAGGTAGATTATTAGCATTTCTTGCGTGAGCAGTGCTGTGTGAGAACAGCAGACTAGTGAGGCAGATTTAAGGGATTAAGAGAGAGAGGGAGATCAACAAAGGGGTTGGGGAGGCAGATAGCTTTAAGCTCCAGAGATCTAGTACTGGGAGCCAATGGGGGCAGGATGAGGTAGGGGAGGAAGAAGCTTAAGTGTATTTAAATGTGGCCTGGGAGGGGGAAGGGTGGGTGAAAGATTCGGCAGCAGAAGCAGCAGCCATGGAGGCTGGGGCTGTGTATAGGACATACCTGATGCTTGTTTCCAAGGGGCTTGTGGCAGCAGGCTTCTTGGTGCTGAGAGAGGCACAGAGTGGTGCCTAGGCATGCAGGAGGCAAACTGCAGATGGTGGTAGGTAGCCCAATGGGCTACAAGGATGCCTACTGAAAGAGGGACAGGACAGGGATTTATAGCACTCCGAAGTGGTGGGAGTGAAAATAAAATTAGCACACAGACAAACAGCTGCAATTTACAAAAAGAAGGCCAAATCAGAGGGTGGGAAACAGACAGCTAGGGGCCAGCTCTGTAACTGAGATTTGTAAAACAAGGGGGCCACAGTCGGGGGGCGAAACAAAGGGAGAAAGTAAATTGGTAGCTGCACTGGATTAAAATATAACAAATCAGCAGGCTATGGAGACTTTAATCCTGTACTCTAATAATCTTAGACACAGCAACTGAGATAGCAAGTTTAACACAATACAAAAGATGACTGTAAGCAGTGGCACAGGAAAAAATCTGCAGAGGGGAAGCTGTGTGGAACAACTTGGCACACTGGAACTGAAATTCAGTGCCTGCAGAGAGACAGGATCTCCATAAGTGTAGGGTTTCGGCTGCACTGTAGAAGGGAGAATAAAAACAAATATACTTCTTTGCCAGTTCCAGCTTGTTTGAACAAAAGTAACCCATATTAATTCACTGGCTTAATATCTAAAAACTGAGTCCGGTATTGGGAGAGCAAAATGCCAGTCCGTCAGGCAGTCATTCAGGTCACTCCTGCTCAGGAGCAACCAATGAGGACTTTTTCAGGGAAAGGCACTCATTTTCAAAAAATTCAGCAGCAGAAGCAGCAGCCGTGGAGGCCAGGGCTGTGTATAGGCTGTACCTGATGCTTGTTTCCAGGGGGCCGGTGGCAGCAGGCTTCTTGGCACTGAAAGAGGCGCAGAGTGGTGTCCAGGTGTGCAGAAGGTGAACCACAGATGGCAGTAGGTAGCCCTGTGAGCTACAGAGATGCCTGATGCTTGTTTCCAGAGGGCCGGTGGCAGCAGGCTTCTTGATGCTGAGAGAGGAACAGAGTGGTATCCAGGCATGCAGGAGGTGAACCGCAGATGGCGGTAGGTAGCCCAGTGAGCTTCAAGGATGCCTGATGCTTGTTTCCAAGGGGCCAGTAGTCTTTAAAGGCTCGTAGTGCATTGTTGGTGTCTAATGTATGAGTGTAGTTTGGGTACTGGCTTTTTTACAAAAAAGTCCATGAACTTATAAATAGGTTCAGTAATAGACCCAATCACTGAAGCAATGGGCCATCCTGGCACTGGTACTGTTACTTTACACATTTTTGGCAGGGGGGAAAACACAGGCTTTCTAGGGCATTTGAGGGACATAAAGTCAACTTCATATCTAGCTATCCAATTCATTTGGACACCTCTTTCTATGATTTGCTTAGCCTTCTCTCTTAGCTGTGCTTTAGGGTTATTTTGGAGTTTTGCATAAAAAGTTGCATTAGACAGCTGTTTGTTTGCTTCTGTCAAGTATTCATTTCTGCCCCAGATAACCATATCTCCCCCTTTATCTGCTGATTTGATGACAGTTTCATTCATGTGTTTCAAATCAAGGATTGCCTGTCTTTACTGCCACGTTATGTTTTGCCTGTTTTTTACATTTTTATTTTTTTGTATTACGTTTTGAACATCTTTAGTGTCCAGATTATAGTAAGTGGAGAGGGTGAGGTTGCTTTGTGGAAGGCAGAAACTGGATGGTTTCCTGAAGTGAGTTACTTCTCGTATTGGGGAATGTTAGTATTTGCTGGCTCAGTACCTGGTGTAGGAGTATTTTTTGTAAAAAAGAACTCCTTTAGCTGAAGTCTACAAAAAACAGGAAAAGATCTGTTTCCACCTGAAAGGAGTTCACACAATTGGTTGGAATGAAAGTCAGTCCTTTACAGAGCACCTGTGCTTGTACTGGTGTGAGATCTATATTGGTTAGATTTACAACCTCCAGTTGGTGTTCTTCTCTCTGGAGGACCTGCTCACTGGCCCCCACTATTGTCTTCCTCTCCAATGCTGTCTCCCTTGACCACCTGTCATGCCTCTCCCTTTTCTTCCTGCCCTACCCTCTCCTTGTTCTTCTCTTCCTGGTCTCTCCAGTGTATCTGGGTCCAGGGCTTCCTGGTCCATTTCTAAAAAACGCCTGTTGCCAGGTACTCATTCCCTATAATTTTCCTCACCATAATCACTCTCTGGTCCAGAGGAAATATCCAAACCATCATTGTTAAACTCATTATTTCTTCCTGTGTTCCCTTGGAAGCATTTCCTCGGACCCTGCCAAGAGTAAACTGCCCCTGCTTTGTAGTCATTCTCATCATAGGAGAAATTTTCCATACTAAGCTAATTCCAAATTATTTTCCTGTAAGTGTTCAAATCTATTTCTTATGATTGTTTCTAGTAGCTTCCCTGGTGTTGATGTCAAGCTTACTGGCCTAGAATTTTCTGCTCAGCTTCTGAACCAGTTTTTAATATTGGCACCATCTTGACCACTCTCCAATCCTCACGGACATAGTCTGATCCTATTGACTCATTGAATATCCTTGCCAGTGACATGGAAATTTTTTTGGCCAACTCCCTTAAGATTCTTGGGTGCAGTCCATCTCGACAATTGCCTTGCTTATGTTACAATCTTGAGTATTCTATATACTCCTCCAGCTGTTATGTTATATGTGCTTCTTGTGCCCTTTTGAATAACTTTTCACTGTTGGTAACTGAGCCATCTTCTCCACTATAAATACTTATAGCGGTAGTAGTACAAAAATTGACTCAGTACTGAGATAATGCAAGGGTGTGCTGAGGTAGAATTACATTACAGCCAATGGAAATTGTAACTTGAGTGCCTCAGCATAACCTCATTACTGATCAACTTTTGTACGAATAGTGCTGTGTGCAGAAAGCAGTATTTAGGTATTACACCATCCATTGGTCCTTTGTTAAGGTGTCACCATACTATAGAGGTCCAACAGCCTTGTTTTTTTTTCACTTTTCCTTGACATATATGAAAAATCTATTTATTTTATTGGCTTTGACTTCCAGAGTTATCTGATCTTCTGCTGCTTGTTTTGCTCCTCTGGTTTTGTGTTTCTCAGTCTGAGTTTATCCATGGAAACTTGCCTGTTTACACTTGTGTCATGCAGTCATATTTTCAATTTCAATTTAGTTTATTGCTTGGTTACAAGCCTTTACAAAAGCGTAATAAAAATTTAAGACAGTAAAAAATAACAATACATAAATACATTCCATGAGCAGATAATACAATTCTTGAGTCCTTATTGATTGTCAGTGCATTTTATACACACTCAGACCCTAAAAACATTAATATTTTTCATAAAACTATGCACATAGTAATCTAGTTCTGAGTCTTCCTATTTCTTGATTTACATTTATACATGTGATATCATTTCGTAGCCCAAATATTATTACAGTATAATTATAGATGTGCAGAAGACAGGAAACCATACGCCTTATCTAAAACATTCACATCCTATGAATTAAATAAAGAACAATTTGGTCAGGGGGGAAGTCAAGATCTTTCAACAGGATACTTAGCCATTCCTGCCTCCCTTTTGTATAAAGGGGGGATATTAATAGAATATGCTTTAGATCATTTTGTAGACTCATATTACATATGCAAAATGGAGAAGAAATACCTAGTCTTTTCTGTTTATAAGATATGTAGTTTGCTCTGTATAACTCCATTCTGAATCTTGTTAATGTACATCTTTTATTTGGACCAGTTATTTTCCTCAGGTGTGGTTCCATGAGGTGTCTGATTTTATGCATTTTATATCATCTGAAATGTTTCAGATTCAGTTAACTGTGAAAACTATTTGCAATCTCGATATCCCTAATTCTTGATTTTAATTGTAATATTATTTCTTCACTAGGTCTTAAATATATTTCATGGAGCAAGTGTCCGAGGCCTAACGGGAATAATTTTCTTTTCATTAATTGACTAGTCAATGACTGAAAACCCATTGAGGAATATTGAATTACTTTTTTTTTTATTTTGTGTTTATCGCCATGAGCCACCTGCCACCTGTTACCTCTGCTTGGTCACGGACCATGGGGCTTCCACCCCCCACAATGGCCGTGACCCTCTGATACCCCCCTGGATTGCCCCTGAGGTGGGGCTGTGGCACCCCAGCTTAGCACCGCAGACATCGGGATTGGTCAGAGGGCTGGCCTGGGGGGGGCTAACTGAAGTCCATGGTGAGCATCATCTAGGGCAGCTGGCAGCTCCTCCATTTTTCCTGGTTTTCTGGGGAGCGGGGACATGCAATGATGTTCTGCATCTGCCCTGCCCCCTAGAATACTGCTATGTGCCGGTAGCTGCAGTACCCCTGGCCTCTGTCAAGCACCGGATGGAGTCCGAACCCTCCCCCCAGAGAAGAAGAGCAGTCCATGGGACACTCCATCCTTCTCCCCCGGCTGGCCATCCAGTGACCTGAGTCCATTCCTAAACCCGGGTCGCTGGTGTCACAAGCAGAAGTCCCACCACTGCACCGAGGGGCCAGCAATATTGAATTTCTTTTTTAAGACAGTATGTGGGTATTCAGGACTCTGGCATCATGAAAAGGCAAAACAGAAACATTAACTGTCTCTCCATTTATTAAAGTTTGTAGTGAAAACTGTCCTAGCTCCAATCTTATTAGTTCTGATGGGACTGATTATGGAATCATAAGTAAATAGCAATATAATTTATTCATAATAACATTGAGGAATCTAATTTTAGTGAAGCCCAGATTTCTGATGCGTAAAGAATGCCTGACTGTACTTTAGTATTTATTACTTTAACAACTTCTTCTACTGATCCTTTACTTGTCCTTACATTAAAGTTTTTTATTGCATTGATATCAATCTTTAATTTAGTTTGAAGATACAATATCTGTGCAGTATCTATGCCTTCCATGTACAACTTTCTGTGAACCTAACCCCTAGATAGTCGTAATATTTTGTTATTTCTAGTTTATTTTTAGCTATATATAAACTGGGAAGTCTCTTACTCTTATTAACGAAAATGACCATCTTAGTTTTATCTTTATTGATCAGGAATCTGTTTTCCATACATAAACTGGAAAAATAATTTACCTTTCTCTGTAAACCCAGTAGGGAAGTGGATAATAGAACTATATCATCAGCATATGAGAGACATGATATTTTTCTATTTTTTACCCCAGGTGAATGAAAATCTTGATTCTCCAAATTCCCCAATATATTATATATATATATATATATATATATATATATATATATATATATATATATGTATATATATATATATATATATATATATATTAAAACAAGTCGAGCCAGCAGGCATCCTTGTCTTACTTCACAGTTTATCTTAATTGGTAAAGTCATGCCACTGAATTGATTATATTGCATTTTGGTCCATATATCAGAATGTAATCTTATCAGAATGTTCAATAAGGCTGGATCTATCCCCAGGTCTCCCAATTTCCTCCATAGTAAGGAGCTGGTTATACTGTCAAAAGCTGAACTTAAGTCCACAAAACAACAGAATAGTCTTGCCTTCTTTACTGTAACGTATTTCCATATAATGTGTGAGTACATAACAATGCTGGATAGTTGATCTTTCTGATCTAAACCCATTTTGATATTCATGCAAGATCTGACTTTCATTAAGCCAATCCTGCAGTCTTTACAAGAGAATATTGGAGAATACTTTTGATAGGCATCTATCAAACTTATCGATAATACATTTTAGGGTCTGAGGCATTTTCTTTCTTATATAATGGGAATATAATACTGTACAGCAGGTAGTATTAGCACCCGATATACAGTGGCGTCCCCCAGGATGAAACCACTTTTAAAGCACTCTGCAGTATGCTGCAGCAGACCTACTGAATAAAGCAATGTAATTTCAATGGCAATTAGTCTCTTTTGTCATGCAGGAAACTGTGGCATTCACTTCATCCTTGCAGTGCCACATTTTCCTGAAAGACAAAAGGGACTAATTGCCATTGCTTTATTCAGTAGGTCTGCTGCAGCATTCTGCAGAGTGCTGCAACATGCTGCAGAATTGGGTTTCATCCTAGGGGATGCCACTGTATTTAGCACAACAGTATAGGTAACACATATTGGCGCCTGACATATTTAGCACTTGCTGCTTACCGCTAGTTATGGCTACTTACAGCACTGGCCTGCAGTACAGTAATTAGAGCTGATTTGAGTGCCATCTAGCTGATTCAAATGTTTTATTGACAGCAGCCATCCACAGTCACTTAATAAAATACTCACATTTTACCCTCACCCAGTTTCATCCATTCTGCCATTCAGCTGTTAAGACATTCTGTATTTCAGTGCTATAAGTTGAACATGATGTCTCTGCTGAAGTGGATGCAGTCCTCACAGTCCTCCCAGGTTAAGCAAAAATACCCACTGGAGGCTACTGCAATGTCTGGTACTGATTTAACTGAATGTCCGGGTGTCAATTTTTCAGTAACTTCTACTGTGGCAAGAGCTTTACAGTGCCTCCCCGCCTCTTGCGAAGTGAAGCTGCCACTCTGAGTATGTAAATTACACCCCAAAGTCCACTATAAGTTTGGCAAGTATGCCATGGACCAGGGGGTTATGACAGTGGTGAGACACTATAATACCACTACAGGCAGTATGATTAATGAGAGCTCAATCAGAAACTTTAAAGCCAGTCATCTGGCAGAATTGAGAAAAACTCCAAACCCCACTGCCATGTCCCCAGTCCTTCCCAAGAAGCCAAGAGGATGGCCAACATACTTTAGAGGGGCAACTGAAAGCCATCATAAATCTCTTTTCACAGAAGGAGCTGTTGTGAATGCAGGTGTGATACAGGCAGTAGCTTTGGAAATTGTTAAAGCAAATTTGCCACAGCTACTGACTGAGAATGGGGGCCATCTGACCTTATCAAGTAAACGGGGATAGGGTTTCTTGCACCATATTGGTTTTAGCAAGAGGAATGGGACAAAAGCTGGGCGCAAAACACCAAGTGACTTTTTAAACTTGAAAGCCTTTTTTCTAGTCAGAATTGCCAGAGCGTATGACCAAGAACTCATACCAAAGCAACTCATTATCAATATGGACAAGACAGGAGTCAATATGGTCCCTGTCTCAGAATGGACAACAGAGGCCACGAGAGCAAAGCAGGTTGTAGTAACTGGCTTGGGAGACAAGAGGCAGATATCTGTCATCCTCGCCTGCACCTCAACTGATTATATGCTACCCCCTCAGATCATCTATAAAGGTTGCAGTTCTGTCTGTCACCCCAAGCATAAATTCCCTAGTAATTGGAGTGTCACACACTCTGATAATCACTGGGCAAATTAACTTACCACCTTCAAATTTACTGACAGTGTTATTGTGCCCCATGTCAAAACACAAATTGCCACTATGTCTCTACCTGAAGAACAAGAAGCACTTCTTGTACTGGACTTGTACAGAGCACATATGACTGAGACTCTCTTAAAACATTTAGAGTCCAGTAACATTATCCCCGCCTATGTGCCAGCATTGTGTACTGATGCCCTCCAACCCCTGGATGTCAGTGTTAATAAGATCTTCAAAGATTTATTAAAAAGAGAATTTACAAGCTGGTGTGCAGGAGTGGTGTCTGATCGATTGGTTGCAGGAGGTGCGGAGAATCTAAGTGCTGACCTCCGCCTGCTGAATTTAAAAGAGCATCATGCGAGATGGCTTGAGAACAGCTTCAATTGATTGAAGTGCAGGCATGATGACATTGCCTGAGGTTTTGAACAGGCAGAAATACGTGAAGCACATGAGAATTGCCTGAGTACAGTCTGAGCAGTCTACTCATAAGTACCATTTTGATTTGCTATTGGGAATGTGGTTGTGGGGTCTGGGACTCTAGTTAGTACTCATTCTGTTTTCTACTTCCATTTGTTTCAGATGCCACTGCATGACAGGAAGCAGATGAGCAGATGAGGAATTTATCCGAAGCAGGATGTTGCTGTTGATTATTTTTAACTTTTTTTTTGGGTTGTGAGAAATGGCTTGCTGTGAGATAAAAAATAAATTAAAGTTCTACTGGCACAGTAATCTACACATCATGCACCTCATGTCAATTGCAGGTTACACCACCGATAATATTAGTGGACTGTTTATATTAGCACTTCCCTGCATGTCAGATAATACCGCTGATATAAACAGAGCACTAATATTACCTTCTATAGAGTATTTCCTAACCAGCTAGGAGGGATATGTCCTCCTTGAACAATGTAATTAAATAAGGATCCAAAGTTAGGGATGTACTAATCCAAGAGGGATTTATATACATCAATCAATAACTGATCTGGGCCAGGGGCCTTATTTGCGTGTGCATTATGTACATTGGATAAGGAGCACGTATTTGATTTATAGTGATGTTTTAGCTGATAATTATTTCCAGAATCCTGATTTTCTAATTCTGTATAATACAGATTACAGAAATATTCCTCCTAGCTGTTAGGTGCTATATATGCCTTAATAGCTGTAGCATAACCTCCATATCCTTTACTTACTAATGCCCAGAATTTCTTTATATCTTTATTATATCTATAGTTTTTCTTAGTTTCTCCCACATTTGTTTATAATATTTACCTCTTTCAACTTTGAGTAACTTTTTATATCTTTTCCTTGTTCTATTTAGTGCCTTAATATTCTCTTTTGTTCTTAGATTCTTGTAGTATTTCACCTGCTTCTAAAGATTCTTTTTTGCAATTTTACATGTTTTGTTGAACCACATAATCTGTTTCTTTTTCAGTGATGTTGTGGTTCTAATAAATGGTCTAATATATGAATTTAGTGCTGCCCAGTTTTTTACTATCTTATCTCTTACATCAGAGTTCAAGATATTGTCCATAATATTGGATACAATTCCACCATTAAGTAGTTCTGCAAATATTGTCATATTTTGCTTATTACACCTGATTCCCTTTTTATTAATTACTTCCAAACCGTCCAGATTCCTATTTGAATCTTCTTGCATTTCTAGGTAATCTTCCATGTCCAGTGTTATCACTACTGGTAAATGTGAAGATTCTGAGCATTATATTATTTTTAAATCATGAATTGTTTTTAATGCATGTAAATTAGCCCATGCCAAATCTATAATAGATGATCCCAGAGGGCCCATATAGGTAAATCTCCCTCTCGGTCCAAAGGCAAACAGCCATTAAATAAACAGAAATTCCCATCCAATATAAGGCGAAAAATATTCTTACCACATGAATTGCATTTATGATCTTTAGATCTTCTGATCCAATTTACTCTTTGATTAATTATTTGGAAACTTTGCATTAGTTCATAATAAATACGTTTTTATGTCTTATGTATGTTAATCCTTGCATTATGATCACCTACAATTAAAATCCCCTCATTTTCATGGATATCTCTTGACTTTTTTAGTGCTAATTCAAACTGTAGCCATACAGTATATCTGAAAATTGTTTATTATTTGGAGGAAAGTATATATTTACTATTATAAACCTTAGATTATCTCCAGACAGACTTAAAATCTGTACACAATCTGTTAAAGAAGGAATAATTGTACCCTTCAAATTTAAAGTTGTCTTAACATATATGGCCATTCCTGCTTTATTACACCCATATTTTTTCTCCCTCATGGCTGGTATAGCATAAGGTGTAAATCCTGATATTAATGGAATATTAAAAGACAAAGGGCCAGATATTCAGAACTTTGCCCCGGAGCTAAATTAACACTGCCCAGCAGGCAAACTTAGCCTGGAGCACAAAACAAGTCATATTCAAAAGGAATAGCCCGGGGCAAATAGCTTCTGAATATAACATGGGAATGAGGCCGGGCAAACTGGGCTGGGAGTGCAGGGCAAACTTAGCCCTGGAATAAGACAGCTCTGAATATGGCAACCAGGAAGTGCAAACCACAACAGCAATACAGTGCACAGCGATGTGAAGGTAGGTAGAGATGAACTATGTGGCCAATGTGTGTGCCAGCAAATGCGTGGACCCAGTACAGCTGCAGGCAGCAGCGTATGTGAAAATAAAGAGTGCAAAACTGTAAAATATTCCCCAAACTGTTTGTGCAGTGCTAACATGTTTGCACGGGTTTAGCGCAGGGCTAAACCATTAGCCCGGTGCAAACACGTTTGCCCGGCATTAAACTTTGCCATATTCAAAAGTGACATGCAAATGAGCCTACTTAGGTAGTCTGTGGGCAAACATCCAGATTAGCATCTCATTATGCCCTGATTTGCATGCAGTTTGCACCGGGCTAACTGTTTAGTCCTGTGCTAAACCCGCACAAACATGTTAGCGCTGCACAAACAGCTTGGGGAATATTATACAGTTTTGAACACTACTTCCACTTGCACTGCGGCCTGCAGCTGTACTGGGACAACACAGCATAGGCACAGATGGTGGTGGTGCTACATGCAACTGTCACACTGTAGGTCATGCTACAGTGCACAGCAGACACTACAGTAGCAAGGGGGCCAGTAGTGTATGGACCCAGCAGTGCCTATGGTGTGTAGGGCAGTGATGATGACTGCACTATACACAGTGAGAGGCCCAATCTGCAGGTGTTTACTGACAGTGGACATTACTGTTACGCTGTTGTGTGACCCACAGATGCTGCACCTGTGGCATGGGATGCTCACAGTGACATGTACATTTCTGGCTTTGTGTGCTGTGGCAGCTGTACAGCTGTGCGGTATGTGGCCGGGGGGGCATATATTATCCGAAAGGCACACTGCTGTTGGGGTATTCTCAATACTGGCCCATGTGCACTGCATGATGTGTCCTAGCCTTGTGGCCACACCTGGTCTGTGGCACAGCCTCACCACCCATACATGCTCCCCTCAACATCCTCCATGCCCACAGTGCTGCATGTGTGTGCTGGCATCTGTTGGTGTCCACAGAAGTATGGTCCGCAGGTGTGTGCTGTATGGCCACACTGCCATGCTGTCCACTAGTGGCAGGGTCACCACTTACTGCCTGGCATGGCTCAGACTGGTGGCAGATGATGGCACCATTGTGATGCCATCAGTTAGCAGCATGCTTCCTTTATGTTTGGCTTTATCTATGTATCATATTTATTTGTTAGGGTCATGTAAAACCCACGCTAAACCCATGCAAACACCGCACAAAGCCATAGTGTCACGCAAAGCTGATTGCCCAGGGTTCAGACAAGCTTTTCCTAGGCAGTAATGTGCACCACACTAAGTGTCTCACTAAGTCGCGTAAAACCACTTAGCGCGGCACTAGTCACTGAATATAGCTTTGCGCCTGTATTCATGTCAGTTTGCCCCTTGCATATATTATAATTTTGTCCGGTGCTAATGCAGTTTGCCAGCGCTATTTGGCCTTTTGAATATAGCAGACTGGTGCTAATCCCACGCTAAACCTGCACAAACGGTTTTTGCCTGGTGCAAAGTTTTGAATATCTGGCCCTAAGTCTCTTGTAGACAAAGTATATCAAATTTTACCAAAATTCTTTTGTTTCAATATTTTCTAATTTAAATGAGAGACCTTCATTATTCCATGAAATAAGCTCCATTTTCCTTTTTATCTTTTGTAAATTATATGGTACAATCATTATTTCTTCCCTATATAATATGGAATATACTGTCTGCAGGGTTGTATATCTATTGTTTCCTTCAAGAATTATCCCTTCACTTTTATTGAAGGATCTTTCCAAAGCATGCTCAGATTCAAGATTTGCAGACAATGTCCCCAAATTTGTTATTTACTATTCCCAACACAAAGGGATTGCGCCATGCGCAATAGGGTTGCACCTGTGCAAGTCTGAAATTGCGCCATTCTGCCATATTCAGCAGGAGGCAGTTGCGCCCCCCAAGTCAAGCTGAGCAACAGTGCAATGCTAATGAAGGCATGCTGAACTGGAGGGGGAGGAACCATGCATAAACTGCACAACCTGATATTCAGCGGGCTGTGCAGAGTTGTGCAGGCTCAACCCCCAACCTGCGCCTGCACAACTTTGAGCAAAAAAAAAGGAGTAAGTCGAGGGCCACCCACAGGTGAGCTGCCGCATTGCAGGGTGCAACACAGCAGCTGCCACCTGTGGGTGGCCCTCAACATACTCCCTGTGCCCCCCTGCAGCCCAATCATGGGCATATAGTAACCCCACCCCCAACTGGCCCGATTCGCGGGCATAAGTTAAAAATCCCCCACCCCCGACTGGCCCTGGTGGGCCAGTCGAATAAAGAGGGCCCTACTTTACCCGTGATCAAACTACAGGCGTCGGTCCGACAGCTGCTGCCTGGCAGGGCGCCAGGCGCAAGTCTTCGAGGATCGGCGCACCTGCATGCTAATGGCATGCAAATGGGGTCATAAATAGATGCAAATAAGCCCCCCTGCCTTCCATGAATTATGGCCCCATTGCATGTCACCTTTTGAATATCGGAAATTTTGCGCATGGCGCGCAATGGTACTGCGCCACGCATCTTGAATGCTCCACTCTGACCACTTGTGGTGGCACAAGTTCCACTGCGCCATGCACAGTGGCTGTGGCCGAGGGGTGATATTCAAAGGAGTTGCTCAATAGAGCAACTCTGTTGAATATCACCCCGGCCCCACCCCTGCACAACTATTTTGTGCAGCGCAAGGGCTTGCGCCACAGAATAGCGCAGTTTGAATATCCAGCTCGTGATGTCTATTTGTGGGATATTTGAAATGCCCTCATTAATTTTAATCCAAGCTATGGAGCTGGGTACAGCATTCACCCCAAGACACCGAGACAGAAAATCTACCAATTCCTGCTTCATCCTTCCTATTGTTTCATCTTCAATCGTCTTCCACCCAAAAACTGAAAGTGTTCTATTTTCACATGATAATTTCCAGTTTCATATTTGACAATTGCTTCTTGAACCCTTTTAATTCTATTCATGTCCTCTTTTCTAGTTCTACTGTGAACAATTGTTTCAGGTCTCCCAGTGTTATTTTCTATATGCCTTGCAACTTTTATTGGGCTCAAAATTCTGATTCCTAAAGTCTGAAAAAGGTATCTTGCTCTCCTATCTTGTAGACCAAATGCTCATCACTTAAATATAAAAGGAAATAATTCTTATATGCTAGGTTTGGTGGACGTGCCACAAAAATGTCCCTTTCCCCTATAGGGATGTGTAGTATAAATTTTACCCATCTTAGCAAGTTCTCCAGAGTTTTCTTTTCTATAAAACCCACACCATGAATTTCTTACAAGAATTCAGTGCCTTTAGATGGATTTTTCTGCCTTTCCTCATAGGCATCAAATGAAGTAAGAGTAACTGGTGGGGCATCATTACCAAATCTCTGCTTGATATCCTTTTCCCCTTCTTGTCCTGCTGAATACCCTTCAACTTACCCCCTAACCAAACACTCCTCATGTGTTACAGTATTATTATGTTTATTCAAATTTTGAATAGGCAATTCCTCACAGTTTCCTTGTTCATTCTCCTTCTTCTGTCTGATTAACTGAGTTTTCCCTTGTAGTTGATTTTGCTCAACCTGTTCACTTCTATAGCCTGACTCCCTTTTATTTTTTATAATGCTGTCTCTTTTTGTTTGATTCTCAGGGCCCGATTCTCAAAGGGGGCTCTGTCTGGTGCAAGCTGAGGCAAACAGCGGCTTGCACCAAAGATCCATGTGCCAGGGATCCTGCACCAGATTCTGGTACAGGAGGGGTCCCAGCACCTATATCCCCACACATGTGGCAACCCTCCCCATATGGCAAACAACTGGTGCAAGGGAAGTGTCTATCACAAGCCCATTGCAGCAAAAGCAAACGCTGTCTCCCCTGTCCCCAATCCCCAGGTACATGTAAGTGAACTGTGGCACCAGTGGGATAATGTCCACCTCCAAACCCCAATGCTGCCCATAGTATACATAGATGCCCCCCAACCCCGATTCAGCCATGAAGAATAATATGCCCCCCACCCCATCCCCAATGCTGCCTGAATGTATGAATACTCAACATGATCCCCTGTACTCTGGGTCCCCAATACCTGGTGGTCTAGTGGACCCCACCCCCACCCCACAGTGCCCATCCAGCCAGTGACTGGCTCAGCCCAGCCACCAATTGAGATCTGAATCAGTGCGTACACTCAGTGAATGACAGCAGCTGTCATTTGCTGAGTGCATATATATATATATATATATATATATATATATATATATACAGTATGTGCTGATTCAGATCTCAACCAGTGGCTGGCCATGGAGGTGAATGGTGGGCTGAGCCAGTCACTGGCTGGATGGGCACAGTGGGGTTGGGGTGGGGTCCCCTAGACCACCAGGTATTGGGTACTCCAGTGTATGGGGAACATGTTAGAGATTCATACAGTCTGGCAGCATCAGGGATGGGGTGGGGGAATATTAATTATTATGGCTGCATTAGGGATGGGGTGCATTACATACTTGGACTAACAGGGCACCCTCAGGGATGAAGAGGGGACACTGTTACACTATTAATTATAATGGCTGCATCAGGATTGGGGAGGGGGCACTGTATATCACTGGAAAACTTGGGGGATTGGGAGGGGGAGTCACTTAACATTCTTGACAGGGAGGCATGGGGTTGGGGGCATTTTATTTACTTCAGGGGCAACATCAGGGATCAGGAGGGGGTCCTGTTTATATATTATATCACGGCTACATCAGAGATCTGAGGAGAAACTGCAGCATACTGCGGTGCATATTATGCCTGTCCTAGAGGGACATATTCTAAGTACCCTTAGACCAGCCCTGGCTGGTCTAAGGGTACTTAGAAATTCATCATCTGGATGTTTTTACTGAATCCCATTTTAGGGTATGTGGAAGCTTGCCACAGCTACTTTTTTGGTACAGGGGAGGCACAAGCCCAGTTTAGAGCAGACAGTCTGCAGCTGAAGCAGGCTGCCTTTGAGAATTGTTCCCGGTGCATCATTTGTTGCAGGGTACACTTTGCACCATTCATTTTGGCACAAGTCCCTTGCGCCATGCTGGGAGCTTTGAGAATTGGGCCCTCAGGATCTATTTGTATTTTAAATTATTGAGATTCTTTTCTCTCACCTGTTTTTTTAATTCTCTTTTATTATCTTTATTACATTTCTGATTTTCTTTGAATTTTTGAGCCTTTTTATCTTTCACTGAGCTCTTCTTTCCCCTTTCTTAGTTTCTGTTCTTTCATACTTCTCTCTAATGAAGGGAAGAGGTAGAGATACCTGAATTGCTTTGTTACCATAATCCTTAGGATCTCCTTCTTCACAAATACAACAAGATGAGTCAGAATTTATTTGCTTTTTACCACCTATTTGTTTTAGAATAGCCTGATTAAAAAAAACAACACATCAGCCCTTAAGTTGGCAATTTCCTCCTTAATTGCTCCCAAATGTTACAAAATAACTACATTAGCAAAATATGGATTTTTTTTAAATAATTACTAACATTTGATTGGAGAGAGAAAAATAAACAAAATGTCCTTCATTGGTGGAAAATTCTTTATTATATTCTATTTTTGAAGGATTTGTTCTAAAATCAGAGTCATTTAATTTTGTTTCTGCAAGTATTTTGGAAGAAAAAGATCCCTTTGAGATTGGTTTATCCTTTATCCTGTTTCCTAGATCAGGTGTAATCAATTTCTTAAGACCTATTATAGCCTGGATAAAATCCTGTATAACAGATGCAAGATTGTCTGTGTTATCATGATTTTCAAATTTATGTTTGTTAATCTCTTGATTTCTATTACATTTTTCCTTATTCAGGGTTACAGAGTTTAATAAGTAACTTGTGCAACTAGTTTGTGTTAATTACAAGGAAAACCATTGTGAATCTGATAAATCAAGATTCTGTGCAAAACCTGAATTATCTAAAATTGAGGTTGAATAATTGTATGACTCCCATTCTTGTGCAAATAAAGATAAATCCTTCCCAGTTTATCTTGTTTTATTTTCAGAAAATGCTTCCAGATTAGGTGATTTTTCTAAATTAGAATAGTCTTGAGAATTTCTTTTAGGTTCACCTGCATGGGTCCCTATATACTGTATACCATCCTCCTCCTTCCCATTGCCTGAATCCATTACTGGCATTGGGGTAGAGGCTGGTAAAGAACCATATGTTTCCTTTCTTTCTGGAGTGGTAACCTGAAAAAGTTTGTAATTTTTGATTGTTTAAAGGACCCATTTTCCTTACTTTCCATACTTTTTTTATTCTTCCTATTTTTATTTAAGGTAGATAACTGTTTTATTATTCTTTGTTTCCTTTCCTCCTCCCCGATCTACCGTACCTCTTCCAATAAAGAGCTATTTTTCCCACTTTGTGTGGACACCATTTCTTATCTTAAAAAGGTCTATAGAGCTTTATAGCTGTATAAGATGGCCTTGGTCTTTAACCTCTTAACACTCCTTAGACGTGATATAGCTGCCAATATAGCTGCAAATTTAATCACCAATCTAATAATAAATAAGTACAGTGCTGTTGCCCTTTATCAGGGTTTCTAGAATAAATGTGTATAGGCAATAAATAATAATAATAATAAAATAATAAAACTTTATTTTTATGGCAACTTTCCAAAACCAAGGTGCCTCACATTTTTAAAAACATAACAAATCAACATACTTAATTTAAAGACAGCAATAAACATTTAAAATAAGACAAAATAAATCAGTCACCAAAAACATGATACCAAAGATAGGTTTTTAGACCTTTTTTAAATCCCTTCACAGTTGCACACTCTTGTAGCTGGCTAAATCCCTTCACAGTTGCACATTCTAGTAACTGGCGGGGTAGAGAATTCCAAAGAGAAGGGGCCACATGCATAAAAGCCCAGGTGCCAGATGATTTTAGACATACTCTAGGAATCTCTAGCAACCCCTCGGCTGCTGAGCGAAGTTATCACCTGGGGCAGTAGGGAACCAGAAGCTCTTTCAGGTAGCCTGGGCCCATTCCGTGTAGGGCTTTATAAGTCAGAAGACCAACTTTAAAGGTGATCTGCCATTGAACCGGCAGCCAGTGCAGACCGCGCAGCACCGGAGAAATATGGCAGGACTGGGAGGATCCTGGCAAAAGTTTCGCTGCCACATTCTGCACTAGCTGCAAATGGCAGATTTCCACACCAGAAAGCCCTAAGTAAAGGGAGTTGCAATAATCCAAGTGTGAGGACACAAAGGCATGGACCAACTCAAGAAGGTCACCAGATGGAACAATGTGCTTAATCCTGGAGATATTCCTAAGATGGTAAAAGGAAGTTTTGATGATGGCTGACATCCTTCACATGCAGCATCAGCCCTTCATCAAAAATTACCCCCAGGTCTTGCACCTTTTCAGAGGCCTGAAGAGATAGACCCCTGAGAAAAAGCCCAGAGGGTGAACCTACCCCCGACCCCCCTATCCAGCGACCTGGGTCCACAACCAACATCTCAGTCTTTCCTGAGTTAAACTTCAACCGGCTCAAATCCATCCACTCCTGGATTTCTATGAGGTAGTTATTAAAGACTGAGAGAGCTCCATCCTGGTCGGGTGCAAAAGAAAGGTAGAGCTGGGTATCATCAATGTAGCATTGAAATCTCAGCCCATACTTCCTTACAATGTCTGCGCGGGGCAGCATGTACGCTGTGAACAACATGGGGGACTACACTGATCCCAGAGGAACACCACATGACAGAGGGATTGAGTCCGAGGAATAAAGCCCGGACACCACTCTCTGAGTTCTTCCAGTGAGGTAAGATGTAAACCACCTGAGGACTGTACCTGACAGGCCACAGATGAACCTCAGATGATCACGGAAAACCCCATGGCCCACAGTATCAAACACTGAGGAGAGATCCAGAAGAACTGAGATAGAATGGTTTTTCCAATCTCTTGCCATCAGGAGATCACTGAGTACCTGAACCAGTGCTGTCTCAGTACTATGCCTCTTTTGAAAACTACACTGGAGAGGTTCATAGATGTCATGGATGGTTAAATGGTTCTCCAACTGAGCAGCTACCACCTTCTCAACCACCTTCCCTAAAAAGGGAAGGTTAGAGATTGGTCAGTAGTTTGCATGACAGTTCGGGTCCAAGGAAGCTTTCTTCAGGAGAGGTGTTATCACTGCCTCCTTCAGGGAACTAAGAAACTCACCTGTTTCCAAGGAGCACCAAACTATCTATGCAAGGACTGGACTGATGGAATCAATACAACACAAAATAAGGGAAGTTGGTCCTGTGTCCAGACTAGAGCATATGGGGTGCATACTCTGGACAATCCTCATGACATCCATGAACTCTGGGCAGTTGAAGGCACTCCAGGAAAGCCAAAGGCCAGTGACCAAGTGCTGATCAGAAGCAATGCCCATAGGGTGTGCTGGTTGGATAGCTGCCCTGATATCAGCAACTTTACTCACAAAGAATCGAGCAAGTTTATCGCACTCTGCGAAAATGCTTTCTGGACTTGCAGACAGGCTGGGATGCACAGTCTGTCCACAGTCTGGAAAAGCTAAGCTGGTCAATTCTAAGTGGCCGCAATCTCCCCAGACAGGAACTCTGCCTTCTTACGGGTGATTGTGGATTAATAGGTTTGATAGTGATCCATCAATCTAAAGTGGCCAGCATTGAGGGCAGACTTCTTCCAGCAGTGCTCTATCCTTCATCCTAATCACCGCATCTCCCTTAAAGTCCCATCAAACCATGGAGACCAAGGGCAAAGGGAGAGAGGATGAACACAGACAGGAGTAATGACATCCAGGGCCATCGAGATGGCCCTATTATAGGCCACCATGAGATTCTCTGGAATAAATGAAAGTCAATTACCGCCATTAGACCTTCAGTGCTAACATCTTGTAAAGGGCGATACTTGACCATTTCCACAGGGGTCGGCCTATGAGGGGGGGCACCAAAATTGAGCCTCACGGTGTAATAATCGGACCATCCAACTGGTTCCACCCCCAGATCTGAGGCTTTGATCCCCATGAGGAAGACTAAGTCAAGAGAGTGACCATGTTTATGGGTAGCAGTGGTAACTATCTGTGTAAGGCCCAGAGATGACATTAACTGGAGGAAGTGCTGTCCAAATTGTGAGAGTTCATCGTTGACCCAGGCATTAAAGTCACCCTTGCTTATAAGCAAAACAAAACTTTCCCACAATTATTCTGCCATTAGCAGGTATTTAAAGGGTATCTTGCTGACAAAAAATTAGATTATCAGAACCCTAATACATACAGTGCATACAATACAGATAAATTAACCACTCAGAATATTTAAGCCAAAGAGAAACCTCATAAAGTCCAATAAATACTCCTCATTCTTTAGTTTTCCTAAGCATACAGTCCCTTTATTTATTTTTTTTATTTTGTTTTTGTTGACCTGGTAAGGTGCGCTAGCCATAGCAATGACTATTTTCAGGCACGACCTGGGAGTATACAGAGACAAAACATAAGATTAACATTAGATCAAACAGGGGTAGCAACAAGTACAATCCAGAAAAATACAAGCTTTGAGAGTAATAATACAAAATACAAGAGTTCTATTTCAGACCCGATTCACTTAAATAGCTTTGCTCGCATTCCATGTGAGGTCAAAAACAGCTGTTCCACCTTCACTTTTTTATGTCAAGGTTTAGTTCTAATAGTTTTTCTTTATTTCCTTTTTTGTGCTTTATTTTGAATTTTCCCATTCCACAAAAATAGGATACCTGGAAACATAAACTCAAAAAAGGAACACTAAAACCAACTAAAATCAATCAGGAACACCAAAACCAACTAAAATCAATCTATTTAAATTGGCTTGTCTGGTCCAAGTTAATGAAATTGGGCAGCCAAGCAGCCCTAAATCACATAAGCTGACACCAATTAACAAGTATAATTACCATTTAATAATAAAAAAAAATAAATTAAATAAACCATCTGACCCCCAAACTTAATTGAATATGTCAGCTTGGAATTTTAATCTATAAGGAAAATAATGAAAAAGTAAAACAAAAAAAGCAGAAATGCGTGGCATTTAGTTCTTACATAATTAATTCAAATTTAATCTTAAATGATATTGTCCAGGAATTAATATTACCCTGAACCCTTGAAATATGATTTAATTTCTATATATTTACTTATACCACACTTATGCCGTAATAAAGCAAATTATATATTCCCTTATTTATTATGATGTCCAACCAATACTTTCCTCATTAGTTATACTATCTTATTATACAATTTCCCTGAGTTTTTCCCTGAGCTATCTTTTGATAATCATTCTTAATATCTGCTTTTAGCTTTTAACTTATTAATCTTTTATAAAATGTTATATGCCCTCAGTAATATGGTGGCAGGATATCCTTCCATCTGTATTACAAAAGTAATGGTGCTTATCTCTTACCAAGTTTGAAGCCAAACAAGGTAAAAACAAGAAACAAAAGTGTTCTTTTATTTCTTGCTACATTTCAGTAATTTTAAAATTTTAAAATAGAGTGAGAAACTGGACCCTGTTTACCATATAAAAATAAACTGAAGTGAGATATGTCCCAGGCCACGTTTAACTGCAGCTTGATTAAGCCTGAAAAATCCAAGTTCTTTTTAAGTGAGCAAGAATGTGAGGACCAAGAAACCAGTCTACTGGATAGTGTTCTCCTCAAACCAGAGAGGCATTTTTAAAGAATGCCCTCTCAAGCTCTACATGCTCTGCTTCTCCCTGCTGTAAGTTGCTTTCAAAGATGGTGAATGTCCGTCTGAGGATGCCCACACATGCGTAATACAAATACTTTGAAGCAGTCACCTGACTCAGAACCAGCAAGGGGAAATTTAAAGATATAACTGCTCAATAAGCTAAAAGATATGCAGAAGGTCCTTAAAGGGGCATCTGCCACCAAACATATGCTGTATTTAAAAGCTGTATATTTCTGCTCCATGGAAACTTTTTTTATTAAAAACCTTATAAGTATACTGACATCTTATACTGAATCACACTTAATATACTCTTAATGCTTTCTGTTCTGACATTCTAACATGCTAATATACTAACATGCCAGTCATTCAAAAGATATAACCTTTTAGCTGCTAAGAGAATAAAAAAAAATGTAAATTTTGAGAGTGATGAGAATATATAGGGAGATAAGGAAAAAAAAATTGACCAAATACGAAGTTTGGTAGTTATGCCAGTTTTGTTTTCTTTTCCCATTAAGAATCCCAAATAATGTATCCTTCTGTCTCCTCTCATCCAGCTGACAGGACACTCTTCCACCCTAATATTGCGTCCTTCCGGATTCAAACCACCAAGCTGGTGATATACTCTGTTGACTCTCTCTGGGGGCTCCTACCACCATGGACTCCCACCTAAGTAATGTATAGGAAGCCAATGAACTCATCCCAGTCACTGAAATAACCACTGTCCACAGAAAATATGAAAAAATACAGTGGTTTGCTGCAGCAAGATAAGGAGATATACAAAAAAATCAACTTGGCTAGAGGTGAACAAATGGACTGACATTTCACTCGGTAGGGCTTTGTCAAAATACCACCTATAATAATGGGCTACTTCTGTATGAAGACAGGTCAGTCTGGAAAGACTGTGCATTTTCCAGGAAAAACTGAGAGTTTATTTATACATACAACAAAGTCTATGCTTCACAAAAAGTGCGCATAAGGACTGTGGTGATCAACAAGTAGCTTCCAAGTTAATAGCTCATAAAACTGTACCACACACACCCATACTCTGAGTTTCCACCATGGCTCTTGTTTCTTTTAACTAATTTTATTGCATATAAACAAACAGATAAAATAATGCTTGATGCATTTTGGAAATTAATCCTTTCTCAAAGGCTAAAATTCTGGAAACCACGCAACATTTAAATACATAACGGCTCATGATGTCACCAAAGTGTCATTAATTCCCACTTTAAAATCATTGGTTCAGTTCTTACTTTGTCATCAATGATTAGGCATTAGCCAAAGAATTTGATCCATCAAACAACCTGAAAGTGCCTAGTGCAACATAACAACACCATACAGTGCATAAAAAAGTCACAAAGTGCATACAGGACTAAAGTGCAAACAGGACTAAAGTGCAATCTATATACATTTTCAGTTTCTCATTTCATTCAGCGTTCCTCAAGGTAAGGTCTCGGCTCAAAACCAGTATTTAACTTAGGTACTTTGTGAGCCTGTAAATGTAAAATCCACTCTGTTTTTTTTTTTCAGAACCTTGTTGTTAAAATTACACCCCTTGGATTGGGGAAAACTTTTTCTATTCCTTTAAACTTGAAAATATGTTCTTTTGGATTAGGGGATTCAAGGTCATGCAGTGTCATAGTGTATGTGGGGTCACCTCTCTCTATGGCTCTAATATGTTCACCCACATGGGTCTTTAACAGCCTGACAGTTTTCCCCACATAGAATGCCCTATTGATCTCCTGTCTTCGCTTCCCAGTAGTGAACCTGATGATATTATGGTCACTGTCAACCAGTGCCTCTCTGATTTGCTACTCTCTGACTAGGTCATTGTTGTTGCTAAGAATAAGGTACAATATTGCATGATTCTAGGTAGCCCTCATATAATCTGCCTGGACAAACCATAGCCTTGTTCCTGCTGTTTAGCCCTGAGGTGGCGGATTCCACTGTGGGGGAACAATAGCAGAACCAGCAATTGGAGTAGGTTGGGCATTGGTGGACCCAGGAAGCAAGTAACCTGAGAAGTGCCAGGGGCCAAAGAAAATAAGATATGGACACATTGATTTGGTCTGAAACAGAGTTAATATGAACATATGAAATTTGCCAGCAGATAAAGGCTTAAAGGTCTATCAAGTCTGCTTGAATGTGCAGCTATCACCCCTTATTCTGCAGCTGCCCCTCCACCTTGCCCTGTCTAAGCCCCTTTTGAAGCAGCCCACTGTTCTACTGGATACAACTTCCACCGGTAACGCATTCCATCCAGCTACCACCCTCTCTGTAAAAAAGTGTCTCCTCATCTCCCTTCTGAACCTTCCTCCCTCCAGTCTCATATCATGGCCCTGGGTGTCCCTCTCCTTCCTTACTTTGAACAGCCCCTCTGTACCTGTCTTGTTTATTCCTTTCATGTACTTGAATATTTCAATCATATTCCCCCTGTCTGTCTTCTCCTCCAGTGAGTACATGTTCAACTCCCTCAGCCTCCTCGTTTATGGTAAGTTCCCCAGCCCCTTGATCATCTTTGTCACCCTGCACTGCACCCCCTCCAGTAACTTAATGTCCCTCTTCAGATATGGGCATGCAGTACTCCAGGTGAGGTCTAACTAATGATCTATACAATGACAGAATCACCCCCCTCCTAGAGGATTTACCCCTTGCAATACAGCCCAGCATTTTGTTGGCCTTTGCAGCTGCCTTCCTACATTGGGCTGAGTTGTTCATTGACCTCGTAATGAGCACCCCAGATCCTTCTCCTCCTCTGTCTCGGCAAGCTGCACTCCCTCCAGCTGGTAGCTCCTCCTTAGGTTTTTCATCCCAAAATACAGCACCTTGGCATTGAACCCCAGTTGCCAGGTGTCCAACCAGGTTTCCAGCTTTGCCAGATCATCCTGCAACCCCTGACATCCCTTTGGGTCATCCACCACCACTCCCATCTTGGTGTTGTCAGCAAACAGACTGGTCTTGCTCTTGATGCCCAATGATATTTCTGCAATGAATATCCCAAACAACACTGGTCCCAACACTGAGTCCTGCGGAACACCATTTATCACTAACCTTGGGGATGAGAGCTCCCCACTCACCATCATCCTCTGTTGCCTTCCCTGAAGCCAGTTCCCTACCCATCTTACCAACTTTGCATACACCCCTGTGCCTTCTAACTTACTTCCCAGCCTCCTATGTGGCACCGAGTCGAATGCCTTACTGAAGTGCTGGTAGAGGACATCCACTGCATTGCCCCCATTCAATTGCCTAGTTACCCAGTCATAGAACTCCACCAAGTTGGTTTAGCAGGATCCGCCACTTATGAAGCCATGCTGTCTGCTGTCCTGTAGTCCTTTGGCCTCCAGGAGGGACACCAGCCTCTCCATCACGATATTCTCCATCTGATTACCCATGATGAATGTGAGGCTCACTGGTCTGTAGTTCCCTAGTTTATCCTTGGGGCCACTCTTGTGGAGGGGCACCACATGAGCCATCCTCCAATCCTGAGGTACACACCCTGAGTGTAGTGAGGCACTGAATAAGTCTGCCAAAGGTCCCACCAGGACCTCTGCCAGCTCCTTCAGTACCCTGGAGCGGATGCCATCTGGGCCTGGCACCTTGTCCACCCTCAGTGCCCTCAAACCCTCCAGAACCCTGCCCTCCATGATTTCCTCATCCAGTACCCCTCCCCCTCTGTTTCTGCCATCCCTCCCCCCTTGGATAGCACCCCCCTCTCCTTAGTAAATACAGAGTGGAAGTAATCGTTTAGCACTTCTGCCTTATCACCACCTGCTTCCACCCACCTCCCACTTCTTCCTAATCCTTCCTATATGTACTTACAGCTCCTTTTCTCCCTGATGTACCTGAAGAAGTCCTTCTCCCCCCTTCTTAATGCCCTGCACCAGCCTGTACTCCTTAGATGCCTTGGCTGCCATTACTGCCCCTGTCACCTCCTTCAATTCCTTCAGGTACTCCTCCCTGTCCTTCCCCTCCCTGTTTTTTTGTACCTCCTCAAGGCAGCTTTTTTCTTCCTTACCTTTTCCATGACCTCCTTGATCACCCAGCTAGGTTTCTTTGCCCTAGCCTTCTTGTTCTGGGTCTTGCTGTAGGTTCTGGTTGCCTCCACTATCCCCAGCTTTATGAGCTCCCATCTCTGGTTAGTGCCATACTAGGTTGAATTTTTGGCGGGTTCCCTTTTATCACTTCCCCCATCCTCCCGAAGTTGGCCCTCCTGAAGTCCAGCACCCTTGTGCTGGATTCCACTCCTTCCTTTCCCATATCCAATGTGAACCATACTGAGTGGTGGTCACTCCCTGCTAGTGGTTCTTCCACTCTCAGTTCCCTCACAGACTCCCCATTTGCCAGTACGAGATCAAGGATATTCCCTAACCTGGTTGGTTTGCTGACCATTTTGCATTAGGAAACTGTCCTGGAAGGCATCCAGCAGTACCTGCTTCCTTTTATTCCTGGTTGTTGGGTTACTCCAATCCACTCCTGGCATGTTGAAGTCCCCCATAATCACCACACTACCCTTCTTGCAGGTCCTCCTTATCTGTCCCGCTAGTTCTCTGTCTAACTCCTCTGTCTGAGAGGGAAGCCTGTACATCACTCCCATCCTGAGAGTCCTATTCTTGGAATCTAGGATCTGTATCCATAGTGACTCCGTACTACCCTCCTCCCCTTCCTCCCGTACACATTTCAGTCCTTCCCTTACATATAGTGCCACCCCCTCCTTTCCCATTCACTCTATCCCTACAAAATATCCTGTACCCTGGTATTGACAGGTCCCAGTCATTGTATTGGGTGGCCCATGTTTCAATGATAGCTGCCATGTCTACCTCCCCCTTTGCCATGAGAGTCTGTAGCTCTGCAGTTTTCTTCCCAAGGCTCCTAGCATTCAGGGTGACCACCTTCCACCTCTTCCCCTTCTGCCCTCCCCTCCTGCCCTCTTTATCTCGACACCACTAGTACTTGCCCTTGCCCTATGTCCTTTGTCACTGTTATGGGGTAAGCTCATATGGCTCCCATTTCATGGAATATGGCTCATATGGCTTCCATTTCATGGAATATGGCTCATATGGCTTCCCAACCTGTGGTCTCTGCATGTCCCTTGCCACCCCCCACTCCTAGTTTAAATTCCCAACTACCTCTATGTACCTCTATATACTCCTCCATCCTCTGTTAATGCCTCTAAACATCTTTGCATGAAGCAACTTATATATTGCTGTAGTATAAATGCTTGACAGTCTTGTAGTTCTGTTACTCTTTTTATTTTATATATGTGGTTTATGCTCCTCCAGATGGGGCAGGCTTGGGCTCCTTTCCCTCCTGCCCCTTTGACCCCCACCATCCATCAGCCCCCAAAGACTTGTCCTGGTGGTGAGGCGGGTGGGGGACTGGCATGCAGGGTGTCATGAATGCCTACCCCTCCTCCATTTTCCACCATTTTCTCCCTATTATCCTTGATGGGGTGCTCATGTCAGCATGCATGTGTGGAGGCACGTGTACACTGCAGGGTTCCATGGCACTACCCACTTCTGCCACTCCCAACCCACACTACCACCAGGCCTCTACCTGCTGGCAGTCATAGGACAGAGCCAGCAGTCCTCCTTCCTTGGAAGAGGAGAGCAGTTACTCAGACACTCAATCCTCTCCTCCCTGGCTGAGCCTAGCAGCCCATGCTTATTTCTAAACATGGGTCACCAGCATGGAGCATGGTGTAGCACCCAGCACTTCAACCCTCAGTGCCACCAGGCTGGCTTATAGTTCTGTCTCTTATCTTGGCCTTCACATTATACACAATATTAATGATTTGATTAAATGGAACTTAAACTTAGAAATCTCTTCTTTTTTAAAAGAACTTATCAAATGGTAGAAACTGAACCTCTCCCTGCTGCATAAGATTAATTCTGTTAAGACTGTTCTAACATCTAAAGTGTTCTATATCCTGAAAGGGAAGTAAATATTGTCAGGCCCCTCGCATTCCAAATGTCCATGGCAAGATCTTTCATATTGGATATTGGGATTTACCTGAAGGTAGCAGCACTCCTGAGATATAACCATCTAAATCATCCATAAATTAAATCAAGCTATTTCATGGACTCTTGAGAGCGAAAATAATGTCACTGAAGGGCTAGCTGTATGTTGTTAATTGTAGCTTGCTCCTTAGTGACATCACTTTCTGTTTCAAGATTCCATGAAATGGCTGTGGCCTTCATTTAATGCACAGGTAATTTAGGTAATTATACCTAAAGACTCATGACATGTACAGATAAACCCGATGCTGTACCTCATTTTAAAAATCGTTTCATGGATTTTCAGTATTTGAGTGACCTAGCAACATTTACTTATTCTGTAATAATCTCTTGTTATACAAAGATTCATAGATTCAAAGAAGTGTGATGGCAGAAAAGGACCGAAATAGGCCTACCAAGTCTGCCCATTTGCCCAACTATCTGCTGGGACCTGTGCCTCCCCCCCCTTAACACTCCCATGTGTTTGTCCCATGCCCTTTTGAATCCCTCCACTGTTTCCTCTTCAACGACTGCCTCTGGGAGTTTGTTCCACTTTTCTACTACTCTCTCTCTGTAATAGTATTTTCTAATGTTGCCCCTGAACTGTCCCCCCTCCACCTGCAGGCCATGCCCCCTCGTCCTCTGATTTCCCTTCATCTTGAAGATGCTCCCCCCTGGCACCCTGTTTATACCCTTAAGGTACTTGAAAGTCTTGATCTTGTCCCCCCTCTCCCTCCTCTGCTCCAGGGAGTACATGTTCAGATCTCTCAACCTATCTTCATAGGATAGGTGGCTTAACCCTTTTACCATTTTTGTCACTCTCCTCTGAACCCTCTCTATCCTCCCCACATCCTTCCTGAGGTATGACCTCCAGAACTAGAATCCGTACTCCAAGTGCTGTCTAACTAGATGGGTGTACAAGGGTACTATGACCTCTGTATTCCTACTGGTGATCCCCCTTCTGATGCATCTCAGCACTCCATTCCCCCTTGCCACTGCCCTCCTGCACTGCCCTTCCACCTTCAGGTCCCCAGATATAATGATGCCTAGGTCCCTTTCTTGTTCCATCTCCTCCAGATCTCTGCCCCACATACGATACCCTGTCTCCTGATTTCTGTAGCCCAGATGCACGATTTTACATTTTTCTGTATTGAATGCAAGCTGCCACCTCTTTGACCAAGCCTCAAGTCTCCCCAAGTCTCTCTGCATTTGTTCCACCCCTTCCTCCGTGTCCACCCTATTGTAGATTTTGATATCATCCACAAACATACTCACACCCCCCTCAAGGCCCTCCACGATGTCTCTTATGAATATATTGAACAGTAGGAGCCCCAGTACTGATCCCTGAGGGACCCCGCTCGTGAGCTTTGCCAACCCGGATGCCACCCCATTTATTATGACCCTCTGCCTCCTTTTCCCCAGCCAGTTTCCCACCCATTTGACTACCCTCTGCCCCAGCCCCAGTCCTGCCATTTTACACAGCAGCCACCCATGGGGCACTGAGTCAAATGCCTTTCTGAAATCCAAATAAGCCACATCTACCACTCTCCCCTGATCTAGTTCCTTGGTGACCCCATCAAAAAACTCTATCAAATTTGTTTGATAGGATCTGCCCCTAGTAAAACCAAGTTGTCTTGGATTCATCAGGCCACTTGTCTCCAGGTAGCTGGAGATGATGGTGCTTTTTTTCCATTTCTCCATTTTTATTTCCCCAGGGCATCTGTTGCTAGAACCTGCTTCAGCTGCTGCCTGGGCCACTTTCCAGTACACTGAGATCTCTTCTTGTCTGTGCTTTGCAGGACTTTTGGGCCCTCTTCATCACTACGGTGTGTTGTCCCTTCAGCTTGAGCCCCCCTGCGTGGGCTGCCTTCTGCTCCTTTGTCAATTCCACCTCCCATATCCAGCTTCCCACGGTGGAGGTGAAGCCCGGGAGCAAGACAGAAACAGCCTTATTATGGATGTGGGGGGAAGGTGTGCAGGCAGGGCATCACTTCCAGCAACCATTTTTGACCCCTTTCCCCTTCCAGGGATGCTGCCATTGAATGATGCTCCTAGACATGCACCCACACATGAGCAGTCTGTGCCATCATTGACAGCAGTCTGTTCCCCATCCTGATGTGTCCCTAAATGTGGTGCCACCCAGCCTTCACTACATGACAGGCAAATGGTGGGTGCACATCTCTCCCTTCCCGAAGGATGAGGAGAGTGGTCCTCAGGACACTCAATCCCCCCTTCCCCTGGCTAATCCCCAACAACTCAAGCTTGCCTCTGAACCTGGGTCACTTGCTTAGTGAGCAGTAGCGCTACTGCTTTGCTACAGGATCAGCATGGATAGCTGGTTCTCAAATATTATTAAAATAATAGGGAACTTCCTATGGGTTAATACACCTAGGCTGAGGTTGACTAAACTATGAAGGAAATGTTAAAACAGAGGCTTTAGCCTTCCATACATTCAGAAATATTATTGGTCTTTCTGAATCCAACACACCTCTTGTTAGTTTCAAGCAGACAAGGAAAGAACACCTTTGTGGGCTGATGTTAAACTAGCCATGTCTTCACCTAATTTCCCATCAGATTGTCTTTTTATTGCTATTCCCCAGGATATTAAACCTCACCCTTATATTTCTTCAGCTAAATGAATTTGCAAACAGGTTAATAAGAAATTAAACTAGAAAATGTCCCATTAGATTTAATGCTGATTTGGAATAATCTCACAATTCTATTTGAAGGTAATGTTGAAAATTCCAAAAGTAAATACATTTTTGGGAAGTTTTTAATATAAATAACCAGAATGTATATGCATTCTCTTGAATGTATGAGGTCTGACTTCTGGTTTGTTCTTCAACTTAGGGAAGATCTCACCCAGCTTGTATCTAATAAATTATGGCCTATGGATTCTTCTTATTACATACTCAGATAAAAAAGGAAACAACTGTTTTCTTCCTGTCCTTATGCACTTTTGACCTCCTGCCACTACACAACAAGGGATATATGGTACAACTCTACTCTTGCAGACTAGCTGTCTTTTGACCACTGGGAAGAAGGGGGTGGAGGGTAGTTTACAATACCACTGTATTTTTTCTTTTTTTTTGCAAAATGGCTGATTTTGTTTTAATTTTTCTAATATACAGTACAGACTGGTTATCAGAATGGCTATCAATATCAGTGTTCATTCAGTTGGATCCTGACTTCAAAGCTAGACTTCACTTAGCAGAACACCAAACATAATTTACCTAGCATTGGAACCAATATTTTACTATGTAGGCCTATTTGCTGTCTGTTTCTCCCAGATAGCATATCTGCTGAGAAATGAGAAAAACAACCAGTTTGAAGCTGAAGGTATGGAGGGAAGGTGCCTCTTAGAGAAAAGAAAAGAAACACTAGCATTGTATAGAAATCCAAGAAGTTTTCCCATTCTTCAGCTAACAGCTGACAAAGCTGGCAGAGTGTTAGAAAAAGAGAATGAAATACATGTTTGGCTCACAGCTAGGGATGCTGTCTCTGCAGATGTAAGTAAGGGACTTAAGTTTACAAAGGAATGTATTTCAGTTTTGTTATTCTTTTTTTTTGATATTGTTCATTTCCTTTATTTGATAATTTCTGGTGTATTCCTGCATTATCCTTGGAGAGTTCACTGTTCATACTTTATTGTCAGGTGTGTACATTTAGTATTGCAAATCTATCTGCACTCAGTGTTGCATTAAGATACAGGTAACGATTTACTGACCATCCATATCTGCTTCTTAGACATTTTTATTTATTTATTTATTTGGTAATTTGGATACAGCCTTTGAGAATACACTCTTTTACAAAAGTTCCACAACATGGTATCAGGTATGACCCAGGTCACAGGTTCCTATTTCCAGGTCTTCACTTTGTGCTGACAAAGGGATCTGGAAAACTAAGCTGCTTGGTTCAGTAGCCCTGAGGGTGCACTGTTCATTGTGAATGAGTTTACAGGAGGGCAACCATACTGATGAAGCCCATATGTAAGCACTGGGATAGGGGACAAAGAGATCTGGTGAGAAAAATTGGGGAGCAAACGTCTGTCCTCAGTACAAAGCTAGACATAGGTGGTAACATAATGAAAAAAGGTATTCTCTTCAGTTAGACATTTTGTTATCTTTTCTGCCAGTTATAATGGCCCAGCACCAGTTGAAGGCATTTCAATTTTAAAATACATTTTTAAGTGTGAAAGGAAATTAATTTTTCCTGGCAATATAGTGAGTGGGCTAGATGGCACTCTGGTAAATTCATGAGAGACCATTTTCCAGGTTTTGTTAGGGTTTGCACACTTCTGGTCTGCTAAAGCTGGCAAATGGGCACGCTTATGTGATTGTTACACTCACAATTTCCTTATGCAGAACAGTGCCTTACTACAGTAAGCAGGGCCTCAACTTGTGTTCTGGAGAATTTGTATTTCATTAGTGGAATGTTTTGGAAATTAATCTGTCCTGCACTTCATAGAATTCTTAGAACCCGCTTTGACAAATCTGCCAACCTTTGGAGGATTTATGCACTACAAACATAAGTACATACTGTATATATATATATATATATATATATATACACACAACATATATATGTGTATATATATATATATCTACACACATATATCTTATATATATATATATAAGATATATATATAGATTTTATAGCAAAAACTCAGTTTAATGCATCAATTAGGGTTTACGCTTAACAAAAGTGAGAATTCGATGTTAGGTTCCACCCTTGTGCTCCACCCCCACCAACAGGCATTTGGGTGTGTTTTGGGGTCATCGCTCCTAACTCTCACCCCATCCCATGTGTAAACAAGCTGAGGTGGTGCAGTATAGGAGAATGAGGTGAGAGTTAGGACTGATGACCCCAACACACAGCCCAATGCCTTTTGGTGAGGGTGTGCTGCAAGGAGTTGGAACCCTAACATCAAATTTCCTAATTTTTGTCGCTGTGGAACAACCCTAACTGATGCATTAAATTGAGTTCTTTGCCATGAATTTTCCTTCTTTTTGAGAATGTGCAGTATAAATAGTGAATGGAATGTGGTGGTGCAAGCGCAGGGCCCTATGGTAACGGTAACGCAAGTGGAAACGCAAAAAGGTTACGGTAACAGCAAGGAGGATGGCAAAGGGAACAGTAACAGAAATGGAAGCAGAAACACGGGAGCATAATGAAATGCAAATCGTAATGTGCACGGTGATGGTAATGCAATTAGAAATGCAAACAATAACGGTAACAGCAACGATGATGCCAAATGAAACAGAAACAGAAATGGAAGCACGTATGCAAACACAAATGGCAATGCACACAGTGACGCAAAAGTAAACACAAATGGAAAAAAACAGTAATGGAAACTCAAATAGTAACAGTAACACAAATACAAGCGCAAATGCAAAGGGTAATGCACATGGCTACGTAAATGCAGATGCTAATGCAAACGGTCATGGAAGTGCAAGCGCAAACGTTAACTATAACAGACACAAACGTACCCACTTTTTTCCCCAGAAAGTGCATTCAGAAGCACAGTGAAAACAAAGAATGTATGCATAATAATGGCCCTCAGAGCAGAACATGAACACTTGGAATACTAAATTGCTTATATCTTAGGAACCGTACAATGTAGAAAAAAAATTTAAATTTCATATTATTTATTACTTTCCTGGTTAGTTTGCACTTACCCCAAGCATATACATTCATGGCAAAAACTCTGTTTAATGCATCAGTTAGGGTTGTTCCACAGTGACAAAAGTGAGAAATTTGATGTTAGGGTTCCACCCCCCATACACCCCACCCACCCTGCCCCCACCAACAGGCATCAGGGTGTGCATTGAGGTCATCAGTCCTAACTCTCTCCCATCCCATGTGCAAATAAGCTGAGGTGGTGCACTATAGGAGAATGGGGTGAGGTTAGGACCAAGGACCCAACGCACACCTCAATGCCTGTTGGTGGGGAGGGATGGGTGGGGTGCAAGGGTGGGAACCCTAACCTCAAATTTCCTTGCTTTTGTTGCTGTGGAACAACCCTAACTGATGCATTAAATGGAGTTTTTTGCCATTAATTTCCCTTCTTTTTGAGAATGTGCACTATAAATAGTGAAGTAACGGCAACGGAAACGCAAGCACAAACGCTAACGCACATGGTGATGCAAACATAAATGATAATGCAAATGGTAATACAAACACAAGCACAAACATTAATGAAAACAGAAATGCAAACTCAAGTGCCTACGGAAATGCAAACCGTAATGCACATGGGCACGGTAACATAATTGGAAATGCAGACACTTATGGCAACAGCAACGGTGACATAAAAAAACACAAACAGAAACGCAAACACAAATGGAAGTGTGTACACAAACACAAATGGAAATGCACATGGTGATGCAAAAGGAAATGTAAACAAAAACAGTAATGGAAATGCAAATGTTAACAGTAATGCAAATGCAAATGAAAACGCAAAGGGTAACGCATACAGTGGCGTAGATGGGAATGGTAATGCAAATGGAAATGCAAGCATGTATGGAAACACAACTGGTAATGTGCACGGTCATGGTACCACAATAGGAAATGCAAATGCTAATGGTAAGAGGAATGATGACACCAAAGGAAACGCAAAAAGGAAGCGCGTACGCAAATGCAAATGGTAATGCACACAGTGATGCAAAATGAAATGCAAATAGAAACAGTAATGGAAACACAAATGGTAACAGTAATGCAAATGCAAATGAAAACGCAAAGGGTAATGCACACTGTGGCGTAGATGGGAACTCTAATGCATACGGTATTGGAAATGCAAGTGGGAATGCTAACTGTGACAGTAACGAAAGCGCACACCCTTTTTTTTACCAACAGCTGCATAGAGATACACAGTGAATACAAAGAATGTATGCATAATAACGGGCCTCGGAGCAGAAAATGAGCACTTGGAATACTAAATTGCTTATATCTCAGAAACCGTACGACGTAGAAAAAATGTAAATTTCATATGAATTATGACTTTCCTGGCTAGTTTGCACTTAGCCTGCTTGTGGGGGGCTAAGCATTTTTCTGATGAAAAGTCCGTATCTCGAAGAAGCGTTTCTGAGATACGGGCCCCGAAAGGCATGGCAGGTACTGTAATGTTAGTCTATGGGAAAAAGTGTCAAATTTGGAGTACCGTAACTTTGCATCCCTGTAATATTTTGTCAACAAACCACCAAAAGACTCATATGTGGGATATTTGCTTTCTTTCCTCCAAATTTCAGCCCAAAAGACCAAACCGTTCTTTTGCAGCAGCGTGGCAAAGAATTCCTGTTATTTTGGCCATAGTGTTGCAAAGTAGTGTCACAAATCATGACACTTTCGCAAAAAAAAATCACAAAAGTGTCGCAAGTGTGACACTACTTTGCGACACTACAGTTTACAAAAATTTGAAAAACATATTTCTGGGGTGTTTAACCCCCCAAAAAGACATGGCTAGCATCCTCAGGGTCCGATTAGGTGAACACAAAAAGAATTTTGTCCCTAGAGGGTCCCAAATTTAAATGACAAGCATTTCTGTGACCACTAACTGAAAAAAAAATGGCTGACTCATGACACTACAGGGGACATTTGCTACACTAAAAACTGCATTTGCAACACTGTCAAACTTTTTGTTAACTTTTCCCATTGACTATAATGGAAGACTTGTTTTTTTGAATACCTTTTGAACCGTTTAATATTTTCCATGAAATCTTTGAAAGGTACATTGGAGACTCTGGCCACATGTCCTCTGAAGTTTTTGGACCAGTCATGCAAACCATGCGACCTGTAGGCATGAGCAAAGAATGCACAAAAAAGTGTAAATGTGCTATGGAATGTCACTTTATAACTTCACAACCATATATCTGACCATTATGAAACTTGGCAGATCCAGAGATCTATGACACTGTTCCGTGTCAGCCAAATTTCAGGCAAATCCATCATATGGTGGCAAAGTTATTAAGATGCAAAATTTTACACTTTAACCTTAAATGGGGTACTCAACCCTAACTATAGTGGCACTACCGTGCCACTATAATATATATGTATATATACAATCATTCTCAAAAAAAAGGGAAATTAGAGGCATAAAAATCAGTTTAATGCATTAGTTAGGGTTGTTCCACAGTGACAAAAGTGAGGAAATTCAGTGTTAGGGTTGAAAGCTCCCCTTGGACCCCCCAGCCCACCCTCCAACCGGCATCAGGGTGCGCGTTTGGGTCATAGGCTCTAACTCTCACCCCATCACATGTGTGAAGAAGTAGAGGTATAGGAGAATGGGGTGAGAGTTAGGACCGGCGGCCCCAATGCGCTTGATGCCAGTTGGGGGTGGACTGGGGGGTCCAGGGGGCTTTCAACCCTAACCCTGAATTTCCTCACTTCTGTTGTGGAACAACCATAACTAATGCATTAAATGGAGTTTTTGCCCCTAATTTCCTTTTTGTTTGAGAATGATGACGAGAAATACTGAATGTAATGCAGCGCCGGGAGTGTGGGCCCTTTGGGCCCCGAGCTCCCGCCACGTGATGTTTTGTGACATAGTAACAGGAACAGCAATGCAAACAGAGGTGTGAACAGTGGTGCACAGGGTTACGCAAACATAAATGGTAAAGAAAACGTTAATAGAAACGCAAGCGCAAAGTGACGCCGGAGCGAACAGTGACACAAACGGACATTGAAGCACATATGAAAATGCAACTGGTAATGCAAACAGTGATGGTAGAAGTATTTTAAATGGAAATGTTAAGTGTCACAGGAAAAAGAATGCAAAAGGGAACAGAAATGGAAACGCGAATGCAAGCGCATACGTAAATGCAAACCGTAATGCGCAGAGGCACGGTACCACAATTGTGAATGCAAATGGTAAAGTTAACATGTAGAATAATACCAAAGGAAACAGAAATGGAAATGGGAGCAGAAGCGCGTACGGAAATGCAAACCAAAATGCGTATGGGCACAGTACAGCAATTGTAAACACAAATGGTAATTATAACAGCAACAATAACATCAAAGGAATCAGAAATGCAAAAGGAAATGCAAGCACATATGGAAACGCAAACCATAATGCATATGGGGACAGTAACGCAAATGCAAATGCAAATGTAACAGTAACAGCAAGGAAGACACAAAACGAATGAGAAATGGAAACGCAAATGAAAGGGCTGTCAGAAACGCGAATGGCAATGCGCACAGTGGCGTAAACAGAAACAGTAGTGGAAATGCAAATGGTAACAGTAACGTAAACGCAACCGCAAATGAGAACGCAAAGGGTAATGCACATGGTGGCGTACACGGGAATGGTAACACAAACAGGGACATAAATGCAAGTGGAAACAGTAACTGTAACAGTAACAGAAGCACATACCCTGTTTTTGCCGAAGAGGTGCATAGAGAAACACAAAGAATGTATGCATTGTAATGGGCTTCGGAGCCTAAAACCTGCATTGGAAGTACTTAATTGCTAATATCTCAGCAACCGCATAACGTAGGAAAAAAATGTAAATGTCAGAAAAATGATGATTTTCCTGGCTAGGTTTTTGTTGCAACTTGCAACAAAAAATGTGTATCTCACATCGTTTTCGAGATACGAGCCCTGAAAGGCGTGGCGTATGCCACCATGTTAGTCTGTGGGAAAAAATGCAAACGTCAGAGTACTGTAACCTGGCAACTGTGCAATATCTTTTCACCAAACCATGAAAAGGCACATCTGTGAGATGTTGGCTGCATTCCCTTCAAATTTCAGCTCAAAAGACCAAACCTTTCTTTTACAGCAGAGTGGTAAGGAACTGCTGTCATTTTGGCTATGGTCTGAAAAGTAGTGTCATGATTTGCGAAAGCTTTTGCAAAATTTGCGAAAGTGTCACAAGCATGACACTACTTTTGCAACACTACTTTTTCCAGAAATGTGAGAAACATATTTCAGGGTGTTTTACCCTAAAATAAAGACATGGCTAGCATCCACAGGGTCCAACTAGGTAAACACAAAATGAATTGTGTTGCTAGAGGGTCCCTAATTTAAATGGCAAGCATTTTTCTGATCGCTAACTGAAAACAAAATGGTGGATTTGCGACAATACTAGGGCCATTTGCAACACTAAAAAGTGCATTTGCGAAAGTGTCGAACTTTTTAACTTTTCCCATTGACTTATAATGGGAACTTGTTTTTTGAATAACTTTTGAACCGTTTAACATTTTTTCATGAAATCTTCAAAAGGCACATTGGGACCCTGGCTGCATGTTCCCTGAAGATTTTGGACCAGTTGCACAAACCGTGCGACCTGTAGGTGCGAGCAAAGAATTCACCAGAAAGCGTAAATATGCACACTGATATCACTTAATAACTCTGCAGCTGTATATCAGACCAGCACAAAAGTTGGCAGATCCCAAGATCTATGGTTATGCCCTGTGCCTGCCAAATTTCAGGCAAATCCATTGAATGGTGGCAAAGTTACTAAGGTGCAAAGTTTGACCCTTTAACCTTAAAAGGGCTCCTCAACCCTAACTATGGTAGTACGGTATATAATATATATATATATATATATATATATATATATATATATATATATATATACATATATATATATATATATACACTACCGGTCAAAAGTTTTAGAACACCCCATTTTCCAGTTTTTATTGAAATTTACACAGGTTAATGTCTCAATGTACTCTGAAATTAAAGCATAGAACAAATAAACAATTGGAGATAAAAAAGAAATCATAGAATCATTTTGTTTAACAAAATTTAATCTAAATTATTGACTCATCAAAGTAGCCACCTTTTGCAGATATACTGTAACCACCGAACACACTCGTGGCATTCTTCCTACAATGGACATCAAATATTGTTCAGGAAGTTCTTCCCAACACTGTTGCAGAAGTTCCCACAAATGTGTTGCACTTGTAGGTTGCTTTGCTTTCACCCTTCTGTCCAGTTCATCCCAAACCAGCTCGATGGGGTTTAAGTCTGGAGACTGTGCTGGCTATTCCATGATTTGAAGCCTATTGTCTTGTTCTTTTCCTTGAAGGTAGTTCTGACATAACCTGGAGGTATGTTTTGGGTCATTATCTTGCTGTAGGATGAACCCCTGACCAACTAGGCGTAGACCAGAGGGTATTGCATGGCGCTGCAAAATGCTGTGGTAGCCCTTTTGGTTCAGGGTGCCAGTCACTCTGTGCTGTTGTCCTGTGAGCCGCCTATCACGCAAGCTGTTGACTCTAAGAAACTTGTCTTCTGATTCTGTTGTGGCTTTGGGTCTGCCAGACCTCCTCCTGTCAGAGTTTCCTCCAGTTTCCAAGTGCCTTTTGATGGTGTAGAAACTGTACTCACTGACACCTTGGCTTTCTTTGCAATTTCTCTACAGCAGTTTTTGCTAACCTAAACTTTTTTTTAACCTCTAGCAGTTTACCGCTTACCTTTGTACCATTTCAGGTTATTCACTGGACTTGAATTGCTTAAATTTCAATAAAAACTGGAAAAATGGGGGTGTTCTAAAACTTTTGACCGGTAGTGTATGTAATAGGATAAACCACTTTGAGGCGTGTGGTCGCGCTCTGATAGACTCATGCCTTGGTGTGCGTTGCTACGCACGAGGCCGCAGGTTGAGTGCATCAACCACCCAAGGCGTGCATGTATCAGAGCACCACCACACACCTCAGAGTGGTTTATCTATCTTATAAAATGTCAAAATTGTTTTGGAGGGGGTTAAATGTGGAGGTGTGTGGTCGCGCTCTGATATACGCATGGTCATGTAATGTGTTTTATACAATCAGAAGTTTGGATTTGGCGGATATTATCATCTCCATTTTATAAGTAATAGATAACCCACTCTAAGGTGTGCGGTTGAGCTCTGATATACGCACACCTTGGTGTGCGTCAGCCACCCAAGGTGTGCATATATCGGGGTGTGACTGCACACCCTAGAGTGGGTTATTTATCTTATAAAATGGCAAAATTGTTTTGGGGGTGAAAGTGCAGGTGTGCAGTCACGCTCTGATATATGAATGGTTATGTGATGTGTTTCAACCAACCAGCAGAGATAATTTTTCCTACCCATTTTATATATAGATACATCTATCTATCTATCTATCTATACACACATACATGTACAGCATCTGATGGACCTATTCTAGGGATTAATCATGTTAACATCAAAAGGAAATGTAACCAAGAGGAAGAAGGGTCTAGTGAAATGGAAGATGGGGATTGGATGTTGGTGCAGCATGGGCATAAATCTAAAGTAAGGCGAAGGGCCTTGGGTAATCAAATCACTTTACTAAACAGGTTTCAACCTCTAATTGATTTATTGACTAAAGAAATGGAGGATCTAAATGTAAACTGTACCTTTAATAATACAAATTCAGGGAACTGTGACCCACTTTTTTCTGTAAATGAGTGTCAATCAGGTATACATTCTGAGAGAGTTACAAATAATGTAATGACATCAGATATTGAAACTTTGCCTGTTAGCAGTACTATACTGTTGGAATCAAATTCTCATTTGAACAATAGTGATAATAACCAGTGTATTATTGCTAATCCTGGTCCCATTGAGTCTTATTATGCATTGATTAACAATATATCAGAGAATTGAACTACAAATACTAAAACAAATTCTGGGCCTGTCACATTCAATCCTGCATCTACAGCCAAATTTAACATGATGGAGACTGCTTCCAGTAGTAAACCTCAGGAAACTGTTGCTGTAAATAATGACATTCTTGCTTCCAATGTACCAGACAGCAATATACCTACCACTAGGCAATATTATGTATTGGGGGATTCATTGGTTAAATATATTGACAAGTTTGTTTGCAGACAGGATAAGCATAACATAACTTGTTCATCCTGTAGAGGGGCTGGAATTAGAGACATACATAACATGATTGGTACTATACTTAGTAATTCAGGGACAAATCCTCTTGTGATTATTCATACAAGAACTATTTGAATAAACTAACCATTGAGGAAATAAAACAGGAATATATGGATATGGCTGAAACCCTACAAACTTTAAATTGTGAAATCTATTTCTCAGAAATGTTACCAGTTCCCAGAGCAGGATTTCAAAAAGGAAAAAAAAATCAAACCAATAAATGAATGGCTTACCAAATTGAACCTTGCAAATGGGTCATACATGTGTGACTCATTGGGAAATCTTGGTTTGTAACAACTCCCTCTATTGTTGGGCCGGGTTACATTGGAGTAAACGTGGGGCTTATAAATTGGAAAGTACTTTCAAGGATATCATTGGATGTGATTTAAACTAGTTAAGAAGGGGGACAAGGGCAGTAGAAAAGCTAACAGTAATCCTATTACCAAATCCAAATTAAAAGTCTTGAATCTTAATGGTTGAAGGCTAAATGCCAATAAACTAACAGAACTAAAGTTATTACTGGCTATGGAAGATATTGATATAGTTTGTGTAACAGAGACATGGTGGGACATAGAAACATAGAATTTGATGGCAGATAAGGACCACTTGGCCCACCCAGTCTGCCCATTTCCCTACCTATTGGATAAGCTGCAGATCCTAGTTAATCAGCAGCCTACTTCTTCCTACCCACACCCCCTAGAATTGCCTTATGACTGTCCCATGCATGCTTGAATTCCACCACTGTTTTTGACTCCACAACCTTCCTCGAAGGCCGCTCCATGCATCCACAACCTCTCTGTGAAAAATACTCTTAAATTACCTCTGAGCTGCCCCCCATCTTCAAATTGTGCCCTTGTTCTTGCATACCTCTTTTTTTGAAAGATGCAACCCTCTTGGACTTTGTTGATTCCCTTGAGGTACTTGAAAGTTTCTATCATGTCCCCCCTCTCCCTCCTTTCCTCGAGGCTATACATATTAAGCTCCTTAAGTCTCTCTTCATATTGATATAGTTTGTGTAACAGAGACATGGTGGGATGATTCCAACTCTTGGTCTAATAATATTTCGGGGTATCAACTATTCACTAAAAATCAGATTGGTAAAAGAGGTGGAGGTGTTTGTTGTTATATATCAAATCGGATTCTTTGTTCTGAACTGAATCTAAAATTGTAATATGAAACCTCGGTAGAAACCATATGGCTCAATCTTGACTTGGCTCCCCTTCCCAAATTAATATTGGGTGCTTGTTACAGACTTCCTTCAGCTGAACCATATAGTAATAAACTAATATTACAGGAAATTGAAGAGGTTTCTGGTCTAGCTGATGTATTAATTGTTGGTGATTTTAATGCCCCTGGTATAAATTGGAATTCCTTATCAGGTCAAAATGAGTTAGAAAAAGATCTATTAGATACCATTATGTCTTGTTGTTGTGATCAGTTGGTTAATGAACCTACTAGAGATGCTAACATCTTAGACCTTATTATTACCAATAATGTTGAAGGTCATCTGGCAACTAGTGACCATAATATGGTTAAGTGAATATTGACTGTACAAGTCCAAATTAAATGTAAAAGCTGTTACTAAAACTCCTCACTATAAAAACACTAATTGGGAGAAAACAATAGATTAATTGAACAATATTAATTGGGAAATAAGTCTAAAAGGGCTCAGTGCTAGGAGTATGTGGGATAAGATTAATACTATTCTTCAGGATGTTATTCATAAATTAGTACCAATGAGGAAGAAATATAATAGTAAGGGTAAAATTCCCTTATGGTTTAACAAATCAATTAAGAAAATGATTTTCAGGAAATATGAGTTATATAAGAGATTTAAAAAGAATCCCTGTTACAAAAATCAAATTTTATATAGAGCTGAACAAGCTAAACTACATAAATTGATTAAAAAAAGGAAAAAGAAAACTGGAACTTAAGTTGGCATGTAAAAAGGATTTAAAAAGCATTTATGTTTACATAAATACCAATAAACAAACAAAAAAAAATAACACAATTACCTCAATTGTACATAATGGGAAATCAATTATAGATACTGAAGAAATAGCCCTTAACTTTAATCAGTATTTTGTTTCTGTATTTAATCCATCATCTAGTTCAGATTATGTGTTCTCCATGGAAAGTAGTCAATTAATTGAAATTCAGCAAGAAGAAGTGTTAGATGAGCTGTTAAATCTAAAAACATCTTCCTCACCTTGGCCTGATAACCTGAGTCCTGTAATTTAAAAAAACTTTGCTAAGCCACTTTCTTATCCACTCACCATATTATTTAACGCTTCATTATCATCTGGATTTGTTCCCAATGATTGGAAGAGAGCCATAGTGGTCCCAATTCACAAAAAAGGTAGTCGTTCGAGTGTCACTAATTATAGGCCTATTAGCTTTACTTCTATTTGCTCTAAACTGATGGAAAGGATAGTTAAAAACAAAATTGAAAGTGAGACGAAGGTTTTAAATATTTTGGATTTGTCACAACATGGTTTTCCAAAAGGATTATCATGTGTGACAAGTCTTCTGTCTTTTTATGAGTTTATTAGTGACAAATTAGATAGTAATATCTCCACTGATGTCATCCTCCTGGATATTAGAAAAGCATTTGATACAGTGTCCCATGATTTGTTGATATCCAAACGAAATAAAATTGGAATCAACAAATATATTGTTAGATGGATTAAAAACTGGCTCACAAATCGCAAACAGTCTGTTAGGATTAATGGTGTATTATCCAGTGAGGAGTGTGTCTCCAGTGGAGTACCCCAGGGATTAGTGCTTGGTCCAGTGTTGTTTTCACTGTACATTAGTGACATGGGAAGTGGTATAAAGGGTGTCATTTCAAAATTTGCAGATGATACCAAGATAGGACATGAAGTGGATTCCATACAGAACTATCTAGAATTTTGTCAGGGCCTGGAACTAATTGAATCTTGGGGAAAATGTAATAAAATGGAATTTAATGAATCTAAATGCACAGTGTTGCATTTTGGTAAAATAAATCTTAAATATAAATACAGGCTCAATAGGAAAACACTTAAATCTTACAAGGAGGAACTTGACTTAAGTATTTGGATAAATACTGAGTTAGCTACTGTTAATCATACTTGCTATGTCTCCAATATTACTAACAGATTGATAAGAACTATAAAGAAAACTTTCATTACAAGAGATAAGGACTGTTTAATGAAATTATATAAATCATATATAATTCCACACCTTGATTATAGTTCTCCCTTATGGAGCCCTTGTTTGAAAAAGGAAATTAGTTTATTAGAAAAAAAAAACACAAAGGAAATTAACTAACTCCTTGGCTGGCTTCAATAATAAGGATTATAGGTCTAGAATAAATGAATAAAGATTGTTTACATTGGAGACTCGAAGGATGAGAGGTGATTTACTTTTGACATACAAGATACTGAAAAATTCTAACTTGATGAGGTTATGTGGCTGTAACTATAAAGATATATCAATAAGGGATCTAAGATCACATAAGAGACAATTATATGTTCGTAGGGTAAAAACTGTTTAAAGACCAGACTTTTTTACTTTTAGATCATTTAAACTATGGAATGACCTACCCACTAATATTGTAATGGCACCATGCTTTGAGCAATTTAAGATTAGATTAGACAACCACTTAATTTAAAATCAGTTTGGTAACTGACCTCATAGATAAATGACCCCACTAGGAGTGGAGACAATTAAATGGGCCTTATAGCCTACTTTGTCTTACTGTACCAAGTATTACCAAGTAAGTATATATAATAATAATAATAATAATAAATTTATTTATAAAGCACCTTTCTGTTATCAAGGCATTGTACAAAATAAAACAATACAGATCAAACATAAAATTCAATATAAAACACAGATAAAACTGCATTATACTCAACAATTTCAGTGCAATCAATGCACTGAATATCAATATATATATATTAGCAATAACCCTAGACAGGGTATGGGTTTATAGGGATTTAATGCATGCCTGGGGTGCATTGTCAGGCACAAGGCTGCAGGCTGAGTGTCCTCACAGCACCCCAGGCGTGCATTAAATGCCTATAAACCCATACCTGGAGTGGGTTATTGCACTTATAACATGGGCTGTGCAAAACAAAATGATTTGACTCAAAAAAATTACTTTTTCCCCTGTGGAAATGCAGAAAAAGGGACTGTATCCTGATGCATGGAAAGTAGTCCCTCTAAAGAAAACCACACTGCATAGGTGTTCTGCACGCAGAAATGTGACGCATACACTAGTGATGTAAAGTGTCACATTTGCTGTGTCTGACACATCTGCTTACTGGTTGATGGATATCTCTCTCACAGCCCACCCACCCCCCAACAGACACACAGTTCTGCAAAATCCTGTGACAGGTTCAGTTGGAATCTTACCACCTGTGTAGAGTTTGCTCTCCTCCCCCACACACACTCTTTGTCATGTTGTGCAAACACCTGTGACAGGTTTGACTGAACTGCGGGGTTTTACACCATGTATCATGAGGTGTTACTCGACCGCTTGCAGTTCTGGTGTGGTCTGTCTGGAAATGTCATCAACTGGTTCAGATCATACCTCACAGACAGAGTGCAGAGGGTGACCATGGAAATTTTCTCATCAAATCCGAAGCCTCTGTGCTGTGGTGTTCTGCAGGGGTCGGTCTTGTTGCCTCTGTTGTTCACGGTGTGTATGCTGCCTCTGGGGGACATTATCAGGAGGTATGGGCTGGGGTTTCACTGCTATGCAGATGATACCCAGCTATACCTTTCCTGTGCACCCAATAGCCTGGTGTCAGACTCTGTATTTAACAGCTGCCTTGAGGAGATTCAGATGTGGATGACTCACAATTGGCTTATACTTAACCCAGACAGGACTGAGGTACTGATGGTGGAGTTGGGTCATCAAGGTGGAGGGGGATGTGGGGCATTACCCCCAACTTTGTGCTGGGGGTGTGTGTCCTTAGCCCCCTCTAGACAGGTGAAGAGCTTGGGAGTATTCCTGGATGGTGGCCTGACACTTGATGCTCAGGTGTCGGCTGTGGTGAGAAGCGGGTTCTATCATCTCAGGAATATTTTCTGAATTCAAGCCCTGATCCAGCCTGAGGACCTGCCCACACTAGTGCATGCTTTTGTCACTTCCAGGTTGGACTACTGCAATGCCCTGTACCTAGAGTTATCTAGAGGCAACCTCTGCACACTGTAGCTGGTGCAGAATGCGGCAGCGAGATTATTGATGGGGGTGAAAAGAGGTGAGCAAATCACCCTGTTGCACCGCGAACTGCACTGACTGCCAGTTCGGTAGAGAGTTGTCTTCAAGACAGAGATATTGACCTATAAGACCCTGCACTAGAGGGGCCTGGCCTATCTGCAAGAGATCTGGCCTGGGCCCTCCATTCTGCCGAGGGTGGCCTTCTTGGGGTTCCCAGGGTTAGGCTGCTGCACTCTGGAGACAGAGCATTTGTGGTGGCCATGCCTACCCTGTGGAACTCCTTGCCTGGTTATCTGAGGGAGGTCCCCTTGGTAGAAGCCTTTAAGAAGGGCCTCAAATCATATTTATTTGTTCAGGCTTTTAACTGAATTTTATGTTATAGTGGTCAGCACTTTAAGTAGAAAAGAGGTCTAAGTTCTTATTAATTATTTTATTGTTGTTTTAAATTTGTTTGTTGTATTTTAATGTGTTAAATTGTTCTTATTGTGCAGTACCCAGAGTCTGAATGGAGATGGGTGCTATATAAATAAAATATTGATTGATTGATTGATTGATTGATTAAACTCTGTCTCCTGTGTAGTTTCCCTTTGCTGACTGGGCCTGTCACCCCCCAGTGAATTTGTCTGTCACTCTGTCTGTCTCTGACACACAGAGGACACTGGGATATGTGGAATGCAGCTCTGACTGCATTGCTTGCAGTTGCTGATTCTGTCTCGCAATGGCAACCTGACACATGTTGTACAGTTGACTCGCTTAGGAAATGGGCCCATATTCAGTGTGTCACTGACTCTGACAACTTGGCAAATCTCTTCTGCATCCCAGCAGTGGCTCCAGCTCACACTGTCACCTGTCCCCTGGTCACTCCCTCATCACACGCTCCCCCCAGCATATCACCTCTCTCTGTGGTCCCTATTGTCCCTCTCTCTCTCTCTCTCTCTCTCTCTCTCTCTCTTTCTCTCTGTGTCTCTCTCTTTCTTACTGTTGGCCACTGAGTGCTGCTTGGTGCTTGGCTGTAAACCCTGGCATTCCCCCACCCCCACACTCCTCTGAGCCCAGAGAGGAACTTTCACTGCAGAGGGGTCACTAAACCACTTTGTATAAATGGTAAGTATTTCTGTTCCTGTCTGACACTGGGCGAGTAGCCCAATCTTCCTGCTTTCTTTGGGGGGGACCTCCAAACACTCTGCTACCGCTCTCACTTTTGAGACAGTCTTCATTGCTGGGGGTGCCTTGGTGCAGCACACCTTGGTGACAGCTTCTGCAGCTACTTGTCTCCTACTCCCACTCTACTACTCTGCTTGCTCTCTTGCTTGCTACAAATGCTGCCACAAGTAACACCACTGAGGCATGTGGCAAATGGGTATCAGAGCAGCATTGATGTGAGGGGCTCTCTCTGTCAGGGTCTGTCACTTTCTGCAGTGCTCTGCCTGTGTCTCTCTCTCCCTGTCACTGCTGGGTCTCTGCAGTGTGATGCTGTGTGACTCACTCAGGATCATAGTCGGCATGCCACCTTTCACTGACAGCAACTGCTGCTGTTTCCTGCACACGACTTGGATGGTCGGGAACACAACTGGAGCCATGGGACTGAGTACAAGACAAAACCAGACTGTAGATAGCCAGCATTCCATGTCACTGACTGTGTGGTGGTGGGGGGCTCTCACTGTCTCTGGGAAGTCAGCAGGACATGCTTCAGCAGCGGACAGTGACTGCTCGGGGAGACAGCCCTACTGGGTCTCACAAATGTCCCGTTTGGAAAAAAAGTAGATGCAATTGGTGAAACACCAGGGGCTGACATTGCAGTGCAGCACTCTCTTGCTTAACTACTATATTAAATGGCTTCCGTTCAGATCTGCCTTTGCCAGTAAATAACAAGTGCCACACTGCACCGGCATACTGGTGCAGGAACCATCACATCAACTGTGCATATACAGACATTTAATGCATGGTCACCTGATGGTGTTTCACACACACACACACACACACACACACACACACACACACACACACACACACACATATCATGAATAAATTGCCCAAAATAAAATAGTATCTTATGCAAGTTGTGTAACTTGCGCAAATTACAAGTTGTGTGCCTGACATATACATTTTCCCATAGGAAATAATTGGAAATTAAAAGTTCAATAACTTTTAAATGAATTCATATTTTTGCAGCAAACCTTCACAAGGCACATCTGTGAGGCAAAGGCTTTCTACCCTGAACATTTCATATCACTACTTAAAGCCATTTCAAAGATACAAGTGAACAAAGAAATGTAGAAAAAAACACCTGGTAAATGTAGGATTATTTGATGCTCTGTATCTTAAAAACCACAAATCTGATTCACACAAAGTTTGGCACATCAAGAGAGCTACTCCAAGAAATTATGCATGCCAAATATCATGCAAATCCATTGAAGGGTTGCAAAGTTATTAAGGTGCAAAATATGCATAACTGGATGACAGTGTGTGAAAAGTACTTTCATTTTCATTATACATATACATTTTCCCATAGGAAATCATGGGAAATTAAAACTTAATAACTTTAGAATGGATTAATATTTTTTCACCAAACCTTTAAAAGGCACATCTGTGACCCAAAAGGCTTTCTACCCTGAAAATTTCAGGTCACAACATAAAGGCATTTCTGAGATACAGGTGGACAAAGAAATGTGAAGGGACCTACCCCCGGAGATTATGCATGCCAAATTTCGTGCAAATCAGTTAATCCATTGAGTGGTCCCAAAGTTATTAAGGTTCAAAATTTTGGGTTTAACATAGAAGTCTGCAGTTAACCCTAATAGTATAATACATGATGGGCAGGAGTGAGATATGGAAAATATCTTCACTCCTGCAGAGTGAGATCTGCATACTCATGAGTGACGATCTGCACATCATGGGCTGGATATTCAAACTACACCATTCTGAGGCGCAAGCCCTTGCGCTGCGTAAAATAGTTATGCAGGGGTGCGGCCGGGGCAATATTCAAAGGAGTTGTGCTATTGAGCAACTCCTTTGACTATCACCCCCAGCCACAGCCACTGTGCATGGTGCAGTGGAACTTGCGCCACTGCAAGTTGTCAGAGTGGAGCATTCAACTTGCGGTGGCACAAGTACCATTGCGCCATGCGCAAAATCACGATATTCAAAAGGTGACATGCAATGGGGCCATAATTCATGCAAGGCATGGGGGGCCATTGCATCTGATTATGTTCATTTGCATGCCATTAGCATGTAGGTGTACCTCCCGAGGACTTGTGCCTGGCGCCCTGCCAAGCAGCAGCCGTCGGGGACCGCGACCCTGCAGCCCGATCACAGGCAGCAATGTGGCCCTCATTCTCCCGTACATCTCCCTGGTGGTCCAGTGGACGAATGCCGATCGCTGGCAGTAGTACATGAACCCCCATTCGAACATCTCCAGTGTCAGTGGATCAAATGCCCGATCGCAGGCAGTAACTGAATTTCAACCCCACCAACATCTCCCTGGTGGTCCAGTGTGATGAAATGCTCGATCATGGGCAGTATTGAACCCCCAAAACATCTCCTGGCTAATGTCCCCACCCCACCCACCCACCCGTGAAGCCCCACTTACCCGCCTCCCCCCGGCAGCCGCGGCGGCAGTTATCCCACCTCGCCGCCGCCTCGGGCCGCCTCGCCGACTGCCAGTATTGACAGAGCAAGAGTTACATGCAGCCCATACCGGAATATGATATTCAGATTTGTGAATGATTCATTCACAAAATCTGGACGTCATGATACGGGAGTGGCTGCACGCCCATTGGCTCTTGCCTGCACCACCGGGCGGCAGGCCCCACCGGGCAGTCAGTCAGCGGGCGGCGCGCGGCAGGCGGTGGGATGCTGCCGCCCGCCGGCTGCCAGGGGAGCGGGTGATGGGGCTGTGGTGTGGTGGGTGGGGGACACTAGCCACCAGGGAGATGTTTTGGGGGTGTTTCATTTACTTACTGCCCGCGATCGGGCATTTCGGTCCACTGACCACCAGGGAGATGTTCGGGGTTTCATCTTCACTTACCGCCCACGATCGGGCACAAGGGAGATGTTCAGGGGGTTTAATTTACTTATTGCCCACAATCGGGCATTTCGGTCCACTGGACCACCAGGAGATGTTCGGGGTGGGGGTTTCAATTTACTTACTGCCCACGATCGGGCACAAGGGAGATGTTCGGGGGTTTGACTCATTTTACTGCCCGCGATCAAGATTTCAGTCCACTGACCACCAGGAGATGTTCATGGGGGGTTCAATTTACTTACTACCCACAATCGGGCACAAGGGAGATGTTCGGGGTTCCCATATTTCTGCCCGCGATCGGGCACAAGGGGAGATGTTCGGGGGTTCTGTTTACTTTCTGCCCACGATCGGGCATTTCAGTCCACTGGACCACCAGGGATGTGAATGGGAGGGGGCAGCCACATTGATGCCCGCGATTGGGCTGGTGGGGAAGTACACTATGCCCGTGATCGGGCTGCAGAGGCACAGGGACTGAGTTGGGGGCCAGCCACAGGTGGCAGCTGCTGTGTTGTGCCCTGCACACAGCAGCTCACCTGTGGGTGGCCCTCGACTTAAGCCTTTTTTGGCTCAAAGTCCCGCAGGCGCAGGTTAGGGTTGCGCCTGCACAACTCTGCACAGCCTGGCTGAATATCGGGCTGTGCAGTTTATGCATGGTTCCTCCCCCTCCAGTTGAGCATGCATTCATTTGCATTGCACTGTTGCTCAGCCTGTTTTCAGTGGCACAACTGCCTCCTGCTGAATATCGCAGAATGGCGTAATTTAGGACTTGAGCATGCGCAACCCTGTTGCGCTGGCACAACCCTTTTGAATATGTGGCCCCATGTGTTCGATTTATACAATAGGGGTATGAGTTTCGGAAGTATTGTTATGATTTTTTGTGTTCTGTTGCTGTTTCTGTGTTTGCTGTTTCTGTATGAGATTTTTCTGAATGGGCTGGCAGTGTTACAAACTCTGTGAGAAAAGCTGAGTGTGTTTTGCAGTGCTAAGTAAGTTAGCTTCAGGCAGCAGTGAGAAAGAAAATGTTTTGTGAAGGTGTCTGTTTTAGAATTCTGTTTGCAGTCAAGCTGAGAGGATCACAGCAATGGGTCGAGTGTGAATCAGAGTATAGGAAACACCTGAGAATGTTTTGCCATGGTAACTGAGTGGACTGCAGGCAGCAGTGAAATATCACTCACAGTGGTGACGTCACGACATGATTTATCTCAAGCCGCGATGTCATGACATGAAATATCTCATGTGGTTATGTCACCACAGTGAAGATACATGTTTTTATCACACTCATTTATCCTTCGCCCCTATTGTATAAATACATTTATACAATAGGAGTGAGCTATATTTTTCACTGATAAAAGCATGTGGATGGAACTAGCAGAGCCATTATCAGAACTGTTTAGTAAGTCTCTGAGCACAGGAGAGGTCCCAGAAGACTGGAGAAGGGCTCATGTGATCCTGCTTCACAAGAGTGGTAGCAGGGAGGAGGCAGAGAACTACAGACCAGTCAGTCTTACCTCAGTAGTGGGCAAGATTATGGAGACATTCCTTAAGGAAAGGATAGTGTAACACCTGGAATCCATAGGAGCACAGGATCCAAGACAACATGGGTTTACAAAAGGAAGGTCCTGTCAAACTAATCTCATAGATTTCTTTGACTGGGTAACCAGAGTGGTGGATCAAGGGAGAGCAGTTGATGTTGCCTGCCTTGACTTCAGCAAAGCTTTTGATACTGTTCCATATAGAAGATTAATTAATAAGCTGGATAGGCTCAGGGTGGGTCAGATGTTGGCCAACTGGGTGGCAAACTGGTTGACAGGCAGAAAACAGAAAGTGGTGGTAAACGGTATACAGTCAGAAAAGATGCAAATAACAAGTGGGGTACCCCAGGGATCAGTCCTGGGGCCAGTCCTCTTCAATATCTTCATCAGCGACATTGCAGATGGACTGGCGGATAAGGTTTGTCTGTTTGCAGATGACACCAAGATATGTAACAGAGTATGTGATCCAGATGGTGTGGGCAGAATGAGAAGAGATCTGGATAAACTAGCAAAATGGTCAGAAGAGTGGCAACTGGGGTTTAACACAAAGAAGTGCAAGATCATGCACATAGGGAAGAGAAGCCCTGAAGACACCTATAGGCTGGGAGGGGAGTTGCTGGCAGTCACAAGGGAAGAAAGAGACTTGGGCGTCATCATCACAGATGACCTGAAATCATCCAAGCAGACCTCTAAAGCAGTAGGTAAGGCTAGAGGGATGTTGGGGTGTATTAGTAGGGGTATCACAAGTCGGAAGAGGGAGGTAATAATCCTTCTTTACAAGACACTGGTTAGGCCCCATCTGGAGTACTGCATGCAGTACTGGAGACTACACCTTCACAAGGACATGAACCACACTGAGGCAGTCCAGAGAAGGGCAACCAAAATGGTGCAGGGACTGCATCAGAAAACATATGAGGACAGATTAACGGAACTCAATATTTATACCCTAGAGCAAAGGAGGAAGAGAGATGAAATGATTGAAACATTCAAACACCTTAAAGGCATAAACAAGGTGAAAGAGTCTAACGTTTCAATATAAGAAAAATAGCAGGACAAGAGGACACAGCATGAGATTAGAGGGAGGCCGATTAAGGGGTAATGTGAGGAAGTTCTTTTTCACAGAAAGGGTGGTGGATGCATGGAATGGCCTACCTCAGGAAGTGGTGGATATGAATACAGTAAAGGGCTTCAAACATGCATGGGATAAGCATAAGGGAGCAATACAGATGTGTATGAATAGATAGGCCATTGACAGAGCAAAGACCTATGGCACATTCATAAGGTAGAAAAATAAATGGGCAGACTGGACGGGCCTTGTAGTCCTTATCTGCTGTCAACTTCTATGTTTCTATGTTTCTATGTATGGTAGAATTTAATTTAAACATATTCTTCCTAAGCTGTGATAAATGTCCCCCTGCAGCAAAAATACCAATACCCTGGTCAGTGGTGGGATATGAACCAGACCCACTAACTGCATAGTTCTGGCACAAAGTTTCCAAATTATCCAAGTCCAGTAATAAAGTATCTGTTGTATGAGTGTCCCTTTCATTAATCAATTCATTTCCCTCAGATTGATCTGTTGCAAAAAATGTTTGTGATTTCTGGATTTCATTTGATAAGGCTGAAATTGCTTGTAGTACAAAATCAATGTCTTCATCCTGTGTAACACTGGGTTCCAATCCACCCATGTTGGAATCTTCAGAAGTTAGATTTTTAGAGTGGAAAAAGAATCTTAATTTAAGCTTTCTGAAAAATTAAAATTGGTCCACAAATACATGAAAGTCATTGATGGGAAGGGTGGGGATGAAACTTAACCCTCTGCTCAAAACTTTATTATGTGTCTCTGATAGTACTATTCTTAATAGATTTATTATTTGTAATTATTTTTGCTCTTGCCTCTCAGATGTCTTTCTGTTCTTCTCCCCACGTTTCCCCCTCCTTCTCTTCCTTCCTCTACCCCATTTTTTGAAGGTAAGGATGTGGTATGTTGTTCTCTCACCACCACAGTGCTAGTATCATTTACTTGATCTTGTTCTCGGGTATCGCCAATTTTGCTGTTATTACATCTTTTATTTGTGAAACGTATCCTCGAACGACCTCTACTCTGAGCTCTAATACCTTGTGTTTTGGGCCAGCTTACGATATTGCCTTTTTCGTAATCCAGAAGATCCCTTTATAATTTTTTAGCTTTGCGCTTTATTACAACAGTCTCGTAATTGATCAAGTTGTCTTGTAGAGCTGTATTTGGTTCATTGTACTTTGCTTCAGATTTAAGCTTCAAAACTTTTTCTTTTGCAGCTGCTAATTCTTTTAACAAAGCTTCATATTTTGCAGTGTCATTTTTAATTAATAATTTAATAAAGATTTTAGAGCATTCTGACACTGCTTGGATCCACTCTTCTTTATATGGGAAATCTTCTATGTCACTAGAGGGAACAATAGTAATTCTTAAACCTCTTGGGGCTTGTTCCCAATTCAAATAGTCTTCCGATGTTGAATTGTCAAAAGAAATATCAATTTCCTTCAATAGTATTCTTTCAAGTTCAAAGAATGCAAGTTTTATGGAATTAATGGTCTCTCCACATACCTCTTCACCCTGCAGATGCTGTCTTACTTTCCTTCTTCTGTCTACAAGTTCATCAGTGTTCTCCCAGTCATACTGGTTTGGGGCACTGGATTGCATATCCAAACCAAGCAGGAATCAATTGCTGTATTGCAGTATGGAAATAGTTCCAAGCCTTTTACTTCAATTTCTCTCGGCAAAAAAAGCACCCGAAACTCGAAGGCATGCAAATATGTAAATAAGCTGGTACTGACTGTAAGCATAGAAACTATGTGACGTTCAGTGGCAAACTCGGCAGTTCAAATGATTAACAAAGAAAAAAGCCACGAAGCAGCACAAACAGTCCAGTGCACACAAATGAGCAGCCAGCTCATAATTTAAAGTAAAAAACCAAAAATGTGGCACTCTGACCAGATGCTGTGCATAGACAAATTCACACCGGCACAGGATTAGCACGGATAATATCCACAAGGAACTTTTAATAAAGCTCAATCCAAAATACAAAAAGCATGCCAACTGACCACGCAGCGTTTCGACTCCTTGCGTAGTCTCCTCCTCAGGGGTGTGGCCAGAAGATGGGAGAACAAGCTTAAGCACACATTAGTATCCTGATGTCACCACAAAGACATTTTCACAAAGATCTATCTTCACTGGCTGGTTTAGATATGAGTTGTTATACTTGCATTTATTCCAAAACATATGTTGTATAAATACATATACTCTATGTGTGTATATATGTAATAGATAACCCACTCTAAGGTGTGTGGTCGTGCTCTGATATATGCACGCCTTGGTGTGCGTTGTTATGTATAAGGCCGCAGGCTGAGTGCGTCATCCACCCAAGGCATGTGTATATTGGAGTGCAACTGCACACCCTAGAGTGGCCTATCTAGCTTATAAAATGGCAAAATTGTTTTGGAGGGGGGTGAAAGTGCAGGTGTGCAGTCACTCTTTGATATACACATGGTCATATAATGTGTTTCAACCAACCATCAGAGAGACTTTTTTCTACCCAGTTTATAAATCTATATGTGTGTGTGTACTATATATATATTAAAAATGACACTGTTAAATATGAAGCTTTGTTAAAAGAATTAGCAGCTGCAAAAGAAAAAGTTTTGAAGCTTAAATCTGAAGCAAAGTACAATGAACTAAATACAGCTCTACAAGTGAAATTGATCAATTACGAGGCTGTTGTAATGGAGCGCAAAGCTAAAAAATTACAAAGGGATCTTCTGGATTCCGAAAAAGACAATATCGTAAGCTGGCCCAAAACACAAGGTAATAGAGCTCAGAGTAGAGGACGTTCGAGGATATGCTTCACAAATAAAAGATGTAATAACAGCAAAATTGGCCATACCCGAGAACAAGATCAAGTAAATGATACTAGCACTGTGGTGGTGAGAGAACAACATACCACATCCTTACCTTCAAAAAACAGGGTAGAGGAAGGAAGAGAAGGAGGGGGAAACATGGGGGGAAGAACAGAAAGACATCTGAGAGGCAAGAGCAAAAAGAACTACAAATAATAAATCTATTAAGAATAGTACTATCAGAGACACATAATAAAGTTGGAGCAGAGGGTTAAGTTTCATCCCCACCCTTCCCATCAATGACTTTCATGTATTTGTGGACCAATTTTAATTTTTCAGAAAGCTTAAATTAAGATTCTTTTTCCACTCTAAAAATCTAACTTCTGAAGATTCCAACATGGGTGCTTTGGAACCCAATGTTACACAGTACGAAAACATTGATTGTGGACTTCAAGCAATTTTAGCCTTATCGAATGAAATCCAGGAATCACAAACATTTTTTGCAACAGATCAATCTGAGGGAAATGAATTGATTGATGAAAGGGACACTCACACAATGGATACTTTATTACTAGACTTGGATAATTTGGAAACTTTGTGCCAGAACTATGCAGTTAGTGGGTCTGGTTCACTTCCCACTACTGACCAAGGTATTGGTATTTTTGCTGCAGGGGGACATTTATCACAGCTTAGGAAGAATAAGTTTAAATTAAATTGTACGTTCTGCCCTAATGTATTTAATAATGTTATGAACACTTATGAGAGGGTTGTTTGTAGACAGGTAGAAATGATTTTAAATGAAAATTCTAAATATAATTTCAATTTAACAAAAGCAGAAAACGAAGCTATCAATGATTTAATTAAAGAACCCTCTATTGTTATTAAACCTGCTGACAAAGGGGGTAACATTGTTATTTTGGACAGAGACCAATACTCTATCTTACTATGATGTTAACATTATTAAATAATGGTGATTATTATCAGGAATTGAACTCTGATCCAACAATAGTATACAACAAGCATTTGTCAATGCCGAATGTTGATTGTGTTGGTGTGTTGAGCTCGCTCACTGCCCCTCTGTCACTTGCTCAGTCTGTTTCTCCCAGTGCTGCAGGCTGCTATTTTGTACTGGGTTTCTGCCTGCATTGGCACCTTGTTCTGCCCACTAAAAAATCTGCAGCTGTCCCAATAGAGTTGCGTTGAGGTGGCTCACCCCCCCCCCTTTCACTTGCTCATTCCATTTCTCCTGGTGCTGCAGGCTGTCCTTTTGTACTGGACTCCTGCCTCTGTTGGTGGCTTTTTCTGGCCACAAAGAAATCTGCAGCCGTCCTGACTCAGGTCTGTTGAGCCTGCTGACTCCCTGTCTGTCACTCACTTGTCCCGTTTCTGCTGGGGTTGCAGGCTGGCCTTTTGTACTGGGCTCCTGCCTGCTTTACCGCCTTTTTCTGCCAGCAAACAAATCCACAACAGTCATGATAGAGCTCCATTGAGCTCGCTCACTCCCTTTCTGTCACTCGCTTGTTGTGTTTCTCCTGGCACTGCAGGCTGCCCTTTTGTACTGGGCTCCTGCCTGCGTTGGCATCTTTTTTTGCCCACAAAGAAATCCACAGCTGTCCTGACAGAGCTCCATTGAGGTTGCTCACTCCTCCTGTGTCACTCACTCATTCTGTTTCTCCTGGTGCTGCAGCCTATCCTTTTGTACTGGGCTCCTGCCTCTGTTGGCACCTTTTTCTGCCCACAAAGAAATCTGCAGCAGTCCTGACAATGCTCCATTGAGCTTGCTCACTCCCCCTTCTCTCACTCGTTCATTCCATTTCTGCCTGCGTTGCAGGCTGCCCTTTTGTGTTGGGCTCCTGCCTGCATTGTCGCCATTTGCAGCAGTTACAATACAGCTCCATTGAGCTTGCTCACTCCCCCCTCTCACTTGCTCATTCTGGTTTTCCCACCACTGCAGGCTGCCATTTTGCACTGGGCCTCTGCGTGCATTGCTGCCTTTTTTCTGCCCACAAACAAATCTGCAGTAGTACTAACAGAGCTCTGTTGAACTCACTCACTCCCCCTCCCTCACTCGTTCATTCTGTGTCTCCTGCTGCTGCAGGCTGCCCTTTTGTACTGGGCTCCTGCCTTCATTGGTGGCTTGTTCTGGCCAGAAAGAAATCTGAAGCAGTCCCTAAAAAGTTCCATTGAGCTCGCTCACTCCCCCTCTCTCACTCACTCATTCCGTTTCTGCCTGTGCTGCAGGCTGGCCTTTTGTACTGGGCTCCTGCCTGCGTTGCCACATTTTCTGCCCACAAAGAAATCCACAGCAGTCACAATAGAGCTCTGCTGAGCTTGCTTACTACCGCTCTGTCACTCACTCATTCTGTTTCTCTTGGCGCTGCAGGCAGCGCTTGTGTACGGGGCCCCTGGTTGCATTGGCACCTTTGTCTGTCCACAAAGAAATTCACAGCTGTACCGACAAAGCTCCATTGAGGTTGCTCAGTCTCCCTCTGTCATGTGCTCATTCTGTTTGTCCTGGTGCTGCAAGTGGCCCTTTTGCATGAGGCTCCTGCCTTCACTGGAGCCTTTTTCTGCCAACAAAGAAATCCGCAGCAGTCCTGATAGAGCTCCATTGAGCTCACTCAGTCCCCCTGTCTCACTCACTCACTCGTACTGTTTCTCACACCGCTGCAGGCTGGCCTTTTCTACTGGGCCCCTGCCTACATTGATGCCTTTTCCTGCCCACAAAGAAGTCCACAGCAGTCCTGACAGCGCTCCTGTGAGTTCGCTCACTCCCCCTCCCTCACTTGCTCTCTCATTCTGTTTCTCCCAGTGCTGCAGGCTGCCCTTTTGTACTGGCTTCTTGCGTTGGGGTCTTTTTCTGCTCACAAACAAATCCAGAGCAGTCCTGACAGAGCTCAGTTGAGCTTGGTCACTCCCCCCTCTCACTCGTTCCACCTTAATCTGTCCCAAACACTGATGTCCCACAGCTACCGTGCTATTCTCCGTCAGGATTGCAAAAACATATTTTAGCCAGGATGTGAAAAATGACAGCTGTACTGTTCATAAGGAGGTGTGAAATAATGCCACTGTTAAAAATGTGGCGTGAAAATATTACAAATTTGCGAAGTTGCAAGGGTGCATGGAAACAGTTGAATGCACGCTTGTAACACAGTCATGTTATGGAGTTTTGTCACCAAATTTTCAACACAGGGATTTTAGCACCTCTGCTCATGAACAGTGCCACTGTCATTTTCTTAATCTGTCCCGAACACTGATTTCCCACAGTGACCGCGTTATTCTATGCCACAACTGTGAAACCACATTTCAGTCAGGATGTGAAAAATGACAGCTGTACTGCTCATAAGGAGGTGTGAAAAAATGCCATCATTGAAAATGTGACATGACAATATTACGAATCTGCAAAGTTACAAAGGTGTGTGGAAAATGTGCAACGCACACTTGTAACACACTCATTTGATGGGCTATCATCACCAAATTTTCAACATAGGCATTTTAGCACCTCTGCTCATGAACAGTATCACTGTCATTTTATTCATCTGTGATTCATCAGTGATTTCCCACAGCAACCGCTCTATTCTGCACCGGAACTGCAAAAACACATTTCAGCCAGGATGGGAAAAATGACAGCTGCACTGTTCATACGTAGGTGTGGGAAAATGGCAATGTTGAAAATCTGGGTGAAAATATAAATACCTGAGATTCGGCGTAAATGCAAACTACTTGTAATGCGCTCCTTAACACAGTCATTTTATGGAGTATCGTTACCAAATTTTCAACATAGCCATTTCAGGACCTCTACTCATGAACAGTGTCACTGTCATTTCCTTAATCTTACAGAACACTGATTTCTGACAGTGACCGTGCTATTCTGCACCGGAAGTGTGAAAACACATTTCCGCCAGGATGTGAACAATGACAGCTATACTGTTCACAAGGAGGTGTGACAAAATGCCAATGTTGAGAATCTGGCATAAAAATATTGCAAATTCACGAAGTTACAAGCATGCGAAGCAGCTGCGCAGCACACATTTGTAAAACAGTCATTTTTTGGATTTTTCCCACCAAATTTGCAACATAGGCTTTTTAAAAGCCCACCTCATGAACACTGGCACTGTCATTTTGTTAATCAGCCCCCAAAGGGATTCCGGGTGGTGACCGCGAAATCACCCTTTGGGCCCGATTAACTCCATGACAGTGACAATATTCATGAGGAGGAGGTCCCAAAAACCCCATATTGAAAATTTGGTGTCAGAATTCCAAAAAATGCCAGAGACATGCAGCAAAGTTGGAAAAGCCCTATTTATTACATGATACAGCTTACCGGCATTTCCTCAGTTCACGGTTGGCTTTGAAGAGTGCAGACGTGTTCCCAGTACACCGAAGATCGTCACACCCAGCTCTGGAGGTAAATATGGGGTGAGGAGGGTGTGGAGAGGCAGGGTGCGCAGTGGGTGGGTGCGGGTTGCGGGTGGGGGGACCGAGACTACGTAGGACAGTTTCCTTTTTCAGGTACAAAAAAATACTAAAGACTTTGCAGGACCATTTTTCCTTTACAGGGCCATGTGGCATGATGGGGTGGGCTCCCAGTGTGCCACCAATGGCTTTCTTTTTTTTTAAGGGGCCAGCTATAGCCGACGGGGTATTGGGCACCCCCATCAGCAAACAACAAAAGGAGGGATTCCTTTTTGCTGACGGGGATTGGGCACCTCGTCAGCAGACAGTTAAACAGGGGGAAGGCTGCATTATGCTGATGGGGAGTGAGCTCCCCCGTCGGCAGAAAAACACGGTGGAGGGGGTTTAATGTTGTTTGTGAAGACGGCGGCAACCCGCTGCTATATTCACAAACAATATCAGGGTTTTTACATCCCGCTCTGCAATGACGGGTCACTCCCTCATTGCAGTGGATGGCTTACGCTGCAATGACGAGGCAGCCCCTGATTGCAGCATCTAAATTGACACAAGTTGGTACAAACGTTCCAAACTTGTGTTACCAGCAGCCTGCCACGGCATTGGGGGAAGTGGGACAAGCCTTTGCAGGCTGTGGGGGCATTGGCCACAACAGTACCCTGCCTCCACAGCCTGCTTCTCAGCAAGCTGTCCCAATATGTTTCTTGCACTGCGCACAATCAACATATAAAGGAATTGTATAGCTTACTTATGCAGGCACTGCAAATTGGGACTATTTCTGAGTCTGAGTTTCAGTATATTTGGAATGAATATCCCATTACACCAGGCTTTTATACACTGCCAAAGATACATAAAAACATAATTAATCCACCAGGTAGACCTATTGTCTCTGGTATAGGCAGTATGACACAGAATTTGGGTAAGTTCATTGATTTTTTTTCTGCAACACAGTGTTTTGAATTTGAAGTCATGTATTCGAGACGCAAAACATCTACTACAAAAAATTCAAATTATTAGCTGGGAAAGTGAATTTTGTTGGTTAGGTATAGATGTGGAATCCCTCTATACATCTATAGAACATAACCAAGATATTTCTGCAGTTGAATATTTTTTGGATAAAGTACCAGACATGGAGAATATTCCCAAAGATTTCATCTTACAAGCCCTTAAATTTATTCTTGAATATAATTACTTTATGTTTGACGGACAATTTTACTTACAGAAATGTGGTACAGCAATGGGGGCAGCCATAGCCCTAAGCTATGCTAATTTATTTTTAGGCTTTTGGGAAGATACCATTGTTCTGAATGACATCACTAACCCATACACAGCTTACATTAATTATTGGTATTGTTTTATTGACTATGTAATATGTATTTGGGAAGGTGATGAGTTATTGGTACAGGAATTCATTAACTGGTTAAATGCTAATAACTTACATTTGAACCCAGGTCAACCTCGAAAATGAGCTTGCTCTACGGTGATTGCCTGGTTAAATAAAGACTTTGATTAATTGATTGAGAGGTTGATGGTTCATTTTCTGGGTTGGAAGTTTGTTCCCAATTTTCCTGGTGTCCTTCTTCTTTGGAGTAGAGTCTTCTGTCTGACTTTTTATAATGGGCACATTGTCAGGCAGTCTGTCAGATGAGATGTCCATGCCTTACTGCTGGTGGTTTTTGGCTTTTTGGTTTCTCAGGATGTGGGTTTTTCTTTGTATTGTACTTAATTATAGCTAGCAAACTTTCTGGCTGTTTTTTGTTGTTGTTTGAGCCATTTATGTATTGTTAAGAAATTGACTTTTGTGCAAGCAGTATCGATGTAAGACAGTGACTCTTTCCATATGTCTCTGGTGCCATGCTGCTGTGGAAATCTCGTACTTTGCCCTTCTGTGAGTGGCACATGTGTTTGTGCCTTTGTGCTGCTATGGTGCAGGGTGCAGGTGTGCCTCGCATTGTGATCACGTGCCGGTTTGGATTTTTTTTACATTTTCCAGATCTCTGGTGTGCAGCTGTATAGGATTTCTCATTTTGTGCTGGTTCTGTGATTCCTGCTTTTCATTCCGATTTCCAAGAGGGGGTGTGAAAGTAATTTTTTGTGTGTGTTTTTGAAGTGACACGGAATGAGTGCAGTTTGCCTTGTTTGTGACCTGCAAGTGTTATACAGCAGCTGTTTGCTAATTGCGGCACCAAGTGAGGAGGGAGTGAGTGTATGAGTGTGCCTGTCATTTGTAATTTTTTTTTCTTTTCTGTAATACTGATGGTGTGTATTTGTTTTGGGGTTAAATATGGGAGATGCAATTGTTAGAGTTTGCAGAAGCTGTTTTGTAATGTCTCTGTCCACCCCCTGCTCCATGTGCATTCATTGTATGGGTTCTGTGTTATTTACTTGGTTACTTGGTTTGTTGGACAAAAGAAGGCTGTAGCCTATCGAGATTGTCCTCCACATGTGTGGATCATTGTATATGGTGCTAGTCTAATAACCATTTATCTATTTTGTTTTTGAAAATCATAATAGTAGGAGAATCAACAATATCCTGTGGTAATGTGTTCTATAACATTGGAGTTCTAATAGTAAAAAAGTTTTGTCTTGTGTTTGTATTACATTTTTTAATGTCAATTTGTTTATTATGTATCCTAGCAACAATTTTTATGTTGGATAATGTTAAGCCACATTGTTCAATTAGAATAGGGGATTTCATAATTTTAAATAACTGTAAAAGATCACCTCTTGTTCGTCTCTGTTTGAGTGAATACAAGCCAGTCTTCTGTAATCAGGTGTCATAATCCAAATGAGCATAATATGGAATAATTTTTGTGGCCCTGTGTTGAATTTGTTCAATTCTATTAATGTCTGATGCTAAATAAGGACTCCAAAAAAATGAACCATAATCCATGTAGGGTCTGACATGAGATCTTTACAAAGTCATAATACACTGTTCTGACTTTGAAACAAATGTACTGTTTATTCTACGAAGAAGAGCATTGGTTTGATTTGCTATTTTATTGCAATGGGAAGATGAGTTTACATTTTCTAGACTTGAATCTAACTGTGAATAAGGATAAAAAAATCATTGATACACAGTGTTATCAGAAGCCTACAGCTACAAACTCAGTTTTGCATGCTACAAGTGCACACCCCAAGCATTTAAAAGATTCCATTTCCTACAGTCAGATGGTTAGGATACGCAGAAATTGCAGCATGGATATTTTATTTAACCAACAAACGGATGAATTAATTCAACGTTTTATTGAAAGAGGATATGACCATGATTTATTACAAGAACTAAAAGTTAAAGCATCATGATTGAATAGAGCTGGCCCGGTGGTGCTGAGGGTTGAGGCGCTGGATGCCACACCTTGTGCCACGCTGGTGACTCGGGTTTGGGAATGAGCCTGGGTCATTGGAGGTCAGCGGGGGGGGGAACAGGATCTTAGAAACTGCTGACTGGCAGTGCTCCACCTTTAGAGGGGTCGGGGGGTAAGCTTTAGGGTAAAGGCCTGGGCTCTAAGGTTAAGGACAGGGGCTGGGAGGGCTACACCAGGAAGGGAGTCTTTGATATAAATAGCACAGCCTCCACCTCATCTCCCTACACAGTCTTCTCGAAAGAGGGAGTAGCCAGGGAGTGAGACAAGGGAGTCAGGGGTAGAGTCAGATAGCCAGGTTTCGACTAGGGAGATGATGTCAGGTTTGTGGACAGTGACCCAACATTGGAGTGAGTCAAATTTCTTCAGGAGACTGCAGATATTCATAGAAGCAATAAGGAGCCCAGGGGATCTAGTCAAGGAGTTATTGTGGGTTGGGCCAGGGTTGGGATGCATGTTCTCTGACAAGAGTAGGAGGAGAAGTACAGCCCTGATCAGGGGGGTGTGGAAGGCATTTTTGCACCGAGTGAGATAGTAGGAGTGGGAGAGCTTAGAGACACAAGGGGTGGGCAAAGAGGTACAGGATGGGCAGGCTAGTACAATAAGTTGCCCGTAGGTGCAAAGGGGGGAAGGTAGGTGGGGACTCGGGGGAAGGTGTGATAGGTTGGGGAGCAAGGAGATAGTAGAGAAGGAGGGAGGTGACTCTGGGGCCCCAGAGTAGGGGACCTGTGGAGCATTGGGGACACCTGGGTTAGATGGAGGCCACGTGAGAAGAAGGAGGAGGGAGAGGCATGACAAGAGAAGGTGGGCAGTCATCTTAGGATGAGTCTGCAGATAGCAGTAATGAAATGGGTAGAAGAGGGTGAAAGGTCTACCCATAAGTGCAGTTGCCACCTTGGTACAGTGGTAGAGCCCCTACCTCAAGTGCACAGGGCACCAGGTTCAAGGCTTGCCTAGGGTGACAGAAAAGGTCCCAGGACAGTAGCTGCAGCAGCAGGGTGCAGAGTTCAGAGCCTGCAGTAGCACTCAGAAAATATTTTAGCAGACTATGAGGGTTAGAGGCTTTTAGAGTCTTAAAACCTGTCACAAGCAATAATCTGATATGATAGCTGAGTGGTGGAGCTGCTGAGTGAAATAGCAAAAGTGCAGGGTGCAATGCCTGCAGTGGCACCAAGAGAGAGATGGTGAAATATTTTGGCAGACTAGGGGGGTCAGAGACTATGAAAGTCTTAGAAAGTAAGGATAAGATGGCTAGATACAATGGTTAAGTAGTACAACTGCCGACTCTGATAGCAAGGGTACTGGGTTTGAGAACAGCAGCAGGACAGAGGATAGGTATTTTTGTTTCTAAGAAGGAAGAAGGAAGGGTTAAAACCTTGAAATTAGAGGAAGATATTGGCTTGGTTCGTTGGCTTGGTGGTTGGGCTGCAGACTTTGGAGTCAGGGTTACAAGGTTTGAGGCTTGCAAGGGGCCTAGTGGTGGGCTGAAGGGAAGGAGTGTGGAAAGAAGACAGCAGAAAGGATTAGGAGGGAACTGCAGAGACCTCTAGTGGACGGGGATTGCAATAGTTGCTAGGAAGGAGTGGAGAGTGGTTAGTGGTGCCAGAGTGGAAAGTGCAGCAACCCCTAGTGGTCAGAGTGTATAAACTGCAAATGGGAAAGTGGACACTTAGTAAAATGATGGGTAGGTTGTGTGTGATGTGACATGTGACCTGCCAGCAGCAATAAATGAAGCGCCACCCCTGGTGGTTGGGGCGGGTGGGAAGAGCTACACGGCAGGCTGTAGTACAGGAGCCTTTACCTCTTAAAGGCTCTAGCAATCCCCCAAGTTCAGGCTCCACTGCTGGGCAGTGTTGTGAGGGGGAGACGGCTGCCTCAGGGCCTATAAAGGGATCTTACACATGCAATGAAGCAATGGTCGCTAATTTCAGAGAAAAAGATGCCAGCATGTGAGAATAAATGGGGTTTAACTAAAATGATATCCAAGAGAGTACTGTTATTATTGGGGTTGAGCTTGTTAGGATGAGTAGATTCGTTTATTAGCTGTGACAACCCAAGGGAATCACAGAACATTTTAAGTGGGGTGGATGCACTGGAGAGCCAGTCTAAGTTGAAGTCCCCTAGTATGAAACACTCTGAAGATGCCAAACCCAGGATGTTTCCAAGATGTTTTAACAACTGTAGTCCAGCTGATGGGGGTCTGTAGCATCCTATTATACATAATGAGCAAGGCCCCTGGAATTCTGTGGTTCTGCGGTTGTGGAATTTGCTGCAGAATTTGCATCATGCTGCAGAATATATATAGTGCTGCAGAATTCATTGTTTTTTGGTGAATTTTCATATAAATATACTGTTTTTCTGTAGTGTCAGGCTTTCTTTCCCACTTCGTTTATCCTGAAGCCCCTCCTCTATGCTCAGCATATGATGTCATCAATGACATCACATCATATTTAGCCAATGACAGGACTGCATTCTGCCAGAGAAATGAATAAATCATGCCACAGAAATCAGAAAATGCTGCCACAGAAGTCAAGGAGCCCTGCCTCAGAAATCAGAAAATTCTGCTGCAGAACACCAGGGGCCCTGATAATGAGACCCCAGTGGCAATTTCAATATTTAATGACAAGCTTTCGAATTTTTTGGGACAGAGGTTGAGCCAATTATGGAGGCAGGGAATTTATCCTTGATGTAAATAGCTACCCCACCACCTCTGGTTTGCCTGTCGGCACTGGACAAAGAGTAGGAGGGGGATGTTAACTTTGTTGTTACTGGTCGCTGGTCAGAGCCAGGACTCCATAATCACCAGAACATCTGGAGCAGTATGACATACCCAGGCCTGAACAGAAATGATTTTTTTTAAAAGGCTACATAGATTAACATGCAAGAGTGTAAGCCCCTTGAGGCTTTGTAGCTGGGGATTCCATGGGTGCCAGAGGGCCTGGATTAGGCTCAACATTTCCTGAGCATAGTAAAAGCAGGAACAAGAGTTTCCTGCAGAGTCCTGGGAGAAGTGTGGGTGACTGAGTCTTCTTTTGGTTACATGATTTGTCTGTGGCAGTATAGGGAGTTCTGAGGCTAGCTCCCAGTTTTCCTGATGCTGCATACAATAATACCCTGGCCAAGAGAGTCAATGGGAGTAGGGGGGAGTATGCAGAAGGTGGTGTAGCCCTGTGGGCAGGCTCTAGGAGAGTTCTTGTATGCCAGTGCAGGTGAAGGACCAGCAGCGGGCTAGGGGAAGTTAGAGCACATACAAGTTCTTCTACTTGATAGGAAAAGTCCCGGTCGGACAATGTAAAAAGAGAGCCATTCTCCATTCTAGGAGTTATTTTTTGACTCACGTTCGTCCAATACATGTAAGATGAGCAGAGACAAGCATAGAAGCAGGTAATATGCCCTCATTATGAGACTATCACCCAATGGGCACTACAAATGCGGGCAAGAGAAGAGATTCTCAGTGGAGGAGAATTTCTTAATCCCTGCAGAATACTACTATAGGCAGTTGAGCCTGAAGCAGTAATCCTTAAGTACAGGTCCTAGTCAGGCTAATAAGAAGAGTTCACCTGACTATAGAGTAGTACTGAGGCAGAGAGACTTTGAAGCAAATTTCTTAGCTACTACTCTGGAGCAGACTAAGTACTAGAGAGATCACCTGACCTAAATCAACTGCCTTAGCAAGACAGGATATGCTAGTGAGCAATAAGCAAACCTAAAGTACCAAAATGGTATGCCTCAGCAAGACAGAATGAGATAAGGCTGCTAGAAGGCTTAGTTGCAACAAGGGGATGGGAGGAATTGCAGTTGTTGACAGTAAGAAACCAATAAATTGAAACATCAGATAGGAGTGGGCAGAGACTGTGTGCATTAAAATGAGGCCTGGGAGGGGAGGGGTGGGATGAAAAATGAAGGGGAAGTTTGCAGAGCTAGCACTGAATCAGTGCACATACAGTTGGAGAGAAACTGCAGCGGGGGAAATGGTAAGTTACTTTACACAGGCTGAGCAGAACAGGCTAAATTAAAATATATAAATTAGGAGCCGAGTACAGGGACGCAGGCTTACATTAAGCCACACGTCTTGGGTGCTCCTGTCTCAGGTGAGTGAGACCAGCCAGTCAGGAAGCTCTACACAGGCATGGAGCCAATAGCGCTACCCTGAGAAGGTGCCGAAATTGAAAACAGCAAATTGCAAGTGATGATCCGGTTCAGCGTTCACACAGCCCAGAGAAATCGTGGCAATTTTTCAAGCCTCATACCTTACCTATCTCTTTGGGAGGTGGGTGGATCAGGCTCCTTGCACCGTAGAGGTGCTATGGCTGGATCATGACCGCTGCCTGTGGGGGCAAGTGGCACCTGTAAGGAAGGGGACAGCAGATTATATAGGAGCAGATGGGGGGTGTCTAAATAGAGATACACAAAGACAGCTCAGCACCAACTTGAAAGACAAAGTCAGGGGGGCAGTCTCAGACAGAGGCAAGGTGCCTGCTAACTCAGGAATTCAAAACAAGCACAAAAGAACAGACTGATGGGGGAGGGCAGGAGGGACAGAACAGAGACAGAGGAGGACAGGGGGACAAAGGAAGATGATTAAGAATGAAAGTCAAGGGCAGAAGCCTTAGGCTCAAGACAGAGGCTGCAGCCACAGCAGATAAGTCACATAATTGCTTAACCATAGATGCTTCAGTCTTAGATTTTATTCAAGGGCAAGAAAATAAAAATACCAGTAGAAAAACAAACTATGATATATTAACTATACAAAAATATTTTGCTGAGAGTTACTCAGAGACCAGGTCCTTAGAAAGTATAGATCCAGTAACACTGAACAACTACTTATCTAAGTTGTTCATCAATGCCAGAAAACCAATGGAGAGCCATATGAATCAATAAGCCTCCAAGCAATGTATTTTACCAAAGGTACCTAAAATCCAAAAATTACAGCCACTCCATAACAAGAAACAAAGAATGTGAGATGACCAGACTAGCAGCAGCAGCAAAATAAAAACATCTAAAGACGCTTGGTAAAAGATGCAAACCAAATGCACTCCAAGAGCTGTCAGATGCCATGACTGACAAACTTTATTAGCTGAAACAACTGGGCCTTCATTCTGCAGCATCCCTAATGAAGTCATTATGGCTCATCAGCTGTACATTTTTTTGGCATCAGAGGAGCCACAGAAATAATACAGATGAAATAGGGAGATGTAACAAAAAATATAGATGAAAATGGCCCACAGTTTATCTAATATTCAACTGAGTAACAAACAAAAACTTGCTCAGGACTCAACATAAGAGATACACACAAAATAAAATCTAGGGCATATAAAAACAAAAAAAATCCCACAAGATGCCCTGTCACAGCATACACAATATATGCCAGCCAATGCCCTGACTCTTGCATGAACCCTGATGCCCCTTACTTTCTGGCCGTGAACAACAACACTGAACTCTACACTGGACTAGGAGCAGTGAAGTGGTTCAAAAACTAACCAATAGGAATAAATAAAAAAGTAAACTATATTAAAAATAATAAATATATATATAATATTATATATATATATATTTACAATGGGGGTGAGACATATTCCAGTGAAATAAAACATGTTATTTTCACTGCAGTGAAATAAATCCTGATGACATCAGCAGAGTTAAAATAAATACTGTTTATTACACCCGAAACCCATGCTAAACCTGCACAAACTGCTGTCACAAAAGCCATACAAAGCCATGCTAAACCTATGTTAACCTCAAGCATTGCTTAAATTGTACATTTTGCAATAGTGAGGTTCATTGTATAATAGAACACATGATGGGTAATAACATGGAATATGAAAAATATTTTCACTCCTGCCTTTGGCACTCATGAAATATCCACCCTCACTCTGCAGGAGTGAAAATATTTTCCATATTCCATGATCTGCCCATCATGTGTGCTATTTATACCATGGAGGTGAGACCAATTTCAGTGAGAGAGGTATTTTTGTTGTTATGAGGATCATGTCACTTTAAATGTTGCTGGTGCTGTGGTAGTGTGTGTGTGAAGTTTTATGAATGGGTTGTTGTAGTGAGCTGTTGTTGGTTGGTGTGTGTGTGGGTCTTGATTAGGTGTGCTGTGTTTTGGTAATTGGTTGCCTGAGAGAGGTTCTGTTCTGTGACAGTGAGGAAGATGGTAATGATTTCTTTTGGCAGGTTTGTGTCTTCCTGTTTAGCTGTTTAAGATTTATTTAAACATTTCAGGCATCATCTGTTTGATTCAGTAATGTACTAAACTTGGGTATTGAAGTACAGCACAAGAGATCTGGAGATTGTTACATTTAGAAGGAGTACTGCAGCTGACTGTCATTATTTAACTTAATTGTGTTAATTTCGGTGAAGGACCTGTTTTAGAATTCAGCAAATTACAGGGGTGTTTCTTAGTGTTTTCAGATGCAGGTGAGTGATGTTAGCAGAGTAGGTATAAATGGTATTTATTTTAACTCTGCTAATGTCATCAGGATTTTTCACTCCAGTGAAAATAACATAGTTTATTTCACTGGTATTGGTCTCACCCTCATGGTTTAAAAAAATATATATATATATATATATATATATACACACACACACACACACACACACACACATACATACATACATATAAATATTATGCAAAACTGTGTTAATGCATCATTTAGGGTTAAAGCATGAAGTCAGGAAATTTGACCTTTAGGGTTGCCCCCCCTTGACCCACCCATCATCCCAAGACTGACAGCTTATGGGGAGTGTCATTGGGGTTGTGAGGACTAAATGTCACCCCATTCCATCTGAAATGGCATTCACAAGCCACAGTAAATAAGAATGGGGTGATATTTAGGCCTCACAACCCCAATGACACACCCCATCAGCTGTCAGTCTTGGGATGATGGTTGAGTCCGGGGGAGGGGCAACCCTAAAGGTCTAATTTCCTGACTTTTTATGCTTTAACCCTAATGATGCATTAATGCAGTTTTTGCATAGAATGTCCTTATTTTTGAGAAAGAATACAAAATCCAAAAGCTATTAGTTGGTGGGAAAGCACGGGCTCTTCAGTCCCCGCGCCACACCAATCTCAGGAGTTGATGGGAGCGTGGCCCTTCAGGCCCTAGTGCCCCACCACTGTGGAAAGAGGGAGTGCGGCTCTTCAGGCCCTGCACTCCATCCAACTTGTAAACGTGTGTGTACCATCAACACCCTCCAAATTTAAATGTAAAACACCAAACCGTGTCCGAGATATAACTTGTTAAAGTTTGACATTTTCATTCGTCAGAGTTGCAGGACTCTGCACCTGTTAACATTTTACAGGCACAGCGACTAAAAACTACATCCATGACACTAAGGCTAGGTACCCTATCAATTTCAAGCCACCAGCACAATGTGGCATGTAAATACCATAATTCACATCTACAGGACATGCCGAGAACACCCTCCAAATTTCAAGTAAAAAGACCAAACCGTTTCAGAGATATTTACACTTAAAGATTGGTGAAATTGCCCTATCTAATGCATTATGAAATCTGGCCATCTTGTTCCTATCTAGCGATCAAAGATGGCGATCAAAGAATCTCACGATCAAAGAATTTGCAGGCTCATGATCAAAGAATTTGTAGGCTCACAATCAAAGAATAAAAAATGCTGTAACTTGAGTTTTAGGCAGAATTAAACAAAGCCACCACCATGCCTCGATAGAACAAAGCCCCCTGAACAAAACCCACCCTCATTTGTGTTCCTAGGCCACCCCTGGGCTGAGAAAATTGAATTTTTAAAAGGGCCATCTCATCCCTCGCTCGCGATGAAAGATCACGATCAAAGAATCTCATGATCAAAGAATTTGCAGGCTCGCGATCAAAGAAATTGCAAACTCGAGATCAAAGAATAAAAAATGCTGAAACTCGACTTTTAGGCAGAATTGAATGAAACCATGATAGAATGAAGCCCCCTGAACAAAACCCACCCTCATTTGTGTTCCTAAGCCACCCTTGAGCTGAGAAAAATGTATTTTTACCTCGCGATGCAAAATCGTGATCAAAGAATCCCGTGATCAAAGAAGTTGCAGGCTCGCGATCAAAGATCGTTAACGAGCCGCGATTAAAGATTTTAAAACATTATAACTCTATTTTTAGACCATTTTATGTCAATCCAAAGGCATGGGTTGATATATCGGAGCCCCATCCAAATTTTACTTCAGGAGTGGCCCCTGAGCCGAGATATTTGATTTCTTATGATCAGAAATGCAAAAACAAGATGGCGGACCTCTTGATCAAAGAATTCTCAGGGACAAAGATTCTTTGACCACGAGGCTGCAAATTCTTTGATCGTCAGGTGGGTTGAGATGGCCCAAACCCCATTCTTTGTTCGCAAAACAACCATATAAATTTTCCCACTGACTTATAACGGGAACTTAAAAGTGACATAACTTTTAAATGCCTTAATATTTTTTCACCAAACAAAAAGCGGCATGTTCGGCCAGCCAAGCTCTTTCAGATGAGCCTCTCACTGAGCAGCACACCACATGTTGGCCACGCAGGGCCACAGACAAAATCAGCAAATCTGCCTCCAAAACTGGTTAATTTTGCATTTTTCAGTGTTGTTGTGCACAAAGACCGTAAGTCTGACCAAAACGAAATTTGGCAAATCAAGAGATCTACCATACCCCACCAAGCATACCAGATTTCAGGCAAATCTGTTGAACAGGTCCAAATTTATTAACACCCAAAATGTTGATTTTAACATAGACGGCCAGAATTCTAATATAGTGGTAGCGATTGCACCACTATAATATATATATATATATATATATATATAGTGGCACAGTAGCACCTCTATAGTTAGGGTTGAGCACTTGAAATGCCTATAGGCCACCTTCTTTCCTCTCAGCACCTCCTGAACCTCCCAGGTCCACCAGCAGGGTTTTTGGGCCCTACCGCATTTGCGTCTCACTCGTGCACAGGTGCTGGTAGCATCCTGCACCCCCCTCTTGATGATTTCCCACCTACTGTCAACGTCCATGTCTGGCCCAATCCCATCCAAATGCTCCTTAAGGATCCTTCCCATTTCTTTGAAATCCACCCCCCTGAAGTCAGTTACCTCTATCTTTGTGCAGCCTTCTACCCCTCCTAGATCCAGGCAGAACCAGACCTTGGCATGGTCACTCCCCGCCAACAGGTCCCTTACCTCCAGGCCCCCAATCTGGTCACTGTCTGCCAGGACAACATCCAGTGTCCACGCCTCCCTGGTCAGCTCCACCATCTGCTGGATTAGGAAAGCATCCTGAAAGACATCACACAAACTATGTTACCTGGCCACCAAGGATGTCATAGTCCCCTAATCCGTTCCTGGCATGTTTAAGTCCCCCAACACCACCACCCTTCCCCTGCCCAATCTGCAGTGTCTCCTAACATCTGCCACCAGACTTTCCTCCAGTTCCTCCCTCAGTGCAGGGGGTCTGTACAGCACTCCTATTTTTTCCTCTCTTGCCCCCCCATTATCAAGGTGACCCAAATCGCCTCCACAGTTCCCTCCACCTCCTGCACTTTTCCTATGCTAATGCAGTTTCTGATTATTGTTGCTACCCCCTCTCCTCCCTCCCTCCCCGTCCTTTCTGAACATGGTGTAACCCTCCAGGTTCAGGTCCCAGTCGTGCCCTGTAGTGGTCCAGGTCTCAGTGACAGCTGCCACATCCACCTCTCCCTCAGTTAGCATCACCTGGAGCTCAGGCATTTTGTTGCCTGAGCTCCTGGCATTTAGCAGGACTACCTTCTACCCCTTCCCTATTCTCACATTTCCCTTGCTCGCATTCCCATGGGGATTCCGTCTTCTCCCAGTCTGCACCTTACCAGTCGGCCTTTTCCCACATTCCTTCAGCTCCTCAGGGGGGTGGAGACAGTGTCCCTCCTCTATTGGACCCCCCTTGATGGCCTCTTCTCCCATCCCTCCCCTTCACAATTTTAAGCCCCACCTTTCACCAACGAACCCCTCTATTTTCAACTTAAGGATTTCCCTCCCCTCCAAATTGAGATGAAGCCTATCCCTAACATATAGCCCCTTATCCTCCCAGGTCTCCCCCCAATCCACCATCAACCCATACCCTCTGGCCCCACACAACTCCCTGAGCCATTGGTTTATCTCCCTTATCTTCTTCTTGTGTTCCCCACTAGCCCTCGGCACCAGCAGGATTTCCGAGAAGGAAATCACGCATCCTATGTCATGACAAACCCTGGCTAGCTCTCTGAACCTTGCCTGTATCTCTAGCTCACTATTTCCCTCAATGTCATTGGTACCCAAGTGGACCAGTATGTCCGGGGAACCTCCACAATCCTTTGCCAGTTGATATACCTCATGCTTGGCCCTGTGCACCTTTCGTCCATGGAAGCATTTTGTTCTAACCTGGCAGGCTTCCCCCTCCCTATCCCATTTGATACCCCTGATCATGGAATCACCCAACAGGAGCACTCTGACTGCCCTTTTTCCTCCATTCCCTCCCTTTGATGTCCTTCATCCTTTCTATCGACCCCTCCCCCCAGCCAGCTCCTTGCTCCTCCCCCTATCTGGGTGCCACCTGCCGCCCCCTCCTTATTTACCCTGGCCAACCCTCCCCTCTGATCCTATGCCTCTCCTCCTCCCGAGTATCCTTCTGTACCCCGCTACCCCCCTGTCACTGCTCGCGACTGGTCCTTCTGCTCCATCTGCTAAACTAGCCTGGCTCGTTCTCCCTTTCTTCCCATCTCCGTTCAGCCCCTCCTTGCTTGTCGTGCCCCCTGACCCAAACCTTCAGCTCCCTTTACTGTATCCTCCTTGTACTTCTGGTCCTTCTCCTTGCCCTTTCCTCCCTACTGGTCCTTCTCCTTGTGATATCCTCCCTCTACCTCCTCATCCTCCTGCTCTGATCCCCCGCTCCCCCCGTTTTCCCACATTCCAAGTTCCTCCCTATTTTTTCTGCTTTCTGGCCCCTGCCTCCTGCCCCCCACTCCCTTTCCATCACTAACCACCCCTGTCATGGCTACATCACCCCCCCTTCCTTAAGCAGAAGTAGAGAATTGAAGTGGTTACCAAGCTTAAGGTCTGATCCACTTCTCCACCTTGCTTCCTTCTGTCCAGCTCCAGCCATCTGCCTACTTCCTTGAGAATGTCCTCCTTTTGGCCCCCCTCTGTGAGGGTCCCCAGATACCTGCCTGCTTCCTTGGTAGTGTCCTCCTTTTGGGCCCCCTCTGTCAGGGTCCCCATGTGACCCCAGAGTACTCTCCTGCACTCCTTTCTGTATGCCCCCACCCCTAGTGCTTGGTGCAACCCCATGGGAGAGCCCCTACCCTATTCACCAATCATACCTCCCCCCTCCAGCTGTCTACTAATCCCCTCAACCTCCTCCCTGAGCTGTACCAGCTGGAAGCACACTGGGCAACCACCGAACTTCTAAGTCAAGTCCAGTATCATGGCCGCCCCACACCCTGTGCATCCCACCACCCTCCCAAAGATGCTGGCCCTAATGATGTGTGGTTCCATCCCCATCCAAGTAGGTTTTCTTGGGTGAACCACTTGGTTACCCACTAGTCCAAGATACACCCCTACCCAGTAATCAGGTCACCCACTAATCCTAGATACAGTCCCACAGTAAACAGGTACCCCTGTTACTAGGTGCAGTACTACACAGTAAACAGTTTACCTAGATTAGGCTTAAACTAGAGTCTGGAGAGGGTGCTCCCCCTTTCCAGCAATGAGCTCAACACCACATGCTCTTTTTCCCTTCCTCCAAATCCTTCTCCAGCCAGTCTTTTTTTTTTTTGTAAAGTGCACAGCTCCTTCTCACTTTTTTGAAATCCGCCAATGGGATCCTTTCTGGTTTCCTTGCTCCACCCTCTCCGGGCACTTAATATAGGTCGGGGCCGAGGTGGGTGGTGTGGGACAAAAAATCCTGTGCCCTAACCCGCTGTGTACAGCCAGAAAGGCTCCCCCAATCTGCTGCTGTCCCCCAGCACCCTGGCCCATTATGTGCAGCCAGGAAATATATAAAAAATCAGCTCCTGTTGGAGAATATGAGATGGACAGCTTTTAAAGGCCACCCATGCTTACGTATTCCCTGCTGCAGCTCCTGATTTGCTGCCTTCCTCAGCGCCCGATTGGTGCATTTGCTCCTGGCTCCCTGCAGCTGGATTGGCCACCAAAAGATCCCTCTGGCTGCTGCTGTGGTCCTCTGGTGCCCTGACCCGCTCCGTGCAGCTGGGATGGCTCCCCCGATCTGCCGCTGTTCCCCAGCACTCTGGCCCACTCCGTGCGGCTGGAAAAATATAAACAGTGCAAAAAAGAGACTTCACAAAGCTGAGTTTCTTGTCATTACTGCTCCATGCTGTGGATTTCAGTGTTTGAAATGGACGGAATGACTACTCATCTCTATATGTTGTTAGGTGGGCTGCTGAGACACTTGCTTCATCTCCTGATCTTGCCTTAAATTTATCCTTCAGCAAACTCAGAGTATCACAACCCAACAAAAAAAAAATCCAGTCAAGTTCCTTTTATTTTAATATCCATTAAGCGATCACTGCTCCTTTCTTTTAGCATACTGGTCGTAGATCTGCAGATTATGTGTGAATGTGCATATATGGTAGGAGGGAGCAGAAGGTCATGATGCAAAGTGACACAGCTGAATTTCAAGAGAATGTTATTTAGAACAGTAGATAGTAACTGACATGCTGACATTTATGCAAAAATGCACACATAGTTTACCTATACAGAGGAAAAAGAAGTCAATTCTATTTTTTATACATTTTTGTCTCTGTCATTAGTGTCAAGAATGCTGTCGTTCACAGTAAAACCGTTAACCCTCTTTTAAAAACCATATAGTTTTAATTAATCATGCAAATGATATTCGTTTAAAAAATGTCAGTGCACTGTTTATATTTTCCATTACCTGTCAAATTATTATGTTACTAAGCTGTAAATTACAAACTCATGAACGGAGCTCACTCTAGATCCTAACAGTAAAAAAACCAAAAACAAACAAAACAAAAAAGCTACTAAAGCATGCTCTGGTTTGGTTTCATAACCGCAGGCTGTTACTCAGATCATGCATGTGTCATCATCCAGAGGCACGTGGTGATCTAAACAAAGCAGGTGTACATGAAGTAAGAGCGGATGGCTCTTGATAGTATTTTATAAAATATTTTAAATACATACAAACACACTAATTTAAAATGAATGTACAAACACAAAACAGATGGCTCCGTAGATCTGTTTAATTATAGCTCTTTCAAAAATGTCACATCTCTAAAATTATGTGACAGCATCCCTGTAAGTCAGTACTCATTTTATTGCACTGAAAAAAATGCCACAATTCAGCTGACAGTGTCCCAAAAAGTTATCTGGTTGCTAATCTTCCCTTCCCAATGCTATTTGCCCCTGTTCACCTCTACCTTTCACTGCCTCTACCTTGCTATCACAGCCTTAGATTATGCCACTAGTAGGGGTAGTGATTATAGATATTCATTAATGCTGAGGTTATCTTACCAATCATTACATCAGGTGAATACTTTTTTGTAGAGTAACACCTAGTCTGCCATAAGGATACTCTACCACCAGAAGCACAGCATTACAAATAAAGCACTAAACTTGGCCATCACCAGCTCAATTGTCACCCTCGTTGACTATGGCCTGGCCATATACAGGTCAGCAATGGAGTCTGCTCTTCAACGCATCTTCCTAGCTCTAAATAAGGCCTGCCAACCCCTCACAGGTGCTGCAAGGATCACACACACCTGTGAGCTCTATACCCGGGCTGGGTAACTCCAACTGAAGAATAGAATTAAGTACCAAATCTGCCTATTGGCCAAAAAAGCCACATTAAATCTTATGCCACCAGGAGTCCAGAACCTGCTCACATGCCATGTGAGTGCTAGACTGATCAGAAGCACCCACACTCAAATTTTCAGTGAACCATGATGCCGCACTGCACCACCCGAGGCTCCAGTGACAGTCTCCTCCACCCATCTTATAAATCAATTGAAAAAAAGCATGCTGCACTTAGTGGTACCTCTTGTCCCAAGGGATACCTACCCATCCAGCACTTGTATGGTCCCCCTTGACTGCCCTCTTCATCTCTCCGCAGGGCACTCCTCTCCCTCCACCACTATCCCTCCTCACCCCCCTCTGTGTTCATCTTTGTTTTGTTATCTTCTCTGTCTCTAATCTTCCATAAGTATATTCTAGCCCACTGATGCAGGCATTCATTGTACAATGCCGTAGTTGTGATTGTTATCCTCACTGTTGCTATTTCTACCCTAAGTATGTCTAACTCACTGTTGCAGGCATACATTGTACAATGCTGTAACTGCACCTAAGAGTGTCAACCATTTGCAAATTACTGTAACATCACTGTATACGTATGGTTTTGTATCTTCTCTATTTTATGTAAACCGACGTGGAACCTACAAAAGAGCATCCGCTCACAGGTATTACTCTTAGATTGTAATAAATAAATAAATAAATAAATAAAATAAGTTGAATCTACATATAGTAAATATTATTATACAATAGGGGTCTTCTGATAACCCACTAAGTAAATAGTAGTATTCTCACCGCATACTGATATCAGCAAGTTGACGTGTACACAGTGAGAAAGTGCACCAGATAAATATACTGTGTACACATCAGCACAAAATATCAGTACTCTCTCTATATCAGCTACTCTAGCAGCCAAACGCTGCATAAGAAGACTGGGAAGAAAAAACACAGGTATCACAAAAACTCTAACATAACTAAAAAGCCCCTGTTATATAAAATGGATACATGATGATAAGGGGCTTAATATGTGTATTATAATAACTGGTCAGCAATTTCTCTCAATGTACTGACCAGGTTGATATTTTCCATAACAACCGGCTGGTTGTTATGACATTCATGAGCCATGCCAGTCAAACTATGCTGCTGCCTCATTGGCCAACATTCTGTGTGTGGGTGGGTCAAACAGTCTCACAAACTGCTGGAGAAAAATTGCTGGCCCGTTATTATAAAAATAAAAGATGGGAGGGTTGCCATATAAGAATTTAATTCATTCGGGATGCTTGATAAACTGGTCATTTCTCGGGTTTATGTAGCATCCCACAACTCGGGTGTGCATTAAATTCTCACATCAAACCCTTCCCCATCCATTATTCTCTATATAATAACTGGTCTGCAATTTTTCCTATGGGCTGGACCAGTTGATATTTCCTGTAACAACCGGCTGGTTGTTACGGCATTCACAACCCATGTCAATCAAAGTATGCCACTCCCTCATTGGCTCTTGTCTTGCTTGTGGGTGGGTGTAACAGTGTAAAAAACATGGCAGCTCTGTCTCTCGCTTACTGGGGAGCCACCACAGCATGAGTTTTCAGCATAGTTTTTGTTTTCAATATCTGGTTGATCCTGCCTGAAAAAAATGATGCCTAGTGTATTATAAAAAATAAAAGGATAGGAAAGGGGGTTATGAGATTGAATGCACACTCCTCATTGTGGATGTTTGATAAACCCCTTGGGCTTCACCCTCGGGGTTTATGTAGCATCCCACAACTCGGGTGTGCATTAAATTCTCATAGCACCCCCTTCCCCATCCTTTATTCTATATATCATGGCTCATGGCAAGTGAGCTTGGGAAAAATCACTTGTGGCTCTGCTACGCGGAACCACTTGTGATAATCCCGGAGCTTACTTGATACTCGTTGAGATAGTACACATATCAAACCCGTTACCATCATGTATCCTCTTAATCTCTGTGTACATATATGTATTCAGTTTCATCTTGTTCTATATAAACCAAAAGCTACTTGAAAGCAGGATATGGGTTTGAATGCAGGTGCTCCCCAGGTTGTCACAAATGTTGACCAAAAGTCTCTGGCACAAGGGCAAAATAGAAGAAAATGTGCAAGGATTCTCAATTCTTGAAGACAGGAAGGCCTAGAATATACCATTTCCTCAATTTTGTATGTTTAAAAGTGTTTTTTAACTCCAAATGCTATGAAGATATGGACATGCTTTGTCCCACATGGACTGCAGAAGTCTTTTGTTTATAAAAGCCTAAAATTGCTAGAGAAACAACTAACACCTCTCACCCATGCTCAACCAGTCACTGAATGGAAACTTGAAAGGTTTAAAAATGCTTTATTTCAGCATTCTAGGACACCATTTTAATTAGGGTAAAGCTGACAAATACTGGAACCCGAGTATTACTAATCCATGCTGGAAGGGGGTGCATGTGCCCCCCCATCATTTGTCCTGGATGAGAGAAAACCAACCCTTTATCAGGGCAGGGGAACCATACTGCATTTGTGGCACTTAATAAAGGCCTAAAATTAAAGTGTGCAAAAATGCAATGTAAAAAAAACAAACAGGGTTGACCATTCTGACACCCCCTAGACTATAGTGATAAGTGTAATTCCCTTTAATGAGACTTAATCAACTTCCCCATAATCCTTGAAAAAAATACTATACAGTTTAATGTCAAAAGTTAATGCAGGAGGGAAAACATGCTTTTTTTAAAAAAAGCTGTCAAAAGAAAGTCGTCCATCAATGTCTGTTGTGCTGTTAGTCCCCCCACCCAACCCTCTCACTCAGTGCCCACTACCCACACTCCCCCAAGCCATTACTTACCCACTTGCTGCAATTGTCTATGGACCACTGACATGTCTTTACTCTTCAACTCTGGACCGCGAACTGAGGAAATTAAGTATGTTGTCCAATATATTTCAATGGGGTTTTGAACTTAGTGGCATAACTTGGCCATTTTTGAATATTTTTGCCCCAAATTTTCAACATACCTTTTTTGGGACCCCACCTCTTGAGCAATGGCAGTGAAATTAGACAACTATGTCCTGAAAGGTGAGTTTGAAGTCACCCACAAAATCACCTTTTGGGCAGTAGTGGAAATTTTTCTCCACCCTTGTTCATGAGGTGGGGTCATAAAAAGGCTATCTTGAAAATTTGGCTTAAAAATATTAAAAAACAATGAAGTTATGTGCATACGTTGCCATTTGAGAACACAACAGGCTCGTAACTTTGGTAATTTTCAATACTTTGACCCCAACTTTTCAATATAGCCATTTTTTCACCGCACCTCACGAATGTGACAGTAGTCATTTTCCAAATCCTGGCCAAAATGTGTTTTCATACCTGTGGTGCGGAATGAAGTTGCAGTTTGGCAGAATTACATTTTGGTGGGGATTTGAAAATGTTCAGTACCAGGTACATGAGTTGGAGTAATAAGATGTCTATGCTGACAAGTTGGTCACTGTTGTCCTGTATATGGAAATGCAGGGCCCTTTCACAGCTACATACATATATGCATTTATAGAGGGATGGGAGGCAAATAAGGATACGATTACTCTATCTCAAAAACTATACATGGGTAGGAGCACAGGGTCCTGCGCTCCCACAGGCAAATATGGATACAATTACATCATCTTAAAAAGTAAGGCAATTCATTGTGGAACACTGCGTTAATGTATCAATTAGGGTAGAAGATCAGGCGACAAACATAGGGAAGTATGATGTTAGGGTTTCCAAACCTAAAACACCTGCCCCACCCCTGAAGTGAATGAGGGGTATAGTTTTCCTTGGGGTTGTCAACCCTAATGCTCACCCCATTGTATGCACTCATGAAACATACACACCTGTCTCCATCATATCTTAGCTTTTCTGTTACTGCACTGGGGTGAGCATTTGGGTTGACAACCCTGGGGAAGACTACACCCCTTATTCACTTCAGGGGTGGGGCAGATATCTTAGGGTTGGAAACCCTAACATCATATTTCCCTACGTTTGTCACTTTGTCTTCAACCCTAACTGATGCATTAACATAGTTATTTGCAATGAATCCATCTATCTATCTATCTATCTATCTATCTGTCTGTCTGTCTGTCTGTCTGTCTGTCTGTCTGTCTGTCTGTCTCTCTGTCTATCTGTCTTTCTGTATATTAGGGTTGATGAGTGTTTAATGTTAAAGAGTTATTTTTGGACCTTAATAACTTTGTAATGGTTGGAGTGATTTCTATGAAATTTGTCATGCGTAATTACGCTTGGTAGGTGCTTGTATGTGAGAAATTTTGTCTCAATAGCTTTAGTTGTTGCTGAGATACAGAGAATTACAAATAAAGTAGGTTTGTTTTTTTTGGCACTTTTTTTTGACCACCTTTATTTCGGAAATGACTTTAGCTTCTGGGCTGATATTTTCAGGGTAGAAAGCCTTGGCCTCAGAGATGTGCCCTTTGAAGGTTTAGTGAAAAAATGTTAATCCATTTCAAAGTTGATAATTTTTGAATTTCCCATTATTTTCTATGGGAAAAAATAGATGTGTAGCATGAAACAGGATTCTGTGTCGCATTTCTGTACCGAACAAGGATTCTGTGTTGCATTTTTTGCAGGTTGATAACTTTGGAATGGTTTAATGGATTTGCATGAAATATGACATGTATCAACCTAAGGAGCAGGTCTCTTGATTTGCTAAATTTGGTTTGAATCCCTTGTGTGGTTTCCAAGATAACGAGTGTTGGAAAAAAAAAGTTTTAGAGTTTTTTGCTGTTTTTTTGTCAACCTGTATCTCAGAAATGGCTTCAGCTTCTGAGCTGCAATTTTCAGGGTAGAAAGCCTTGACTTCACATATGTGTCCTTTGAAGGTTTGCTGAAAAATATTAATCCATTCCAAAGTTATTCAATTTTGCATTTCCCATTATTTCCTATGGGGAAAAATAGATGTTTAGCATGATGAAGGATCCTATGTCGCAGGAGCAGCTGCAAAGTGGGATTCTATGTTAGACATGATATGCTGCCAGCCATGTTGTTTCTCCACTTAGCGAGAGAAATGAATGAAGTATACTTTTTACAAGGGGTATAACTATTGATCTTCCACTACTGTGGCACACTGGGGAGCCCACCTCCAGTGCACTTAAAGCATTAACTTTTTAAAATGTTGTTTCCAACACCGGGATGCCCACCCCTGGTGTAGGATGCCCCCCTGCCCATTCTGATATTAATTGCGTTCACTGACATCGGGGTGCCCAGTCCCTGTGTCAGCATTTCAAACTCCCCCGTTAGCACCATGGGACACTGGGGAGCCCAGTCTCAGTGTCCCCAAACATATGTTTTATATATTTGCTGATGGGGGAGTGCCCTATCCACCTGTCAGCACTAGAAACCCATGCACCCCACCCCCGGCGAGTGTAGGGACACTGGGGAACCCACTCCCAATGTCCCAATATGTCTCCCTCCTGAAAGCTGTTCCACCCTGCCAGTGCCAGTGTAGGGACACTGGGGAGCCCACCCCAGTGTCCCAAAATGTCACCCTCCCTGAAAGCCATGCCTCCCCACCAGTGCCAGTGAAGGGACACTGGAGGAGCTGACTCCCAGTGTCCCCAAAACTCATTTAATAATACCCTGTAAAGAAGAAAACCATCCCCTGACATATTTTTGTATTTTTATACCTGGAAAAAAGAAAACGGTCCACCGTCATCCCCATAGTCTCCCTCCCCCATCCCCACCCACTTACTGAGCACCCACCTCCCCACGGACCCCCTCACTCTATACTTAGCCCCAGAGGTCAGCACTGTCATCTTCTGTGGACTGGGACATGTCTGCTCTCTTCAAAGCCGAACCGTGAACTGAAGAATCAAGGTAAGCTCCATATAATGGCAGTCAATGGTGTTTTGAACTTATGTTGCTATCTAGGCCATTTTTTAGGTATTTTTGCACCATAGTTTCAACATGGGCTTTTTGGGACCCCACCTCATGAACACTGGCATTGTCATTTCGTTACTAGGCCTCGAAAGGTGATTTTGTGGTCACTGCACAGAATCACCTTTTGAGACTGATTGACAAAATAACAGTGCCAGTGCTCATGAGGTGGGGTCCCAAAAAGCCCATGTTGAAAATCTGCTGAAACATTTCCTAAAAATGACTGCATTATGAGCGTGTGTTGTGCAGTTTCTATGCAGATGCATAACTTTGGTGATTTACAATATTTTGACTCCACATTTTCAACATTGCCATTGTTTCACATCACCTCATGAACAGTATAGCTGTCATTCTTCACATCCTTCCCAAAACATGATTTTGCACCTGTGGTGCACAATGGCACAGTCGCTGTGTGAAATCACCTTTCAGGATCAATGAACAAAGTGACAGTGGCAGTGTTCTTGAGGTGGGATCCCAAAAAGGCCATGTTGAAGGTTTGGTGAAAAAAATCCTAACAATGGCTGAGTTACATGTGGTCATTGAAAGTTTTGTACTCATGCATGTAACTTTAGCTATTTTCCATATTTTCACTCCAAATCTTCAATATAGCCATTTTATCACACCACCTCATGGATGGTACAGCTGTCATTTTTCATATCCTGCCCAAAACATGTTTTTGCACCTGTGGCATGTAATGGCATTTCCCCACAGATTTTAAAATGTTCACCTATGGAATTAATGTGGTGGGGTGATAAAAAGACTATGTTCAAACTTTGGGGTTAAAATATGAAAAAATGACAAAGTTATGCCCATTCATTGCAATTTGGGTACACATGCTTGTAAAGGCGGTTCTTATTTAAGCAGGATCACAACTTCACTGAGTTCTCCCAGCCCCAATAAGGAAACAAACAAAATAAATATCTGAAAACATAAGGAAATGCATGGCAAAAACTGCATTTAATGCACCATCAGGGTTGAATGGTTAAAAGTAGGGAAATGCAAACTTAGGGTTCCCAAGCATAAGGCCCCACTCCCATTGTGCATGCAGGAACAGGCATGAGGGGAACTTGACTTCCCAACCCCAACACCCCACCCACACCCTTGACTTCCAATCATAAGACCCCACCCCCATCCTGCATGCAGAAACAGGTGTGATGGGTGTACCTTGGCATTTCAAACCCTAATGCTCTCCCCATTCTCTTATTCTGTACCCATGTTAACTTACTTAGTCTTGAAATTGGGTGAGCATTAGGGTTTGGAAATGCCAAGGTATACCCATCACACCTGTTCCTGCATGAAGGGTAGGGGTTGGGTCTTACGATTGGAAGCTGAGGGTGTGGGTGGGGTGTTGAGAACCCTAAGTTTGCATTTCCCTACTTTTAACCATTCAGCTCTAATGGTGCATTAAACACAGTTCTTGCCATGAATATATATATATATATATATATAGATATATATAGTATATATACAGCATTTGTTTTGGGATATCTGCAGAGATAAAAAGTACTATCTGAGGCAGACACTGGAGATTTCACTGATATCTCCATGTTCCTATATGGTATGGGGTCATAATGTTGCAAGACATTTTTCTGTAGCAATATACCACACTGCCAAAACAGCGTGATATATTGCAAATGGCAGCCGGCCTGGTGGCGCTGAGGGTTGAGGCACTGGACACCACACCTCACACCACATTGGCGATTCAGGTTCAGGAGTGAGCTCAGGTCACCGGGGGTTGGCTGGGAGGAGAGGATTGAGCATCTGATGACAGCTCTCCTCTCCTAGGGGGAGGGTGGGGAGTGTTTCCCCTATGCTAATGACACCCTAGGGAGGCTGGGTGCACTGCACTCTGGGATAATTTGCATGCTGGGGAGAGGTGTCGGTGGATGACCTGCAGACGTACAAGGGAGTGTGCATGCCAGCACTGGACATCACTGAACATCCGCACCTCTGGGGGAAGAACTATAGAACAAGGAAAAACCCTGCTTTGTAGAGTAGGCGACGGCACCTGATCCCCAGCCCCTCCACCGGAGCCCTCCCACCCAGTCTGCTAATTCCCTCCTCCCCAAGCCTTACCTGCAACAGATTCTAGACTCTAAGGAGCACTGAAGGTAGAGTGGTGGCCCCACCTTGGGGGGTACAAACCAGGGGTGTCCAGCTGCAAAGTAGGTGCAAGGGGTAGGAGTACCACAGGGGAGACTCGGGCTGGGGGACTCTCAGGCAGGCAGGAACAGGTCAGGATGCCTGAGAGAGTCCCTATGAGCAGTGACCAGAGGGGAAAAAGAATCCCCCCCAAAAATTGCAAATGACATAATTCTTGTTTTTACGGGGACTCTGCCCCGTTATGGTCAGGGCACAGCCTTGAAACCCCCAACTAATTTAACTAATACAAGGGGTTAACACTTAATATCGCATAAAGTGTGAAAAAAGGAAAAATTTCATGCATCTGGGACCAGGAATCGAAACCCGTTCTCAAACGCATTGCTTGCCTCCCTTGCTGCCAGTGGCTCATCGCATCGAGCCATGGCAGCTGCTTGATGGACCCCTGTCTCAGCAGGATTCTTATCCTGCACTGGGAAGAGTGAGAGGGTGCACTACCGTGCATACTTCCTCTCATGGTTTTGCACCCTCTCGCTCTTACCTACCGTGTTGTTCCTACCTAGCGGTCAAGTCATGCACTGTAGTGCATGCAACATTTTGACCCAGTAGGTTCCTATATATCGCAGTAGTATCACCATGTTTCTGTTCATCATACTGATATCTTCACATTCCTTTACTTTATCCTGAAACTTATCTGGTTGATCCTGCCACTTTCAGACTGTGTCACAGAGGAAGCACTTTCACTTTTCATCTTCTAATGTAGCGTGATCAAGTGCTGTCAGTACTGGTAAATGACGTGCTGGCAAGGATTTAAAAAAAGGCACTCTGTCTTGTAAAAGTTAAAAAACTGTGTTTCTCATCATAACTTTCCATAGCTTTGTTTAAAAGAAGCTGCCATGGGACCTGCCGACTGTAGAAAGACGAAAGCGAGTGAGTCGGTGGCTTCATAAAAGTGGACACAAATGGGAGCATGTGTTTCTATAGCAACAGTCCCTCATGTTTATGTCAATGTTTCTGAAGCCACCGACTCACTTGCTCTTGTCTCTCTATAGTCGGCAGCTCCTGCAGCAGCTTCTATTAAACAAAACTAAGGAAACTTACAATAAGAAACAGTTTTCTAACTTCTTCAAGAGAGAGTGCCTCACTTTAAGTCTCTGCCAGCACGTCATTTACTAGTATTGACAGCACTTGGTCATGCTACATTAGAGGATGAAAAATGAAGTGTTTCTTCTGTGAGGCAGTATGAATGTGGCAGGATCAACAGATAAGTTTTTAAAATTATGTATCTCGTACGTAGTGTTGAGGGGGGGCTCCAAAACATATCTGGTATAAAGCAGTACAACATGTCTAAGTCACCTCTGTGTGGGGGATTGTGTTGAAGTGAGGCTGTGGGGAGTTGTGTTGGGGGGCCCAAAACATATGTTGTATAAACAGAACATAACATGGCCTGACTGAAGTTATCGTATTTATCTTCACTCGAGGCCAATGACATCAAGATATCTCTCAATTGGGTTCACCACTTATGAGATATCATAATATCATTGGCCTCTCAGGAAGATAAATATGATGGGCCCAATTCTATAAGCACCCTACACATGTAGCAAGTTGTGACATGCGAGGGGTGCAGTTGCGCCAAGGACTCTGCGTCCAATTCTGTAAGGGGCAGGGTCCCGAGGCTAAGTCCTGTGACTTGAGACAATCTAACAGGTACATAAAAAACACACAAATCCTCCCTGAAAATTCAAGGGAAGAAGAGGGCTCAAACAAGGAAGTGCACTAGTACCACAGAGCTGAAAGCAAACTCCATGGACAAAAATGCAAACGAGGGGTCAGCACTCCATATTACAAAATCTCTAATAAATATAAAACAGTGCAAAAACCACACAAGGGAAGCAAATCTCACCCAAGCAGGAGTACAGCAGCAGGCATAGAGGTAAAAAGCCAAAGTTTCAGGTATATATATATATATATATATATATATATAGTATGTATACAGCCATTGCAAACATCATGGAGAAAGCGTATAGAAACGTCTTCACATGGAAAAAGTCAACAGTATCCAAACAATACAACAGATGTGGCTCCCTCCCCCTCCTAAGGGCAACTATAGATGTGGCCACTGCGTCCATTGTTCTAATACTTCGGATGTTAAAACTTTCAATCATCCAAGATCTGGACAAAAATATGATATTAATTCATGTATTAATTGCAGCTCCACTGGGATTATTTATATGCTTACTTGCCCATGTTAGATGTTATATGTTGGACAGACAAAAAGAGCTCTAAAACTGCGGATCAGTGAGCATAAGGGAGCAATTAGAAATTTGAACATGGACAATGTGATGGCACGTTACTATGAGGAAGCACGACATGGTTCGCCTGCTACGCTGAGATTCGTGGGACTGGAAAAAGTTGAGGTTAAATTTAGAGGTGGAGATCTGGGAACATGCCTATTACAAAGAGAAGACTTTTGGATCTTCGAATTAGACACCATGACTCCTCAAGGACTGAATGAAGAAATTCCAATTCCACTGCACAGTTTTTTGTAGCTTTATTGAGATTTTTTCATTCTTTGATTAATTGGCTTTATATGTGTATATATATATATATAGCATAATCATATTTTTTATTGTGACTATGACTTTTACGTGCTCTAGTCACTTTGAGGAGTATGACTTTCTGGCTCTGCTCCTCCTTGGTAATTGTTTGTTGATTTTTTAAATGGTTTACTTGTCTCATTTCTCTGTGTATGAATGTTCTCTCTTGCATCTATACTTACTGGTGTTAGTGTATATATTTCTAGTTCTGCTTTGGATATGCACTAGCTCTATGTGTTGATGTTCTCTCCTGTATGATTGCACTTTTTTAAGCAAGTATGCATTTTTGCACATTTTGAATTTTGGGGCTATATATATATATATATATAGTTTTGCTTCGGATATGCATTAGTTTTACAAGCATTTTTTTCCCCCTGTATGAATGTGCTTGTCTAAGCAAATAGACATGGTTGCACGTTTAAAAACTTTGGGGTATTTTTTATATGGTTTGCATGTTACACTGTCACTTTAACCTAATTGAGCACTTTTTACAAAGGGCTTTGCTTGTATTATGGGATGCTCTGAAGAAGATCGCCCCTCAGTTGATACGTAAGCGCTCCCTGTTCTTTTTGAGCCATTTGTCTCGGTGTTCTGGTTGCACCACGAGAGTTTTTGGCATTTGTTTTTTATTACTGTCTTTATTTTCCACTGAATTTTTTCCCTGCACTCGAGCTGGTTTGCCTTTTGGTGATTCAGGTCACGTTTGGGTACTGTTGACTTTTACCATGTGAAGACATTTCTAAACGCTTTCTCCATGATGTTTGCAATGGCTATATATATATATATATATATATATATATACACACACACACACATACATATCCCTGAGACTTTGGCTTTTTACCTCTATGCCTGCAGTTCTACTCCTGCTTGGGTGAGATCAGCTTCCCTTGTGTGTTTTTTGCAGTGTTTTATATATATTAAAGATTTTGTAATATGGAGTGCTGACCCCTCATTTGCGTTTTTTGATCTGACAGGTACGCTAAAGGAAGGGCATACCTGAACAGGTTGGTGCAAGCCGCAGGACAGTACAACACAGGATGCAAGTGCCCTTCCCTGCTCTGATCCCCACTCTGTGTAAAATATGCCCCACAGGGTGCTCATAATGCCCCTCATACCCTGATCCCTGATCCATGGAACTATGCCCTGCAGGGCTCATAACATCCCACAAGTTTTGATTCCAATCTCTGTAAATTATGCCCTGCAGGGCTACTCATGCCCCCCTTCCAAGCCCAATTCCCAATCACCAGCCTGCCTGCAAATGGCAACACATGCCAGGAACCTGAGCTGCACCCGTATCATCCCTGGCAGTCTAGTGGTCCCCACCTTCCCACCCAGCAATGCCAGACCACACCGCCCCCCTGACCCATACTCAGTCGGTGACTGGCACAGCCCACCACTCACCACCATGGCCAGCAGCCAACTAAGATCCATATGAGTGTGCACTACTGTAAATAGTATGTGCTCAATGAGCGAACTGCCATTCAGTGTTTGAATGCATACTGTTTACAGTATTACATGTTCATATGGAGCTCAGTCAGTGGCTGGCCATGGTGGTGAGTGGTAGGCTGTGTCAGTCGCCGACTGAGTATGGGTTGGGGGGAGTGGGGTTGTCTGGCACTGCTGGGTGGGGGGCCACTAGACTACCAGGGATGTTACGGGTGTGGCTTGGGTTCCTGGCAAGTGTTGCCATTTGTGGGCAGGCTGGCAATTGGGAATCAGCTTGGAGGGAGGGCATGAGTAACCCTGTGGGGAATAATTTACACAGATTGGGGATAGGGGCATGAGGGGCATTACGAGTGCCCTGCGGGGCATTATATTACACAGAGCAGTGATCAGGGCTTGAGCACAATCCCTGAATGATGTTAGTATACTTACACCCGCTAAAAGCGGGTGTAACTATACTTTGGCAGATGTCCTCTGGGGGTTGTTTGAGAACAGCAATCTCGGGGACTTGGTTGCTTCCCTTTCAGAATAGGGCGCAACCGATGATATAAACCCCTAGTGCCATGTTGCAGGGGATTTAGGCTGTAACAGATGATGTATGTCCACTTTGGTGCAAGCATCCTGTGGCATGTTTCAGGTTGCTTTGCAGAATACCATATGTCGCAACTGCTGCCGTAACTTGCTACTTGTGCCATTTATTTTGGCACAAGTCAGGTTATGCCAGGCGTATCCTTTTGAGAATCAGGCCCCATCAGGCTGTGTCATATCCCCTATATATCTATGATATGACATGGGCTGACTTAAGATGTCATTTTTATCTTGATGAGAGGATATTGGTCTGTTGATATTTCATGAGTGGCCAAACCACAAGTGAGATAGCAATAAACCAATACCCTCAAATGAAAGTAACAATGATATTTTAAGGTAGCCCTTATCATATTCAGTTTATACAATAGGGGCCTGATATTCAAACATGCACCTGACAATGGTGCAAGTGGGTGCTCAGCACAACTGAGTTGCACTGGAGCAACCAAGGGATATATTCAAAAGTGATTTGTCATGGTGCATCCGTTCTGAATATAGCCAAGATTACGCCATGCACAAATACAATGCACCAGTGCAACCCACAAGACAGGTCTGAATACCAGGAATGGGTAATACACCAGCACATCAGAGATACGGCATGTGCAAATTCCTTATATTCAGACACTGATATGCAAATGGACCATTATGCATGCAAGGCACAAATGGGACCATTTGCATGTCATTATGGTCCCATTTGCATGAGTTGTGCAGGGCTTGCCAGCGAAATACACCTTGCACCCTGCACACCATGTGGTGCTGGCAAGTGGAGGTCCACAGGATCCCCCACCAAGTCTGCAGCAGCAATCACCATAACAGACATCATGCCCAGGACCCTGGTAGCTAGTGTACCCCCCACCCGTCCCATAGTGGTGATCCCAGTGATTGAACATATGGCCAGGTCCCTGCTAGTCTAGTGGTATCCCCCTCCCCATCCTGACCCTCCAATCGCCGGTGCCGTACTGTAAGAAATATACCTGATGGTCCAGTGGTACCCCCCCTTCCCATCCTGAATCCCTGATCACCAGCACTGTAATGTAAATAACATCCCTGGTGGTCCACTGGTTCCCCCCACCCTGGCTGAGTCCCTGATCACCATCGAGATATGAAAATGACCTCCTTTGGTGGTCCAGAGGTAACCCCCCCACTCCACCCCACGAGGACACCCAGCTCACCTAGCTCTCCCATCATCAGGGGACAGCAGACCTGCCCGCATACCATCACAGCTGCCTGAAGAATGACAGCTTACAGTAGTGGCTGCAAGCTCATTGGTTCACATTGTGGACCAATGGGCTTGCAGTGCATACTATAATACTCACAACTTGGTGAATGAATGGCTTCATTCACACAGTTGTGACTATTAAAGTATACACTGCAAGCCCATTGGTCCACAGTGTACACCAATGAGCTTGCAGCAAGAACTGTAAGCTGTCATTCGTGGCAGCCATGGTGGTATGTGGGCGGGTCTGCTGCCCTGATTACCGGGGGTGCTGAGGGCTGGGTGTCCTGTGTGGTGGGGGGGGGTTACCACTGGACCACCAGGGAGGGGTAGTTTCATTTCTCAATGGTGATCAGGATTTGGCTGGGTGGGGGAACCACTGGACCACCAGGGATGTTATTTACATTACATCACTGGCAATCAGGGATTCAGGTTGGGGGGGGTACCACTAGACTACCAGGGACCTGGCCATATGATCAAGCACTGCGATCACCACTATGGGAGAGTTGGGGGGTTACAATGGACCACCAGTAAGATGTGTGGGTGATTGTGCACGATGTTCGGGGGGGTTGCCACCCACAGCTGGTGGCTGCTATGTTGTGCACAGCAATACAGCAGCATGCCTGTGTGTGGCAGGCACTTGAGCAGTTTTTTACAGGCTCAACTGTGAGCCCAGGTATGTGGCACATCTCAGGGTTCTGCCAGCAGATGCGCCGCACATCCTGGGCTGAATATCGGGATGTCCCACATATGCATGGGCACGCCCCCTGGAGATGTGCCACATACATTATCTTTGCACCCCGGAGCAGTGGGGATTGTGCTGTGCAATTCCCGCCTTTGAATTTTGCCTGGCACAGTTCTGGGTTGTGCTGGCACAACTCAGTTGGCGCATGTGCAACCTCTTTTTTTTTTTTACGCTTTTGTTGACTGGGTGAGTGCACTAGACAAATCCTGCCTATTTTCAGGCACGACCGGGGAGGGATACAGATGAATGCCAACTGACCTTGAACCTGATTAAGCTGTTGGTGGTATTTTTTTAGTGAATGAGGGAAATTTGGCCTGGACACCAGGGAAATTCCCCATCTCTGTTGGCTGTGAGCGCTGTGGAGCTGACGGTGTAAACCTCTGTCCAGATGGCGGCTGAGAGCAGTGGAGGTCAGACGGCTGTTATGCTTTTGCAAGAATCTGTATGCGAGGGGGACGGTATGGCTGGAATGCATCCGTGGGATGGCCAGCTTCACGTACCTATACCCTCACAGCAGACGTCCCCGTTTAATGATGCAGGAGTCATCGGTAGCAAAGAAATGGGTGAGGGCCCAGTTGATCGGGTGGAGCCTGCGAATCAAGTTATGAGTATCACGGATGACGTTCTCCCTATAGTGCCTCAGGACCAGTCAGCTTCTACCTCTTTGGATGTCTCTAAGCAACTGGAAATTAAGCGTCAGGTTTTGGAACTCGCTATGGCTGACTACCACCAAGCTCAACTTTACGTGAAGGAGAGGAAAAGAAACGGAAGCGGCCTGAGTTGGATTCCCTCTTGAGCCCTCCAGGTAACACTAGTAAAGTGTTGAGAAGTTTTTCTACTACTCGATGTGATGATTTGCCCCCACTCCAGACTTCTCCTTCAGAAGATACCTGGTCCCCACAGCAGGCTTTGCAGCAGGCAGGCTGGATTAGGACGGACACTGGCATTTGGGTTGCTGATCCTGAGATCCCGATCCCAGGGGTTTCTGGGGTTGGGGAGCCATCTGTACCTACAGATACTCAACTGGAGGCGTTACCCTCTAAACAAGATCCCCTGCCTGCTGATACTATGTTACAGAAAACAGTGCTTCCTGCTTCTGGAGTCACCTCAGTTGTGGTTAACCCCGATTCCTTAAATATTATGGACTTTGTATCACAGGACTCTGCTCCCGCTGATGGCCTAATTTCTTTCTCCCCTCTTACTAACTCACAACTTACTGCTGTTCAGGCTACAGGTGACAGTATGGGAATGAATGGGTCGGTTGTTGGACCTGAAAAAGAACCCAGTAGTTTGACAGTGCCTTCTGCTACATTTGCTAGCTTATTTAAGAAACCTGTAGCACTGGGCAAATAGCGAAATGTAGTTTGTTTACAGTTTCTGGGAACTACCGAGGATATGCCTGACCAATTTTATGTTGGCAAAGTTTTGATTAAACAGTTATTGGGTTTTTCTCTGTGTGAAGTTTAGGCCCTTATTCATTCCCCTGGGGACAACACATATGATATTAGCTTTCGTACTCCTGATTTCCTGAATAGGTTTTGGATGAAATATGCTTTGCTCAAAACTAACCCAGCTTGGTCTCATTTTCAGGCCATTCCACTTACAAAACAATCTTTTAAGGTTATAACTGTTTTATTTAGGAACGAGGGGGTAAATGTCGAAGACATCACTTATTGGTTAGAACAAAAATGTACACTTCAGGGTAATCCAGAGCCTATACTACATTGTGAGGGTTTTTGGAATGGTGGCTGGAGGTATAAGATTCATTTGCTCCAGACAGAGGATGGCTTGCAACATTTGCCAAGCTGTTTTTACCTGGGTCGGGATAAAGGATTTATATTCTACCCAGGCCAACCATGGCATTGTTATAAATGTGGTTCTCCTAGGCACCTTAGTAGGACCTGTGACATAGTTAAGTGTGTGCAGTGTGGTGAAATGGGGCATGTCTTTACTGATTGTCATCATCCAGTAAAATGTTCCCTTTGTGAGGACGCCCATGCTTATGTGGATTGCCCTTTTGCAGCCCAAAATAAATCTAATGGGGAATTTTGTTTACAAGATTTTTATATTAATGCTGCAGTTAAGGCTGCATTGAGACAACGGCCTTCCCCCCCGGAAGGGCCAGGTCACAACCTTTTCGGTTACAGGAGCCGCACCAGGTGCAGGATTTGACTGTAGCTGACATAGCTGTAGTGGACCCGGCTCCTTTACCGGTTTCTTTGCACACAGTAGTATCCACTGTTGTACCCTCTACTTCATTGGATTCTATGCCCCCACCCTTGCCTCCTGAAGGGGATTTTACTGTGATTTCCACTAGGCGCCGTAGTCTTCATTCTTGGGGTGCAGGGAAAACTATGTCTGATACTGAACCCTTGGTTTTACAGAATAACTACCAGGTACTTCTGGATGATGTGGGAACCGAGTCTGATTCGGCTTCAGTGCTATCATCACAACCAGAAGGTGGCTCTGATGTTGACCTGCCCCTGGAGCAACCTGATACTGCAAAAAAAAAAAAGGAATAAGTTAGGGATGTGGAAATCTAGTAAGAAAAAATGATTCCCATATAGGTTTTGTTTATACTATTCCTTAATTTGGGTATTCTCGCATTGGTATTTATTTTTTCTTCCTGTATATGCCTGGGTCCTATAATCTCTCTGTGGCCTCTTGAATGTTAACAGTATTCAGTCAGAGAGGAAAAGGTTATTGATTTATTCCCTGTTTGAAAACAAAGTTTATGATGTGGTATTCCTCCAGGATACCCTCTTACATACAAGGGAAGATGTGAATACGGCAATGGTTGGTTGGAGGTAGGGAATTACATATTGGTCTCTTGGTGAGGAATTATGCAGTGGTGTTGGTATTGCAGTGAATACCCCTATGGCTAAATTAATTCACCTCGTAGATCTCTTTCCTGGGTGTGTTTTGTTGTTGGATTTGGAGGTGACTGGATTACAGGGGCGTTTTATAAATGTGTATGCCCCACAGACGAAATTTGATAGAGTTGGGCTCTTTAAATTAATTTTACCATACTTATTTACATCACAACATGTCTTTATGGGTGGAGATTTTAATTGTAGTAGATATCAAAAAGATTGTGGCCTTTGCACAAACAAAATCTTTTGTGATGCGCATTGTCTTAATGACTTATTGGTACGATCTGGTTTAATAGATGTCATGGCCACACAGGTTATGCCTGCTAAAACATTTTTCCAGGGTACTAAAGCTACCCACATTGATTTTTGGTTTCTTTCTGATTCTTTGAATGTTATACATACTAAAACATTCCTGTAGCTCCTTCTGATCATGCCATTATAGAGGTTACGGTTTCCAGTCATAATAATATGCATCGTGGCCCAGGTTATTGGAGACAAAATTTAGACTTACTGTTTATTCCTACTGTTGAGGATGGTTTTCTAGCTTTATTAAAAGCTAGGAAATCAGTTTTTTACCTCTATGATTTTTTTCTAGACTGGTGGATAGATATAAAACAGGATATTAAACTTTATTTTTCGTGCATTGGTAAAATTAATGGTAAATATTAAACTGATGAATATGCCTTTCTTAAGGCACAATTTTTAGATGCACACTTTCAAGCAGTGCAAGGGGATGTTTCTATTCTCTCCACTTTACATACACTTTGAGAACGATTGAACAAGATACAATTTGATCGGGCTAAATCCTTGGATACTGAACGTCGTTTCAGGACTCAAGGGGATAAAGCCTTTATGGATGCTTCTCAGTTTTTTGCTTATCAGAGGCAGCAAAAATATATGTCAGTGGTTAAAAATCAACATGGGAAGAAGTGCACAATTCCAAAAGATATTCTTTCTGCTGTGGAATTCCATATACAATATTTGTTTAGTTCACCAGAAATTCCTGCGGTTTCACATATCCCTTGGTTGGCTCAGTGTGTTTTGCCCCAATTATCTGTTCATGATAAACTGATGTTGGGCTCTGACATCACCCCATTGGAGGTCACTACTGCCTTCTCTCAAACTAAGTCACGAACAGCTCCAGGCACGGATGGGATTCCGTATGAGTTATACAAAATGATTTTTTCTGTATTATTATCAGAATTTACTACGGTTTTGAATGATGCTTTGCTTACAGGCATTTTGCCTTCTAGTATGAACAAAGGTTTGGTGATTTTTTTATATAAAAAAGGGGATAGGGAAGACCTGTTGAACTGGAGACCTATAACATTGTTAAATACCAATTTTACAATTTTGGCTAAAATTTTGAACAATCGATTATTGTTACATGCTGAATTTTTACTACACCCTTCCCAAACTTGTTCAATTCCTAATAGACGCATTACTGATAATTTGATTCTTTTACGTGAAATTATGCAAAAAGGAGCATCCGGGGAACTTACAGGTTTAATATTTAGCTTGGATCAGGCTAAGGCTTTTGATAATGTGAGGCATACATATTTATGGGACTGCCTGAAATCCTATGGTATTCCACGCATCTTTGTACAGTGGTTACAGATGTGTTATGTTCAGGCTACAGCCCAAACATATTGTAATGGTTGGTCGGGTAAAAAGTTTGCTGTATTACAGGGTGTTCGACAAGGTTGTCCCTTAAGTGCACTTCTGTATTAATTTACATTGGATCCTTTAATTAGAACTGTACATGCTTATTCCGGAATACATGGTGTTTCTTTTTCTAGTGGTGACCCTGAAATTAAATGTATAGCATATGCAGATGATATCTGTTTTATTGTAAGTGATATCCCTTCTGCATACCGCTTAGAGAAGGTTTTGCAAGATTTTTCTTTATATACAGGTGCTGCAATAAATTATAACAAATGTAACTGCATACCTCTTCAAGTCTTAGATATTTCAGTTACAACTGTTATAGGTATCCCAGTTGTTCGGGATACCTGCTCGATTCTCAGCCTTCATTTTGGGGTGGGTGATTTGGACTACATCAATTGGAAAATTAAATCACAGGAAGCTCAAGCTAAGATAGATATCTGGAATAAGTGGCGGTTATCTAAATTAAACAGGTTTTTATGGTTAAAACCTTTTTGTTACCTTTGTTCTTATATTTAAGTTCAGTTTTTAATCTCCCTTTGAGTTTGGAAACACAGATTTATAGCTGTTTTTTTTCATGTATTTGGGGTAGTAGACTAAACCTTATAAAACGTAGTTTACTTCTTCGAGATCATAAAAAGGGAGGTTTAAATATGATTCAATCTGTTATTTTCTTTTCTACTATGTTTCTTTATGCAAATCTAAGGCCTGTCATTGATAGTACTCCCAAATTTTGGATACCGTGGCTTCTAGATTCTGTGGGGGAGATTGTCTCCACTTGGCCAGAGAATGCACCAATCCCTAGACAACAGTCTATAGTTAATCTTTCTCCCTCTATGAGAGTATGTTTTGGGAAACTTAAATTATGGGTTATTTCTAAAGGCTTCTTTACTCAATTCTGTAGAAAAGAATTGTATACATGTATAATCCAATGATATTTTCAAGATATAGCCCCTTTTGAAATTTACTCTCCCCATCAACGTTTGGCAGTCGGTAATATGCTGACTTCCCCTTAGATACTCCGTCATATGTGGGATGTTTTATGGTTGTCACTGTATGGCAAACTTAATGTTAGAGGAAATTTGAAACATAAACAGACTTCTGACCGATATTGTCCAAGAGAAACCTGCCCTCACATAATTGAAACCATGGAACACTTTTTTTTCGAATGTCCATTTATTATAGAATTTTGGAGAACAGTTCAATATAAATGGCCAACATCTCCATTTTTTCAGCTAACCACAGAAATATTACATATGGGAATTTTACCTTTTTTGTGGACTAAACATGATAGGGTTACTATGTGGCTATTCCTTGTGTGTTTCAAATTTTATATTTGGTATGTACGCTGCCAGCTCACTATTCAGCAACGTCTCTTTACTACAGAGGAATTGTTTCATTTGGTGGATACTGCTATTAAGAATTTATGACTTCATGATCTGAATAATGTCTCATCTCTTCTTTTCAAATCCAGATGGGACTCTGTGGTTTGGTTGTGACTTTTGCACACCTAAAGGTGTAGTTAATTTAGCAGGTATACTGTAATTGTTTTCAAATGTATGATATAATATTTATCTATGTTTTACCTTGGCTTCTTTTTTTTTATCTTGTGAGCTGTATCTCGATTCTGAATGTGGTTTGCTTTCCAATCTGTATTGATTACCCCTACTCCCGTTAGTGGGGATTTAGTATTCAGTAATTTTGTGACCCTTTACAAACTGCTTTGTTATTTCAATGTATAATGTAATACTTATTTATGTTTCTCCATGTTTTGTATCTTGTTTTGTGTGTTGTAACACTTTGTGTTTATGGTTTACTTTTCAGTTTAATAAAAAATTCCCCTACTCTTTTCGATAAGTGCCATGGGATCTTTAACATCCACCTGAACTACCATCAATCCAGGCAGATGGGATGTCGGTTTAATGTCTCATCCGAAAGATGGCACCTCAGAAGTGCAGCACCCCTCTCATGCTGCACTACAGCATCAGTTCTGGGATATTAACCCCAGTGCCAGATGTGGGAACTGAACCCACAGTCTCCTGATCTTCCAGCCTCAGAGGTGAGTGTGCTACCTACTGAGCCACTGACACTGATAATTTGACTGACTGACTGACTCTTTGAATATCTAGCCCCATGCATTTTGATGGTTTTTGATATAAACGGTAGAAAAAAGGTTACAAATGGAAAACAGCACAAAATGTACACTGTGTCTCTCTGTTCAATAGTTTAGCACATGAGCAGCATATCAGCCAAAAACCTACCGTAAGTCAAACAATATATGGCATCTTACATGTGAGAATGTAGTTTGTCCATCTAAAGGGCAGACTTATTTGTCCCCGGGGACCCAGACAATAAAGGGATTCACTCAAAAAGGTGGGAGGGGGTATTTGGATGCAGGTGGGATGGATTGAGAAGGAGAGAGGTGAAAGAAAGTAATGATGGAGCTGTAATTAGAGGGAATAAGGTAGTAGAGACTGGGTTACCTCACAAAGGGGGAGGGGCCTCAAATGACTTGCCCTAAGCCTGATTGGAAGACAAAAAGAGAGAGAGAGACAGAGAGAGAGAGAGTGAGCCTAGGGGGTAGTCATATCAGATGACCTAAAGGTAGGCAAGCAATGTGAGAAGGCAGTAGGGAGGGCTGGGGGGATACTGGGTTGCATAGGAAGAGGCATCACCAGCAGAAAACAGGAAGTTGTTATCCCTCTGTACAGGCTGTTGGTGAGACCCCATCTGGAATACTGCGTGCAGTTCTGGTGACCCCATCTACACAAGGACATAGACAGGATGAAGGCAGTCCAGAGGAGGGTAACTAAAATGGTGCAGGGTCTGCACCAGAAACCATACGAAGAGAGACTAAAGGAGCTTAATATGTATACCCTCAAGGGAAGAAGGAAGAGGGGAGACATGATAACAACATTTAAGTACCTCAAGGGAATCAACAAAGTCCAAGAAGGTAGCATATTTCAGAAAAAGAGATATGCAAGAACAAGGGGCACAATTTGAAGATAGAGAGGGGACAGCTCGGGAGCAATGTGAGTAAGTATTGTTTCATGGAGAGGGTGGTGGATGCATGGAACGGCCTTCCTGAGGAGGTCATGGGGTCAAAAATAGTGGGGGAATTCAAGGATGCATGGGACAGACACACATCAATTCTAGTGGTGGGTAGGAGGAAGTAGGCAGTTAGTTAACTAGGATCTGCAGCATATCCATTAGGCAGGGAAATGGGCAGACTGAGTGGGCCAAGTGGTCCTTATCTGCCATCAAAGTCTATGTTTCTATGTTTCATTATAAAATAGCTGTTTGAAACACAAGCATTTGATTGGTCATTACCAGTGCAACATGGGAGAATGTTGCACTACAAATAATGAGTACATTTAAAAAGGCCTCACCACTGAGCTAAATAGCTCAAAGATTCATCTAAATGTGGCATTCTCAACAGAACGTTAACATAATAAGAAGTAGCCAATTTTCTTCCCCCATTATTTGCTACCACCCGGCATACTACTGTTGATACTGTGCCTGTGTTTCAGACAGCTATTTTATAAACAGTAGTATACTCACACAAAACATGCAGTCCCCACAACAAGTTGCAGTAAAAAAAAAAAAAAACATCATCGAATAGTGCCCCACATATGTCACGCCCCCAACACACATACGAATAGTGAGAGGCAGCAGGCGTATCAGCGGTAGTCAAGCAAACCTCCGTATCGCAACTGAGAGCCTGCGATCAGGCATTGTCAATGCCTACCTCAGTGTAATAATCTAGGCCCAATCACTCATACCAGCCATGGACCATAGTCATCAACAATCGCTAGCAGAGCCCTTTCTCTAGTTGAGTTTAATCTAATTAGATGTAACAAATAACATATAAATAAAAATAAACAGCAACAAAGTGCCATAGCTCCAAAGACACTCACAGTGTCCCGACTGTCTGCTCACAGCTTCGCGGTGCCACCTCCAGCCACTAGAGTATTTCTCAACAGAGTGAAAATATAGATCTGCATAATTTATTTGAAAATTAGCAAATTTAAATAAACCTGCCACAGACAACTTGCTTGTTTTTATTTCATTAATATATGTATTGCTATTTTATATAGTTACTGTGTGTTTCAAATGCTATTAGCATAGGTTAAACAATTAGTCAGACACACTAAACCCAATTTCTTGGGACTATTTTTCTTCCACGCATAAAATAAAACAAATATTTTACCACTATTAACTGCTTTCTCTTTTATTTTTTTTGTGTCAGCTATTTTATAAGTGCAATGAGACGTGCTGTGGGTGTGCATTTTGGTGTGATAACTGCACTCCTAGGGATGACTGGCACTCAGCCTTTGGCCTCATGCCTAACTACACCCCTAGAAGTGCGGTTATCACACCGTAATGCACACCCCGTCGTGTCTTATTGCTTACATATAATGGCATGCCAGGAAGGCCAAGGCTCACAATTTTTGCTCCCTATGACTTTGTCTGGGAAGCACATTCATTTTGGCAATCACTTTAATTGGAAAAGCCAGAATTCTTAGCAGTACTTTTGTACCGTAATTGTAATGTATCAGTAATATTAATTGTTGGTATATTGTGTTTTGTTTTTCTGAGCCATTTTCAGTTCATAATTAGAGCCTTTAAAGTAATAATTACTCCTACAACTCAGCACAGTGATGGTTGACCTGGATCCTAAGAGCTAGTAACTGAAGAAACCCTCCAAAAGGTAATGCCTTGCTTATTTAGAGCATTTGCAGAAAGCCTGGAATTGCAGGCATGGCTTTTAGTTGTTACTGTGATAAAGAAGTGTATTTCCCTCGGTAGTTTTTGTGGGAGTTTAGTGGCAGCCTTTTATTCCATTCTGGTGTGTAGTGCTGGTTTGCTTGGGGACCACGAGGTACGGCCTGGCAGAGTCACGGGAGGTGTGCAGTTTGGGGGAGCATGGGGGTTGTTGTTGGAAGCTCCAGTGCTGCTCTATGTAGGTGGGATAGGAGGCAGAGAAACAGGCTGCATTGTTAAAGAAAAATAATACATAAATAGGAAAAGCTGGGGATCGGCTCTTGAGGCAGCTCCCATTTTTTAGGTCAGCATGCCAGCGATTCCTATGAGGGCCTGATTGGTCGGGACCGACCACATGGTCTGGGGAGCCAGTGAAATGGGCTGAAGGGGACTAAGAAAAAGACAAAGAAAAGCTGGTCTTGCTGTTTTGGTCAGGTGGCATTGAGAGGAAAACGTTGCATATTTTGCTCAAAGGAGCATTTGAGAAGGGGAGCTCTCCGAATTGGAGAATTTGGAATGGAGGCACTCGGTGGTGGTGGTGGGGGGACAGTACAGAAATGCTTGTGGGGGACTTGAGAGTGGGATTAAAAGGCCCCCAGAGAACTAATGGGGAAGAGGAGGTAGAAAATAAAAAACATGGAAACAGGTTGCCCACGAAGGGGGTGCCCAGTGGGGGGTCTTTGTTCTCACTGGCATGCGGCACCATTTTGGATCATGGGTGTGTGCAGGGCCACCATTTTGGAAGCAGGTAGTACTGCAGCCACCATTCTGCCAATGATTTTCCACCAGAATAGCCTAACTCAGTGTGGTAGGCCTGTCGAGGGGAAAAGGGACCTACGGGTAATCTTGAGGTTTATTTTGTGAGGGAAGTAAATAGGAAGGGCATTCTTAGGTGTGGGAGCAAGTGCTAGAGGGATCAAATATAAAAAAAAATAAAAATATATAAAAAGGGACATAAGACCTATAAGGGCAAGTTCAGGGAATGGGGGACAGCGCCAGCCATGGTGTGCAGGGAGGATGAACAGAGGTACAGTTTCAGTGAAGAGGGATCAGGGGTAACCCTCAGAGTTGATGAACTTAGTAATGAATACTAAAAAAAAAATAAATAAATAAGGGGACTACAGAACCAATGAGCTGAGGCCACAACAGAAAATGGTGCCAGCCACAGGACAGACAAGGGACATTTTGAAGCCCTTTTTTTTTTCAAAAATAATAATAATAAATCATGGATAGGTCACGGGATTGAGCTAACTTGTTAAGTGGGTAAAGAAAGACAGTGTGGGTGATGGGTGGCAGAAAAAAGGAAGAGAGGGTCCAAAGGGGGAAAAAGATTTATTGGTGTTGAGGAATGACATTTTCTTTCTGCTTACAAGATAGAAAAGTATAGCTCCTAGGAAGATGAAGATGACCAAGAAGGATGCTTACAGGGCTATCGTGGACCTTGTGGATAAGGCAAATAAGATATGGGAACTGGCTGAAGGGGTGCCAAAAGGGTAAGGGGAGAAGCAGAAGGTGGAGAAGGGTAGAGGAGGCACGGGCAACAAAAATCCCCCCACAAGGCTGGTTATCCCAACCCTACCAAAGCCTGTGGTCCCACTGCCTCCTGCTCCTCTGCCTGCACCCGCTCCTGTACCCATTCCCGAGCCAGTGCAAGTGCCTTTGCCTGACCCAGTTCTACTGCCACCACAGGTTCCCATTGGCCCAGCTGCACCACACATGCCTCCAGCAGGATCTTCCAGCCTGGACAAAGGAGCACCCCAAGGACCGGCTTCCCCGGAGGGGCTCTGGGCCTGACCGGCAGCCAAAGCTAGGTAACGAAGGGCTCATGGAGGGCAGCAGCATTAAAGAATATGTCAAGCAGATTATTGGGTCCGTGGGTGAGGATGGGCTTGGTCAATTTGAGAAGGCACTTGCAGAAATAAAAAAGGGGTAAAGGGGTAGAAGCGGCGGTGGAAGATAAGGCTGGGACACTGGAGGGCATGGGTACAAGGGAAATAGGGTTGCAAGGGATGAGGATAGGGGAACATGTGCCATTGGCCACTAAGGAGAAAATATGGAAAGGGGAGTATGTGGATGTATTTGCGCTAGTTATCAAAGAGGCAGTTACACAATACTAGGAGAAGGAGAGCATTGGGGAGAAGGGTATGGCCGCAGCAGTGGTATTATTGGGAAAAGGTGAGTAGGAGAAAAACACAAAAGGGAGGAACTGGGACCCTTGGTCAGTGGGTTTCACAACCTATATGGCAGTAGTATTGGAAAAGAAGCCGGAGTTAGCCACTCCATTACTTACATATTCACTGATCATTAAGAAAGCATATAAGATGGGGGCAATAATTGGCTCCAGTATGATGAACAGTTTCGCCAGAGGATGGCTACTTTTGGGGATGTCAGATGGGACACCAGACAGTCAGATTTATGGCTTCATTGTATGACTGGGACAGGCAGCAGTTAAGGGGATGGGGAAAAGAAAACAAGCCTGGTCCAAAATGTTGTTAGGGCTATAATAGAGTGTTCTGTTCCCGGCCACAATGCCCCTTGCAACATGCATGCTCAAAATGTGGGGGTAGCCACCTGGCTTCCAAGTGTAGAACCAATTGGGTTAACCCAGGGACCAGGAGCAATGGGAGCACACATACCAATCAGCCCTTTCAGACTGGGCAGTCAGGTTACAGAGGACAAACCTGGGGCAGGGGGAATAGGTGAAGAGGTTTTGGAAGGGGTACCAGCAGTAGATGAGTGATGGAGTAGAAGATGCCAGCTGTTGGGCAGAGTTTTCACAGGGCTAAAACACCAGTTAATTTAAAGGTTTTGAAGGAAGGTTTGTGGGGTTACCCAGACAGGGATGCTGCCCAAACTTTAGCTGAGGGATTTCGGAGGGGTTTCAATTTGCTTTTCCAGGGACATCGGGTGGGAACCAGTGCCAGGAACCTGGGCTCAGTAAGGGGGAAGGAAGAAATTCTGCTTCAGAAAATATGGAAAGAAATAGCAGCGGGTAGGGTAGAGAGGCCATTTCAGGCCCCTCCATTTCAGAACTTAAGGGTTTCCTCTTTGGGTCTGCTTCCCAAGAAGCAGCCTGGGGAATTTCAGGTGAGACATCATTTATCTTTCCCAGCAGGGGAATCTGTAAATGATTACATAAGTGAAGAAGACAGTAGGGTGACATACACCACTTTGGAAGAAGCAGTAAGGGTTATATGGGGGACCGGGGGCATGGCTGGCCAAGACAGACATCAAAGCAGCCTTTAGGCTGCTGCCAGTGTAGCCAGAAGACTGGGAGTTACTTGGGTGGGAGATCAATACTACTTTAACAATGCCATGCCCATGGGCTGCTCTATCGCATGTGCCACATTCGAGATGTTCAGCACTTGGCTGCAGTGGGCAATCCAACAATAATATGGTTTCCGAACAGTGATATATTACTTAGATGACTTTTTGTTAATTGGGAAAGGATGGGAAGAGACAGAACAAATGCTATTTAAGTTTTCAGGAGTTCTGTCTGGAACTGGGAGTCCCATTAGCCCCAGATAAAACTGAAGGCCCTTGTTGCAGGATCGAGCTTTTGGGGATAAAGGGAGATGCAGAAGCAGAGGTCTTCCACCTACCAGCCGCAAAAATAGAAAAGCTAAAACAGTTACTGCAGGATATTAAGTGGCACAGGAGGGCACAGTTGCTGAAAATGCAACAGTTGTTGGGCACCTCAATTTTACCTATAGGGCGACTGGGCCTGGGCGTACATTTACACAACGCTTGGCATGAGCAACCAGGGTCATCTCGAGACCCCACCATTGGGTGGACATATCAAAGGGCACCACTGATGACCTGTTGATATGGGAACTGTTCCTTAGAGACTATAATGGGAAGACATTTTGGCAAGATGAGTGGGTGTTTAACACCGACCTGGACCTGTACACAGATGCAGCCGGAGGCCTGGGAATGGGAGCCTATTTTAGGGGAAAATTGTATTTACAGGCATGGTCTATGGATTGGAAAGCCAGGGGGATCACAAAGGACATTACCTTCTTAGAAATGTTCCTCATCTGGGTCTGCACACTGCTTTGGGGAGAAGAGCTGAGGAATCAGAAGGTCACATTTTGGTTCAATAACAGGGCCATGATGGAGGTGCTGAACAGAAAAAGGGCCGGGTCAGAGAGTGTGACGAGGGTGTTAAGACAGCTGGTACTTCAAGGGTTGCAGCTTAACGTGCCATTTAGAGCTAAGCATATAGATGGGGTCCAGAACACAATAACTGACAACCTCTTCCATCTGCAGCTGGACAGATTCTGAGCCATCACCCCCAAAGGCAGAGGTGAATGAGACACCAGGGCCAGTGAACATTTGGGAGATTGGCTGGAGGGAGCCAAGTTACTGTTCCGTAACTCTTTGTCACCCAGAACACTAAAGGCATATGAGGGGCCATGGTGTTTGTTTTAGGCCTTCAGATAGAGGGACAAGGCATTAAGGTAAGTTAATGGTTGTGGAAGACCATGTAGGTAGACTTGTGGTAGACGGGTGGAAAAGAGGTATGTGTACGCAACCATGGGGGTACATCTAGCAATGATCAGCATGGCTTGCAGCTTTAAAGGATGGGCTGCTCCTTGTAGAAGCATGCTGATAAAGAGGACGATGCAAGGATAGGTCCGGCTAAAAGGGAGGGCTTTGGACAAGAGATGGCCAGTATCCAAGATGATTCTGTAACGTCTCCACCCTCCAGGTACAGGCTGGCCAGTGACCTGGCCATCCACTGATTTCTCCGAGGCAACGGCAGGAAAGTCAGCCTGGCTGTGCCACCTCACTTGCCCACAGACCTCCACCAAATCCAGGTGCAGGTATGCCCTGACCAGGTGCTCTGCTGATTTCTCCGAGGTTGCGGTGGGAAAGCCAGCCAGGCTGTGCCACCTCACTCACCTGCAGACCTCCACCAAAACCAGGTACAGGTTAACCCCTCTCTGGGTGCTCTGCTGATTTCTCTGAGGTGGTGATGGTGGCAGGAAAGCCAGTGCAACTGTGCCACCTTGCTCACCCGCAGACCTCCACCATAACCAGGTGCAGGTTAGGCCCTGACTGGGCACTCCACCAATTTCTCCGAGGCAGCGGTGGAGGGAAAGCCAGCCTGGCTGCATCACCTCACTCTCCCACAGACCTCCACCAAAACTAGGTGCAGGTTAACCTCTGACCAGGTACTCTGTCGATTTCTCTGAGGTGGTGATGGCAGGAAAGCCACGCCACCTTGCTCACCCGCAGACCTCCACCAAAACCAGGTACAGGTTATCCCCTGATGGGATGCTCTGCTGATGTCTGTGAGGTGGCGGCGGCAGGAAAGCCAGCCTGGCCATGCCACCTCACTAACCTGAAGACCTCCACCGAAACCAGGTACAAGTTATCCAGTGACTGGGCACTCTGCCGATTTCTTCGAGGCACCAGCGGGAAAGCCAGTCTGGCTGTGCCACCTTGCTCACCCACAGATCTCCACCAAAACCAGGTGCAGGTTAGCCCTTGACTGGATGCTCCACTGATTTCTTTGAGGTGGCGGTGGGAAAGCCGGCCCAGCCATGCCACCTTGCTCTCCCACAGACCTCCACTGAAACCAGGTGCAGGTTATCCCCTGACCGGGTTCTCTGCCAATGTCTCCAAGGTGGCAGTATCAGGAAAGCCAGCCTGGCCACACCACCTCACTCACCTGCAGATCTCTGCCAAAACCAGGTTCAGGTTATCCACTGACTGGGCACTCCACTGGTTTCTCTGAGGCACCGGTGGGAAAGCCAGCATGGCTGCACCACCTGCTCACCTGCAGACCTCCACCGAAACCAGGTGCAGGTTAGCCCCTGACTGGGTGCTCTGCCAATTTCTCCGAGGCGGCAGCGGGAAAGCCAGCCCTGCTGCACCACCTTGCTCATCCACAGACCTCCACCAAAACCAAGTGCAGATTAGCCTCTGACCAGGCACTCCACCAATTTCTCTAAGGTGGCGGTGGGAAAGCCAGCCCAACTGCACCACCTCACTTACCCGCAGACCTCCACCAAAACCAGGTATACTATCCAGGCTTCACCGGGACTCTGAACACAGACACCAGTTGGCTCTGCCTTCCAGATCTGGCCCACTATTGACTGTTGCACTTTATGGCTTAGCCTGCAAATGGGCCACACTCTGGAAGCAGTCTTCTGCACTTGGTGGCTTTCCCTGAGAGCCGCTAATGCCGGCGGTTGTCTCTTAGCTCTCTATAATTTGTCCTAAATGCGGGGAATTTATCTATTTTTAAGCATTGTAATTTGTAAGGGGATTCTGTATTGTAATGGAATCTGCATTTTGCTGTGCTAGTTAGGTTGAGGGAAAAGTGAATTACTACACTGCATCTAGTTAGGTGGACTGTGGAATTGTATAGAAGTCTTATTTAATTGTGTTAAAACCTTGGGGAACTGCATTAATTATTTTTAAATCAGGACTAGGAAGTGTATCTTTTCTAACTGTACTTAGCTAGCTGGGCCTGTAGGAGGAAACTGCTGGGGGGATTTACTAGATTATGAATTTTTTCATGCTTCTGCTGCCCCTGTGCTCCCACTGATGCTTTCCCTGCCAGTTTCACTTCTATGCTGCGCTCCCTCCTTAGCCTGTTCAAATTTCTGTCTCCTTAACTCTGTTCAGTTCCCCCATGGTTCACCCCGCCAGCTTAATCTAACTCAGCTGAGCTCTCCTATAGCTCCTCTGCAAGTTCATTTTTCATTCCCCTTCCCATTTCTCTGCCTTCACAGCCCCCACCCCACATCCATCTCCTCTTTAGACTGGAAACTGTTGGTGCCAGTCTACTCCCTCCCCCTCTGTTAACTGCTCTTTTTGTTGCTGCCCCTGCCTTCCTAGTAAGCTCCAATTCTGCCTCCATTGTAAAGCCCTATTTTACTAACACCTTCCCTCTTTCCAATCTCCCCTCCAGGTGCAGGTTTATCCCCTGACCGGATGGGTGCTCCACCTATTTCTTTGAGGTGGCGGCTGCAGCAGGAAAGCCAGCCCGGCCATGCCACCTTGCTCATCCACAGGCCTCTATTGAAACCAGGTACACTATCCAGGCTTCACCGGGACTCTGAGCATGGACGCCAATTGGCTCTGCCATCCAGATCTGGCCCTCTATTGTCTGCTGCACTTTATGGCTTTGCCTGCGATTGGTCCACACTCTGGAAGCTGTCTTCTGCACTCGGTGGCTTTCCCTGAGAGCCACTAATATCGATGGTTGTCTCTTAGCTCTCTATAATTTATCCCACCCGGCTTCTATTAAATGCACCTTGGCCACTCCCATTTTTGACTCCCTCACTGCTCATTGGCTCAGAAATAGACAGCTCCTTGAATTTAAAGTGTATTCAAATAAATCACTTTTTGCTTCCTCTACGCTCCACTTACTCATCTATTATTGTTTAGTAGCCATTCCTAGGTGTCTCTCCTTTCTCTTAGGCTCTTACAAAGACTTGCTGGTTCTGGCAGCTGCTACTGGTAACCACTGTTCGCAACACTATACTTTGGTCAGTGCCACTGATCTACCCCATTCAGCTGTCTGTACACTCAGAGCTACTTAGTTCCCTCAACTACTTACACTGCCTACCCCTCTTTCCCCGCTTCCGCTCCTTTTAATTCTTCTCTCAATTTTATCTATCCCAGCACCACAAGTTCCCCAATCTAAAATACCTATTTCACCTTCCCCCTCACTCTTTTAGCCCCTACCGTTATTCTTGCCATAACTCCTACACCTCCTCTAATACTCTGTACTCATTTCCTCACCTCCCCCCTGCCACTTTATTCTCAGTACCTAGCCACTTTGCTTTCCTTTGCCTCCTAATCATCCATTCACCTAACCCCCCCGCCAAATACTTCCCAAATACTCGGCCGGTCACAAATGTCTCAAACTCCACTTCCTCATAATTGCACTCTTCTTACTTACATCAGGCAATGTTCACCCTAACCTTGGCCCCACTACACCTACATTTGCCAGTTGCAATCCTACCACTAATGTACATACTTCCCCCACTCCTTCTGCCCTCCCTAAGGGCCTGAAAATACTTCACTTAAACACCTGCAGTCTCGTCTCAAAAACTGACATTTTGCAACCTATGGTAATCTACCTCACACCTGATATTCTAATTTCAACAGAAACTTGGTTAAATGCTAAAATTCCTGATCTCTCCTTAGATATCCCCAGTTACTCCATAATCAGGCAGGATAGGATGGGATGGGCAGGGGAGGTGGAGTGGCCATGTATATCCTGTCCTCACTTCAGTACTCAACCATTCTCTCATCCTCTCTACTTACCACCTATGAAGTCCTGGTAGTAAATATTGCCTTGCCTTTCTCATCCCCTATCTTCATAGCCGGTATCTACTGTCACCCCAGATCCAAGACATCTGACACAATGAATCTCATTACCTCTGTAACCTCCCTCTCACATAAAGGTGAGCTATGCTGTACATTTTGGAGATGTAAACCTAAACTGACTGTCTACAGCCACTTTCAAGACACGTGATGACATCACAGCCCTCAATCTCTCCCAACTCATCCTGGAATCTACTTACCTAAGTCATACAACCCTTAATCATTCCCTGATAGACTGGTCTCTCGCATCCCACTCCCACCGAGTTATTAAATCAGGCATCCTCCTAGATGCCCTCAGTGATCATCACCCAATCTTCATAGTCAGGAAGGTCCATCGACCAAAACCGCCACACAGAATCCTGCAGCTCCGCTCCTTCAGCTCCCTAGACCTTAACCCCCTTCTCAATGAGCTGGCTAGCTCTGATTGGTCCCCAATTGCCTCTGCCCCTTCTGTTGACCAAGCCCTCACCTACTTCAAAGATAAATTTCTAGCTACCTGGAACTCTTATGCTCCATTCAAGTGCACTAGAGTTTGTGGCAACCATCATCCCTGGGTTACCCCTGAGTTACTGACCCATCTCAGGAAGTGAGACAAAGCCTGGAGGAAACATAAGCTCTCCCAGCTTCCATTGGACTATGTTAAGTATTGCATGTTAAGAAATGCCTGTACAAAAGCAACCAGACTAGCCAAGTCTGAATATTTTAAATCATCTTTCCTCAAAAATATTAACTCCCCATCCAGATTCTGGAAAGTGGTCCATGCCCTATCCTTACCCCTTCACATCTGTCACCCCCAGTGCTTAATATAAACAACACATTGGTTCCCAAACTGTCCTCAGTAGCTCAAGAGTTTAACACCTATTACACCTCCTGTGCCACAGTCTTTCTAAAGTCCCTTCCCTCAAACCTCCCCCTCCTCACCCTCCTGCATCCAGTACTCAACCTCTCCATGCTCACCCTTCCTTCTCCTTCTCTGCTGTCTCCCCTGCTGAAACACTAATGACCCTTCTGTCTCTCCGTTAATCCTTCCAAAGGCTCCTCACTGGATGACCTTGACCCTGAACTCCTCTACATTTCAGCTTCTGCTATAGCCTATCCTCACTCCTTAATCCTAAGTCTCTCCTTCATATCTGCAACAGTTCTGTCATCGTGGAAACATGCAGTGGTCCCCCCTCTCCCAAATGATGGTGACCCCATCTCCCCCACCAACTTTTGCCAAATCTTCCTCCTCCCCTGCCCTTGTCCTCTCTCAACTAACCTCCTTTCTTGCTGACTCTTCCTTTTTCACCCCGTTCCAATCTGGCTTTTGGAAGAATCACTCCACTACCACCTCTCTTCTCAGGCTCACTGACTCCATCCTCACCTGAATGGACAAAAGCCTTATCACCTCTGCCATCTTTGTTGACCTTGCCAAGGCTTTCATAACTGTTTCCCATGCCCTGCTTCTTGACTCCCTTATGGCTGCTGGTTTGTCTGCTTCTGCTCACAACTGGTTTATAGCTTACCTATCAGGCAGAACACAATCAGTCAAGATCCAGGATGTAATCTCTCCCTCCTCCCAGTTGCCACAGGAGTGTAACAGGGCTCTGTGCTTGGCCCCATTCTCTTCTCCATCTTCCTTAATGACATGCCTCAGTTTGCCCCCCCTACTCCATATGTATTCCAACAACACTGTCCTGTTCTCCTCAGGCAAATGCCCTGCTGATGTAGCAACCACCCATCAGCATGACTTCTACCAGGTTCAGCTTTGGTTTGCCTCTCATCAACTATTCCTAAATGGCAAAAAGACTGTCTCCATGACCTTTGGCAGTAGGAAGAGACTCTGTAGCCTGCACTCCTTACTTCTTTCCACACCTTGATGGATGGGATAGTCCTAGAGGACACCTCCTCATTCAGATACCTTGGGGTCTGGCTGGACCAACACTTCAACTTCTCTGGCCACATTGACACCATCCTGAAAAAACTGCCGCAAGCTTGGTGCTTTGCTGGCTCAGTGGTACTGAGGGTTGAGGCACTGGACACCACACCTTGTGCCACACTGGCAACCCTGGTTTGGGAGCAAACTCAGGCCACCGGAGGGTGGCAGGGGAGGACAGGATTGAGCATCTGGAGGACTGCTCTCCTGTCCTGGGAGAGAGGGGGGTATAGATCCCAGGGTCTGGGGACTCCTGGTGGCAGCTAGGGGCACAGCATGCCCAAGATTTGGCAACCACGGGATTGGCTGCAGCAGTGAACCTGAAGGGACACCCAGAAGCATGCGTGCCCATGCTGGGATGCATTGCATGTCCAAGTCTAGAGGAGGGACCACAACACAAATAGAAAATCCCCTTCCCTTGGGACTAGGTGAAGGAGCTTCCTCCCTGTCCACACTCCCAATTCTGGGTGCTCTCCTCTCTGTCCCTCTGCCACTCTGACTCGGCACTCTACACTATAGATAGAGTGCCCTGGGAGGATAAGGCAGCCCTTTCTTGGGGGGGTTCAGATCTGAGGGATTTGCTGGGTCGGGGTAAGGAGTAAGGTGCAGCATCACAGCGGGAGGTAGAGACCGAGGAAGGAGGTTGCTGGAGAGAATTTCCCTGTGGGAAGGTGCAGAAAAATAGAGCAAAAAAAATAAAAGCTTGGTGCTTTATTCAGGAACTGTAGTTGCATCCCTCCTGTGGCACAGCGTGAAATTGTCCAGAAGATGATACTTCCCATTTTTGATTACTGCGATGTAGACCATGGTGCCGCTCCCAAATCCTCCCTAACCAGATTGGACACTCTCTTTAACTCCTTCTGTTGCTTTTCCCTTAATGCTACATCACACACTCATCATTGCAACCTTTACCACACCCTATCCATTCACCCACTTGCCAACAGGCACCTCATTCATTTTGCCAAACTCACTTCTAAATTTTGTCTAGGAGAACTTCCCCCCTACCTCTTAGGCTCCCTTTCTTCCCCCCTCCCTCGCACTCCCTCAGAACCACAGACACTTGCACTTTGCTGGTCCCCCATTGAACCACTCTCATCAGACAGTCAGGTTTCACCCATCAATCCCTAAAAATCTGGAACTCCCTCCCCCACCAAATATGACACTCCTCTTCTTCCCACTCCCTAGCCTCTGCCTTACATAAATTTCTCTCATCTAGCTGCTCCTGCTTTAATCCTCCTTAACTGCCCTCCTATGAGTCTGCTCTGCTCTGCACCACACCATTCCCTACTAAACCTTTCTCCCTTTCTGAGCCTGCATCTCAGCATGCACTCCTCCCCCCTACCACTTACCTTCCTTGCTCTTAACCCTATTCTTACATCTACCCTCTCTCAATCCTCTATTACCAACTTGCCTTTACTTAATTTTGACCACTAGCAGGGTTCTCAGCATCCTGGAGGGGTCTAGCACTGGCCAAGCCTCTTCCTTTCCTCCTCCATATCCTCTATCCTTTCTACCCAACTTATCCTCACCTGATTCTGCCCTCTGGCAAGGTTCTCAGCACCCTGGAGAGGCCAAGATTTAGGCAAGCTTCTTCCATCCCCTCTAACTTTCCTACCCAACTTATCCTCACCTGATTCTACCCTCTGGCATGGTTCTCAGTATCCTGGAGAGGCCTAGATCTAGGCAAGCTTCTTCCTTCCCTCCTTCACCACATATACCCACCACCAAATCTATACCCACCTACCTAACCTATCTTTCCCCTGACTCCCCCCACTCCCTCATTCCCCCCCATTCATAGTCATCACCTTGTTCTGCCTCTGGCAGGGCTCTACGCATCCTGGAGGGGCCAGCTCTAGGCATGACTTGTCCTTCCTACCCAATCCCTCATCCCCACTTCTTTCATGCCCCCTTCTCTCTACCCCCTGCACTTAAATAGGAATTAGTTCACTTGAGCTAATTACTTGCACTTTTATTCTGTCTGGGCTGCTTCCTGCTTGCACTATCCCTGTGCTAACTTGCCCCTCACAACTGTTTTTTATTTAGCTCTGGCAATGCTACCTCATCTTATTAGCCCCTCCTTCACCCAGCTGGCAATAAATAACATGGGGGTAATGCAACTGATATACAAGTCCAAAGATGAGGGCATGCTTTGTGTCACCATTTTCTCAGTAATGTTTCATGGGGCATTTAGGGTAAATGAAGTGGTAGGACAGGGGAAAAATGGTCCCTGGAGGGGCTTCAATGGGAAGAGATATCTTGGGGGGGCTGGAAATTAAGGTATATCTTAGGAGGTCAAAGACAGACCAAGAGGGAAAAGGGGTTAGTGTGGTTCTAAGACACAATGTGATGAGGGCCATATGTCCGGTGAATGCACTGTTTGTGTATGCAGCAATGTGATACTACAAAAAGGGGGCATTATTTGTTCATGGGGATGGTAAAATTGTGATGGGTGCCCAAGTGGTGGCCCTGATAAAAAAAGGAATGGAATTTATAGGGGAAGATCTGGGGAACTCTTCCACCCACTCCTTTAGGATTGGGGTGGCATCAGTGGCTGCAGAAAAAGGGAAGTCTGAGGAAGAGGTGAAGGAAGTTGAGTGGTGGGCCTCAACTTGTTACAGGAGGTATGTGAGAAAAATTAAATAAATAAACTAACACTGTCTCTCTTTCTTTTGCAGGATCACGTGGCAAAGTAATGGGGGAAGTGGGCTCGGTGGGGGGTCAGGGGAGCAAGCAAGGAGTGGAGGAGAGTGGCAAGGGGAGGTGAATACAGTGCCACATCTCATCATAATGTTTTTTAATTAAACAGGTCACAGAGGGTGGGAGGAGATATGGTTCTGTGGGCATTCATTCATATTTTGGGCCAAAAGGAGAGCAGCAGTGAGAGCAGGGAGCTGGCAGCTTTACCAGGACCTGAGGCAGTGTAAGATACCCTGGAGAGGAGTCAGAGGGTTGAGATGGAGCCAGCTTTTGCCAACCTTGCAGGAGATGAGGGACTGACAACCTGAACTGGACATGATAATTCTTCATTTGGGCAGGAATGATTTGGGTACCAGGCCCTGGCTTGACATATACTACCAGACTAAAGAGGACATTACCAAAATAAAGCACTGGTGGCCAGGTGTCACACTAGTCTGGTTGGATATGGTACCCAGAAGGGTTTGGCAGAATACCCACAGTCACAAGGCCATTAATAAGGTGCATAAACACATGAACCAAAGAGTGGGGAACTTGTTTATAGCAAGGGGGGGCAGAGTGATACATAGAGGGCTAGAGGAACATGAAGATGAGTTCTACAGGGAGGATGGTGTGCACCTATCAGGTATGGGAGCAGATCTATTTAACTCAGAAACAGCTGTTTGCGTAGAAAAGTGGAGGAGAGAGAAGGGCTGGTAGAACAGGGGGGAAGGCCCGCCATCCTGCACAAGCTGGAGGTGGGCTATGGGAAGAAATAAAAGATGTAAGGGTGGGGAGAAAAGGGGGAAGGGAGGGGCAGGTGGACCTAGAAGGCTGCATGGCTAGGATGACAGGAAGAAGGGTGCTGGTGTACACTGGTACCCTGAGAAGAAAGAAAAGAAGGGAAAGAGGCCTCCTAGATGTACATCTGGGTGGGGAGAAGATAACAAAGAAAGATGGAGAATATAAAATGTGTATAATGTGTGAATATATAAATGGAATGAGAGAATACAGGGTGAAAGTTACGATGATTTTGATGTATAATAAAACTGAAACAATATGTGGATAAAATGACAAGATGGAAAAGTAAAATATAATAAGAAAGTGATGGAATAAATTGATTGCCCATACGAGCACCCACAAAAGCAGGTGTTTGCATGATTATTGGATGGCGAATCCAGGAGCAATAAATATCTGAGCATCTTATTGTGGCCAAAATGCACGAGATACATTGCTGAGCATGCACAGTGAGCAGCTTCATTTATCTTGCTATGTTTGGTCAAGATAAAACTTTTTATGCAGCATGTGTGTGACTCTTTTCAGGAAGACAAAAGAGATATCTCACTGACCACGTGTGAGATATGCAAGCAATAACACATGACGAGGTGTGGTTTATTGCCTGATAAGAGCATGCCCAGGGGTGTACTAAGGCACGAGGCACTTGCGCTGAGTGCCTTATGCCCCTGGGCATGCTCTTATCAGGTGATAAACCACACCTTGGAGTGTGTTATTGTGCTTATAAAATGGACCCCCCCCCATTAAAAATCTCCCCTGGAAAAGAACTAATTATTAAAAGAAGTCTGATGTCCAGAAGTTTTACAATTTAGGTTCATTAAGGCATTAACATGAAAAAAATAGTCCCTGCATTTGTGATGTACACCATATCTACTGTAAAATTCCGCTATTAGAGGGCATTTTTGTCTGTCCCCCCACACACACAGATTCCCTTTATTTTCCATTTTGTTTACATCTTTGTTTTAGGCTGTTTTACCCATGCCCCCTTCCCTCCCCACACATACCCACATAGTGTTTGTTTTTATATTTTTTTTTACCTGAACCATTATATCTTTGTTTTAGCTTTTAGTGAGGTGCCCAACATGATGACAGCCACTGTTGCTGATGAAGACTTTTTTTATCAGGATGTGCACTCAAACAAGAGCCAGTGCTACAGTGATGAGAGAAATGGCAAGTGCTGGTGCCGTTTGTTGACTAAAAGTCAGCATGTCCCTCTACAGTTACCGTGGTTAAGTTTTGTGCTTTGCACTTTTAATTACAGTGCTGCAGTAGCAGCGAGCTGGCATGTGATTCTCGTGGTTTCATATTTTGAAATATTCTCTCTTTATTTTAAACTCTGGCAGCCCAGGTATGGAATGGGTGGGAGAGAGTGATGTCCATAAACCGCGGGGAATGAGGACCACAGAAATGGCAGCAGTGAAACAGACGACTGAAGACACTAGATCAGTAACAAAAAAAAAAAAATGAAAGAAAACTAGAGGTACTCTCCTGGGGTACACCGTAATTTACATTAGTTGTGCTCCAAGGGTAACAGTTTCTGTGTGTGTCCTTCCTAAGGTGCAAATCCCTGTGTGTATGTTTTTTTGGGGGGGGGTGCTGATACGTAGCTTGGTCAGACTCGGGCAGGTCCAGGCACAAGTGCAGAGGTTGGCAGCATGTGAAACAGTGATTTGTACTGTGAAGCATCCTGACTGGCTGAAGAGGTGCTGGTTGTCACAATATGCCCTGATAAGGACACGTCCAGAGGCACCTCTAAGCCAATCAGGATGCAGAATTCTCCCACCCCATTTTATAACACTTTTTATCTTCACAGTTGGGTATATCATAATGGATATCTTGGCCAGTTGGGTATGTCACAAAAGGTTTGGAACTCATTTAGAATGTTCGTCCTCAGTAATTGTATTAACCATATTCAAATGCAAATAACTTTAAAATGAAAAATGATAGCATTATACTGTGAGCACAAAAGTTGTTCAGCACAAAAAGATCTACAAAATGAGTAGTGTTTCATTTATAGCTACCTTTTATTTTTTTTATAATTAAATAAATAGCAGAAAATTCATTTTCTTTTCACTTTTTTCAACAAACAAATACAAATAACTTTAAAACACAAAATGATAGCATGGTACTGTGAGCACAAAAAGATCTATAAAATGAGTGGTGTTTCATTTACAGATACCTTTCAGTTGTTTATAATAGCAAAAAACAGCACAAAATGCATTTTTTTCACTTTTTGCAACAAACAAATGCAAATAACTTTAAAACTGAAAAAGAGAGAAGCACAATTGTTGTGTAAATTGAATATGACATAGGTGGCAGTGAGATAGCAGAAATATCTCCACAAGCTGCCATTGAACTCTTGATATCTCGTGATCTTGTTATTTATCAGTACAAGTGTTTTGTGTGTGTGTGTGTGTGTGTATATATATATATACACACAATGGAGGTGAGTGGTAAATGAGTGTGATAAATTATGTTATTTTCACCAGGGTGTGATAAATTTAACACCTGACATTTATCACACCCACGCAAAGCCATGCAAATGGTATGTTTTGCAACAATGAGGCCCCCATTGTATATATCGGATGCATGATGGGCACTCATGTGATATGTTAAATATGTTCAGTCCTGTACAGTGACCTCTAAAACCTCACTCGTGGCTTCGCCACTCATGAGTATTCAGAGGTCACTCTATAGGAGTGAAGATATTTTCCATATCACACTTGTGCCCATCATGTATCCCCTATATATATATATATATATATATATATATTTATAAAATGAGCAACAAATTCAAATCTAAATCCACTGGTCTGAGTGTATAAAACAAATCACATGACCATGTGTATATCAGAGCGTGACCACACACCTGCACTTTTACTCCCCCAAAACAATTTTGACATTTTATAAGATAGATAAACCACTCTGAGGTGTGCAGTCGTGCTCTGATATACACACACCTTGGGCAGTTGATGCAGTCAGCCCGCGCCTGTATACGTAAATGCACACCAAGGCGTGTGTATATCAGAGTGTGACCGCAAACCTCAGAGTGGTTTATCTAATATATATATATATATATATATATATATATGTGTGTGTGTGTGTGTGTGTATATATAGATATATAGATATATATATGTATATATATATATATATATATTTGTCTAGTGCACTTACACGGTCAACAAAAACTAAATATATATGCTATACCTGTGAGGATAAAAAAAAAGCAAATATTTTCAATATTCTCAGGGTGGTCAGACCTACAGTGAGCATATCACCTTTATCATCACTGTAGGTAAATTTATGCAATAGGCATGGATATAAATCCTATGTGATAAATCTGAGCTACTATGTGTGTATAAATATGAAATAGTAGCTGCATTATCACAAATTTATACACATAGTAGAGATGTCACAATCTCTCTGGAACTCATTTAGAATGTTCGGCCTCGGTACCAGTACTAACTATAACTTTAAAATGAAAAAAGATAGCATAGTACTGTGAGCATGAAAGTTGTTCAGCAGAAAATTATCTACAAGATAAGTGGTGTTTCATTTACAGATACGTTACAGATTTATTTATAATTAGCAAAAAACTGTAGAAAATTCAATTTTTTTGGTTCACTTTTTGACAAACAAATGCAAATAACTTTAAAATGAAAAATAATAGCATAGTACTGCAAGCATAAAAGTTGTTCAGCAAAAAAATATCTACAAAATGAGTGGTGTTTCATTTATGGCTAACCTTTATTTATTTATATAATTAGCAAAAAACAGCAAAAATGCCATTTTTAGTTCACTTTTTTGACAAACAAATGCGAATAACTTTAAAACAAAAAATGATGGCATGGTACTATGAGCATGAAAGTTGCTCAGCACAAAAATATCTACTAAGTGACTGGTGTTTCATTTTTGACTAACTTTTATTTTTTTATATAATTGGCAAAGAAACAGCAAAAATTCAATTTCTTTCACTTTTTCGACAAACAAATGCGAATACCTTTAAAAAGAAAAATGATAGTATTGTACTATGAGCACAAAATTTGTTGGGCACAAAAATATCTACAAAATGAGTGGTGTTTCATTTATAGATACCTTTTAGTTTTTTTATAATTAGCAAAAAAAAAGCAGAACTTTTTTTTTCACTTTTTGCAACAAACAAATGCATATAGCTTTAAAATGAAAAATCATAACATGGTACTTTAAGCACAAAAGTTGATCAGGACAAAAATACCTACAAAATGAGTGGTGTTTCATTTACAGATTTCTTTTAGATTTTTTATAATTGGCAAAAAATGGAAATAATTAAAATTGTTTTCCCTTTTTTGGAGGTATGGCATAATGAATACGCAACCCCCCTACTGGAAATATTGTCGATATTTTCTGTTCTCATGCTAGTTGACCCAATGACATCACTCATGGCTTCACCACTCATGATGTTATTGGGTCAATTGGTACGCGAACAAAACATATCGACAATATTTCCAGTAGGGGGATTGCGTATATATATGTATATGTATATGTATGTAAATATGTGGATTATGACATGGCCTGACTGAATATATCATATTTATCTTCATGAGAGGCCAATGATATTATGATATCTTATGAGTGATGAAGCCACAAGTGAAATATCTTGATATCATTGGCCTCTCATGAAGATAAATATCTTCAGTCAGGCCATGTCATGTTCTGTTTACACAGCATATGTTTTGGTCAATGGTGGATCTAGGGGGATGTGAAGGGGACAGGTTCACTTCCCATTGTTACTTAATTGCTTGCTCCAGTTGCATTTCACTTTGTTGGAGAAATCTAATGTAGTGATAATATTGCAAATTTTAATTTTGGGATAGAACATGTGTTAATTAAAAAACTTATCTGGTTGATACTGCCATTTTGAGATGGTGTTCCCATGCAAGCAGAGATTAAGTTGGTCAGGGGTTCACAGGAACTTAGTTGCACCATGTCTTAAAAAATTGCATGACAGTTCCACCACCTGTGTCATTTTTCTACTTTGACTTCAATGGGAGACTTCCACCACCTAAAAATTACAATTCCACCACATAAAAATGTATATGTGTGAATTCCCTCACCTAAACAATGCTGAAACAATTATGACAAGCTGCTGCACAGCTGTCACTCTACAACCTGCAGCACCCTTGCACGTGGCTCTGACATCTGGTTCATCCTGCCATACTTTTTAAATAAATAGTTATTAATAAAAACTTATCTGGTTGAACCTTCCATTTTTAAAATGTGTGCTTGTACAAAGACTCACTTTTACTCCACTGATGTAGCTTGACTGAGCAGGGTCACTTCTAATAAATGACCTGCTGGCAGACACTTACAGTAAGACACCTTGTGTTGAAAAAATAAGAAAACATTTTTTTTTATCTTAACTCTACTTAGAGTTCTTTAAAAGAAACTACGGAGTGTAGAGAGAGAGGGCAGCATGGGCAGAGTGAGCAAGTCGGCACTTCAGAAAAGTAGACTCAAGCGTCAGCGTGTGTTGCTATATCAACACACACTCAGGCTTGTGGCTATGTTTCTGCAGTGTGGACTCACTCACTCTGCCCTTTCTGTCCTCTCTCTGCAGCTTCTTTAAAAGAAATCTAAGTACAGTCAAGAAAAAATATTTTTTCTTACTTTTTCTACAGAAAATGTCTTATTGAAAGTGTCTGCCAGCAGGTCATTTACAGGAATTGACCTCACTCGGTCACGCTACATTAGTGGAGTAAAAGTGAAAGTCTTTGCATGGGCACACATTCTAAAAATGTCAGGATCAACCAGATAATTTTTTTTAAATAACTATTTATTTAAAAAGTATGGCAGGATCAACCAGATGTCAGAGTCGTGTGGGGGAGGAGGCTGCAGGTCGTAGAGAGCTGCGCAACTTGTTGTTGTTTCAGTATGATGTATAGGAATGTGGATATATCAGGATGACATATAGGAACATGAAGATATCACTATGATGTATAGGAACATGGAGATATCAGTGATATCTACACTGTTTGCCTGAGATACAGTACAAATGAATTAACCCATGACACAGCATGAGTTTACTGAGCATTAATCCATGCCTGGAGGGGGTTTGTGAGGCATGAGGTGGCAGGCTGAGTGACTTCAAGCACCCAGGTGTGGATTAATGTTCAGTAAACCCAAGCTATGGAGTGGGTTAATCCACTTTTAAAATGGACAACTTTATCTTAGAGAGTTACCTAAATAAAATATTTAAAAAAATACTGTTTACATGCATTTATAATTAAATAGTTCTTCTGCCTAATGGGTTTGTTCTTCTGAAGATGCAGTAGTTGTAGTTCTCCACTAGGTGTATTTGTCCTAATGAGGATGCCATAGTTGTAGAATTGTACATGTTTCTCTGTTGGAGTGATCTGAAAAGGTAATTTTACATTGCGGTCACTCAGGATTTCATAATGTGGTAAGGTAACTGTAGGTTTACAGGGTATTAATCCATGGTCAGGTGACCTGTTTCATCAAATCAGAATACAGGTTTTTCAGAACTTATTTAATAATAGTTTTGATCTGAGCTGTTATCGCTAGTATATTTAGGATTGAGTGGAGTGTTCAGTGTTTAACCCTAATTTTGAACCTTAATAACTTTGGCAGTGCTTGACAAAATTAACTCAGATTTGGCATGCATTGTCCAGGAGGAAAGTTCTCGACATGTGTGAAGTTTCCTGACAGGCACTTATCTGGTTTCTGAGATCCAGATGTGTCAGATTTACAGAAAAGTCTACATTTTTTAGATCTTTATTACACTTTTTTTTGTTCTCAGCTACAGCCTCAAATAGTATGAAATTTTGTTCCGAAACTGTTAAGGTGAAGGGGGGCTTTGCCAAGGGTATGCCTTATGAAGGGTGCATTAAAAATAGTATTTGGTTCCAGAGTTATAAGGATTGTACATTTTTTCTGAACATGCTCATTGTTTTTTTTTAATACTTTATTATTTTCAACAAGCATTACACTTGACAATACCATGTACTAGACAGACAAGACAATTACATATAACTGCAAGAGCTGAAGCCCCTTAATCATAGGAAGTATGCTGCATCTAATACATTTTTATACTGCAATGGGGGAACCCATACTACACAAGCAACCTTAACTATTGCTGTATATGTAACCCAAGAGCAGTATGACTAATTGTGGAAGTTTTTCACAACCAACCAACATTTCTATATGGAGATGCTCTGCTAGATGCTAAATTGCATCATACTATCAATCTCAAGTTACTGTGCTTGAAAACATATATGGCAGCTGACAGTTAGGACCAGCATGGAACAAATAAATGGACTCTTCATTCCCCACAGACTGAGAATGGACCTTACCAGTGTTGACGACTTCAACCTCAGAACACAGCTGGTGCATTATAAAAGTAAACCATAATGTATTTATTTATTTATTTAAGAATCAGATTTACAACCTTTGAGTCAATGACTCATTTACATAGGCACCTCATTGCAGGGAGGGCAGACAAGAAAAACAGTGTGAGGTACAACAGAGGAAACATAACAGGTACAAATACATATTACAATAAGAACACATTTCCACAAGATTAACAGACAATGTTGCATAAAGTAATTACAGTTGTACAGAGTAGCAGTCAGAGGACATTGTCAGGCCATTATGTAGAATAGCAGTCCACCGGACCTTGTCAGGCTAGAGGAAACAGCGCCCAAGTATCATGCCATCACAGTAATTTAGTGGCAGTTACAGCTTCTGGTATCAAAGAGGAAGTTATGGAGAGCAATTTTAAAGGGGCCAATTTTGTTGAGATTTGTGCTGGAGGGTGGGAGTGAGTTGAACCATGTGGGGGCACAGTAGGGGAAGGACCTTTGGGCTAATGAGGTCTTGGTATGTGGCACCTGAAGGGTGGATTTGACTGCACTCTGGGTGGAAACAACTGGGGAATCACACTGCAGGGATGCGGTGACCCCTGGGGGTAATAGGCCTAGTAGGGATTTTTTGGCAAGTATGCAGGTTTGGTATCGCAGGCATTTGTCAAAGGTGAGCAGGTTGGCAATTGAATAAAGCAGGCAGGTATGAGTCCTGTGGGATGCACCAGACAAGCTTTATTTATTGAGGTCTGTATCTTGGTGAGGGCAGAGTTGTCAGCCATGGCATACATAGGTAGGCCATAATCTACTAAGGACAAGACAGAGAAGTTGATAACAAGATGGAGGGTGGTTTGGGGGAGGTGATCTTTACGTTGATAGAGAAGGCCAATGCGAGAATTTATAGCTGAGGACAAGGTATTTATGTGGGTGTGGAAAGTAAGAGCTGAGCCAAAGGTGATGCCCAAGTATTTGTAGGATGATACCTGTTTGAGAGGTTGCAGATTACTGGGGAGAATGTGGAGAGGGGTATTTTTGGCCTTGTTCTGGTGGTGAGAAAAGAGCATGGATTTGATCTTCTTGAGGTTAATGACCAGCTGGTAGTCAAAGAACCACTTTTCGGTTTGGCTAAAAGTAAGTTGTATTGATTCCTGTAGTGTTGCGGGGTCAGGGTGGGACATAATGAGGACAGCATCATTGGCATAGAGGAGTATACTGACAGAGCATGCATTGGGTAGAGTGTTGAGGAAGAGGCTGAATAGAACAGGGCCCAGGATGGAACCCTGGAAGGCCCCAGAGCGAACAGGCCGGGAGTTGGATAGGGTACCATTAACCTTTACACACTGGGATCTATTGGATCGGTAACCGGTGAACCAAGTGAGGGGCCAGGGGAGAAGCCAAGTTGATGGAGGGAGTCAAGTAGGAGGGGGTGACAAACAGTGTCAAAGGCCTTGGAGAGGTCAATGAACACTGCTCCCATGGTGTGACCAAAGTCGAGGGTTGAGTGGAGGAGATGGGAGAATTCCAGGAAGGCAGTAGTGATGCTATGCCCAGGTCAGAAGCCATGCTGTTCTGGACACAACAGGTCGTGTATAGCTAGGTGTGACATAGACAGCCAGTTCTGAGTGCTGTATAATATGTTTTTAATATAAAATGTATTAATGACTAGCTCTGCTGAAAAATCTAATGCTCTAGGAGTGACCTCAACCCCCCCCAGTTTTCAGCTGACAGATGCAAGCTAAGAGAAATGCTGACAGCATGTGTATCACACACACTCAGTTTTCAGATATAATGTGTTACATGGCAGATCAGGAGCTAATTACAGAATTGTTTAAGTTAACTTTGTTAAGAGGGAAATCATAAAAAAAGGTTTATGACGTTGAAGAGAAAACCCAGGTTATTACACAGGGGTGCGACGTTGTAAATGCTCATATGAAGCCTGTGTGAGGAGGATGCAGCATGGATCAAAACAGATGTCATTCGAAACATGAGTCATGCTGAAGGATTGCAAAACTGATACTTTGAAAAGACTACTTTTTTTTATTAAATGTATTTTTAAATATAATCTGACAGAGGAGAAGCTAGCTGACCTCACCAAAAAGGGGTTGGCTAATACAGTTGTTTAAGGAATACTCTGTTTTACTTCACAGAGACACATTTTTACCTAGACTCTGACCAAGCAAGAGCACTTAAGCAAGTATTTAGAGACTAAGTACTGAAGTAGGAATTTGCACTGTTTAAACCTTGTTTCTTTTAAAAGATTTGTATGTCTTTTGATATGAGTTCTTTGTTTTGTGTTTCACATATTTTTAACTATTTTAGTAAAATTCATTTTACAACTTACTTGGTCTGTCTTTGAATTTCTTTTTGTTGTAAGAAAAGTATTTATGGTTATAGCAGACAATAGACATAAGCTTGAATGGTGGTACCAAACTGGAAAGAGAAGCATTTTAAATCTGAGGTCTTTATTAAAGTTTTAAAGGGTTCATCTCTGTACACCTGGTTATGTGCCCATAGGCAAAGATATCTGGCCTCCCGAAGACAGATATATTTGAGCCTGTGCATTGGGTATGCTAACAAGAGGTTAACAGTTTGAATCCCTCCAGAACTTGAGACCTAAGGTTGATCTGAACTCACAAAACAGACAAGAGGGTTACCTTGTCTGTTACACTGTTCACAAGACTGTGCTCAGAGGTTGGCACTTTGGGAGTAGAGGGCCTGACTTGCTGAGTGGGTTTGTGACACTAGGTACTCGGAGAGCTGTGAGGCCACTATTTTTTCAAGCACTTTGGAGAGTGGGGGGAGAATGGAGATGGGCCTGAAGTTACTGGGGAGGTTTTGTCTCTGCTCTTATGGATTGGGGTGATTTCAGCAGTTTTCCAGGCACTTGGGAAATGGCCCACATAGTGATCGGTTTAGGAGGTTAGTTAGCGGGATAAGCACGGTGTCCAAGACTAATCGGAGGATTCTGGAGTCCAGGGGATCACAGCTGGGGTTATTGCTAGCTAGGGCCTTTTGTAGATGAGGCCTGGCTTCAAGGGGAGATATGGGGCAAGTTAGAAAGGGGGCGGTCCAGGGAGGGGGTTAGTTGTGGCTGGGATAGGGTCAAAAAAGTGTTTGAGAAGGACCGAGCTAAGATCTGAGAAAGCCGTATTGAGAGCCTCAGCTATGAGGGGTGGATCTGAGGTGACTGTACCATTTATGGCAATTTGAGAGGTGGGCGGGAGTTTCCATTTAGCTCCATTTATTGTCCCAGAAGGCACGGGATGAATCCCAAGTGGATTCGAGGGAAGTTTGATAATAGTGGGTTTTTGCCTGCCTTATGGCTCAGGTGCACCTATTACGCACTCCATTATAGGCTTGTCTGTCAGCCAATTTGCCAGAGGCAATAGCAATATGCCACAGATTGTCTCTTTGCTTCAGTTTTTGGATAAGGGATGGGGAGATCCATGAGGTGTTCCATTTTTTAGTGCTGGTTCTAGTCAGGGGGCATAAAGGTCACAGGCCTTGCTGAAAGCACCAGAGAAATAGGCTAGGGCAGAGTCAGTATCTGCTGCAAGCCGGATAGGGGACCAGTCAAGCTGGGCTAGGTATATTCTTAATTTTCTGAGACCCCCGGGGCAGAACTGCCAGTGGTAGGTGACCTGAGGCATTTGTTTTGGTGTGGGGGATGACCAGTGACATAGGACAGGACAGTGGTTGCTGAGGAGAGTCTGGCAGTACATTGACATCACTGATTTTGTGGGAGCAGTTGGACAGAATTACATCTAGGAGGGTGCTGGACCCACTAGACTGGTTAAATCTAGTGGGTGAGGTAACTAGCTGGGTAATATCTAAAGTAGCAAAGGAATCCCTGATGGTGGAGGCAGGAGTACCCAGCTAGTTGATGTTAAGGTCACCTAAGATAAACTGTTCTGCCTTGTGTGGGAGTGTGGTGATGTAATTCATGAGGGACTGGGCAGCTTGACCATGGTCCCTCGGGGGTATGTAAGTGATGGTGAGAAACATGCGGGCCCTGGTAGGGTTTGTGGTAATCTTATGGGTGAGGGCCTGAGTGCTAAGACTGAGTTTGGGGGCTGGGAGTGCATGGGCTAGAAGGGTATTGCGTAGAAAGACTGCTCACCCACCACCTTGTTTGCCTATACAGTCTTCCCAGAACAGTGTGTAGCCCAGGAGGAAGATGACAGAATTGAGAATTTTTTTGGAGAGCCAGGTCTCGACTAGCATTAAAATATCTTGTCTGTATGGCACAACCCAGCACTGGACTGTAGCAGCTTTCTTTGGAAGGCTACAAATGTTCATGGAAGCTATTCAGAGGCCAGCTCTGGTGGAGGGCATGGAGTGACTAGTTGCCAGTGGCCCGGGGTTGGGATGAACGTTTTCAGAGAGTAGAGGGGGTAGAGTGATTGGTCTGATGAGTGAACAGTGGTGTCTGATGCTCTTGGTTCAGTACTGATGCGAGTTTCTGCTATTGGTAGTGCAGGAGATGGGCAGGGAGCAGAGGGTGGATATGGCAAGGAAGGGGTGGGTCCACGGTGTCCTAGAGAAGGATGGGGGGATAATACTGACATTTTAAACAAGTGTGATATGGAAAGGCCCAAACAGTAGTAATATCAACAGCATACATATCAACAGTCCATGCGGCAACAGAGCCAATTAACAAAACTGTAGTTATGGAGTTTATAGCCAGGATCCCTAAGCATGTTAAAGGTGCCAGTACATTACCCAGTTTATTCAAGTTTCCCCTAAAACAGAGTCTATATCTTGAGAATTGTCTTTGACTTGTGTAGCCCAATGATTTAGCTGAATCCTAGAGTCCCATTTACCAGCCTAAGCTGGGTCAGAGAAAACCCAAACTTTCCACTCAGACACAATCCTCAACCTCATCAGATAAATCATGATGTGGATCATGGAGGCTTCTCTTAGTTGCTTACGTACTCCATCAAATTTTTTGCGTCTTTGTTGTGTGGCATAATTAATGTCAGGGAAAAGGTATATGGTCTCATTGTCCTGCATAATAGGTCCTTGTTTCCTGGCCAAATAAAGGATAAGATCCAGAGTACCAGCTCCATCAATAACCAAAAGCAGGGTGCGTGGTTTATTCTTCTCTTCTCTGTGGCCACACAATGTAATCCAGTAAGCCTTATGTAGAGAAAAATCAAAAGTCTGATCCAGTGGTAATATTTTTCCTGCCAATCATTCCCTGAGAAACATGAGGGGATGGTCTCCCTTGATCCACTCTGGAAGGTCCAAAATCCAAATGTGAGCTGATCTCACTTGATTTTCAGGTGTTTCCAATCTGGCACATAGATGTGTGTGCTTCTTAACTACAAGGCTTCTGGCTGCCGAAGTAGCTGTAGACACTCTTTGAAACTCCTGCATCTCCAGTTTCAGAGTATCCACGATTGTCTCCGCTATAGTCAGTCTTAAATTGAAATCATCAACTTTGGTATTTAAGTATCTAACAGGATAGCAATGTCTGCATTTTGAGCCCCAGTGAAGTTAGAGTTTTCTCCGGGCCTTGTCCAACCACAACATCTGTATCAGACCGTGAGGGCTGATAGCTGTTGTGTTTTTGCCTTTTCCTCCATCTGTGGTCCCTTTCTCTTTTTGGGGATTGCACATAACTTCCACCAGATGTACAGCAACTGAAAAAGGTTTAAACTGCCACTTTACAATTGAAAAAATTATAGTTTTAAAGTCAGTTCTCAGCCTCAGAGATGGAGCTACAGAGTTTTGCTACCACTGAGCTCAGGCTCCACAGCACCCCCCCCCCCACTGAGTAGAGGTTTAGGCTAACTCTCTGATACAACACTAGAATTTATCTTTGTTGAGCATTTTGGCAGCTACCAACTTGTTTGTAATTTTTTAAAACAAAAGAGATGGAAAACACATATAAATTATGTATTTTCAAAAAACAAACATCTGAGCCTAAGGTTAACAGGACCTATTTAAATTGATTCTGTTGTTTGTTTTTTGAGATTTGGCCCATAAATACCTTTTCTGGGCACCCCAAAAATCCTGGGTTCCCAACATATTGAAGGAAGCCATTTCCCAATGCGTCATCCAAGAGTCCCCTGTCACACACACAGCATCCTGTTTCAGGGGAATTTTTGGCTTAAACTGACCTGCTCCACTGTTAGCCTCCATAAAGATTTAAAGAGATCTGTATCTTGTCACCCACTATACTACTGACAACCTCCTTTATGATTTAAACAGAATCATTTGACCCAAAAATGTAAATAAAATATAAAACTTTATAAAATGTAATGTATAGCACTCACTAATGATTATGCCACTAGTGTTGTTCCTGCAATATTCCCCAGTATTGATTAAAGATCATCCATCTCTGTGTTCAGCTTTTATTCAGGCAAATAAAAATGCTTAAAGCAAGAAGAAAGCAAAACAATAATTTGTTTAAAGAGTGCCTGTGATGCTCATTGTTCAGGCTGGCAGGGTGTGTGTGTTGTTTTCAGCATGGAGAACTGTCTGTATGCAGCTGGGACAGAATGGGATGTTTACCGAAGAATCAGAACATAACATGAGCAACAACATTAATTTCTTGTGGTTTGTGTGTGTATGCTATTTCACTCCATGTTTCTAAATTTCTATGAGGCTCCCTTTTTCAGTGCACATAAGACCAATCTGTGCTTGCACATAGGTCTGACTCTCCAGTACATCTGCAATCTGCCTCAAAGGATAATGGATACTAACATTCCCCAAAAGATAGGTGATGAGGGGGCCACCCCGGTGCCACTGAAGATTATATGCTGACTGTGCTGTGCCCAATCCCTAGTGTCAGTCCATACCCCTGCAAAACAATAAAACTCTCATATATATATATATATATATATATATATATAGGCAAACAAACTCTGTTTAACGTATCAGTTAGGGTTGTTCCACAGTGATAAAAGCAAGGAAATTCAGTGTTAGGGTTGAAAACCCTAACTCTGCATTGTCCTCCAGCTCCACACACACACACACACACACACACACACACACACACACACACACACACATATATATGCAAGTAGGGGGCAGGACCAAGGCAACACGACCAGTCACAGACAACCAGCAGCAGGTGACATAAATAACATACAACTGTCTAAACATACTACAAGACACATCCATCATCATGGGCCACCAAGTGTAGAAGTTCTACTGCCATCTGAGTGACTTCATCCTATGCATGCATACTGCCGATCAGTTGTTGCTGTATCACATAATATAGTTTTTTATATCTAATAGATTTCTTATGTCTTCTGAATGACAGTGTATTGATAATCAACACTCTAATAACATGCCAATGTCTGGCAGTGGTTTTAGAGACCTTTGTTGACTGTTAATGCCTCCTGATGTTACCCTGGAATACGACAATTATGTGTCAGTACACTATTCTCTGCACAGTACTGCTGTACCATTATCTTACATAGTAGAATTGAAGATCTGTGTGGAACTGTCACAACTGATACTCACATGGCCACAATACACATAGCTGAGTTGTGGAAAGTTTCTCACTTAAAACAGCAAAATGTGTTCCTCTACTATTTGATATATTGCTGCTAGCATGGTGTTCAAAGGACTCATGTTACATGTTTGTCTTCATGACTGTGTAGTAGCACAAATCACTGTAAGACAGTTTAAATGTATCTAAGTACCCACGGATCTTACCATGCCATAAGAAAAAATTGCATCAGTACAGTATTATCTACTAAGTCATTCTCCACTGTTATTTGAACCCTCACAGCTGTATATGGGACTGTGTCACCCAAAGTATTCCATGGTACCAGTTGACTCTTCTTGCCTTGCTGTGACTTTGTAAGTGCAAATGCATGTTTCTGTTGCTATACACATTCCTAGGTATGTGGTAACAGTGGTGGTGAAACACAACATGCTACCACCTCTGTACCTATGACTGGTTAATATGAGACACTATTTACACCAGGCTTTCACGTGTGTAAATGACTTCTAATGTTACCCTAACAGTAGCAAACAATGTATCAGACTACAATTATAAACACTGTGCTGCTGCACTGTTATCTAATCCTAAAAAGTGCAACAGCTATGTGGAACTGTAGCTCACAAATGGTTAAATATCATCATGGGTCATGGTTCACATTATTATACAAAGCATTTCACATATTTCCAGTAATATGACTATTATCATAGGGAGGGAACATCATGCAGAATTTATACAACTGTTAGTTCTGTTAGTGGTTCTGCATGTGGCAGAAAAATAAAAAAATATTCATTCTGCATACTATTTTCAATCAAAAATAACAGAACTGTCATACAAGTAACTGAGCACTGTATGTATTTATAGATTTGTGGCAAGAAATAATTATTAATGCAACACATCAGTCTCAATGTGACCAAGCCCATCTTGATTTGAACAAGGGTACATTGAACAGTACATGTTACTGAAAGGGTCCCATACTGTCATTTTTTTTACCTATGTCCAGATTAGATAACGCATCATGTTATACATGCTTTCTTCTATGTTGATACTGCATGATATTATCACAGCATAACCAAACAATGTATATCATAGGAATTCTGTGTACAGTACTATTGTTGTGACATGTGACCATGTGAAGATGTGCACAACACTCTGTACACCCATGGATACTCAAATGCTACAGTTGTTGGCCCATGATGATGGATGTGTCTTGTAGTACGTTTAGACAATTGTATGTTATTTCTGTCACCTGCTGCTGCTGGTCTGTGATTGGTTGTGTTGCCTTGGACCTGTCCCCTACTTGCATATGTGTGTGTGTGTGTGTGTGGAGCTGGGAGGTGGGGGAAATGCGGAGTTAGGGTTTTCAACCCTAACACCGAATTTTCTTTTTGTCACTGTGGAACAACCCTAACTGATGCATTAAACAGAGTTTTTTTGCCATGAACTTCCTGTCTTTTTGAGAAATCATAATGTCATATTATATTGTATATGTTGTTGAGAACGTGCCTCCTTTTTTGCACCACAGACTCACCAAGATATAGATACCTTTATCAGAATAAGTACTTGTCTTATACTATTCATGCAGCAATAGTTCATGTGCTTCACCTTTCACATGAAAATGAAATGATAAAGTAATGTAATAGCAGATTAATATGTACACCATGTGTACCAATAGCACATGTACTGTGCTAAGTAGGAAATCTGCACAGGTGAACATCTTGCACTTTGTTTCTATGCAGCAATATACCAACAAGAATATACATAATACCACTGTAACTTAATATATAATAAAACACACAACACAGGTAGATAAGGCTTTAAAAAAGATTTATTGCCCAATTAAAAGTTCATAAAAAAGGCTGAATTAAAATTCCAACTGGTACACAAAATCAGTCTCACAAAACAATTGTAAAAAAGTATCACACTAAAGTTTAAAATACATGTAAACAGTACAGTAGGTCCATCTTTCCATTGAGACATTAAACTGAGGTCCCATCTGCCTGGATTAGTTGTAGTTCAGGTGGATGTTAAAGATCCCATGGCACTTATTGAAAAAAGAGTAGGGGAATTTCCCCGGTGTCCTGGCCAAATTTCCCTCATTCACTAACAATACCACCAACAGCTTAATCTGGTTCAAAGTCAGTTGGCATTCATCTGTATCCCCCTCCATTGGGTAGTTCCTGAAAATAGGCAGGATTTGTATAGTGCACTTACCTGGTCAACAAAAACTAAATAAAATAAATAAATAAATAAAGATGTGACAGTACCACATAACACATGAACACAGCAACCACAGTACTCTCTGTACACTGCTTACATGCATCAAACAGTAATGATGTTATTGTCATTGTGTGACTGATAGTGTGAATGTTTCAGGGGTGGGCAAAAAGACAGATGCCAACTGTTTAAACAATAGCAGCTCAAACACATAATGCTCTCTAAAAAAAGATGCATGTGAAAGCTATCTTAAAACATTTAATTCTAATATATATTTATGTGTAGACATACGCATATATATGCACATACATATACATGGAAAGTCATATAGATATATGGGTGCATTTGGAAAATTCCCACCCGACCCCTCAATAGAGGCAATCAAGAAATATTATCAGGAACATAAAAATTCAGTTGTTATCAGTGAAAGTGTCTGATGTACAATAGTGTACTAGTCTATACATACAGTATATTTAATTAACTTATTACACAAACCAAAATCAAATGGCATACAGTAACAGGAACTATATACATCAGTGAAAAATGAAAAAAGCAATAATCAACATTAACAGTGAACAAATGAAGTATGTACATCACTAAAAACTAGTACTTACTAAAAAGTAATCATTTAACAGAATGGTATGAATATGATATTAAATAATTTCCTTTTCAGAAAATGTCACATCTTGAGAATAAACAAATATCTATCACAACACTCTACTTTATTTTTATTTTTTTATTTTATTTAAACAGCAGTTTGGAAAACCTTTGAGCCATAGGCTCATTTACAAAGGTACCTTGTCACAGTAAGACAAACCAAAATACACAGTATAGCAGTACAACACATAAGTATAACAGTAAATTAAGACATAGATACAAACAAGCTGGTACAGGTAGGATGGATGCAAACAATACCAGAGTTATGTCGTCCTTAGCAGCTTAGTAATAAGCTTTGTCATAAAACTTTACTATCAATGATGCCTATATTAAATAACTACTAATTCAAAAAGTTCTACTAAATATCTATGTTATATTTACAAATATATGAACAATACATTTAAGTAGTTGTGAATAAAATAATGTTAAACAGTTAAATATTAAAAATTGTTTAATCAATTTTAAATAGCAAGTAATACAATTACTTAAAACCTAACAGTACTAAGTGTAATCAAACAATGTATTAATAATAATATATACATATGTACAACACAGATGTACAGCAAGAAAACAGGGATAGTACTACACTGTTGCAGCACAATATGGTGGTATTCAGTGAAGACGCAAATGGAGAAAAAAAAATGAAACACAAGCCACACCTGATGATACTCAACATGTCACAGAGTGATGTCTATTTCAGAGTATTGTACTTTTAAGTACAGGTCAGCAGATCATGTAAAAAAAACAGAGTTCAATAGTGCTGACACGGAAGTGCCACAAATAGCAGGATATCTTTTACTCATAAAAGATCCAAATAATGTCATGATGCAGACAACTCTTGAAAAAGACATGTGTTACACAGTTTTGTTTATGCACATGGCCAAGTATTGTGCCTTAGTAGAGGCACACAGTTGGCAACGATGTCAACTAGTACTTGTTATGGCTGCATATGACATGCTCATAAGAAAAGACAATGACAGAAAAGGACAACCAGACAGGAATATCTCTTTTGACAATTAATAGTCTTCCTTAGACGTGTAAGTGTGGTTTCTCTAGTGACTGCAAAGACAGTTGGCACTGATTGAAAACCACTGCAACTATTTTCACGGTGTCACTGATCAACACAACAGTCTTATAAGTAAGATTGAGTAAAATATGCATGTAAACCATATGATATGTTAACAGTGTAATCGTGAGTGCAGATTTGCATGAAAAAAATGTTAATCTACCAGGACTCACTCTGTAACAAAATGGACAGCAAGATATGTCACATGTTGTGTGACTATTCCTCTGATGCATGAAGATTGTAGTAATTCTTCAATATCACCACATATGCATTTTTTAAGTGTCGTGGTAGTCTCTGTTTAAAAGTGCTCATTGAGTCATTACATTCAACCCAGCCAGTTCTGTACCTCAACAAACAAGTGTAATGTCCAGAATGTACAGACTGGCCATAGTGGTAGATCACAGCCTAAGTGTCAAACACTGCTTGGTTAAAAACAATTTTACCAGCTGTGAAATCTGTGATAGGTGTGTCAACTCTGAGCCCATTAGAGTCAAATCTATGCAATACAAGCATAAGATATTGAAATGAAGTCCTGAGACATATGGACTGAGTACATGTACCTCCACACCTTTCACACAAGCAACCACTTTCAGCATTGGTAAACAGCTGCTGGAACTTGACACTTTGAGTCTTAGGCACAAACAGTGAAACCAAAAGCATGTCTTCAGTGGTTTCGTGCTCTGAATGACCACATGACACACATACATATCTGGTAACATATGACACAGTGAAGTACTGACACATTGGAATCCCCTCTTCATCCAAGCTGTTTATGATGGCCATTATGAACCCACTGGCATCCTGCTGCATGTTAGTAGCAAATGTACTGCATCCATCATATGTACCTAACACCTGCCATAGAGGTGTCAGTGACTGAACATTGTTTGACTGATCAGAAGCCATGTTCACAACTCCCTCCAATGCCTTTGATAAGGGAGTGTCTTGTGAAGCTTATTTTGCCTGCACAAAGTGTGGCATGTTGTGAAAAGCTTGCATAGCTGAATTAGCATAGTAGTTTACTCTAGTACTGTTATCAAACACTGGGACAACAGCCATACCAAGTGACTTCTGAACAACAGCTGGTTCTGCATCTGCATTTGACATTCTGACCTTCTTAGTACTCTGCACAGTTGATTCAGTTGTGGCAGCTTGTTTTCTTTTGTTGCCAGGTGAAGCTGTGACTGTAGGATGTGAGGCAACCACATACATAGGTAATGGTATTAGAGACATCTGTGGCTGATACAGAGTACATAATCTGTTGTACTTGACAATACATCACTTGTCAGCAGGTATCTTCTGAGGTGCGAGTGTTATGATGTGCAACTCAGAAAGACTGCGGATGCATGAAAGTGCGACGTAGCTCATGCCATCTTTGAAAATGTCTGTCCCTATGTCCACCATTGCTGAATCCAAACTCAAGCCCTGAGACTTCTGAATTGAAACAGCATATGCAACACATATTGGGCACTTTTTTCTGTTCACATAGATGTTCTTAAATACCTGGAACTTAACACAGTTACGAGCAATCTGCACTGGCTGTTCCATGTTGTCAAAGTGGACAACACATGTTTCGATAAATGTCTTCTGAACATTGTAAACAAAGTCTATGATGTGACCCATGGCACCGTTTACCATGCCACACTCAACATCAAGATTACACCGTAGCATGACACACGCATTCTTACAAACTGTAAGAACAGCTTCCAGGCCAGCTGTGTGTGAAACATCCAACTTCAGTTCAGAGAGTCGTTCAGTCATCTTCGCTACCAGCTTCTGACTTAGAATGACACCATCAACTGTATCAACAGCATGTAGTATGAGAACTTCTTGATTCTCTCTCTCTGCAACATAACACTGTTGAACTCAGCACATTTCTTAAGTCATGGCATGAGACACACAATGCGTGTGCCCCTGGAGTATACATCACTGAAAACATCACATGCTGTTTCTATGGATGTAGTATCCATTCTGATTCTTTGACCATGTAACATTGAAAGATGTTCTGGTGACATAGAACTAGTACGAGCTTGATCCAACAATGCCTTGTCAGCCAGATCACCACTCTGCCGCATGTTCTGGCACAGCTCAACATAGGTAAATAACTCCCACAGATTAAAACCTCCAATGCAGCCTAGTGTATTCTTAGTCTGCCTGACAGTCAGAGCTGCAAAGATATGTTCTACATTATCTGGCACAAGCTGTAAAAGGTCTCCAAATACAACAATGCTTTTACCAGCAAATGCATCTCTATAGTCAGTCTCCAAAATCTCCTGTAGATGTAGGTGTATACAGACAACTATCAAATTAGAGACCATACTAATCTCATCAATGATGAGTAATTTCATCTTAGTAAACACAGAACGAAGCTGAGATGCAACCTGAAATGACAGTGTATGGTACTCTCCTGCTTTGCCATGCTCCACTGGCAACATGAAGAGACGGTGTAATGTAACTCCACCAATGTTGTATACAGCCAGTTCAGTGGGAGCACTAACAGCAACAGACATTGATGAGCCTGTCAGCTTCTGTATTTCAGCTGCAATGGCCTCTATCAGGAAGCTGTTTTCTGTACATGCTGTTTCACTAACAAACATCAGTAGTGGCTTGTGATCAAGACAGTCACATTTCTTTTGTTCATGTTATATCCCATGCCGGACAGCATCAGTAACTGCAGAGTGCACCACACGTTGCTGCTCATTGAGTCTCTCTCTCTCTCAATTCTGCTGGGTCAACACTGCAGTGTGTGCCATGTTCCATAGCACTCTCCACTTCCGACATGAGTACTTCTGGGGCATTCAGAGGCAGAGTTTCTCCAAGGATATCTTCTCCTTCCTGATCAAGATTGTCCTGTTAACTAACAGGTGTGTCCTCCTCAAGTTGTTTCTGTGCCTTTTCAAGCTGCTCCTTCTCAGTGTCTAGTCTCTGTATATATGTGTCTGAGTATTCAGTTTTGAATGTCTCATAACTGTGATTGAATTCTTCCTTGAAAGTATCACAGTCACCTTTTAATTCAGACTCATTCCTCCAGGGTTTAAATAAGAATAGGAGAGCAAAGTAGTAATGCTCTCTGCTCTCAGATGTGCCTAGATGTAATTTATAGTGGTCAATGAGCCAAGGCTTATGTCTCTTAACGAGGCAGCCATCCATTCCTTTGATCTTGTAAATGTCACTTGTACAATCAGGTGAGACATCCGTCTTGTAGTCATACCACTTAGCCACCTCAAATAAACACATTCGATCCATGTCTTCATGTCTATGGGGGTAGTATGTGTCAATGAGGTTATTCTTCAAGATATGTCTTGAAGAAGGTCTCTTGAGAGCCAGTTCCTCAATCTCAGCATGAGGAATAAGTACATGTTTGCGCTTCTCTTTGTAGTTTACACTAAGAAAGCGCACAGCATCAGATTTGCTGTACAAATGTGTACCGATCAAGGGATCGCCGGCCTCATAAGCACCACATACTCTGTGTGATAGGGTCTTCAATTCCAGTGACGAGAACTGAGATGTCAGTGACTTGCTTGAACTGGCAGTATCTTCCCAAAGACCTTGCAAGCTAGTCTGTTCATGTCTGGTGATGTACGAAGTGACGTACTGAACCAGAGCCAATGAGTTGTCAGCCACAAACTGAACATCTATGTTTGCTTGCCACATTAGAAGAAGAGTGGTGTTGTAGTCATTGATGTACACCTCATTCTTGTCTCTGGGTAACTCATATACCCTCTTGGTTGATTTTGCCTTCAAGTGGTGTCGCACGGCTAAAAACTGTTCGTTCATGTAACCATCCTGACAGACACGCCTGGGAAATCCAAAACCACATCTTGAGTACCAGTCAGATTTGTTCTTCACTACCCGGTGGCAGTATTTCACACAAACATGGTGTTGAAACCTCTGCACCAACTTCCACAGTGTAGGACTGTCATACTTATCCGGTATGCGGCAAGTGATGTATTGCTTAATGAATGCTATCACTTATGCTGCTTCATGTTCGCCTATGCGTGGGGCATCCTTGATCCACAGTAACATATGGATATGGGGAGTGCCTTGTGCCTGATATTCCATCCTCCAGAACTAATACTCCACAATACCAAGAGGTGGATTGTCCTTTGACAAAATGAAAGCCGGAATATCATGGAATCGCTTGTGCAAATGCCTAGTCACAGACATTGGGTCAAGTGAGCACATTTCTCCGAGAGTCATTGATGAAATGCCCTCTGTGACGTAGACAGGCAGTTCTGAGTGCTGTATTATATTCTTTTTAATATAAAATGTATTAATGTTTCTGCTGAATATTCAAATGCTCTAGGAATGACCTCACTCATTCCCCCCCAGATTCTAGCTGAGAGATGAAAGCCATGGGAAATGGCTGACAGTATGTGAGTTTACACACACTCAGTTTTTTAGAGACAATGTGTTACCTGGAAGACTTTAATCAAGGATCCTGTTTCTCTGAGTTAATACAGACTTGTTTAAGTTAATTTTGTTAAGAGAGAAATCATAAGCTAGGTTTATGACGTTAGACATGGAAGCTAGGATATTACACAGAGGTGAGAGGTCATAAATGCTCACATGAAGCCTGTGTGAGGAGGGTACAGCATGAGATCAAAGAAAGTGTCATTTGAAACTTGAGTTATGCTAAGGTTGCAGAATTAATACTTTGAAATGACATCCTGTGGTTGTATAGAAATATATATTTTTTAGATATTTTGACAGAGGAGGAGCTGGATGACGTCATCCAAAAGGGGTTGGCAAATACTGCTTGTAAAGATTATTCTTTTTCACTACAGAGGACACTTTTAGCTGACTCTGACCAAGATAACATCTGAGCACAGAAAACAGGTATTTAGAAAGCTAGACAAAATCTAAATATAGTTGTAGGAATTGCACTGTTTTAAACCTTGTTTTGTTTAAAGATATGTATGTCTTGTGTTATAAGAGTTCTGTATTGTATGTTTGACATATTATTATATATTTTAGTAAAAACTCTAATTGTAGAGGAAACCTAGTCTGTCTTTGAATTGCTTTCTTTTGCTGAGAAATATTTATGGTTATAGCAGACAGCTGACACAGCTTGTATGGTGGTGCCAAACTGGAAAGAGAAGCGTTTTAAATCTGAGGTCTTTATTAAAGTTTTAAAGGGTTCATTTCTGCACACCTGGTTAGGTGCCCATAGGCAAAGATATCTGGCCCCCCAAAGACAGATATAACTGAGCCTGTGCATTGGGTATGCTTGCAAGAGGTTAACAGTTTGAATCCCTCCAGAACTGGCACCAAAGGTTGATCTGAACTCACAAAACAGACAAGAGGGTTACCTTGTCTGTTACACTGTTCACAAGACTGCGCTCAGAGGTTGGCACTTTGGGAGTAGAGGGCCTGACCTGCTGAGTGAATCTGTGACACCCTTTACATCACAATTTGCCCACGTCAAGAGTTCAATGACCTCATCCCAGGCATACTCAGCACAGCTGAGTGTGACAAACCATGTGGCAGCACCATACTCTCACAGCATAGTCATCACCTCAGAGTGTCTGTGATACCAGTATTCTTTGGTGCCATGTAGACTTGACAAAATAGAAGATAAATTCACTTGCATATTTTCATCCTTTTGCTTTAATTTCTGCAAAAACTGTGCAGCAGTGATTCCATCAAGTGGAGTTGTGAGCCGAATAGTATGTGCAATAGATACAAGCAGTATGCTATGCTCACTCTCCCAAAGGAGATGAAACAGGTACTGTATGTTGCGTCTGAATTTGCCATCCTTACTGAGCACATGGCTAGTGCAGTTCTCAGCACCTTGTACACACACTTCTCTTTCATCTAGGCATCCACCTGACCCTTTTGGGAGTAAATCTGGAAAACAGCGTGCTTTCAATGGTGCCTCCCAAATGCTGACAGGCTCACCTTCCACCTGTTTCATTTGGTAGAGATCAATGTTGTCCCCTACTGGATCTCTGCCATGCAGTGGGTGAATTGTGTACTGTTCATACACATTATCATCTGTCTCCACATTGACCTTCTCAATCATTGGTTTTGCGGTTTCCAACACATCTTGTTCAACAGACACATTAGTCATGCGATCAATATCAAGGTCTGCATAAAAGGGATTGTTGCTCTTCAAATAAGTAAGAGCAAGCTTCACCTTCTCTACATTGACAACATCCTGCCAAATGACCTTTGACTTTGTTGGAACACCGTTGACAAGAATCACCAAAGTGTTCTCAATGGAGATCACCTCCACATTTTCCTGCAGAGGAAGTGGAAGAAACACAACGGAACCCTTAAGAGACCTAATGAGTTCTTTTTGTGGAATGTTCCGTGTTTTTGTATTCAGATGTAGAATAGTTTGAAATGTTTTCATAGTCTAAATAAGAATCCATTCAAACATATTCAATGTGGCAATCTCAGCAGATGTAACATGTGCCTCCATATTGTTCAAGAGTGACCTTGATGGCAGAATGTTAGCCTTCACCTTGGAAAAAGAGTGCTTGCACATCAGAACGATTGGGTCTAACTGAAAGTCACACTTTAACAGCACAAATGCTGACAGTCAAAACCACATGTCATTGTACAGTGAGAAGTTTCCAGGTTCACTGTGACCGTTTGTCATTCGTAACAGAGCCGATTACATGACACACATACAGAGTCAAATTTCTCTGTCTTTGCCAACTCAGATTTGGCAATCGACTTCCCAAACTGCTTGAGAATATCAGTTTCTAAGACAGAGACAGAATTTCCATCAGCAATTAATGACTGATCAATCACAGTATCTGTGACACTGCTGACACGTCGCAGCTGTTTCAGAAATGTCATAGCACCATGCATGTCACCAGACTGCAGTAACTCATTTAGATAAGTATACTGCACAACAACTTGTCACACGTCGTAGACCCTGTACACAAAGTTATGCATGCCTGATTGATGCACTCCCAGCATCCGCATGTGGGGAAATACACTGTCGAAAACACCACTATGTAGGCATGCAAGTGAATGACCCATAAGTCCAGTATGTGGACGGATCTCACAAAGGTCTATAGTCTCAAAGAGTTTATGTCTGTCTTTATGATCAGTAATGACAAACAGGTTGATAAAGTGCTCGTCTTTGTCAAATGATGATTGCCTCCGGTTGCAAGTCTCATCACATATCCATGACAGACGGTGACTCTTATGAGGCTGAACAGTTGCCTCACACTCATCATCTGACTCCATTGTAGTGTCATCACACACACTTAGCACATTACACAGTTTACTGGATTCATCAGTGCAGAAGTTGCTGTCCTTTTTCTGTGAGTAATATGACTCCTCCTCGAAATACACCTCTGAGTGCTGTGTGTACAGTCAGTGACCTGTGAAAACGTCACAGAAATTGTGTTGGTTTAAGACAGGATAGCATTGTAGCCTCATCTTAATCTCATACACAACTTTCCTGAACTGCTCAAGAACATGTGCCATCTTACGCCACAAGCGTTGAAGAACAAACACTGCTCTATTAACAAATGTACGGATTCTGAGACACAATTTCATTAAAGAGACATGACTCTTTAGGTTTTTGTGCTCATGTCTCATCACAGCAGCAATAAGTCTGTCAATCTTGGCTTTAGAGGCTAGTGATCGAAAATACTTTTGCTTCCTCAGATGACCATCAGCAGCCATGGCTTTATGCCTCTGCTTAGTACGCTTTGTTATGCTTGCCTTTGCAACATTGGTGTTCCATCTCAAAGATTTCTGCAACTGTTGATGGGGTCCACATTTTTTCCTTGCAGTTGAGCAAGTACATACTTTTTCTATGGAGTGTGCAACCTGTGAAGTCACTCCTTGAGCAGAATGCAGAATCAGTTTACGTCTTGAACTACCATGTGTGGTTTTTGGACCACTCTTAAGCAACAGTGAACTACTATGATACCTGTTTCATCTCTGCATATAACTGCGTCTCTGTTTAGAAGGCATCTTTCTTTTCACTGGAAACTCACAGTAGTGTAGAACAATGTTACGTAAGTATTAGACACCTGCATGAGAAATGAAGAAAAACAGAAATTTAGTGCTGAGCTAACTTTTCTCCTAACATTACATAGTCACACAAACTGTTCATGTGTCATGTAAAAGAATTAATAGCACTCCTTACAAAACATTGCACACATAATCGTTGGCACTGTTGAACACTAGTGAACACAATATACAATATTTTCAATAATGAAATGGCTAGGAATAATGCTGAATTCTGATTGGCCAAGAGCTGCTTTCAGCTGGTCCATTATCCTAGCATAGCAGCCCAGCTGAAACTAGTATGCTGAAAAATGCAGAAAGTTTATAAAAAGTACCCATTTCATAATTGCAATAAGGCACTCCAGGGGGTGTCTTATGGTGGTCTAACAATCCTTCTTGGGTGGTGCAAGCTCTCAGCTATGCCTTATGCTTCAACTCACCCCAAGGAAGGCCATTGTCCCACCATAACACTACCCCTGTCATGCCTGATTGCTTAAGTTTCACACAATGGAAGCTCACTTATAACATGAGAAAATATCCATAAATATGACAGAAAGTATATTACTCTCACAATCCTAACTATCCACACTATTTCACTCAAAAAACATTTTTTTCCCAACATTTTCAAAAAGTAGTGTCGAATGTGTGACACTGTTGCAAATTTTGGTGTCGTGAGCACGACAGTGTCAAAAAATTTAGTGTCGTCAGCATGACACTGTCGAATAATAGTGTCGTAAGCATGAAACTGTCAAATAATCACATGAAAAAAACACCCTCTTTAAGGCTAAGCCAATCAGACACTGCTTTGTATTTGAGTGACAGACATTCACACCAATGGAACGTAACATTGATCAGGCCATGTCAGGCAACCAATCACAACTGCTGAAGATTGGAGAAGAAGGACATAGTGGCCATCTTAGAAAAAGATTCACCAGCCTGCTTTACTCTGTGTAAGTACATCACATTTTCTATACAATTTTTCTAGCATTATTAAAACTGTTAGAACCACAAAAATAGCATTAAACAAAATGTTTTTACTACTCTATTTGACTATAACAATCTAAATAACCTGTAATGCTGTAAAAAGAAGTTATTAGTGTTTATAGTCAGACTGTCAATCAGTACTTACTAGCACAGATAGAGCTGCAAATGGAGGCAGAAAGCAAGCAGCATGTGTATCATAACAAGAGGTAACCAATCATACACTTCTGTGTAGTTGTGATTGTTTGAAGTAGCCTATGAAAATGTAGTATTTTCCCACCTAGAAATCTTCCAACATTTCTGCTTGACAGGAGCTGTAGCCATTCAGCGTAGTCATAGTCAGTGCATCCACTGTATTGTTTAGCCATGAGAAAGCATTAACCAATAACTTTCTAAATCACTGTGTTTTGGGACAGCCCACCAAAGCAATGTTGAAGGAGAGAGGGAAATTTTAGTTCCATATTCAGTAGTGACTAGACATTGCAGGAGAAACACTGATTTTTGTTGGTAGCTCTCTGTCCACTTCTCAGCTTAAAAACTCAGAATGGCAGAAAACAGCAAAAGGACTGTGTGGGTCATCGGCAGCAGTATAGTAAGGTGAGCTTCAGAGAATGCTCAGAGGAGTGATTTTGGCAAAGACCTGCAGCTTCCAAATTCCTCTGTTAAGTGGTTTGGCAGGGCAGGCATGAGGTGGGAGCATCTCATGCCAACAATGCACAGACTTCTGAGGACTCAAGCTCGACCAGACATATTGCTGATTCATCTCGGAGGCAATGATTTGGGCACCAAATGATGGGTAGATTTAGTGTCAGAAGCAAAACTGGATCTTGCTTCTATTATGGGTATGTTACCTGCCTGTAAGATATTTTTTTCTGATATTACAGAGTGTAGGGTCTGGCAAGCAGAACAGCACATGTGCCTGCTTGACAGAGCATGGAGAAAGGTGAACATACAAATATCTAGATATCTGCGTGTAACTGGGATGCACACCATACGTCACCATGAAATTAAGTATTGTAATGATTGGCTATACCTACCAGATGGTGTGCACTTCTCTCATGCTGGCAATTGCCTTTTCCTGGGAGACCTTCAAGATGGAATCCTCACAGTCCTCTAAAAATATCAGACTGTTAAAACAGATATCTTGGAAAAAAAGGCTCTTTTAAGAGCCACAAAACCTTGGTCAAAAAATAGAAAAGCTGCATACATAACACACACAACAAAAACACATGCTATCTCACTTTCACACTACTACACAAACTTACATGCATGAACATGTTGAGAATTGTGACATACATACAGCTTCTGTTTACAAGAAGTAGTATAAATATCTAGCTATGTGGTTTCAGTATGCGTATAAGGCACAGTTCAAACATGATATTACGGAGGCAGTACTGTGTTGTTCATCTGATATTATATAAAAGTTAGCGTTGCCATATGGCATTACTTTTTATAATAACTGTAGAATCATAATAAAAATGCTGCCTGCACATGTGTAGTCAAAAAGCTGTACAGAGCACAAGCACACACACGTAACAATATACCACAGTAACATACTATTGTCTGCCTCTCTATTTATTGCAGCTTCAAGAAAAACACTTAGAATGAGAATCTGGACTATGAGGGAGGTGTGCTGCCTGCTTGAGGCAGCTCAGGCTAGGGGTAATGCTAAAGTGCTCATGCGGAGCATGAACAGGAAGCTGGATCCAATGCGGAAGTGCATCAACAGTTACCTCCACCTCATTTTAAAAGTTAAAAACCAAAATGCACAGATGTGCAAGAGGAAGTGGAAGTTGTTGTACCAGTGGTTCTACGTGCTCAAGAACCGAGGGAAGATACCGGACAATGACACTGGCTGGTACTACCTCACATATGAGATGTGGGAGGCTGCTGGTAAGCCTGCTGCAGGGGAGCACCTACAACAGAGTAAAGAAACCATTTGTTACTCAGCATAACATATACTTAAACAGGAATCACTAACAAGGTAACTGTTGTGCTGGTTAACATCACACCTCAGGTAGTCAGCTATGAGACCACAGGCTGAGTAGATCCAATACCTGAGGTGTCACGTTATCCCACCACACCACACAGCTTGAAGGGCATTATTGCCATAATGCTATGGTTTGTAGTAATACAAAGTGTAAAAAATAATGTTAATTTGTGTGCAACTGCAGTCAGGGTGATGTTCCATTGATGTACATGGCCTAAATTTTGCAATGGGTCTGTACTCAGGATACAATACCTGACGGCGGGGCATTGCCTGGCTGATGCCGTGCAACTCCTAACTGTTCTAACTTGTGTGCTCCTGCAATCAGAGAGGTGTCCCACTGGTGTCCATAGCATTTGTTTTCCTGTGGATCTCCACTCAAGATACAGTACCTGGTGTGTGCGTGTGTGGGGGGGCATTGCCTGGCTGAAGCCATGCAACTCCTAACTGTTCTCACTTGTGTGCTCCTGCAGTCAGAGAGGTGTCCCATTGGTGTCCATAGCATTTGTTTTCCTGTGGGTCTTCACTCAAGATACAGTACCTGGTGTGTGTGTATGTGTGTGTGTGGGGGGCATTGCCTGGCTGACGCCGTGCAACTCCTAACTCTCCTAACTTGTATATCCCTGCAACCATGGAGGTACACCATTGATGTCCATGGACTTTCTTTTCCTCAGACTCTCCACTCAAGATGCACTACCTAGTCTGGGGGGGCATTGCCCGGCTGATGCCATGCAACTCCTAACTGTCCTAACTTGTGTGTCCCTGCAACCACAGAGGTACATCGTTGATGTCTATGTACTTTCTTTTCCTGTGACTCTCCACTCAGGATGCACTGCCTGGCCTGGAGGGGGGCATTGCCTAGCTGACACAGTACAACTCCTAACTGTCCCAACTAGTGTGATACTGCAGTCATGGAACTGTACCATTTATATCCATAACCTTTGTTATCCTGTGAGTCTCTACTCAGGAAGCAGTACCTGCTCTGGGGGGGGCATTGCCCGGCTGACACCGTGCAACTCCTAGCTGTCCTAACTTGTGTGTCCCTGCCACCATGAAGGTGTACCATTGATGTCTAAGAACTTTCTTTTCCTGTGACTCTCCACTTAGGATGCACTACCTGGCTTGGGGGAGTGGCATTGCCTAGCTGACACAGTACAACTCCTAACTGTCCCAACTAGTGTGTTACTGCAATCATGGAGCTGTACCATTTATATCCATAACCTTTGTTTTTCTGTGAGTCTCCACTCAGGATGCAGTACCTGATCTGGGGGGAGCATTGCCTGGAAGACACCGTGCAACTCCTAACTGTCCTAACTTGTGTATTCCTGCAACCACAGATGTGCACCATTGATGTCTATGGACTTCCTTTTCCTGTGACTCTCCACTCAGGATCCACTACCTGGCCTGGGGGGGCATTGCCTAGCTGACAATGTACAACTCCTAACTGTCCCAACTAGTGTGTTACTGCAATCATGGAGCTGTACCGCTTATATCCATAACCTTTGTTTTCCTGTGAGTCTCCACTCAGGGTGCAGTGCCTCCTCTGGGGGGGTATTGCCTGGCTGACACCATGCAATTCCTAACTGAACTAATTTGTGTGTCCCTGCAACCATGGAGGTGCACCGTTAATGTCTATGGACTTTCTTTTCCTGTGACTCTCCACTCAGTATGCAATACCTGGCCTGGGGGGGCATTGCCTAGCTGACAATGTACAACTCCTAACTGTCCCAACTAGTGTGCTACTGCAATCATGGAGCTGTACCACTTATATCCATAACCTTTGTTTTCCTGTGAGTCTCCACTCAGGGTGCAGTGCTTGCTTGGGGGGGCATTGTCTGGCTGATGCTGTGCAACTCCTAATTGCCCTAACATGTGTGTCCCTGCAACCACAAAGGTGCACCATTGATGTCAATGTACTTTCTTTTCCTGTGACCCTACACTCAGGATGCACTACCTTGCCTAGTGGGGGGAAGGCATTGCCTAGCTGACACCATACAACTCCTAACTGTCCCAACTATTGTGTTACTGCAGTCATGGAACTGTACCATTTATATCCATAACCTTTGTTCTCCTGTGAGTCTCCACTCAGGATGCAGTGCCTGCTCTGGGGGGGCATTGCCTGGCTGATGCTGTGCAACTCCTAACTGTCCTAACTTCTGTGTCCCTGCAACCATGGAGCTGCACCATTGATGTCTATGGACTTCTTTTCCTGTGACTCTCCACTCAGGATGCACTACCTAGCCTGGGGGGCATTGCCTAGCTGACAACGTACAACTCCTAACTGTCCCAACTAGTGTGTGACTGCAATCATGGAGCTGTACCATTTATATCCATGACCTTTGTTTTCCTGTGAGTCTCCACTCAGGTTGCAGTACCTGCTCTGGGTGGGGGGAGGGTCATTCCCTGGCTAACGACATGCAGCTCCAAAGTGTCTCAACTTGTGTGTTCCTGCAATCACGGTGGCATACCATTGATGTCCATGGGCTTGCTTTTCCTGTGTTTCTCCACTCAGGATTCACTACCTCTTCTGTGAGGGGGGAGTTGGCACAGTATAGTAGTGGTGGGAGCGCGGGGCCCAAAGGGCTCCATGCTCACACCACATGATTTTTTTGCACATAAGAACAGTAACTGCAATGCAAACAGAAGCACAAACACTTACACACATGGTCACAGAAAATCAAATGGTAACAGTGACACAATGCCAAGTGCAAGCACAAACACAAGGTGAAACGCACACAGTGGCGTACATGGGAACGCTAACACATAACAGCTCCGTTATCGCAAGTGGGAACACTAACTGTAACAGTAACATAAGCGCACACCCCAATTTTGACAAACAGTTGCATACAGAAAGACAGTGACTACAAAGACTGTATGCATAATAATGGGCCTCGTACCACAAAAAGAGCACTTGGAATGCTAAATTGCTTATATCTCAGCAACCGTACGACATAACAAAAAAATTAAAATTTCACAAGATTCATTGCTGTCCTGGCTAGCTTTTTCTAGGGGGCTAAGCATTTTCATGATGAAAAGTCTGTATCTCAAAAGCGTTTCCGAGATATGGGCCACAAAAGTCGCAGTGTACACTGCAATGTTAGTCCATGGGAAAAAGTGTCAACTTTGGAGTATCATAACTTTGCAGTCCTGCAATATTTTGTCACCAAACCAGTGAAAGGCACATCTGTGGGATGTTGGCTGTCTTCCCTTCAAATATCAGCCCAAAATAGCAAACCAGAGTTTTGCAGCAGGGTGGCAAAGAATTTCTGTTATTTTCCCCATAGTGTCCAATAGTAGTGTCACAAAATATGACACTTTCGCAAAAAAATCACGAAAGTGTCACAGGTTCGACACTACTTTGTGACACTACTTTTTCCAAAAATTTCAAAAACATGTTTTTAAGGTGTTTAACCCCAAAATAAAGACATGTCTCGCATCCTCAGGGCTCGACTAGGTAAACACAAAAAGAATTGTGTCCCTAGATGGTCCCAATTTCAAATGCGAAGCATTTCTGTGATCAGTAACTGAAAACAAAATGGTGGATTTGTGACACTACAGGGGTCATTTGCAACACTAAAAACTGCATTTGTGACACTGTCGAACTTTTTGGTAACTTTTCCCATTGCCTATAATGGTAAACTTGTTTTTTTAATTAACTTTTGAACCGTTCAATATTTTTTCACAAAATCTTCAAAAAGCACATTGGGGACCCCAGCCACATGTTCCCTGAAGTTTTTGGACCAGTCGCACAAACTGTGCAACCTGTAGGTGCGAGCAAAGAATGCACAAAAAAACATATATGTGCCCCGGAATGTCACTTAATAACTCCACAGCTGTATATCTGACCAATACAAAAGTTGGCAGATCCCAAGATCTATGGTTATGCCCCATGCCTACCAAATTTCAGCACAACTGTTGAATGGTGGCAAAGTTATTAAGGTGCAAAGTTTCACCATGTAACATTAAATGGGGTACTCAACCCTAACTCATTTAACATTAAATGGGGTACTCAACCTTAACTATGGTAGCAGGGGAAGGGGTTACATAGGGTTATGAAGGATGATCAGCTACAATAGTATGTAGGTAGTACAAACAAAACAACATTGTAAGATTATGCAATAGTTGGAACACAAGGCATTGTACAATAAACAGTAGTGGAACATTGGGTAAATTACAACACATGTCCAAAATCATATAAAAGAACATATAAACATACAAAATAGTAATAATGCAACAGAACCATTATAGCGCATGAGTGTACCAGGAGCAGGCTCGAGGTAGTACACAAGTGCTGTTGGAGTAAAAAGGATAGGGTAGGATGTGCATATGGGTGACCCAGAAGGACAGGTGAAGAAGAGAAGGGGAGAGGCAAGAACTGAATATGAGGAGAAGGGGTAGCCATTTCCTGATTCCCCCTTCAGGATGTTGAGAACCCTGCTGGAGGGGTCAGGGTACAAAGGCAGAAACTGGGATAGGTATTAATGAGGGTTAAAGCAGGAACAGCTGAGGAAGAGGTAATTGTGTAGGACAGAGGTAAGGGAGTAGTTGGAGGAGGAGTGCCATATTTCAGGGGGGAAGGAATTCCAGATTTTAGGGAAGCGATGGGCTAAACCAGTCTGACCGATGAGGGTGGAGCAGTGAGGGACCATCAAGGTGTGGGCGTCATTAGATCTGAGAGAGTGGGTAGGAGAGGTGGAGTGGAGAGAGGATGAGAGATAGGAAGGGAGCACTCTTAACCAGAATTTGAAGGTTAGTTTGGCACAGTGTGAGATGTGTCTGTGAGACAGTGGAAGGAAGGTTAGAGAGTGATAGAGTTCACAGTGGTGGCAGTGGGAAGAGGAGTTGAGAGCAAAGTGGCAGAAGGAGTTAAAAAGAGTGTCCAACTTGGCCAGGGAAGATTTGGGAGCAGCGCCATAGATTACGTTACAGTAGTCAAAGATGGGGAGTATCATCTTCTGGACAATTTTGCACCTCAAAGTCAGCGGGATGCAACTATGATTCCTGTACAGAGCACCAAGCTTGGGGTGCAGTTTCTTCAGGACAGCATTGATATGCACAGAGAAGTTGAGGCACTGGTCCAGCCAAACCCCCAGATATCTAAATGAGGAGGTGTCCTGCAGGATGGTCCTGTCAAGGGTGTGGAAGGTGGGTAGGGCCAGGAGTCTAGAGAGTCTCTGCCTGGTGCCAAAGGTCATTGAGACTATTTTCTTGGCATTTAGAAAAAGCTGGTGAGAAGCAAACCAGAGCTGAACCTGGTTGAAGTCATACTGTAAGCTGGTTTCCACAGCAGCAGAGTTTTTGCCAGAACTGTATAAAACAGTATCGTCAGCGTACATGTGGATAGATGAGTATGAGCAGGCTGTGGGAAGATCATTAAGGAAAATGGAGAAGAGTAGGGAACCAAGCACTGGACCCTGAGGGACACCAGTGTTGATGGGGAGTGGAGGGGAGATGGAATCAAGGATTCTCACTGATTGGGTCCTGCCAATGAAGTAGGATTTAAACCAGTTGGTGGCTAATGGAGCAAGGCCAGCTGAGGAGAGGGAATCAAGAAGCAGGGGATGGGAAACAGTGTCAAAAGCTTTGGCTAGGTCAACAAAGATGGTCAAGGTGATCAGGCTATTGTCTGTCCCTGAAAGGATGGAATCAGTAAGCCTGAGGAGGGAGGTGGTTGTTGAGTGGTTCATCTGAAATCCAGATTGGAAGGGGGTGAAGAAGGAGGAATCGGAGAGGAAGGGTGATAGTTGAGAGAGAACTAAATGTTCTTGAAGTTTTGCAAGGGTAGGAAGGAGGGAAATGGGGCAATAGTTACCAGGAGTGGATGTGTCACCACCCTTGGGGAGAGGAAGGACTACAGCGTGTTTCCAGGGTGAGGGTACTTGGGCAGAAATAAAGGAGAGGTTAAGGATTAGGGAGATAGGATATGCAATTGCAGGAACAGAAAGGTAGAGGAGTTTAGGATCAAGCTCATCCAGTGAGGAGCCAGTGAGGAGCCTTTAGAGGGGTTGAGGGATAGGAGGGCACTAAGAGCTTCATCAGAGGAGATAGTAGAAAAGGAAAAAGGGGAGGGGTAGGCACTGGCTGAGGCGAAGGGCTGAAGTTAGTAGGTGGCAAGTGGGAGAGGGAATTTAGAAAAGACATGGCACATGAGGTGTAGTAGGCATTAAATTCATTGGCCATGGAACCAGGGTTGGAAACTAGGGAGTTATTTATTTTGAGAACTGGAGGGGGAAGGTGAGAGAGGGGAGAGAATAGGGCATGAACTACCCTCCAGAATTTAGATGGAGAGTTAATGTTAGTCAGGAATGAGGAGCTGAAATAATCAGACTTAGCCAGTCTAGTAACTTTAGTACATGAATTGCATGGCATTCTGTACTTGGCATAGTCATTTGGATGTTTAGTAGACTTGTGTTTTCTCCAGGCCCGGTCATGCTCCCTGAAGCAGGCCAGTAGTTTGGGGGTGATCCCGGGGAGGTGAAGCCCATGGACACTGGTCCTTCTGAAAGGAGCAATGGCATTCCAGGTGGCAATTAATGTATCCTTAAAATAGTCAAGGGCTTGGTCGGCAGAAATGGCAGAGGAGAGGGGGGCTCAGTCAGTGGAAACAAGTGCAGAGCTGAGTGGGGTAAGGTCTAAGGATTTAAAGGACTGGAGCTATATGATTTCAGGGGGAGGTTTGGGGCGATGGACCTCACATACAATGAAAATGGGGTTGTGATCACAAAGGGCATCAGGGAGGAGACCAGATTTAATGATGCGGTGTGGGTGGGTTGTGAGTGCCCAGTCAAGCACGGTGTGGTTTTGTGTTTTGGGATTAGGGAGTGTGGGCTCAAGTATAAGTTGAGTGAGGTTTAGAGCAGTGATGTCATTGTGTAGCTTGTTTAACTTGGGATATAACTAATTTAGATTCACGTCACCCATTATGAACAGTTCACCAGATTGTGAGAGGGAGGTGATGTTGGCTTAGAGTTCAGTCATGATTGAGAGTTGAATGGTTGGGCAGCAATAGATGCCAGCCACAAAGACTGGGATTGAGAAAGGAAGGGTAATGTGGGTGACAAGGGCTTTGTAGGTAGCTGGGATGGAGGTAGATAGGGTGGTAGTAAACTGCAGTAAGGATAGGATACACATGTCCACTCCCCCTCCATGACCCGCTCGATCTTTTCTGGAGAGGGAATACCCAAGGATGGCAATGACATTGTCAGGGATGCTTTTTTAAGCCATGTCCTGGTAATAATTAGGATGTCAGGGGTGTGTGAAATCATGAGAGTTTGTAGGAGGTCAATTTTAGGTAGCAGGCTGCAGATGTTCAGGTGGAGGAGCTTAAACCAGTTAGGAATGATTGTAGTGGAAGTGGGGTTTGGAGACATGTTGTTTGGAGACATGTTGTTTGGGTAAGGAGCCAGGGTAGGAGAAGAAATAGGGCCAGGGTTGGGGTGGATGTTTCCTGATGAAAGAAGAAGGAGGGCAAGGATGAAATAGTGAAGTTAAGGATTTTTGTAATTAGAGTAGGAAATACGGGAGGGAGGGAGTGGTGGCGAGAAAGAGATAAGGAAATGTAGAAAGGTAAAGTGACTAGGAAAGGAAAACAGAGAGACTGTAGGGTAGTAGGGAAAGTGGGGTCTGTTTACAAGAGGAGCTGTGGGGTGATTGACAGGATGAAGGAGGTATCTGGAAAGGAAGGGAAGAAAGAAGTGGCAATAGGTGTAGATGGGAAGACTGGGATAAGGGTAAGAACCAGGAAGGGTGTGAGTAGGAGGGAGATGGAAACCATTCTGGGTATGGTGGTAGAGGCTTTGTACAGACTTACAGATTCAGATCACACCACTGAATGTAGGACATAGATAATTTGCTTTCGGTATGAGCGACCCAGGAATAGAAGTGTTAAGGGAGAGCAGTGGGAAGAGGATTGCAACCTACACGTCTTGTTGCCTCTAGTGACTTTACAGTATAATATGCAAATGCAAAAGTAGACACTTTAAACTGAAGAAATTCAGCACTGACTATTAAAACAGTCCAGACATCAGAGGCAATACTGGATTAGGGGAAAAAAAGGTTAAACTGGCCAATGGTAGTGACATAGTCCAGTCAGGAGGAATTTGAAATGCCTGGCAGGATGAGGAACCAAACAAGGAGCTCGTGATCTATGGGTGACCAATAAGAGCTGTGCCAAGATAAAGACAATTGTCCTTAGAAAATTTACAGAGACAGCCATACAGCCTTGAGTTCCTGGAATGCTGTCCAGGCCGTACCTGCAAGCAAGGGCTCGGGGACTGTGGCAGCAGGCTCTTCTCACCATGGAGGTGTGTTGACCCCCGTCAGAGGCACTGTTAGCCCAAAGGGCTATGAGAGGATGATTGAAGGAGAATGGACAAGCTGGGGTTAGAGATAGCTCTGAAAACAATGAGATGCTTCCTGCTTTACAATTCACAAAAAAGCTTTGTCACAAATAATGGGAGTTTAAATTGTGGGGCGGGACTCAGACAGTGAGCTAGGTGCCAGCTGGGTCTGCAAAGGGGAGAAACAAAAGATGCTGAAATCGGGGATGGACAGGAGAAATTAACTGAAAGTGACTTTTCACAGAAAAACCCAGTGTGGTAGCAGAGGCTCAGAACTGTTCAAGTTCTATCACAGAATTAGGAATACAGTCCAGCCCTCTAAAATTCCAGGTTCGAACACATACAAGTACAGGTACAATTACACTTTAAACTGAAGAAATTCAGCACTGAGTATTAAAACAGTCCAGATTTCAGAGGCAATACTGGATTAGGGGAAAAAAGGTTAAACTGGCTGATGGTAGTGACATAGTCCAGTCAGGAGGAATTTGAAAATGCCTGGCACGATGAGGAACCAAACAAGGAGCTCATGGGCAATGGGTGACCAATATATCTATCTATCTATCTATCTATCTATCTATCTATCTATATATATATATATATATATATATATACACACAATAGGGGTGAGTGGTAAATGAGTGAGATAAAACAGTGTATCATCCACTGCAGTGTGATATTTGATATTTTTGCCCTCTGCTCTACTGTGATGATATCAACCATTTACACACACAGGTCACAAAAGGTCATCATTCTAGGCAGCTTTCCTCTCAGCATGCAAGAAACACCTGTACTGTTACCATAGACACAAATGCAGAACTACTTCAGAGGTCTCACTGCTGCCTACAGCTAACTCAGTGAGAATTACGAAACACACCTATCTCCCCCCAACTTCCAGCTCATTACTGTGATACTGTCAGCTTGACTGCAGCCAGAATTCTAAACAGCAAAGCTTCACAGAACAGTCTAAACTACTGCCTGCAGCTAACTCAACTGCCACTGAAACACACTCTCACTTGTTCCTCAAACTCTGATTCTCACCCATTACAATTACTGTGATGCTTTCAGCTTGACTGCAGCCAGAATCCTAAAGAACACAATTTCACAAAACACTCTGCACTCTGCCTGCAGCTAACTTAATTACCACTGAAAACAGTATCAGCTGTTCTGACACTCTGCCTCTCAGCTCATTACAATTACTGTGATGCTCTCAGCTTCACTGCAGCCAGGCATCTAAACAATATAGCCTCACAAAAGTATAGGACAAAGAACCTCTGTGCGCAAACACTAAGGCAAGGGTTACCCCCAAAGGGAATTTGGCTGGGAAGCCAAGTTTCAAGACTGAGGCAAAGGTTGTTTCTCACTCCTACCTAAAACTAACTCATTTAGCATTGCAAAACACACTCATGTGTCTCTCAGAGTTTATAACACTGCCAGCCCATTCAGAAAAACTCACACACAGAATGAGCAAACACCTAAACAGGAACAGAACACAAGACAGCATAACAAAAGTTCTAAAACTCTTGGTCCTATTGTATATATTGAATACATGATGGGCAGATCGAGTGCTATGGAAAATATTGTCACTCCTGCATTGTGAGCTCTGGATATCTCACTCTGTAGGAGTGACACTATTTGCCATATCACACTCATGCCCATCATGTATCCTATATATATATATATATATATATATATATATATATAGTGGAGCCCACTTAAGTGCACATCGGATAAGTGCACATCCCGCTTAAATGCACATTTTTTCCATATCCCGATTTTCTTCCCATTCACCCAGTGTTAAATGTACCTCTTAAGTGCACTACATGTAAGTGCACATTTCGGATAAATGCACATTTTTTTTTACTTTTCCTACTGATTTTTAGTCCTAACCAGCTTTTAAGTGCACATTTTGTACAGTACCACCTTAAATAGTCCACCTTAACATCTTAACTACAGCCGTGATGCTGTCTAGCATGGCCACAGTAAGAAAATTCATTTTGTCAAAGAAAAGACTGACTTCAGCCTTCTGTTTAATTTTGAATCCTACACTGAAACACACAAAGCAAAAAAAGATTACTGATTTTTATAAGTAGTACTGTGTTGTAGGACAGTGCAGTAATGTAATTTTAACTTGAGCGCCTGGTATTTAATAAAGCACATTATAGAAACAGTGATATGTGCCTGGAAGTGATTTTCTGGTTAAATGCACAGCCCGCTTAAGTGCACAAAACACTTTTATCCCAAGGGTATGCACTTAAGAGGGCTCCACTGTATATCTATCTATCTATCTATCTGTATCTATATACATACAGTATGTGCCACTTAATACGTCCACGCTTAAGCTGGATGGCCGCTTAATATGACAATTTTCCTAAAACCAAATGCTAAATGCTATTTAATTAATAGTGAAAAATAGAGTCAAAATGAACTATGTCCGCCACCTATACCGCCTGCCGTTTAGTCCAAGTAGCATGTAATGAGTGTGCAATTGACACCTCGCTACTCAGCTCTCATGTTGGTAATCGTCTTAATTAGTGGGCCTTTAAAAGTGGTGGAGCTATCTGCAGTATTTCAGTGCAGGTGTCTGAGTTAAGTGACTTTGCATTCTGTGTGTGTTGCTGTGCAGATGGCAGTAATAAAAAGGAAGGGGCTCACCTTAACCAGAAAAGTCGAGATCCTGGAGGAAATAGACACTCTCCCCAAACTGAGCTTCCATGATCTGTCGAATGCTGTCCAAGGATTACAGCAAACAGATGTTGTGGAGATTGAAAACATCAGCTAGGAGTTTGAAGAGGAGCCAGAAGTCCTTGTCTTGACAAGAGATGTTCAGGGTGCCCTCCTAACCCTACGATGAGCCATGGAACAGCACGAGGACCTTCAGCCAGATTGGGAAGTCATGGCACGGACAACACAGCACCGATGATGGTACGGTGAGAAGCCAAGAGCACAAACAAAAATAACAGAGTTCTTCAAGCAACTGGAACCTGAATTGGAACCACAGATGGAGTAATCAGACACACTCAGCATGCAAGTCACTTGATTTTAAACAATACAATATTTTAAACAATGTAATAAAAGTTACGTTTTACCCACTTTCTGGATGCCTGTATAGCACTGCAAACAACTTCAGAAAAGAGCTGTAAATCACACTGCTGTGTGCTGTGCGCAACATAATGTTTACTTTTAAAGCTAACTTTTTTTTTCAGGTCACTTTGCTTTATTTTCGATTAAATGGACATTGGTTATGGCGGATGAAATGTACATTCACATTTCAGTCTGTTATAAGTGGCATATACTGTATTTATGCAATAGGGGTGTTAAAAACAGCCATAGAATAAATGTGTGTAAACTCACAGGCATTGGATAAATATTATTTATCCACACAGTAGACACATCATAAAAAGTTATTTAAACAGTAAACACATCACCATAGTCTTAATGACCGGACTACTTTCCAAGCAAAGAATGATGTCACAGAATACACTTTCCCTCAGATGCACACCAGCAGCCTCAGAGTGTATGGCTCACATCAGTTTAAGTAGAGTGACTGTCATCAAGTTCATCATATTACACTTCCACATATTTAAACAATGGCCAGTATTGTCGGGGTCCCATTACAACCATATATAGTGGTACAGTTCTGAAACAAAAAATCAATAAAATGACTAGCACAGACAGCAGTTTCAGCATAGAGATGGATGACATTCTAACTCAGATCAAGAATGACACTGAACTGCTAGTTGAACCAGAAGAAGCTGTTCAAGCTCCCCAAGCATCATGTAACAGACAGCTACCAGATGCAGATGCATCCTTGTCGACCATAGACATAACAGAAATAGATGACTACATACTAAAGGCAAGAAACCACAACACAGCAAAAAAAACTTGAAACAGACATCCAAATGTTTAGTAATTACCTATGAGAGAAATTCAACATAACAGTACCTCTCCACCAGTTGCAACCAGAGGAACTAAACCGACTAATTTGTCACTTTTTCATGCACTATCAAAAAAAGGATGGCACACCCTATGAGCCTCTAACCCTGAGATCCATACTACAAAGTTTGGAGAGACATCTTAAACTAAAAATGTACCCCAAGTCTTTATCAACATCCCTAAAGTTCCAAAAGAGCAGGGCTGTATTGCAAAGCAGACACAAAAATCTTAAGGGGGAAGGCAAAGGCAATGAAGAGAAAGTAGCTGATGAGTTAACTGACTCAATGATAGACAAATTATATGCCAGCAACCAGCTAGGTCTTGAAAGCCCAAAATCTCTATTGAACACCATGTGGCTGATCGTTACACTCTATTTTGGCATAAATGGGAACCAGGAATCTTAAATGGGGAGACATAGAATTAAAAGAAGATGAAAACAACAAAAAATACATAGAATTTAACAAGGAATGACAGACAAAGACAAGAACTGGTGCTAACCCCAAAAACACTAGGACACTAAAGCCCAGAGCATACCAGACTGAGGACCCATGAAGATGCCCAGTAGCAAGCTTCACCCTATACCAAAGTCAGCGACCTACAAAGGCACTGCATCCAGATGCCCTGTTTTTCCTCTCAATAAATACAAATGCCAAGCCTAACTATCCAACTACATGGTACAAGAATCAACCAGTGGGCGTCAACAAAATAGGCTCCATAGTCAAAACCATGGTGGCAAAAGCAGGAATAAAATTTGACAAGCGACTTACTAACCATTCTGTCAGAAAACACCTCATCCAGAAGCTAACTGACAGTGGATTGGCACCAACAGACATAATCCAGGTATCTGGACACAAGCAATTGCAGTCGTTACATGACTATGCCAAATTGAGTGAAAAAAGGCAACACCAAATTCCCAGTATACTGAGCTACCCTCAGATTCCATCAACATCTCAACCAGTGCAAAATACAGCTACTTGCAACACCCTACCACGAACCTGGAGTGCCGTAATGGGAGCCTGTTTCAACAGGCCAACCATCAATGCTTCAAAAATAACATTCAGCATTGTGCAAAGTAACAAAACAAGCCTAAGTATTAAATAAAGTACTACAGCATCTTTGTTCAGCTGAATGTATTTAAAAAGGCAGTAATAGTTCAGTATAAGTGCAGTAAAAAAACATGATAAATGAAAATAAATCTACCACTGCCACTCTCCCCCCCAAGCTGTTTAAAACTGCAGGATAAAACAGTGCAAGAAATCTAATAAAAAGCAATTAAAAGTACAAAAGGAAACTTCCTCTACCTTTGACCCCTTTTGTTTGTTGCAATTAAACTAACAAACTACATGTAAGCAACAGTAAATGCATATAATGTCAGGTCAGGGTGCCTGGACGATAGACAGCATGGATTCATCCTGGGGAAATCGTGTCAGACAAACCTGGTGGAGTTCTATGACTGGGTGACAAGTGCCTTGGACCTGGGTAGACCAGTGGATGTCCTCTTTCTAGACTTCAGCAAGGCATTTGACTCTGTTCCTCACGTGGGCCTGTTAGATAAGCTGGGAGAAATGGGGGTTGGGAACCAGATGATCAGATGGATAGGCAATTGGGTCCAGGACCGGACCCAGAGGGTCGATAGTTGGGGATAGTCTCATCCCAAGGAGGGTCATTAGTGGGGTCCCACAGGGATCAGTCCTGGGCCTCTTCTGTTCAATGCCTACGATCGGACATAAGGACAGGAATCAGGAGGAGATGAGTCTCTTTGCAGATGACTCGAAACTGGGGGCGGTGGTGGATGGGGAGGAGGGAGGGTGGCCCTACAGGGGACCTGGAGGCTCTGGAAAGATGGTCTAGAAAGTGGAAGCTGAGGTTCAATGCAGGAAATGCAAGTACTCCACCTGGGGCCAGAAACCCAGGTCAAGTGTACACCCTGGGGAAATGCTACAAGTCTCGATGGCTGAGAGGGACCTGGGGTGGTGGTGGATGTCAAGATGAACAACTCTGAGACTTGTAGGAGGGCAGCAGCCAAGGCCAACAGGATGCTGGGATGCATCGCTAGGGGGATCACCTCCAGAAGGAGGGAAGTGATACTCCCTCTGTATAACTGCTTGGTGAGGCCGCACCTTGAGTACTCATGTGCAGTTTTGGAGGCCACACTTAAAGTGGGACATTAACCTCCTGGAGAGGGTCCAGAGGAGGGCAACCAAAATGATTTGGGGCTTGGGGACAGGACCTATGAGGAGAGGCTCGAGGAGCTAAATATGTACACATTGGAAGAGAGAAGGGACCGCTGTGACATGATAGGGTCTTAGGCACATGAAGAGGGTAAATAGGGAAGAAAAGTCGGGGTGCTTCGAAGGAAGGAGAAGGGCCACTAGAGGGCATGGCTGGAAGCTGGAGGGGAAGATTCAGGGGAGAAAGGAGGAGGTGCTACTTCACTGAGAGGGTGGTGGAGCCATGGAATGCACTGCCTAGGGGGCTGGTGGAGGCAGAGACAGTGGAGGGGTTCAAGAGGGGGTGGGACAGGTACAGGGGAAGGGTTCTGGAAGCAAAATCCAATGCAGCAAGAATATCCGGAACTGGGAAGGAGAAGCCAGAGAAGGCGAGGAGAACAGCAAGGTCAGCACCCAGGTTGGGGACTGACCAAACGAGCAGACACGAAAGACCGTTAGGCCTATTCTGCTGGCATTTTAGTATGTTAGTATAATAATAGATTTTTTTTACAACCAAAACAGGTAACAGGTATGACGATCTTAAATGAAGAAGACCACAAGTCATAACTTCTGACTCAGATTCTGATTGAGAGGCAAGTAAAAAGTCAAACACCTGTAGAAGACAAGGAATACGCCTGAAGGTGCATAAAGAAAGTACTCTTCACACAGTTCCTCAGACTCTATAAACTTTTCTCAAGTTCAAGCTTAAGAAAAATAAAATGGCTTTGGTTGCTCTAACTAATGAGTACATAGAAAGGATAGAAAGTAATATGCTTAACAGTTACCCCCCCACACCTGGGTATAACTGTATACTTGAGTTAATGTGTAACATTGAATAAAAATTTTAAAACTCACTCCGATTCCTAACGCGTTGTCCAGTAAATCCTTAGAGTTCGAGTAGCAAAATGAAAAAAACAGATGTGAAGCTAACTACATGAGAACAAAGGTAAAAAAAAAAATAAAATAAAAATAATCCAATAGGAGAAAGCCGACCCGAAACACCTCTCCAAGCAAGACTAGACAACGCCTTCCAGCTGCCCATGCCAAAAATCACATGCCGCTCCAGGGTTACTCCATAAGCCGGATCCTCCACAATATCCCTGAGGTCCTCGAATCCAGGAAAAGACCACTTCCAATGTCCTCCAGTGCTAGATGCACGTGCCCAATGTTCACTCCACGGCAACTCCCCATCAACTGTTAAAGAAACTGCACCATCAGCCTAAGTCATGCCCACAACCAGAAAGCAGCCTGTGAGAGCTGATGAGGGTGGTAACAGCCAATAAGAGAGTGCACAGGCACACAGCCAATCACCGTGATGCTACCGACCCCAACAACCAATCAGACCTTACAACTACCAGCCCATTCACAAAATTTAACAAAAAAAAAACAATTAAAAGGCAGAAGAGCAATGGCAATTGACAAAGAATACCATCTAAATAACCTTTACTTCCATAAAACCACCAGGACAATATAATATAAAAAAAATCAGCATGTTGTGCCCTATTGCATAAATCGGATACTTGCTGGTGTGGCCATTGAATACCCTATTTATCTTGACTCGCACAGATTGACCTTGAGGACTACTACTCATGACATCACTACGCTCAGCCACTCATGAGGTCACTAGAGGTCAATCAGTGCTCGACAAGATAAATAGTATATTCAACTACAGACCAACATGTATCCCTTATATATATTTTACAGAAAACAAGAACATTGTCCATCAGTGTCTGCTTCCCTTCAACACCCCCACTAACCCCACCCCAACCACCCACTTAGCACCAACCACTCCACACACCCCTCACAGTTTCACTCACCTAAAGAGGGTCCTACATCATTGATCCACTCTTTTATCTGAAAGACATCTTCCTCTGGGAACTGTGACTGCAATATGAGGAAATAAGTGTTAATGTATTTCAAGGCATTTTGAACTTTTGCTCATAACTTTGTCATTTTTAAATATTGTTTCATCAAATTTTCAACCTGGCCTTTTTGGGATCCCACCTCATGAACAAGTTAGGTGAAAGTTTTCAAATCCAGCAGAAAAGAATAATTTGTAGTCACTCTGAGACATCACCTTTCAAGCGTGATTTAAACATTTCATCCACCGTGTTCTGAGGTGGGGTCATAAGAAGACCATGTTGAAAATTTGGTGGAAAAATATGTAAAATGATCAAGTTATGAGTGAATGTTGAAATAGTTCAACGTTTGCTTATAACTTTTCCAGTTTTTTGTATTCAATCAATCAATCAATATCTTTATTTTGCCAGGCGGAACACCACTGAGACAAGCTCATTTACAAGATGTACCTGGGAACAATACAGTAGCCAGATGGGCCATAACCTAAACATATAGTAAGCATATATAATGACAATATTATAATGTTATTATAATATATATAATGACAATATTTTTCCACAAACTTTCAAAGTGGCCTTTTTTGGGACCCCACCTCATGAACAAGGCAGGTGAGATTTTCTTATCCATAGTGAAAGTTGATTTCTCAATTGCTCCACAAAATCACCTTTCAAGTAGGATTGGAACATGTTCACTTACCGGGTTCAGGAGGTGGGGTCATCAGAATACTATCTTTAATATTTGGAGTCAAAATATTGAAAAACAAGAATGTTACAAAGGTACATTGAAACTTTCCATTTGGGCTTGTACGTTTCATAATTTTCAATATTTTGACTCCAAATTTTCAACATAGCCATTTTTTCACACTACTTGATAAATGTGACAGGTGTTGCTTTCCAATGCTGACTGATATGTGTTTTGGCACTTGTGGTGCAAAATGACATTTGGGCCAGTGTTCTATAAATGCCACATGTCATGTTTATAAGAGGTAGTCATAAAATGACTGTATTGAAAATTTGAGGTTATTAACCATAATTCCCACCCCTCTAACCCATAGCCTCCTGTACAAAGCAAATGGTACAGCTCCAAGTCAGTGCATCATAGTGATACAGTTTTCAGAGGTAGCAAAGTATGGCTCCCCACATGTTGCCAACAAAAACTCACTTGTTGCTTTCTTCACACTGCATGAAGAAAAGAGGTTATAGGCCTGATTCACCGAAGGGGATGCATGGCTTGTACCAAGCCTGCATCTACCTCAGTGCTGCACCATCCCCTTTGTCACACCATGCACCCTATTCAGAAATGTTGTGCATGTTTGTAACCTTTTAACCCATTTACAGCGGTTTGCACCAGGCATGTGGCGCAAACCCCGGTAGGAGGGTGGCAGCAATAGAGCAGCGACAAGCTGGTCTAACATCGGGCAAGGGATGCACCAACTGTGAATCCTGACACTCGGTCATGGGCCACCACAAGCCCATGCACCCTGTGTTTGATGCACCCGTGGCTTGTGCCGGTCCAAATTGTTTGTGAATTGGGCCCTATATCTGACCTTCTTTGCTTAGGGGAAAGGGTAGGCATTAGGGTTGACAACCCCAAGGAATACCACACCACCACTTTGCCAATACTCCAGAGACTGGAAACACTAATGTTATTTAATTTCTCTGCTTTGTGTGCTTTGCTTTCTTCAACCCTAATGTCTGTATTAACATAATCTTTTTTGCAATGAAGTTCCCTTCTTTTTGTAATAGTGGAATTGTATCCTTATTCACAAAGGTCCCTTTAAATAAACAGACTAGTGGAAATTATTCTACCTCTGCTTTACCAACCAACTAACAAGTGACAGATGACAGGGCCAGATATTCATAAGGGTTGCGCCATGCGTAATAGGGTTGCGCCTGCGCAAGTCCGAACTTGCTCCATTCTGCGATATTCAGCAGGAGGCAGTTGTGCCACAGAAAACATGCTGAGCAACAGCGCAATGCAAATGAATGCATGCTGAACTGGAGGGGGAGGAACCATGCATAAACTGCACAGCCCGATATTCAGCCGGGCTGTGCAGAGTTGTGCAGGCGCAACCCCCAGCCTGCACCTGCACAACTTTGAGCCAAAAAAAAAAGGATCATGTTGAGGGCCACCCACAGGTGAGCTGCTGCATTGCAGGGTGCAACACAGCAGCTGCCACCTGTGGCTGGCCCCCAACCCACTCCCTGTGCCACCCCTGCAGCCTGATCATGGATAAAAGAGTGAAAATCCCCCCCACCACCCCCCACCAGCCCGATTGCAGGCTGCATTAGTTTAAAACAACCCCTCCTCCCTAATACATCCCTGGTGGTCCAGTGGACCGAAACTCCGATTGTGGGATGTAATATTAAACCCCCGAACATAGCCCTGGTAGTCCAGTGGACCGAAACTCCTGATCATGGGATGTAAGCAGTAAACACCCCCAACACATCCCTGGTGCCTAGTGTCCCCCACCCACCCCACCCATGAAGCCTCACCACCCACTCCCTGGCAGCCGGGCGGGCGGCAGCATCCCACCCGCCTGCCGCCCCGCCGACTGACTGCCCGGTAGGGCTGCACGCCCATTGGTGCAGAGCAAGAGCCAATGGGCATGCAGCCCATACCATACAAGACAGTCCAGTTTTGTGAATGAATGTTGCCCGCGATCAGGCTGCAGGGGACATCGGTCCCCGACGGCTGCTGCCTGGTAGGGCGGCAGGCGCAAGTCCTCGGGGATCGGTGCACCTGCATGCTAATGGCATGCAAATGAGGCCATAATCAGATGCAAATGGCTCCCCCTGTTCGTTGCATGAATTATGGCCCCATTTGCATGTCACCTTTTGAATATCGGAAATTTGCACATGGCGCAATGGTACTTGCGCCACCGCAAGTTGAATGCACCACTCTGACCACTTGCGGTGGCACAAGTTCCACTGCACATGCTGTGGCTGGGGGGGGTGATATTCAAAGGAGTTGCTCAAGGGCACAGCTCCTTTGAATATCGCTCTGGCCACACCCCTGCGCAACTATTTTGTGCAGCGCAAGGGCTTGCTCCACAAAATAGCGCAGTTTGAATATCTGGCCCACAGTCTCCTAATAATTATGACTGCACAGTTACACTGTACCATCTTTAAAAATATCTTACCTGTGTCCCAGGGATTATGAGATGTGTTTGGGCAGCTTGAGGGAACATCCAGTGGTACCTGTAAAATATGAATAGTAATGGGGTCACAAAGGATCTGCAACTGTTCAGCAACTAATTGGAGCTAACGAGGTACTGTAAACAAGCAATATTTATCTGATACACATGTTTAGTGTCCTCCAATGCTGGGGCTGGTGTCTTCATCATTCCAGTGGACCTGTAGACATAAACTTGAAAATGGATTTGTATGGGTAACATAAATACTGATTAGTGGTGTCAGGTGGAAAAGGACTTTAGTTTTTTTGGGGGGTTAAAAGTGGAGTGGTAAGGATGGTAGATACCAGTAACAGGGCAGTGACCCGTGTTCAGGAATGAACTTGAGCTACTTGTGGAGGCCAGCATGGGGGATGCAGACAGGATTCCACATTCTGTGCCCACTCACCTCTTGGGGGAGAGTCACTCCACTCATTGACTGCCACCAGGGCAGGATGAAACCACAATCTTTCGCATGCCCTGCAACACCAGCAGGGGATGGACTGCCAATGTAGCAGACAGTCAAGAGGGGGTGGACATTCATCCCACTCCTGTCCCTGTCATGAAGGAAATTTGTGGTGGGGTATAAGGTAAGTTCCTGAGATGGAGGGTGATGGGGTTAGGTGGCTGACAGCAGTAGGGGGCCTGTCAGTGGCATGGGGACTGCAATGACCTAGCCTTCATCCTGTTAGATACACTTTTTCTCATTTTTCTTGCCACCCCACTTGTATCAACACAGTGGATGGGCCCATAAGGTCTTGACAGGCATGTCAACTCCTTGTGAGAGAAGGTTCCTCAGCCCACCACAAGGTGTTGTCTGTGTGCCAGAACACTGATCTGTCCCTTCCCAGGCTGGCCCATTCAGCTGGTTTACTGAGGTCGCACCCAAACTCAGGTCACTGACACAGGAAGGCAACATGGCCATCCCTGTAAACAATGTTACTTCATATTCTTTTTGTGACATTGTGTTCCCAAATTTTCAACATAGCCTTTTTATGACCCCCACTTCTGAACATGGTAGGTGTCATATAAATGCTGGATGAAATGTCCTTTTGTGCCACAAGTGTGAAAAAAACAAACATTTTGGCCAGGATTTAAAAAATGGCACCTGTTACATACATGAGGTGGTGTGAAAAAATGATTATGTTCAACATTTGGTGTCAAAATACTGAAAATTACCAAAGTTATGAGTGTTGACCAGTTTCAATGTACTGTCATAACTTTGCTGAATTTTAATATTTTGACCCAGGATTTGCATCATAATCTTTTCTGATCTACCTCATGAACCTGGTAGGTGGAAATTTTTCAAATCCTGGTTGAAATGTCATTTTGTGCCATAAGTGCAAAACACATTTTGGCCAGGATTTAAAAAAATGACAACTATCATGGTGATGAGGTGGTGTGAAAAAAATGGTTATATTGCAAGTTTGGGGTAAAATATTGAAAATTACCAAAGTTGCAAGCAACCGCTGAAAAAATTAAATGTACCTTCACAACATGGTCATTTTAAAATGTTTTACCTCACTTTTTCAACATAGAGTTCTTACTGCCCCACCTAATGAACACAGTAGGCGAAAATTTAAAAAATCATACCAGAAAAGTGAATTTGCAGATTGGAAAACTTTCCTCTACCTTGTTCTTGAGGTGGGGTCCCAAAAAGGACATGTTGAAAATGTTGGGGAAAATATTAAAAACTGACCAAGTTATGACTAAAAGTTCAAAATGCATCGGCAATACATTAACAGGACTTACCACCTTAGTTCCTCATAATGTAGTCACGGTTCCAGGAGGAGGATGTCTTTTGGGTGAGAGACCATATCTGCAATGGTGGACCAATTTTAGGTGAGTGAAGGGGTGGGGGAGGTGAGGGGTGGGTGCTGAGTTGAGGGGTTGGGGTGGGGTGGATGAAGGAGGGGATGGTGGTGACACAGAGGAAAAGTGCAACAGACATCAATAGCTTTTTTTATTACAGCTGCAAAATGACAATGAGGGACTGTTTTTATTTGTTAGGTGCTGACACTGGGGATTGGGTACCCCAGAGTCAGCTTAATGTTATGCTGCACTGGGGGTGGGCACCATGGAGTTGCAAACTATTGTTTCAGTGCAGGGTTTGTTTGAGCCAGCACCTGGGATTGGGCACCTCAGTGTTGGGATTTTGGTGTGGCAGGCTGTTGGGGGTAGGGGGAGTGAATCAAACAAACACAGAAGGGGGGAACTTTATTGGCACTGGATGTTGGTACCCCTGTGTTGGAATATTTTCTCAATTAGCTGGCACCAGAGACAGTGTAGCTTGGTATCTGGTGTAAAGGATTTTGCACACCCCCAATGCACACTCCTGATGCCTGTTGGTGTGTGCAGGGTGGGTGTGGGGTGTTATCTTTGAAAACCCTAATGCCACATTTTCCTACTTTTGTGTCTTTATCCTTAAGTAGAACATTAATGCAGATTTTTGTAATTTATTTCCTTACTTTTTGAGATAGTACAATTGTATCCTTATTTGCCTATGCCCATCCCTCCATAGATTCATATATGTATGTAGCTGTGGAAGCACAGGGTCCTTTCAGCCCTGTGCTTCCATTTATAAGACAATAGTGACCAGACTGACAGCATTGCCATCTTATTACTCCACTTCATGTACCAAGTACAAAAAATTTTCAAATCCCTGCCAAAACATAATTCTGTGTAACTGCAATGCCATTCCACACCAAAGGTGCAAAAACACATATTGGCCAGGATTTGAAAACTGACAGCTATGACATACATGAGGTGGGGTAATAAAATGGCTATGTTGGAAATTTAGGGTCAAAATACTCAAAATTTCCAAAGTTATGAGCATGTGTAGCAAAATTTCAATGGATGGTCATAACTTTGGAATTTTTTTATATTTTGACCCCAAATTTTCAACAGTCTTCTTACAACCTCACCTCATAAATTCCGTAGCTAAAAATGTTCAGATCTGTGGCAAAATGTTATTCCACATCACAGGTGCGAAAACACGTTTTGGACAGGATGTGAAAAATGACAGCTGTACAGTGCTGTTCATGAGGTGGTGTGAAAAATTCGCTATGTTGAAAATTTGGAGTCAAAATATTGAAAATTACCAGAATTACAAACGTGTGTAGAAAGATTTCAACAGACATGCATAACTCAGCCATTTTTAGGACTTTTTTCACCAAATTTTCAACATGGCCTTTTTAAGACCCCACCTCATGAACAATAGTGGTGAATTTTCATTAATCATTCCTGAAAGGGGATTTCATGCAATGGCCGCAAAATCATCTTCAAGGCCCAATTAACAAAATGACAGTGACAGTGTTCATGAGGTGGGGTACCAAAAAGGCTATGTCCTAAAAATGGCAAAGTTATGAACATAAGTTCAAAACACCATTGAAATACATTATACGGCACTTACCTTGATTCCTCAGTTCATGGTTTGGCTTTGAAGAGTGCAGATGTGTCTCGGTCTAGAGAAAATGACAGTGTATGACCTCATGAGGTAAGTATAGGGTAGGGAGTGTGTGGGGTGGTGGGTTCTCAGTTGAAGGGTCAGGATGGGGGGTGGTAATGGTGTGGACAATGGGGAGTCATTTTCTTTTTTTCATGTTAAAAAAAAGACATTGGGGAACTGTTTTCTTTTTTACAGGAGTTATTAAAGAAATATACAAGGGGGAGCCACTAACCAGCAATGAATAAAAAAGAAATATGGGGATTGGAGGGTGGTGGGTGCCACTAGACACCAGGGAAACATATGGGTGGTTTGGGGGTACCAATAACACCAAGGGAGAGAGAAAATATTTAATATGAGTATTGGAGGATGCAGAGGGCCACTGGACACCAGGGGTACATAAAGGAGGGTGGGGGGGAGATACCACTAACACCAATGGATTAATTGTTTTTATAAAATGAAGTATGGGGATTGGAGGGTGGGGAGTGCCACTAGACACCAGGGAAATAGCGGCACACAGCTGAGTCTGCAGCTGGCAACACGAGTTCCAGATGAGTTTGTAGAAGTCAAGAAAATCTTGCTGTTGTCATACAGAAAACACGGGGAAGGGCTCCTCTCACTAAGCTGGGCACCCGGTATTTTGGTTGCCCAGAAAACATACATGTGGCCACAATATTTAAAAACAAACATCAGAATCTAGTTAAACAGGTCTCGTTTAGCTAGGTTCTGATGTTTATTAGTTCAAATCATGGGATTTTTTTTGTTTTTTCCACATTTGCTGGTTTGTGGAAAAGGTCAACAAGATGGCAGTTGGCACAGCACAAAAAAAAATGTTTGGTGCCACACCAAACAAGTGCAATGAAACAAACAGGTGGCTAAAAAACAAGGATAGAGCCAAATGCAAAGTACTCACATACAGCAAACAGCAGCATGGCTACATATCACCATAGGGCTTCAAACAAGCTGGAGGCCTTAATAAAGTGCAAGAGTTAACGTGAAAATGTTTGGCTGCTTGGGGAGGGGCACGTTGCAATGGTGTGCTGGCATTTGTGGTGCAAATAAAATTATTTAATTTTTTGAAGCCCTATGATGATATGTAGCTGTGCTGCTGTTTGCTGTACACCAAACAAGTGGCCTGAAGGCAAAATGAGAATTTGTGGCATCACAATTTTACTTTTACTGCAGAATGTTATTTCAAAACCGCTACTGTGCATGTGCAAGTCAGAAAACACTAAACTTTACAACTTAATAACTCTGGAACCCCATGACATTTCTTCACTGGATCTGACAAAGGGCATTACCTTGGGACATGATGCATGTCCCCTGCAAGTTTAGGGTAACATTTCCTGTCCATGTAGGCTGTAGGCGAGAGCAAAAAACAAAGCAATGTTAAGTATAGGAAAAATGTAGTTTTTTTTCTTAACATGACACATACAGATCTCAGAAACCACACAAGCTGCCAGCACAACATTTCCGCACAGCAAGACTTTGGCTACTAGACAACATATACAAAATGTCATCTCATTCCGTCAAAGAGAACCAAAGATATTAAGGTACAAAAAATTGAGTTTAACATTAAACAGCCTGCTTAACCCTAACTATAGTGGCACTATAATTCATTACAAAAAAACTTGGTCAATGCACTGGTTAGGGTTAAAGTGACAAAAGTACTGTAGTGAAATGTGTTCTTAGGGGTTCCCAACTCTAACACCCCACCCTCATCCTGCAGGCAACAACAGGAAAAAACATTACCGTTTCACCTCTCCTGCTTCTTCACAAATCAGACATAGGGTGTCCTTGGGGTTGTCAACCTTAATGCTTACCCCATTCCATCAGTAAATAAGATGTATACTGAGATGTATACAGTACATGAGAATGGGGTGAGCATTAAGTTTGACAACCTCAAGGCATACCCCATGCCTGATTTTCAAAGACGCTGGAGAGGTGAAGCTGTGCCTGCAGGGTGGGGTGGGGTGTTAGGTTGGGAACCCTAACACATTTGCCCACTTTTGCCAAGTGGCTCTAGAATCTCAACATTTTATATATTGTCCACTTTATTGGTTATGACAAGGTCAAGAGTATTATTTATTCTTGTTATTTTATCAGGCATCTGATTCAATCTGTTTTTTATTAACATATCAATAAACAGTTGTTCTTGTAAGTTCGATACCGTAAGATCTTCTCGTCTTATTCCTGGTAGGTTGAAGTCTCCTAGTAATAGTATTTCCTTGATCTGTGCTATATTTGTAATATTAGTTAATATATCTTGGTGATCACTTAGGTTAGTGTCAGGTGGTCTGTAACATACTCCCAGTAATAATTTTTTGTTCTTTTTGAGTTTGATGCACATGCACACCAAACGCTTTGGGACAGTAATGGAAAATGAGAGGTGTGTCACTGCCACACCAATTACGGCTGCATCTGCAAGAGGTGTGGCAATGTACACCAATCACCAGGCACTCTGGTCATGACAGCAGTTCAACTCTGCTGAAGTACCATGCCACAGACTTGAAACAAATTAACTGTTCCAATGGGAGCACTTCATTTGTAGCCTGAACTCCTGCCATGTGCTTTAGAGTACACACCAATGCGCATAGCAGCAGTTGTTCCTGTATTCTCTGTCTCCATCCAAGCTCCTCTGAACCCCCCAAACTTCAACTGTGGCCGTGGTGTGGCCTCTACCAGTGCTGGCTTCTGCCCCCCCTCAACATTAGCAGTCATGTGGCTTTTTCTTACAGCCAACATCAGGTTGCCAATCCCCATGTTGGCACGTATCCCCCCATATTAATGTGACACATTGGGAGCCCATCCCAGTGTGCCAAAATAATTCATTTTTTTTAATGTTTCCAACACCAGGATGCCTACTCCCAGTGTCAGATATGTCCCCCCACCCTCCCAAGCCCAAATAGATATTTTGCTGACATCGGGTGTCCAATCCCTGTGTCAGCATGTTTCCCCCACACCCCAATTAATGTGGCACACTGCGAGCTCACCTCAGTGTGCCAAAATATTGAAATATGTTTCCGACAATGGGATGCCCACTCCTTGTATTGGATGCAACCCCTTCCCCCACAAACCCACTCAGTGCCAACATCAGGGTGCCAATCCCAGTGTTGACATGTCCCCCCACTCCCACTATTGTGGCACACTGGGAGCCCTCTCCAGTGTGCCTATATTAATTTTTTTTGCCCTGTAAAATAAAGAAAACTGTCCCCTGATGTCTTTATATTTTTTTCCTTGAAAAAAAGAAAACGGTCCATCATCATCTCCCCAGGCCCCCTCCCCATTCCCACCCACCCTCTGCATACGCCACCTCCCCACACCCCCACCCCATACTTACCTCTGGAGGTCAGGCACTGTCATTTTCTCTGGACTGGGAATACATCTACACTCTTCAAACGTGACCGACAAACTGAGAAATCATGGTAAGCCTTATAATGGGAGTCAATGAGGGAGAGGGGTCAATTTAGGTTGATATCTTGGCCAATTATAGGAATTTTGACCTCAAAGTTTCAACATGGGGTTCTTGGGACCCCATCTCCTGAACACTTGTACCGTCATTTTGTTTCTCAGTCCCAGAATGTGATTTTGTAGTTGCTGCACGGAATCACCTTTTGGGACTGATTAACAAAATGACAGTGCCATTGTTCATGAGGTGGGGTCCCAAAAAGCCCATGTTGCAAATTCGATTAAAAATTTCCAAATGACTGCATTATGAGCATGCATTACGCAGTTTCTATGCATGCCTATAACTTCGCCAATTTTTAATATTTTCACTTCAGATTTTCAACATTGCCATTTTTCAGACCTCCTTATGAACAGCATAGCTGTCATTTTTCACATCCTGCCTGAAACATGTTTTCACACCTGTGGTGCAAAATGGTGTGGTCACTGTACAAAATAAACTTTTGGGATGGAGTACTGAAATAATGGCACCACTGCTCATGAAATGGGGTCCCAAAAAACCCATGTTGAAAATTTTGTGAAAAAATTCCCCAAAATGATTGCATTATGGCCATGAGTTGCACAGTTTCTACGCATGTTTGTAACTTTGCCACTTTTTCATATTTTCACTCCAGATTTTCAACATTGGCATTTTTTCACACCTCCTCAAGAACAGTACAGCTGTCATTTTTCACATCCTGCCCAAAATGTGTTTTCACACCTGTGGCACTGAATGACACAGTTGCTGCACAAAATCACCTTTTGGGACCGAGTAACAAATTGATAGTGCTACTGTTCATGACATGAGGTCAAAAAAAGCCCATGTTGAACATTTGGAGTGAAAATACCAACAAACACCCAGGGCTTTAGGGTTTCCAACTGCAACATATCACCTTGTAGAGACTGACAGGCGTTGGGGGTGTGACTTGGGGTTGTTGGCCATAATTCTCATGCCTTCCACTCCCATTTCCACCCTGCAGCCAGTGAAGGGCATTGAGGTGTGCCTTGGGTCTTCGGCCCTAACATTCACCCCATTCTCCTATAGTGCACCAATCTCCACTTATTTCCTTATGGAATAGGGTGAGTGTAAGGGCTGAAAGACCCCAAGGCACACCATGATGCCTATCAGTGTCTGCAGGGTGCAGTGAGGTGGAATGGCATCAGCATTATGGCCGATGACCAGAAGGCACATCCCCAATGCCTGTCAGTCTCTGCAGTGTGAGGGTGGGGGTTGGCATTAGGGTTGGAAACACTAATGCCTCAGTAAGGAAGTAAATCAGAAAGGGGCAGTGGACATCACCTACCTTGATTTCAGGAAAGCCTTTGATGCTGACCAACATAGAAGACTGATATAACAAGATGGGTAGTCTGGTCACAGGGCACAAGCTGATACACTGGGTTAGAAACTGGCTGATGGACAGAAGGCAAAAGGTGGTGGTAATGAGATCCAATCCAGGGAGAGGGTGATAACCAGTGGGTACCTCAGGGATCAGTCCTGGGACCAGTCCTATTCAATGTCTTCATTACAGACATTGTAGAAGGGCTAGAAGGAAAGGTTTGTCTGCCTGTTTTCAGATGACACCAACGTCTGTAACAGAGTGAACACTCCAGAAGGGGTGGAGAAAATGAGCAGACACATGGAGAGACTTGAAAAATGGTCTGAGGAGTGCCAACTGAAGTTCAATGCAAAGAAGCCCAAATAATGCACCGGGGAAGAGAGAAACCTGGGGAGAGTTACTGGATGAGGATGAGATGCTGACGATCACCAAGGAAGAAAAGGCCTTAGCAGTTGTCAGTTCTGATGACCTTAAGGTGTCAAAACAGAGCAAAAATGTTTCAAGGAGGCCCAGTCGCATGTTTGGGTGCATAGGCAAAGGTATCACTAGTAAAAGGTGCTAGGTGGTGATGCCGCTGCATAATGCACTACTGAGGCCTATCCTACAGTACTGTGTGAAGTTCTGGAGGCTGCAATTGTGCACAGACATTGACAGGGTGGAGCCAGTCCACAGAAAGGCAACCGAGATGGTGCATGGCTTGCAAAACAGAACATATGAGGACAAATTAAAGGACCTCAATATGTACTCATTGGAGGACAGTAGGGAGAGGGGGAACATGATACATACATTAAAGTACCTCAAGTCCATACACAAGGTGCAGGGGAGGACATCTTCCAGTGCATCAAATATTCAGCATTGACAAATGCTTGTTTATTAAGATTTCCACCCATCAAATTTCAGTTTTTGTCTCATTTACTGTACTATTCATCAGTACATTGCATTCAATGTTTTCCTTAACAAACAGGGCTACACCTTCAACCTTTTTGTCTGGTCTGTCTTTAAAAAAACAGTTTATAGCCTTCTATGTTCCTGTTCCAACAAGTCTGCTCTGACCACCAAGTTTCAGTAATAGCTGCTATATCTATTTTCTTTTCCTTTAGGAGTGTTTTTAATTCAGCTTTTTTTATGACATTCAGACTTCTCACAGTAACCGTTAATATTTTCAGGCTGTCCTTGTTTTTAGAAGTATTTGTTTTACTACTGTCTCTTGAAACTGTGGTGCTCCTACCTCTCTCCTCCTTTATTAGTTTAAAGTTTTGTTTCCATTGTTATGCTCAAAAAAGAGATTCTCCAGGATTTTACAACCCTACTGGGCACAAAGTTTCTGTGATCCTGCATTAGTTGTGTGTCTTTCAGCTTAACTTACCCTCCTACCCCACCGTGCAAGTGATCCTTCTTTCCTCTGAGCTCTGACATGTAGCCTGCCCTGTGTCCTTAAAGTAGGGTTGGTCTGAGGTCAGATACTCTCACATGTGTTGTATACAACAGTTTCAGTGGCAGAGCAAGCAGGCTAGGGAATCGAGGAAATGTCAGAGGTATAACAACACTGTTGCCATTGTGGAAACTGTCAGTTGTGACAGAGCAACACAGTTCAGCATCTGTTCGTTACATAACTGTATTTATGGTTGTTTTCAGTAGACCTGCTGACTGTACAGAAACATAGCACTGTAGTACAGTTCATTGTTTCTCACTGTTCTTTGAAGAGCGACTGATACACATCAGCAATTATGTATTTCTAGTAATTTACAAAATCTCCTTCCTGCATTTTTCTCTGCCAGTCTTAAGACAGCATGTCACACTTTCCAACAAGTCCATCTTTCATGTTTAGGAATCACTGTCATTGAATAGCTGTTTGCTTTACTAATGACTGTCTTGTACAAAATCGTATGCTTGTGTAACAGTTACTGCACACCAGCTGAGCTGGGTTCAAGAAGTCAGGCTAATGATTGATCAGCATATTTTCCTTTGTGTTGTGCTACAAATTGGTGATAGTTGTAGCTTTTGCAGTTGAAACACACCAGAGATGTATTTACATCCACAACAGTTTGTTTACATATTGTGTGCTTTGCTTATACAGGGTTAATTGAGGTTTTGGCAGCTAGTACAGGATATGCTGCAACTCCTACTTACAACAGTAGCCTAATCATAGATTAGTTTAGGAATGGATCTCGTTTGCATTGTAGAGTTGTGAAACAAATATCAGACTTGACGTGTGGCCAGTGAAATCTCTCTAGATTTAGATAACTAGTTTTTATGTTTGTGCTTGCATTTGTGTAAAGCCAACATATTGCTATGATACTGGATTTCAAGGGTCTGCCATGGTGTTCAATTATCAGCAATGCTGATCATGACATTGCTCTGCAGGTTGATGGGCAGAAACTTCATGTACTTGAGAAGAAGCAGTCATGCCTATAAAACAGCAGCTGTCTTCCTTCATCTGTATGAGGCTGCCCACCAACCAGCTGAGCAGCATCATTATCAGCCTGCACCTGTTTCCACTTCTGTTTTTTAGGATTCCCTTCTGATTTTAGACTTTTTCTTTTACCTCCTTCCAAATCTCCCGGGGGATGAGCAGGACCCCGTACAGCAGCAAAGCAAGTGGCATTGACAAATGTTTGTTTAGTTAAGAGATGAGGAAAAAAGGTCCTAATTTATGCAATTTTGGAGATTTTTGCTCCTCTGTAACTTTGCCCCTGGTGAACCGATTGACATAAGATTCAAAGGTCCTGGCACCATCTTTGTGCTTTTCAGATGTCAAGTAAATTAGTTGAACAGGGCAAAGGTATTAAGGTATGAAAATTGGGGTTTAACATCAAAGAACTTATTCAACCATAATATACAGGCACAACCACACCTGTATAATATATGTAAATATATATATTAAAGGGGCATTGTAGTGCCCCTATAGTTAAGGTTGAATAGGCACTTTAATGTTAAACCTCAGTTTTGCACTGTAATAACTTTGCAACCGTTGAATAGATTTGCATGAAATTTTTCACGCACAGTTTTGTGTGGTAGATCTCTTGATGTGCCAAGCTTTGTTCTTGTCAGTTTGGCAGATTGTTGAGCTGCTTATAGTGCAAAAATGTAAAATTTTGCCTTTTTTTGCACTTTTTTGTCATTGCACAGCACCTAGATGGTTTGGCATTTTGGTCTGACATTGTCAGGATGCAAAGGGCTCACCCCACAGAAGTGCCTTTCACTGGTGTGGTGAGCAAATATTAATCCATTGCAAAGTTATTTAATTTTAAAGTTTCGTATTATGAGCATGCTCAGTACAGTCTTTTAGATAGCTTCCTGGAATGAAAAAGGAATTTGTTCTTATGAAAAAGGATTCTTTTTTGCAAGGAATGAATCCTTTTTCATGAGAAAAAATTCATTTTTCATGAGCCACCATCTTGTTTCCCATTAAAAAAAAACACCTAGGAAACCCACAAAAATGAACTCATCCAGAGACACCAACACATGTATCTTGATCATCGGGGCTCTGTTAGGTAGATTCTGAAATTATCTGGTGGAAAAATGATCCTGCAAGGCATATTTTTAGCTTTTAAAAAATCATTTTTTGTGACTTGCTAATTCCTTTTTTGTGCGTCCTTCTTCATTCTCATGAAAAAGGATTTCTACACTCAAAAAACGATTTCAAGCTTCATTTTTTTGATTCTTTTTTGTGAGATGGGATCCTTTTTCATGCATCCTTTTTCATTCTCGTGAAAAAGGATCCTATCTTGTGAAAAAGGATTTAGGACTTAGTTTTTTTTTTAAATAATTTTTCATGAGTTAGGATCCATTTTCATTAATCCTTTTTTGTTCTCATGAAAAAGGATTCTATCTCTTGAAAAAGGAGTTTGGACTTTTTTTTGTATCCATTTTCACGAGATAGGATCTTTTTTCATGATTCCTTTTCTGTTTTTGTGAAAAAGGATTTCTACTCATGAAAAAAGATTTCATTTGGAGTAAGTGAGTTTCAATGTATTTCAATGGGGTTTTCAACATTGATGCATAATTTTGCCATTTTTGCATATTTGTATACTACATTTTCAGTAGGGCCTTTTTGAGACCCTGCCTCATGAACAATGTCAGTGGAATTATGCAAATCCAGACCAAAAGACAATTTTTGGTCAGTTGGCAGAATTATGTTTCAGTTGTAATTTGCAAATTTTCACCACCATGTTTATGAGGTGGGGGTCATAAGAAGCATATTTTGAATATTGTGGGTCAAAATATGTAACAATGGCACAGTTATGTGCATCTAACATACATATATACTTCTAAGGAGGTATGGGAGTGCAGGACCCAAAAATTATGGATGAAAGGGCCCAGAGGACCCCATACTCACTCACTGAAATAAGGAAACAATTACGGAGGGGTGGCAAATAAGGATACGAGTATACTATCTCAAAAAGTCAGGAAATTCATTGCAAAAACTTCATTAATGCACTAGTTAGGGTTATAGTGACAATAGTAAGGAACTGTGACATTGGGGTTTCCAAAAGCTTCAATTAAATCTGGCCTGCTTGAGCAAACAAATGCTTCTACACCTCAAGTTGCATAATTCAAATTTTTATTGGTTAATAAGCCCCAACGTTTCACCTAGCATTAGGCTTCTTCAGGGGAACTGTAAAAAATTCATCAAATAAATATAATCATCATTTCCAAAAAATACAGTATTTCAGTAATGAACTCACAAGTTCAATATATCTCTCAATCTTGACCATACCGATCAGTAAAGTTGCATGTATAATTACTTTACTGTTTTTATGTTGAAACACTAATTACATGGAAATTAAATACAATCCAACTCAATTCAAGAAAATTGTATGCTTTGAAAAAACATTCTCCCATTTTGGGCTACCCAAAATTAAATACGTGAAAAGATAATTGCCTTACTTCTTAACATTGCCTGCTAGGGCCAAGTGATTGCCATGCTACCTTAGAAGTTGCCTTCATTATGTAATCACTTTAAACACATAAAAAATAAAATAAAAAAATGTTTTTAGACCAAATGACCACATAACCCTACAAAGTTTGCAGTATTCTTACAAGTACTACAGGTATTTACCTTTTTATATATACTTAATCTTTTGTTCAAAGCAATTCTCTCTTAATAACTGTGTCAGAAACAGTAAAACAGAATGAAAAGGGGGGAGAGACCCACAAAAATATATAATTTATAATCAGCCATCATTAATTATTTTACCATTTTCACTCCCAATTTAACAAAGTTAAATATTTAAATGTCTGCAAACCCTCTATAGTACTGTTTAAATTACTTAAATATTAAATTCTGTGCCTATTCATCAATCCAATATATGTTAGAACAGTTCTACTTAAATAGTTCTCCAGAGTAAATGCTTCTAGCATCTAATGCTTCACACTTTGCATGTTTAAATGCTCATTCATCACTCCAATCTATGTTAAAGCTGTTCTACTTAAATGATTCTCTGAAAGCCATGTGTTTCTGGCATCTAGCGCATCACGCTTTGCACGTTTAAATATCAATCTGCAAACCCTCTGTAGAACTACTATCAGTCACTCAAATATTAAATTCTGTACTTATTCATCACTCCAATATACTGTATATTAAAGCAGTTCCATTTAAATACCTCTCTGAAAGGCATATGTTTTTGGCATCTTGCGTATCATGCTTTACAAGTTCAACCATATATGTTTATAACATACTGTTAAAATGCTTTCTATGGTTTAAATATTTTTCATTCTCAAGCATTTTCAAGTGTTTTAATAACCCTAACACCCCACCCCCACCCTGCAGGCAACAAAAGGCATGAAGTGTGCCTTGCATTGTTAACACTAATGCTCACCCCATTCTAATATACTGTACCCATCTCAGCTTACTTACTCATGGAGTGTGGTGAGCATTAGTGTTGGCAACCACAAGGCACACCCCATGCTTGTTGTTGCCTGCAGGGTGGGGGTGGGATGTTAAGGTTGGAAATCCTAATGCCACTTTTCTTTACTTTTGTCACTTTAACCCCAACTAGTGCATTAACAAAGATTTTTTTTATAATGAATATATATTATAGGGGCATGGTCATACCTCTATAGTTAGGGTTGAGTAGACGTTTAATAGGTTGAGTAGGCAGCTCAATGTTAAACCCCAATTTTTGCACTTTAATAACTTCACAACCATTTAATGCACTTGCATGAGATTTGACATGGATAGTCTCATGTGGTAGATCTGTGGATGTGCCAAGTTTCATTTTGGTTGGATGTGCAGATTCTGCATTCTAGATTGTGCAAAAAATGAATATTTGTTCATTGGTTTTGTTTGAACTTGCCTACAGCCCAGATGGCTTGGAATTTTGGTCTGAGATTTTCAGGGTAGAAAGGGGCTGGCCCACAGATGTGCCTTTTGCTTGTTTGGTGAAAAAATATTAATCTATTCCAAAGTTATTTAACTTTGACATTTTTAAAGATCTGGTTTTGAGCATGCTCAGTATGCACTTCAAGATAGCGGTATGAAATGAAAAAGGAATCCTTTTTCATATTGGAATAATCATTTTTAATTTACCACAATCTTGTTTCCATTTTTTTCTAAAAAATAATTTTTTAAAAGCCACAAAAATGACATCCTGGAGAGAGACCAGCACATCTGTCTGGCTGATTGGGACCCTGTTGGATGTAATCTGCACATCACTGTTGGAGAAATGCCCTTGAAATGCTATTTTTGTGTGATGCGTGATATGAACAAAGAATCTTTCTTTGTATCATAAGTCCCAAAAAAGATCATTTTTCATGAAGGGTAAATCCTTTTTAACTTGCAGTAATGTTTATGAGGTACAAAAGTGTTAAACTTTGTGGCTTGATGTTGATATGACTCCCAGATTGCCTGACTGCAACCTGATTCAGTGCTTAGGAGGTGCTAAAATGTTAAACTGCAGTTCCTGGGATGTCATTCTAAGTTGTGCTAAATTCTACCCTACCCCTTCTCTCGCTGTAGCAGTCCTGTAGTAGTACTTCCACGCTGGTGATCCCTCAAATCCTGAGTGCTGCATAATCAGTTTCCCTCCAATCAAATAAAATACCTACTTTCTCCATATGAGGAGAAAAGAAAATACACCCTCTTTCATTCTTGATTTAGCCTGGAGGGAAATTACTTTTTATGTACCCCTCCAGAGCTTCTTATATCCCTGGTGTCTAGTGGCATCCCATACCTCCAATCACTCCCCCCTTAGTAATTTGTATTTCCCTGGTGTGGTGTCCAGTGGCACCCTCCCCTGATCACAGTCCCCATTCATAATATGTATTTATTTCCATGGTGTCTAGTGGCACCCCCCCCACCTCCAATCCCTGTTTCTGTTAATTGTTTTCTGCCTCTGGTGTCTAGTGGAATCCCTCACCCTCCAATCACCCTCCCCATTCATAATTTTCATTTCCCTGGTGTCTAGTGGCACCCCCACCCTCTGATCACTGTATTCTCTGAAATAAAGAACATGGTCCCTCGATGTCTTTGCTTTTTTTTAACCTGTAAAAAAGAAAATGGTCCCTCACCAATCTGACCACCTCCACCCTGACCTCCCAATGAGCACCCACCACCCTGCACCCCCTAAAAACTCCTACACACCCTCAGTCACCTGAACAGGTCCCAGAGTAAAGATTGATCCAAGACACATCTCGCTGCTGAAAACGCTGACTGCAATATAAGAAACTAAGGTAAGTGCAGTTCAATGTATTTCAATGAGGTTTTTGAAATTGAAGCATAACTTTGCAATCTTTGCATATTTTAACTCCACATTTTCAACATGTCCTTTTTGGGACCCCCACCTCATGAACAATGTCAGGGAATTACACAAAACTGGCCAAAAAGTGATTTCATGGTCACTTGACGAAATCACCTTTTGGGTAGGATTGGAAAATGTTGCCATTATTCATGAGATAGGGTCATAAGAAGGATATGTTGAAAATGTGGGGTTAAAATATGTAAAATAGCAAAGTTATGCATATTTGTTGAAATTTTGCTATGTCCACTCATAACTTCGGCCATTTTAAATATTTTAACCCCACATTTTTAACACAACCGTCTTTTAAACCACCTCATGAACTGGTAAATGAGGATCTGCCTCTATGGAGGGATGGGAGAGGGCCTTGCACTCCCACAGGCAAATGGGGATACAATTATACTATTTCAAAGAGTAAGTCAATTCTTTGCAAAAAAAACCCATTAATGCATTAGTTAGGGTTGCTATTGAAAGGACAAAAGTATGGAAATGTGATGCTAGGGTGTTCAACCCTAACTCCACATTCCCACTCACCCCAAGCAGCCAAAGAGGGGAAGGCAACATAAGCAATCACAGACATCCATTATAAGGTAAGACAAACAGCATTCAGCTAGTTCCACATGACACAACAGACATCCATCATCATGGTCCAGCACTTCTGTAGCCATGGATACATGCCACAGGTTGTTGAAGACCCACAACATTTGCATGCAGTCATCCATGTTGGCTTCTCTGACAACATAGGTGCCTTTGGTACCTGATTGGAGACATCCACACTTCCCAGGTGGTTGATGGCATGTGGCTGTGCCTCACAATCCACCTGGATCATGCAGTAATTTAGCATTACTGCACACCCTGTTGTGTGTTATTGCTTACATACAATTTACAATGTGATCCTATAGGAATTTTATATCATACTTCCTGGGTGATTGAAGGCACAAGGTACTCACAAAACAGCTGTGGAATGCATTAATTTAGCCTTGCCATACACCCGGCCATGTGGTATTGCTCACTTAAAATTTATAATATGACCCTATGCAAATTACATACCGCACTTCCCGGGTAATTGAGGGCACCCAGCTGCACCTCATGCCTCACAACCCACCTGGGGAATGCAGCAATTTAGCATTGCTACACACCCTGCCATGTGCTATTGCTTACTTACAATTTAAAATGTGATCATATGAGAATTGTATATTGCACTTTCCAGGTCGTTGAAGGCACTCAGCTGCACCTCATGCCTTACAATCAACCTGGGGCATGCAGCAATTTAGCATCACCACACACCCTGCTATGTAGTATTGCTCCCTTAAAATTAATAGTTTGATCTTTTGGGAATCATATGCCGCACTTCCCAAGTGGTTGAAGGCACACAACTGCTCCTCATGTTTCTCAAACTCACTTGGGGCATGCAGTAATTTAGCATTGCCACATACCCTGTCATGTGTTATTCCTTACTTATAATTTACAATGTGATCCATGGGAAATTTTTACTGAACTTCCCAGGTGGTGTGCAACTATGCATGTGTATCCATGGCTACAGAAACACTAGACCATGATGATGGGTGTCTCTCGTGTCATGTGGAAAGAGTTGTATGTTGTTTGTCTTACCTGATGTTCTGGAGGTCAGGGTCAAGGGGCAACAGACTTCTAGGAAAACATAAAGTAAACTTACAAGCTCAAATGGGCAGACTGGGTGGGCCGTAGGCCCTTATCTGCTGACACTGTCTGTGTATCTATGTATCTATGATGGTGGATGTCTATGCTTGTTTCTGGTGCCTTGCCCACTTTGGCTGCTTGGGGGAATGTGGAATTAGGGCTGAAAACCCTAACATCGTATTTCCATACTTTTGTTGCTTTAATAGCAACCCTAACTGATGCAATAATTTATTTTTTTTAAAGAATATAGATATATATGTAAATATAAATAGCAAAAAACTGTGTTAATGCATCAGTTAGGGTTAAAGTGACAAAAGCAGGAATGCATGAATGCAGTTTTTTTGCAATTTATTTCCTTACTTTTTGAAATAGCATAATAGTATCTTTATTTTACTGCGGGAGAGCAGGGTCCTTTGGACCCTGCACTCCAATCACCCCAGAGATGCACATGTCTATGTAGGTGTGGAAGCACAGGGTCCTCTAGGCCTGCGCTTGCATGTGTCAAACAGTGACAAAATTGTAAGCACAGTCATCTTATTACCCCACCTGATATACCCCAGTAGAGAGAAATTGTGAAATACAAGGCAAAACTTTATTATGCACAACTGCAATGCCATTCTACACCACAGATGCGAAAACACATTTCAGGCAGGATGTAAAAAATGACAGCTATACTGTTCATGAGATGGTGTGAAAAAATGGCTATGTTGAAAATTTGGCAGCAAAATATTGAAAAGTACCAAAGTTATGCACGTGTGTAGGAAAAATTCAATGAACGCATATAACTCGGGCATTTTCTGGTATTTTTGCACCAAATTTTCAACATGGGCTTTTTGGGACCCCATCTCAGGAACACTGGCACTGTCATTTTGTTAATCAGTCCTGAAAAGTGATTTTGTTCCACGACCATGAAATCACCTTCTGGGCCTGATTAATGAGATAACAGTGACAGTGTTCATGAGGTGGGGTCCAAAAAGGCTATGTTGAAAATTTGGTGTAAAAATTCCAAAAAATGGCAAACCTATGAACCTAAGTTCAAAATGCAATTGACAGCCATTATACAGGATTTATTGATTCTTCAGTTTGTGGTTTGGCTTTGAAGAGTGCAGATGTATCCCAATCCACAGAAGATGGCAGCCCTGACCTCTGGTGGTAAGTGTAGGGTAAGGGTGGGTGGGGTGGGGTGGTGGGTACTCAGTGGGAGGAGAGGGATGGGGAGGCGAGTTGCAGGGATGATGAAGGACCATTTTCTTTTTTACAGGTAAAAATTAAAAATAAAAAAGATGTTAGGGGATTGTTTTCTTTATATCAGGTGTATATAAATACAATAAAGATTTTGGGACACTGGGGATGGGTTCCCCAGTGTTCCATACTGCTGGGGGGGTAAAATGCTAACACATGGATTGGGCCCCCCAATGTTGGCACATTAGTCAAGCTTTTAAGAAGTATGGGAGCGGTGCATGATTCACAGTATCAAGTAAGGGGTCAGTGCTCGACTCTGCAGGACTACACCTTTACCAGGACAGGAAATGGAGGTTGGGGCAGACAACACACAGAGGGAGTGGGAGTAGGAGGGTTTAATTGAATGCTGGGTACTGTACCAGGACCAGGACAGGGGGTGGGGGCAGGCAGAACAAAGAGGGAGGGAGTGGGAGGGATTAATTGAATGCTGGGTACTGTACTGGGTCTGGGATGGGATGGCACAGAACAGAAGGTGGGGGAAGGCAGCACACAGAGGGAGGGAGTTGGTGGGTTTAAATGAATGCTGGGTACTGTACCAGGTCTGGGGTGGAGGGTGGAGGCAGGCAGCACACAGAGGGAGGGAGCAGGAGGGTTTCTTGAAAGAAAGGTTGGGACCGGGATGATTGGACTACTGGGAGACTGAGAGCTCAGCTGTGCCTGTTGCAATGGCAATCGAGACTCGGGAGTCAGGTGGGGGGGCTGCAAAATGAAACAAACGTTTTTATCGGTTGGGTTTAGTTTGTGGGTGGGCTGGAGAGATTTGAAAACATGGCAATCTGTTTCTTGCTTAATGAGGGCTAGAGAGAGGTGCTGGGCTCTTGTTTCTTTCACATGTTCTGTTGCTTGCCATGTTCTTCTGTTGCTTGCCATGTTCTGTGCTCCCCCCAAGATGCCCACTGTGAAGTCATTGCTCAATTCCCAAAATACGCCGGTGGGTGTGTGGGGATGACTATTTACCATCTGAACAGTAAATGGCTATTTATAATTTGAACTGTAAAGTTCAAACAGTAATGGCTATTTACCATTCGAACTGCCTGTCCTGCGGAAGTTCAGTTCGAACTGCCTGTCCTGCATCTATCACAAAAATCATTATAATTCAAAAATGCTAATTTATTTTTTCACCAAAATATCCAAAGGCACACCATTGGCACACACCCCATCATTCTGTGCGAGCTGTAGATGTTAGCAAAAAATCCCATGTTATCCTATGGGAACAAAACATCAACTTTTGCATTTTTGAGCACTTTATATGTCACTAACCATAAATACTGCCATCACGAAGCTTTCCAGATCTTAAGACACTGATAAAATAACAGTACATTCCAAATTTTTGAATATTTCATCGAAAAATGCCAAAGTTATTAAGGTGCAAAAACTGAGATTTAACATTGAAGAGCTGTAACAACTCTAACTATGGGGCACTATAGCATCCCTATAATATATAAAAATATATATATATATATTTATATATATATATATATAAAATGCGCCCCTATAGTTAGGGTTAAGTAGAGTGTGCAATGTTAAACCCCTAACTTTGAACATTAATATCTTTGGCTCTGTTTGACAAAATGAGCTGAAATTTTATATGTGTTGTCTAGGAGGCAAGGATTTGTGGACATTTTTGTGATGGCAGCTTTTGTTTTTTCTGACATCTGCATGTTTCATTTTTTGTAAATATCAAACTTTTTTTCCAAACTTAACATGTTTTTTTTTTGCTCTCATCTATAGCCTATATAGCTAAATAAGGTTGATAAGGAGAGTCTCTTTAAGCTGAGTGGCAACCATAACACTAGGGGGCACAGTTTTAAGCTGGAGGGTGGGAGGTTTAGGAGGGAGGTCAGGAAGCACTTCTTCACAGAGTGGGTGGTAGACATTTAGAATGCACTGCCAGAAGAGGCCATCTCATTGAAGACAGTGGGCAGCTTTAAGATATGCTGGGACAGGCATAGGGGGAAAGTAAGAATCGTGGGTAGGGAGGATGGGAGGATTGGGGAGGGAGGGCAGGGACATTAGCTCAAGCTGTGGACCCTGCAATACAAGCAGACTTGATAGACCAAATGGTCTTTTTCTGCTGGCTTCTTCATATGTTTGTATGTATGTATGTATGAATGCATGTATGTATATATGTATGTTTGTATGGAGTAGAATTGTTATCCCAAATTTGTAGGGGGCACTTGTCATGTTCCAAGGTAGTGCCTTGAGAGGTGTGGTAAAAAACTGTTAAAGGGTTCCAGAGTTATAAAGGTTTAAATTTTAGTGTTTTCCAACCTGCACATGCACAGTAAAGTTTCTGAGATAACTTTCAGCAGCAGTAGTAAAAATGTGATGCTGCAAATGCCGTTTTTTGGTTTCACGCCACTTAATTGGCAGGGCACAGCACATTTTTCGTGCTATGCCAGCTGCCATCTTGCTGATTTTTTCCACCAACTAGCAAAGGTGGAAAATACATAATAATGCTTGGATTTCAAGAAACAAACATCAGAACCTAGCTAAACAGGACCCATTTAGCTATATTCTGATGTTTGTTTTTTTACATACTGCCCACAAATATGTTTTCTGGTCACTCAAAATCCTGGGTGCCCAGCTTAATGAGAGAAGAACACCAGGAATTTCTTGACTTCTGCAGCTGCAGCTGAAGTCATGCTGCTGCCTGCAGTGTTAGCTGTAAGCCACTCTTTTCCCTGGTGTCTAGTGGCACCCCCCACCCGCCGATCGCTGTCCATATAAAAAAAAATAACTGTATTCCCTGCTCCTCAGTTAGACACTATAATACTGTAATGTCAGTATTGAAGAGAGTGAATTTGCAGAGGTTAATCAGACTGTTTTGTTTATTTATCTAATCCTCACTTACATTCACTCTACTGTGTGTATCTTTTACATGTCCATGCACCAGGGCACTTGTGCTGTCTCCCGAGTTCCACTCCTGCTGCTACCACCACCATTATAGTCCAGTTTTCTCATAGGTTTCTTACAGGTTAAACTACAGTAGCACTACTAAACTAGTACAGGGACTACCTATGGCACAGAGCTAAGGCGACTGGTAAACCAACAAACTGGCAGAAATACAAGGCAGCCAGGAATAGTTTCACCCGTGAGATCAGGCTTGCAAAAGCACAACACTACAAAGACAGCCTAAACATAATCTGGGGAGATGGGAAACAATTCTGGAGTAACCTCAAAGACATCACTGGTAAAGATAGCAAGTGCTCCCCCACTATGCTCCTGGTGATATTACACAAGATCCTAAAACCACTGCTGACAATTTTAGCACAGGCTTCTCTGGCCTTAGCACAGTCCTCCCAATGGAATATCTTGATCTCAAAACTTACAACACCGACAGCACACTGAATAACCACATGCCACCCACCCTTGTAAACCCCCCATTCTAGTTTAAGGAAATGTTGGCCTCTGCAGCAAAGAAATACCTCCTGAGAATCCTCAGTAAAACATGATGTAGTAATGACACCTTAGACCTTAAAATGATAGCTGTCACACTCAAAGTAATCCAACCTGTCACAAAAATTTTCAACCTCTCCCTCAAACTTGTACAATTCACCGTGAGGTGGAAATCAATAGTAGTTACACCTGTACACAAAAGTGGTGACCGCGCAATCCACTTAAACTATGGGACCATATTCATCATACCCCTCCCATCAAAGGCCCTTGAATTGATAGTTTCTGATCAACTGGTGGACTATTTGAATAAATATAATATCCAGTTCCCTCAACAGCATGGATTTCACAAGGCACATAGCACTACTACCGCTCTTCTAGAATACACTGACTATATCCATGAGGCACTGGACATGGGGTACCTAGTGGAGTCTCTATATATTGACCTCACAAAAGCCTTTGATATGGTCAATCACTGTACTCTCCTAAAAAAACTACTCACCCTTGAAATATCTACTGACACAGCCCTGTGGTTCCAGAGCTACCTAGCTCACAGAACCCAGCAGGTAAAAATACAAAGTATACTCTTAGATGTCAGAAAGGTGTCTCTAGGGGTCCCCAGGGGCTTTATCCTGGGCCTGCTTCTGTTCAGTCTATTCCTTAACTTCCTCCCTGATATCTACTCATCCCAACTCCTTCTTTACATGGCTGATGCTGTCATCTTTCAAGGTAACCCCCATCTAAACCAAACTAATCTCTAATCTGCAAGAGAGCTTCTCAAGGGTTGAGGAGTGGTTCATCCAAAATAAACTCCTAAATTACAAATAAACCAAATCAATGCTATTCTCCAACCTCCAGAACAAGAATTAACCCAACAATCTAACAATCCTAGCAGGCCTGAACCACTGTAGCAAGTAAGCACCTTGAAATACCTTGGTGTCACCCTTGACAGCCCCCTTTCCTATACACAGCATATTGACCATGTCATAAAAACAGTCAACACAAGAATTGGTCTGCTGTACCGAAACCATTCCTACCTGACATCTGAAGCCCTTGCACTAGCAGTTAACAGCTCTATTCTCTTCATTGTCGACTATGGCCTTGTCATGTAGAGCACAGCCACAAACAGTGAACTGAAAAGCATTAGAACAGTGGTAAACAAGGACTGTAGGCTGGTGCTAGGAACAGGTGCCCTCACACATACCTGTGACCTGTATGCCCAAACAAAGTGACTAAACCTTCACGGAAGAATCAAGTACCAAGTCTTTCTCCTTGGTAAAAAAGTCTTCCTAGGTCAGACCCTGAAATCTGTTCAGAGGCTTCTCAAACTGGCACACAATTCACATCTTACCAGAGGTAAAGCAAAGAATGCCTTGCACATCCCTTTTCGTCGCACTGCACTTGCCCAAAGATCCTTCTTCTATAAGGCCCCACTGTGGCTCAGCAAGCTTCTGATCAGCATCACAAATAGCACAAAACTTGTGCCATTTAAAAAAGAACTTAAACGGCACCTTTATGCCCGAGGGAGATGCGACTGCTTGGATTAACCCCCTCCTTTTCTTCTTCTCCTCCTCTCACCTCCCCCCTCCTCCCCTTACCCAAATCTGACTACTCTGCTCCACTCTCTAGCCTCTGTCCTTGTTCCTATTAAATCTTCTATCTAGCTTCTTCCTCTTCTGCCTCCCTCCACCTACCCCCTCCCTTCACCTACCCTACCCTGCCCCTCAACACCTCATGCACTTCATTTTCTCATACCTCTTCCTCTTCCTCCCTAACCTCCTCACCCTAACAAAGCCATTTCCTGGCAGCTAATCACCCTCTAATCACTGCCTTCCTAGTGCCTTCCCATCTCTGCTTTCCTGTATATTTTGCCACTTGTAATTGCTCTAATTACCTGTTTATGTGCCTCCTGTATTTGCATTGTTTTTTAACTCATGCACAGTATGGGTGGGATAGTCAGACTGTGCCAGGCTGTGGTGAAAGCCTGGGCGCAGCACAACTGGGATATGCCAGGGCACTGACAGGGTAATATTCAATGGTTGAATATCGCTCTGTGGCCACCCGCATTGTGCATGGTGCAGTGGCACTGCACCAGTGCAAGTGGCCAGAGAGGGGCAGGGGGATGCGCTAGTGCAAGTGCCGTTGCGCTAGGTGCATCAACCATGATATTCAAAGGTGCACATGCAAATGGGGCCATAATGCATGCAAGGTGCAAATGGGGCCATTTGCATGTCATTATGGCCCCATTTGCATGCAGGTGCGCCCATCCCTGGTGACTTGTGCCTGGTGTCCTGCCAGGCTGCAGCCGTCGGGGACCGACACCCCCTGCACAAGCTGCAAAGTGCCCCACAGTCCAATCGCAGGTATAAGTATAAATATAATAAACTCTTATATCCCTGGTGGTCCAGTGGACCGCTTGCAGCCCGATCGCGGGCATAGGTATAAATATAACAAACTCCTATATCCCTGGTGGTCCAGTGGACCACTCGCAGCCCAATCGTGGGGCAGAAGTCTAAAAAAAGATTAGATCCCATCCCTGGTGGTCCAGCGGTACCACCCTCCCCACCCTCCCACTAAGCCCCGCCACCCCGCTCCCCCGGTCAGCGGCGGGCAGGGCTCCCACCCACAAGCCGCCCAGCCACCCGCCCGACTGACTGTGTGCAGTACAGCTGTACACCCATTGAATACTGGCGTGGGCCCAGTAGGTGTGCGAACTATACCGTACTACCTGATCAGATATCGGAATTAATCCATTCACATATCTGGACTGTGTAGTACAGCACACTACATGTCCATTGGCCCATGCTTGTGGACCACTGCATACAGCTGTACTGTATGCAGTCAGTTGGTGGGCAGCCAGGTGATTACGGGTGGAGTTGCTGCCCACCACTGACCGGGGGGGAGTGGGGTGGTGGGACTCAGTGGGAGTGTGGGGAGGGGGGTACCACTGGACCACCAGGGATGGGATCTAATCTTTTTTTAGACTTCTGCCCGCGATCAGGCTGTGAGCGGTCCACTGGACCACCAGGGATATAGGACTGTTTAAAATCCTACTTCTGCCTGTGATTAGGCATGGGGGGGCGCTACCCAATGGAGGGTGCCGCCGGAGCTCGGGTAGCCACCCACAGCTGGCAGCTGCCGTGTTGCACCCTGCAATATGGCAGCTCACCTGTGGGTGGCCGGCTGTTGCTCCTTTATTTTTTAGAACAACTGTATGCTGTGCATGTAGGGGTTGAGCCTGCATGGGCTCCACACATCCCAAGCTGAATATCGGGATGTGCAGGGATATGCATGGGCACACCCCCCTACTTGCACCACATACATTACTGATGCACCCCGGTGCATTGGGATTTGTGCCAAGCACTTTCCCCTTTTGAATATCATGCTGGGGCACATCAGTGGGTTGCGCATGGTGCAACTGTGTTGCACCATGTGCAACCCTTCTGAATATCCCACCCTATATGTTACCTTCTAATTGTATTACCTTTCTGTATTTTTTATCTGTTCTTACACATGTACCATGTTGTAAGTTGCTCTACCTTTGATGTGGAACCTTTGTAAACAAGCTATCTAGCTCAAAGGTTGTTATCCAAGACAATTAATAAAATAAAATAGCAGCACTGGAAAATGAGCACGACAGGTTGGCAAATACAGTAGTAGCTCCACCATTCAGTTTTGTTTAATTACTTAGTCTGTCCCCCCGCTCCCCTCAGACACTCACTCCCTTCCTATTTGCTCCTTCATGTACCACAGCCATGCACCAGGCTGGTGCTCTGCTCTGCTGCTCACCACTGCTAAAACTGTAAGTTGTATTGATTGTTTATTAATGGCTCTGTAAAAAGTACAAGCTCTGCCACTCATGATCACCAGATCACTAATCTAGCACAACACCAGCTGCCTGGTCTATCAACAGAGGTTGCTCCAGTACACACTGGTGTTGCTCCTGCTCCCTCTAGTGGTGAGTGAGCTACAGGCTTGAATGAAAAAAAAATACTGCAATTGAAACTGTAATGTAACCAGCAGTTGATGGAATGCTCAGATGGGAAGGGTTGCCAGTCTGTGATCATGCCTAATGCTATTTCATGCCTCCCTCTTTGAAACAACCAGGGAACAATAATGAATGCATGTTATGGCCCCTATTTTGTTCATTATAGTGCTGGAGCACTGTATATTTATTCCCTGGTGTCTAGTGGCACCCCTGCCTGCTGATCACCATCTCCATTTGAATTTGGTATTCCCTGGTGTCTAGTGGCACCCCCCACCTTCTCATGGTATCCACAAGCTGAATCAAATAAAACAGTCCCTCAATGTCTTTTTTGGTTTTTTCAAACCTTTAAGAACAAAACTGTCCCTCACTGATATGCCCCCCCACACCCACCACCCACTCAAAACCCACCACCCCACACCCCCAGTACACCCCCACACACCCTCACCCAATGAACAGGTTCCAGGTTCGAGAACCACTCTTCAATCAAAGAAACATCTTGGTGCTGGAACTGGTGACTGCAGTTTGAGAAACTAAGGTAAATGTTGTTCAATGTATTTCAATTGGGGTTTCAACTCTGATTTCAACTCTTTGCTATTTTTTAACATTTTGACACCAAATTTTCAATGTGGCCTCTTGGGGACACCACCTCATGAACAATAGTACTGTCATTACGCAACTCCTGCTTGAAAGATGATTTAGCGGTTGCATGGTGAATTCAACTTTCAGGTGGAATTTTGGAATTTTTATCCCCTTGTTAATGAAGTGGGTCATAAGAAGACTATGTTACAAATTTAGGTTCAAAATATATAAAAATTTCAAAGTTATGACCATTCATTGCAATTTTGCTATGCACACTCGTAACTTTGGAAATTTTACAGATTTTGAACCAGATTTTCAACATAGTCTTCCTATTATCCCACCTCATGTATATCATAGCTGATATTTTTCAAATCCTGGCCAAAATGTATTTTCCCTCCTGTGGCGCAGAATGGCATTGCAGTTGTGAAGAATTACATTTTGGTGGGGATTCAGCAATTTTCTGTGCCAGGTATATGAGGTGGGTGATAAGATGGCTATGCTGACAATTTGGTCACTGTTGTTCAATAAAGGAATACAGGGCCACAGCTACATACATTTATGCATCTATGGAGGGATGGGAGTGCAGGGTCCAGGGGGCCCTGCACTCCCACAGGCAAATAAGGATACAATTATACTATCTCAATATGTATGTAGCTGTGGAGGGGCCCTGTGTTTCCATTTATAGAACAATAGGGACCAAGTAGTCTGCATAGCCATGTTATTACCCCTCCACATGTACCCAGTACAGAAAATTTTCAAATCCCCTCCAAAATGTAATTCTGTTCAATTACAACTCCACTTTGCATCAAAATTGTGAAAAAACATTTTTGCCAGGATTTGAAAAATAACAGCTGTGACAGACATGAGATGGGGTAATAAGAAGGCTATTTTGAAAATCTAGGGTCAAAACATTTAACATTTCCAAAGTTATGAGCGTGAGTAATGAAATTGCAATGAATGGTTATAACGTTGCAATTTTTATATATTTTGACCCCAGATTTTCAACATAGCCATCTTATGACCCCATCACATGAACAAGGGTAGAACAACATTTCCTAATCCTGCCCAAAAGGTGAATTCACCAAGTGACCATGAAATCACCTTTTGGGTGGGAGTTGTGTAATGACAGTCATATTGTTCATGAGGTGGGATCTCCAAAAGGCACTGTTGACAATTTGGGGTCAAAAGGTAAAAAAATTGCAAAGTTGTACACCAAAGTTGAAACCCGCATTGAAATACATTGAACTGGATTTACCTTAGATTCTCATATTGCAGTTTCCGGTTCCAGCAGCAAGATGTATCTTCGATGTGAGAGTGGATCTCGAACCTGGAACCTATTCAGGTGAGTGAGGGTGTGTGGGGGTGTACTGGAGTGTGTGGGTTGGTTGGTGCTGAGTGGGAGGTGGGGGTTGGGGGCTGATCGCCGAGGGACCATTTTTTTCCAACGGTTTAAAAAAAACATTGTGGGATGGTTTTTCTTTAATACGGGAACATCAAGGACAGCATGGGGAAGGTGATCAGAGAATGGGGGACCATGATCAGAGAACAGGGGAGGAAGAGGACCGCTTGACTACCAGGGAAGATATATATATATATATATATATTATATATATATATATATATATATATATATATATATATATATATATAATAGTAAACTTTATTTATCAAGCGTAATATCCAAACCTAAAGTGCTGTACAAATCTTTAAAACAATTACAACAGATGAAAACAGTAAACAACCAATTACAGTCACTAGAATCTTAATACAAATGGAAGCAGGATATTATATAAAATCTCCAAAGGCCTGGTGGAACAGGTGAGTCTTCAAAGCTGTCTTAAAGCTCTCCATGGTCTGGCACTCTTGAATCTGATGAGGTAGGGAATTCCACAGGGTTGGGGCTGTGAACATAAAAGCATGAGAACCAGAAGTTTTCAACCCTACCCTGGGAGTCTCTAACAACCCCTCGTCAGCTGAGCGGAATGGACAGCTGGGACAGTAAGGGTTTAGGAGCTCTTGCAGGTAGCCTGGATCATGTCTGTGCAGGGCTTTGTAGCTCAAAAGACTGACCTTGAAGGTGATTCACCACTAAACAGGCAACCCATGCAGTTTGAGCAGCACAGGAGTGATGTGGCTTGAATGAGGAGCCCCCATCAGCAGTCATGCAATAGTGTTCTGCACCAGCTGCAATCAGCACGTCAACCCCTGGAAGCCCTAGGTAAAGGGAGTTACAGTAGTCTAGGTGCAAGGTCACAAAGGCATGGATCAACTTCGGGAGGTTTCTGGATGGAACAAGGTGCTTGACCCGAATGATGTTCCTCAGATGGTAAAATGAAGACTTGACAACTACTGACACCTGTGAACGCAGTGTCAGTTTATCATCAAGGATCACCTCCAGGTTTCACACCCATTCAGAGGAAGGCAGCTGACTACTCCCGAGCCAAAGCCCAGAAGAAAGCCCTGCCATCGACCCCTCTATCCGGAGACCTGGATCCACCACCAACACCTCAGTCTTATTGGAATTCAGTTTCAGCCAGCTGGAATTCATCTAGTCCTGAATTTCTGTGAGGCAGCTGTTAAAGACTGAGATTACACTACCCTGGTCAGGCGCAAAAGACAGATAGAGCTGGGTATCATCTGCATAACAGTGAAATCTCAGACCATACCATCTTACAATGTCTCCAAGAGGCAGCATATATACCATGAACAACATTGGGGAGAGCACTGAGCGCTGAGGGACCCCACATGGCAGGGAGAATGAGTCTGAGGAAAACAACCCAGACACCAGCCTCTGAGATCTGCCAGTGAGGAATGATTGAACCCATCTGAGGACTGAACCTGCCAGGCCACAGATGACCCTCAGGTGCTCGAGCAACACCCCATGGTCCACAGTGTTGAAAGCTGAAGAGAGATCAAGAAACACCAAGATGGAGTGGCGCTTCTGATCTCTAGCCATCAGGAGATCATTGAGCACTAGAACCAAAGCGATCTCGGTACTATGCCTCTTCCAAAAACTGGACTGGAGAAGATTGTAGATATAATGGATGTTAAGATGGTTCTCCAGCTGCAGTACGACTACTTTCTCAATCAACTTCCCTACAAAGAGAAGGTTAGAGATAGGTCTGTAGTTAGCCCAGCAGTTTGGGTCCAAAGAAGCTTTTTTAAGGTGTGGTGTCACCAGTGACTCCTTCATGGAGCTAGGGAACTCATCCATCTCTAAGGAGCACCACACAACCTTAGCAAGGATAGGGCTGATAGAATCCATACACCCCAATATAAGATGTGTTGGGCCCGGGTTCAAATGACAGCACGTTGGCAGCATATTCTGGACAATCCACATGATATCAATGATATCGGCTGGTCGAAAGAAGACCAAGAAAACCAAGGGGCAGTGACCAAGCACTGACCACCATTGACCCCCATAGAATGAGCAGGTTGGATCTCCACCCTGATTTGTTGGCCACCTTATCAGCAAACAATTGAGCAAACTCATCACACTTAAACTGTGAAAATGCACCTCAGACCTGCAGGCAGGTTGGGTTGCACAACCTGTTCACAGTTCAAAAGAGCTGGGCTGGTCGATTCTGAGCAGCAGCAATCTCCCTGGACAAGAACTCTGCCTTCTTACGGGTGATTGCTGATTGATAGACCCAGTAATATTCCATCAGTCTAAGGTGGTCAGCATCCAGGGTGGATTTCCACCAACATCGCTCTAACCTTCGTCCAACTCATCTCAACTCCTTCAAAGACCCATCAAACCAGGGGGACCATGGGTGAAGACAGAGAGGATGAACACGGACAGGAGCGATAGAGTCCAGGGCTTCCATCACGGCCTTGTTATAGGCCTGGACTAAATTCTCTGGACTCCCATTTGCACCTGGCAATCCCAATAGGTCTCGTACCATCAGCAGGCTATTAGGGGTCACATCCCTCAAAGGGTGGTATCTGACCATCTCCACAGGGGCAGGTCTATAGAGGGGAGCCTGGAAATTGAAGCTTATGGTGTGGTGATTGGAACATCTGACTGTTTCCACCACCAAATTAGTGGTCTCCATCCCCAGGAGGAAAACCAGATTGAGTGAGTGACCATGATTATGGGTTGCAGAGGCAACAACCTGTATGAGGCCCAATGTGCACATAAGTTGGAGGAAGTCCTGACCAAATTGCAAAAGTTCGTCTTTGACCCAGATGTTGAGGTCACCCAGCATCATCAGCCTAGGTGACTTAAACGTCATATCGACAACGAAGTCCGTGACTTCCTGTAGGAACAATTTCTCACCCCCCGGGTGGACAGTAAATGAGAATGATCCTACACCCCACACCTGCAACAACAATATACTCAAATGATCTGGGTTCCTCAACTGGCACTCCCACAAGGCCTAATTCCGATCTAAAACAAATGGCTACACTCCCGCCCCTGTGGTCTGATCTCGAGCGATGTATCTCCGAGAACCCGGCCGGAATGGCACCTCCAAAAATGGGCCAGCATTATCATCCAGCCAGGTCTCGGTGATGCAAGCCAGATCTGTTGACCCAACAAGGTCAGCAATAATGGCCATCTTGTTCCTGATAGATCTGGCATTGCACAACACTGCTTGAGTCAGACAGGGTTCCAGGGCCGACTGGGCCACCGGCCTAAAAACATTGGAGCCCTTGGGTATGGGATCCAGATGTGGAGGACCACATTCTGGAATCCATTTTGCCCCAGGGCATCTCCTGGTCCTGACTACCACAATCCGACCATCCCATTCAATCCCCCCTGAGGTTCAGGACCCCCAACCCTCTTCTGTCTCCTCCCTACTATTCCCAGTGCCCTGCAGCATCTATAAACTGTGGCTGGTAAGGGAGAACAGTTGAGGAGGCGAAGGTCCCAGAGCTCGGAGGAGGAGTAGTGTCTGACTGGGGCAGCTACCTGCCAGCACATCTTCAGCTCAAAAATAGCTGAAAATAAATCCAATAAATAAATAACCTATAAACCAATGTAGACAACTCACCCACACAGCCACCCCTACACTCTCATATACACCTACTCACCTGAAGATAAAAATAAAATGAAAAATAAACATAAAAATAAAATTGTGCAAAATTGCAAAAGTCCAAAATATAACTGCTTGTCATAAATGGAAAACGGAAAAATCAGTCTCAATAACATGATACAGTATGAGTTCTGGGACCAGACAGCTCTCACCACTCTGGTTAAAAAGTCCAAAAATAGTTCGACCCCAACACCACCTCTCACATGATGGAGGAAGAATCCACAGAAATCAAAAGCAATAAAACAAAATGGAAATCACCGTATATTAATGTAATGAAAATTTGAACAATCCGTAAGTCTCACAGTCAGAAAGATGAACTTTACCCCCAACAGCTACCTCTCACATGGTAAAGGGGGGAAGCCACGACTAATCCACAGAAAGTCAGAATAAAATAAAAGTATACAGAATATAAAGAAAAAACAGTGTGCACAGCACTGTCACCACCCATGTACCCAAAGAACAGGTCCAGGAAGCAAGTCAAGTCAGCTTTCACAAGCACAAATTCCTAACCAGGAGAAGGCCTGTCCAAGTTAACGAAGAACACCAAAATGAGAAAAATGAATGTGAGGTCAACAAGTTCCTCAGAAAGACATTCAGTAAAAGCTGTCCACTAACACCACCTGTTCCAAGTAATCCTCCTAAGTAGCTACAAGGACCAAGGTGAGGAAAAAAGTCAGAGAGTGCAGTAACAGGGAGGCTAATGAACACCCCTAACTGTACTGTCCAAAGCTAGCTGCACCCCTGTCTGCCCGCGACCCATGAGCAGCGGACAGAAATTGAGGGGTAAGGGCTGCCTTTTGACACCAAGGAATGGGAGGTGGGGCGGAGGGTGCTGATCATGAGGGACCATTTTTTTCAAGGTTCCAAAAACATTGCGGACGTTTCTTTAATAAGAACATCAAGGGCAGCACAGGGAAGGTGATCAGAGAGCAGGGACATGGGAGGGACACTAGGCCACTGATGAAAGTCTGAAACATATGGGATGGTGCTCAGATAACGGGGGAAGGGGAGGGATCACTGGACCACCAAAGAAAGTATTAAACATACCAGATGGTGATTGGAAAATGGGGAAGAAATCACTGGACTACCAGGGAAATCATATTTTGCCACAAGGATGGCAATCAGACATCGAGGGAGGGACCACTGAACTACCAGGGAATAAAAGACAACATCGGCGACAGTGATCAGAGAACAGGGGAAGGGGGAGGAACCACTGGATTGCCAGGGAATAAAAGGTAACATCGGAGACAGCAGTTTGAGAACAGGGGAGGAGGAGGGGCAACTTGACTACCAGGGAATATATATATATATATATATAATATATATATATATATATAAAATTGTATTCAGTGGACAGAAATCGATGGGTAACGGGTGCCTTTAGACACCAGGGATCAATGACAATTTGAACTGTCATGGACCTTTACTGTTCACAGTCTTTACAGTTTGAACAGTAAAGAACTGCGAATAGTTATTTTCTGATCAAACTGTCCTTATCTAATTGAGTGATGGTGGAAATTATTCTCACTACACTAACTAATATTTGCAGTGTAGATTTTAAAATACTATTACAAGAATCCAACAAAGTATGTAAAGGAGACCTTATACAGGTGTTGTTCATTAATTAACAGGCAGTACTTCGGTAGAAATTTTTTTTAAACAGGAAAAAAAAACAAGATAGTTGAAGCACAACAGCATTTCTCTGAGCAGGAACAAGTACATCTTTAACTGCGTTCATTTACCTGCGTAATAGCTATCACAAAACCCATTATTATTCAAATACGGTGAGATATCATCTCACCACACTATCCAAGGCACACCCTTGGCACAGACCCCATCTTCCCTGAACATTTTAAGAAAAAATTTAATTCCGTCTGTGATGTTTATGAGGGCAAAAAATACCATGTTAGCCAATGGGGGAAAAGTGTCCCCCCTTTTTTACCACTCCATATCTCAAAAACCATGCAAGATGCCATCATGTAACTTTCCACATCTTAAGACATTGGCAGAGTGACCGCATATGCCAAATGTTTGCTTACTGTGTCAAAAAATGGCAAAGTTATTAAGGTACAAAATTTTGAATTTAACATAGAATTGCCTGTATAACCCTAACTACAGGGACACGAACACGCTCCTGTAATATCTACTGTATCTACAGTATCTATCTATCTATCTATGTCTGTCTGTCTGTCTGTCTGTGTGTCTATCTATCTATCTATCTATCATCTATCTATCCATCTATCTATCCATCTATCCCAATATCCATCTATCAATCTATCCATCTATCCTATCTGTCTCTGTCTTTCTGTCTGTCTGTCTGTCTATCTAACTCTCTTTCTATCTATCTATCTATCTATCTATCTATCTATCTATCTATCTATCTATCTATCTCCGCCAGGATGCAACTCAATTCTGCAGCCATTCTGCAGCAGAGTTACTGCAGGAAACAAGGCAATTTCAATGGAAGGTAATTCCATTTGTCATGCAGGAATCTGTGCAAATATATTTCACATATAAGAAGTGTTATCTTGACCCAACATAGCAAAATAAAAGACATTTGCCACTGAGAATACTCAGAAATTTTTTCTCACTCATTTTGGCCACACTGAGCATGCTCAGAAGTATATTCTCACATGTAAGATGCATGAATGTCATTGAACTGCATGAACTTCTAACAGACACACTAACAAGGACTCCTGTTAATAACATTTAAGAGTAAGAAAACTCAAACCCCTCAAAATGGGAAATGTGTTATTGTGGTTTTCAACACAATGCTCATAAGGTATGGAAATGTGCTATTAGGGTTCTACCCTCTCCCCTCCACTCATTACCCAAGGCCAAGCTACAAGTATGGAGCCATGCAGCAGTGATGTAGTACCTCATACAGGGCCAACATATTCCAAATATGTAAATAGCAACCCTAATCTGCACCCCACCCCCATACCATACCCTTGTGATCCAAAGCCAGGCTATAGGACTAGAGTCATACCACACAGATTTGGTGTTTTATACACATCCTAAACATTCTAGTTTTGTAATTAGAATAAATAAAATAAGAAGCAGATGAATTAATATTGCAGGGAATTAAAATAAACTTCTGCCACTGAGTTTTGGGAAATAGACTACGGGAGCCTGGCCAATGTCTGCTCAAAGGCCTGTAATATAACCTGTAGAATACTTGTGGGGCATAGCTAAAGGGTTTTTACATCAATTTACAGTACGTTGTGGCTAATTTTTCACACAGTACTGTGTACTCTGTTGTGCAAGCAGTAGGTTGTTACAGATCTGTAAGTAATGCTCGCGTGCACACTTGTAAATTTCTTTCGGACATATACTTTGAACTACTCAAAACAAGCTACATGTCTAGGACATGTATATTATTTTACAGTCTTCTTGAAGATGTATGAAACAAGTTACAAGTGGCTCTGCATATCCTGCTAGACAATATGTAACACAAAACACTGCTTTTGAATGGATGTTATACTGTACAGAGGGTCCACAAACATACACTAACAAATGTACAACTGTGTGGCAACTGCAACTTAGTGTTGGATCTCTAAAGTCTCTCATGAACCAGCAACGCCTTCTAGTATGGAGCCAGATCTGTAGCATGGCCGTTGGGGAAGGGATGGGGATTAGGGTTTCTATTTACAAATTTTGAATATGCTGGCTCTATATGAAGTACAGTTTTACTATAGCGCTTCGAAAGTGTTCACGCTGACATCCTCAACAGCGACAAACACTATGCCGAGTGTCAGCATTGTACTGTCGGGGATGTCAGAGCTTTTCCATCGAGGGTTGTGCCTCTCAACCCCCCATGGGGGGGGCTCACCCCACACCCCATGGTCTCTAAATATCTAACTCCAAGGTGGAGTTGGACCGGGGTGCAACAGCGAAGTCGCACTGCCGGTGTTCGAGTGTTCCAGCACAGTGACTTGCGTCGATCCAGGCGAAATCTGTCACTGTGCTGGACTTCGACATTGTGGTGTCGACCTTGTGTCGGTACACCATGAAGTACCATACCACTGATGCACAACTCCATATCAGTAGTTTGGCCTTGTGTAACAAGGAAAGGAGGGGTGGGAGTTAAACTTGACAACCCAAATAGCACATTTCCAAACTTTGCGGGGTTTGAGTTTTGTGAGGTAACAACCCTAATCTGCATTAACATAATTTTTTTTCCTTCAGTTTTGAGACAGCAGATTGGTAACCTGTTTTGCCCAGGTCCCATGAGGCCATGAGAAGCAGGAAGTGATTCCTGCCAGTCTGTCTGTATCTATCTATCTATCTATCTATCTATCTATCTATCTATCTATCTATCTATCTATCTATCTATCTATCTATCTATCCTTTTGGCTGTGCACAAAGCATGAGATGAGATGCAACATTCTCACTATTTTGTTTATATATGACTTTAATTGTAGTACAAAATGTACACAAGGGACATATTATAATTTCCTTAATGGTAATTCAGTTGTGTGTATATGCCTTCCATTGACAGGCAGTAATGGTATGGGCTGTTTTCCCCTCTCAGCTGGGACAGATTGAAAAGTCTAAGAATATGAGGATGTGCCTGCTATTCCATTACCCTCAAGTCAACCCTTCTGCCCATGTCTGTAGGCTGAGTCCTGTAAAACTATCAGAAAATAACATTAGTAACATAAGTTTACAACTCAATTGAGCTATGGGGACTATATACAGTATCAGACAGAGGAAAGAAGCACAAAGGCAATTGAACACTGAAAACTAAGGAGAGCCTGTCTGCAAATGGAGGAGCCTCACACAACCAGAATTACCAGTGAGGAAACTATAATTCCCTTTGTGTGTACCCTCCTGTGGGCAGGTAGTAGTAATGGTGTGGTTCTGTTAAGCAGTCTTATACTTGGACGGTCAGTGATTTATATCTGAGCTCAGTACCCACCTGATGACCTGAGGATTGTCAGAGGTAAGTACCTCCAGGTGATAACACCTGGTGAAGGTATGGATAAGGGCCCACGTATTAGTCTTGCAAATGTCCTTCAGGGACAGAGAGACATGGTCAGCAAAAGATGTGGCCATGATTATAGTACAGTGAACTTTAAGGCCCAAGAGAGTCAACAGGCCCCAAGACATATAAACCAGTCTAATGGCTACACAGGGCCATTTTTAGGGTATGATCGGCTGGGGCCACCTCTTTCTTTTCTGGCTCCATCAAAATGAAATGTCTGTCAGTGACAAGAAAGGGTTTGGTGTGCTTCAGGTAAATCTTTAGAGGCCTCTTCAGGTCAGGAGAATGCAGACACTTCTTCACATTTTGGGATCTGGGCAAAGGGAAGGAAAGGCAATATCCTGCTGCCTATGAAAGGCAGAAGACACTTTGGAATGAAAGAGTGAACATTGTGGAAACCCACCTTTTCATTATAGAATGCCAGGAAGGGTTCCTTGTGAGACAAAGCATGGATTTCCTCAATCTTTCTTGCTGAGCAAGTGGCCACGAGAAACAGCACCTTTATGGTGAGAAGCCATAGAGAGACCTTGGCAAGGGTATGAAATGGTGTATCCATCATGGCTTCTAGAATATTGTTCAGTTTCCAGGGAGGTGCAAACTGTGGTATGCAACAACGGAGTTTGTAGCATGCTTTAATGAAGTAGACAACATTGATCTGGTTGAGAACCTATATGGTATGAATCGACATATCCACATATGGCAGAACGTGATGCCACCTGAACCGTGAGGAAACTAAATGACAACCCTTTATCTAGACCCAGTAGCAGAAAGGTCAAGTAATTGGACGAAGCAGCGGCCGAAGGTCAGATCTGCACAGGGGAGCATGAGGAGTGGAACATGTAGACTCTTGTAATAAAATGTTTGCTGCACATGCACAAGAAAACATAAAAAGAGGTTTAAAAATACATTTTGAAAACCATCATGTAGCACCTAGATTTTGAAAACTGTTGCACAGTGTGTAAATCTTCAAAACAATAGCAAAGGATTTCTGTGTGAACATTTTCTGAAAACCATTATGCAGCATGTAGATGTCGAAAGCCATCATGCAGCTCACAGACTTTGAAAGCCATCATATAGCATGTGGATTTCTGAAACCACTGTGCAGCACTTAGAATTTGGAAACTGGTTCACAGAATGAAGGTTTTAAAAACCATCATATACTGTACATGTTCAAATTTTCATGCAGCATGTAGATGTTTAGAACAATTGTGACAGATCCTTTGTAAATATTTTGATTTTAAAGATATCTAATTAGTAATTCATAAAAACACATTGGCCACCACATTCATTCACATTTGTTTGTGTGGTGCCAACCCAATGCTGCACTGAAAATAGCACTTGGCTGCCAGGGAGTGATATTTAGAGAGTGGACCCTGTCTGTCCTGCACTGTCTGTCTGACTATCAGGCTTTGATAGTAAGTAGTTACATTTATTTGACATAGCATACATAACACCTCATCCCCAGGGCTTGAAGTGCTGTATATACAATGTCATTTATTCAATCAAATACATTTAAAACATTTATAAAATCAAGTAAAAGCACAATAGAATCCCTCCTGTATACCACATATTTAAAATGAGCCCCCAAACACCAGAAAAAATATAGTTTTAGGAGCCCTTTTAAAACCGCTAACAGAGGAGTTCCGATAACGCTCATTTGGTAAGGCATTTTACATGCACAGGTCAACCATGGAAAAAGCCCTTTCAACAAAGGATTTTAATCAAGCACGGGAAACCACTCACGGATTCTCTCCTTGCTGAGTGGGGTGGCTAAACTGGAGTATAGGGGCACAGGAGGTCTTTTGTGTAGTTGGGACTGAACTGTTACGAGCACCATGCATAGTGCTTATGTGCATCATTGCCATACCCCTCTTCTGGCAAAAGTATCCCATGAGCAAAGGCAGATAGTGTGTCCCAAAAAGGATAGTGCCATAATTTCTGAGAGCCATAATCAGAGTCTGGCATGCAAACTGTATGATCACATATTGTATGGCATGCACGGTGCTAAGGGGCCATTTGGATGTCATTATGTGGCCATTGGTGATACTGCACAATGTGTCCATGCATACATTTGGGAGGCATTGTGCAAAGCCTTGGTCAACCGCCACACCAGACCTCTACGCATCTAAAGTATGTCATCCATGGCAGACCACCCTCTCACCTGATTCATGTTTTTAATGTGGAACTGTACTAAAGCCCTTTCCTGGCAGTCTAGTGGACACCCACTTTCTCACTCTGTCCCTGTCAGTACTAAAGCCTTTCACTGGCAGTCTAGTGGACCCCTTCCTCACCTGATCCTTGTCAGTGTTGTGAAACTGTACTAAAGCCCTTCCCTGGAAGTTTAGTGAACCCCTCTCCCTCATTCAGTCTGCTAATATGGAAATGTACTGAAGCCCATCCCTGACAGTTTAGTATTACCCCCTACCCAATAGCTGTCAAAGCCCCCCTTCCCCCAGCTCATCTACTGAGCACCCACCACTCTAATGGCCCTTGACTCTCCCATCCATCTATAGGTCAGCCACCATCAGGTCCTCAGATATTGACCAACATGGACCTTCTGTTCACTACCTTGGCCAGCTGCTATCTGACTGACAGTGAGCACACACATACTATAGAATCAGCTTCTCTACAGACATGTGTGTTTCTCCCTATCGGTTAGACAGCAGCTGGTTGAGGTGGTAAATGGAGGGTCTGTACCAATCAACATCTGAGGATCTGATGGTGGCTAACCCAAGGAATGGTTGGGTGAGTCAGGGGCCAATGGGTTTGCTTGTGGTGCATGCTCAGTACAGTAGAGTCTTTAGAATTAATAGGATTAGAATGGAAGTCTGGCTGCCGTGGTACATTCACTGCCCCGGCTTACCCTACCCCTGGCACGCATGGTTACTGACTGTGTGTGAGTCAATGAAAGCAGAAATGCATCTGCCAGGTTATTTATACCTCCAGCATACACGCATATGTCAGCCCATCAAAATAATATGAGGCTTCCATTCTACTCTCCTATTAATTCTATGAGTGGAGACCTCCAGAATGCAACAGTGCCACAGATTCCTGCATGAAAAAAGGAATTAACTGCCACTGAATTTACTCTGTGGCTTGCAGTAACTCTGCAGCAGAATTTTGCAGAATTGCTGACCCATGCCAGCCTGCTGGAGCAGTAGCAAGGTGTCCATCTGTGGCGCTGACATCCCGGGTTCGGAACGGATTTGGGAGTTGGGGGGGGAAAGGATTGAGCATCCCATGGACTGCTCTCCTTCTCTGGGGCTCTGGGGGAGGGGGGAAGAGTGTCTGGCACAATGCGAACCTCTGGAAGAGGCTGGGGGTACTGCTGCAGCCAGTGACACACCTAAGGGGGGGTTGGGTGGACTCTGGCATCATTGCACATCCCCATCCCCGGTGAAGAAAAATTGTCAAAAATCATCACCTGCCACTAATGATGGACTCTGCCTCTGCCACTGCTCCCTACCACAGACCAAAGTCCACTGGGGGGGTGCTGCTCCTGTGGCCCCACCCTGGGGGGCAAGCCAGGGCTTCAAGACCACATTTTCTGGGGCTCAGCAGCTCCTCCTGTGGGGCAAGCCTGGGGATGGGGGGGAGTGGTGAGCAGAAGTGGGGGTGCCAGAGCCTCCTGAATGGGAGTCAAATTGGCGGTACAAAAAAAAAAATTGCTGGCCCACTGGTGCAGTGGTAGCACTACCGCTTGCAGCACCAATGATCCAGGGTTGGGAGTGACCTCAGGAGTTGGAGGGTCAGTCAGAAGGAGGAGGAGAAGGATCGAGTGTCCCAAGGACTGCTCTTCCCCTCCTGGAGGGAGGGTGAGGACGAGCTTGGTGCTTGACTGGCCCCTGGTGGAAGCCAGGGGAAAGATGGCCTGAGCTCTGAGAGGTGGGGGACATGGTAGACATTGACACATGCACCTTGACCTGGTGCTGCAGTATATCCCCTGTTTCATTTATTTATTTATTTCAAATTTTGTAACTGGGAAAGGCACACTGAGCCAAGGCTCATTTCCAGGTGCAACTCTGGGAAGGGGAATCAAAGTGAGACATTAAAGTAAGCATGAATACAAACAAGAAACAAATCAGTTGCAGAATTAACATACAGTTTAAAGGTTGGCAGGAGCAGAGGTTCTGGGAGAGCATGGGTCCCAGATTTGTAAAACATTGTGAGAGTGACCAAATGGCTGCCCACAGCCCTCCATCCCTGACAGGAAGGCAGGGCAGCATGGTGGGGGGTATAGGTTCTTATGCCCTGGGGGTACACTGTGGGAAGCATACAACAGTTACTTCAGGGTCCCTACCACTGCATCATGCACCCCTCTTGCCCAGCACTCTGTGCCTTTATGAATAGTGGAGAGTGCGGGTGCACCTCGACACTCCTTGGACAATCTGCTTGTGCAGCTGCATGACTGGCGGGGGTCCAGTGTGGAAGGATGTGCATCCCTTTTGTTCATGCCTGCAGTGGTCAGTGGGACCCCAGTGTGTGGAACAGAGACTTAGGACTACCTATATACTACACAGATCGTGGCGCTTAGGCAATCCACTCCATAGTGCATAGGACCAATATGGGTAATTGTGCATTTCTTTCTACCCCACCCTTGCAGACTTTCATCACATTCAAGCACTTTCATTCTGCAGAATGTGGCCAGCAGTGGAGGATAATGGGTTTGTGCAGGTTGCCTTCCAGTTATTTCAAGAATTGGGTGCTTGGGGGAGGAGGGTGGTTGGAGGGTACTGCAAGGATGAGGGAGGATTACTTTTCTTTTAAGGCAAATGAATGCATAGATAGTGGGCATACATCGAAGTGGGCAGGTTGTGCAGGCCCTATCATGGAGTTGTAACTACTTAAATATAAAATTGTGGTTGCTGGGTGGAAGGATGGTGAGATTGGATTTCTAACACATGGTGGGAGGATGGGGCTTGAATTTAAGGATTTGAGCTTGGAAAAGGGTGCGGGCTGTTTCTTTTTCCTTTTTCCTAACATATCCCCTGAATACCCAAATATGAATAACAAATACTCGAACATTAGGAGACCTGAATAATTAATTAGGTAATCTCACAGGACAACCAAACAACATTCATAAAATAGTAAATTCCCTAAAACTGGATGTTCACATGTGGAGGAAGTTAAACATCACACTGTATGGGAAGGTAGCAGCATTCATAATGATGGCTCTTCCCCAATTCTTCTATTGCCTAAGTAATCCATCTTTCGGATGAGACGTTAAACCGAGGTCCCATCTGCCTGGATTGGTGGTAGTTCAGGTGGATGTTAAAGATCCCATGGCACTTATCAAAAAGAGTAGGGGAGTTTATATTGAAATAATAAACCTATAATACAACTCAATAAAGAAGGAATTTGCATCTCATAACAAGAAAGTCAATCATTATTCGAAAATTGCTAATACTCCAATGAGCATCAATAGGAAGGGAAAAAAAGGAAAGTAAAAATGAACACAAATTATATCCTAGAATGATGTATACTTAATCATGATAAATCATTTACATTTTATAAAATTAATAAAACCCTTCCACCATTTTTTAATTTTATCTGAATTAAATAACTGTGTTTCTTGTAAATATATTTTTGACAATTTACTTGGCACTAATATACAGTACTATAACACTCATAAGTCATTTTCCTTTGATAACGCACCCATTGGCATCTCACCTGACATAGGTAATACCTCACACAACTAAAAAAAATGGATAATGTACTTTTATGATATTGTGCAAAGCTAGGGGGAAAAATACCAAAAACTAAAATCTCATATGTAATAGCAGTGAACCATTTAAATTTCCAAATTCTTGCTAAGTATACCCATAACTCTTTTGTATAAGAGCAATATAGGAAAAAATGCTCCATTGTTTCTTTTGTATTTATACAGTCTAAATAAGGACAATTTCTCTCACCATTTGCTTTGTACTTCACATTGCCCCATACATTTAGACGTCCATACATTATGAGCCATTGCTTTTCCCACTGGTAAGGAGGTAGTCTGGTGTTGTTGAGTTGTGCAATTACTATGGGATTATGAGCTGACAGGCAGTTTTTAAAGCAAAGATCCTGTGGGTGGATGTGACCCATTACTAAGCCGTACATAGCCTGTGTATTATTATTTTGTATCATGTTTTTAGTAATCTGCCATCTATATAATTTTACACGGCTGGTTTAAAATAAGTGGGGATATGTATGTGAGGATTCAGTTTAGGAGCTAAGCTATGCCAGACTTTAAAATATCTACCTAGAGCCTTGTCAACCCATACTTTCTCAATGCTCACTCATTGAGCCAATCTGCATTTAATGATTCATAAAAAATAGAGTATTAAGAAATATTATTGGGTCTATCATCCCGAGGCCCCCAGATTTTTATCTAAATAAGTGTAACATCTCTTGACTGGATTTAATCAGTTCCCCCATAACATTTGAAAAAAATTGCTGAATATTTTAGTCTCCAATTGAGGTGGTAGAGGAAAAATCATTGCAATATACTGTAAGCAAGGTATAATGTATTGTTTTATGATGTGTATATGTTTAAGCTTAGAACGTTTCCATTGTTTCCATCTATTTACTTTTTTCTCTACTTTCTCTATCGCTATTTCCCAATTTTCCACTGGAAGATTTTGAGGACCAAATAAGAGTCCCACAATTTTCAGTGGGTCCCGTGAAATAAATATATTATCCTGCAAAACTTCCAGAGGTTCAGTAGCCCCTAAAAATAAACCTCTAGTTTTCTGAAGGTTTAATTTGTCATTTGAGACTGCTGAAAAATTTTCAAATTCAACTAAACATTCACTTATTTGTATATGATCTGAAAAATATAAGTTTAAATCACCAGCATAAGCTTGCAGGTGCAGCTGATGCTGAGATACTTCCCTAATGATTCTAGTCCACCGTGGTGACTTAACCAGGTAATGCAATAGGGGATCCAATGAAAGAATGTATAAGAGGGGACTCGGGGGCAACCTTGTTGGACTCCTCTATGTAACTGCAAGTTCTTAGCTATTGTACCTTTCAAGAAGGGATAGACTATATTGGACTGGTAAAGTAATTAAATGAGCTTAAGTAATTGTGTAGGAATACCATAGCTTTCTAAAGCTAAAAAAAGGTAAGGAAGATGAACTCTATCAAAGGCTTTTTCAAAGCCTGCAGCAATGATGCATCCAGTTTTGCCTGTTAGAGATAAATGTTCTATAACATCTCTTTTGATCATCAGTGCTGATTGAATTCTTCTGTCTGGTATACCACAAAACTGGTATGGTGATATAACCTTCTTGGCATACTGTATTAGTCTATTATTTAATAGTTTGGCAAAAATTGTATAATCAGAGTTCAAGAGGGTAATAGGCATCCAGTTCTTTATATTAAGTTTATCTCCAGATTTGAACAAATGTATCAGTAGTCCATCTGTAAAGGAAGGAATCATTGAATTTTTTTCCATAAACAATTGAAATAGCAATTGTAAACATTCTGTTAACTCTTTCCAAAAACATTTATAAAACTGATTAGGAAGACTATCCAGCCCAGGTGCAATGTTAGGTTTCAGTCTTTGAATAACCTCATTAATTTCTGTACTAAAAATAGGCCCTGATAGTTTTGAAGCCTCATGTGATAAAGCGAGTAAATTAACAGAATTTAAATAGTTAATTATATTTGACTGTAAAATAGGAGAATGTGGCTCTAAAGTCTCATAATGTTCTCTGATTAGTTCCCTCAGTTGTTCTACTGTTTCAGCTCTGGCGCCGTCTAGCTTCATCAAAGAGTCCATTGCTATGGATTCTTTTATGCCTTTAAACGCCTCGAATGGATCTCCTATAGGGGTTTTCTTTATGTTGTTAGAGAGTACAGTTTGTATAGTCCTTGCTCTATCATATTGATACAGTTTCATTTTCGATTTAATACAGTTTATTTGTTCTGTATAATCTTGCCTAGAAGTATATGAAAATGTTATGAGTCTTTGTAATTGTTGCCTTAAGGATAGATAATTGAAAAATTATAGTTTGTTAAAGTCATCCCATATTTTTTAAACCATTTACTAAGATCTGATTTTGTATCCATCCACCATTCCCCTAAGTCCGAGCATAAAAAAACTACTGATAACTGAGCTTGCAATAAAATTTTGATACTGATTTTTACTTGGGGAGTATTTAACTGAGATGTTTAATTTCCATCTTGTCTGCCTGATAACGGTAGGGACTGAAGGTTGAAAGGAACAGAGTAATAATAAATGGTCTGAAAATTCAATAGGCCTAATTTGAAAGGAACTGATATGTACTGATGGAGAGACCAACATGTAATCTATCATAGTTTGTGATTTGCCTTTCAAATAAGTAAAACCGGGACCATGAGCAAGGTGTACATTACAGTTAATTAGACCAGCAGTTTTAATTATAGATTCTAATGCATGGGAATCACAGTAGATTTTCCTATTATGTTGAGGTGATTTAATCAAGCTACAATTAAAATCCCTTCCAAAGGTCCGGGCAGATGTAATCAAGTATGGTTGTACTGCTTTCATATAAATGACTCTATCTGTTTTGGATTGAGGGTTGTAAATGTTAATAAATCTGTAGCACATATTATTCCATTTCTCATCAAAAATCAGAATTCTGCCTGGTATGAGGTCAATTAATTTCTGAAGGGCAAAATCAAATGAGTCAAACAGAATACCAATCCCATCTGCACTATCTGTGCCAAATGACCAATAGGAAGGACCCCAAGGCCAATCGCTCATACAGGTAGACAATTGTTCTATAGAATACATCCATGTCTCCTGTAAGAAACTGACTGAAATTCTTTCTTTGTGAATATATTGAAATAGGACCTGTCTTTTAACAGCATTTTAATAAATTGTGAGCGTTAAGTGATCCCCATGTTGTTCGCATTATTTATTTTTGGTGTTATTCTCTTATTTTTTTCAGTTTTTTCCTTTTTTTTCCTTTATAGCTCTCTACTGACTGTGAGATAGTGGACAAATTTGATGTTTGGGAGTCAGACTCTCCGAGCTCCATTTCTGTATTGCCTCATGTGATGAATAAAGCTGCATAGGAGTTGCTAGATTCAAAAGAAATGAGAGAGGGAGGTGATTTGGGTTGTAGGTTACTAGAGCATCTCCTGCGAGGTAATGGTGAGGGGGGAGCAGTAACCTCCAAGTCCTTATCAGGAAGAACTGGGTCCACATAGCAAACTGGAGCTAAATCAATGGGTTCCGGAGACTGGGTCTTGACTTCCCCTTGAAGTTTGGTTTCAGAGGCCTGAGCCTCAATTCCCAAATAGGCAGAAGGAGGGACCTAGAAGGAAGCAGACTGAAAGAACTCCTTTCCCATCTCTGGTGGGGAGGGAACATCGCATCCTGTGCTTGCTGAATCAAAAGATCAGGGCTGATGCAGGTTGCTTTATTTTTGCAGCCAAGGACATTCACTAAAAACGTGGCCATATTCTCACATAAATCACATTTAGTGTGATTGGCACATTACATTGTGATATGTCCGATTTTGCCACAATTGTCACATCGAGGCTGGTCACATACACGTGAAAGGTGATTCCTAGATCCGCACTTGTAACAAGCCCTGGGCTGGCCCCCATAAAAGCTGACCCCTCTATCCCTACCCAGCAAAAAGGAATTAGGTACATGTTCAATGCCTGATTCTGATTGTTGTAGTTTAACTTTGTATTTCCATCCACCTGTCCAAAATTGTTCAGAATCAAAAATAGGTTTAGGAGCACTCAAAACTTTGCATTTCTGTGATAACCAGAATGTTATGTCTTCCACATGGACCCCTTCGTTTCTAAACATTATGGTCACAAATTTTATCAGGGGTTTTGTTAGGGGGATGACTAAAAAGGTGGTCCATATGGGAGAAAACTTTACTTGCCCGTATCTTTCCCAAAAAAGATATAGTGCATAAGGCGTTCTAATACTAACGTCAAAATTGTCCTCTCCAGATATATTTATAAATGCGAATATATCCTTAGGTGAAAAATGTAGAGAGTCTTTAAGCAATATCTTCCCTATATAATATCTGTCCGGCCTTTGCTCCAGACCTCCTTTGTAGAGGATACGGACTGCATTCCTCCCGGGAGCTGCATCCCGCTTTACTTTAGAAAATAGTTCGAACATTAAGGGCTTCTGTGTTGCTGGGCCAATACTATCAGAGTCTGATTGATTACCTTGTAGTTTTAAACCAGTTCCAACCTTAGGGGCAGTATTCAATGGGATCTGTATTGCTGAAGGTAGCGTAGATGTTTGAGGCCTAGAATTCTCTAAATTATCTCCCTTTGGCAAGTCCCCTTTGTTAATACTGGAATTGGAACCCGGTTTCCATACAGGAGGATTTTGTGATAAATTAAAGTCTGCATCCTAATCAGGTTCAGGAGTCCAGATGCCTGAAGGTACTTGCTTCCATCCTGCACCTACTAGGGCCTTTTCTGGTGACCAGGGCCCACAAGGCAGATTAGGTGCATTAACTTGCGTTACTGAATCTTTTACAGGAAGTGAAAGTTTTGTAAGATCATCTATGATCGTATCACATTGATTGGACTTTACATTTGGAAAGAAAAATTCCGTGGCACCAACTTGAGTTGTAACTTTTGTCTGGTATGCAATTGCAGGAGAAAAACCAACTTCATTGATAGCCGGTTTTTTGAATATGAAACTGGTCATCTTGCTCAGCAGTGCACTTAGTTCTGAGGCAAAATCAGCTGATCGTGAAGCCATCTTCTCATGCTGAACAATCGCACATACTGAGTCTGTAGAGACATTACCCTTATCCAATGTGATGTCAGGCTTTAAGCACTCGTTAGCTGCAACAAATCTATTGCCAGCCTGTAAAATAACATTCCCTGGTTTGGCAGGGGCTACAATGTTAATGAAGGCTTGAGATGACTCACCGAGCCCCGTCGGGGCCTTTGAAGAAGTTGCATCAGCCGCCGCACTGACAGGCTTGTTTGAACTGATGACAGAAGAGGCCTCCATGCTCTACAGTGCTTGTGTAGGCTTGGCTTCACTCTGTTGTTTTAAAGGTAGATGCACATCCTTTTCGTTAGGACTCATAGCAGTATTATTTCTTTGCAGGTCGATGCTTATCTCAGCAGTATCGTGAATATTTTTTAAATCCTCTGTAGAGATGGGCGCTTCACGAAATTCATCCTCTGATTCAACTTCAGAACTATTAACTAGATTAGCCTCCGATTTTGATGCAGTGAGAGATGATGCCAGCACTCCCACTTTGCCGATGTCTTCACCCTCCAGAGTCTCGCTCTGAATGGCCATCAAGCAGACAGCCTGTACCCTACTGTCAGAGTAGGGGAATTTCCCCGGTGTCCTGGCCAAATTTCCCTCATTCACTAAAAATACTACCAACAGCTTAATCTGGTTCAAGGTCAGTTGGCATTCATCTGTTTTCCCCTCCCCCAGGTCATGCCTGAAAATAGGCAGGATTTGTCTAGTGCACTTACCCAGTCAACAAAAACTAAATAAAAAAATAAAAAAATCACCACTGACCATCCCGCCCAAAATCTGGAAACAAATTGACTCCCTTATAAGGACCCATATATGGGACACCCATGTCTGTATTTCAGTAAAAGGACACTCAGAACACTGCCACATAAGGGGGCTGGAACCTGCCATGGCAATGGGTCTATCATATGAGTCATGGAGTGAAGCAGGCCTTGTGTTGGCTGGACCAAGGTAGCCAATGCACTCCACTATGGGTTGAGGTGGAGCAAACTGTTTTAGGTATGAAACCTCTGGCTACAGCTCTATGGGAACCCTTCCTGAAAGGGTGTCAGGCCACATTCCCGATAACATTTACTAAACTAGTATTGCAGAAACTGGTGAAATTTAATGGATGGCACAGCCTCCCATGGGACCACTTGCAGCCCCTGTGGAAGAACCCAGGTCTCCAAATTGGAGGTAGCCCCATTATATGGAACATATGGGTGCAGTAAGGCATAAAGACACTTGCCCATTTAGTAGTGCCTGACTCCAGCTTACTCAAATAAGTGGCCCAGCTCCAAACAGTTTGGACTGCCCAAGGGAGACCACTGGAAGTACTAGCAGTTAAAACAAGCACTGCAGAAACAGCTTTTGCAATGGCAAATTCTTCAGACAAACAACATGATGCAAGAGGTAAAGGGGTGGCTTAGTAAATGGAAAGGTCTAACAGGACTTATATTCAAAAACATTCAGGCTCAACATCTCCCCTGTTGGGACAATCAGAGAGAGAAGTGGACAAGAGAGTTAAACACCCCAATTGTCCCAACATGTTGGGATAGGTGCAGGTGGAATAGAGCCACCCCAGACCCCAAATACCAACTAATCCAAAACAAGGTGCTGAGCAGATGGCACAGGACACCAAACAAGCTGGTACATACAGTATGGACTTTAATATTCCCAATAAGTGCTGATGCTGGAATGCCTCCCTGGCACCATTGCCAAGCCCATCAAAACTGGTGGCACACCATAACTAATCAGCTTGAACAGGTGGTCTCAGTGGCACTACCATACTTTCTTACCTTTTGGATCCTGGAAGACCCAATCCAATTGCCAGTCATGGGGGAAACCATACAAGTCCTTCCTTAGTTCTGCTGCCCTAGAAGCCAAATGCCAGCTGCTCATGAAATGGAGGCAAATGGACTGCCTTACAATAGCACAATGGGAACAGGGAATTATGACCACAGCATCATACTTGAAGGTTCTGCACAGGCACAAAGGCATGCAAACAAAATTCTCCAGAGCCTGAACCCCCGGGTTCCAGTAGATAGATCTCACAGGGGCATAACATGGCACCTTTAGAACAGATACAACCTCCCCCAAATACTATGGGAGTAACTATGTTTTTTTCTGTTTTTTTGGTGACTGTGGGTTTCACAAACACTTCAAACACTAGTAACATTAGGTTATCTCTGAATGATATGCATGACAATCATTTCATTGCATGACACAACATCATGGAAAGCCACACACACAACATAGCATGCTTCAGTTTACCCACTGAAACCAGTTAAGAGCATGAATGAATGGATAAGCTACCCCTGCAAGTCACTCCTTACCTTTAATATGAAATACTAGGTTGTGATTCTACCCAAGTAATCCAAAGACCACATCATACCATTCCAGATCATCAGTATAACAGCTGCCTGAAAGAATCCTGCATTACTATATGGATTTTTTCTTGCTCCACTTATGGGTTTTACATTTATTGCACATCAGGTTCGTTAAACGTTAGATGTGCATACTGCATGTAGTTATATCCTTGAAAAAGTGTATTTGATAGGTGTCAGTTCTAGGATTCTTTTGTTAGTAAAATGAAACAGAAATTAGAGTTGTAAATTCAAGGGGTTAATTCCCCAGCCAAGAATTTTTACTTGTATGAAATGCACTTGTTTTTGCCTTTTGATTTTTACTGTACTATGAAATTTAATAAACTTTGTGCACTGGAAAAAAACCCTGTTAAAACTTCCATACATTGTCTGGGACTACTTTACAATGCGGTAGAATATCGATAAATCTCTTCTGGTTTAAAGAGTATCATGTCGGAACAACGACACCCACACAGCAAAATACCCCCACAGTAGCAAATCTAACTGGGTCGAGATATTTCACTGTGGCAGTCCGCTGAGACCCGACATTGCAACTCCCAGTGTTGTGCCCCCACTGAGTCAGAGTTGGTTATTTAAAGATGGGGGAGGGTGTGGGGGGGCGAAGCCCTTCCACAGAAAAACACTTTTCTCAGTTGAGCACAATGCCGACTGTCAGCATTGTGCACGTTGATGTCTGCACCATCGATATCGATGGTGTTGTTGTACAGTGGTGGAACCCTCACAACTTTATTTTTATTTATTTATAATTTTTGACTAGGACAGGCACACTAAGCTATGATAGCTTGTTTCCAGGTGCATTCTGGGAGGTGGGTTGCATGGACCTGTTTCACTGATGGGGGAATGTTTGCCGTGAAACCAGGGAGACTCACCTGTTTTCCAGTAGGGGGATCCTCTGGTTGTCTGGCAATCTGCCAAGATGGCTTCCCCTGGAAGCAGAGGTGGAGAAGGTGGACACATTGCTATGGAGCAAACTGAATCAGAGTTTTTTGATGTAATGGAAGCAGTAGTGAATCAGAAAATGTGGTTATGCAGCCTAAAGTTTGTGATCTCAAGCCTGAGGAAGCAATGGAAGTTGTTTCCTTACCCGAGTCTAGCATTCCACCTTTACAATAGACTGTTACTGGGGAGATGGAGATGGTTGCTGCTGCAGCACAGGCTGAGAAGATGCTTTTAGATGGAATCCAGGACAGGAAAGCATTACTACTAAAATTGCTTCTTGATGAAGCAGCTCTGGCAGCCACCAGCACTTGTGAAGCGATCAAAGAGGCCAACTCAGCTGTGCCTGATGCTTCAACACTGCTGTCAGTTCTGGGGGCAGGGGTGCATTGCCTGAGCTTTACCAAGATGGCTGCTTAGGCTTTTCATTCTGAATACTAGGAAACATAATCTTTCACAATCCAAATGTATCCTGGTACCACCCTGTGAGAAAAAGTTACCATTCACGATAGCTTGATGGCAGAAAAGCAGCAGTGTTTTTATTTTCCATTTCAGGCTTACCATTCAGTGGTGGCATGTTGACAAATGTTTTCCTCAGTAGCAGTCACGATCTCCTGCCTGACTGTATCATGGCAATAGCTATGCCTATTGACAGAGTGGAGGCTATGTTCGCGAAGCTGCTAGCCAGGATGGATGAAATTTGAGGCTCCACAGCAGCTAATAGCAAGGCTATACAGTGGTTAGATACAGTACTAGGATCACCTCCAGTGAAAAACAAATCACCCGTATAGACCACACTATATCAGACCTGCAGGCACAGTTGCAGGACCAGGCCAAGATCATCCACCAACTGCAAGTGAGGGTGGATGATCTAGAAAACAGAGGTAGGTGCAATAATCTGTGCTTTGTGTGACTGCCTGAGAAAGTGGAGATGAAAGACACTATAAGTTTCCTCTGCCATATACTGCCTATCATCATCAAGCTCCCTGGAAACCCCAGATTTGACACTGTGAGAGCCCACAGGTCTCTCTCTCACCCTAACTCCCAAGAAAGATGAGAGACCAAGTCCTATTTGGGCCAGATGTCTGCATTACCAAGTCAAAAATGATATACTCAGGAGGGCCAGAGATCTGGGGCACCTGGAATGTGATGATCTTCTAGGATTTCTCTAGAGAGCTCACACATTGTAGAGCTTTCACAGCAGTGAGGCAAAGACTGCATCAGCTTGGCATACCCATCACTCTTTGAAACCCTGCTCTCTTCACATCATGGTGAATGGAGTACCAAAAACTTGCAGCACTCCTGAAGTGGCCACTTCATTCCTGGATGCCCAGTGCCCTAGAGGGGCAGGAAATAGTTCCTGACTCCATGGATTACAGAATTCAGAACCCTACCTCAATGCTGCTTCAGTGCCAATGGACACTACCCCTGCAAGTCAATCTGAGCAGCCTTGTATCTCACCTCAGGACCATGGGGAAGAACAAGAACAATGGCTCTTACCTGCCAAAGCCAAATGATACAACAGGAATCAAGCCAGGAAAGAAGAGAGAAGTCCATCCCTCCTGTTCACTCCTGCAGTCACAGCCACACCATGGATTAATCCAGAGAAGAGGAGCCAGACATTTCAGACCTATTATACTCAAACAGATATGATCCCCTGGTGTCAGAAGTTGCTGAGAAATTGCCTAGAGGGGCAAACCATACAGTTCTGCCACAGCAGATATCTACAATTACCTTAGCCCCACCAGAGCTACTGCACCCATATGAGAAAATATGCTGCATTCCCCAGCCAGACATCCTGGCCCAAGGTAGTGGTGGCCTTGGTACCCCCTTCCTTCTTCTAACTCATCAGTCCTCAAGGATTCTATGCTTGGGACACAAACTCACTCCGTGAATCATGACTGACCAATATCCAGCCCACCATGAAAGAAGTGCTGTTTTATAATGTCACATTTTGCTTTATTCTGTTGACAGCTGGGTAAAGGGGGTGGTATCGGGCTGGGTAAGACCAGGGACCTCCCTGGTACTCCTCCCCCAGAGATCCCTCTTACTGTTTTTCCAGCCACTGTAGCTGCTTGACATTTTCTGCATGGGCTTTTGGCTATCTGTGCACCATTGTGAGGGTGGGGGTGGAACGTGCTACTAAAAGACCCACAGACCTTGCTTTCTATCACTTGACTGAGCCAACACTGGTTTTGGTTGGAGCTCTGGATGACTAACAAATATGTATTCCCACTTCTCTCAATAAGCACAGTTTACATTGTGCCCTGTAATTCTTGAAAAAACACCCCATCCTTTGAGGCCAATACAGACAGCAATACAAGGAGTTGCAGCTCAGCATGACAGCTTACTGGCACCCCTGCACTCCTCATGTCCCTAGTATATACATATGACTGCATCCTATGTTAAACAGCAGTTGCTTTCAACTGTCCTGCTGAGTGGAACTCATGCCCTGCAAAGCTGCTAAAATAACCATACATTTCATTTATTTAAGAATCAGATTTACAACCTTTGAGTCAAGGACTCATTTACAAATGCACGTTGTCGCAGTGAGGGCAGACAAGAAAAACAGTGTGAGGTACAACAGAGGTAACATACAGGTGCAGGATACATATAACAATAAGAACACATTATCGCAAGGAATAATAGACATCGTTGCATACAGTAGATACTAGTTATATAGAGTAGCAGTCCAGGGGACTTTGTCAGGCAGTTTTGTAGAATATCAGTTGACCTGACATTGTCAGGTTAGAAGAGTGGCATGCAGATATCATACCATCACAGTAAATTAACGGCAATTACAGCTTCGGGCATCTAAGAGGAAATTACAGAGGGCAGCTTTGAAGGGACCAAGTTTGGTGAGATTCATAATGGAGGGCGGGAGGGAGTTGAACCATGTGGGGGCACGGTAGTGGAAGGACCTTTGGGCTAACGAGGTCTTGGTACGGGGCACCTGGAGGGTGGACTTGACTGCACTTCAGGTGGAAACAACCCCATGTAGGGTGGTAGTGCACCCCTGTACATGCACAGTTTGTTTTGTTTGATGCCTCTGTACCTCTCTTAAGTCCCAGTACCTGATTACCCTTGCAGTGGCAAATCCCTCCTCAGCACTGAATGGACTGCACATCCTGCTCTGCTGTCTGTGGATGGTGTCCTCTCCAAAGCTGTATGGTCCTCGAAAGGTGCTTTCTCCCCAAAATAATCCAAGCTGCCAAGATGCTTCCAAATGTGATGCACAATCAGCTCGGACCTGAACACCAACTAACTCAATATACCCAGCACGTGGATTGCTACTAGATCCGTGCTTTTGGATGTATTCCCACAAATGAACTGGGACTAGTACATGTGTTTATGCCCATCAGACTGTGTCATGGATCATTGATTCAGAGGGATTAGAACAATGGGTTTTACCAACAGTGTACACCACCTGTCTCCCGTCATGTGATTGCTTTTGCCTGATTTAATTGCAGCAGGGGGAGGGGGTATTTTTCCACTGCAGCTACACATCCCAGCACTAAGGCTACTCCTCCTTTCAAATGTGCTACAAGATGCACCTCTTACCCCACAACCTCCAGCAACAGCAACCAGAGTGATTAATGAACTGGTGTACTGAGCACTACCAGCCTACATGGACTTTCTTTACATCTTTTCATGCTGTAAGGCAATTGTGCATAAGTGTTAACTGATGCTTTCATAATTTCACTTATATCATGATGGGGGGCCAAGAGAGAAGTATGTCTTGCACCTTGCCCTAATACCTCCACAGTTGCCCTATCTAATCACTAGCAGATATGGTTGAGGGGCATGGGTGCAGTGAGGAACCCTGCAGGATGGCACCATACTACCACTCTGATCCCAGATGGGCAGATGATCGTTGGGCAGGAGGGCATATCTGTATAGCCTGTATAAATCCTGAAACCACCTATAGGCTGGGAGGGGAGTTGCTGGCAGTCACAAGGGAAGAAAGGGACTTGGGCATCATCATCACAGATGACCTGAAATCATCAAAGCAGACCACTAAAGCAGTAGGAAAGGCTAGAGGGATGTTGGGGTGCATTGGTAGGGATATCACAAGTCATAAGAGGGAGGTAAAAATTCCTCTTTACATGACACTGGTTAGGCCCCATCAGGAGTACTGCGTGCAGTACTGGAGGCCCAACTTCACAAGGACATTAACCAAATTGAGGCAGTCCAGAGAAGGGCAACCAGAATGGTGCAGGGACTACATCAGAAAACATATGAGGACAGATTAACGGAGCTCAATATGTATACCCTACAGCAAAGGAGGGAGAGAGAGGTGATATGATCGAAACATTCAAACACCTTAAGGGCATTAACAAGGTGAAAGAGTCTAACATGTTTCAATATAAGAAAAATAGCAGGAGAAGAGGACACAGAATGAGATTAGAGGGAGGCCGATTAAGGGGTAATGTGAGGAAGTTCTTTTTCACAGAAAGGGTGCTGGATGCATGGAATGGCCTACCTCAGGAAGTGGTGGATATGAATACAGTGCAGGGCATCAAACAGGCATTGGATAGGCATAAGGAAGCAATACAGATGAGTATGAATAGATAGACCATTGATAGAGCAAAAGTCGATGGCACATTCATAAGGTAGAAACAGAAATGGGCAGACTGGATGGGCCTTGCGGTCCTTATCTGCTGTCAACTTCTATGTTTCTCTGTTTCTCCCTTCCATGCCCCCCCTTTCCACTGTATAGAGCCTTCCTAGGTCCAACTTCCTTACATCCCTGGTGCCCTCTCTCTTTATTCGGCTGTAGAACAGTGCTGGCAAGCTGATCCATGACAGATGGTAGCTGTAATAGTTATGGGCACAAGTATTGGGTCACAGAGCCCATGGCAACCCAGGAGAGAGCAGTGTCCTCAAAGTGTTTGGTAATTCCTTTTCTGTCGCACCACAGGAATGCCTGAATGGCAGCAGAGGCACTAGAGTTGAGCCACACCCCAAGCCACTATAAACTCAGATGACCCAATGCTCCTAGTCTCCCTAACCAGAATAGACATGCCCTCGATTCTCATCACTGTCTAAGCATCATATGTGATACTCTCTGGTACACAGTTAGCAAGGCTTGTTGTGGCACCCAACCACAGGTCCGAATCCAAACCCCCTCATTCCCTGCAACCTGGCCAAGATATTCAGCCATTATGTTTTGCAGCACCAGTACTCCCCCCCCAACAAAGAGAAAAGCAGATGGAAAACTGACTCTATGGTCATGTGGCTACACAAGCTATAGCTGTCCTGAGTGGGATGGGATGTTTCTGATACCCCATTCAAGGCAGTATTGTGTTGCCCCACAATTACAGGGTCATGCTATGTGTGGTATCCCCCAATGCTGGGAAATGGAAATTCCACTCTGTTTTGGTTTCCCAGTTATACAGAGTGGCTTTGCACACTCAAAGGTTATGCCCATGAGAGCAGCTAGGAGGCCATGGATTACCTGGTGGTACCAAGTACCTTCCCACCTGCCTCAGAATGTGTTGTCAATGTATATAGTTATCTTGTGTTATCTACTATGTTCTATTAAGTATTGTTGGTTTGATGAATGATATGATAAAGTGTTCTAATGCCTCAGAAATGGTAGTCATATTAGACCAGTTAGCACTGCATTCTCTACTTGAGGATAGCATTGAAGAGAGGACAGTTATACCCTGTATCTGTGTTACTGGACCTATAAGGGCCCTTGCTTCCAACTTACAGGCAATGCATCTGGTCATGCTTTTTATCTCTGTGAATTATGATGGCAGACTTCAGATTTCTTAGGTAGAATGTGTAGGGGATGAACTCCTCTGTAAACAGGAAGCAAGTATTAACACACCTCAGAAGATTGCATACTGAAGTAGCCTTCCTGCAAGAGACTATTAGCCCTGGATGCCGAAAGGCTTCAGAAAGAATGGGTAGGGTTGGAGATACACAGCCGGCTGTGGTGAAAAGGACGGAGTATCTATTACTCCATAAATCAGTACACTTGACAGTACTAAAGACAGAGGAAAACTCATAGCAGATAGGTCATAGCTGTGTTAGTCACAAAGTCAGGTCCCCTGATTCTGGGCAACCTAAATGCTCGAGTGATTATTCAACATCCTTCTTCCACCCACTGGCTGATAAGTAACTGATATTTAATGACAGTAATGCCCCTATCTTATTAAGGGAGATTTTAATCTTGCTTGATCATATGGCGGATCGTAGTCATGGAGCAAAAGCCCCACCAAAAGGCAGCCCAGGCAGTTAAGCTCTGGATGGTGGATCAAGCACTCTATGGTGTTTGGTGGTTAAACAATCCCAAGGCCTGGAATTTACCTGCTATTTGGTAGCCCATCAGTTCTACAGCAGAATGAAAATGTGGCTTGTTTCCCATTCCATCCTCCCCATGGTAACAGTAGTGAATGTCCAGCCACTGATCATCTCTGATCATGCCCTGCTTCAAATGAACTTAGTATGGGAATCTGCTTCCAGAAAATCCCCACATGGTGGCTGGACCCACTACTGTTACATGACAGTCAATTTACAACTTGGATACAGGAGGAGGCTAAGGCTTACTTCTGTATCAATGACACAAGAAATATGTTGGTGAGCACACTGTTAGAGGCCTTCAAAGTAACAGTGAGGAGGCTAATAATTGGCTATGCTGCACACCAAATGAAGAAATGGGAGGCAGAGATCACAAACCTAGAGGCCAAACTCAAGAGTAAAGGGTAGACTTTAAAGTTCTAACAGTTGGTGTGCCAGCCCCACTCTTCATGCAGAGATCCTCAAATGTCACATGGAGGTTGACTCTTCTCACCGGAAGGCTGAATTGTTTAGGGTCTGGCAAATAATGGGCAGACTGGATGGGCCTTGCAGTCCTTATCTGCCGTCAACTTCTATGTTTCTATGTAAGTACTGAGAAGGTGGCAAATGCTGCAGCAAGTACTCACAAACCATCTGAGAAAACAGGCTGAGCAGCATATAGCAGGCCTTAAGGATCCTTCGGGTAAGGTTAACTTTCAGGACAGTACCATTAACCGTATTATGAGGGACTTCTCCAAAGTCCTGTATAGCTCAACCACTGATATAAATGTGCCTTTATGTTGAAGCTTTACATGAACTGCTTCATCTGCCTAGGCTCACTACCATGCAGACCCAAACACTCGAAGACCCACTCACCGTTATGGAGGTAGAAGCTGCTTTGAAAGCCTTCAGCTCTTGTAAGTTCCCAGGTGGAGGTGGCTTCCTGACTGAATTACTACAGTTTCTCTCTCCCAAGTGGGTCCCTTACTGGAGTGTTTGTATAAGAAATCAATGGCCAGCAGTTTTTATACAAACCATGAAAACAGCAATCATTAATGTTCTTCCCAAAAAGGGTAAAGAACCAACAGTCCTGGCCAGCTAGAGATTGATCTCCTTCTTTATGGTGGACAGGAAGATATTCACCAAGGACATGGCCAAGAGGTTGGAACCCCTGCTGCCCTCTCTTGTCCACCTAGTCCAGGTGAGGTTTGTCTGAGGGAAGGTTTAGTGCAGATCACCTCTGCACTTTAATAAACCTGATGCATCTAGCAAAGGATGCCACCACTTCAGCCACACCTATTGCCACAGACTATCATCCAGACTTTATACTCCGACCAGTGTCAAGGGTTCTTACCAACTCTACCCTGTCCAATCAATTTTCCTTAGAGAAGGGGACAAATCAAGAATGCACTCTCTCCCCCCTTCCTTTTGTGCTGCCCATTGAACCAGCACAGAGTGGGCTCTAGATTTTTACAGATTTATTTTTACCAAATGGAAGTTGGTTTCATGTATTTCTGAAATGATGTCAGCTACAAAACAGTTTATTACTGAATTTTAGCTGCCAGTTTCTGTCCCATCTACATCCCAATTTTTGTCTCACATACAATTCCCCTCATTGGAATCCTTCATCTGACAGACATTGACTGAGCTGATATCAAATTAAGAGGTAACAGAGGCTATTAAGCCTCTTAAGAGTAATTCATCACTAAGAAGTGATGGCCTGTCCTCAGAATTTTTTAAGATCTTTTCCTCTGACCTGGATCTAGCATTAACAATATTATCTAATGGGGTTTAAGAAACCAATTCTTTTCCTGAGTCCATGCCCACAGCTCTGTTCATTTTTTTTTATGTATAAGAAAGGAGACAGGTCAAACTCAGCAACAGGTGCCCTTTTTGCTTGCTAAGTGTGGATCAGAACATTTTGTCTAAGATTTTAGTGCAAGGAGTTGAATTGGCAGCAGTAACTTTAGATTTTTACACCAGTCTTGTGCACTCTCAGTTGGATCCATCCAGGATGATTTACTATTACTTAAAGCGATTTTTGATAGAGGGACCCTTGGCAATGCTTCAGGCTATGTAATCTTGTTGGACAAGGAGAAAGCCTTTGATAGGTAGATAACGACTATCTGTTTTGGTTTGAAGAATTTTGACTCAGTAGCCTTTATTACATGACTAGAAAATTTGTAACATTAGACCTGTGTTTGCCCTCTGATTAATGGGTGGACAGGCACCCAATTAAGAGTTTTTAAAAGAGTTCAGCAAGGGGGCCCTTTAAGCCATTTGCTATATGTTTAGGGATAGATGGTTTATTGGGATTTTTGGACAGTCAGTTGGTGAGTTATGGCTTGCATCTTGACACACATATTCTTCTACTCACAGTTTTAATGTACACAGATGACATATGCATTTTTCTCAAGAATGAAACATCTAGCATTATTGTGGAGCAAGCCTTGCAGTGCTTTGCTCATACATCTGGGTCAAGAATTAATTTGGAGAAAGGTAAGGGAGTAGGTATTGATGCTTTCAGGACTGGAACTACATCAATAACTCAGATCCAAGGAAACTGAGACTGACATTTTAGGTATAAACTATAGGGCAGATGACATGGCCCATGTGATTGGAAAATCAAGGATAGTTTCCACTGGAATGCTGGTTCAACAGTGAAAGTCTTGGAACATGGGGAAGAAAAAGTGCATCTTCCTGGCTAAATCTCTGTTACTATCACAATTTTTGTTTCTCAGTTTTGTTTTTCCTTCACCTCTCAATTTGGAAGCTAAATTATTTAATATTTTCTTTATGTTGCTTTGGGGTAGTAGGTTAAACCCAGTGAAGATGGGTTTAACATATTTGTCTATCCAGCATGACAGTCTGGATATGATATATCCTGTGGCTTTTTTCTTTAGTGTTTTCTTTTTCTATAATTCTAGTAGAGCACTTAAACAGGACAATAGATTTAGGGTTTCTCTGGTGCAGGTGTGGCTGGATCCTTTTAAGGAACATTTGAAGAGAGGCCAAATTCAGTTGCCCATATTTCAAGTTCATAGTAGTTTTCCTCCGCATTGAGAACAGCACATCTCAGATGTACAGTAGGTAATGGAAGTTAACCTCATTATTTTGCATACTGCCTCAAGGAAGGAAATTTATAGTAATATCATGTCATTTTTCTACTACAGACTTCCTGGGTTGTCTGCAGGAAAACAACAGTGAACACTAACAGTGCTTTCCAGTAAGAGAATTTGTATGTGGATATGAGGTATGCTATGGTTGTGTGCACATGGGCAGTTGGAGGACACAGGGTCTTGAAGCATAAGTTTGAGGAGCATAATTGCCCCAGGCCAGGATGTGATAACACTGTGGAGGCACGGGAGCATTTATTTAAAGAGTGCTGGTATGCTCAGGACTTTGGGGTATATATGGCCGGTTGGTGGAACTTACCTCTAATAAAGGTGGTTCCTTATGAGTGCCTTATATTTAAACTGGCACTGGTGAGTTTGGGATAACATACATAATGACACATTGGCATACTATTTGCAATTTTGCGATCTTATTTGTGGCAGACTTGCTGTGCTCTTCCTTTACAGCAAAAACTAATTTCTTACTCTGAATTACACACCTTTTGATTCAGATTTGGTAACTTTTAAGTGACACACTGTTTTGGGGCCCACAACCCTCATTGCGTTTGGCAAGGTCACTGATTTCCTTAACTAATTGCTCCAATACACTGTAGTAGTAAACCTTGTTTTTTATACTACTAAGGATCATACTAAGGAAGTAAAGGAGCCAAAAGGCGAGGTGCCCATGAAAGATCCTGTAGGATTTAGTTATCATAGTAATTTAGTTTTAGTTTACCCCCAACCAGTGTATATTTATCTAATTTGGACTTAAATTATTTTTTTGTTTTACTGATTATTACTTCAATAGGTAATTTGTTCCTTAAGCTTGGCAACTCTTAGAGTATAGGAATATTTCCTTTTATTGGTCTTAAAAACTCTACCCGTAACCTGTAAGGGATGTAAAGGATTTAAATTCTGTTCCCATTTCTACCATAAGGTATGGGTAATCTGTGATATTAAATAGTAATAATATGTTACCTGTTATTCTTCTTGTTTCCAAAGTCATCAAGTGAAAGTGTACTAGCCTTTCCTCATATGTTTTACGCCTCAGTTTTATGTTTTTTGTGTATGTTTTTTTCCTTTCTGATTTATATACATAGGTTGCATTTTTTGGTGGGATTGTTTCCTTTTTTTTTCTTTTGACAACTATTTATCCTGTCGGGAATTTGTGGCAATTCTGTATCCTTTTCATGTTTCTCTTTTTTTCTTTTTTTTTTTCCTTTCTTAGGTAGCTTTGATACATTGGAATAGCTGTTTTTCCTTTATTATTTATCCTATTTTGTATTGTATTGTGTATATATGTACCATGTTTATTATGTTGGCTCGCACTTGTGGAGCCAACATATTGCAGTAGTAGCACATTTGGAGGTGCGGTCACTGTGGGCGAATGCAGGGCACGCACCAGTAGGTGCATCCCTCTTTCCCCAATAAGGCAGCTGCAGGTGCTGACACCAGCAACACGTAAACTGGCCACCAGATCAAATAAAAAGTCCACTGCAATGAGAGCCAAGCTTCTCATGCAGTGGCGTGCCTTTTCTGGTGATCAGTTTACAATAAAAACATGGCGGCATGCCACTGCAGAGTGCCCCGACCCATTCTTTGCAGATGGGGAGCGATCATTGCAGCATAATGTTCCCCCATTTGTCAGGGCCAATGGGGTGCCCAACTCCTGTGGGCCACAGAACCCCCAAAACAAACACTCAGGTTTTCACACTGGGAGCCCACCCCAGCATGCAAGATAAATGCCCTGTAAAAGAAAAACATCCTGTGATGTTTTTTGTTTTACTCCTGCAAAGCAGAAAATAGTCCTCGCCGACCTCGTGGCCCTCCCACAACCATGCCCCACCCTCTATGCACTCTGCTCCACACACCCCTCCTCACCCCATACTTACCTCTGGAGCCTACCACAATGATCTTCGGTGGACCAGGAACACGCCTCACACTCTTCAAAGTCGACGGTGAACTGGAAAATGCCGTAAGCTGTATAATGGCATAAATAGGGTTTTTCAACTTTGGTACATATCTCACCCATTTTGGGAATTTTGGCACCTAATTTTCAACATGGGGTTATTGGGACCCCTCCTCATGAATTCAGTCACTGTCATGGCATTATTCAGTCCCAAAGGTGATTTCACAGTCACTGCATGGAATCATCTTTTGGGACTGATTAATATAATGACAGTGCCACTGTTCATGAGGTGGTCTCTCAAAAGCTTATGTGGCAAATTTGGTGAAAAAAATCCAAAAAAATGGCTGTTTTATGAGCGTGCATTGCTCAGTTTCCATGCACACTCATAACTTCGTGAATTTGTAATACTTTCACTCCAGATTTTCAAAATTGCCATTTTTCCACACCTCCTTATGAACAGTACAGCTGTCATTTTACATATCCTGGCCAAAATGTTTTTCGCATCCAGCGCAGAATAGCGAGTTGCTGTGCAAAATCAGTTTTTGGGACAGCGTGAGAAATGACGGTGACACTGTTCATCAGCAGAGGTCCTAAAATGCCTATGTTGAATTTGCATGAAAGTCCATAAATGACCATAAGCGCAAATATTGTGCAGTTTCACACACCCCTGTAACTTTGCAAATTTTTCATGCCAGATTTTCAACACTGCCATTTTTTCACATCTCCTTATGAACAGTACAGCTGCCATTTTTCACATCCCCTAAATGTGTTTTCACACCTGTGGTGCAGAATGGCGTGGTCGCTGTGGGAAATCAACTTTTGGGACAGATTAACAAAATCACAGTGCCACTGTTCATGAGGGGAGGTCCCAAAATGCCTATGTTGAAAATGTGTCTCTTCAGGGTGGGGGTGAGGTTGGCATCAGTTCAATACTTCACTGCCATTCCTATTATGCATCTCTAACTCCTGCACTACCAATGCAAATGTCAGCGAGGACAACATTCGCATTAACAAATGCTTGTTTGTTTTGTTCTTTCTTCAATAAAAATTCCCCTACTCTTCTTCAACAAGTGCAGTTTTATCTTTACTTTACCTGGATAGTGACCAGAGATGGGCAGAAGGGACCTCTGTTTAATGTCTCATCTGGAAGGAAAATGCACCTGACACATGCATTAATGCCCCATACACCCATGCCCTGTTATCAGTATAGTTTACATATTTACCATGACATTTAAAGCACTAACCATTTGAGGAAACATTTGTGCAAACAGGCCACATCACACATTCTGGGAGCTGGAATCTCACAGGCCACAGGCACAAGAATCATGATACTCATAAGGCCTGAAGTTTGCTTTGCTTCCCAGTTTAGTGTTTTGATTCTGTTTGCCAGTATGTTTAGAGTAATACAGAACTAGGGTCACCCTGAGTGTTAAAGGACAGGTGTCCCTCTGTAATGGAGAACAGTGCTGGAATAGTGGCTCACTGTTATGAAAGCCCTCTGCTCTGGGGGATGTGTGCAGTGGCAGGAGGGTACATTTTATAAAAGCACAGGGTGAATATTTAACCCATAACTGCTCATAGCACTGCAATTCTGAAAGAATACACAATGAAAACCAGAAAAGATGGTCAGCTTTAGGATGCCAGTCTGTAACTGCACAAAGATCAGACCATGTGTGGCTGATTTTTACAGCTACATGGGTGGAGCCATGCTGACATATTGCTATCTTGTAGAAGACAGAAGGGATGGTGGAAGCATATGACTGGATACCTTTCCTCTGTTCTTCCACAGTGCTATGGTCAGTGCTTTTCTGTTGTTTCTCCACCATCCCTCCCCTCTGCAAAAGCACTGGTCTCCCCCTCTGTGAGCATGCTATTTTATCACTGCCCATCACTTCCATTTCAGTTCCACAGTTGCTGTTGAAACAAAGATCCCACGCACCCAAGATGGCCACCAGAGCCCAGTACACATGTGTGACTTTCCACAGTTGCACATGCGTAGTTCACTTCCTCAGTTGTGGTGAATTCGTATACGCACACTGAGTTTACAGTGCCATCTTGGGCATGGTGAGCTCTTTTTGGCTCCGTGAGCACTCTTAACGTGGCATAGTAGCTGTGTTGGCTCTGACCAGAGTTTGTTTTTCTGGATGGCATTACTATCAGATACATTTGAGCCTCATAATGTGTTTAACAAACCTTGATCTGTCATCACACAGTCATAGTTAGAATATGTTTGCTGATGAAACTGCAGATAACATGCAGTGTGAAAACCTATCTGGTGCTTGGCAGTCCTGCAGGTCACATGACTTGCTCAGGTGAAACTGGATTCTGCCCCTGCCAAATGTCACATAGGCAAATGCAGTCATTCCATCATCGGAAACTTATTATTGGCTGGAAATGGTATGCAATGCCCTTGCTTCAGAATCTCTCATTTGATGCTTATCTTTTCAACCATGTAGCAGCTAGGTGAGCCAGCTGAGAGCAGCAGATTGTCCATTTTGTAGGGGTGTACAAGTACCTTGTTTCAAACACTGAGCATGTATTTCTACTCTGGACTTCAAATTATTTAATATTCATTATTTGGTATTTGTTATTCAGGCCCAAACAGGTTACTCCCTTAGAAAAGCCTTCCCCCTTCACCAGATTGCCAGGGCTATGGTCACTTCTACCCTCTTAGTCAACTCCTGCACCCTTTAACCACTTGCTAGTCCTCACATGTAGTAATCACACACTTCTATGACTACATATTAGATTTCCTGCAAGCCCCCTTCTCCCACCCAACACCAAGTTTTAAACCCACTCACCCATTTCCCTTACCTGACCTCCCTTAGGTCCCATGGGCAAAATCAGAAATCCGTTATGTGCCTTCCAACTCCCATCTCAGTTTGGGTATGGAGACTAGATAAATTCTTGTAGCTCAGTTGGATGCATCCTCCCCACATTGCCAAGTGACAGCTGTGACTGAGATGCATGGGGAAGGTGCTAGCTAATGAAGGATTTGAAAGGAACTCATTTGTGAGTATGTGCTTACTATCTCTTTATCAAACTAGAGTTTTCTTAGTGATGTACGATCATTCCATGATTATTGCCTCAAGCATTTTACCAGCTTTCAACTTGAGGCAGGTTGACTTGTTGCTTTCTGGATCATTCCTTGCTTTCTTTCTTAAAGAGATACTATTGAACACCCTCAGGCCTTCTGGCACACCCTCTGTAAATAGTCTTTGCTGCATTAATTGCTTAGATGATTTTCTTTCTGTATGTCATGTATTTCCCCTGTGAACTATACCTACAGAACATCAGAAAACAAGCTGTTCTTTTCAGTAACCCGTGAAGTGGGTGCATAAGGAAGGGTGCCATCCATTATGGCAACACCTTCCTCATGCAGTCCACTCATGGCGACTGACGGTAGGGTGACTGGATGAGGGGTAAGCAAACTAGGTGACAGGATGTTGCTATACATACACACATGGGGGTGGTAGTGAGCACGGTGAGCATGGGCTGGGAGTGGAGAGGCTGTAGGGAGTGGCGCTGTGGTCATCGGTCAAGCTGCAGTGTGGTGTCGGGATTGGGAAGTGGCTGGGGTGGCTGAGGTACTGGGTTCGGGTCCGGGCGCTGGTGCAATTTTTATTGTGCCCGGCCTGAACTTTTATATTTTTACTATTTTCACCCCTCCCAACATGCACCTCCCTGGAGTTGAGAATCCTTAAGTAGTGGGGTGTGGGGGGGGGCACAGTCCCCTACAGAAAGTAGTAAAATGTCCTGGCACCACGTACAGGTGTTGGCTGTCAGAGTGCCGAAATGTGTTTGGCACTTGACTGAGCGATAATGGTGATCGCCTTTAGGCGTTCGCTGTTATCACATAGACCCATTTTTTTCTGGTGAAACATTTTAAATATTTAAATAAATGAATACAACTTGTTCCTAAGACTTTGTTCACCTTAATTTTTCCTAACTGCTCTGCCACTACATTGCTAGAGATCTTATGTTGTGGTGACTGTTTTATACTGTATCTGTGTATACCACTTCTATTTACAGTACGTTTCCTTCCTCTTCCCTGATCAGTATCAAAGTGAAGTACTCATTCAACCTTTCTGCAACCATGCTATCCTTACATAGGAACACAGATACATAGAATATGTGGGCAGAAAAGGCCCCTTGGCCCCTTGTGTCTGTCAGTTCCTACCTAACTAAAGTTGAATGAGAGAACCCTAGTGGCTCTTCACTCCCCCTTCCCCTTCCCTGTCTGTTACAGTCTTTACCATGCCCATGGATTTGTCTCTTCATTGTTTGAACTCCTACCACCATTTCACACAGACCACCTCCATTGGCTGCTTATACCACCACTCCACCACCCTGTCTGTGAACAAGTACTTTCTGGTATCTCTTTCAAATATGCTCCTATCAATTTCATGGAGTACCCCTGATATTTGTGTTCCCACCAGTCTTAACAATTACCCACAATCCACTTTATTTACTCTGTGGTGATATTTGCATGTTTGTTTATGTCCCTCTCCCACTTTATGCATCAAGCATGAACATGTTCAAATTTGCAAACATCTGTTTGCACTTCCTTTCCGCTACCACTGGGTCATCTTGGTTACCCTCATCTGCACTGCCTCCACTCTATTCCTGTTCTTCTTTAGGTGGGAACACTAACATAGCACTCCAGGTGTGGATGAACCAGTGATGAATACAGTGGTAGCAGCACCTCCTTTCTCCTGCTGGTGATCCCCCTGCCAATGCACCCCAATAACCTATTTGCCTTACCAACTATGCTATTGCACTGTGCCAATGTCTTCTGATTGTCTAAAATTATTATTTCCTTGTCCTTTTCCTCAGCTGTTTTTTCCACTACAGCCTCCCCCATGCTATAGTCAGTGTTCAGATTCTTTGCCCTTATACATATCGCCTTACACTTCTTGGTGTTATATTTTTATCTGCCATACCTTTAACTGCCTCTCCAATAAATCCATGTCCTTCTTCATAATTTTGAAACCCTCATAACTACCCACCTGGCCACAGATCTTAGTCTCATCTCCAGAAAGGCATGTGTTGCCCTTAATTCCTACCCCATGTCACAGATAAAGGTATGTATGTATCCTCACCAGTCCTCATCCTCTCTATCCTATTTACTGTGTCACAACTGTATACTCTAGTGTTATTATACTTGATATACTTTGCTAAACTATTATTTCTTTTATTACTTATTAAAGATTTTCTCCAGAAAAACATACTGATCTACAAGCAGCTTGTTTCCAGGTAGGTACTTGGGGAAGGGGACAATGGGTAATGAAATAACAAGGTACAAAAGGTGTACAAGATTAGGTGCAAATAAATAAATACAGCATTGGCGTCCCTGAGTATGGAGTAATAAATTGCAAACAAAACTTCGCTAATGCTTCAGTTAGGGTTAAAGCAACAAAGTAGGAAATCTGGCATCAGGGTTTTCAACACTAACACCCACCTACCCCCGCACAGACCAGAGGCAGAAGATAGCTGTCAGCCCTAACCTCACCCCATTCCATTAGAAAATAAGCTAGGTGGGTACAGTATAGGAGAATGGAGTGAGTTTTAGGGCTGACAACCCCAATGCTGTGATCCCCGACACATCTTGATCTATGCAGGGTGGAGGTGGGGTGTTAGAGTTGCAAACTCTAATGCCACATTCCCCTACTTTTGTCACTTTAACCCTATCTGATACATTAATGAAGTTTTTTGCCATTTATTTCCTTACTTTTTGAGATAGTGTAATAGTATCCTTATTGTACTTTTGACCCTGTGCTCCCATCCCTCTGTAGATGCATATTTGTGTGTGTGTGTGTATATATATATATATATATATATATATACTGTATATATATATATATATATATATGTGTATATAGTTATCTGTCTGTCTGTCTGTCTATCTCATCTATCTATCTATCTATCTATCTATCTATCTATCTATCTTTTTATACCTGTTTATGTAGCTGTGGAAGCACAGGCCTTCTGGGACTTGCGCTTACATTTATAGGACAACAGTGATCAAATTGTCAGCATAGCTTTCTTATTACACCACCTCATGTACCCGGTATAGAACATTTTTGAATCTCCTCCAAAATGTAATTCTGCTCAACTGCAATGCCATTCTGCATCAGAGGTGCGAAAACACATTTTGGCCAGGATTTGAAAATATCAACTATGACAGCATACATGAGGTGGGGTAATAAAAGAAGAGCTATATTAATCTAGAGTAAAAATATGTAACATTTCAGAAGTTATGAGGTGGGCTAGTGAAATTGCAATAAATAGTCATAACTTTGGCATTCTTTTCATATTTTGACCCCACATTTTCAACATAGCTTTTATGGCCCCACCTCATAAACCCCATAGGGAGAATGTTAAAATCTGTGCCAAAACACCATTCCACAACACAGATGCGAAAACACATTTCAGACAGGATGTGAAAATGTCAGCTGTACTGTTCATGAGGTGGTAGAAAAATAGCTATGTTGAAAATTTTGAGTCACAATATTGAAATTACCAAAGTTCTACATGTAAGTAGAAAACTTTCAACAAATGTGCATAAGCAAGCTGAGCATTTTAGGAATGTTTTCACCAAATTTTCAACATGCCTTTTTGGGACCTCATGTCATGAACACTGCAACTGTCAGAGACCACAAAATCACCTTCTGGGTGCGAGTAACCAAACAACAGTTGCAATGTTCATGAGGTGGGGTCCCAAAAGGCCTGCTGAAAATCTTATAAAAGATTGTGCCTCAAACAGATTATTAAGTGGTCTGTGTTTAAAGATGTAACAAGTAATAATGATTTTATGTGTCACAATTAGCACATTAATTAATCAGCATGTTTTGCACAATGAATTTACATGGGATCTTCATGTAAGTATATGTGGCATATTATACTAGCCTGATATCTCTGATAAAGCCTGTTGTTGTACCAGGTGAAAGGTAAGAAGGTATTTTGCCAACCTGCAACCATTTATGATTTGCACTTGCACTCACACTTTAAATAAAAGTTTGTATTGTAACAGAGCCACATGAGTTTTTGGTTTATAATGTATGGGTATGGGCTGTTGGGGGGTGGGAGGACCTGGGAGGACAGTAGTCTCTATGCCAAGGACAGACTACACTTGGAGTGAGGAAGGAAAGAAAGTGTTGAAGCAGAGGATGGAAGAATATATAGAGGAAGTTTGGAGTTTAAACTAGGAGTGGGGGTGGCAGTTGGGGAAGAGATAGGGACCACAGGTTGGGAAATCATATGAGCTACTCCCATAACAGTGACAAAGGACAAATGGCAAGTACTATTGGTGATGCTAGGAAAGGAGGGCAGGATGAGGAGGGAAAAGGGTGGAAGGTGGTTACCCTTAATGCTAGGAGCCTTGGGAGGAAAACTGCAGAGTTGCAGGTTCTCATGGCAGAGGGAGAGGTGGACATTGCAGCCATCACGGAAACATGGGCCACCCAATATAATGACTGGGACCTGTCTGTACCAGGGTACAGGTTATTTCGAGGGACAGGGTGACTGGGAAAGGAGGGGTGGCACTATATGTGAAGGAAGGACTGAAGTGTGTAGGGAGGAAGGAGGAGGGCAGTACAGAGTCACTTTGGGTGCAAATCCAGGATTCCAAGAATAGGAGTCTTAGAATGGGAGTGGTGTACAGGCCACCATCTCAGATGGAGGAGTTAGACAGGAACTAGCGGGACAGATCAGGAGGACCCAGCGAGAAGGGTAGTGGTGATTGTGGGGGACTTCAACATGCCAGAAGTGGACTGGAGCACCCCAACAACCAGGAACAGAAGGGAGCAGGTACTGCTGGATGCCTTCCAGGACAGCTTCCTGCTGCAAATGGTCAGTGAACCAACCAGGTTAGGGAATACCCTTGACCTTGTGCTGGCAAATGGGGACTTTGTGAGAGAACTTACAGTGGAGGAACCGCTGTCAGGGAGTGACCACCACTCAGTATGGCTCACATTGGATATGGGCAAGGAAGGAGTGGAATCTGGCACAAGAGTGCTGGACTTCAGGAGGGCTGACTTTGGGAGGATGGGGGAAGTGGTAAAAGGGTACCTGGCCAGAATTCAATCTAGTATGGATACTAACCAGAGATGGGAGCTCATAGAGTTGGGGATAGTGGAGGCAACCAAACCTGCTGCAAAGCCCAGAGCAAGAAGGCTAGAGCTAAGAAACCGAGCTGGTTGAGCAAGGAGGTCATGGAAAAGGTAAGGAAGAAAAGAGCTGCCTTTAGGAAATACAAGAAAACAGGGAGGGGGGAGGACAGAGAGGAGTACTTGACAGAATCGAAGGAGGTGACAAGGGCAGTAAGGAGCCAAAGCATCTACGGAACTCAGGCTGGCACAAGAAGGGGAGAAGGACTTCTTTAAGTACATCAGGGAGAAAAGGAGCTGTAAGGACCACATAGTAAGGATTAGGAAGGAGGGGGTTGGGTGGAAGCAGGTATGATAAGGCGGAAGCACTAAATGAGTACTTCTGCTCAGTATTTACTAAAGAGAAGAGGGGGTGACACCCAAGGTGGGAGAAATGGCAGACGTGGGGGGAAGTGGTGACAGATGGGGAAATCATGGAGGGCAGAGTTCGAGAGGGTTTGAAGGCACTGAGGGTGGACAAGGCACCAGGCCCAGATGGCATCCACCCCAGGGTACTGAAGGAGGCAGAGGTCCTTGCAGGACCTTTGGCAGACCTATTTAATGCCTCACTACATTCGGGTGTGTACCTCAGGACTGGAGGATGGTTCATGTGTGCCCTCCACAGAGTGGCCCCAAGGATGAACCGGAAACTACAGACCAGTGAGCCTCACATCCATCGTGGGTAAGCTAATGGAGACTATCCTGAAGGAGAGGCTGGTGGCCCTCTTAGAGGCCAAAGGACTACAGGACAGCAGACAGCATGGCTTCATACGTGGCCGATCCTGCCAAACCAACCTGGTCGGGTTCTATGACTGGGTAACTAGGCAACTGGACGGGGGACATGCAGTGGATGTCCTGTATCTGGACTTCAGTAAGGCATTCGACTCAGTGCCACATGGAAGGCTGGGAAGGAAGTTAGTAGGCACAGGGGCAGGTGCAATGCTGGTGAGATGGGTAGGAAACTGGCTGCAGGGAAGGCAACAGAGGGTGGTGGTGGGTGGGAGCTCTCACACCCAAGGGCAGTGACGAGTGGTGTCCCACAGGCTCGGTGTTGGGACCAGTGTTGTTTGGGATATTCATTGCAGACATATCATGGGACATCAAGAGCAAGATCAGTCTGTTTGCTGATGATACCAAGGTTGGCGGGTGGTGGATGACCTAGGGGATGGCAGGGGTTGCAGGATGATCTGGCAAAGCTTGAAACCTGGTCAGACACCTGGCAACTGAGCTTTAATGCCAAAAGTGCAAGGTGATGCATTTTGGGATGAAGAACCCAAGGAGGACTTACCAGCTAGGGGTGTGCAGCTAGCCCAGACAGAGGAGGAGAAGGATCTGGGTGTTCATCACAGGGTCAATGAACAACTCTGGCACAGTGTAGGAAGGCAGCTGCAAAGGCCAACAAAATGCTGGGTTGTATTGCAAGGGGTATATCCTCAAGGAGGGAGGAGGTGATTCTGCCACTGTATAGGTCATTAGTTAGACCACACCTGGAGTACTGCATGCAGTTCTGGCGTCCGTATCTGAAGAGGGACATTAAGTTACTGGAGGGAGTGCAGCGCAGGGCGACAAAGATGATCAAGGGTCTGGGGGACTTATCATATGAGAGGAGGTTGAAGGAGTTGAACATGTACTCACTGGAGGAGAGGAGAGACAGGGGACATGATTGAAACCTTTAAATACATGAAAGGAATAAACAAGACAGGTACAGAGGGCTGTTCAAAGTAAGGAGGGAGGGCCACCATGGGCCATGATATGAGACTGGAGCGAGGGAAGGTTCAGGAGGGAGATGAGGAGACACTTTTTACAGAGAGGGTGGTGGCTGGGTGGAATCGTTACCTGCAGAAGTGGTATGCAGTAGAACAGTGGACTGCTTCAAGCGAGGATGGGACAGGACAAGGGGAGGGTTAATGAGGGGAAGGGTGGAAGGGAGGGCAGCTGCAGAGATAGGGGTGCTAGCTGCACATTCAGTGAGAACTGTTGATAGACCCTCTAGGCCTTTATCTGCTGGCAAATTTCGTATGTTCGTATGTTAGGTATAAAAAGGACCAACTTGCTATCAATACCATAGTAAGAGCAATTTGGCCTTGCTCGTGTCCTTTTTCTGCCATGATATTTTCCACAATGAAGTAATTGGCAGTAAATGGCAAAATGCAAATGGACATGAATGAAGCTATGGGTTCAGTGAGTAGTTTGGCTAGTCTCGTTGTCACTGCATTCAGCAACCCGGAAGGAGGTAATCCACTACTTTCACAGAATACTGCAACTACCAATGACATTCCAATGGCTACTACTATAGGTACTTACAAATCATTGGAGAGGCTTATTTTGAAAGGATGATGGATGCACTGGCAGAAAATTACATTGGAAGCGTATGTGACCGTGAAGCGTGTTCCACATGGTCTACACATTCTTAACAAATCAGCCTACAGAACAGATGACCAAATCTTCATGAAGAATGGGGGCATTAATGGAGGAAGCTGGACTGAGATCCATTGATTTGATTTTAAAGCATGCAACTCTGGTAAGAGAATCCATCACTAAAGATATACAGTGCAAAGAAGCTAAACTTAAAATATGACTGAACTGGGGAATTTGATAAGTTAAAAACCTCTGAGACCCCTCCACAGGTCTCACTCTACCTTCCCAGCTCTTGACCATGGTGCCCAGGTCCTCTCCTCCAAGTTAATGTTGCTCCTTCCAGGGCATCTCTTTTCATCTCCTCTATCTTCATCCCACCCAGGAATCAAAAAGTGCATTCCAGTCAGTTCTCGCCCACCTCCAGCAACACCCAGATAAGGCAGAAATGATTGCCCTGGGTGATTTTAATATCAATTGGTTAGCAGACACTGCCACTTCATATAGGGATGCTACAGCTGCCCTCAGTCTATCTCAAGTTGTGCCCACTACCACCCGACACAAACCGAGAACAGGTACCTCAACCCTCATCTACCTAATTCTTACTAATTGCCTCAAAAATTCACCCAGGTGTCCATACTACCCGACGCACTGAGTGACCACCGCCAGTACTTGGATGCTGATCTTACTTGGCTACAAAGGCCCCTCCTAAGGTTAGCTTTCAGAGAAAACTCAGGCCAGGCAAGCTACAGTCCTTGAAATACCACCTCATCAGCTGGGACTGGTCTCCCATTGCTGCCTCGCCTGGTATTGATTCAGCCCTGTAGTACTTTGTCAATTCCTTCAATTCCACCTGTGATCTTTTTGCACCCTTCTGCAAATGAGTCATTAAAGGAGCTGACATCCCTTGGATGCCACAGTCCCTTCTGGACCTCATGGGCCACTGAGACAATCTCTGGCACATAGCCTTGGAGACTGGGAGGCCCACTGATAGGCAAAGCTACCATGAGGCCAGGAACTACTGCACCTGGCAGGTCTGACAGGCAAAGGCAGAATACTACAGAGCAGCCCTCACAGCCTCCTGGGGGAAGGGGTGCAATTTATGTGACTCCGCCAAGGATCTTAGTGGCAAAATCTCTAATGCCCCCCTCCCATATACTGGTAAATGGTGGTATCTTCATGGACCCTGACTCAATAGCAAATGCTCTGACCTCTTTTTCTCAGACCTCAGCGGCGCTCCTACCAACTTTTTGCACCCATCCCTACCATAACATCGATACCCACCAAGGTACCCCTTCCACTTCAAGGTCATCTCCCAGTGTGATGCTGCCCTCCCTAATAAGGCACTCAGCAAATCCTGGTTCAGCAGTGACAATCTCGATCTTAAAATACTAAGGCTCACTGTTCCTGAAGTACTCTACCCACTCACTGCCCTGCTAAACCACTCCCTTGCCCTAGGTCAATTCCCCTCCATGTGGAAAAACTGCCATCATCACTCCTTTCCTGAAGAGTGGTGACTGAACCCTGCCTAGTAATTATCGACCAATCTCAATTCTGCCCCCTCTGTCCAAGGTTCCTGGAAAGATAGTCACCATCCAAGTCACAGACTATCTTGCTCAACACAATCTCCTCTGCCCCGAACAGCATTGTTTCTGAAAAAAACCATAGCACCACAACCACGCTTTTGGAATATACCAACACTATCCATGCAACCCTGGATGCAGGCCAGATTGCTGGTGCTGTCTATATAGACGTTTCCAAAGCATTTGACACCATCCACCACTCACTTCTCCTAACCTCACTAACCCAAATAGATTTCTCACAGGATACCACCTCTTGGTTCTCAAACTATCTGTCAGACAGAACCAAGAGAGTCAGATTAGGGCACACCTTATCATCCCCCTCAGAGTTACATCTGGGGTCCCCAAGGGTCAATCCTTGGCCCCCTTCTTTTCATTCTATTCCTTAACTCCCTGCCCAAGGCCTGTTCTGGGAATCTCCTTCTATATGCAGACGATGCAGTTTTATTCAGTACCCACACCAACCCTACCACCCTCCACGTAGCCCTCCAAGGGTCATTTAATGAGGTCAAATCCTGGTTTACTGACCATAGGCTTGTTCTAAACTATAAAAAAGTCCATGCTGTTTGCCCATGCTCAAAACAAGTTCAGTAACCACCCCCTGCTCATCCATAATTCCCATAATGAGACCCTGGAACAAGTTTCTACCTTTAAATACTTAGGGATTACTCTACACTCAGGGCTAACCTACCATGAACATATCTGCTGACTTAGTATGGCTGTAAATGTGCGCATTGGTCTGCTCCACCGCTACAAGCACTGTCTCTCCCGAAGCCCTACAGCTAGCCATCTCCTCCTCCATCCTGTCACTCATTGATTATGGGATTATCTTCTATGATGCTGCTGACAACACCTCCCTCATCAAAATTAGGGTTTCCCTGAATAAAGCCTGTACACTAGCTACAGGATGTGACCAGCTACGCACACCTGTATGCTGTATACCAGTACAAACTGGCTTAATTTTGATGATCGCCTAAAGCACCAGACCGGTCTCTTGCCAACAAAATCATGATTGGCCCTCATGCCCCTGCTCTTGTGACACTGCTCCTCTAACAGCACCAGATGCACACGTCACATTGAGAAATCACCCTACCAGGTTCCCTGCTGTAAAACCTCCATGGGGCAAAGAACTTTCAGATACTGCACCCCCAATTGGCTGAACTCACTGCCCATATCAGTCCTCCTGGCTCCTACCCTAGGACTGTTCAAATCCCTTCTCCTCAGCAATATCTTGCGTGACTCCTCCTGTGACTGTACCTGACCTACCCACAACCTATAACTGCCATGACAATGGACCCATTTGATCCTGTTTCTAGAGTGCCTGTCCCTGGTTTCAGTCTTACCCGAGCCTAAAACTAGCTGGCACTCACTGGACTGTGCTGCTTGCACATTCCAGTCATAAATACTTCTCTACAACAACTACTGTACTGTATGATTGCCCTGTAGTTACTGTATTTATTGTATTTTGCCACTATACTGCATTGTCTTTGACTGTTGAAATTATCCTGTACCACATCCACCTGTTGTAATTTATCATGTATCAGTTGTAAGGTGTGATATTTCCCACACTTCTATTTATACTGTGATGTCTGTACACTGCATGCTCTGTATTGTTTTCTATGATGTGGAGCCTTTGTAAATGAGTATCTGACTCAAAGGTATTAATTCTGATTGTATTCAATAAACAAAATAAAAACAAATAAAAAAACAGTTGCTTGATAAAGTTACTTGTTATGAAGTACAGTTAAAAAAGGCTAAAAAATAAGTTTAATAGCGATAAAGAGGACTATTAGCTGGGGGTGTTTGATTGAAGTAAAAATACTGATAACACCAATCCCCTGATCAATGTACCTCACCACCAAATGAGCAAGGGGCCTTGAAATCTACATTAAGAAACAGAGGCACTGGGGAGGATGCAACTATCCTCAATTATACCTCTGGCCCCAATGATACAGATAGCAACCCAGAGGTTTTTCAAAACCATAGAAACCAGCATCCATCTCAGAATGTACAGACACCACCCCTGCCATTACAGCTAAGGAAAACTCACTCAAGAGATATACAACAGAGGAAGAGGAGGGGAGGTATGGAAGAGGGCAATGGAGCTACAGGAATTATGAATTGTACAACGTGAATCAGCAGTCATTAATTTATTGTTCCATGTTCTAACTAATGATGAAGGAAAGGTTCTGAATAAGGAATTTCCTCTTTAACAGCAGACCATAACCAGTTTGAAACTGTTGTTGATTTACATTGCTTTGCAAGAAAAATAACTCTAAAGACCTTATATGATACAGATCTAAGTGAGGAAGACATGACACAGAATAATGATTGCAATACTGAATGTGTAAATACCAATTCACAATTACTACCTAAATCCACATATTGTCCCACCATCAGTCCAGTGATGTCATTGTTTGTTAAGAAATGTGAGATGGATATAGCAAATATAATGTCTGAACCTAGTTCACAGTGTTTTAACAACTGTTCAAAAAATGAGCATTTAGCTTTAAAACAATTATCTGAAAATGAAAACACTGTAATAAGGAACGTAGATAAGTGAAAAAATAATATGCATGATATAAAATATTATATTGGGTCTGTTATAACGTAGTAGAAATTAGTTTTTTAAAAGGGAATCTAGCATCTCCTGGCATCATGTATCCATTATCAGTTTATTCAGATCTTGTTCCCATTTATTTTTTTAAGGGCAAGAATGATTTTTCTATAGAAGAGAATGAAGTTAAATACATTCTGGGAATTGTTTTTTTAGTAGGAACCCCTGGGATCAAAAGATTTAAAATAGGGGAATTGTATGGAACCTTCAAAGTTTTATTAATTTTGAGTACCAAATTCTTAATTGCAAATATCTAAACAAAATGTTGGTGTGGTATTTCAAAATTCTCTTGAATGGATTTAAACATAATAAAGGTTAATTGAGTAAAACACATTTCTAAATGGGCCAAGCCCAATGATTTCAATTATAAATTTCTGTTGAATTAGTTACTGGAAGAAGGTAATAGTTGTCTTGCTAAAGGTGAGTATACTGAGATTTTATTTTCCTATTTTATCAATCTATGGGTTAAATTCCATAACTGAATAGAAATAATTGTGGATGGTAATAGACTTGAATAGTTATTTACTGAGGTGACTACATACAAAATATGTGATATTTCCATATACTTAACTTTAATTCCATTTGACAACATGTTATTGCAGTATTTCTGAACCAGCTTTGTAGTTAACTTAGTTGTCCCATAATAATGTAGTTTAAAGTCTGGTAGTCCTAGTCCCCTTTAAAGTTAGGTAGTTTCAATTTATAGCCAGCAATTCTGGGTTTCTTATCTTTCCACACACATTTACTAATTGCTTTGTTTAATATGTCAAAAAAAAGTCTGATAATTTCATTGGCATAGTCTGAAAGAGACAGAGTAATTTAGGTAAGGTTGACATTTTAATCACATTTATTCTACTAATTAATGTCAAGGGAAGTGGGGACCACTTTATAAGATCTTGTTTAATATTATTCAATAATGGGGTAACATTCAAATTATAAATGTTTTGGGTGTCTTTAGGTATAATAACCACCACCAGATATTTTATTTCATTTGCAGGTTGAATATAATTATTCAGACTTAAAACTGTGCTTGGATTAGCTCCAAGTGATATAAATTCAGTTTTTCTTGCCAGTTTATTCTGTACCCTGATGCTGCCCTCAAATTAATAACTGTGTCATGCATCTGCTTCATTGATGTCTCTGGCTCTAAGATCATTAGAAATATATCATCTGTATATAAGTTAATGTGAGTATTGGGTATACTTCTGAGAGCTTGAGCTAGGGATTCTATAACTAGGTCAAATATACTGTAAGTGGAAATAATGGACACCCTTGTCTTGTTCCTCCATGTAACTTCAATTTGGGGGAAATATCTGAATTGGTTTTAATACAAGAAATTGGTGAATGGTACAGCAAATGTATCCATTGTCTAAATTTTTTACCAAACTGTAACTCTGTAAGTAAGGCATGTATATAGTCCTATTCGACCCTGTTGAAAGCTTCTCAGCATCTAATGTTAGTATGATAGAATTTGAATTTTGTCTGTATAGTTGATTGTGTGTGTCTAATTTTATTAGCTAGAAATCTCACCTTAATGAAGCCAATCTGGTCCTGTTGGATGATTAGTGGTAAGATAGTCTCAAGCCTGATTGCCAGAATTTTTGCTAAAATTTTATAATCACCATTTAAAAGAGATATTGGTCTGTGATGAACATAGATGAGGGTCTTTATCTTTTGGAAATAACAGATATTTTCCTTATAGAATGTTTGAGGTAGCTTTTGTAGCTTAAATACTTCATGCTATGTATTAAATAAATCTTGAGATACTAAATGTTAGGATTTTTTGTAAATGTTCACGGTATACCATCTGGCCCAGGACCCAGGCCCAGGCCCAGGACTGTAGCTAGGCTTTTAATTGCTGATTTGATTTCTTCCTTGAAATATCATCCTCCAAATCCTCAATTAAGTTCGGAGGTGTGTGTACTTTGACCCAGCAAAGAAAATCTTCCACCATATTTAAATGTATAGGGTCAATCTGAACTGTATAGATCTGGGTAATATTGAAAGAATCCATTATTTATTTGTTGAGGCTAGGTCAATAACAGTCTGGTTGAGTCCAAAATAGTATTAATACAATTTAACACTGTCTGTTGTCTCAGTTGCATAGCTAATAATTTGTCTGGTTTATCGCTTAATGAATAAGAAGTTCTTGTTTTAAGAATTGCGTTTTCCACTTTAATTGTTAATACATTGCTTTAATCCAATCTGGCTTGATTAAGGGTAGCTATATCAGCTTCTCTTCATTGAATTTTAACTTGTAGTTCCAGATTCTCAATTGTCTTTTGTAAGTTATTCAATTTTATATTAATATTGTTATATTTATTGGATGAATATGCAATACATATGCCATGCATATATGCTTCAAAGCAATCCCATATTGTTTAAAATGAGAGTGCCTGTGTATGATTAATAGTGAAATAAAATGGAATTTCCTCTGTTAATTTTTAAAACCAAGTTTTCATCATTGATTAATGCTATTAGGTTTTATGCTTTTTTTTGGTAATTTAATAGTCATTTGAACAGAAGCACGATCTGAAATTAATATAATATTGCATTCAATATTTGAAATAACATAACCTAAAGTTTGTGATATAAAAAAAACAATTCTTGAATAATTGTTATGTGCCCTAGAATAGTAAGAATATTGTATTGGTACTGGGTTTTGATGTCTCCAAATATCTATTATTCCTAAATCTTGCATTATGTTTCTTAGGGTTTTAGAAGCTTGTCTATCCAATTTAACATGGGGGGTGGTTCTATCTAGAATATTATTTAAAGTGGTATTACAATCTCCTCCCAGAATGTATGGGGAAGTAAATGTGGAGATGAACAACATTTGATAAAAGGTTTGTGCATAGTGTGTGCAAAATTAGAATAAATACAAAAAGTGTATGTACATAGAATAAAGAACACATAACAAGTGCATATTCAGTAGAGGCAGCAGTACACAGTGAGCAAGGACAATATTGACAACAGACAATTGATCCATGGGGTGAGTTCTTGCCCAGCTTCATAAGGGAAGGAGAAAACCACAGTGGTGTGGAGATGTAACCAAGGCAGGGGAGAGGACCCAAATGGTTGCTTGCCAAGATGGTTATGGCTTAGCCGGGCAGGTGTTAGGAGGAAGGGTAACAGGAATAGGGGGAGAGATAGTAGAGGAGGTAGAAAAAATGGGAGAAACTGAAAAGAGCCATAGTGGATATAACAAACCAATACATTAGGATAGTGACAAAGGAAAAGAAGAAGGAAATCACTATGTTCTCCAAAGAGGTGAGAGACAAAGTCAGGGCTAAAGGCTGAGTTTCAGGAAATATAAGGGTGTCAAAGGAGGAGTACTGAAATTGTTCCTTGAATGTCTAAGGGAAGCAGGAAGGCTGTTAGGAGGGTGAAGGTGCAGAGAGAAGAGAACTTAGCACAGTCTGTAAACAACAGGGATAAGGCATTTTATAGGTACATCAGTGAAAGAAGAAAACCCGAGGGATTGTGAGACTGAAGGAGAAGGAGAGTGTAAGGAGGGAGATCTGGACAAGGCATAAATACTGAACAAATACTTGCTCAGTATTCACTAAGGAGAGGGCAGATCAAGGACCACAGTTGGGTTGCAGAGGTAATGGGAGGAGAGGTGAACACCAGACAATTCACAGTGGAGAGAGTTCTGGAAGAACTCACAAAGCTAAAGGTGGATAAGGCCATGGGGTCAAATGGTATCCACCCAAGGATATTAAAGGAGCTGTGAAGGAACTAGCTGCACCTCTGGCAGCCCCTTTACAGAGTTACTCAACACAGGTGTCATTCCAGAGGGCTGGAGGTGGGCACATGTAGTCCCACTGCACAAAAGCAGCAGTAAGAAGGAGCAGGGAACTATAGGCCAGTCAGCCTCACCTCAGTGGTGGGAAAGATCATGGAGACATTGCTGAAGAAAGTATAGTGGCATATTTGGAATCCAGTGGTACTCAGGATCTGAGGCAGCATGGATTCACAGCAGGAAGGTCTCATCAAATGAATCTAATAGTTTTTTGATTGGATGACTAGGGAACTTAATCAGGGAGGCAGTAGATGTGCTACCTGGATTTCAACAAAGCCTTCAACACTGTCCCATAGAGGCTGATTAACAAGATGGTATTCTGGGTATGGGAGATAAGGTGGTGAACTGGGTTAGGAACTGGTTAACAGACAGGAGACAGAGGGTGGTGGTAAATGTTGTACTATCTAGGGAGAGGGGGTGACCAGTGGGGTACCACAGAGATCAGTACTAGGATCAGTCCTGTTCAATGTCTTTGTTAATGACATTGCAGAGGGGCTGGAAGGAAAGGTCTGCTTGTTTGCAAATGACACCAAGATCTGCAACAGGGTGGATACTCCAGAAGGGGTGCAGAAAATGAAAAGTGACCTGGAGAAGCTTGAAAGATGGTCAGAGATGTGGCAACTGAGGGTCAATGTAAAGAAGTGCAAAATCATTCACCTGGGTAGAGGGAACCCTGGGGAGAGCTACAGGTTGTGGGGGGAGCTGACTGTCACCAAAGAAGAATGGGACCTAGGGGTTATCATCTCTGATGACCTTAAGGTATCAAAGCAGCAGTGTACAAAGGTGGCAGGGAGGGCCAGTGGTATGCTGAGGTGCATAGGCAGGGGTATCCCTAGCAGGAGGTGGGAGGTGGTAATGCCATTGTATAAAACATTGGTAAGGCCTCACCTGGAGTACTGCATGCAGTTCTGGAGATCACACCTGCACAAGGACATAGATAAGGTGGAGACTATCCAGAGAAGGGCAACAAAGATGGTGCAGGGCTTACACACAAAACCTATGAGGAGAGGCTAAGGGACCTCAATATGTACTCACTGGAGGAGAGGAGACAATGGGGGGACATGATTGAAGCTTTCATGTACCTCAAGGGCATAAACAAGGTGCAGGCGGGGGAGCTTTTTGAATGTAGGAAAAAGTACTAGAACAAGGGGCACAATAGGAGATTGGAAGGGGTAGATTAAGAGGTAATGTGAGGAAGTTTTTCTACACAGAAAGGGTAGTCGACACATGGAATAGTCTGCCACAGGAGGTAGTGGAGCAAGCACAGTGAAGGGTTTAATCATGCATGGGACAGGCACAAAGGAAGCCTGAGGGGAGGGAGGGAGGGATGACAAGCCACTGATCACATAGGGTCAGTGGCCACATACAATGAATAGGGCCTACAGGCAGACTGGATGGGCCTAGTGGTCCTTATCTGCCAACAGTTTCTATGTTTCTATGAACAGGTTTGGAGGGGTTGGAGTTTCAACTGATGCCTGAGGGAGCCAGGTGACATGTAGAGGTGGAGGGAGAAGGAAGATGATTCCAGAGTGAGAGAAGTCAATAGGAGAAGGCAGATTTCCCAGCAGAGGAGCGGGGGTGAGGAGTGGCAAATGTGCAAGGGTGCCTGGAATGGAGGGAACAGGAAGCTGGGAGGAGCTGGGATAGGAGAGAGGAGATGTTAAAGGAATGGGAACTAAATCAGTATTTGGATATGAAGGTGGCACACTGAGCCTGGTGACATGAAGGTAGAGGGAGGATGGATAGGGATGAATTCAGTACATAATGGTGGCTGTGAGGGGAAGAGTTTATAGAGAAGTTGCAGAAGGAGTTGCAGAGGGTGTCCAGACTGGTGAGGAAAGTGGAAGGGGCAGTGTCATAGATGGAGGTTGTTCAGATAGATGGGAATAAAGGATGGGACCCAGGATTCAGACCTGTGGGACCCCAGCCTATATAGGAAAGGGAGGTGACAGGGCACTTCTAACCTGTACTGATTGTTGTTGGCCAGTTAGGTAGGCCCAGCAGAGCTCAGATTTGTCCAGGTGGAGTGTGTGGGACACAGAATCAAAGACTTTGACCAGATTGATAAATATAGTGGCTGTAATGTGCCCTGATCCATCCTGGAGAAGATAGAATCAGTGACATGCAGCAGGGAGGAGACAGTGGAATGGTGCATCTGGAAACCAGACTGGAAAGGAAACAGGAAGTTGTAGGATGAAAGGAAGTCAAGGAGTCTTGAATTTAGAATTAACTAGTTTCTCTTGAAGTTTAGAGATGGAAGGGAGGAGGGAGATGGAATGGAAGTTGCCAGGGGAGGAGGGGTCACCTCCTTTATCAAGTGGAAAAGCTTTGGCCAGCTTCCAGGATTAAGGAGCAGTACTGAGGGAGAAGGAAGGGTTGAGTAGGTGAGTAAGGGGATCTGTAATGGCAGAAGCTGAGCTGTGGAGGAACTTGGGGTCCAGGCCACCAGGGCTGGACTTTGATGGGTTGAAGAAGGTATGAAAAAGCAGGGTTTCCTGGACAGTGACAGGGGGAAATGGAAACCTGGTGAGGGGTGGGGAGAGCAAGAGGAAAAGAAGAGGAAGGGGAGAAGAAGAGAGGAACAAGTTGTGAAAACTCATTGAAGTGAACAGCAACAGAGGTAGGGTCAGATGCCAGTACCAATAACCATTAACCATGAGGATTGAGAGAGTGGATTGTGCAGGGGGTTGAAAAGGAAGTGGATAACATTCCAGATTTTAGCTGGGGAGTTAAGGTTTTTCTGGAGGTTGGTCTTGAAAGAGTGTCATTTGAAGCACAGACAGCCTTGGTGCAGTTGTTCCATAGAGCTCTGTAAGGGATGAGGTCAGGAAAAGAGTGGATAATTTGTAGTGGGCCCAAGTGAGGTCTTGGGACTTGCACAGATGAGGTTCAGTGGTAATCAGGGTAGTGGGAAGTTTTACTCTGGATATCCTGAGGGGAATGCTTGTCCCAGATAAGGATAATTTGGAGTTAAATAGTGCAAGGGCTACAGCAATATCAGAGGCAGAGGATGGCCGAACTGTCTGTTGCAGTGAGTTGCTCAGTACAGCATTGATGTTTAGTGGCTGGAAAGACCTAGACCAGATGTATTTTGGTGAGGAGGGGGATGCGGATTTTCTGATACAGAACATCACGCAGTGGTTGCTAAATGAATCCAGCAAAATACATGCTGCAACAATGCAGTGGGGTTGGGAGGTTAGGACCCAGTTCAAAAGGATATGGTTTTTAGAGTGAGGATTGGGCTGGATGGCTTCTGAAATAACCTGGGACATGTTAGGGGGCTCAGTCCTGTGAATGGTGAATTTGGAGGACAGAGAATGCCAATTTACATTGATGTCCCTGAGGAGGATGAGTTCACCTGTGGAGGAATGAGAAGCGATGGAGAAAAGGAAGTCAGCCAGGGATGAATGTGGGATTTTAGAGAGGCATCAAAAGCCCCAATGAATATAGGTAAAGAAAAGGAGAATAGGAGCCTGACTAGGATAAATCAGTGGAGGAGGGTATGGTCTCATTGATGGCCATAGTACATGAAAGGCACTGGCAGACATATATGGCAACTCTCCTCCATGTTTTCCCTCTCCTGCCTGAAAAGATGGTAATATGGAAGGACAGGCTAGAGTCAGGAGTCCTGAGAATGTCTGCCTCTAGGGTAGGGTGTTGTAGGTTGTGGTTAAATGGGTTTCAGGCAGACAGAGGATAGTGGGGTTAGTACCAGGGTGTATTTCAGTTTATGTAAGAGTTATAGTAGGTACTGTGTAAAAAAGTAGGCACTGTGTGAAGACAAAAATCAGATACCATGGACACAGATACAGTAGAGAGAGAGCTGTAGGGACTGTGGGGTGTTCATCTCCTGGGCCATACTCTTGAGATAAGATAATGCCCAATATGTAGGGTATCTGTGGAGCTCCTGCACAGCTGGTAGCAGCAAGGAGAAGATATCCCAGCTGCATCACCAGCTGAGCTGGTCCCCACAGACACCTGGCACCTCCACTCCTCTGAGGCCCACTGACCTGAGGGGCTGGAAGGTAGCGAGTAAATGAAGGAGTGGCAGATGCAGTCACAAAGGAGTCATCCATGTTCACCATATCCCAATAGCAAATTGCTTTGAAACCAGTTAAGGAAGAACTAGTACCAGACCCCTTTAAAGGGAGCTAAGAGACAGTCAGAAAAGGTCAACATGATGACTTGATGGTACCCAGTGGCAAGATCAAGAGGAAGGCAACAAGAAGTGTCCTAGTAATAGGGGACTCTAAGATTATAAGGCACAAAAAGGTGGTTGGAGGTAGGGGAAAGGGGAGAGGGGAGTTCAGATGCTTTTCAGGTGCATCAGCCATTCACCACATACATAGGATAGAGAGGATGGGAGAAGAGGGAGAAGGGGAGCTTGGAGTGCTGATACACATGGGTAGCAATGATCTAGTAAACCAGCCTATTGAGATGGTGAAGCACAACTTTCGAAGGCTGGGAGACAGGCTGAAGGTACATTTGTCTTCCCTGGCCTTTTACAAGGTCCTCCCTGTGTGGGTTTAGGGAAGTAAAAGAAAAGCATGATGAAGGAGGAAATTGAGTTTAATGGGTGGCTGAAGGGATGTTGTCAGGGAGAGTGACACTATTTTGTGGGAGACTGGGGGGGTTCTTGGACAGGAGGATCTTCAAGGGGGAGAGTCTTCACCTAACAAGAGGGAAGGGGTTAGCACTCTGGGAAAGATGTTTGATCCCTATATTAGTGGACAGTTAAACTGAGGCCAAGGGAACCACAGAGGAAGGAGAACATAAAAGGAACCTAGCTTGGACTCCCCCAGAAATGGGGTCTAAAAGCAGGGGAGATGAATGCATCCTGAGAGGAGTCCATAATAAATTAAGAAAAGGAATCAGGGAGCTGGAGCACACAGAACAGCCAAAGGACAGGAACTTAGGGAGGGAAAGGGAGAAAGCAGCTGCACACCATACTGAGAGGAGCTCTGTACTAGCAGGACCCTGAGGATAAGCACTTAAAAATCCTATCACAGGTATGCCATTTTTGTCTGTGTTTTAGGACGAACAAGGATCTTTCCAGACAATCTTGTGTTGCTTGAAATTGTCTTCAGAAAAGTTTGCAGACTAGGTGGACCAAGCAGCCCTTATCTGCCATCAAAGTCTATGTTTCTATATATGCAGTGCTGCTTCAGTGTGGGGAAAATGAGGAGTCTGAGCAATGGCAGAGCCCATTTCCTAGCCACAAAGACAGCAGCAAAGCCCTATGGAGGGTGTGCCAAAGCATAACCAGAGAGTAAGTGTGTTGCCGAGAATCAATGTTAGCCACTGCCAGATAAAGGACACTCAATCCTCCTACCTCAAAATTCCCTGCTATTGCTCAGAGTAGGGTTATGTTATTTTAGTGAAGTTTTTTATTCAATTTTAGTGTGTTCTAATATTTTAGTGTTTTCTTTTCTTTTTTTAACCTAATTTCTGACTTTTTCACAATCCTCAATAAATCCCAGTAGAACCTCATAGATAAGGTGTTACAGAGCTAGAGCTTGTCACAACAGAGTATTTTGTTGGGATTTGTTTGGCATAATTCATTTTATATTTATATACTGTAAACTTAAAAACGCTAAAGTATTTTGAAAGTTTTGCACCAGGGGTCACATGACCGGGGGTATAAAGGCACATGCATGGCATTCTATAGTTATAGTCACCATTTCCAACAGCACTAGGTGCAGGAGAGGAAGGGACAATGCTGAGATTGTGAGATCTTGTGTTTAAGCCCAGTTTGTCTTAAGATTGGAGCTTCAAACTAGTCAGAGAAAAATAAGTTTTACCTTGGCATTTTTGATTTTTCAGTAATTATCATCCTGATCATTTCCCCATAGGACAGAAGAGTTTGAATTCACCTGTTAGTGCTATGAAATTAGATTAACTCACTAAGTAGAGATGGTTATTGCTTGCTTTCCCCTCAGTTGATAAGTTTATAAGCAAACCCCAAGCATGCTTGTCAACAATTGGTCAGCTAGACAATTTGAATTAGAACAAAGCAGATGAGTCATATAAGCCACAGGCGATATCATCGCACTAGAAGTGATATGTGCATTAAATTTGTTGAGCAAAGTAAAGTAGAGCTCGATGAGTAAGTCCAAAACTCATACCATTTGGATGCTCCTGCTTTGTTGTTTTTTCACCCACAACAGTGATGACTGCAAGCAACAAAGGAAGATTCTTGCCCTTGTCCTTTTACTTATATATTTTTGGCTACATAGGTGGGAAAAGCAGGAGAAAGGAGAGAACATAATTTGGGACAGTGTGAGTGAGTGGTGAGTGAGTGAGTACAAGCACAGGCTGTGGATGGTGGCAACTTGGAAAACACTGCAGAAAGCCCTCCTTCCCAGCTGCCAATCAGCAGAAGGCAGAAAGCAGACAGAAGGGAAATAAAAAAAAAGGAATGGGGACAGAAGCCATCAAGAGATTGTAAAGTCTATAAAGGTTTTAAGAACTGAGAAATTGGAACCTGAGCATAAGGGTGCAAGCCTTAAGGGAAAAAAGGGGCAAGGAGCAAGGTGTAACAGGCAGTGCAAGCAGCATAGAAAGTGGGTGGTAAGGAAGAGACAGAGTGGTATATATACTCCCATATTTTCTTCCTTGAACTGAAAAGTACCATATAATAACTGATTATTTGTTGATAATTACTGGTCATTTTTTTGTATCAATTTCATCTCCACAAGGACATAGACAGAATGCAGGCAGGCCAGAGGAGGAACTAAATGGTACAGGGTCTGCACCAGAAGCCATACAAATATAGATTAAAGGAGCTTAATATGTATACCCTCAAGGAAAAGAGGGAGAGGAGGGACATGATATAAACTTTCAAGTACCTCAAGGGAATCAACAAAGTTCAAGAGGGTAGCATCTTTCAGAAAAGATGTGCAAGAACAAGGGCACAATTTGAAGATAAAGAGAGATGGCTCAGGGGCAAGGTGAGGAAGTATTTTTCATGGAGAGGGTGGTGGAAGCATGGAACATTCACAACTTTGTGAATGACACAAAGTTGTGAATGACAGCTTATAGTACACACTGCAAGCCCATTGTGGCTGACTGTGTCAGCCAATGGGCTTGTACTGCTTAGAGTAAGCTGTCATTCATTGACAGGTCAGTCAGTGGGCAGCCGTGGAGATGTGCATATGTCTGTGTTTCTCGCTGGCTGACTATCCATGCTGGGAGTGGGGTGCGCAGGGTGGGATGTCTGTGTCTGAGTGGGTGGTGAGGGGCCACAACACTATGGAAAAGGGCAGTTGTGATTTTTTTATTTGTTTGGGGTTCAGTACACTACACTATGGAAAATGGGATGTGGAAAAGGTTATTTTTTATTCGACTGGAGATCGGGATGGGGAAGGAGGTCCCTACACTATGGAAAATGGATGGGTGATGAAGGAAAACAACATGGGACTGGGTGGGGGTTGTAGGCTGCCAGTTCATCCTCTCAGGTACATCCTATTGTTGCATGCAAATGCAGCCATAATGGAAAGCTTATATGGCCCATTTGCACATTGCATGACTAATAACTGCATTTGCATTTTCCTGGCTGAATATCTGGAATTTTGGGCCCTGCACATCTGGAGATGCACCATATCCCCATTCCAGGTATTCAGGCAGCCCGGGGTGCTGGTGCATTGTCAGTGGCCCCATTTGCGCTGTCTCTAGCACTGCTATAGTCAGATGAGATGTGTGATTGCACATCTTGTTTGAATATAGCATTTTTTGTGCCTGCCCATTTATTTGAGTGGTGCATCTAGATGCACCAGCCACTCCCAGGCTTTGAAAATGGGGGCCGTTATATCTTACAGGCAATTGAGAAAAAATATGAAGAGTTGAAAGAGCTAGGAATGGAAATGGAAACAATAACAACATTAAAGGAATTGTTCCCAGGATTTTTATCGAAGAGGGAAAGGGAATTGCCAAAAAAGGGGATAAACAGATTTCCATTTCTGGGATGAAACAATTTTATATAGAAACATACATACATTTGGAAACCAAGATAGCTGAAACACTGAGTGTACTGCTAAAAATGGAAATACAAAGAAATGATATCAGCAAAGTGGCCAGATGGTTAAAAAACTCATCTATGATCAACTGATCTGTGAGATCAAGGTATTGGATGAAATTGATATATTTATATATGATGAAGAACAATTCCAGACTAGGGACCAGGGTAACTGAGGAATTCAAAATCCTTAATGAGGTGGGAAACACAGTTAAAGATTTCAAACAGATATTCACAATTAGAAACTTTAGAAACAAATGGTTGACAACAAAGGGAAGGGGGCAGAGGAAGGAAACCCAGAAAATACCACACTCAAAGGACGGTAGTCAGAAAGAAAAAAAAAAGAAATCATGAGGATGTTATCTTGGAATGTCTCTGGCCTGATAGATAAATTGGCAGATGTGGAATTTTGTAAATATCTGGATACATTTGAATACATCAGCATACAAGAAACATGGGTGAAGGAAGATCTACACATTAATGGCTTTAAGACATATGTAAAAAATGCTAAAGAGTATAAGAAATATAGCTGAAAAGTTGGGGGTTTAGCTATACTCTGTAAATTGGAGGATTTTAGGAAAACAAAGGAACTAAGGGTAAGTAACAACAATATTTTAGCAATCATGTTAAAAGAGAAAGCATTAGAAATTATAATAATTGATATATATATTGGCTGCCACAAAACAATACATTTCAAGATAATAAAGTAATGAAAGACCTGGAAACTTAACTAAGCAAAATCATAGGTAAATACCAACATATAGGGATAATTGTAGGGTTCTAGTCAATAACATTGCAGAACAAAATAAAGTGGACAAAAATAAAGTGGCTAAAACAGTGTCACTATCAATATTGGCAGCACAAAATGAAGTGTGCCAGAACAATGCAGGCCACACGACACGCACGTGGTAAACAACGTCCGCCACATGGAGACACTGCACTAGAACCACAGGGGCCAGGAGCACAAGCCAGAATGTCATCTCCTGTCTTGTGTGTTGTGTGTTGCTGGGGACATGCTGGCTTGTGCTCCTGGCCCCTTGCATTATACATAGCCATCCACATGGTGACGATCGTCCACCTGTTCTCCAGTGGTTAGCCCAGTGCACATTCTCCATCACTTAGCATTCTGGGTGGGAGTACCCCACCATGTGAGTGCCTGTGCCATTAGATTACCATGGTAGGTGTCCAGTGGCCTGCTTTCTCCAGTGGTGGTTACACCCTGCCCTGTTCCATCTCCCTGCACCCCTTGCTATTCCTGTGCACGGGTGCCCTGCTGCTGAGTGTTCCAGTGCAGTGCCTCTATGTGGTGGACATTCTTTGCTATCTGCATGTTGTGTGGCCTGCATTGTTCTGGCATGCTTCATTTTGTGCTGCCAGTATTGATGGCGATACTGTTTTTGCCACTTTATTTTTGCCCACTTTATTTGCTCCACGATGTTACTGACTGGAACCAATTGTAGCTGGTGACTTTAATATGATAATAGTAACACAATCAAGAACTACAGCAGAAATGATAGTTTTTTAACAGTATTATAATGAGGAATATATTTACTGTACACAGAAGTTCCAAGGATTTGAAAATGTATAAGAAAGGTAAATGTTACTATAAATCTATGACAAATAAAAACTTTCTGCTATTAAATGAAAGAACAAAGTCAGACAAAGTTGGGAATATACGTGATGGGGCAATGGGGCATCAGTTATAGATCACATCTGGGTGAATATGAACACGTTGAATAACTGTGTGGATCTCAAAATTAATCCTAAAGCTAAACGTGCTCATAGTGTGGTAGAATGTAGTTTAAATAGAAAGGGCATGATTGTAAAAGAAAAGAATAAGGGCATACCCATTGGGGTGAGAAATAAAAATTGTATGTATTGGAAAATAATAGGAAACTCAGATTTCACATATTTATTAGAGGAAAGAGGGATATGGAATAATATGGTGGAATTAGTGAAAAAATATGAAAAAGAACTCACAATTCTAAAACATTCTGAACAAATAATGGAAAAAATCTCAAAAGCAATTAGCAAAGAAAAATTATAAAAGAAAAGAAAGGGTCTGAGTGGTATGATAGTGTCAACAGGTGAAAAACAAATCAATAAATAATTAAGAAAGGCTAAGATTAACTGTAACATAGAACATAAAAAAAACTAAATAACTTGAGAAAAGAATATAACAAAAGAATTCACAAGAATAAAGAGGACTACACAAGACAGCTATGGATAAAATTAGAAACAGCTTTGCATTAAAAGATGGCAAAACACTTTGGTACATAGTGAGCAAAGGATTGAGAGAATACAGAAACGAACCAGAAACTAATATAGAACCCAAACAATGAGAGAGTGCTATAAAAAGTATCACAATGAAAGTATTGAATGTAATGAACTTTCGAACAAAGAAAAGACAGATAACATTTGGAATGAGTTAAATCTAGAAATTATCCACAGGGATGTAAATGGCTATAGAGACGTGTTGCCTCAAATAAAACTCCTGATCTGAATGGAGTACCAATTGAAGTCATGAGGAGAAGTAAAGAGATCTGGACAGTAATTATATATAAAGTTTTTCAAAGAATACCTAAAGCTGTGAAAGTATCTCAAAGCTGGAAACACAACACAATAATGCCCCTATTTAAAAGGTAAGCAAAACAACCCAGGTTGTTACAGACCAATACGCTTTATAGATAGCACCCAAAAGTTCTTACTAAAATAATCAATAGTAGAATAACAGAGTGGATAGAGAACAATAAAATATTGAATGAAGCCCAATCGGGTTTAAAATCAAATGTCCAACCACAGATAGTAGTATAGAGTTCATATCTCACAAATGTTAAATTTCAGCAAATCAGCATGAGCCACATCATTTTACAGGTGGGCGTGGCCTAAAATGGACTAATCAGAATCATCCACGTATGGTGTAGGAAGTCCCACTCTCTGCGCAGGACATCCCACCTTAAACGCAGGGAGTCCCACGTCTAACATAGGAAGTGACATACGAAACGCAGGAAATAATATATTCTCAAACCTGGAAATGACACATCATTCCCATTCTACATCCCTACATCCTTCCTCCTCCATCCCCAGTCCCCTCGAACCTCCATGACACCATTCAAACTCAAACCCAAGTCCATCCTCTGTCCCCTCGAAACGCAACCACCCCATCCTAGCTCGAACCTGAATCCATCCTCCATCCCTCCACCCCCTGCCACAATATCTTGGCACAAACTCTCCCATCCTCCACCTTGTCCCACTACCACCCTTGCACCCATCACCTACCTTGAACCTGAGTCTCTCCCCTCCTCTCTCCATGCCCCACCACCATCTACATTGTACCCCATCACCTACCTGGAATCTGAGTCTCTCCCAGCCTCTCACCTTGCCCCACCATCACCTACCTGGCAATCCCTCAACCTCCCCCTATTGATCTGTGGTATGACTGCAGGGTGCCTTTTTACTCAGGGGATTTTTTTTGTGTGTGTGAAATGTGCTTTGAAGCTCGGAGGACTGTAAGAACATTTATCTCTTCAGTGTAAGGAAGTTCTTCTAACACAAAGCATTTTAATTCTTTATGAAAAAACAGTGATTTATTTTTTAATGTGAAAAAGAAAATGAGTTCTAACTTTAAAAGCAGAGACTGTGTGTTTGTGTGTGTGTGTCCAGTGTTGAAGCTGATGTTTCAAGGATTTGTAGTCTAAGTAGACTGCTTCAAATCCTAAAGTCTGTTAAAAAACAGTCATGCTCTCTACATACATTTTCATTTAAATGAATACATCATAACTCTGGTATTTTGACGTCAGAAACTAAACATATTTTCCGTTTCCTTTGAAAAAGATAATTTACAAAGATCACTGCTTATCAAAAGCATATATTTCTATTAAATATATATTAATGTACTGGTGAAAGTATTTAAGAGTGCTTTAACCTCCAGAAAGCAACAAAAAGTGCTCTGCATTACCTATGTAAAACTGAAAAACCAGTAGACTGCTTCATGGAGACTTTTATACTCTTAGAAACTTAAGAAAATTCCTATTAAAAGTTCCTATTAAACATGCCCTGCCCAACATTACAGTATATAAATCACATACTAGTCATTCTACGTATCACAAGAGATGACATAACTATATTTATCAATGGAGGACTGTTTTCTAGAAACCTTTTGCCAGCCTTGTGACGGTCACATAGATGATAGTTGATATTAATAAACCCCAACTAAACATGCTGATTCATGGTGCTAGTCATAAGAGATGACATAACTATATTTATCAATGGAGATCTGTCTTCTAGAAACCTTTTACCAGCCTTGTGACAGTCACATAGATGATAGTTGATATTAATAAACCCCAACTAAACATGCTGATACGTGGTGCTAGTCATAAGAGATGACATAACTATATTTATCAATGGAGGACTGTCTTCTAGAAACCTTGTGATGTTCATATAGTGTGACTTCATCTGGCAGGGGTCTTAGATAAACCCCTGGTTGGAGATGTGCCAGAATAGCTTTCAGAGCCTCATCAAATCTACTTTATATGATCTGAGCTGATTATCCAAGATATTCAAGAAGATTCAGAACACAGCATCTCAAACTAACATTCCAGTCATGGAACTGATGGTTACACCACCAAATGAACAGCCAGGAGATGAAAAGCCTGAAGAGAAGTTGCCTTTCAGACCCAAACCCGTGTATGTTCATCACATAAAGTGTGAAAAAGAATGTCCAATTCGAATTTTGGCCAGTGGAAGGATTTGTGACATAAAAAGAAATATCGCTGCACAGTTTGGAGAATTGGAAAAAGCAAAAACTGATCCTGATACATCTATTGAAGAGACACAACTGCAAGACCTTGAAGAAAAGTTAGCATGTGAGTCTGTTGCAGAGAAAGATGTGAAAATGAAGCCCAGAACAGAGAGTGACATGGAGTGAGAGTCAGATAAGGAAGCCAAGACACAGGCAGAAGCACCATCCAGCTAAGAGGCAGATGGTGACACTGCCATGGCTAAGCAAGCTGCAGGCTACGAAAAGAAAAGATAAGAAAAGCAACAGGTTAAAGAAGAAGAAAAATATGGCAAAGCATCTTGCACTGCGGAGGTAAATTTATGTTTTGTTTTTAAATACTAAAAAATGAGTGAGTGGAGACATGTGTGCAGAGTGTAACTGAACAGATGAGTTAGCAGATGAACTGTAACTTACTGAGTAAAAGGACCAATGTTGTTTTCTTTTTGCTTTATCAGAGTGATGGATATGGAATGAAGCAACAGTCTTATTTGGACAGCAAGGATACTCGAGTCTCCACAAATCTACTGCTTGACTGTGTTTGCTGTGCTAAAGATACAGATGTGGTTATTAATGAGATGTGTGAGGGTCAATATGTTAGAAAGTTAGAGAGCAATAGAATGCTTGAAAAAGCAGAAAACACTGTAATCACTACACAGCCACAACCATCTTCATCTACTGAGATTAGATGGGTTTCTCAGGTGAAAACCAGGCCTAAGTATCAAGCCCCTCAAAACTGACCATGATGTGTATTGTAAGTATGTTATGTACCATACCATTCATGGTGTAATTGCCACAGTGATAGAGAGAGTGATACGCTGTGAAATGGTTGATGCCTGTCCTGGGTGTGAGATAGATGACCCTAGACAGATAAACCATACATGTATCTTTGATGACTTGATGGCTAGAGAAGCATACAAAATGTTTCTGAAGCCATACATATAGGCCAGCTCATGCCTGTGATCTTAGCAATAGCTATGAAACAACAGGGCTTAAGCATGAGCAATGAAACTATAGAATCTGTAAGTCATGTTTTAAATGACCCCATATGCTTACTTACAGATATGTTACAACAGACAGATGGTGAGATTAGAAAAGAGGCCAGACGTCTAGTCAGTAAATGTTCCTTAAAAAAATTTCTAACAAGAACTTTGGGGACTCTGTTAAATTTCTAAAAAGAAACTTAGGGACTCTGTTTTTGTTGTGAACATTCATTTAACTACTGATCTGCTGCAGGTTATGTGTAAATGTTGTAAAACCCAAAGCTTTATAATTTATTTTACAGAGAACCATGCAGGATGCAAGCAAAGAGAGTGTCCACAGACTTATGTATCTGATCAGAAGCCATTACTGTGATCCTTCCGTGTTCAGGCTGCCTGACTTTGAAGCATCCCATTCTGACTTATCTTCTGACATGGAACTGATGTTGCATTTCCCTCAGACATGTGGGAGGATATAGATAACTATATGAAAGAATCTGAGTTGGCACTTTTAGAAAACATTACAGTGATTGTGCCTAGATTCATAGAAGATCCTGAATGTCTTTATAACCTGTATATATTAGTAGTTGCAGCAATGTGTGTCTGCTTTAAAGCAAAAAGAAGAATGTGATATTTCTCATACTGTGAAAGTGGCTTCAATTGTTATGATTCTCCATGAAATGAAAGAGCACTAAGCATCATGTGTATTCGTCACATTTTTGCAGAATGTATCATTTATGTTGTATTTAATAAATGTGATGTAGCTGTCAATTATTCCAAATAAAAAAGTGACATGCTAATCTGTATAATGTGTATTATGTGCTTTCAGATGGAACATAATGGCATGCTCCCAATATTCCAGTCACTCTTGATGGCTACAATGTGCCATGTGATAAAGGACATTTAAAGACCCCTGTATACTTTGGATTATTTTGAGTGGTGCATGGCACATGTGTGTATGTTTTGTGCCTACTTTGTCACCAGGGGAAGTGGATTAAATCCTTGCTCATGTGAAACATACAGCCCAAAAGATACTGTCTCTGGGTGTCATAGAATGTGAAAGAATTTGGCAGTGTAGAAACAGGATATAATGTAATCATTGCATGCATACTATGTGTTATGGGTATAAATATGCTCTTTAAAACACCTTTATGGCTTTTGTATGTAATTAATATATGTATCAGTTTATGTTTTGTATGTATGAATAAAATGTAATCACATATTGCAGTTTATGGTTGTCATCGAATTTTTAAGAAAAAAGAGAACACATATACATCATTTTATGGGTGACAAGAGGTTGGCTAGTTAACAGATGTATTTTGGTACTGATTTAAGAAGATGACTGCTCAACTGCTTCAGAATATATGTTTGAATGCAAGAAAAGAGGGCAGTTTTAGTGGTGTGACTCAGTTATATAAAGCTACAAAAGAAATTGATAAATGTGTGACCAGGAAAGCTGTTGCAGAATGGCTTGCCAAGCAGGACCCCTATACGTTACACAGACCAGCAAGAATTCGGTTTAAGAGAAATTGTGTCATTGTTTTTGATGTAGATAGACAATGGCAAGCCGATTTAGTGTATATGAGTCAATATGCAAAGTACAATAATGGGTTTAAATACATACTGACGTGCATTGATGTGCTGTCCAAGCATGCCTGGGTAGTGGCTTTAAAAGATAAATCAGGCAAGGCAGTGATGCAGGCCTTTGAAACAATTTTTGAAAGTGGACACATACCTGAGAAGTTGCAGACTGATCAGGGTAAAGAACTTCTAAATGCCTTCTTAAGGGCATTATTAAAACAAATAAAATACACCATTTGTAACAAATAATGAAGTTAAGGCTAGCATTGTAGAACAGTTCAGTAGAACTTTAAAGACACGCATGTGACATTACTTTCAACCCACAACACGTGGAAATATATTTATGAGTTGCCTGACCTGGTGCACAGCTATAATCATACTTATCACAGAAGCATTACATGCAGACCAGTGGATGTTAACCCTTCCAATGCCCTGGATGTATGGAAGACCATCTATGGCAAAACAGTTCTTGGCAAAAAACAAAAGGGTACCCTTCAGAAAAGTGATCACATGAGAATATCTAATCTGAAAGGGATGTTTGAAAAGGGATATGAACAGACATACACAGATGAGTTATTTATAGTGACGGAGGTCTTAAAAACACTGAGACCCACCTATAAGCTTAAAGACTATCAGGGAGAAGACATCAAAGGTACTTTCTATGCAGAAGAGTTGTAGAAAATTGAACCAGATGAGGACCGAGTGTATAGGGTGCAGAAAATCCTGGCAGAGAAAAAACATGGCAGAAAAACTTGGTATCTGATAAAGTGGCTAGGGTGGTCCGATAAATTCAATAGCTGGATCAAGGCAACACGGATTTGGGACATTAGAAGTGGATAAGATTTAAAAATGCTCAAAAATGGCTTTTGTATCACTTTGCCTAGCAATGCTTTCCACAACATTTTCCCCAATAATACTATATCCACTTTTACAGTAAAGTTACCACAAACGCTTGAACACTGCCTGGGGAATGGGAAGTGGGGTTAGCTGAAATTCAGTACCCTCATACCTGGGTCAATGTGCCTGCACAGAAAAACAGGTTCAGTATGCTCTATCAGCCTCTAAGCATAACCCATAGTAAAACGCCATCAACCAGCCCCTTTGTTGAGTCCGAAGCACTGAAAATTCTATCAGGCTATTATCCTAACATGGTGAGTGTTATTAATCAGATTAATAAAAGCATATTTGAAGCAAATGAACTGCCAGTGGTTTTGGAACAAGAAGCTGTTGGGAGAGAAATAAGCATTGACAGCGACATCAGATGCATTCTGTTTATGCACGGGCAGTTACAGTACCTTTTGAGTTTTAGTAGACTCGAGGTAGGTGTAGGAAAGACTCTAACAAAGAACCCTAGAGATATTAATGGTTTTTTTTTACACATTATATATCTACATTGACATTATCACGCATGAAATAGTGGGTGACAGTCTATTGCCTCTGCTGAGATGCGTACCCATCAGGGACCAAGACAATGAGATAGTGACTGTGACCTATGATAAACCCCATTATCAAACAGTCAGTAAACATCAGATTGATGCAGTCACTATTGAAATAAAGAATGATCAAAATGAACCTGTGCCATTTTGATTTGGAAAGGTGATCATGAAGTTGCATTTTCATGCCCAGAGAGTACTTTAAAATTTAAACAACGATGGTGATTGTTCGACATTATGGAGACCCTGTCTTGTACAGAAGCTATTACAAGGCACAGGCAGAATATGGTCTTCCGGGCTTTCATGGACTTCCTACTATGTATGGTTCTGGTATAGGGGGGATATTTCATAGTCTGTTTAGAAAAGCAGTTCCATTTTTAAGAAGGGGTTTGAAATTTCAAACCACATCTACAAACAGCTGCTAAAAATGTCGCAAAGGATGTTGTGGGAGCATGTGACTAGCGCTGTCACTCAAAGGATGTCAGGAGGTGATAAGGCCACTGAGGGTGGTTCAGGGCTGATTGTGGTCAAGACAGGTAGAAAGAGAAAGCACAGAGTACACCCTTTGCTTCTCATCGGACCTCTCCACTACTTTAAAAGGCATGTCTCAAAATGCAAAACGTTACATAAAAGAAAGAGGTCAAAGTCCAAAGGACCTTTGAGGGGACATAAAAAACATAGATATTTATTCTAAAAAACATGGCTTTCATGCACTGTGGTTCTGAAGAAAGCGCAAGATCAGAACTGGACTTGTTTGCCGTTGCTCCCACACAGACAAGCATTGAAAAAAGCATTTATGTAGAGATACCCCCTTCCGCTGCCCTTTCAGAAAACTCACCAATTGAATTTTATATAGCAGGGAATAGTGAAGACTATTTGGATCTAAACAAAACTCTTCTTTACCTAGTTTGCAAAATCACTGAAGCTGATGGTGGTGATATACCTGCAGCGGCCAAAGTGGGTCTTATAAACTAACTAGTGGCCACCATTTTCAGCCAGCTGGATGTGACTGTCGGTGATTGGCTCATCAGTCAGAGCAATAACTGTTACCCCTACAGGGCTATCATAGAATCTGTGCTGAACTTCAGTGAAGAGACCCTTTCTACACAATTCAAGGCAGGATTATTTTACAAAGACACCCCAAGGAAACACGAAATCACAGACAGAACTGGTGACAATATAGGGTTTAATAAAAGAAGTTCCTTCACACATCTCAGTAGAGGGGTATAGTTGCTGGGACACTTGCACACGGACTTGTTTTTTCAAGAGAAACTGATGCTGAATGGTGTGGATATTAAAATTAAACTGACACATAACAGGGACAGCTTTTGCCTGATGAGTGGAGATGCTGAGCCTTATAAGCTAAAAATCATGGCCACCTCTCTGTTTGTCAAAAGGGTTAAAGTGACCTCCGGTGTTCATCCGGGACACTTGGAAGCCCTGTTGACCTCCAACGCTAAATACCCTCTAGACAGAGCTGGTATGAAAGTGTTCAGCCTCCCAGCAGGCAGCAGGGTCTGTAACAAAGATAATTTGTTTTTGGGACAGTTACTAAAAATTATGGTCATGGGATTTGTTGACAATGATGCTTTTAGTGGTTCCTACACTTAAAACCCCTTTAACTTTAAACATTGTAACATTAATTTTGTGGCTCTGTATCTGGACGGTGAACAAATCCCCACTAAACCTCTGCAGCCTGATTTTAGAAATAGAAATGCTGTGAGAGAATATTTTAATCTTGTACAGAGAGTGGAAAAACATGAAAGATCTACCATTAGTTATCAACCGTCAGGAATTTACCCAAGGGTGCAGCCTGTTTGCCTTTGATCTCACTCCGGACCAAGAATGTGCTGATCATTACTCTTTAATTAAAACTGGGAACCTCAGAGCAGAAATCAGATTTGCAGAAGCCCTTCCACAAGCAGTTAATCTCATTGTCTATTCTGTGTTTGATAACGTCATTGAAATAAACCAGAGAAGAAATGTTATTTTTGATTATATGTGATACACCATAAAAAAATAAACACAAAGCAGCTGGAAAAAATTGTAACAAATGACTCACACATCTGTGACTGCTTTCTGGGTGTGTTTCCTATGATCTGCTACCCAAGGAGACTGAGAAACCTTCCGCAGCACTAGTCATCATTACTGACCCCATGACCTCCCTGGACAGCACTGGTTAGCTTACATTTCATTAAATGAGGCTGAGGGTTCTTTGATAGCTATGGTTTTCATCCTGCCAATTATGCACAAAGGATCGTGGTCTTTTTAAAAAGAAATGCAAAGACCATTCTATGCCAAAACACACAATTGCAATATACCTTCCATACCACCTGTGGATTTCACTGCATCTTTTTCTTACATCACAGATGTAAAGGACTTTCTTATGATCAGATTCTAAATATGTAGTCTAATGATTTGATCAAAAATGATACCATGGTAACTAGTTTTGTATGTCACCCTTTCAGACATTGAAACACGTCGGGGCCTATATCAGTGGGATGGCAAAATGTTCAGACTTGTTTGTCTTGTAATGAATTTAAAACATGCAATCACTTGTAACTTACAACTAGCATTTTATAAACTCATATATGCCCTCATGATCTGTGTGTCTTTGTCAGTTTTTCTGGGGGACACGTGTTTGAAATTTTCAGATATGTAATGTCTTCAATAATGACATGATATATAAAATATTAAAAGGTATTTATTGTAAAACAATTACAGATAAAATCATAGATAAGATACACAAAACTAAAAACCTCTAGTTAAAATGCATTACATGTGACATACCACTGAGCTAGGATTATGATATGCCCCTTTTAAAAAAAAAAAAAAACATGATTACATACTAAAGATGAGGTAGGCTAACATGTATCAGTATACACACCTTTTATAAAAAAATACTACCGATTAGTCACGTGATGCAGTTCACTGGTAGCACTCTCTCCACGAGCTCCTGCCTCCTACCACCTATATCTTTGTTTTACTAAAGTTTGAGGACTTACTTTACTGCCCTCAATTGCTGAAAGCTTCCTAATCAACTGGCGTTTACCCGGCGATGACTGAATGGATGTTGAAATGAAGAAAATCCTCCTAAACACACCCTCCAACTACGCCTGAGAAGGCCCAAAAAAATCTAAGGCCTCGGCTGTGCTTCACTCACAATCTACTGGCATTCGATCTTGGATGAGGAACCTCTTACTCTTTCCAATTTTTAGAAGAGTTCCAGCTGTTTAAAGTGGAGATGCAGAACATCGCTGGTGAAATAAAACACATCTCCAACGCTCTGGAAACACTCACCCAAAGAACGTTGGATAATGAAGCACGGATCCACTCATTGGAGTGCAGTCAAGAACGAATTAACCCCGACCTGGCAGCCTTAAGGCAACGCATATCCAAAATGGAAAATAAAGTCGAAGATCTTGAGGGCCGTAGCCACCGCAATAGTGCGGTAATAATTGGCCTGCCTGAGCGTGAAGAGGGCACAGACCCTGTTAAGTTTACTCAGCTTTTTGTTAAAAGAATCGCTGGCCCTACCCCTTTTGGAACCGAATACTCTATTGAGAGGGCTCACAGAGCGTTGCACCCCATCCCACCCCGAGATGCTGCTCCCAGAACCTTCATTTTTCGGTTCTTAAATTTCCAAGAAAAACAGCACTTTATGGCAAAAGTGAAAGAAACCAAGGAACTTACATGGGAAGGGGCCAGACTAAGGATAGTCCAAGACTTACCCCTCTCAGTACATCAAAAGCAAGCCACATACCATCCTCTCGCCACTATGCTGATAGCGGCTGGCATAAAATTCAGAGTGGGCTACCCTGCCAGGCTACAGGTTCAGATCTCCGGCTCCTGGGCTATTTTTGAAAATGTTGAAATGGCGATGGTAAGGCTTAAAGAGGCATTCCCCGATTTATTTTGCCTGTCTTGATCATAGCGTCCTTCCCTCTTGGGCAAGAATTGCAGCTTTTATGTGGAGCATGGATTGTTGAGCTCTTTTTCGTGCCTGCCAGTAGGTGAAGTGAAGTGAACCTCATTTTTCCCAGATCGTATGCAGTCTACCTCCTCTTGTGTTTCTCCTCGCTTCTCCATTTCTTCAGGGGACTCCACCTATATGATTCTCCTGTAACTTCTCCCGGTTGTACCGATGCACCTGCTGCCTTTTATTGTGGACAGGTCCCTGGTCTCTTTCCTGCATGATTTAACATGTCCATTGATGCCAGAATCTCATTCTCCTTACTCGAGGCTACTGCAAAGGCAAGCGGCTCCTGGTTTCCCTGGGTTTGAATGCCCTGAATTGGTACCTGGTTCCGGAGTGGCCATGGACGTTCTACCAGTGTGGTGGTTTTCTTTTTGGATGTGCCTGCTTTTGTCCCAATACTGGAACCTGCACTTGCGGTATATGCCCGTTAGATGGTAGCAGAGACCGATGTTCATTTAATTTATACTGCATTCTGAATTCGGAGCTGACTGAGTCAGAGGACCAGATCGGGACACTGCAAGTTAAATACCAATTATTAATAGCTTATTTTTGCTCTCAGAATCCTATAGCACTCAATATTCTGATTTGGGGATTTTAAGGGGGGGGGGTTTACTTGCCCTTCTATGTGTTTGATAACTATGTTGGGCAGCATGAAGAAGGGGAGTGAGCTTTCTATGCATCGTTCTGGGTAGTGGGAAATATTCCTACAAGAGGGTTTTGTACCATCAACTAATATCCCCTCGTCTAATGTATGCCAGAAAGTTTTGGATCAATATAACAATGTCGCTGAGGATTTAGGGCTGTTTCTGTCCCAGTTACAGCTTTCATGTGCTCAGAGCGTTATTGTATCTTATTCATAAGGGGGGATGTCTGCATGTGGGGTTTTTAATATGTTATTACCTAGGCATGTAACAGGTTTAAATAGCTTTTTTAGGATTGGGTTAATCTCCCTATTGTAATTTTTCTCATTAGATGCCTTTCTTTTCCCATGAACCTGAACCTTTCTTACCCTGTCACATTTTGTAATCCTGATACATCATCTCTAGTTGGTGTCAGAGTTCACTTCCTTTGTTAATAAAAGAAAGGAAATGATTAAAGGAAAAGGGAAGGTAGGGAATTTTTTTTTCCTTTTTCTTCTTCTCAGGAAAGATTTGGGTGGCAGTAGTCTTCGATATTCCTTGCTTTCCACAGGGTGATGTATGAGTTGAATACCGCCCTGCTATAGTACCGAGTCCCATGGGGGCTATTAATATGAGTTCTGTACATATAATGGAAATGACTGCATGGCAACATTCTGCAGGTCATCCTTCCTAGTTTTCTCGACCTGCTATATCCAGGACAATGACCATTATGTCTTAATGCCAGTGTATTTAGGATCACTGAACATAGTTGTTCCCCATTAGTCTCTACCTCTAGGGTGGTTAATTAGAACTGCTCCCAGCGAGGTAGGTGTTCTAACATAGCATGTTGTCTAGTATGATATGGTGGGGGGCTGGGGCAAGGGGAAATGTCTAGGAGAACTGATTTTCAAGTACCATGAGACAGTGGGGTGGGAATGGGAGGGGGTTTGGGTACATTGTGGGCTATCGGGATCCTTCTTTTCTGGATTTTTTTTGTTATTTTCAGGTTTTTTGGGGGGGCAGGTGGGCTGGCACAGCAGATATCTCATTGTGGGTATTCAGAACAAATGTGTGTCAATACAGCTTGGATTCGAAGAAAATAACCAGGGTCGTAAGGAATAATGATTAACGATGTTCTGTTGTGTACATGGAATGTTAAGGGAGCCAGGCATAAAATCAAGCAATATAAGGTATTGAAATATCTCAGTCATATCAAAGCTCATGTTATATTTTTACAAGAGACACACCTACTCATTCATGAAGCCAGTAAATTGAGAAGACAACAAGTGGGGCAAGTCTTTGTCACACAGGGTAATACTCAGAGTAGGAGTCATGGTTCTTCTTCATAGATTGATACCTTTCAGATCCTCCCAAACCTTGGTTGACCCTCTGGGAGATACCTACTTGTGAAAGGTAAATTGCATACTTTGGACATTGTGTTGGGATCTGTATCGGGCCGCGCAGACAACCCAGGTTTTTCATGAACCTATTAGAGTTCTCAACCATTTTCTGGTACTCCATGATTATAGGGGTGATTTCAATCTGGTTTTGATCCTTGGTGGCTAGATCAGGTCAAATACCCATGGCCTTTCTCCCGCACAGAGAGCATTCAGAGACTTTCTCAATTCTGCGGGACTTTGTGACTTATGGCATATGCTCCATCCTAATGACCGGGAGTACATGTACGTCTCCCCTGTACATGGCATGTCCTCACGGATCGACTACATTCTCATCTCTCAATCGTTGCTCTCTGGAGTCTCTGATTCCAATATTATCCCTGGCCCCCTTCTGGATCACTTTGCGGTAACAAGTGTAATATCCCTGTTCTCATTCCCAAAAAGAGGAGGCAGATGGAAGTTAAATAACCAAATTCTCAAAGACCCTGTTAAGGTTGATTACTTAGCATCTCAAATTCAACAGCTTATCGCTCTAAACGCTAACACCACATGACGACCTGATATGGAATGGGGTGCTCTCAAGGCGTACCTCAGAGGCATCTTAATTGGTCTATTTTCGAAAAGAAAAAAGGAACGGGAAGACAAAGTTGTTTCCCTCCTGTCCCAAATCAGGAACATCGAACATACTCTTTCCCCTGCCTCCTCAGATTCGGTCAAACAAAACTTAATTAAATTAAAAGATGCTTACCTCGATCTATTGAGAGAGCAAGCCGAGTTTGCCATTCTAAAAACAAATGCTGCCTACACCGATCAAGGGGAGAAAGCCAGGCATATGCTAGCAATGCGCATTAAGCAACTCGAATCAGCCCGATTTATCCCAGCAGTCCATCTGTCAGTAGGGGATTCCCTTAAAACTACTGTTCCTGAGATAGTAGATGAATTTACTACTTATTTTCAGGAGTTATATGCCCCTATGCTCAATCCCCCCTCAGAAGAGGATTTGCAAAGTTATTTGACAGACTCCCTTTTACCTTTCCTTACTAAATCTCAACAAGATGCACTTATACGTCCCATCACGGAGGATGAAATAAGCACGGTAATCAAATCCCTCCCCGCTGACAAAACGCCAGGCCCTGATGGCTTTTCTTCTAACTTTTATAAGATATTCTCTAGGCAGCTAACTCCCATTCTGTTGTCTCTTTTTCAATTTCTATTATCAGGTCAGGGTCTGACCTTCCTTTTTGAGACTCTTATAGTTTTATTGCCCAAGCCAGATAAACCACAGGATCTTATCACAAGTTACAGGCCTATATCCTTAATCAAACACGACATCAAGATCTTAGCCAAGAATTTTGGTGGATCGGATAAGTCTAGTTCTCCCTCGATAATTGGAGTTGAGCAGGTGGGTTTCATGAAGGAAGATCATCCACTGATCACTTACGTACCTCAGCTCACGTATTTTTGGCCTCTGAGGCGCTGCTACCCCAATGGCCTTGGTTTCTTGGATGCTGAGAAGGCCTTTGATAGGGTTTACTGGAAGTACCTGTTCACGACAATAAAGGCATTTGGTTTCCCCAACAAATTCCTGAGTTGGTGCGCTTCATATATATTCCCTCGACCAGAATTGCCTGTAATGGCATGAGGTCCAGCCTGATTAAACTCCATGTCGGAATGAGACAGGGGTGTCCTTTATCCATTGCTCTTTAATATATATTTGGAACCCTTATCCGAGACTTATAACAGCACAAGGTGTCCCAGATATTCTATACAGGGACAGGTGGTTAAGGTTGCAGCATATGCCAATGACCTTCTCTTGCATATAATCAACCCTGTCACTTCTATTCCCATTCTTCTTAATATAATAAGCGAATTCAGCAGGGTCTCTAATTATAAGCTCAACACTGTGAAAACCTTAGTCTTTCCTTTGAATCATCAGGTACATAAGCAAGAAATTACTGCTACCGGACTCGCTTAGCAACCTAAATCCATGAAATACTTGGGTATTATCTTAACTCGAAGCAACATTCGTCTCAAATATCTAAATCTGGATTTTTTGGTTCAGAAAATAGACCAAGACCTTCATAGATGGATGCTCCTCCCTCTCTCCTTATGGGGTAGGATCAATTTAATTAAAATGAATATTTTTCCCCGTTTGCTTTATCCCCTTAACATGTTGAATATTAACCTCCGTCTATCTTGGTTTAACAAAGTACATTCCATCTGCTCCTCTTTCATATGGGGATATAAAACCCAGAATGGCTTTCTGCAAACTGGTTGCTCCCAAGGACAAAGGAGGCTAAAACATCCTCATCTGGCCTTGTACTACTGGGCCAGTCAGGCCAATAAATATTTACAGTGGCTGACAGCAGAGCAGCGATTAGCACATTCTCTGTATACTCCGATTTGGCTTAGAGTGGAGTTGGATAGTATTAAGAAACATGGCTTTCTCCCGGCCACATTATTATATACTAAAATATGGTTTCTTCCATTACTGTTGTGTAAATCTCCCATCGCAACTTCGATCATGTCCCACTCTCAGCTGTGCGCGTTTCTTAACTACGACAATACCAAGGATCTATATCAACCAGTAATTGGTAACCCTAATCTGAAGTTGGATAATAAGCCTTTACCTCCTAATTGGTGTCCTCCCATCAATTGCTCTTGGTTGAAAGATTTCATTACACCTGACAGACTATGGAGTTCCTCTGTGGAGATCTTACATACACTCATGGCTCCTGCTACCAATATTTTCAAGGTATATCAATTACGGCACTGTATGGTGGAGGCATTTGGGACTATCCTGACCTTACCTCCAAAGTTTAATTTCCTGGTCTTTCTTCTTGATATGGCCGGAATCCCTCACGCGGTCTCAAAAATATACAATACCTTAATTGCTTGGAAATATCCCAGTAACTTGGCTCCTATCTCGTACAGGTCTTCTCTTTTTCCAGACATGGAGTTTGATTGGTCACTCATTTGGAATAATTGTCATAAATTCCTATCCCAGGATAGAATGAGATTAATGCAATTTCAAAATCTTACACAATATATATTATACTCCACAAAAATTGGCTTGAATAGGCGTATTGGCTACCCTGCTCTGTACCAGATGTGGTTTGATGCCCGGGGACTCCCTCCACATTTTTTGGGAATGTCCTAAGGTCGCCCCCCTCTGGTCCACTATGAAACAAAAAGCTGACCCACTCTGAGGACTTTAGAGCTTTTCCTCCAGAAATCTGTCTTCTGGGTGATTTTTGCCATTACAGTCAGATGTAGAAAATTCTATATGGCCTTAATTTCCATGTCTGTTAAAAAGATGGTTCTAAGGCATTGGAAAGATTCTGACAATTTGTCTTACTTAGAATGGCTCCAAGAGCTTCTTGCAAATCTTAGAACTGCGAGAACCATTGCAAGTCTCTCCAATAAACTTACGAAATTCAACAAATTATGGGGTCCTCTACAAGCCCTGTATTTGGTACAACCGTGATATGTAGCTTTTAAAAGTACGTGATGTTAACTTTATGTTACACTGCTGCATCAGAAGGGGGGGGAGGGTAGGGTGGAGGGGGTGGGGATGGGAGAGAATGAATCTGTCCAATGTGTTGGATAACCATATTTTGTTACATTACATGTTCCTTGTGATTCAGTCTCTGTACTGTAAACTTTAATAAAAACTGAATGGAAAAAAAAATACTACCATATTCAATATGATGTACGATGATAACATACAGAAATATAAATACCTTTTTAAAAAACATGCTAATGTATTCAATATGAGGTAGGATTATAACATACATCACTGATAATACCTTTTGTAAAAAAAATGGCAAAATAGTCAGTACCGTTGGTCACTAAGGTATATAATATTCACATTTATACAGGAGCCAGGCAGATTTCTTAAACGTCTTTCATCTTTTGGGTGTCACTGACCATTTGCTAAGTGGAGAGGGTTCAGGGGCTTTTACATCGGCTGTTTTTTGACTTTCAACATATCTCCTGTTTGCTGAATGACCAAAGATGGATGTGGGTATGTTAGCCTCTGCCACCACTTTGACAAACACATCCCACTCCTTTGGCTTTTTGTGGTCAAGGATAGCGTGAGTGGCTGTAGTAGCCCTTACCAATTTGACCATATGAGACCCAGAAACAACACTACCTTTATACATCAATTCCCCCATAGTATTCCAAAAATGAATATTCTTGTTCTTTGCTATTTGCTTTAGTAATATCTCAGTATTTTTTTAGACCTTTGAGAAACACTGTTCAAAATGTCTTTTTCCATTGAACTCATTACAGAAAGAGTCTCAGTAGTGGGTTGCTCAGAAACTGCATCACTCTCAGGCATGTGTAAGGTCAAACTGGTTTTAGCCTGTTCTCTTTGACGTACTAGAGTGAGGTAACGTTGCAACACTGCAGAGTACAGATTGGCTTTGTCATGATCTGATACATCAGTCCGTGATAGTATAGATCTCATTTCTGTATCCAAGCTGCAAGTTGCGACTTTTCTTGTATCCTCATCGGGATAGTTTGTTTTCATACGGTCCGATTGCCGTTGAGGTACCAGATACATTTTCTGAGTAAAAGCCATTATCTGTTAGTCCAGTAATCAAAGGAATGGTAACCCAACAATGTCCCTATGAATCCATCTGTCTCATTTGCAATCTGTTTTTCTTTTAAAGGCACTTTCCGTTGCTTAAATGTTTTATGACTCTACCCTTTTCTCAGAAAAGCTAGCTGTTTAGCTGACAATGGTATATTTCCTTTTAGAGTGTTTAAAGCAACCTCCATGATGGAGGATATCAAGTCACCAGAGGCTGTGCACAAAATAGCTTTTCTTAGATGGGGAGGTCCTCTGACAAGTAACTTTAAAACAGATAGGTTTCTCTGCAGTCTTTTAGACATAATGACAATACAGCATCATGTATTTCTAAAACCAGAATGTGTTTTTTCAAGACATACACCACAGGCTAGTCAGGTGGAAACAACCCACTGCGCAGCCTGTATTCATCTGGCGTACCAGCTCTTAAATCAACCAATAAATAGCCATAAGGTTTTTTTGTGGCATCTTCAAAAGCTTCTAAAAAAAATTTGGTCTGACTGGGGTACATCTGTCTGGCCAGTAGTTGTATCTGCAGCTTGTCCCATGGGTTTTTAAACAGGACCATATATTTGGCATTAAGGGTGATGGTCCGGCTTTTCATGCCTTGACAAAATACATTCTGTACAATTAGAAATATCGTTAACTGTTTATGATGGTTGTACTTGGTAAACCCATACTCAATTTCACTGTTTTGACAAGCAGAGTCCATTAAATCATCTGTAACAACAAAATTCACCTTCCCAGGGAGTAAGAGATCATCATCAGTGAATGACTCTGGTAGCCCCTCCACAAATTTAATCTGTGGAAACTTTAACATCAGTTCATTGTACAAAGGTTGCCAACAGCTGTAAAACCAGACAATATTTTCAAGTTTATGTGATAAAGTGGTATCATAATTTTCCAACAACTGTTTTATGAAGAAGCTTTTCCCACTGTTAGATGGGCCGGCCAACAGACAAGTAAAGGGATGCTGCAACCTGATATCCATTTTCAGTCCTCATTATCCATAAGGAAGTGTTCTGAAATCTGATTGTAAAACTTGTTTATCATAAACTACTCTTTGGGTCTTGGACAGCGTTCTTGTTTCAAGGGACCACTGCTTTTTGTTTCTAACTATCTTGGGTTGCCTCAGTGTGATTTCTTTACATGTCTGTGACCCTGAGTAATCAAAAATCAGATCTTTTAAGCTGTCAGAATTAATGTGTTCACAGTTACCTACATTAAGTGTGAAGCCTTTCACTTTAACAACAATTTGTCCTCCTGACTGCGTCTTGGGACCTGCAGACACAAACTCAGTAATGTGCACATCTGGAGGAAGCTCACTAGTCAATTCCCCTAAATAGTCACCTAGAAGGGGCTTTCAGTCACCCAGTCTAGACACAAAAATGACAGTCTGTGTCATGATACAGGCACCTATCCTGTAACTTATCTAGCAGTTTGTAGAGTTCTAGTCTGGCATATGCAGTGGTGAAACTAGCTATGAATATGTTGACGTTATTAGAATTTGGGTAGTGGTCTTTGGTATATTTCCAGCATAAACATGCTGTTTCATCATCGATGAACCAGCACAAGGCCACATCATAATGGGGGCAAACACATACTGGAAAAGTTTGTCTGGGTCTGATATTAAACTGCTGGTGCGCAAATTAACTCTCTGTCCAAATTTTCCCCAAACAGAATTTAAGAACAGTTTAGATATCTGTCTCTTTGCGGGGTTAACAGCGATGTCAGCGGGTTCAAATGAACATTTTCTCTTTCAAAAATACTGCTATATGTACCTGACATTATCTGCTTCATTTTTTACCCATGAAGGGAAACCAGATGCCTCTTGCTTGCCTTTCAGATGCAGTTTGATGTAGTCTGCAAACAGTTCTGTTGATGACTCTCTAAAATGCCACACTTCATACATTTTTAAGATCGTGTACCTTTTTCCAGTGCCAGGTTTAGTTCCACAGTACAGTAGGTACCAGTCAGTGCCCTTTGTTCATCATTGTGTGTGCACAGTGTCTGAACTTTGTCTTCTACGCATGCAAGACATAATGTGAATACAAGTTTTTTTCCAATCCTGGATGGCAGCACTGGAAAAAAGAGACCTCTAGGGGGTAAAACTTTTATTTTTGCCAAACCAAAGTACTGACTCATGTCAGCAAAGTTCTCATAAATGATGGCAGGGTGACCCACAGGGTACTGTTTAGTTTTGTTGACAAAAGGTACAGGTTGGTAAAATCATGATAGCAGATTGTCTCATTGGGCTGTAGCTTATAGTACAGAGAAATGAATGGCATTTATTCATCCCCCAAACAGTGACTCTCTAGGTTCAAGAGGTTGGGGTAGTTTCCTGTCCCTCAAAAAATCAGTCAGCCCCTGATCTGTGGCCAACATTTCCCTCCACTCGTATTCCCACAGGACTCTAATGGCAAACCCCTGACTTTTTAAAAAATGAACCTTGTGCATAGTCCGATTGAATAACTGCCCAAAAGTCATATCTGTCATATGATTTCGATCTTTTTCACAGTAACAGATGTTGCAGCCATGAAAATACACCCGTTGAATCTAAAGGCAGTGGGAACCCATTAATTATCGTGTAACCATCGAGAAAATATGGACCCACTTTAAATTCCCCACCCCGTAGTGTGTGCTGAATAGCATGTTTTCTTTCTCTGTTGTGTACATTAACCACTGTATCGCAGGTGTGGAGAACATCTTTTGCAGGCCATGATAATTATCTGGTGGGAGAACTGTGAGTGTGTGTTCTTTCAAAAACATGAATCTGTATGTGGCCATGTAGACAGATGCTATGGTCATATATTGAAAGGGATCTAAAAAAACTTCTTCATGCTCTAAAAAGTCACCATCTGACTATTTTAAAACCTGCATGGTTGTCACATTCATCACTTCTTGTCTAAATTTGTCACAGGCTTTTAGAAGCATTTCAACATCTAACTAACAATAGTAGCGAAGCTCTTTTTTCAGATCAAATTCTGTATGTTGGTTGACTAGGTACCATCGCATGAACTCTGTTTTTTCTCTAGGCATCATATATTCTACCCCATAACATTTGGCATCAGGCAGGGGACCTACATAGTTTTCATTGGCCTTGGTGTTAAAAAAATGTGGAAAGTACCCTTTAGCGATCTCATTTTCAAAGCCAAATGCGCCTGGGATTTTAGACAAACGCATTGGCAGGAAACACAGTAAATCTATAAATCTAATGTGTAGTGCAGATACCATCACGGAGAGCAATTTCCTTCCTTGTGTGAGCAAGTTGATACCAATTTTTTCCTTGACTAGCTGACTAACAATAAAATAGCTGTCATAGTCTTTGGCATTGTGAGCTATAAATATGTAATGTTTGAATGGTGTATCTATAAAGTGCCTGACAAAATCTTTTACACAACCATCTCCTTCAAATGCCCAACATCTGCTATCATCCAGTTGCTTGGCATAGACATAATTTGGTGTGTGTGTTTCTGTTTCTTGTCTGGCCTCAAAATCAAACACTATGGGCTGGATTTTCAAAAGGGTTGCGCCATGCACAATAGGGTTGCGCCTGCACAAGTCTGAAATTGCACCATTCTGCCTTATTCAGCAGGAGGCAGTTGCGCCCCCCAAGTCATGCTGAACAACAGCACAATGCTAATGAAGGCATGCTCAACCGGAGGGGGAGGAACCATGCATAAATTGCACAGCCTGATATTCAGCTGGGCTGTGCAGAGTTGTGCAGGCGCAACCCCCAACCTGTGCCTGCACAACTTTGAGCAAAAAAGGAGTAAGTCGAGGGCCACCCACAGGTGAGCTGCCACATTGCAGGGTGCAACAGCAGCTGCCACCTGTGGGTGGCCCTCCACTCATCCTGTGCCCCCCTGCAGTCCAATCACAGGCATAGCATCCCTCCTCGACTGGCCTTAATGCGCAGGTAACTTGTAGTCCCTCCCCAACTGGCCTGATCAAGAGGAAACCCAGAGTAATCTCACTTCACTGCCGATCATGGGCAGAATAGAAATTACCTCTGTTAGTTTCAAGGGTCCATCGGACTGTGAAGCCAGATCATGGGCATTCGAAGTCCACTCCCTTAGGTTCAGTACCTGGTGATCTAGTGGCCCCACCCCACCCATCCATGGAGCCTCACCACTCGCTCCCCCGCCAGCTGGTGGCAGTACCCCACCACCTGCTGCCCTGCTGCCTCACCGACTGACTGCTCGGTAGGGCTGCATGCCCCTGTTCAGAGCAAGAGCCAATGGGTGTAGCTTCATAACAGTATAAGGCAGTCCAGATATGTGAATGTGAATTCATTCATATATCTGGACTGCCTTAGTATGTATGGAGCTGCATGCCCATTGGCTCTTGCTCTGAACAATGGGCATGCAGCCCTACTGAGCAGTCAGTCGGCGAGCGGCAGGGTGACAGGCGGTGGGGTGCTGCTACCCGCTGGCTGATGGGGGAGCGGGGTGGTGGGGTTACGTGGGTGGTGGGGTGGAGCCACTAGATCACCAGGGTACTTGGACCTGGGGGTTGACTCAATGCTCGCAATTGGGCTTCACGCCCACTGGACCACCAGGGATATTGTTCTTGGGGTTGGACTCTGTTCTGCCCGTGATCGGGCTGTGGGGGTGGGGGATTACTATGGGTTTGCCCTTGATTGGGCCAGTCAGGGGAGGGATTACTGTAGGTTTGCACGATCGGGCCAGTCAGGGAGGGGGTTACTATGGGTTTTGCCACGATTGGGCCAGTTGGGGAGGATTTACTTCATGCCCAAGATTGGGCTGCAGAAGCGTCAGTCCCGATGGCTGCTGCCTGGCAGGGTGCCAGGTGCAAGTCGTCGAGGATCGGCGTCGCTGCATGCTAATGGCATGCAAATGGAGGCCATAAGTAGATGCAAATGGCCCCCCCTGCGCCTTGCATGAATTATGGCCCCATTTGCATGTCACCTTTTGAATATCAGGAATTTGCGCATGGCACAATGGAACTTGCACCACCGCATCTTGAATGCTCCACTCTGACCACTTGCGGTGGTGCAAGTTCCACTGCGCCATGCACAGTGGCTGTGCTGGGGTGATATTCAAAGGAGTTGCTCAATAGCGCAACTCCATTGAATATCACCCCGCACACCCCAGCACAACTTATTTGGAGAAGCAGCAATATGCCACAGAACAAGTACAGTTGAATATCCAGCCCACTATATTTCAGAGGTCTTCACTTATTTCAGTGGAGACATGTAACACAAATGTTTGTCAGCAGTCATAAGAGAACCACATGTAGGACATCTACCCATTTTACATTTATGATTTCCTTTGTATGCGGCAAAACATTCTTCACATAGCTTGCTTGATTCACAGAGGATCATGCCTAAATCAGTTTTGGTCATGTGCACCTCTCCAGACAATCTAAGGATCTACAAATTTTGTTACATTTTGGACATTTTACTATACTGGCAATCTGTTCTGCACAGACTGGATCACAGCACATCTTACACAAAAGAGTGCATGAGTGATGATTTTTGTGACTGAAGGCTGATTGACAGTATTCACAGAGGTATCTGGCCCTTATAAATTTATTGACATTTGTGACACCGTAAAAGTGATTGTTATGATGTAATACAAACAGTGTTTTAGGATAGCTCCCAGAACACATTGAAAATGTTTGCCAATTTCCTTCATTATGATATAGAACTTTAATAGTTACTCCAAAAAACTGTTCAAATTGTGGCACATCACTGAAACTGACAGGTGTGTGTTCTGACAAACTTATCTCAGCATCCAATATTTTAGCCTTACTGATCAATTGACTGTCAGTCAGGTGTCTGTTTAGGAGCACAAGTACACTTCCAGCAAAACAAAAAACATTATGGGCAGCATTCACAAAGAGGATGTGCCTGGCACAACAGAAATGCACCAGCACAAATCAGATGTGCTGAGCCCAAGCATAGCCATTCACAGAGGCATGGGCTGTGGTAAGCACCAAGTGCAACATCACTGTGAATCACTGCAGGACACGACGGCACAACTGCAGATGTGCCTGTGCAACCAGTGATGTGCCAGGGCAAGCAGGATGCCTTGCAGCCAGACAGGGGAGCCAGGCAGAAAAACTGGAGCAATACAGCAGGGCAAGAGGAGCATCCACAGAGCTGGAACAAACACACCCATGGACAAAAGTGTAGAGTAAAACACATTTATAAAAGGGGATGTGCATAGAAACTGTACAAACCAAAGGTAAAACAAGGTACAACAACAACAGCATCAACAAATGGGGAATGGGGGGATCAGGGACGGGAAGGAAGACAGGAAAGGGACAGAAACAGGGGACAGGGTATGGCAACTATGTACACGGAAAGTCTTCAGAAAGAGGCAGGGGGACAATAGTGGCACCATGCCCTTCCATGCACCAGCCTGGCATGGACTGGGAAACGCAGCATGATGACCTGCAGGGCAGCTGACAGGCACTGAACAGTCCTTGATAGAGGGTGCAAGGCTGTCTGGATGGCCACATGGATCCTCTGGTCCACATCAACTGGTGCAGCACCACCACCACCTGCAACAGCATGGTGAGCCAGAACACCTACAGCAAATGACAGAAAGAACACACACTGAGGGCCAGAACATAGAACACCACCCCACCCACCATCGACCGCACAGAACCTGAAAGACAGCAATCATGGAAGGCAACACTCACCTGTCCCGGGCAGGGCACCAGGCCTGGCACACATGAATCTCCAGTGTCACTCCTCAGCTGCATCCATAGCCTGCTGCCTGGCCTCTTGTCTTGCAAAACACAACAAACAGCACCATGAGCAAACACAGCCACTGTGCATGATGCAGTGCCACAGTCCCTCCCCCAACGCTGGCCCATGGCCATGCAGCAGACAGCGATGCCTGGCCAGGAAGCACCCAATCAGCAGGCACACACAGCCATGCCCTGCCTCCCTGGCACCATGGCAATGCAGCACGGGTGAGGTGCAGCAACTGCCATGTGTGCATGATGCTGTGAGACCCATGAGGGTGCCCCATGAGGGCAGTGACACACACACCCAGCATATGCCACAAAAGGACACAGCTGAACAACACCTACCTGGTCTTGGCAGTGCACTTCTGCGTGCATGGTGCTGCAGCCATGCAAGCCACTCTGGGTTCCACCTCTGGAGGTCACCATAGTGATGCCTGCACTGCTCCCCTGTGCATGGCATCCCTGTATGTTGCACAATCTGGGTTGTAATGGAGGCACACACTTGGGTCCTGGGCACATGGAGGTCCTCCTGTCCAAACAGGTGCCTCTCCACAGCCATGACCTGTACTACAAGATGTAGCAGCTCCATGTGTGACCAGTTCATAGTCCTAGGCACCTGTCACCCAGCACTTAGCATCTTAAACTGTGAACAGACAGTGGCAAGGTTCAAACAGGCAAAGCACCATCTACTGATTGTTTTGCACCACATGAAACTGTGATGCATGTGCATCACAGCACACACTGAACGTGAAGTGCGAATGGCCACTGGCGATGAGCCCACGCATGCACATTCCACCATGCAATGGTGTTGCACAGCCAGGACATGGTCGTGCATGCGTGTTACGCGTGTAGGTGCCATGTTGTGCATGGCATGCACCGTGAACATGTACCATGCACAGTGCATGATCCATGGTCAGGGCCAGCCCAGTGCAGCATGGACAGTGCATTGTGGGACATGCTGTGTGATACAGCACACGACACTGAGATCAGCAAGCCTGCAACGGTGCAATGGGACAGTGGCGGTACAGTGCATCATGGGAGATGTGCCACTGGACACAGTGCCACATATGTGGGACAGATCGCCATGTACAATGCCCGATTCATTCATATGCACTGTAGTACGCATGTGCCTGGAGATCGCTATGATCAATGACACATCCCAGAGATGCTCCATGCAAAGTGAGGTAAGTTGGAAGCAATTATGCAATTCAGAGAGAATGCACCCAAACTGCCTCATCAACCATGCATGGGCAACTCAGCCGATTAGCATCTCATTAACAGGGCTCAGGCCTCATTTGCATGTCCTGAGCCATAAATGCTCCCAATTCAGCAGGCTGAGTCCAGGACACTGAGAGAGTCAGTGCCTAGTGGGTGAGTATACAGCCATGTAAACAGAGCTACAGCACACACTGTTGTGCCTGCTTCTGAGCGTGCACAACAGGTAATACCCCTGTACACTGCATGTGGGACCAGTACATCCATTAAGTAACACCCAAGGCACACTGTGTTGCCACACATCAGAGCAGTATCACACAGTCCACAGAGGCGACAATGGACAGGTTCCTGCCATGATCACAGCGGATGACCATGTCACCAGGACCCACACAACACAGCACATACATAACACTGCTGCCGAGCTATGTTGTGGATGGCAGTGTACTGAGGCAGTGCAAGTGGGACAGGGAGGGATGTGACATGCACGGAGGCCATCCAATGCACACAGGGACACAGGGATGATACGTACATCTGGGTGTCTCTTGCAGTGTGAGGTGGACGCAGCACCTGCAACAGATAGGTCCGATGCACAGAGCGCCACATGTGCAGGCACAATGGCAACACAGACAGCCCCACACTGCTGCTGCCTGAACCGTGCCTGCTGCCACATGTCGTCCCCTTCCCTGCAGTCATCGCGGGGAGGCATCCAGGATGGATGTGTCACCATGGTGGTGGCACACATGCTGGCGGGTACTGGGACATGCCCATGGCAGACAGGACAGTGTGACATCTCCTGGGGTGGCTACACTGTACCCCCCATCATGGACTGGGTGACAAGTGTGGCACATGTTCCATCCCACATGTACCGCATACCATAGTGCATGGCCATCTGTGCTCGGCTGCCCACCTGTGGCCCACAGCACAGACCACTGGCAACACAGACCATGTGAGGCCCCAGACAGTGGGTGATGGGTGAGGGACCATGTATACCCCCAGATGCGTCTTACACCTTGGTGCTTCTCCCTACAGTAGTCGATATGTCAGAAGAATCAGGTTCTGCCACCAGGCGGCAACCCAACTTCATGAAGGACGAGGAGAGGGCACTCATCGAGGCATGCCACCTATGTCTGGATGTACTCACTGGCAGGGGAGGCAGCCAGATGGCACATGCGGAGGGCTGGGAAGATGTGGCCCAGCAGGTGAATGCAGTGGCACCATACAACTGCATGGTTCAGGAGTGCCACAAGCATTGGAATGACAGCTGATGGAGGGCCAAGGAGAAGTTGGCCAGCATCCAGGCATCCCTGTGGCAGACAGGGGGAGTACCCAGCTCAGCAGCACAGCTCAGCCCCAATGAGGTCTTCCTGGCCGCCAGTGTGTCAGGGATGGCCGTGCATGGTGTCCCAGGAGGTGGCTTCCAGATGGGGGGGCAGCCCATTGCAGCATGGTTAGTAGCTGTGCACCCTGACCAGGCCCTGCCATGGACAGACGTGTGGGTCTGGCATTGTGTTGTCAGCCATGCTGTGTGTGACTTTGCCACTGTGTCATGTGTGTCCTGTGCAGTAACCATGTTCTCCCTTCCCTTTTCCACAGCACCATCACAACTTCAGGGCACAGCCATGGCCATGGCTGACTGTGTAGCCCTCATGGGTGATGATGCAGGCCCACCCCATGGGGCCAATGACACTGATGTGGGTGTGTCCGCATCTGCAACATCCATGCTCCATGCACCACCAGTCACGGTCCCTGTGGCAGAGGGCTCTGTGGACCCTCCACTAGTGATGGCGGTACCCGTCAGATACATTTCATGGTTGGGAGACCTGTCTGGGTTGTCTGATGCTGACCCGAGGAGGCAGTGGACATAGCAGATGCCCTCATCATGCTCACCAGTGGCATGCAGGGTGAGGGCAGTGGCACCGTTGCATGTTCCACCATCACCAGCACCACTGCCATGGCCGACGGTGGTGCACATGATGCAGGGATGCCTTTGCATGTGACCCTGGGTGCCACTGACATTCCTGCTGTGCTGGACACTGGTGCAGTGGTGGCACAGCTGCCTGTGGCAGTGGGTGCCATGCCCCCTGCACCGATGCCAAGTGCAGTGCTGGCAACATCAGTGTCATCCAGGCAGGGCACCTTTGTGCATGCAACTGCTACAGTGGGCCTGGGGGACACCACACATGGGCAGCCAGTGTCAGTGCCCAGCCAGGCCCCACCCACCATGCAGCCTGACAAGGTGTGTCCACTGCCCATGGATGACCCTGGTGGGGCTGATCCATCCCCTGTATGTTGGCAATGACACCATGCTGCATCACCTGCTGATGACATGGGTGCCTACCTTGACCTGCTGTGGGCAACTGTGGAGAGTCAGGAGGCCCTCTGGGCAGAGTTCTAGAGCCACAGGGCTGTCTTGGTCCAGGAGCATGAGTCCACAGTGGTGTGGCATGCTCCAGATGCTGGCTGAGACACGCATCATGCAGGTGGGCATGACCACAGCCATGGAGTGGATTGCGGCTGCTGAAGAGGCAGTGACAGCATCCACAGCATGCCATGGACATCGTGCATCCAGTTGGACACCCAGGAGCATGTCCCGAACACCCTGATGGTGGGGCCAGGTGAACCTGCTGCTGACCCCATTGCCACTAGCATCCACACCCACCATCCATGGCTCAGCTGGTGGGTATCAGATGGCCACCCCACTGAGCACCCATTCACAGCCTCAGTGCAGCACTCCTGTGGGGTCCCTGGGGTTGCCCCCTGTAGCCAGTGGTGGCACCCCCATCACCTGCGGCCATGGCAGAGGCCGCCCATGTGTCCGTGGCAGTTGTGGGGCTGCCCTGTGATGCTCATGCCCACAGGCCTGTGGTGGCAGGTGGCATGCCCATGCATACTGGCTGACCTGCAGGTGATGCCAGTGATGGTGTGTGTGGCGGTCACCAGACCGACGGTTGCCCTGGCACCACCCTGTGCTGCATGTGCAGGCTGTCCAGTGTGTTTGTGTGTACTGCTATTGCTATTGTGCCATGTGTCATGAGAATGATGAGTGCATTACAGTGCCTGCAGTGCTCTTGTGCCGGCCGCAGTGTGCACTGACCCATGACTGCTTGGGCATGGCCTGTGTGATTCTGGGGTGATGCATGCATGGTGTCTTTGTGTGTGTGTGTGTATGTCCCCCATCGTGTGAATGTGCCTGCATTTGCACCCCTGTGTGGCGTACAGTGCCTGCTGTTCCAATGACATGCTGTCCCTACACTGCAGTGCCCACACCTGCACATGTACATACCTGCATACTCATCTGCATGGCCTGAAGTGTTCCTCCACCACTCATGTGCAGTATGCCTGTGCCCTCGCTGCCAGCCTGGGATCCCTGCATCCCTGCCTGACTTCACCTCCATGGTTCTCAGGAGGTGCCCTGTCCACACCCTCCCCAACCCCTCCTCCTCCCATAACTGTTGCCCTCACTGGCCTTGACAGGTATCCCATGGTCATGGGCCATGTTGTAGTATACAACAAACCAGGAATATGCCACAGGCCTTCTCTGGGCTGTACTGTAGGGCACCATCTGACCAACACAGGCACTGAAATGCATCTTCAGCATTCTGAAGACACGCCGATGATGGCACGTGTCGCGATGTGTGTCTCATTGTAGTGTTCTTCCGCCACTGTTCTGGGTCATCAGATGGGGTGAGAGCCAGGGCCTCAATGGTATGCGGCGTCACCTGGGGGGGAGATGTGTCTCCATTAGTACATTGTGTTACACTGTGGCTTGTGCCCTGTCCCTGTCCCGCACTCTGTGTTGTGTGCCTCTGTCCTACTCCCCCGCCATGCAGCCGCATACCTGGTGGTCCTGCATCCCTACCTTGGCTGCACCTGCCTGCCTCCATCCATCATGTGGTGCACAGTGCTTGCATGCCACCCTGCATCTGTCTAGGCACCCTTTCACACCCCTGCTGTCCCAGTGCCCTTGTGCCTGTGACTGGCTGCCCACAGCCCACCCCATGTGTCCCGGATGTGGTGCCACCCTGCGCTGTTGGCGCACAGTCACATGTACCTAAAGGTGGCCACTTTGGATGTCCCCAGCCTTGAAGCTCATGCAGAGTGCCAACTGGTGCCATATGTATGCATCATGTGCACTTCCAGGGTGTGTGGCGCAGAGATTGGTGATGCACCCTGTGGCATCGCACACCACCTGGCAGTTCACTGAATGGTACCTCTTCTGATTCACATACGTGATAGCTTCCTCACCAGGTGGTGCGTGGATTGCCACATGGGTGCAGTCAATGGCCCCTATGACACCTGGCATGCGTGCCATCCTGTGGAACCCCTGCATGGCTTCTGTCCACTCTGCCTGCGTGCTGGGGAATTTGATGTATTCCAAAGCATGTGGTAGCAGTGCAGTGAGGAACTGTGTGAGGAGGTGGGACATTGAGGTCTGTGATATGCCAGTGGTGTCCCCAGTAGGCCTCTGAAAGGTTCCTGTGGTGAGCAGGCACATGACCGTTGTCAACTTGGTCTCCACCGAGATGGCATGACCTCATGCGGTGGGTGCCTGCATCTCATCATGGCACAGCTCACATAGCCACCTCAGCATGGCCCTGTTGAGGCAGTATCAACTGACTGTCTTTGCCTCTGTGAGCTGCTCAAAGGACAGCCGGGCACGGTACCGCCGTGCGGCTGGCCGCCTATGGTGCCTTCCAGCACCCTGCCTCCTCCTCATTAGGGCACCAGCAATGGCAACTGCTGCTGGGTTCATCCCCTCTGTCACTGAAGCCTTCTGGTGTAGCTTGCTGCCTGGTGTTGTTGCTGGAAGAATGGCTGCTTTTGCCTCTCCCTCTGTCTGGTTCCACTTCCCCTCTGGCTGTGGCTGTGTGCTGCTGTGGTCTTTCCATTGATGGCCTGCTGGTGTGCTAGACGTAAGTCTCTTTCTTTTGTACTTATCTTTCTTTGGCGCATCTTGGCTTTGCTCTGACTTTGCCCCATTGATGTGCCCGGGTTGTGCTCTGTGGATCGGGTTGCGCATCAAGTAATGTCTCTTTTTCTCAATTATTTTGCTATAGAGGATAGAACTCAGTGTACGCTCACACCCCACCCCACCACCCTCCCGGTTTCTGATGGTTGTTACCACCAACTGTAAGAATCATCAGCAATGACTTCAGCATTGCTTTGTAACATGTCAGCTATGTGATCTAAGAAGATACCAGCATTTAACTCTTCAGGGCATGTTCTCCTTGAGAACAAGGGGTGATTTAAAGAGCCAGCACTCAAATGCAATTGTAGAAAGTCATGTACCCCTAACTGAGGGATAATGTGGTCTACATGTTCTTGAATTGCTGATTGCACAGCTTGAATGACCTGGCTGAATGAGGCTAGTCTATCAAGATTTACAAACCTAAGTGCTGAATTCTTTTTTAAAAAAAACTGGAGAGGGCTGCTGGTTTACTAATTCAGCATCTGGCTGATTTTCAACAAGCTGCTGTGATGCCCTACAGTGTAATATGATTTTGGCATGCCTTATTTTCTTTCTCAGATGTTCTAGGGTTCTTTCATTTTTATACCATGTAATTCTTTTCACTCGTCAACTATTTTTTTCATTCTTTTAGTGCTGACCTACTTTTTATTCAGCCTGTGAGATTTTCTGTCTTGTCACTGTTTCTGAGACAGTTTCAGTTCCAGCGCTTTGATTGTTTGATACATTTCTACTACCTGCAGAGCATGTTTCAGCTCTGAGTTAAATTCCTTAGGTACATATATCAAAGAAAATACATGTTTTATCACAGTACCATTTAAAAGGTCATTTTTAAACAATGACGTGTCCTGTAACCTGCCATGATCCCCAAGTCCTTTAAACAAGGCACCAGCTATTAATGGAAAAATGTCAGCAATGACTTCAGTGCAACAATGTCCCTTTTCTCGATCCTGGGGTGAGGCACAGCTCTGTCTGCAACCCCTGAGCTGGTGGAAGGTTGTACCCTCTGGTTAAAATTTAAAAAATGTCATTAATTGCATTTAAACTTTCAGTGCTGGTAGAGGCAATTTCAGTAGGCCTCTGTTTGTTTTCACAAACTTCTGACTGTCTCTTTTTATGTTGTCTTTTCCCTGAAGCACACATTTGAACTATTGACAAAAAAAAAGCAGAGTATCAACCTATCACTTAAGCATTTTAAACATTACAGGAGTATCTATAGAGTAATTGTAAGGTCTAAAGTGTCTCTAGGTCCATCATGTCTGCCCCCAAAGAAGAACTACCAATCAAAGGCTGGCTAGCTTTCAATTACATCGTTATGAAGACATCTTCCAAAGATCATTTACACACACTTACACTAAAAAACAAGATTATATAAATGTATGTCAAATATTTTCAAATATTTTCTCAAACTACAAAGCAGTTAAGCCATAACCACAACACAAGCTAATCCCATTTTACTCAAACATATGTAGTAAGACAGATGTCCCCTAATAAATATATAGCATTGTATTTTATCTGACCACACACACACACACACACACACACACACACACACACGCATCAGTCAGACAGAGGCTACTTATGTAAAACAATGTAAATGTGTGCTATTTTCTCAAACTAGCACTAAGGAGCATTTAAGGCAATATAAATACATTTGTTTATTATCTGCAAACATTTACATTAACCCAATACGAACCAACCCCCCCAACCACAGTGTACAAAGATTACCCTACCATTTTACAAAACAGATTTAGTAAGACAGATAACCCCTAATAGATATATAACATTGTATTTATCTGACACACACGTACACACACGTACACACACACACACACACCAGTCAGACAGAGGCTACTTATGTAAAACAATGTACATACATGCTATTTTCTCAAACCTGCAGTACTAAGCATTTAAGCCAATATAAATACATTTGTTTATTGTCAGCAAACATTTAAATTAACAGCAACACAAGCTAATCCCATTTTACTCAAACATATGTAGTAAGACAGATGGCCCCTAATAGATATATAACATTGTATTTATCTGTCAAATCCCCTACCAATCAGACAACAACAAAAAAAAAAAAAAAGCAGACTGGCTTTCAGTTGTAATAACAAAGCATACAAGTAGGTACATTTTAAACATTTCAGAACGAATACATACCTTGTGGTTCTGGTATTGATACAACAGCAGCTTCCATTATCTCACTATCAAATAGATCTTCTGAATCAGACCAGCTGTTCATGATCATCAAGTTTTCAAAACTATGAATTTCTGGTCTTTGGGACCCTAACAATATACAAGACTTAGCCAGATGAAGTCTTGCTATGTGACCATCACAAGGTTTCTAGAAGACAGTCCTCCATTGGTAAATGTAGTTATGTCATCTCTTATGTCTAGCACCATGAATCAGCATGTTTAGTTGGGGTTTATTAACATCAACTATCATCTATATGACCATCAAAAGGCTGGCAAAAGGTTTCTAGAAGACAGTCCTCTATTGATAAATATAGTTATGTCATGTCTTGTGATACATAGAATGACTAGTATGTGATTTTTATACTGTAATGTTGGACAGGGCATGTTTAATAGGAACTTTTAATAGGAATTTTCTTAAGTTTCTAAGAGTATAAAAGTCTCCATGAAGCAGTCTGCTGGTTTTTCAGTTTTACATAGGTAATGCAGAGCACTTTTTGTTGCTTTCTGGAAGTTAAAGCACTCTTAAATACTTTCACCAGTACATTAATATATATTTAATAGAAATATATGCTTTTGATAAGCAGTAATCTTTGTAAACTGTCTTTTTCAAAGGAAATAGAACAATATGTTTAGTTTCTGACATCAAAATACCAGATTTCTGATGTACTCATTTAAAAGAAAATGTATGTAGAGAGTATGACTGTTTTTTAACAGACTTTAGGATTTGAAGCAGTCTGCTTAGACTACAAACCCTTGAAACATCAGCTTCAACACTGGACAAACACACACACACACACACACACACTCTCTGCTTTTAAAGTTAGAACTCATTTCTTTTCACATTAAACAAGAAATCACTGTTTTTTTCATAAATATTTAAAATGCATTCTTTTAACAGAAATTGTTTGATTAGCAAATAATAAAATGTTCTTACAGGAAATGCAGAGAGAAATATAGAAACATAGAATTTGATGGCAGATAAGGTCCACCTAGTCTGCCCATTTCCCTACCTAATGGATAAGCTGCAGATCCTAGTTAACCAACAGCCTACTTCCTCCCCCCCCACTAGAATTGCCTTATGTCTGTCCTATGCATTCTTGAATTCCCCCACTGTTTTTGACTCTATGACCTCCTCAGGAAGGCTGTTCCATGCATCTACAACCCTATCTGTGAAGAAATACTTCCTCACATTACCTCTGAGCCGTGCCCCTCTATCTTCAAATTGTGCTCCCTTGTTCTTGCACACCTCTTTTTCTGAAAGATGCTACCCTTTTGGACTTTGTTGATTCCCTTGAGGTATTTGAAAGTTTCTATCATGTCCCTCCTCTCCCTCCTTTCCTCGAGGCTATACATCTTAAGCTCCTTTATTCTTTCTTCATATGTCTTCTGGTGCAGACCCTGCACCATTTTGGTTGCTCTCCTCTAGACAGCCTCTACCCTGTCTATGTCTTTGTGGAGATGGGGTCTCCAGAACTGTACACAGTACTCTAGATGGGGTCTTACCAACTGTCTGTACAGAGGGTCAACAACTTTCTGTTTTCTGCTGGTGATGCCTCTCCCTATGCATCCCAGTATCCCCCCAGCCCTCCTTACTGCCTTCTCACATTGCTGGCCCACCTTTAGGTCATCTGATATGACTACCCCCAGGTCCCTTTCCATTTTTGTTATTGTCTGTATCTCACCTCCCCCATTGTTTACTCTTGCCCTGGGTTTTTGTTTCCCAGGTGCATTACTTTGCACTTCTTTGCATTGAATCTAAGCTGCCATACATTTGACCATTCCTCCAACTTTGCCAAGTCCCTTTTCATCCTTTCCACCCCACCTTGCATATCAACCCTGTTGCAGATCTTTGTGTCATCTGCAAAGAGACATACCTTCCCCTCCAGTCGCTCCTCAATATCACTTATAAAGACATTAAAAAGGACCGGCCCCAGTACTGTACCCTGCAGTACCCCACTAGTAACCCTCCTTTCTTCACTGTGGACTCCATTTACTATTACCCGCTGTGTCCTGTTGTCCAGCCAGTGTTTTACCCAGGCTATCACCCTAGGACCCACTCCCAGGCTGGCTAATTTGTTTATTTAATCTTTTGTGTGGGACTGTGTCAAATGCCTTGTTAAAGTCTAGGTAAGCCATGTCCACAGCCCTTCCCTGGTCTACTACTCTGGTCACCCAGTCAAAGAAATCAATTAGATTTGTTTGACATGACCTTCCTGCTGTGAATCCATGCTGTCTTGGGCACTGTGCCCCACTGGCCTCTAGGTGCTCAACAATTCTTTCCTTCAGAAGTGATTCCATCACTTTCCCTACCACTGAGGTCAAACTGACAGATCTGTAGCTTCCTGCCTCTGTCTTGGTCTCACTTTTGTGAAGGGGAATCACATCTGCCCTTCTCCAGTCCTCAGGTACCACACGATCCTCCCAAGATTTATTAAAAAGGGTAGTCAGTGGTGTTACTAGTTCTTGCCTTAGTTCTTTTAGAATTCTGGGGTGAATCCCATCAGCCCCATTGCTTTATCCACCTTCAGTTTTAAGAGTTCTTTCAGAACCCTTTGTTCTGTGAAATGACTAATATCAACCCCCTATCCACAGTGCTTCTATTGACTGGATTAGGTCTCTCCCCATGCTTTCCATTGTGAATACTGAGCAGAAATATTCATTCAGTATCCCTGCTTTTTCACTGTCGCTCTCTGCCCAACCACCTTCCTCTTTATTCAGCCTCAGTATTCCAGCCTTCATCTTTCTTTGCTCTCTAATGTACCTATAAAAGGTTTTATCCCCCTTCATAACTGAGTTGGCTTTCTTTTCCTCAGTTTGGGCCTTTGCTATTCTGACTGCCTTCCTCACTTCCTTCTGCTTTAACTGGTACAGTTCTCTGTCTTGCTCCTTCTGTGTTTCCTTATACTTCCTGAATGCTATCTTTTTCTCCCTTACCTTCCCCACCACGTCTTTTGAGAACCATAGTATTTTTTTCTTTCATTTTGATTTGTGTATTTGCTTCACACAAAGGCTTGTTGCCTCTGTGAAGGCAGTTTTGATGTTTCCACATTGTTGCTCCACCCCATCTTCTTGCCTGTTTGCTAGTGCTTTTCTGAGACTCTCTCCCATGTTGACAAAATCAGCCCTCCTGAAGTCCAGTACCTTCACTTTTGTGTGGCTTGACTCTACAGCTAAATTTATCATGAACCACACTGTTAGGGTTGTCGCTTGTTCCCAAATGGCTACCTACTTCATGATCAGATCCTCTCTCCTTCCCCATTTGAGAGTACCAGGTCTAAGATTGCTCCCTCCTGGTGGTTTCCAAAACTAGCTGTCTGAGGCATGCCCCTGTAGGGCATCGAGAATGGCCCTGCTCTTGGTTGTGGCTGCAGCAAAGGTGCTCCAGTTAACATCTGGCATACTCAGGTCCCCCGCCAGCAATACCTCACCTTTCTCTGCTATCCCAAGGATGCCTTCTATCATTTTCTTGTCCATTTCCTCCCCCTGAAATGGGTGTCTGTATACAACCCCTGTGCAGATTGTGGAGCCATTGCCAGTCTCCAGGGAGACCCACAGTTTCTCCTCTCCTCCCTGTTTAACCTTTAGTTCTGTTGCTTTAATCCCTTCCCTTACATAGAGAGCTCCTCCTCCTCCTCTTCTTCCCTCCCTGTCCCTCCTGTAGATTGTGTACCCTGGTATGTTGACATCCCAGTCATGGTTCTCTGTGTACCATGTTTCTGTGACTGCCATGATATCCAGGCATCCCTCTTACATCAAGGCCACCATTTCGGGGAGCTTTTTAGCTAGACTACGGGCATTGGTACTCATTACCCTCCATTTTTTTCTGGCTTTATTTCTTTTTGCCCCATCCCTGTCCTTACTGCCTTTGTCTTTTTCTCCATTTACACCTGCCCTTATCTCTATCGACTGCTCTATCTTGGTGTTTACCTCACTAACTAACCTGACTTTTAGGGGGAGGCTAGGATTTCCCTTCTTCTTTTCAGTGCCTCCCCCCTTGGCTAGTTTAAATGCTTGCCAATGAAGCATATAAACCTATTACCTAGGATCCTGGTTCCCCTCCAGGATGGATGCAGACCATCGCACTTGTATAGGCCTGCATCCCTCCATGTGGAGCCCCAGTCCCCAATGAAGCTAAATCCCTGAGCTCTGCACCAGTTTTTCAGCCAGTCATTGAATCCCAGGGTGTGGAGTACCCTAGCCTCATCCATGCCATAGACAGGTAGCACTTCTGAGAAAGTTACCATGTGTGCTACTTATCTAAGGCCCCTCTCCAATGCCACAAACTCCTGTTGCACTGCTCTGATCCCATTCTCAGCCAGGTCATTTGTCCCTAGGTGGATAATGACATCCAGCTTATTCCCCCTTGCAGCTTCTCCCATGATCCTGAGGATTTGTTTCCTGTCACTCCAAGCCATGGCACTGGGCAGGCATCTTACCTCCATTTCCCTTCCCTCCCCCAGTTCTATCCCCCTAACAACTGAGTCCCCCAGCAGGAGTTGTTTCCTTCCCCTGTGGGGTCCTGTGCCACCCTCCTGTGGGTCTCCATCGTGGAGGTTCCCAGCATCCTCCTTGGTCTCCACTGCAGGTGCCTCCATAGAGGAACCATGCTACACAAGAGTGGTGAATGAACTGTGGAGAAGCACAACTGGAGGGATGCACCTCTGTTCCACCACCTTCACCCTCCCTAGCCACCATGGTCCAACCACTCCTCTTTCTTGGCAACCTCTGAGGTAGTGGCAGTGGCCTGGGTGATCCCTGGGTGAGGAAGCAGGTTTTCTGAATCATTGCCAGATCAGCATGGAGATGCGCAACCTCCTCCCTCAGACCAGAGAGGTGCCTGCAAATAGGGCAACAACACAGTTTCCAGAATGTCTCCCAGAAGACTGCTGCTCCACAGCCAGTACATTGCACCACTCCCCACATGTTTGTGTCCCTTCCTGTTACAGATATTTTCTTTTGTTTTTTTGTTCTTGTTTTAGTGTGTGCAAGCTTGTGAGTGTCTCTACCCCCATTCAGTGTGCTGTACCTTTGAGATGAACAGGTGTATGTTGTTAGCAGTTTGGGGAAGTGATGTCAGAACCTCTGCTATAAAAGAAAGTTATGCACTTGGATGGGTGGAGTGTGGGGAAGGGTGGGAGGGAGTAAACCTATCCCATCCAGAAACAATCAACTACAACTCTGACCCTCCACCCTGGGGAGTGCCTTCCTTCCTTTCAGACACCTATTTCACAGAGGTTAAGTACCAGGTCAAGCCACAAATGACTGCAAATAGCTCCCAGCTGCAGTTCCTCCCTGGCAAATTAATTAAAGTTAAAATTAAGACAAGTCAACCCCCAAAACAGAATCAATACTAGTTACTTACACAGGTACAAAAAGTAATAATTCAGTTCAGTGTAGTGTAGAAAACAACCTCCTTGGTTTAAGGAATCTCTGGATGCTTTCTCTCTCTCTCTCTGTGTCTCAGCAGACAGAGACCACAAACAACTCCTGTTTTAAGTCTGCAATTCAACTAGGCCCCTTTCAGCTCCTTCTCTTACAAACACCTATTTCACAGAGGTTAAGTACCAGGATAAAACCCCCTTGAAAAACGGAACGCAGAGAGTATGTATGTATGTTTTTAAATCAGACTTTAGCATTTGAAGCAGTCTACTTAGACTACAAACCCTTGAAACATCAGCTTCAACACTGGACATGCACACACACAGTCTCTGCTTTTAAAGTTAGAACTCATTTCTTTTCACATTAAAAAAATCACTGTTTTTCATAAATACTTAAAAATGCATTGTGTTAAAAGAGACACCCTGAGTCATATCACAGATTGACAGGGAGGTTGAGAGTTGTTTATTTGTTATTAAGCATCAGTTTACAACCTTTGAGCTAGAGGTACCTCGTCACAGAGAGGACAATACAGTGAAAACAACTTGGTACAGAGAAACAGAGTACAGTTTTTTTGAGGATACAGGCGGACAAATGAGATCCACAATTTACAATGTACAGGATTGGTGAAGTTAACACTGTTCAGGGAAATAACATCAGAAAAACATAGGATATCAATACAGTGTGTTTTAGCAGAGTGAACAGGGAGGTAACATGAACCAAGGGTAGAGAAGGTAAGGATTTGAGCAGCCAACAGGGGGCTTTGTCAGAGAGTGAGCAAGATAGCTTAGAAACAGCAACAGCTGCAGTAGTGAAGGTGGTTCTGGAGGGTAGTTTAAAGCAAAGAGATTTTGGGGTGTCTGAGATACTGGCAGGAGGAATTGTACCAAGAAGGGCACGGTAGAGGAAGGCCCATTGTCCATGAGAGGTCCTTGCCCAAGGTACATTCAACTTGGTTTTACAGGAGGACTGTGTTGAAGCTAGTGAGTTTACATGGTGGATAATGGCAGTCAAATCAGGAGGAGAGAGCCCAAGGAGAGTTTTTTTTGTAAGGATGCAGGTTTGATACCTCAGACGTTCGTCAAGATTAAGCAGATTTGCCTGGGAATAAAGATGGCAGGTATGTGTAAGTCTGGGAGCACCTAAGATTAGTTGACAGGCCTTTTTTAAGGTGAGGCAGATTTTGTTTAGTGAGGTCTGATCAGCAGCCCGGTACACTGGTAAGCAATAGTCAACAAGTGACAGAATGGAGGACATAACTGCGAGTTGGAGGGCATCGGGGGGGAGACAGTGTTTGTGGCGGTAAAGGATTCCCAACCTTTATTGGTGGTGGAGGCTAAGGCAGAGATATGGGAATGGAGCGTGAGGCAGGGTCAAAGGTTATCCCAAGGTATTTGTATGTGTTAACTTGTTCGGTGGGAACATAGAGCTGGCGAAGACTTGAGTTGAAATTACTATCTTTGTTTTGGGGGTGAGAAGATCATAGATTTGGTCTTTTAAGATTGATAACCAGTCTATGTTCTTTAAACCAGGCTTCCATGTCTTTATAGGATAATTGCAGGGAATCTTGGAGGGTGGTGAGGTTCTGGTCAGAAGCGAAAGTAACAGCATCATCAGCATAAAGGAGGAGTTTACCAGTACAGGCACCTGGCAGGGTGTTGAGATAAAGGGAAAAGAGCAGGGGCCCAAGAATAGAGCCCTGGGGAACCCCAGATCGGATAGGGCAGAGGTCAGAGAGGTGCCATTGATTTTACACACTAGGACTGGGCAGACAGATAGCTGGAGCACCATGAGACAGGTCCTGTGTAAAGCCAGCATGGCTGAGTGCATCCAGCAGGAGAGGATGGGATACAGTGTCAAAGGCTTTTTACAGATCAATGAACACTACACCAGCAAGACAGCCTGAGTCCAGGGAGGAATGGAGGAAGTTAGAAAACTCAATGAGGGCGGTATTGGTGCTGTGCCCAGCACGGAAGCTGTGTTGTTCAGGGTAGAGGATACTGTATTTGGTAAGAAACTCAGATATTTGGGAGGATACTACTTTCTCTAAGGCTTTTGAGAGTGGTGAGAGGATTGAGATGGGACGATAATTACCGGAAAGGGCTCTATCTCCACCCTTATGTATGGGAGTGACTGTGGCAATTTTCCAGGCAGATGGAAATTGCCCTAGACAGAGTGATTTGTTGAAGAGGCTAGTGATTGGGGCGATGACCTGGTCCAATGCCAGACTGAGGAGTCTGGAGTCCAAGGAGTCACTGCCAGTGGTGTTGTTTCTTAGGGCCTTGGTCAGATATGGTCTGACTTCATTGACAGTAACCCAGTGGAAGTGGAAAGATGCGTGTGAGGGAGCAGGGTCAGGAGAGTGGGGGGTGGGTCAAAAAAGTTGCTAGGGAGTACAGAGCTAAGGTCAGTAAAGGATTTATTGAGATGGTTAGCAATGAGTGTAGGATCAGTAGAGATAATACCCTCAATATTGATTTGGGAAGGTGGAGGAGAGCGTGCACCACCATTTAGTTGTTTGATGTTATCCCAGAAGGTTCTAGCATTCACCCAGGATGAGGTGAGTGAAGCCCAATAATGATCGGCCTTTGCTTTGCGTATGGCCCAGGTACATTTATTTTGGGCAGCAGTATATGCCTGTCTGTCAGCAGGGTGGCCAGTTTCTGTGGCTAGGTGCTACAGGTTATCCCTGTGTCTAAGGAGTTGGAGTAGGGAAGGAGTGACTCAGGGAGTATGCCATACCTTGGAACGAAGTTTGGTTAGGGGCGCGAAGATATCACAAGCTTTGTTAAACATTAAGGTGAAGAAGGCCAGGGCTGAATCAAGGTTATGGGTGGTCTCAATGGGAGATCAGTCAACTTGGGCTAGAAGTTGCTTCAGGCCTCTCAGCCCACCTAGTGCATAACCACCGTCGGGTCCTGTGCAGTGGGTTTGGTTAGGGATGTAATCCAATGGAAAGAATAGGGGAGTGGTCACTGATTCCATCGGGGAGGACTTGTAGATTGCAAACTTGGTTAGGTCGGTTGGTGAGGACTACATCCAGAAGCGTGCTCGACCCCATTGTGGGGGTCACTCTTGTTGGTTGGGTAACAAGTTGCGTTAGGTCAATAGCAGTAAAGGAGTCACAGGTGGAGGAGGATGCAGGGCTAAACTTCAGATCACCCATGAGAATATGCTCAGGGAATGTGGTAGAGTGGTGAGATACTCTATTAGAGGACCAGGGCATGAGTTTGATTTTTGGGGAAATAGGTGGAGGTTAGAAGAGGGGCTTTAGAGGGTTGGGGTAAGTTTTAGGGTAGGGCCTGTGCCTGAGGTTGAGACAGGGGCTGGGAGGCTACTCCAGGAAGAGTCTTTGATATAAATAGCACAGCCTCCACCTCGTCTCCCTACGGTCTTCTTGAAGAGGAAGTAGCCAGGGGTGAGACAAGGGAATCAGGGGTAGAGTCAGATAGCCAGGTTTTGACTAGGGAGATGATGTCAGGTTTGTGGACAGTGACCCAACATTGGAGTGAGTCAAATTTCTTCAGGAGACTTCAGATATTCATAGAAGCAATAAGAAGCCCAGGGGATCTAGTCAAGGAGTTATTGTGGGTTGGGCCAGGGTTGGATGAGATGTTCCATGACAAGAGTAGGAGGAGAGTACAGCCCTGAACAGGGGTGTGGAAGGCATTTTGCGTCAAGCAAGATAGTAGGAGTGGGAGAGCTTAGAGACACAAGGGGTGGGCAAGAGGTACAGGATGGGCGAGGCTAGTACAATCAGTTGCTCATAGGTGCAAGGGGAAGCTAGGTGGGGACTGGGGGAGGGTATGATAGGTTGGGGTGCAAGGAGATAGTAGAGAAGGAGGAGGTGACTCCAGGGCCCCAGAGTAGGAGACCTGTGGTGCCATGGGACACCTGGGTTAGATGGAGGCCACGTGGAGAAGGAGGAGGAGAGGCATGAAAGAGAAGGTGGGCAGTCATCTTAGGATGGGTCTGCAGATAGCAGGAATGAGATGGGTAGAAGAGGGTGAAAGGTCTACCCATAAGTGTAGTTGCCACTTTGGTACAGTGGTAGAGCCCCTGCCTCAAGTGCATAGGATACCAGGTTCAAGGCTTGCCTAGAGTGATAGAAAAGGTCCCAGTACGGTGGGTGCAGGATTCAAAGCCTGCAGCAGCACCCAGAAAATATTTTAGCAGACTATGGGGGTTAGAGGCTTTTAGAGTTTTAAAACCTATCACAAACAATAGTCTGATATGATAGCTGGGTGGTGGAGCTGCTGAGTGAAATAGCAAGGGTGCAGGGTTTAATGCCTGTGGTGGCACCACAAGAGAAATGGTGAAATATTTTGGCAGACTAGGGGGGTCAGAGACTATGAAAGTCTTAGAAAGTAAGGCTAAGATAGCTAGATACAGTGGTTAAGTGGTAGAGCTGCCGACTCTGATAGCAAGGGTACTGGGTTTGAGAACAGCAGCAGGACAGAGGATAAGTATTCTTGTTTCTAAGAAGGAAGAGTTAAAACCTTGAAATAGGGTAGATATTGGCCTGGTTCAATGGCTTAGCGGTTGGGCTGCAGACTTTGGAGTAAGGGGTACAAGGTTTGAGGCTTGCAAGGGGCCTAGTCGTAGGCTGAAGGGAAGGAGTGAAGAAAGAAGACAACAGAAAGGATTAGGAGTGAACTGCAGAGACCTCTAGTGGACAGGGATTGCCATAGTTGCTAGGAAGGAGTGGAGAGTGGAGAGTGCAGCAACCCTTAGTGGTCAGAGTGTATAAGCTGCAAATAGGAAAGTGGACACTTAGTAAAATGATGGGTTGGTCATGTGATGTGACATGTGACCTGCCAGCAGCAATAAATGAAGTGCCACCCCTGGGTGCCAGGTGGGTGATGTGGTGCAATGTAGGTGGTGGTGGGGCATGGAAAGAGGAGGGGAGAGACTCAGGATTGAGGTAGGTGGTGGGACAAGATGGGAGAGTTTGTGCCAAGATATTGTGGCAGGGGGTCGATGGAGGATGGATTCAGGTTTGAGCTAGGATGGGGTGGCTGCAGTTTGGGGGAATGGATGACGGACTTGGGTTTGAGCTTGGATGGTGTTGTGGAGGTTCAAGGGGACTGGGTATGGAGGAGGAAGGACGTAGGGATGTCAGAATAGGAATGATGTGTCACATTGGGTTCTAGAATATGTAATTTCCTGCATTTCATACATCACGTCCTGTGTTTGATGTGGGACACCCTGCGTTTAGGGTGGGACATCTTGCTAGAAGAGCGACTTCCTGTGCCATATGGGACTTTCCGATTGGTCCATTTTAGGCCACGCCCACCTGTCAAAAGATGTGGCACGTTGATTGGCTGAAACTTAACATTTGATGAGATATATGAACTCTATAATACTACAGATCAATGTTTTACCCTAGTACATCTAATATATAAATATAAGTTTGTAAAAAAACAAAACTTATATTGTGTATTCATTGACTTAAAAGCTGCATTTGACAGCATAAACAGATACAAATTATGGAACACACTAAAAGACTTGGGTATGGAAGAAAGCATATTAGAAATAGTCAAAACTTTGTACCAAGATAACACTACTCAGGTCAGATGCCATTCAAAAAGTAATAAGAGTGAGCTGTGTGTAAAAAAAAACAAAGGTGTTAAACAGGGATGCACACTTTCACCCGCATTATCCAATTTATATCTGAGTCAAATATTGATAAATATGTATGACCCAAACTACCATATGCCAAGGATAGGCAACAAAGCTTGCCCCTACTTGGCATATGTGGATGACATAGTCCTAATTTCTACTAGTTACTTAGGGTTAAAACGAATGATGGGGTGTTTTTTAGAAGAAAGCATGAATGTAGAGCTGCACATAAACTATAACAAGCTCCCAAACTTTCCAAAGTTTCTCATAAATACGTAGTCCTTTCTTTTTCATAAAGTGTACCTAATATTAAGGAGTTTGGGGATAACAATGTGAGGAGAATATCATCGTAATGGTTTGTGGCAAGAAAAAAATTACAACTATAACATCAATGGGAATCAATTAGAAATAGTGAATAGTTTTTGCTACTTGGGAATTAATATTTATTATTAATTATTTATTATTAATATTATTATTAATATTATTAATATTTATTATTAATTATTAATTATTAATTATTTATTATTAATATTATTGATTTAAAATGGAGGAAACACGCAAATGAAATAGAATTAAGAATAATAAGGTTTCTACCGCAATGAGTCATTTCCAACATAAGTTTGGTGGACATTCACTGGTGGGATATATGAAGGTAATAAATGCAAAAATCAATAGTCAACTGCTCTATGGAGCTGAAATATGGGAGAACAAGACAAAATAAATTTAGATACCAGCTTGAGTATATGTTATAAAAACATTTTGGACTATCAAATGGAACATCCTCAGCAATGGTCAGGGCAAATGCAAATTCAGTAAAATGGCCAACTACTAGATTAAAGCATATACCATGAAAGAATATAGATTACCAAGATTATGTATTGAGGAAACAATTCATTACTTAAAACAGAATATAGTATTCCCTAGTATAAGGATAGTGGAAATGATTAAAAAAAGAACAACTTACTCCGTTGCTTAACAAATGTTTTCAGGCTGCCATTAAAGATGGTAACAGATGAGATAAAAACAAGGATAAAGATGTCTCTAAACAAAATGACATGCAATATTGCAAACAATATAAAAAAACATAGATGTATGTTGAAAAATAAAATAAACCATGAACTAGAAAAATACTTGATCCTTATCAAGGACCCAAGCAGAAGAAAATTACTTTCAAGATTGAGATATGAGGTTTATGAAAGCAACTGGCTGAAGGCCCTTTACAATAAGGAAATAAGAGCACTGAATACTGCAAATGCAAATTAGGAAAAGATGATTTAACAACCTCCTATTATTATGTACACTTTATGAAAAGAAAGGAATAAATATTTAGGGAAACTTTGGAAAATCTGGGATTGGAACCCAAAGATATTGCAACCCACCTACTTAAATCTAAGACCAGATCAACCTTGGAATATGTGACTTCCTCCTCTGCCTCATTGACAAAAGCGACACATGTACAGTAAATACAATGTAGTTCATACGAGATGGAAACAGACAATAAGTGAGCAATCTGGAATTGTTCAGCCCACAGCCTGGATAAACTGAACAACCCAGGGTTTATTGTAATTTCAGAAAAAAGAAAAACAATAAAGGGCATTGAATATAAAGTTATTATGGCAACAATAATTACTGTGCAATAATATGGTTATCATGTAACAATATGAAAAAACAATTTTAGACAGATATATAAAGTACAGTAGTATTCTAATATATTTTACTTAATATTTTTAAAGAACATTTGTGTATTGTGGAAAAATTTGTATTGTCTTTGCATTGTGAAATGATAAATTTGTAATGACATCAAGAATGTTGAACAATAAACTTATTCTGAATCTGACAAAGGGGATGTGCTGAGAAAAAGATGAGGTATATACATATGCTGGAAGGCAGTCTGACTAAATGTCAGGAGCCTAGGAAACAAAGTAGTGAGCTCCAGGTGATGGTGACAGATGCAGGATTAGATCTCATAGCCATCACAGAAACATGGGCCACTGGCTCAAAAAGAAAATTAGTGAAGAACACTTAGAGTCCCTTATGGATCAGCTTGCTACCTTATGAGCAATGAATGCACAGAACAAAAAGAAAACAGTGTAACAAATAACTACCATAGAAGCTGAAATTCAGGAAATACTTCAGGCTAAATTGAGCTGTCTTTGTTATCCTTTAAGCAATCGTATTATGAAGGCAGTGCCAGGGAAGCATGCCTTCTTGTGCACAGACTCTGGGCCAAGTGGAAAAATGCCTGTATCCTAAAGCTCTGTAACTCCACCTCAGGTAGTCTCGAGCATTGGGGGTGATAGAATATTGCAAATAATGTAGGGCTACTATAAACACCTCTACACAGAAGAAACCCATATTGCCTTAGATAATATTCAGACCTATCTTAATTATCCACCCTGCTCTTACCACAGAGCAACAACAAACTTTTCTGTGGCTGGTCATGAGAGAGGAGCTCCAATTAACCCTGCAACTAGGAAAAAACTCGGAAGTGCATGGAACACTGTAGGCTTCTGACAGAATTTTACAAAGCTTTTTCTGAGGAACTCCTCCAGCATTTACTCTATGCCTGTAGGGCAGCACAGGAAGATCAGACCCCCACCCCTTAGCTGGAACAGAGTTACAGTTTTGGATATTTTAAAGCCAGGGAAGGATCCAAGCCATCCTGCCTCATACTGCCCAATATCCATATTAAATATGGACTACAAGCTCTTCATGGTGCTATGGGCCCATAGGCTGGATCAACTGCTCCTGCAGTTGATGCACCCAGACCAGTCAGGGTTTATATGTTCCCACCAAACAACAGATAACATCCCTACAATGTTCCACCTTTTGGACTATATGAATCAACATTTTCTGTTGTTTACTCTTTTCAGCCTAGATGCTAAGAAAGGCATTTGACAGGTTTTCTGGAGCTTTCTGTAGGAGAGATCCTGGCAGGATTTCAATTCCGCCTCAATTTATAGATTAACTACATATTGTCTATGCCTCCCCTAATGCATCAGTTTGAGTGAATGGATCCTGCACTTCCTCTTTTGTTCTGCAATGAGTGACAAGACAGGGGTGTCCTCTCTCCCTTTTGCTCTTCACTCTGTATATTGAACCCTTGGCCAAAGCCATCTGACAAAATGCAGAGTTCGAGGGGGTACCCCTGGGAGGCCAATAATTCAACATTTTGCTTTATGTGGATGATATTCTCCTCACATTGTTATCCCCAGACTCCTCAATCCCTATAGTCTAGGAGGAAACAATGCATTATGGAGCACTTTCCATCTTTAAACGGAATCTCCAGAAAACAGAGATCCTTCAATTTCATTGTAATCCCACTCCAGAGATAAAACATCAATTTCTGTTCAAATGGAATAGGATGATACTTAAATATCTTGAAATACACATACTAAAACAATTACCACACGTAGAATTGCTAAATTATGAACCAATGACACAGCAGCTGATGCAGGATTTGACCTCTTGGCAGTTGCTGTCACTAGGTTTTTTCTTCTACGACAAAAGTTATTCGATGTCATCCTCTCTTGAATATTACATTTCTTGCAGATTCTGTCTATAATGTCCTTCAAATTATATTTTAGAGACTGGGACAGGATGATATTGCATTTCATATAGGAGCAAAAACTCAGGATTCACTACCATAACTTACAGCTCCTAAGAGATAAGGGGTATAAACCTCCTAACTTAAGCACATATGCACTTGCTTCCCAGCTAAGAATAATTAAATGCTTGTTTTCTCCAACATGCCATTTCCATTGGAAGCATACCGAGCTCCATATTAATGACCTATTTGATATGTCAAAATATATTTTTCTCACCCTCTAACTAGCTTCCATTAAAGGGACTTCTCAACATATACAGCTATAACCTTGAGACAATGGCAGCATTTCAATCAAACCACAATACATGCGCAGCTTATGTGGTACTGCAGGCTAGTCTCTGGAGACAAGGAATTTGCTCCATTATGAATGGACATAGCCTTTCAGAGCTGGAGGCAACTGGGGCTACAATATCAGTATCAGTTCATTGATGAACAGGGAGTATTCCCATTACAGAACCTCCAGGACCTATATGGGTTAATGGAGTGAGAACACTTTTACTACCAACAACTCAGTGCTCACTTGGTACAGTACATATGCACAAGGGCACCCCCAAACTCCCTGAACCCCCTCAACTATTTAGGATTTTCCTAAGCTTTCTAAAAGAAGAAACATGACAACATTTGACAGGCCACCTGTACAGGGGCCTACAAGCGCTATGGCCTCACACTTCTGAATACATGTTAAGTAAACAGAATGGTGAGCTACAAACTGCTCATATCTATGTGATCTGAACTTAATACACTTTACTAGCTCTGAAGGTTACCTCCACCACTACTTGGCATGAATTCACCTGGAAATGACACTCTCATTTCTTCTGAACCCCATAGGTACAAGCCACACATATAGGGCAGAAATATGGCTACTGCTGGCAAAAGTGCAGGCAAGTACAGTAGATGCAGTTCACTCACATATTTTCTAGATCTACTGATCCTTCCAGACTTTTGGCAGGAACTAGAAAGACATTTTGACATGCTGTCTATAGACACTGTACTAATCTATCCCTCTGTTGTATTACTTTCCATACCTCTGCAGGGAAATAGGGTGGGTCCTACATCCCTGTCTCCAAGTTTACTATTAGCTGACAGAAAAGCTGTAACTCTGTTGTGGCTGCAGGAAAGGCTTTTAGTAAAAATAGCTAGTCCAGAATTAGACTGAGAGTGCTAATGGTCAAAATTAGTCAATGCAATACATTGAAAAAACAGTACTCACCCACCAGTGCAAAAAAAAAAAGAAAGATTAAGTGACTATTTTATTAACTTACACACATAAGATAGATAACACTCAACACAGTAGCAGCATAACACTCAATATTTTATGTGTATAGCACTTTATTAAAATGATTAAACTATGCTTTGCAGACATACATTTTTGTAGTGCAACTCATTAGAAAATGTACAATTAGGTGCAACTAATTAAGGAAAAGCTACTTAAAACAAAGCTAACCAGAATTCAAAAAGAAATCCCCTATTTATGGACTAGATGTATAATAGAATGAAGTGCATTGTAGTCAACAATGAGGTAAGGAATACATGTACATTAATACAAAAGGGACATAATACAGCGTTATGCATATCCCCACATAAATATCAAGGTGCCATTCTGTTGTGAAGCACTCAAGATTCTTGCTTGGTCTTTCCAGACTTCTGGTGGGGCTCAAACTATGGCTTTCTTTTTTTCCATGTTCCATACATCAAGCCATAAAAGCACTGTTATAACCATAAATACAAAGAGTAAAAGGATAACATTAGTGACAACATATATACAGATATCTACAAAAATTAGTTCAGTCACCTTAATATAACAGGGCCTCACTATCATAATGTACCAGTATGATCTACAAGTGACAGACACAGACACTTTAATCAAAGTTTGCTGTATTTAGACCAAGAAAGGTAATAAACTGAAGTTATCATTGAGTCCCTTCCCTTTGTTGCAGTCAAAGAAAAACCCAGAAGGCTTTATGCTACTGTAGCAATTTGTTTTCCTGACCAACCCAGGCAAGCTTTTTCTATCCCCATGAACTTCAAGAAATGTTCAATAGGGGTTTCTTTAATATGAGCAGCTAGGGAATATTTCCATGTCAATACCACACCTGCCAAACCATGTAGAGCAATACGAGCAACTTGAAAACAACAACAATCACAATGGCACATTGCAAAACAGTGCTGAACAACACTGGTGAAACCCCGTTAGAAGTTACTTGTGGGGGGCTGTGCCCCATGTGTTCCCCGAACCCTCTAACTAAAAATAACCTTTTCTGAGCTGCAAAAAGTACAACACAAGAGCAATACCCCTGACAGTGGTAAACTTGACATGTGCTATAAATACATCACCCAAATGATGAGCACTGTATTTGCCTCACTGTTTTCGAGTCACTATAATTGACTCGCTATTTTGACAGGATACCCTAGGGGGTTTATCCAAATCCACGTGGGCAGTGCTAGCAAGATGTTCACCTTCCCTCTTCTTTAGAGCCCTTTTTGTTTTTCTTACATAAAAACATTTACAATTACATTCAGCCAGGTATATCTCCCTTTCAGTATCACAACTAATAAAATCCTTAACTCCAAAGGTTATGGTAATGTTCAAACTAGAGGACTATTGGATTTTTTCATAACACGGCAAGACTTACAACTACTGCATGGATGACTGCCCACTGGAGGTGGTGGTAACCAATCTGGTCTCAAATCTGTGGGTTTACATACCAGCTGGAAACAGCTCACAACCCAGTCCTTTATGTTATTTCCTTTTGATAAATCATCCTGGTTGGGGCTAGCAACCTTTTTGAGGACTGTTCCACCTTCAGTATTTTCCAGTGTTTGTTAACAATTTCTTCTATTTTGATGACTCTGCTGAAAATGTCATGACAAAATTTACTCTTTGTGAATCATTTTGAATAGGTTTAGGATCATTAACTCTCCCTGTAAAAAGGGTGCTCTGTCACTGATATCTGCTTTCATTTTCCACTTATAACACATGCTTCACTCTACCTCTGAAGGAATGATCTAAGATGTTAGCATTATATTTGGAATCACACTGTCCACTACAGTTTCATTAAGGCATAAAAACTGGGGATACTAGAAACACTATGGTGAGGATGGTAGCTGGAATAAACCCTAAGAAAGTGGGGGTGGGGTGTCAGATGATATATCAAGTATAATCTTGAGTTATATGGCCCATGTGATTGGTGACCTACAGTTTTTGCATATATATTCAATTTGTTGCTGTCAGTTGTGAATTTCCCATAAGTAATAAAGAATCTTTGCTGGTTCCAGTGTTTAAGCCTGGGCAGAGGATATGTTAAATAATTATACAGTAGGCCAAGCTCCCTGCTCCCACTGGTGTCAAAGGTCCTGGAAAGACTGGTTATCAAATCACTAAATGGCTTTTTAGGGCTGCAGTGGGCATTGCCCAGCAGACTTCTTGATATGAGGAGACTCCCACATTCTTTGTGACCCAGCAATATGTGGGAGTGTCAAGACAGTTGCCTCTGCATCTGTGAATACTCTGCTCACTGTCTCTATAGGCAGTTGCACTGTACTATTTGAAATCCTTTTACTGACCCCCCCGTCCACTACCACGCATGTGCAGTTAGTTGTGCCATTTTTTTAATACTTTTATGTTTCCTCCCCCTCACTGGAGCCTCCCCTCATCACCCACCACACTACTCCCCCCAAGAAACATAACAGTGGTACTGGGGGGTGCCCAATCCCCCAGTGCTGGAATCCTCATAGTGTTCTGATATACTGCCCCCCATCCACTACCACACATGCACGGTTATTTTTACCCCTTTTTTTGTGGTACTATTATTTATTTTTTCCTCCCCCATCCAACCTTCCCTCACAGGACCTACCACCCCACACTCTCCTCCAGAAATGCACCAGTTGCACTAGGAGGTGCCCAATCCCCCAGTGCAGGAATCCTTGTACTGTCCCGATCTACTGCCCCCCATCCACTGCCATGCATGCATGGTTATTTTTGCCTTTTTTTAAGATGTGTATTGTTTCTTCCCCCACCTGACCCTCCCTCTCAGTATCCACCACCCTTCTCCCCCCCCAGAAATATAACAGTGACACTGAGGGTGCCCAATCCCCAAGCGCAGGACTCCTCAGTTTTTTTCAAACCTGTAAGAAAAAAAAAATCCACTGATGTCTTTTGCAGCTGTTGTTCTCCCACCCATCTGACCTTCCACTCAGCACCCACCACCCTACACACCTCCAATCCCATACTTACCCCTTAGGATTCCAACACTGTAATCCTCTCTGGAATGCAGACACATCTTCACTCTTCAACGCCAGACTGAGAACTGTGGAAATCAGGTATGCTGTTCAACATATTTTAATGGGGTTTTGAACTTAGTAGCATAACTTGGTAATTTTTCAATATTTTCCTACAGATTTTCAGCATACCTTTTGTGACACCACTTCATGAACAATGCAAATTACATTGGAAACTCTGTCCTGAAAGGTGATGTTGTGGTCCCTGCATGAAATCACCTTTCAGGCAGGAGCTGAAAATTTTCTCTGCACTTGTTCATGAGGTGGGGTCATAAGAAGGCTATGTTGAAAATTTGGTGTACAAATATTTAAAAACAACAAGTTATGAGCCTACATTGAAATTTGCAAATGCAGGCTCATAATTTTGGTAATGTTCAATATTTTTACCCCAAATTTACAACATAGCCGTATCTTTACAGCACCTCATGAATGTGACTGCTATCATTTTTAAAATCCTGGACAAAATGTTTTTTCACATTCTGAAAGGTGATTTTATGGTCCCTGCATGAAGTAACCTTTCAGGCAGGATTTGAAAATGTTCTCTGCCCTTCCTCATGAGGTGGGGTCATAAGAAGGCTATGTTGAAAATGTGGAGTAAAAATACCGAACTGGAGTGCATGCTGTGCTGTATTGGTGGTCATAAATCATATACTGCATAAGGAGACAAAATTGAATAAATACTCACAGTTTTATTTCCAAATACATTCATGGTTGAAAAATAGTAGATAAATAGTAAAACAGCACACCAAGTACATAAACATTGCAAGACTAGAAAAAGAGATGGGAGAGGGACAGTCCCCACAGCTACAGCATTACCAGTGAACTGATGCTAACAACCTTATGTTTCTCTTTGACTGGGAGGGGCTTCATCAGAGGTTACCCCACTAATCCACAAACCCTTACTTAAATGGGGTAATCACTTAAATTAAATTGAGTTAAAGTGCTCATATTAACATGCAATTTGTGAGGTTAAAAACAAATGGCCCTCTATAATTTCCTCAAAATAGTCTTGCTTTAAGCCATTTCTTTGTTGCATCTCATGAATGTCACAGCTGTCATTTTTCAACTCTGGCCCAAAATGTGTTTTTGTGTGCCAAAAGTTGATTTCGCAGTCTCTATACAAAATCACCTTTCAGGCAGGAGCAGAACATTTGCTCTTCCCTTCTTTATGAGGCAGGGTCATAACAAGGCTATGTGGACAATTTCGTCTACTAATATGACAAAACAACAAATTTATGAGCCTACATTACATTTTGCTAACACAGGCTCGAAACTTTGGTATTTTTCAATATTTTTACCCCAAATTCCTCCCATGCAGCCCTATTGGCTGTAGTCAGATTTTGTTAATGAAAGGTATGCATCTTGTGTAGGTGTCAGTCAGGTTTCAGGAGCAATCATAGCAGGGATACAGCTATTTCACAGGTGACCAGTTCCACAGAGGAGGCAATGGAGGTGGGCCAGGTCACTGGAGCTGTGTTTATTGATCTGTCCAGGGCCTTTGACAGTAATAGTCATGGGCTAATGGTTAAGAAACTGCACTGCATGGGCTTTGGTGCTGAAGTTAAAGAAATATTTACCAGTTATTTATCTAACAGAAGGCAATTATTCTCTGTCAGAGAAGCAGAATCAAACTGGGGTTTGGTACAGAAGGGGGTTTGATGAGGATAAGTGCTGGGCACAATCCCTTTTTCTTTCTATATAAATGATATTAATCATCTAATGCATTACGTCAGTGTGCAATGGTATGGCAATGACACACAGTCATGTAGTGCTCTGTAACACCTGCTGTAGATGTGCAATGGATGTTATATAAAGGTTTCATATGGATTAAAAGAAATTTAGCACTTGGTTCTTAATGCCAAGAAGTCTCAAGTAATGCTTTCTGGCAATGAAAAGAAACTGCATGCTGTAGGTGACCCCTTAATTGTTAAAACAAGTAGTGGTGAGTCATTGACATGTTATCAGTCATATCAGTTCTTGGGAGCATGGCTTGATGCCCACTTAAAATGGAAAAAGCATATTAAATATTATGTCAAGGGTGGGCACAAGTCTAGATTTTCTATATAGACATTGCATGTTGTTATTCTAGCAAATTAATTTACAAATTGTTGACACTGATATAGCAAAGTTCTTATTATGAGGATCTGGCCTATGGAGAGGCTGGAGTTGCACTGCATGGTAAGCTCGTTGTTATTTTAAATAGATTGGGTCATTTTATTTTGAATACATGCATCTGTCTGCCTTTGAGGAAAAGGTGGGGGCTTCATTTATTGTGCTTCTGGTGAGATGTGTCGGGGATGAAGTTCCCATCTATATTAATGAATTAGTGAAAGAGACAGAGGTGTGCTCCAAAGCACAGCCAGCTCTGGATCTTGAATATGAGGTACAACAGAAAAAATCTGCAAGAGTTAGACAAGCTTTTTATTTCACATCCCCTGATTTAGAACCATATTCCAGTTGATCAGAGGCCCGTAAATGGACCACCTCACTCTTATAATAAATTGTAAGAGTGGTATAAAGGGAAGCATACCTACTGTGAAAACTGCCACTATTCTTCAGTAACATGAATAAGTTACTTACAAGATGTGGAATATGAAATTAAAAGTTATTTTTTTTAATATGTTGCCACATTTTAGTCTATGATTTTCAAAACTTTCTTTAGAAGTGGTCCTTTGCTATGGATTGTATTTTGTATGAACAATCTATAGGGCCTATGCATGAAGGTGAGGAGTGCCTCCACAATGCATATGTGTGGCATGGAGACACTCCGTGCCCATTGCACTCCCCATGTGAGATGCACAATATGGGTCATGCAGCCCCTATGCACCAGATCTTCCACTTACGTTCTGCAATGTGTAGGGGATGGGCAGGGTGTGTGCTGGCACTACATGCCATGCACAATAGTGCATAATGCTGACCAGGGGGATATGGAGGAGGGTGCAGGTTACAACAGGGAGAATCCTGCCATGAGCCCACTACATGCCTCATGCCTCCATCCCTCAAGAATGGGACCCCAGCACATGTCACCATGGGCCACCCAGGGCCACCCATCCTAGCACCCAGCTGTGCCCCCACCCTCTCCATGTATGCTGACCTCCCCACATACACACATGGGGGCACTGGCCCATGGACTGCAGACCTCCTATACTGCACCACCTGCCCACCTCTCCCCTGACCCCAGATCCTGGCCCCACTGGGCATGGTATGGTGGTCAGTGTTCTCCCTCATGGCACTGCCCCATTGATCCAGGGGCATGGAATGGCAAGTGGCACAGCCCTCACACCTCCATGGCCACCAGCCATGCAGACATCCACAGGGAGCACAGACAATATGACCCCCACCGCATTAGGGATCCACTGGGGATCAGGCAGGGCATCTCATCAAACGCCTGCCAAGGTCGCAACTCTGCCCGTCTGCCTGTGTGAACCTGCACATACCTGCATGCCAGGAGGGGTGGGGCCACAGACAGGTGGCCAGTGGTTGTGAATGCCACCAGGTGTTTGCAGAGGTAGGATACATGCCTTTGGCATGTAGTTCCTGCCCATCATGCATACCCCCTATGTTTGTAATATGATTAATTTTACATATGTGTTTTGACTACATTACGTTATATACTGTGTCATATCCTTTTACATGGGATGCCATTGTAAATGAGCTTTAACTCAATGACTTGTGAGAGTGTCCTAATAATAATAAAAAAAACTTAAAGAAATGTAACCCACCTCCATCAAAAGTGGAATTACTTAACAAGTCCCAAAATGGAAAGGGTTACATGTAGCTACTAGAGATATCTCTGTGTTAAAAACTGGGAGTGATCCAGACAGGAAACAGGGAAGAGCTAAGTGGAGCCAATGAAAGAGCTATAGAAGCTTCTAGATAATAGTAGTCTGAATTTATCTCTGAAAAGAGTGTGCAATGGCTCAGAAAAAAGTGCAGCTGTCCTAGTCCTTGTGTTGAGACCCAGGTCTTTGGGGTATGGGCTAGGGGCAACCAGCTGGGTCTGGAGTGGTGACAGGACTGATAAAATTATGCAAATCCAGTTTTCATGAAGAACAAAATGTAGAGTGCCTGCAATTTTTGTCGTTACTGAAGTTAACATAAGTTATCACTGCATAAGGATTATGACTTTAAAGGTGATGAGAAACAGTTGCCTGAACATTCTATGACATCAGAAACACCATTTCAGGCCACGCAGATCAATAGCACAGAATGGTGTAACATGCAATGGAATGTCTTAGAAATGGAAAGCAGCAACTGCTGAGGAGACTGGAACTCAACACAGGTCTGAGGGCAGTCAAAGCTACATTGTTATTTATCAAAAATTGGTCAAAGCATATGAAAATACATAACTGGCATGAAAAGAAAAACAGGATGTCAGTTAACTATGTAAAAATCATTTTCTATCCCCTTTAAGACATTGTGGTGCAGCAAGCTATACCTTTTGTGCATAAAGTGCAGGAGTCCTTGTGAGTGTTTATAGGGGAGGAGTAGCCCCTGTAGGAGCAATTTGCATATCTGACTATGGATTTGTTGGTGTACAAGAGGATGACTTTCTCAAGGAACTAATCATGCTAGTGGGGGCAGATCAAGTAGAATGATCTCATGCTGCACTTGTGGAGCACTGGGACAAAAAGCTGTTGCTGCTCGGAGTATAAAAATGTTTGCTTGGAGAGGGTTAGCTCAAACTACATCATCACTAAACAAACATTGTTGTTGTACCTTGCTGCCTTGTGCTTGAGTGTTGTTGACTCCACAGACTGGAAAGAAAGACAGCGAAGGAAACTAAAACCATTGTAGGAATGAAGCTTCCACTCCATGATGACCAACTGCACTGGAGGGGTGCCCTGCAAGTAAACATAGGCATATGCAGTTGTTTGGGTCCCAGTAAACTGTTACAACAATGAATTATAAGAATAGTGAGTAAGAAAAAACAGCACCTTTATTAAAAGGCTGTGATAGATTGAAAGTGTGCAACATATGCCTGCTTTTAGGGGAGAAATGCCAGACAGAGAAACAGGGTTGCCAAGATTGAACTAAAATAAAAATGTTTGCCCATTACCAGCGGTGATTTAGCAGTCTAGTTGGGTATACCCAGTCCCTGCAGCTTTAGTCCATGAGAGTCTGAGGATGAGAGGAGGGGCAGTGTGACCCAAAGTACCCTAGTATCTGGAGCACAGGTCAGTGATAGCATTGTACATCCCTTTTCTCACTTAGGCTCTAGGGACATTTGATAGCTGGTTCTTGGGCTGGATGATGAATCTGGAAGTTATTCATCCCTTTTCTAAGTCATCAAGGAGAGGAAACTCCCTGAAACACCACTTATGGTCAACATGAACTTTTCTGACCTCCCGCATAGCGATGGCACAATACTGACACTGGTATTGTACCATCACAAAAGAGAATGTTTTTTGCAGGGGGCTATGCCCCCGACAGCCCCCACATTCCAATATAATCAACTACAGGTCAGAGTTGTTCTGGGGAGGGGCAGAACACTGAAAGAAGTCACACTGGTGGAAACAGACCATTACAGTGACTGTGGCTGTAATGGTCTGTTTTTGGGTTTCACTGTCATGGTGTCACTCTGGAGTGGGCCACCAGAAACTCAAAAAGTGAGGATCATCAAATGTAGGTCAGGCTGTGGGACTGGATGAAGGAAAAGAACAATAAGTTAGCTCAGCATGTTCCTTGGGAGAGGGCCCTTGGTATACCTCTATGCTGTGAACACCCAGAGTGGTCACCAGCATGTGATGGGTGCATTCAGAGGGGTCCAAAAGTTCAGGCTGTATTCCTCTGCCACCAGTTCCAGGCAATATCTGACATCCCTGCAGAAGGGAGTGCATGTGTTGTCACTGCCATGATACCCCTGCAGTATAAGGGCAAGAGAAGTGAGCCACAGCTAACTTTGGTTCAGTGTCGACTTGAGGCCTGCAAATTTGGTTTGGTTTTGCTAATTCATCTGAACCACTTTGGTTCTCAGTGTAGTAATTAGCCTAGGGTAAAACAGACTACAAATTTGGGGGAAAGCTTTGAGTTCAGACATGAATGTGAATTACTGTGGCTTAAGTGTAGCAGATGCTATTGTTATGCATATGCTATGGATTACTTTTGATGGTATTATAATAGAGTCTACAAAACCCATTGAGACTGCCATGACCCAGTGTGAGCTACAGTAATAGTTAATATTCATTACTGACTCAAGGTGTTTATCCCCTGTAGTCTCCGACTTTCCACTTTACCTCATACCATTTACTATATTTTCTGCTTTGGCATCAAATATTTTATAATGCTATTTTAATATTATGATTATTACTTTATATTACTTCTATAGTTCTTTTATTTGTTTTGTGTGTTATATATTCGATAATACATACTAACATGATGATTATAGCAATATAATATAAAATATGTTTTTTATTATATGTGATAGTTATTTATATGACATAACAACATAATGTGTGATAATAAATGTTCTGTTTTGACAAAGGATGTTATTCCAAAACACGTCAAGATGTCCGTTTTATTGTCACTGGCACTTTAATAAAACTACAGCATGCATTAAGCATTGGTAAGCAGCACTGCATTTTTGGTGGTGAGTGTGGGATTGTCCTGTTTTTGAATTGTCTATTATTTATCCCAGCCCCCGAGCCCAGTGCAGTCTCTTCTTATGTGATCTGTCTGTGATTAGAACTAGTTGTTTCCTGGGGTTTTAATTTTAATGTAAATGTATTATTTATTTATATACTAAAACACTGTATGATATATTAGTATTATTGTATGCTTCATTGGGTTGTAGGAGATAATAAATAATAGCATATGTGACATCGAGGTGGATGTACAGTGTGAAGCATCATGGTTAAGTATTGTTAATTGTGTACTTTGGAGGCCTGTTTAAAGAGTCATATAAGTGAAATTAGTTCCTGCAGCACAGAACACCCCATACATTGTCTAAGCATTGCATGTCTAGACAGTGAAGCATGATTGAATGCTTTATTGTACTTAAGTTCTTCATGCAGAAATCTTCAAAAACAAGTGTCTCCTACAATGGAATGGCTAAAGATGAAGAGACATCATTACTTGATATTACTCGGTTATTAAAGGTAGAAGGAGGCACTACGCCCATTGAGAATACCTTCATCACTCCATGTGGGGTATATTATTAGCTTACTGTATCCCATTAAACATTCATCTAATTCATGTTTAAAACTGTTCCGGTTATTGGAATCAATGATATTTTATGGTAGCGAGTTCCAAAGGTTGCTTGCTCTAGTAGTAAAAGGAGTATTTTCTCTTATTAGTGGACACTCTCTGTATTAAGATTAGTCTGTTATGGCATGAAAAACGCAAAGAGAACTGAGCACCAAGACACGCTGTTACAGTGCTGTTAATGAAAAGTCAATCAAAGAGCAAAAATTTTAGCACCCGTAATGCCAAACACAAACCACACAGACCAAATATGTTACTGATATGGTCTATTTTATAAAATGCTGGAAGCACAATAACTGGATTAGGAGGCAAAAGTACAAAAAACTAACATTTCCCCTAGCGCGCTGCTAGACTTCTTCAGAGTAGTTTTAACAAAGAATAAAGTGCTACATTTATACAAATTCAAAAAGATCACATGTTGATAACAAGCCAATCAGTAGAATGCTAATTAATTTGTGCAAGCAATCCACTTATTTAAAGTGCAAGAGACATTAAATGTGAACTTTACTTAATTATAAAACTTGGCGCAGACATTTGACTTTGCACGACAATTCTTATTATGTACAGAAATCATATAACTTGTATCTCAATTTTTTGTAACGAACAGCAAATGAACCATGTTTACATTTGTGTGTTAAATATACAAACATCTATTGCACATCCTTATTGTCAGATTTCTGTGGCTAATTATTTTGTCTAGCTACTATAGTTAATGCATATATGTCATGTCTGCTCCAGGCACCAACTTTCTCATTATTCATTACAAACATAAGAATTCAACCACTTTTCCACTTTATTAATAGAGCCATATATACATATAAACAGCAACCTATTGTTCACACATCAAGTGTAAAATCTAAAAGGATGCAGTCACTAGGTTCTACCATATCTGGATTAACACCTGTACTTTTTTAAGAAGGCGGACAAATCAATGCTGCCATTAAGGCCCTTGTTCCGACGTGCCCCCAGTTCAAAGATCCAATAACTTTCCCTTTGTCCTATAAGTTTATTGAGATCTCGCCCTCTGTCTCCTACTTTGACCTGTTCGAATCCTGTAAATTGAATTTGTTGTTGGTTGGATTTATCCCCCGCTATGTGTTTGGCTATTGCATAGGAAAGATCTCCTTTTTTAATTGCTCTCACATGTTCCCCTATTCTAGTGCGGAACTTTCTAATCATTCTGCCAATGTAGAAAGCCCCACATGTACAATTTAACATGTAAATAATGCCACTATTGTTACATGTTATAAAATCCTTGATTTGTAACATCCTGTTCATGGAGGAGAGCAGAAATTCTTTACGTGTGTATGAATTTACAAAAAGTGCATCTGCCACAGCAGTGTGTACCTACAGGAGCTGGGGCAAGAAAAGATTGTCTTAATGGTTCTGGTCCAGGTAGTTTTGTTACTAACCACCATATCTCCAATACTTTTACATTTACAAAATATTATTCTGGGCCCTTGTTCCACTATGGTTTCAATTATTGGTTCCAGTTGAAGTATGGACCAATTACTGCTTATTATCTGTCTCACACTTCTGATCTTTTAGAAATTAGTTGAAAAGGACCCCATGATATCATTTGATGTTTTGTCAGCATATTGCAAAGTGTGTTCTCTGCTCAAATTATTTACTTTCTGTATAGCAGAGGCAATACTTTGTTTATTATAGACTCTTTCTTGAAATCTAAGGATCTGGGCCCCTCTTTTCTGCATGTATTCTGTTTTTTCTGTATAATTCCGTAAGGTACGAACTAATTGTCCCTTAGGGATATTATAGCATACATGATAAGGGTGGCAGCTATCATAACACAGTAAACTGTTGCGGTCAGTGCTTTTCTGAAATAAAGTAGTGCATACTCTACCCCTCCCATCCTTGTACAATTTTAGATCCAAAAAATTGATTGTTGTCTGATTAATTTCATACTTGTAAGTCAGACAACTGGTGGTTTGCTCCATCCATTTAATGAAGGACAGAAACTCTTCCTTAGTTCCCTTCCACACAATTAGAATATCATCCATAAAGTGCCACCACAAATCCACCTTGTGTAGATATTGGTTTCTGGTGGTACTGTACAGGTGATCACATTCCCATCTTCCCACAAACAGGTTAGCTTAACTAGGGGCCATGGCCGTGCCCATGGCCATACCTCTTATCTGATGGTAAAGCTTGTCTTGAAATAAAAAAATATTTTTCTGTAACACCATATGGGCCAAATCTACTAGAAAATGTGTGGGTTTGTCACACATTCCTCTTCTGTTCTTGTTTCTAAAGTAAGCCATTGCATCCAGTCCCTCTGAGTGGGGATGACTGTATACAATGAGCTCCATCAACCGCAGCAAAATATCACTCAGGTTCCATCCATAATTCTTCCACTAATCAAAAAATTTCTGTTGCATCTCTGACATAAGATCTGAGGTTTTGCACTAGTGGTTGAAGGAACTGATCCAAATACATAGACATAGGTTCTGTTAACCAACCACACCCAGAAACTATAGGTCTTCCCAGAGGTTGTGACATGCTTTGTGTATTTTGGGCAGTATGTAAAGAACAGGTACTATGGGACAGTTCACTGTCATGGTACGATAGATAACATCTGTGATATAACCCCTCACATAACTATCGCTTAGCATATTATCTATTTCTGTTTTGAATAGTGTCACCATCTGTCTCAGAACACACTTATAAAATGAGGTGTCATTTAACAATCTATGTACCTCATTGGTATAATCCACTTTATTCATTACCACTACTGCCCCTCCCTTATCTGCAGCCTTTATGAAAATGTTTTTGTTATCTCTCAAGGTCTTGATGGCTATCCTTACTTCTTTGCTATAGTTGTTTTTATGGGCTACAGCAGGGGTTTTCTAAGGTTTTCAAGATCCAATTCACATTTCGAACAAAGGTGGAGACAACTGGATTAAAATAGGGCAAAACTCTTATCGTGGATTGAGCCTAGTATTTAACTGTATATCAGTGGTGTTATTATCAAACATGCATTTAAAGGTCAAATTTCTACCAAATTTATTTAAATCTACACAAGTACCAAAAATTAATATCAGAAGATGGACAAAATGCTAAACCTTTTCCAGAATGGACAATTCTGTTCTCGACAAGATATAATCAGAAATGTTGACTACTGGTGTTAAATTCATACTATTGTGTGTGTGATGCAACCCACTTAAAACTACTTTATTAGAGTCAGTTTCAGAGTTTTCCATTGTGGGGTATACGGGGGTGGGGCAAGAATGTGGAGCATGCCTGCCTCTTGCAGAGCATTTTGTATTAATACTTGCTTCTGCCTCTTTTTCCATGCTGCCCCCCTTCACCTTGTCCTCCTCTTGAAGAATTGAGTGTTTGGAAGCATGTTCTGCATTGTCATTGACTGCGCCTTGCCCCCTGGGTGTATATAGTGGACTGTCCCATTTCTGATTCCCCCAATTCACTTTCAGAAGGGGGCTCTGAGTCACCTGTATCCAAAGGGCCTGTAATCTAACACCATTTCCTCCCCAAATGCTTCCATTCCTTTTGTGTTACCACTCTTGAGTATGGACTTTAGAGTTGTTTTTTCATTTGTTCCCCAATCAAACACCCTATTGTTCTGATAATCCCTCTCATCCCTCCGGAATTTCTTTTGCTTTTGTTTTTTAATTTTCACATCATATTTTGTCACTTTATTCATCAGCATTTTGTTTAATTTTTCAAGTTCATTCTGTTCAGTACATGCTTGTAAAGCAGCTTCCACTTTCCCAATTTCAATTGTTAGTTCATTTTGAACTGGTTCAGCAAATTCCAATATTAGCTCAATGTTTTTTATGGAAGCATCTTGCATGTTGTTACACCATCTGTTCATAAAATCAGCATTGTCTGTCCACACGAGGGTTTCTGTGTAATTCAAAGTCCCTTGGAACTCTTTTACAGCCAAATAGGCCTCTAATGTGGTCTTATGTCAAAACATTCTCCTTCCCTTAAGTACCAATTTTTCAAGCTTTGAAAAATATTTTTGGAGTTAGACTCACCACTGGGAAGCAGTTCATCTTAGTACTTCCTCCTAGTAGGGGTTGGATTCTTCTGCTGTAAAAACACCATCTTTGAAAAGCCACCCCATCAGGATGCCCAGTACATGCAGCTCCATTGCTATCTTCTTCCACTGTTGTCATGGCATAGTGTTGCATGGTCCATTAATATCAGCATTTCTGCTGTGTTGTAGTGCAATGTTGGAAGGTTCTTGGCTGCGCTGTATTTGTTCTGACAATCTTATTTAGCTAGAATTACAATTTACCAGTTAGATGATGCACTACTCAAGAAATAAAATCATATTTCCAGGAAAAATCAGCTTAGTGGGTGTTCAGCTCTTACTCCCTTTCATTCACGGGAGACCTGTGCTCCATTTTAGTGAAAACTTGAAAAACGCAAAGAGAAATGAGCACCAGGACACATTGTTATTGTGTTGTTAATGGAAAGTCAATGAAAGAGCAAATATTTTAGCACCTGTAACACCAAACACAAACCACACAGACCAAATATGTTACTGATATGGTCTATTTTATAAAATGCTGGAAGCGCAATAACTGGATTAGGAGGAAAAAGTACAAAAAACTAACATTTCCCCCAGCGTGCTGCTAGGTTTCTTCAGAGTAGTTTTAACAAAGATTAAAGTGCTACATTTATACAAATTCAAAAATATCACATGTTGATAACAAGCCAATCAGTAGAATGCTAATTAATTTGTGCAAGCAATCCACTTATTTAAAGTGCAAGAGACATTAAATGTGAACGTTACTTAATTATAAAACTTGGTGCAGACATTTGACTTTGCATGACAATTCTTATTATGTAGAGAAATCATATAACTTGTATCTTAATTTTTTACAGGTTATGCGATTTCTCTACATAATAAGTGTCATGCAAGAATCAAATATCTGCAAGTTGCATCAATTGAGTAAAGTTCTAGCATACTCTGCGGCAAGCATCGTGGATTGCCTGCACGATGTGGCATTCTGCTGATGACTGATTTCACATAATAAGAATTGTCATGCAAAGTCAAATGTCTGCACCAAGTTTTATAATTAAGTAAAGTTCACATTTAACGCCTCTTGCACTTTAAATAAGTGGATTGCTTGCACACATTAATTAGCATTCTACTGATTGGCTTATTATCAACATGTGATCTTTTTGAATTTGTATAAATGTAGCACTTTGATCTTTGTTAGAACTACTCTGAAGAAGCCTAGCAGCACGCCAGGAGAAACATTAGTTTTTTGTACTTTTGCCACCTAATCCAGTTATTGCGCTTCTAGCATTTTATAAAATAGACCATATCAGTAACATATTTGTTCTGTGTGGTTTGTGTTTGGGATTACGGGTGCTAAAAGTTTTGGTCTTTGATTAACTTTCCATTAACAACACAATAACAATGTGTCCTGGTGCTCATTTCTCTTTGCATTTTCAAGTTTTCACTAAAACGGAGCACAGTTCTCCCGTGAATGAAAAGGAGTAAAAGCTGAACACCCACTAAGCTGATTTCTCCTGGAAATATGATTTTATTCCTCAAGTAGTGCATCATCTAACTGGTAAATTGTCATTCTATCTAAATAAGAGTGTCAGAATGAACACGAAGCAGCCAGGAACCTTCCAACATAGCACTACAGCACAGTGGGAATGCTTAAATTAACAGACTACACAACACTACACTATGACAACAGTGGAAGAAGATAGCAGTGGAGCCGCATGTACCGACATCCTGATGGGTGACTTTGCAAAGATGGTGTTTTTCACAACAGAAGAATCCAACCCCCTACTAGGAGGAAGTACTCAAGACGAACAGCTTCCGAGTGGTGAGTCTAACTCCAAAACTATTTTTCAAAAGCTTGAAAAATTGGTACTTAAGGGAAGGAGAATGTTTTGGCATGAGACCACATTAGAGGTCTATTTGGCTGTAAAAAGAGTTCCAAGGGACTTGAATTACACAGAAACCCTCGTGGGACAGACAATGCTGATTTTATGAACAGATGGTGTAACAACATGCAAGATGCTTCCATAAAAACATTGAGCTAATATTGGAATTTGCTGAACCAGTTTGAAATGAACTAATAATTAAAATTGGGAAAGTGGAAGTTGCTTTACAAGCATGTACTGAACAGAATGAACTTGAAAAATTGAACACAATGTTGATGGGCAAAGTGACAAAATATGATGTGAAAATTAAAAAAACAAAAGCAAAAGAAATTCCGGCGGGATGAGAGGGATTATCAGAATAATAGGGTGTTTGATTGGGGAACAAATGAAAAAACAACTCTAAAGTCCATACTCAAGAGGGGTAACACAAAAGGAATGGAAGCATTTGGGGAGGAAACGGTGTTAGATTACACCACATGCCCTTCGAATACAGATGGCTCAGAGTCCCCTTCTGAAACTGAAATGGGGGAATCAGAAATGGAACAGTTCACTGTATACATCCAGGGGGCAAGGCGCAGTCAACGACAATGCAAAACATGCTTCCAAACACCCAGTTATTCAAGAGGAGGATGGGGGGGCAGTGTGGAAAAAGTGACAGGAGCAAGTATTAATACAAAATGCTGTGCAAGAGGCAGGCATGCTCCACATTCTTGCCTCCACTCCCATACATCCCACAATGGAAAACTCTGAAACTGACTCTAGTAAAGTAGTTTTAAGTGGGTTGTATCACACACACCATAGTATGAATTTAACACCAGTAGTCAACATTTCTGGTTATGTCTTGTCGAGAACAGAATCGTCCATTCTTGGAAAAGATTTAGCATTTTGTCTGTCTTCTGATGTTAATTTTTTTGGTACTTGTGTAGATTTAAATAAATTTGGTAGAAATTTGACCTTTAAGTGAAGAAGCCAGAAGCGGAAGGAAACATATTCAATTCAGTGCTTTACAGTAACTGGTAATTGCTATTTTTCTTTTAAACTTAGATTGTGGGCTTTTAGTGACAGTGTAATTTATTTGCTGTCTTTACTTAGAATTGTTTTTGGGCTGTTGAAAATTTAAAACATAGTGGTGGTGTATTTCTTTGCTGTCTTTAATTGCTGCAAATTTAGTCTTGGCTTGTCTGACCTGCCCTGTAGTTTGTGTGAGGGGTGTTAATTGTCTGGCCTCTGACCTCAGCTACGAGATAACTGGAGGTGGGGCTTAGTCAGAGTTGAGGTAGCAAGTGAGTTTTGTTTTCTCAGAAGAAGCCAGAAGGGGAAGGAAACATATTCAATTCAGTGCTTTACAGTAACTGGTAATTGCTATTTTTCTTTTAAACTTAGATTGTGGGCTTTTAGTGACACTGCAATTTATTTGCTGTCTTTACTTAGAATTGTTTCTGGGCTGTTGAAAATTTAAAACATAGTGGTGGTGTATTTCTTTGCTGTCTTTAATTGCTGCAAATGTTCACCCCCCTCCCCTTCCCCAGATCTTAATTATATGCCCTGTTAAATCTGATTGACAGGAGCTAAACACAGGGGATAGTAAGGGGTGTGGAGTAGGAGGGGCATAAGGGGGAAGAAGCCCACCCTCAGCACAGGTGTTTTGACTCATTTATTTATTGGTTCATTTTCTTTTTTTAAAAAGAAAAGTATCTGAGGATCAGTGGCAGGATTTTTAGGACAGTAAATTAATAAAAAGGAACTAGGAGAGCTTTCAGTAACAGACAAGTAGTGGAATAGCAGTATAATTGCAGTATAATGTGGGGAGTGGTGCAATGCAGTGGCTGTGGGGCAGCCATATTCAGGCAGACCTTCTGGACAGTGAGGTGCTGCCCTATCTGCATGCATCTCTCTGCACTGCTGGATGAGGTAGCCAGACTCAGAGCGGAAGTAAACTGGGTCAGAAGTACCATCACCCCTATCCAGGGACCACCCAGTCCAATGCAACTGCCTCAAAGGATGCCGAGAATGAGGAGCACTTGGGTGACAGTGGGCTCAGGGAGGGTTAGAGCAGTCAGGCAGAGGCACATTCCAGATCCTATTCCATTCAAGAACTCATATGCCACACTGGCAAATGGGGACAACCAAATAGAGGTACCCAGAGAAGTGGAAGGAAAGGATGTGGAGGTTAGCCAAGGAGGTGACCTCAGTGGGGAGAGCAGTGGACCCCAGAAGAGGAGGAAGCAAATCCTGGTGGGGGACTCCATCATAAGAGGATCCAGCTAGGAACACAGGAGGGGAGGACAGGAGGTGAGGTGCCTACCAGGTGCCACAGCATGGAGGGATGGAAGGAAGATCCTGGGGATCACTGGAAGGCAAGCAGGAGGGTGAGCTGGATGTCATTATCCACCTAGGTACTAATGACCTGGCAAATGGGGAGCCAGAGGAAGTTCAGGAAGAGTTTAGGAAATTGGGGCGGGGTCTCAAGCAAGTAGCTACTTCTGTCACTTTCTCAGAAGTACTACCTGTGAGAGGCAAGGGAGAGCATAGGGGTGCATGCATCAGGAACTTTAACTCATGGTTGAAGAACTGGTGCTATGAGGAAGGGTTTGGATTCATTGGTGACTGGGGACCCACCTGGAGGGATGGAGGTTTGTTCAAGCCTGACGGACTGCATCCACTCTGGTGGGGAATCCAAGCACTCAATGATAAGTTTAAATGCTACATTGACAAGCATTTAAACTAGAAAAGGGGGGGGTGGCAGGCCATCAAGATGGGTACCTACTTGCTCACCCCCCACAGCTAGCAGTGGAACCAGTGAACTGGAGCAGTGGCTATCTCTACAAAACAGTGTGCAAAATATGGAGATTAGCACCCAAGAGGTGGATAGGCAGAAAAGGGGCAAAATTCAGCAGAAGGGCAGACAGCAAGGAGAACCAGGGATAAAGGACAACCAAGGAAGGGGCTGGACTAAAACAGCGAAACAGTCTAGGGAGATCAAATCATGGAAAGCCATGTATGCCAATGCCAGGAGCCTTAGCAACAAGATAGAAGATCTGGAGGCTGTCATGGTGCAGTCAGACCTGGACATTGTGGCCGTCACTGAAACCTGATGTAATGATAACCACGACTGGGAGATGGCCATACCTGGCTACAACATATTCAGAAGAGACAGGGCAGGTAGGAAGGGAGGAGGAGTGGCACTGTATGTGAAAAATGACATAAGGGCCGCAGAGATCCAGGAGGAGCAAAATGGGGGACAGATACTGTGGGTTAAGCTGGAAAGGAAAATGGGGCCAGCCAGCCGCAGAGGTGTGGTCTATAGACCACCAGCCCAGGAGGAAGAAACAGATAGGGAGCTGATGCTAGCCATCCAAAGGATGGCAGACAAGGGTGAGGTAGTACTGGTTGGAGACTTCAATATTCCAGATGTGGACTGGAGCATCCCAGTAGCAGCATCAACTAGGAGCAGATTTATCCTGGACTCCCTTCAGGGTGCCTTCCTCAAGCAACTGGTCATGGAACCAACTCGGCAGAAGGCAATACTGGACCTTGTGCTCACAAACAAGGACAGTGTGATGGGGGTAACAGTGGGGGAGCACCTGAGGAACAGTGACCACCAGTCATTGTGGTTTGAAATCACAGAAAGAGCAGAACCAAACCGCACAAAAACACGTATCCTGGATTTTAGGGGGGCAGACTTTGGGAAAATGGGGAGATACTTGAAAGAGGCATTAAGGGGAATGGAGCAGGAATCAGGGGTTGAGGAACAGCGGGCAGTATTTAAAATGGGGATTACAAGAGCAACAGAATTATGCATTAAGCAGGTTAGCAAGAGGAAAAGGAAGAGGAGACATAGATACATAGATACATAGACAGTGTCGGCAGATAAGGGTCTATGGCCCACCTAGTCTGCCCATTTGAGCTTGTAAGTTCAGTTTGTTTTCCTAGAAGTCTATTTCCCCTTACCCCTGACCTCTAGAATTCCTTTATGTCTATCCCATGCATTCTTAAATCCCGTGATTGTTTCAGCTCCCACCACTTCCTCTGGCAGGGTGTTCCACTTGTCCACCACCCGTTCTGTGAAGAAATTCTTTCTCATGTTTCCTCTGAATCATCCTCCCTCCAACTTCATCAAACCAACTATGAGACCATTATGGTTTTCCAAAGAGGTAGCAAAGAAAGTGAAAGCAAAAAAGATTGCATTCAGGAAATACAAAAAGACACAGGCAGAAGGGGATAGGAGACATACCAGGAGAAGCAAAGGGAGGCAGGGAGGTCAGTAAGGGAAGCCAAAGCTCAGACAGAAGAACACATTGCAAAATCAGTGGGTAGAGAGGAGAAAACCTTTTACAGGTACATTAGTGAAAAAAGAAAGACAAAGGGAGGGATAGTGAGACTGAAGGGAGGATGGAGGCCGCGTGGAGGATGACAACAGTAAAGCTGACATATTGAACAGGTATTTCTGCTTAGTCTTTACTGAGGAAGAGGAGGGTAATGGGTCTGAAGGGAGTACAAGGGGTGAGAATGGTGCAGAAATGGACCTAAGTCCCTTTACACGAGAAAGGGTCCTGAAGGAACTGGAAGTAATAAGAGTTAATAAAGCAATGGGGCCAGATGGGGTGCACCCCAGGATCCTTAAAGAACTAAGAGAGGTGGTGGCTGAACCTCTGGCTATCCTGTTTAGCCGATCACTGGAAACAGGGGAGGTACCCAAAGACTGGAGGACAGCAGATGTAGTCTCCTTATACAAAAGTGGGAACAAAGAGGAAGCGGGGAACTACAGACCAGTCAGCCTCACCTCAGTAGTGGGGAAGATCATGGAAGCACTACTGAAGGAGAGATTGGTGGAACATCTGGTTGTCAATGGACTACAGGACCCAAGGCAGCATGGTTTCACTGGGGGTCATGTCAGACCAACCTTGTTGAATTTTTTGACTGGGTGACTAGGGAGGTGGATCAGGGGAGGGCAGTGGACGTGGCCTATCTGGACTTCAGCAATGCCTTTGACACTGTGCCACATAGAAGACTATTACACAAACTGGGGAATATGGGTGTGGGCAGGGCAGTAGTGTGGTGGGTAGGTAACTGGCTGGGCAGCAGGTCACAGAGGGTGGTGGTAAATGGCTGTCACTCCACAGAGGGAAGAGTAACCAGTGGGGGTACCACAGGGATCAGTGCTGGGACCGGTTCTATTCAACATCTTCATCAGTGACATTGTGCAGGACCTAGAAGGCAGAATTTCACTGTTCGCTGATGACACAAAGCTCTGTAACAGAGTAGACACACCAGAGGGTGTAGACAGAATGAGAAGGGACCTGCAGAAACTTGAAGAATGGTCAGGGGTTTGGCAGTTGAAATTCAATACAAAGAAGTGCAAGATAATGCATATGGGTCACAAAAACCCTGGCACAATATATCAGTTGGGGGGTGAGGATGTAGCATGCACCAAGCAGGAAAGGGATCTTGGGGTTATCATCTCTGATGACCTCAAGGTAGGAAAACAGTGTGACAAGGCAGCAGGTAAAGCAAATAGGATGCTGGGATGCATAGGCAGGGGCATCACCAGCAGGAGAAGGGAGGTCATAATTCCACTATACAAGACACTAGTGAGGCCCCACCTGGAGTACAGTGAACAGTTCTGGAGACCTTACCTACGTAAGGACATAGACAGGGTAGAGAAGGTTCAGAGGAGGGCAACAAAGATGGTACATGGATTGCATCACAAGTCCTATGAGGACAGGGTGAAGGAACTGAATACGTACTCCCTGAAGGAGAGGAGGGAGAGAGGGGATATGATAGAGACATACAAGTATCTTACAGGGAGGAAAAGGGTGCAGGAACACACTATTTTTAAGCGAAAAAGATGTTCCAGGACTAGAGGGCATGGGATGAAGTTGGAGGGAGGACAATTCAGAGGAAACATGAGGAAGAATTTCTTCACAGAACGGGTGGTGGACAAGTGGAACACTCTGCCAGAGGAAGTGGTGGGGGCTGAAACAATCACAGGATTTAAGAATGCGTGGGATAGACATAAAGGAATTCTGGAGGTCAGGGGTAAGGGACAACAGACTTCTAGGAAAACATAAATCGAACTTACAAGCTCAAATGGGCAGACTGGGTGGGCCATAGGCCCTTATCTGCAGACACTGTCTATGTATCTATGTATCTATGTTTAAATGCATGTTTGATAATAACACCACCGATATACAGTTAAATACTAGGCTCAATCCACTATCAGAGTTTTGCCGTATTTTGAATCCAGTTGTCTCCACCTTTGTTTGAAAATGTGAATTGGATCTTGAAAACCTTAGAAAAACACCTGCTGTAGCCCACAGAAACAACTATAGCAAAGAAGAAAGGTTAGCCATCAAGACCTTGAGAGATAACAAAAACATTGTTGTAAAGACTGCAGATAAGGGAGGGGCAGTAGTGGTAATGAATAAAGTGGATTATACCACTGAGGAACATAGATTGTTAAATGACACCTCATTTTATAAGTGTGTTCCGAGACAGATGGTGACACTATTTAAAACAGAAATAGATAATATGCTAAGCGATAGTTATGTGAGGGGTTATATCACAGATGTTATCTATCGTACCATGACAGTGAACTGTCCCATAGTACCTGTTCTTTACATACTGCCCAAAATATGCAAAAGCATGTCACAATCCCCAGGAAGACCTATAGTTTCTGGGTGTGGTTGGTTAACAGAACCTCTCTCTATGTATTTGGATCAATTCCTTCAACCACTAGTGCAAAACCTCAGATCTTATGTTAGAGATTCAACAGAAATTGTTTGATTAGTGGAAGAATTATGGATGGAACTTGAGTGGTATTTTGCTGTGGTTGATGTGAACTCTTTGTATACAGTCATCCCCCACTCAGAGGGACTGGATGCAATGGCTTACTTCTTAGAAACAAGAACAGAAGAGGAATGTGTGACAAATCCCACACATTTTCTAGTAGATTTGGCCCATATGGTGTTACAGAAAAATATTTTTTTATTTCAAGACAAGCTTTACCATCAGATAAGAGGTACGGCCATGGGCACGGCCATGGCCCCTAGTTAAGCTAACCTGTTCGTGGGAAGATGGGAATGTGATCACTTGTACAGTGCCACCAGAAACCCATATTTACACAAGGTGGATTTGTGGTGGTACTTTATAGATGATATTCTAATTGTGTGGAAGGGAACTAAGGAAGAGTTTCTGTCCTTCATTAAATGGATGGAGCAAACCACCAGTTGTCTGACTTACAAGTATGAAATTAATCAGACAACAATCAATTTTTTGGATCTAAAATTGTACAAGGATGGGAGGGGTGGAGTATGCACTACTTTATTTCAGAAAAGCACTGACCGCAACAGTTTACTGTGTTATGATAGCTGCCACACTTATCATGTATGCTATAATATCCCTAAGGGACAATTAGTTCGTACCTTACGGAATTATACAGAAAAAACAGAATACATGCAGAAAAGAGGGGCCCAGATCCTTAGATTTCAAGAAAGAGGCTATAATAAACAAAGTATTGCCTCTGCTATACAGAAAGTAAATAATTTGAGCAGAGAACACACTTTGCAATATGCTGACAAAACATCAAATGATATCATGGGGTGCCCTTTTCTAACTAATTTCTCTAGAAGATCAGAAGGTGTGAGACAGATAATAAGCAGTAATTGGTCCATACTTCAACTGGAACCAAGAATTGAAACCATAGTGGAACAAGGGCCCAGAATAATATTTTGTAAATACAAAAGTATTGGAGATATGGTGGTTAGTAACAAACTACCTGGACCAGAACCATTAAGACAATCTTTGCTTGCCCCAGCTCCTGTAGGTATACACTGCTGTGGCAGATGCACTTTTTGTAAATTCATACACACACGTAAAGAATTTCTGCACCCCTCCACAAACAGGATGATACAAATCAAGGATTTTATAACATGTAACAGTAGTAGCATTATTTACATGTTAAATTGTACATCTGGGACTTTCTACATTGACAGAATGATTAGAAAGTTCTGCACTAGAATGGGGGAACATGTGAGAGCAATTGAAAAGGAGATATTTCCTATGCTATAGCCAAACACATAGTGGAGGATAAATCCAACCAACACCAAATTCAATTATCAGGAATCAAACAGGTCAAAGTAGGAGGCAGAGGAAGAGATCTCAATAAACTTATAGGACGAAGGGAAAGTTATGGATCTTTGAACTGGGGGCACGTTGGAGCAAGGGTCTTAATGACAGCATTGATTTGCCCATCTTCTTAAAAAAGTACAGGTGTTAGTCCAGATAGGATAGAACCTAGTGAATGCAACCTTTTAGATTTTACACTTGATGTGTGAACAATAGGTTGCTGTTTATATATATGGCCCTATTAATAAAGTGGGAAAAGTGGTTGAATTCTTATGTTTGTAATGAATAATGAGAAAGTTGGTGCCTGGAGCAGACATGACATATATGCATTAACTATAGTAGCTAGACAAAAATAATTAGCCACAGAAATCTGACAATAAGCATGTGCAATAGATATTTGTATATTTAACACACAAATGTAAATATGGTTCCTTTTTGTGTTTGTTACAAAAAATTGATATACAAGTTATATGATTTCTCTACATAATAATTGTCATGCAAAGTCAAATGTCTGCACCAAGTTTTATAATTAAGTACAGTTCACATTTAATGTCTCTTGCACTTTAAATAAGTGGATTGCTTGCACAAATTAATTAGCATTCTACTGATTGGCTTGTTATCAACATGTGATCTTTCTGAATTTGTATAAATGTAGCACTTTAATCTTTGTTAAAACTACTCTGAAGAAACCTAGCAGGATGCTAGGGGAAATGTTAGTTTTTTGTACTTTTGCCACCTAATCCAGTGATTGCGCTTCCAGCATTTTATAAAATAGACCATATCAGTAACATATTTGGTCTGTGTGCTTTGTGTTTGGTGTTACAGGTGCTAAACTGTTTGCTCTGTTATGGCATCTTAGTCCTCTTAGTTTAGTGGCATATTTAATATTACACTCTGCCATTAATTGGGTATCGTGAAGAATATTATACAGCAACAAAAGATCCCCCCATCCCTTCGTAGTTGAAGGTCGTATAAGTGCAAAGACTACATCATTTCCTGATATGATAGTTTGCTTACCCGGAGAATAATTTTAGCTACCCTTCTTTGTACACTAGCTACCATTTTTTTATCCTTCACTAAATAAGGGACCCAGAAAGACATAGCATAGTCCAAATGGGGCCTAATAAATGCTTTATACAGGGGGAGAATACAATTCTAATTTCTAGACATTTAATTGCTGCCAATATTCTGTTAGCCATCTGTGCCACCTGTTGACGATGGTCCCCTGGTGTAAGTAAACTGTTTACTAGTACACCAAGATCTTTTTCTGTTTTTACTGATTTTATTGGATTATCATTGAGAAAATATTTTGTTAGAGGATTTTTTGATCCCAAATGGATGACAGAAGATTTGTTCTCATTAAAAAAAAACATTTTATTTGAATTGGCCCATCTTTCTATCTGCTTTATGTCTTGAACTAGGTTCTTGAATTGTGAAATGAGTGCTAGGACACTGGGTCTTATTCTTCTATTGGTACTGGTAGAAGAGCACAGCAGAGCATGACCCTGAGCCATGAGTGACATGACAATAAATTTCTTGAAGTAGATGATAATAATATTACACACATTTTTTAATACTTTTCATGTATTTTTTATGTTTATGAAAAGAAAATATAATTTTTGAATGAACATTTGATGAATCATGAAGACAGTAAATAGCACACTCTCATGTGCCTCAAGGTGGACAGGTAATTGTCCATGTATATCTCACAAAGATGGCTCTGGTGACACTGGCACTGGCAGCTGGTGTTATGTTGTTCGTAATGGACACATGACAGGTTGTGAAGATGATAATAGATAACCATATCTAGAGTGCCTCAAGGTGGACAGGCAATTGTCTGTGCCCACAGCATTCAGATGGCTATGGTGGTACTAGCACTGGCAGCTGGTTTCATGTTTTTCATAATAAATGTGATGAATCATGAAAATGATAATAACTAGCACAGTCTCTAGTGCCTCAAAGCAGACAGTCAATTATGCACATCCATGGCACACAAGTGACTGAGGTGGTACTAGCACTGGCAGCTGGTGTCATTTTGTTGTAATAAACATGTGATGAGTCATGAAGATGATAATAAATAACATTATCTTTAGTGCATCATGGCAGATAGGTAATTGTCCATGCACCACAGTACAGCACCACCTTGTATTGTGTTGGATAGCAGTCCTATTGTACTATCTGTGCAGGGTGCAGGCAGGGGAGAAGGTGATATCACAAACACACTGCAGTGAAGCATAAGAAAATGTGATTTATGATTGATGACTAAGATGATAATGTGTTGTTTTCTGAAGCAGTCAAATTCTATGGTTTTTATTGTAATGTAATTATCATTAGTTGTCATTCTCAAATTTGACTTTTTATGCAGAGAAAACATGATTTTAGTGCATATATGGTGTTATCCAATATTCTGAATAAATAAATATCTGCAAAATACATCCACACTGCAGATGATCTGCCTGTTTTTATGTACTGTGGATTGGTGGTGGTGCAGTGCGTGTGGGGGTACTTTGGGTAGGAAATTGGGCACCAGGATGATGATTGCAAGATGATTTTTTTTTTGCTTTGCTACTGTGGAAGGACATGTCTTTAGATGTAATTCACCAGGGGATCAGATACAGTATTATATATGAGCCAAAAATATATGATATATGAGAAGATAGAATCCGATATAATATGATCTGATAGATGAGACGATAATATGATTCAATATATTCTGATATATATGCAAAGGTAATATCTGAAAAGATAACACAATCTGATATAATATGATATATGAGCATATAATCTAATTTGATACATGATATGATATATGAGAAGATAATGTAAGCTGATTTTTTTCCATAAAGCTTTGCATCCTCTGGGTAGGTGGTTGACTTTTCAGCTGTGTGTCTGGCCCCTGTGACTGGCATGCACCTCCCTCAATCTCGAGGGACTAGTCCCTCATGGATCCACATTGTGTCAGGGCCAAGGGGGGAAGGCATCCTCTTTCTGCTTAACACATCCAGATTAACCCCCAAGTCTAGTGGCAGTTCGGGCAATGAGGGAACAGGCAAGGCTTCATACAGCACATCCTCCCCACTTTTTCATTTTCTGGTTTCCCACTGTCCCCTGCCACAGCACCTGTACATATGTATGCATGGAGGCACACATGTCCTACAGAGCTGCATCCCTTCCTTCAAACTGCTTGAGCCTGCACTACCACCAGGCCTCAACCCAGTGGCAGTCATAGGCCAAGATAGCTGGCCAACCCTCCCCAGGAGAGGAGAGCAGTCCTTGGGATGCTTGATCCTCTCCCAGCCCACTGACCCCAGCAACCTGTGCTCATTCTCAAACACAGGTTGTTGGCCTGCAGGAGGTAAGGTGTTAAACGCCTTAGTCCTCCACCCACTGGGCTGGCTGATATAAGCTGATTATATCATGTTCCAAAATATTATATCATAGATTTGATTATATTATGCATCATGTTTTCTTGGCACATAAATAAAAAATAATGAAACATAACATATAATGTAAAATATGATCTTTTTATTATTTATTATTTTTATTTATGTGCAAAAAAATGAAATTTAACTCAAGATTTGGGCTTGTTGTTTGACTGTCTTCCCTCATACTATTTTCAGAAGCTACCACTATTGCTAGTGACAATGGGAGTGGGGGAGACTTTGAGGAATTGGTCAGTGAATGAAAGATGATTTTTTGGGGAAACTAGATTTTACAGTTTTGATTGAATCACTTCTATCCCAAGTAGGGTAACTGGAAACATTTGATGGAGGAAGAGGGGGGAAACTGGTGTTCTTCTGGATTACTCAGTATGGTTTCATTACCAGATGCCGCGGATGATCAGCAGGGAAGGCTGCTTGCACTGCAATGACAGTGGAACCAGTGTATTTCTTGGGACTTATTAGCCATGTTTTTTTGGCTGTACTATCGTGCACCTAGCCTTTGTTCTCACAGCCCCACAATCACATCTCCCAGTCACTTTTCCACCACTACCAACTCTTTTTCCACCACAACCACTCGCAGAACATGTACTTGGTGGAACTTGTATGGTGAGCCATTTATCTGTTCCTTTCCTACCCTCCACCCCTTTATCATCCTATTCTTCTTTTTATGTTTTCTACATGCATTGATTACACGCAGATGCATATAGAATGCACAACAAATTATAACATGCTGCAGCTGCCACAGGATGCTAACAGTAATGACTCACAGTAATCTCACAGTAGTTATCAATGATTTTTAAATGCCCACATGGTTCGCACACCTGGCACATGGACAAACCACAGTGCAGTATTACAAGCGAGGTGACAGGGAACAGCAACACCATCAGCCCCCCCCCACTCTGACAGACCACCCCATTCCACTGACAGACTTTCTGTATCACGCAGAAGTCTACTTTGAATTTCATTCACTGACAGACTAGCATGTTTACAACCACAGGGAAAAGTAAAAAGATGAATTTCTGTGCCCTGCTGTACCACTAGTAGTCAGTGAAAATTATTTGTCAAAAACATTCTTCAGAATCACCTTACACCTTTCCCAGTCTGCTAAATTCAATCTGTCCTGCTTCTGTTGTAAGTGAGAAAAGAGAAAAGAAAAAAATGGATTTATGTGCTTTCTACACCACCAGCACACAGGAAAACAGTATGTCAAATAAACCTTTTAGACCTCACTTGCACCTTTGCAAGTCTTAAAATACACTCTGCTCTGGTTCTGCTGCAGGGCAGGATCACACTGTGCATTGTCTGCTCTCCTCTTTAACATGATTCCACTAGCCTGCCTGCCTAAAACCACAGTTAAATATATTGAGAATTACCTGACTGGAATTATAATTCATGATTCTGTGATGATTCTAATGTTGTCTGATCAAAAGCCATTGTTTTTCATGTAAGAGGAACTCATTCCTGCCACAGTTCCTTCCCCTGTGAGAGAAAGATGAAAAGTAATCAGATATGTGCAATACCCAGAGTTTTTGATCTCCAGAATCACTGATTAGCTGTAGCAGGTCATACGTCTTGCCAGCAACTTGGACATGTTCAGTGTAGGCTCCCTGAAAAAAGGGATACATCATGATATTGAAGTGCAGAAATGCTGAAGGGAAACCGGGTTATGTTGTACATGCTTTGCTGGTGTCCAAAATGCTGGATTTTGGTACCTTCACTAAATGGATATTTGGCATTGTCCTATCCTTACAGTGGTTCTCAAAGACTATATCTGCAATTATGTCATGTCTCCTACTGAGGAAAGTGCCACTGCACAGGGAACCAATGACTTATCCCCTGATATCATCTTGAGGAAGAGCTGGTAAATGAAGTAAGTGAGAAGCTGAAGAAATGGTTAATTGCTGCACATACTAAAAAAAGAATGCCTGGAGTAAAGAAGCACTGGCACTGGGATTCCAGGGAACAGTGTTAAAGTACCTAGAGCTCATGCCCAGCACTAGATCTGAGGCTTGGTCCATAGCCTCTTCTAAGGAGTTCACTGATGGTAAAGGATGATCAGTGATCTTTACCAGTGTTCCGAGTGAGGAACCTGATGATAGTGCCCCTCCAGTCAGCTAAAGACATTAGCTGGTCGCATATCTTGAGGCCCCCATTGACTTTCTTGGCTTTTGCCAGTGAGGTAGGAAACTATGTCCTTGGGCCCCCCCCCACCATGTTTCTGCCATGTCCTCCTCAGAGTTTGTAGTGTCACCTTGATGAAATCTGCACAACATAGCCAAGGGAAGGCCCTGAGTCCCAACAGAAGAGTCCTGCATGTCAGCAACAGAGGTTTATTCATCTTCTGAGGATATATTAAAGGACTTCAATACGTACTCACTGGAGGAGAGGAGAGATCGGGGGATATGATAGAAACATTCAAGTACCTTAAGGGCATAAACAAGGTGCAGAGGGGAGACATCTTCCAATGTAGGAGTACAAGGACAAGGGGGCATGATATGAAATTGGAGGGAGGCAGGTGAAGAGGAAATGTGAAAAAGTTTTTCTTCACAGAGAGGGTGGTGGACTCATGGAATAGTCTGCCACAGGAGGTGGGTGGTAGGTGTAAGCACAATTGATGGATTCAAACATGCCTAGAACAGACACAGGGGAACCTTGAGGGAGGGAGGAGTGATGAAAGGCCACTGACCACATAGAGTCAGAGGCCACAAAGAAGTATAGGGCTAACGGGCAATCTGGATGGGCCTAGCAGTCCTTATCTGCTGACAAATTCTATGTTTCTATGTTTCTCCTATTGAGTTCCCCAAGTCTGAGCACAAGAGCATTAAACAAGTAGTGCTTAATATGGCCACAAGGTTATAAGAGAGTGACCAAGCCACCTGGAGCCACCTGGCCCCTACTAGGCATGATAGGCAACAAGGAGGTGTCCAAAATGTGCCAGGCAGAGTGGATTATCAAAAAAGACATGGAGGCCTTGTTTAAATATGTGTTCCTATACCTCATAGGATGACTTGAAAGGAGGTTCAGGCCTGCCATTAGTAGATGCTAGTAAAAGAGGCTATTACACAACGCAACAAACTCTGGTCAGAGCTGGTATGACTGCTCAGAGTGGTGAGACTGAGGAAAAGAATACTCAGAGCTCTCACCACACTGGAGTCTGCTGTACCCAAGATGGCAGCTGTGACAGAACTGCGCATGCATGATACTCGCTCATGCACAGTTTGATTCGGTGGCCATCTTGGGCACAGTAGCCATCACTTCCACAGTTGTGGAAGAAAAAGTCATGCTCTGTGAAGTGGGGTGTGTTTATATGGCCAGCGGAGGGGAAGGGCTGCTGAAAGACAAAGATTGGAACTGTGCCACAGTACTGTGGAAGCATGCCGGAGAGCAATCTGGTCACGTGCTTCCACAGTGCTCCTAACAGAATGTCAACAATACGTCTGCAGAGATCCACCCACTCAGCTGTAAAAAGGAAAACTCCTGAGGCTCTGACACTGCACTGTATGGCCATATCTGAAAAGGCAACAAACATGGGAAAAGCATGGGAAATGGGCATAAAGTAAGTATTCAAGTGACCAACCTTGAGCGGCTAAGGATTTTGCACCATGACAAAGTTTCTTCACACCATGATAAAGTGTCTTGCCCCAATGGAGTTGTAGTGAATAAGGTGGACCCCAGTTTATACAGTTAATGGGTCCTCAGAATCCTATACCCAAAAACTTCTTTGAGTAGGCCATAGCCAGGCCCTTGACCAGTACATAGTTTTCATATCATTCTACTGACCCACAGTGGGGGAGCACATATTTTCCACTACCTCCTAGGGAAGATAGCAACTGTATCATCATTCATGTGCTGCTTTCTGATATCTGCATTTTCTTGGTCCTGCCAAGAAGGAGTGGGTGATCAATTGTTCCAACCCAATGACTAGCTCATCTGAGGATCCAGAGCCAGATGCTGAAGCTCTTATTGATAAGGAAGGCTGCAGCTGATCTGGACACAGCAATGTAAAAAAGCCTGAAAATGTCAAAGGGTGATGCATTTATTTTATTTATTTAAAAATTGGTTAGTGGGAGAGGCATACTGAACCAAATCTCATTTCCAGGTTTGACCAAGGTAAGAGGGTCACAGAGGGGAGGAACAAGCACAATCAACACAGGTAAACAATAATAACAAAAAGGTCTCCGTACCTTGTCTACCTTTTTTTTTGTAAGTGACATTAACTTTCTGGGACAGTACCAGTGACTTTCAGGTTCATATAGCCTGTTCATGTAAGAGGGACCATCACTGACTTTTGCACTATAATGTGTTTGCTGTTTGAACCCCACCAAAAATTAAAATAGAGGAACAAATTAGTAAAAGGAATGTGTTAATCAAAAAAAAGAAGGAGAAAAATGTTTGTTACTGTATTTACAGTTATTTATATACAAATATAGATTCCAGTAGTATTTTGTACGGGGCTGGACATTTTTTCCATACACAAGAAGCAAGGAAGATGGATCCATGTCCATAAATCAGTCAGCAGTATTCAGAGTTCTTAATGTGGGGTTACACAGTTTTCCATATCAGGTTCTGAAGACCAGAGATCCAGGGCCTATGTAAGTGGTTCTGCATAAGTATAGCAAAATACTAGTACCAACATTGCAAGTCAAAGAGGATGAAATTATGTTTTGAGATAAGAGTATAATGCATTAAGAGTATAGGTACAATAGTAAAAAATGTGTTACCACATATAAGAGTTATGGGTGGGCGAATAGCAAATACAATCAGAATATTACACAAGTGTCCCAATAGGCGTCATATTCCTATGCCTATATCCCTGGGGCAGACAGACACCCAGGGTGCATGGCCTGGTTGCTACCATGGTTGAAAAGTATGACATTATGCCTGGGAGAGTCAGGTGCCCAGAATACTGACCAATACTGCCAACAGACTCACAAGATTAAGAGCAGACACAGTCAATCAGTTTGTCCTGCTTATTTGGAAAGGCATCCAATAACTTCAGCACCTAGGGCCTCTGGTTATGCTGGTCACAGGTAGGAGGGAGGCACAGTGCATAACCATTTTTGTAGGGATGCCTGCTGGGTGTTATTTGTAAATATGTTTCCAAATGTAGTAAGGTGTTTCTATATGTATCATAATGTATTATGTGTTTTAAAATGTTAGATTTATTGATCTGTAAAATGTTTCACCAGGTAAGCAAGCAGAATCCAGGAGGACTTGTTTCCAGTTGTGATGGTGGGGGGAGGGGGGAAGCAAAGAAATACAGTACAACAGTTACAGTAAAAGTGATGTACAAAGGCAGCATAAATACACAATCTCAAGTACAACTATAAACACAGGCCTAGGAGGGTGCAATATTTCAGTATATATGATGTATAAAGTCAGCATAAATACTGAATCACAGGTACAAATGCAGAAATAGGTCCTTGAGGGTGAAAAAACACATCAGAAGTTCTACCAACACTTAGGGAAGGCCCACCTCAGACATGGTCAGTGAAGGAGTACAGAGAGCCGGGACTTGTCTGGCTCCAATGTTGTGACCCCTCTTAAATGGGTTATTCATGCACATTCATGCACCTAGAACGTGGTTCCTCAACTTACCTCTGTACCCCTCCCCCTTTTTCTGTGCACTGTTCTGTGCGAAGGTTCTGTTCTATTTTAATATCTGCAGATCTGACCTGTCCAATGGTTCTGTATTAATTGTTATACCTAAGGATTTTTTGTTTTAATTACTTGTTCCTGACTGCATACATCATTATACTGTGCTGTATGCATGTTTTTGCCCTGTAACATTGTTTGTATACTATGCTATATGCTTTATCCTTGTATTGTTATCTGCCAGGACCTCCTTGTGAATGAGCTTGCTCAATGTTTTTTTTCCTGAAATGACTGTGGACAACAAGCAGTTCAGAAAGGGAAGTATGCAACACCCCCTCCCACCAAATAGAAACATAGAAACATAGAATTTGATGGCAGATAAGGACCTCTTGGCCCACCCAGTCTTCCCATTTTCCTACCTAATGGATAAGCTGCAGATCTTAGTTATGTAGCAGCCTACTTCTTCCTACCCCCACCCCCTAGAATTACCTTATGACTGTCCCATGCATGCTTGAATTCCACCACTGTTATGTGGGATTACTAAACAGATCCTAGAACAGAAAGAGTTAAGTGTTAGCTAATAGTGATACCCTGTGTTAGGAGCTGGGAGTGATCCAGACAGGCTATGGGGGGAAGAGTTAAGTGGAGCTAGTGAAAAATATATAGAAACTTCTAGTTATTCCAAATATGGGTTCAGCTCTAAGGAGAGAGTTGGCCACAATAAAGAATAATAGCAGCTGTCCTAGCCTTTGGGCTGGGATCCAGGTTTCTAGGAGTATTGAACTAGGATGGGCCTGTTGGGTCTAGAGTGGCAGCAGGATTCCAGGCCTGTGACAAGGCTCAGGGTCTTTGTCAGGTCTCTGTCCCTGGAGGTCCAATGTCAGATTGAACAGTAGAATATCCCAGAGAGAGAGTGAGCTGAATCAAAGAGCATCCAAGAAGCTAGCTGGTGAGATAGAGGAAGAGAGGGAGAAAGAGGAGACAAACTCCCAAAAGAATGAAGGTACAGAGGGGATACAGGTGCCCTTGCCTAATGACTCAAACAAAAGATGCACCCGAGAGAGAGAAAGAGAGACCAGTAAGGGAGTTCGCTAAGTGCCATAAAGGGTACCTGATAGAAAGAGAAATGCCATTGGGGATCTCCTAATGAATCTTACTAAATTTTGAATAAAGTATGAGTGCACAGAAGAATGAAAAAGCCAAACCTGATCTTCAGTGGATAGAGGGGAGGTTCTATATCGACAGTGCAACCATGCAGAAGGGATCCAGGAGAAATCCTCTCAGATTTTTTGAAGCCATCTGCACCAGAGGAGATCATACATGTGTACCGAGCACTGCACAATGAGACTGCCACCATTATTCAGGGAGGTCCCATTAAGCTTGTCTGCCTGGGGAGACAGTGGCTTAAGGTAAAGCGCACACAGTGACCAAAGGTAAAGCATTGAAGTATTGATCTTGCCAGAATAGTAGACTAACATCTTGCCTCTGAGAATGTGAAGAAGGGAGATAATGAGACCAGGAAGCCATGATGTACTGTAAATAGCCACTGAAGAGGGGGACAGCTTTTGCAGCGCCAAGTAAATGCTTTCTGACAGTGTCTTAAAAGCAAATGAACCACCTGCTGCTTGACTGGAAGAACTTTGTGTGAACAATGAATTGGTAAAATAAAGATAACATTTGTTTGATGCTTGTAAGCATTTTATTTTCCATGTGGTCACAACAAAAAACATTAAGAACCTTAGCCAACCCCTCCGTATCAAATAGGGCCCTGAAGCAATTGACATCTGGAAGTCAGCTTACATGAAGGGGGTAACATACAATAAAAAGTAGTGGCTAGGAACATTTTACTAACGTATAAATGACTTCACTGACAAAGACTAGAATAGATACCGGGGACTGCAAAAGAGGAAAGAGGAGGGGGATTAGCTACTGTAGGTTATTAAGAGGGGATACAGTGTAGCATATGGGGGAGGGGGGAAGGGAGGAAGTAGAGGTGGGTACAATATCAGATGGCAAATGCTCTGCAGTAAATACCAAAACATGGAGTGAGGGGAAAAAAAACAAAACCTTCAAGGCGTGTACACAGAAGGGGAAACTTCAATAAAATGAAGCTTGTGTATAGGTAAGAAGGGCAGTTTTGTAGTGGTGGAAATACTATATCCATGGGAGGCAGGATTTATGATAAGGACTGAAGCTGAAACAGATCAGGGATTAGACAAGGTTAAGTAAGCCCAGAGCAGGAGGAAAACTGTGGTGTAGGAAAGCAACCTGTGTAGCTGTTTAGGGTTCCAGATGGTATGCGGAGGAAGCCAGGTTGGATATATTAGCTGAAGACTGATTTTTGTATGCTTGTTCAACCTTCCTCATACTTGTCTTACACTTCCTGTGTGCCTGTTTCCAGGCTACCTTTTTCAGTGCTGTTCTCTTTCTGCACTTGAAATGCTTAAACTTCTCTTTTATTAGTTTCCTTTTTGATATATCCAAACAGGGTACCTTTTGTCTCTTCAACTCTTGTTACTCCTATATAGTAGTTACCCAGAACTCCACTGCCTTACAAATAACTTCCTTGATAGAGTGCTATAGTTCCTTAAGCCCCTGCCCCATTATTTACTTTAATTTTTAATTTAATTTTAGTCTTTGGTAACCGGGTAAGGCCCACTAGGCACAAGTACCTGTTTTCAGGGGCGACCTGGGAGCACTGGGCAGTTAAGTGACTTGCTCAGAGTCACACAGTATGCAAGTGGAGATTGTGAGAATCAAACTCAGGTCTGGTCTGCTGGATGTACCAAGCTCATTCACACCTCATTCCTCTAACCTCTAGGCTATACTGCCAGCCCCTTTACCCAGCCTCTTTCTGACTAAAAACCCTCCTATTCTCAGTTAACCCTAATAAAGTTCAAAATTCTGGTTTTGGTTTTAATTCCCTCTTACTCTGCATATCCTACATCTAACTACGCTGTAACCACTAGCTCCTAACTGGTCTCCCACCTACATAATTGCCACCATGTCTTCATTATGACCTAACACTACATTTGATATAGCCATGTCTCTCTCTTGACAGTGGCAAATAATGATATTGGTGGACTAGCTGAGGTAGATTCCCTCTTCCTATTTAATCACAGCTCTTAATACTAATGCACTTACCAAACTATTGCTTCATCCTCCTGATACACCTGTTTGTAGTGAGCTCACCTAACAGGCTACCCCTGGAACTGCACTGCACTTCTTCAGTTGTCCATTATGTCTTAAGGTCCATTACTCTGGCCAAAGTGCATCCGTTAGCTTGCAATTATTGTAAATGAACTCCTCTTTCAATTGTGCTTATGCAACTGGATGAGATGATGCTTGTATGACTTGATTTACATTGTGGCTTTCCGCCTCTGTATTCATGGGATATACCACCTTGTAGGGGTATGATGTAAAGGAACCCTAGAGGAGGGTTCCCCCCATAGGTGCTGTGGGAATGATTCCATCAGCTAAAGGTAGCTTAGGAAGAAGCCCACAGGTAAGAGAGATGAGCCGCTGGAGGAGGAGGGGTGGATGTGGGCAAAGAAAAACAAATCCTGGGGAGGCCCAGGATGAGTGACCTTATAAAGCCTAATGGGGAAATGATGTAGTTGGTCCATTCATTGAACCTCAGGCTTAAAGCCCTCCCATTCAATTGTTCTTACTCAACTGGATGAGATGATGCTTGTGTGACTTGATTTACATTGTGGCTTTCCACCTCTCTATCCTGGGATATACCACCCTGTAGGGGTATGACGCAAGGAACCCTAGAAGAGGGTTCCCCCATAGGTGCCCCGGGAATGATTCCATTGGCTAAAGGTAGCTTAGGAAGAAGCCCAAAAAGAATACCCAATTGGGTGTCGAGCTTCAAAGAGGTGAGGATGATGAATGAATGAATTCTGAGAAGATGATTAAGGGCGGACCTCCTAAGGAGAGAGGGGAAAGCCGGGGCCACCATCTGCCTCTATCTAACAGCGGAACCTAACTAATTAACCTATGAAAGCACTAACCCTAACTAATAGTATGACCATTGGCATGGAGGAGAGGAAACAAACCCTTTGAGGAGGAAATCTCTGGGGATCCAAGGCCTAGGTCGCCTTCCCTCCAGGCTGATGACTTTTGATATAAGGACGTATGTCACTAAAGAGAAGGATATGAGTAAGGAAGATGATGAGTGTATAAGGAAAAAGCCCAAAAGAAAGCACAGATTGAAGAAGGAACAGGAGGCAGCAGGGACCCAAGAGGGGTATGCCCGAGTAGTCAATTGGAAGGAGTAGATCCATGTGGAAGTCAGATAAGCAAGGGGTATCCAAATGCGCTCATGAGAAGACTAAGGATGATGAAAACTGATGATGATGATCACTGCAGGAGTGCAGCAGCTCAATGAGGTAGCATAAGACCCAATGAGAGGTATGTTTGATACAGCGATGTGATTAAGCAGACACCAATGTCACAAAGGCAGGCCTGGAACCAGAGGGTATGCTCAGGTCGAGCGATTGAGAGGAGCAGAATGGACAATGGACGATGAGGAGTGCAGCCATGAGTGGAGTGAATCCTTGATGGCTGGTATGAGAAAAGGCATGCCAGAAACCAGAGGGTATGCTCGGGTTGAGCAATATGGTGATGTAGCGAAGCCTTGAGTGGAGGCATGGCATAGGAGTCAATGATAGGAATGCTTGAGTAAGTGATGTAAATAGATGAACCATGAGGTAAGGTTGAGTGAATGATGACCGGAGTCATGAACCTGATACAAGCTGCAGGAGGGCCGTGGGTCGATGAGGTGGCATATGAGTCATGATAGGTATGCCCAAAAGAAATATTGATTGCAGGCCAGACAGAGCTAGCCAGAGACAGCCAAATGATGGGGATGGCAGAGCATGAGAAGGCAGCTGGTAAGAACTGCAAGAGAGCAGCAGTTCGAGGAGGAAACATAGGGCCCAAAAGAAAACAAAGGAGATTGTGGGCAAGGTAGAATGATGCCATGTACAATGCTATAAACCTTTTGGGGGCCAAAGTAGATAGCTAAGCAGGAAATAGAAGGCAGGAATGATGACAACTGAGGGAGTAGTGGGTAGTGTGAGTGCTGCGCAGAGAAAGCTCAGAATCAAAGGTACTGAAAAGGCAAAAGCAGGGGAGGTATGCGGCAAGTGGGCAATGGCAGCTGAGGAGAGGGAGCAGAATGAGTGCACCCTGAAGCATGTCAAAATGAGGGCTGTGAAAGGAGACAAAGCACCAAGGTAGAACAGGCAATTTTTTTTGTTTGTTTTTTTGTTTTGCAGCTGAATGGGGACACATAAGCAAGGCACTTAGGTACAAGGAACAAGCAGATAAATAACAGGTTAAACAGAATATTAATGACCACGACAGATCAGAACAGGGATCTTGTGGTCATAACAGACAGATCCCCCAAGACATTGTACCAATGTGTAACATATGCCAGACAAGAAAACAGAATGCTCATAAAAAAGAGAAATCCAGGAAAGTAACCCAACCATGGCATCCTCTATTCTGGGAATAGTTTGCCAGGGAAGGGAGTGAAAGTGCAGAATATCTGGAAGAAAAGCCCATTTTCCAAATAGAACTCTTAGAACAGCTGGAAGGTGCACAAAATGGACCACTGAATCTCCCCACAGTTGTAAAGTTTCCCTGCTGCTTAGTGAATTAATGAAGAATATGCAGCCAGCCAGACTGCAGGGTTATTGATTTAGCATTCCATCAAATGGGAAAGCTCTTGTGTGCTACAATGATATATGTCAGGAAGCAGGACCGAGACAGCAGTGGAATGCAGGGAATGTCGACACCAGGAGTCTGGCGAGCTGAAAGAATCAGGACTCTGGAAGGAAGCAGGATGGGCTAGACATGTGGAGAAAGCCCCAGCGAACCAGTGGCATCGAAAGCAGCCTGAGAAAGGGACACCACTAACGAGCTGAGCCCTGGATGAGGTGGAGGTGAAAGCAGCAGAGAGCACAGGGGTGTGAGGGGGAGAAATATGGAGGAGAGGGACAGAGGACGGTCGCCGAACTGAGCAGCTGGCCAAAGGCATGGTTCTTGTCTCTTGAAGAAAGGAGTAGCAAACAGTGGTGAAAATGAAGATGAACAGGGGAAGAGGTGGGGGTGGGGGACAAAGTAGCGGAGCAGTGGGAGAGAGAGAGGAGGGCTGAAGCATGCAGTGAGTTTGGATTGCCATTAGAGATGTGTTGCAAACAAAAGAATGAGAGAGAAGAGGCAAACTGACAGGACAGCGAGCCAGAGGTGACTGCAGGGAGAGGAGGATACGGGCGAGCTGGGGGTGATGAAGAGTGGCACCTCCAGCCGCAATGAGAAACGAATCCTGGGGAGGCCCAGGATGAGTGACCTTATAAAACCTAATGGGAGAGTGACGTAGTGGCTCCGCCCATTGAACCTCGGGCTTAAAGCCCTCCCATTGCTCTCTAGTGTTGTCCACTACTACTTTCAATTACTCTGAACATTATTCTAGCACTGTGCACAGGGAAATTGCTTATGGTTCTCCTGCCCATATTTTACTCCTAAAGATAATTCTTACTGCCCCTTTTCATTTCTAACTCCCTTTGTGTATTTCCACAGTTTACCTTCCTATTCCCACTGCCAAATGCCACACTCCCACTTTTTGCTTCCACCCATTTTATATGGCCAAATAATCTTTGCTGTTTGTTTCAGCCTCCATAACCATCCATGCATTCTTTTGATCCATTGCCTTCTCTTCCCCATTTACTACATTTCCCATGCCCACCTTTCTGAAGAGGCTCCCATATTTAAGACACAATGATGCCCCCTCTCAAATGTGGCACAGAAGCACCATTGGTAGCTTTCTCTGGGACAGAATAGATTCCAACAGCAATACATAGGTACATAAAATGTGATGGCAGATGAGGGCTGACTGGTCCATCCAGTCTGCCCAATTATATTCCACCCCCCAAGGAACCCTTAATTACCCTCACCAATGCAGTAAAACCACTAGCTTATCACTGAGTGGGATCCCATAATTTCCTATTCTTTCCCTTTTCTATAAGCAAATCTCACTGTGAGGAATGACTCCTTTATCACATGTTCTGACATCTGGTGCTGTACCTTGCTGTAGTGTCATGACGACTGCTAACCTGCTGCAGCCATAGAGGTGAATATACTATAGGTCACTGTAAGGGGTCTAGTGCCACCTTTCTGACTGCAGCATCCATGTTTTGGTTTAAAAAGGCATCCCTGTGTCAGATTTAAAATAGTATACAAAAAACAGAGTAACATGGTTTCCTAGCTGTTATGGTGCTGCAGCTCCAACAAGGGATTCCAGTGACACCATAAACCTTGAGAGCATAGCTAGAGAAGTGCATGATGTCACTGGAATCACAAGATGGAGTTACAAGCTCTGTAATCGATAGGGGGCCATATTTGTTTTTGTAATACATGGCATCTCTATCTGTTAACTGGCACTAATTTCTTGAAGTTGATTACTATTACATAGCCCCCCCCAACATAGACAATTACCATTAGTGGTAGCATAAAAGATGGGTCGCTGAGCTGCCAAAGTTGTGCTGAAGTCCTTTTTTCCCGGAGCTGTTGAAGTCTGTCTGTGAGGTGCCCTCCCCTTATAAATACACATACACTTACTTCCCCCCTCCCCACCATCAAGGCAATGGCATGATATCTTAATGATGGTGACAGTTTCTTTTTCAGTTACCAGCTTAGCTTTCACAAGGTTGTGACCAGTGGTTTGAAAACTAGCATGAATGTAGGTTGGAGCAGGATTTGAAATCATAATACCATCGATCTGATGTCAGACTTATGGTATTATGACTGTTTCACATCACAACAGCAGTAGCAGATCTAGGGGGTTTTAAAGGGTGCAGGTGTACCCCCATTGTAACTTACTTGCTTGCTTCTGCTGCATTTCACTTTGCTGGAGAAGTCTAATGTATTGATAGTAAGAAAATATACATTCAAAACTATAGATCAAGTTTATATTTTCAGTCAAAAATGTAATGAAAAGGATAGTATAAAGGATTAAAATAAATTATAGAAAGTTGCATATCAAGTAGGCACACCATCACAGCACCCCCATTGTAAAATCCTGGATCCTCCATTGCACAACAGTGCTATTACATGTTTCTCTTGCTCTGGAGTTTCTATGGGAAAAACCAGTACCCTTGTATTACAACAAGTTCCACTTTCTGTTAAGGACCTGTAGTTATTCAGAATTATTGGAATGTACAAGACATTTTAGTACAATGAAACACAATGAAGGGAGACAGACTAGTCCAGTAGTGGTGCTAAACCATGACCCAAAAGATCACAGGCTTGAATCTTACCACAGCCACTGCCTCAATATACGATCTTAAGTTAGTCACTGAAGCTCTCCATGTTGCAGTTCTCAGTGTCACATGAAAAAGTGCAGCATTAATTTCCAGCTTCAAGTTACATTAATAAAACTGTATGAAGCAGAAGATAGATATGAGCAGTGATATCTCCTTTCTTTAGTGTTACCACATTCTAAGGATTATTGCTCTGTCTTTCTGGCCCAGTTTCCTCACTAGAGTAAATTAATTGCTTTTAGAACTTTTAAGAACATACTGTAGAAGCATAAAGTAATACCAAATGTTAGATTGTCAAAGATAATAAGTACTCATTCAGAAAATAACTTTAATTCCGGGTCAGCCATTTTCAGCCTTCTTGAATTTCTCTCACCACTTCCCAACATTGTGCTTGAAGTACATGTTGTAATAAACATTATTATAGTTTGATCTGATGCAGCTGGGAGCCATTTTATATCCAGGAGAGTGGGTATGCAATAACAGACAGCAATAGAATGAGGGTGGAGAGATTCAACTAAAGATAAACACACAATTGTAGCGCTACATTAAACACACAAGAGAACTTAATGCTTGGAGTTCAAATAAGCTTTCTGAGCATTACTTTCAGGCAATGGCACTGTACATATTGAATTACTCTGAATCCCAGTCCCTGGAAAACTTACTCTAAAAAGGGAACTCTTTTGCTGGATGGCTGATTTACCTCTGCTTCAGAACTGCCTAAAGAGCCAGTTTCATTTGAATTTGTTCATCTACTGCTTTATCATCACCTTTGGTGAACATTGTCAGCCAAAGATGAATAGACCTTTTAAACTTCTGAACACAGTTTGAATCTTATTCATCCAGTATACAGAGAAATGACACTGTTAGGTGTTGATTGCTATATTTGTTAAAAAGGACACATACAGTACTTGTATCTGTCATTAAAACAATTCCCTAGAGAGGACATATAAGTACTTGGCTTGTAAGAATAGCTAGGGATAAAACATTTTTGTTCTGAGCATTCTTTCAGATGTTTAAATACTTTCATATTCAGACAAAATTCAATTTAAAGCAGCAGTATTTGATATTCGGCAATATCTTTTTTTGTTTTTGTTTAGTAATTAGGTATGTCTCGCAACAACATCACTATACTGTACCTGTGTTTCTTTTTATTTTATTTCATTGCTGAACTGAGGTATTGAGGTTTGCAGTTTATACAAGTTATGGCACTCATGCAACACCCAGCAAAAAAAAGAATAAAATATTTTATGAGGTGCTATGCTTCCATCAGAAACATGTGCTATCATTATTACATCCGCAGTGTGAGTCTAGTTTCTAAAGTCAAAAATAAACCTCAGCAGATGAGATTTTGTAATTATTGCTTTTGGGGGTCATATTTAAAGACTTGAGTCATTAAATAAAAAAGTAGTGATAAAAGTGATTGTAAAAGTATCCGAAGAGATCAACAACTACACAGATACTAATAATAATAATAAACTTAATTTTTTAAGCGCCTTTCAGAATATCAAGGTGGTTTACAGTAATTAAAACATAACTTCATAAACCACAAATACAAAATAAGTAATGCAATAACTCCAGACAACAATGAGTCACTGATAGGCCTGTTGCCACAAAAAGGTTTTAAACACCTGTTTAACTCCCCCCACAGTCACACACTCCTGAAGCTGTTGGGGTAGAGATTTCCAGAGGGTAGGGGCCGCAAACATAAGTGCATGGGCCCCAGAAGATGTAAAAGTCACCCTCAGAATCTCTAGCAACCCCTCATCAGCCGAATGGAGCTGTCGCACAGGGCGGTAGGGAACAAGGAGCTCTTTCAAGTAGTCAGCGCCAAGTCCATGTAGGGCTTTATAAGTCAGTAAACCAACTTTAAAGGTGACCTGCCACTGAATCGGCAGCCAGTGCAGAGCGTGCAACACCAGGGTAATATGCGAAGCCTGAGAAGATCCCGACAACAATCGAGCCGCAGTGTTCTGCACTAGCTGCAAGTGATGGATATCAACCCCAGAAAGCCCTAAGTATAGGGAGTTGCAATAGTCAAAACATGAGGTCACAAAGGCGTGGACCAGCACCAGCAGATCACAGGATGGAACAAGGTGCTTGACCCTGACAATGTTCCTAAGATGATAAAAGGCAGACTTGACAACTGCTGACACCTGAGATTGAAGGGTCAGCCCATTGTCAAGCACCACCCCCAGATTATGCACCTGTTCAGAGGTAAGAATCTGGGAGTCCTCCCGGAAAAGTCCAGAGGGCTGACCAGCCCTCAACCCCTCTATCCGGTGACCTGGATCCACAACCATCACCTCAGTTTTTCCTGCGTTCAACTTTAACCAACTCAAATTCATCCAATCCTGGATTTTGGTGAGGCAGTTATTAAATACTGAGAGTGCACTGTCCTGGTCAGGTGCAAAAGACAGATAGAGCTGGGTATCATCAGCATAGCAGTGAAACCTCAGCCCATACCATCTTACAATGTCTCCGAGGGGCAGCATATACACTGCAAACAACATAGGGGACAGCACCGAGCCCTGAGGGACCCCACATGACAGAGGGAGTGAGTCTGAAGAACAAATTCCAGACACAACTCTCTAAGTTCTGCCAGTGAGGAAAGATGTAAACCACCTGAAGACCGTACATGTCAGGCCACAGATGAACCTCAGGCACTCAAGCAGCACCCCATGGTCCACAGTGTCAAAGGCTGAAGACAGATCAAGGAGCACCAAGATGGAGCGGCTTCTCTGATCTCTCGCCATCAGGAGATCATTGAGCACCCAAACCAGTGCAGTCTCTGTACTATGCCTCTTTTGAAAACCAGACTGGAGTGGTTCATAGATATTATGGATGGTCAGATGGTTCTTCAGCTGAATTTCCATTACTTTCTCAATAACATTGCCTATAAAGGGAAGGTTCGAGATTGGTCTATAGTTTGCTAGGATGTCTGGGTCCAAAGAAGCTTTCTTCAGGAAGGGTGTTAGTAATAAAGTATTGCTAAAAAAAATATATGATGGCATTTTTTGCTGAATAAGAAATACTGTTGCTTTAAATTTAGTGTATTTTCTGTATTTATCTTCCCTTCAGTATGTATTACTAAGACATTTGCCTGAAATCAAGAGTTTTAATGCAATGATTCTATCTACTTCTGTTGCATGCCCACATGTGACATCATAATATTCTGCTAATAACCTCATAATGACTTCTGGGGCAACAGGCTTGGATATCATTAACTGAGGATTAATTATGACATCTTATGTCAACAAGTGGAAAAGATGAAGTTCATTGGATAAAAATCCTATTTTCATGCAAATGTCCTTAGTAACAAAGCATGCAGTAAAGAAAACATTACCTAAGACACATTAAATATAAGTTGAATGGTGTCTCTGTATTGTGATGTACAACATGCCTGTGCTAATATCAGGCACTGTGCATGATGTGGGCATGGGTACATGGAAGTTTTGTGTACCCAGCCTGCATAGCAGTGCACCCATGGACAGGTGTGCCCACGCCAGTACTCACAACCAGTGCCCACCTGTCTGTGGCTCTACCCTCCCCCCCAGCGTGCAGGACTCCGCAGGGTGGCTGGGGAAGGAGTCATGAACCCAGGTGGGCATCTAATTGGATGCTTGTCCTGGGCCCAGGAGTGGATCCCTTGCACCTTTTGACATGGGTCAGGATCATGCATAGCTCATGTGGGTGCCTGGACCCACACAGCCATACCCCAGAGCCCAGCCAGCCCAGGTGATTGACCCCTCCACCCTGGCACAGTGCAGCCCAGTCCAGAACTGTGGTAGGCATACCTCCCCACCCCCATGGCACTGACATTCCCAGTCCCTGTACATGTTGCTAGTGCCATGGCCCTTACCCACCCAACTGCCCCAGCCCTCCCCGTCTTCCTCATGGGCTGGGGCAGCACTGGGGGTCTACTCCCAGTCCTGTCAAAACTGGCAGTCGATGTCCATGGGGGTGCACAGTGGATTACAACAAGGTTTGCCCTGGCATAGCCCACACCCTACTGCCCCCCGTGGCATGCAGCATGATGTGACTTTGTGCATGCCACCTAGTGCTGACACACGCTCAGCATGCTCCCCACCCACCCCTGGTATGGTGCTATCCACGCGGCTGGAGGATTGGGTGCGTAACCACTGTGTGACCCCTTCATAGATGCTGCACAGGTCCCAATCAGTGGCATTCACGTGTACAATGCCAATGTGCCTGGTTTCCGCAGGCGCATTGGCATCGTGCATAGCACCCAATGTGAGGTCCCGTTTGCTCTTTAAAGGGACACTGTCATCCTGTTTTTCATCATATCATTTCTAGTTAAAAACTCACATTTTATGATTGCTTATCTTCTCTAAAATTCATTGATGTTGCTGTTTGTTTTGTCTGTCTCCTTTTTAAGTAGAACTGAAATACATGGCAATGCATATTTATAAACAACTTTGTTTTTGTTTACAATTCTGGATCTGTTCTTACTGCACATTTCCTGAGCATTAGAAACACCCCCAAATAATGCAGTCACTCATGAGGCAGTAGCCTCCTAAACTCCTTCTAAATTACAAGTGGCTAGACTGTGTTGTGGTTATTCCCAAGTCCAGGAAAGATGCAGTTGGACCTGGTCAAGGAATGTAAACAAACCTGTGCTTGTGTGGTAACACCAGTTTGGTGAGCAGTCTGTGTTTTCACTTTTTCTAAGAGAAAAAGAGTCAGAATCAAACTACCAGCTACATCAGCATTCTTTACTGAATATTAGCAATCGTGCAATGTGTTTAAACTAGGGACACTTTGAGACCTAAAGGGGGTTGACAGTGTCCCTTTAAGTAAGAGCCTTTTATAACCCAAGCAATTTTTTTTTCTCCTTTAATTTTTTGTTTAATGCAGCATGTGATTAATTGTGCAAGGCCCAGATCCACAGCTGAACTGTACATGCAGGGCAGCCACAGAGGGGTGATGTTGGTAGTGTGATATGCCAAATGAATCAGAAAGGACCAGGAGACATAAACAGCATACAACACACTTCGTGTGGATGCAGAAGATGTCATTAACAGTGACTTGTTACAAATATGGGGGCAACCAACTGTGGGCATTGACAGATGTACACAAATACATTGCATAACAGTGTACATACACAGTACAAGGTATACATGCAGAGCTACAGAAGTGGTAGGCCATGTCAACACCACAAAGGAGGCTGTAGAAGCATATGGCACATCCCCGCTACAGCGAGGTAATGCAAAATTGATAGTATAACACAGACAATGACACATGACAAAAGCCACATGTGTGACAGGTAGATCGCATGTCTCTCAAGTAATCCATCTGACATGCCCCCTCACAAATTTTCTGTGGGTTACACTCAAAACTGTCCTGCCCCCAAACAACATCATATGCAAAAACTACATGCAACCAACCAAAACAATGAGAGATATATAGATGGTTATATTATGAAAATACCTTTATGCACAGAAACATAGGGCATATAAAACTGCCACTGTACAGTATGGCACATTATCCACACCAGAACATGATACAAACTCTGGCTGCATACACAGTGCTGTTATGCCTCCCAAAACATGGGGACTGCAGCACAGAATGACATTCCACATCAAAAAAAGTCCACAAAGTTCAACAGTTGTCCTACTCATAAGCCTACCAAGGGTGCAGTGGGGGAAGTCATGCCAGGTTAATATGATTGATTTCTTCAACTGGGTGAACAGGGAATTAGATCAGGGGAGTGAAGTGGACATGGCCTATCTGGACTGTAGCAAGGCCTTCGACACTGTCTCACACAGAAGACTGATACATTGAGCAGCTTAGGGGTGGGATCCAAAGTGGTGAATGGGATTTAAAAATTGGTTAATGGATAGGAGACAGAGTGTGGTGATTAACAGCACTCACTCTAATGATGGGAGAGTGACCAGCGGGGTGGTGCAGGGATCAGTACTGGGACCGGTCCTCTTTAATGTCCTCATACATGACATAGCAGAGGAACTGGAAGGGAAGGTATGATGTTTGCAGATGATACCAAAATCTGTAATAGGGCAAACTGTCAGGAGGGGATAGATAGATAGATTGTTGATGGATCTTTGGAAAATTTTTGAGTGGTCAAGCACATGGCAGTTAGTGTTCCATGCCAAAAAATGCAAAATCATGCACCTAGGGCATGGGAACCCAGGAGCATAATATAGGATGGGGAAGTACTGACAGTTACTAAATAGGAAAGGGACCTTGGGGTTATTATAAATGATGACCTCAAAGTGGTAGGGCAGTGGGACAAAGCAATGTGTAGGGCTAGGGGGATGCTGGAGTGCACAGGGAGAGGTATCTCCAGCAGGAGGAGGGATGTGGTGTTGCCATTGTATTGCTTGCTGGTGCAACACCACATGGAACACTGTTTCCTGTTTTGGAGGCCACATGTTAAAAGGACATACAGCGGGTGGAAGCAGTTCAGAGTGTAACTTGGTAATAAATTACCTTCTCAGATTCTTGATGGAATGGCACAAAAAGAAGAGACAACAGACAAGTGGTACTCATGTAATCAATGGAATTTATTACAGATCAGTAATACAGGCTTACTACCAATAGTGTATTTACTGGGAGAACTACCAGTTTTCCTTACCCAGGTAACACAGTCTCTCTTCTCAGAGAAGTTACTTGCTACAAAGGGTCTTATACCCCAATAATAACTATGGCAAGGACTAAAGAAGATACAGTACATAAAAAGTATATAATTGGCCAAAAACAGGTGGCCTGAGTAACTATTCTAACTAACATGAAAAGTTGCTTAGCTTGCATAGATAATGTAATACAATAGTGCTTCTATAAGTCCCAAGGTCAGTTGCAATTACAGTGATGCACAAGCACTAAAGATGGCACTGTTACCTTACTTACAAGAATACAGTAAAAACACAGTGAAAAGCATCTCTTATAGCAGTAAACATAATGGAGTATAATATGCATTAGTAACACATGTAGAACACAGATCCTGACATTTATGCTTATACGATAAGTGTCTTCGCCCAAAGGTTAGTACATGTACCTACATACATGTTACTGTCTGCAAGGTGGGGGGTACAATCAGGGGTGCTGGACAATGGATAACATTCCCCCCCTTGTGGCCTTAAGAAGAAAAGGAAACAACCACAGGAAAGTAGCGGGATGGAGCTACAAAAGCCATTTACAAGCCCAATGCATGAGCCTTGTAAAGGAATTCGAGTTGTTCGCAATGTCGTCTTGGAGTACGTCGCAGACAGAAAAGGGTTAGTATCAGAAAAATGATCAGAAATGCTTCGATAATAACAAAAGCTTTAAAAGTAAATTCTAACCAGGTACTGGATAGAGCAATGCTTAAATCACCATCATGAATAAGATCATTAAGAGCATCACCAGCCTTAGAAATATTATTGCTAACATAAATCAAATGGGAATCCTTTCTAGCTAAAAGAGATTGCAAGGCTAGTGTCAAAGGGTCAATGCGCACATTAAACATGGGTAAATACTGAGACAAGGCAAGCAAGTATTGCTGATCAGTAACAATAACATCTGGTTCAAGGAGAGGAACAGGAGTGATCACAGTGTGACCAATGACTGTTTTCTGCTGTGGAGTAAAACAGAAGTTAGGAGCATTAATAGCACAAGTTTTGGCACCATAAGCAAAAGATTGATAATTTGTCACTACACAATTCTGCCCATCAGAATTGTAGGTAACTCATACAGTTGGAACCCTCCATTTTTGTAGATGTATAGGACATGCCAAAGTCTGGTTGGTGAGCCATGAAGTGAAGTGATGTACCTCTTCCAGGTAGCTTCAGGATGCAGCTGTTTCTGCATCAAGCACTGAAGATTCAACGTGTGAAGATTCAGAATCATCAGTCAGGTTGGATGGCGGATCATTACCCAAAGTGTAAGCTGAGTTGAGATGTTCCAGTGAATATCCAAATACAGGTTTAACAATGTTAAATACATCACTGTGGCACAGGTAATAATATCCCTTCTTGGCACAGCAGTTGGTATGTGGTGCAACCCAAGCTTGTAGAACAGAGTGGTATGCAAGTAAAGAGGGTAAATCAATTAATTCTCGGTAAATGTTCTCATCAGGATGTCCGAGGGAATTACTAGCAGCCAGTTTGTCAAAGGCAGAAGTTTGTGGATCAAAGTGAGGTAGTGACACAGTAAAAGTTATAAACATGAAATCCAAACAAAGAATGTGGTGGGAAAAGAAGAAATAGACAAACTCTTTTTAAATGACCAGTGTAATTTTTTACTGGGTGCCCAAAAACATTAGCAGGAATCCAGGTAATAGCGTAACCCTTAGAGCTTTGACTCTGCGAGTCTTCAAGGGGGTGAGGCTACTGGAGCAAGCCACTCTTTAAGTCAGGGTCGGACTGGCCTGGCCGGATACCCGGAAATTTCCGGGTGGCCCCCCCCCGTGCGTACTTCGCATATAGCAATGCGTATATGGAGGGGGCAGCTGTCAGAACAGAAACTGTTCAGAGCCAGGCCTCTTATGCGCTGTGACTGTGAGTGAGACTGGAACTGTCAGTAAACAGTGCAGGATGAGGGAGACTGAGATCAAAAGAAACGTCGGTACAGCAAGTAAGTGTGACAGTGCCCTCTGCCTTTGATCTTCTTCACGCTAAATGACTTAGCGTAATTAAACACAATTTAGGAGTAGCCCAGAGCAGAGAAAAAACAAAGGAAGGATTAGACATGAACTCAGACACTGACAAACCCTGGCCTTCCCTGCATGACTTTGCCCAGCTGCAGCTCAGCTAATTGTAATTGGTCAACTGGTGAGGGGAGTGGTAAGCACTGGTGGCGGGGCGGGCTCTTGCCTCTTCAAAATACCAGGTTTACCTGTGTCTGATTCCTGGTCCGATTCTATTTGTTGAAATCCTTCTTTCATTTCGGCACAAGGGCGCATGCCACGGCGCAACATCACCGCTCACACGGGTCTCGAGTGAGTTTTTCTAACTAAATGGAAAAATGTTCGCTGTCACTTTCCCTCTCTGCTGCCAGTGATGGGCCATTGTCGGACCATTTCAATTTTACAGGTACTCTGCAATGCATATAAAATTTGAGACTGGAGGGACAGGGACTTGGAAGGGGTGAGTCAGAGTTGTGTTGGCCGGCGGCCAATTGGTAGGCAAAAAGGGTGGGAGGCGTGCCTTACATAGTGAACTGTTGAGCTGTTGGGGGATCGGATTGTATTTGTACCTACTGACTGTGCATGGAAAACAGCAGCAGATGGTTTCTGGCGGAATCGGAGCTGCAGCAGCAGGCGCTTGGACTGAGTCACGCACAGGCTCCTTTCCTGTAGGTCAAAAAACCACAGCAGGCTGCGGGATCAATTGGCACTTGGCTGTAGTCACAGCTGGCTTATATCAGGTTAGAGGGTGAGGCTCAAGGCTGTGGTTGAGCTTTGTGCTGGTGGATGGTGGTCATGACTGGGGGGATGGGTGGAGTGGATGCCATAGAAGCTATGTGCTGGGGGGATTCCGTTTGGTGTAAGAGGCTGCTGCTGGTAGTGCAACTAGGTAGAAGGTTTTAAAAACATATATAGGGGGCTTGAAACTATCAACCATTGTGAGGTGGGGGATGAGCAGAGTCTGGTGCTGGGTTTGGAGATAGTCTGCTGTTGGTGGGGAATCTGTCTGAGTCTGCTTGGGGGTGAGAGGGGGACTGAGACTGCAGTATGATTGTGTAGGTGGGGGCTTGAGACTTTCACTGCTGTTGGGGTAGAACCAAAGTCTGGTACTGGGTTGGGGATAATCTGCCGACTGCTTTTGACAAGGAATGTCTGGTTTGGTGGTGATAGTGGGCTGAAACTGTCTGCTGTGTATGTTGGGGGGGTATTGAGAGACTGTCCATCGCTGGGGGTATTGAACCAGAGTCTGGTTCTGGCGGTTTGGGATTGTCAGCGTCTGCTGTTGGTGGGGAATCTGTCTGGTATGGGTGTGTGTGTTTGTGTGTGTGTGTGTGTGTGTGTGTGTGTGTGCATGTGCGTGTGCTTGAGCTTGTGACTGTCCACCGCTTGGGGCAGAATCAGAGTCTGGTACTGGGGCTGGGGATCATCTGCTGCTGGCGCGGGAAATCTTTGTCTGTGTGTATGGGTGGGGGGGGGCTCGAGACTGTCCTCCACTGTGCAGCATTGAACCAGAGTCTGGTGCTTGGTTGGGGATCAACATCACTGCTGGTGGGAAGTGAGAGGGGAACCAAGACTGCAGTGTGTATTTTTTGTTTGAAGGGGGGTTGAACCGAAATCTGGTGATGGGGTTGGGGATCATCTGCATCTGCTGTTGTCGGGGAATATTTGTCTCATTTAGTGGTGTGAGGAGTCTGAGACTGTCTGCAGTGTGTGTGTGTGTGTGTGTGTGTGTGTGTGTGTCGGGGGGCATTGAACCAGAGTCTGGTGCTGGGGTTGGGCATTATCTGCTGTTGGTGGGGAATCTTTGTCTTGTTTGGTGGTGTGAGGGGTCTGAGACTGTCTGGGGCGGGGGATCATCTACAAAGAAAATCTGCGTGGTTGCTCACCTGCTCTGGGGAGGGAAGGCATCAGGACCCACTGCACACACCACCTGGGGTGGCAGGGATATCAATGGTATGCATTTCTTTTACTGTCTTACTTTCTATTTATTTTAACATCACCAGTTGAGATAAACCTTACATTATTACTTGAAGGGAATTGTCCACCTAACATCAGGCCCCACCTTAGTGTGAGGCAGGGCCCAGTTAGCATTTTCCAAACAGTTTTTAACTTGCACTGAGATTAGTTATTTAGATTTTATCTGGTTGATCCTGTTGCCACTTGAAAGCAGTGAATTGCTAATCTATACTTGAGCTTGACATAGAACTGAGACATCTACAGTACAAACTGGAGCCATTAATAGCTCCAAATATACAGGACCCATGCACTCTCCATAGCTGCTCCTGGCTCATATGCCATTCTCGGACAGCTGCAGAAGGTTGTGATGTGCTGCTAGGAGGTGCTTGCTGTCAAAATGCTGGTGGGGGGATGGCAGGATCAACCAGATACAATATAAATAACTAAACTATGTAAGTTAAAAAATTAGATTGTTTGCAAAATGCTAATCAGGCCCTAAATCATACTGAGGTGGAGCCCGATTTCAAGTGGACATTTCCCTTTAAGTCTTTATAACTGGTGCAGGGAATAGTTTTCTTCCAAATAGGATACATGCTGTTACTTTATGGTTGAATATACAGGATACAGTTTGTATGCTAGGGCATACCATTGATGGTAAAACTGTGCAACAGTTTGTATATGAGGGTATAATGCGGCAGGTACCAGGGCCCCTGTGACCCCACTTCCAGGTGGGCCCTTTGCTTCTCAGTCCGACCCTGCTTTAAGTACAAAACATTTAATTGGATCACAGTTGTGACATCACTTGTACAGACTTTGTTAGAGCAATACTACTTATTCTAGTCAGAACATTTTAAATGTAGTTCATTTTACATTGTACTTTAAATTAGATTCCTATCTCATCAAAACAGCATAAATAATTGAAAGTAAAATTAGATAGCATAACATTATCAAAACATTATCAAAAAAGTGCACTTTATGAAAACACACTACCAGGTACTTTTCTGGGTCTGAATGGCAAGGCTTCAAAATTCAGATTTCCATATGGCATGTGCCAACCGGGTAAGTAGGAGCCCAGAAAAGGAATGTGCTATCTGCAAGTAAGAAAAAGAACAACGCGAGAACTTTAGAGAAGTGAAAACCAGGGTCATGTCTAATATGCATGCTTCTATAACATGAATACAAAAATGCCAAATGAATTTTAAGGGCACTGAATTAGAGAAAGCATACAAAAACTTAATTCAACATAGTACATAGTTAAAACCTTATTTAATATATATGATCAAATACTATAATTATATCAGATTGATAGCTGGCACTGATTAAAGTAAGGAACATTTTTCTCTTCCTAGCAGAATAATCTAGTCATGTTCCTGATACATTACTTTTCTTTTTCATTTTAAATATGGCTTGATATCCCAGATATTGTTAAGACCACTAGGTTTAACGCTGTTGAATTTAAAGATCCACATGCTTTCTTTCTGAAGTAATCTATTTGCTCTGTCACCCCCTGTTACTTGAGGTGGTACCTAGTCAATGCCTATGAATCTGAGGCTGTCTGGTGCTGAACCATGGTATAAAGCAAAGTGTATCCCTACTGGTGTGTCATTCCTTGCATTTAAAATAGATCTCACGTGCTCTTGTAAGCGTTGTTTCAGTGGTCTCACTGTTTTCCCCACATACATGAGGTTGCAGCTATACCAAAGCATGCAGACCACATATGTGGTGTCACAAGTTATAAGATTATGAATTTTCATGGTACATTCTGAATTATCTGGGTGGATGAAAGTGTTGTCTTCACTTGCAAATTTACAGATATTACATCTTTTACATATGTAAAAGCCCTTTGGCCTTTGTGGTAGCCAAGTTGGCCCAATCATGGTCTGTTTAGCTGGTAATCTGGAATGTACCAATTTGTCTTTGATGTTTTTTGCTCTGCAAAAAGTTGCTCTTGGTCTGGGTCCTACAGCACCCCGCACCCCATTGTCGCTTAGTAAGATAGGCCAGTTTTTAGAAACAATATTGCCTATCTATCCTGCCAAATGGTTGTACTTGATGATAAAGGTACATGACAGACTTTGTGAATGGGCCTGGGCATTATAGTGAAGTAATGAATTTCTCAAGATCTTGTCCACCCTCTGTTTAGTTTTTCCTACTTGCTTATGGTCATATCCCCTTGCTTCAAATCTTCCTATTAGCTCAAAAGCTTGTTGCTCAAAATCCATTTCATTACTTCAGTTCCTTTTCAGCCTGAGCAGTTGACTAAAGGGGATTGATTTTTTCAGACTCTGGGGATGGACACTGTCAGAATGAAGGACTAAATTGGTGGATGTTGGTTTCCTAAATGTCTTTGTATTAAGCATGAAGCCTGTGTTTGTATCTGTTTCCACATACAGATTGAGATTCAGAAGGTTTATTGAATTTGGGTCAAACTGGTATGTAAACCTTAAAGTAAGATAATTTTGATATAGCCAGATCATAAATGCCTCCACTTCCTGTTGTGGAGGCAATCTGACAAAAATGAAGAGATTGGTGAAGTTTGCCAGTGATATTAAACTTGGAGGACGTGTAGCCACTGTTCAACAACAAATTGCTCTAAAAATGGACCTGAAGATAATAGAAGGTTGGTCAAGGGAAAATAACATGAAACTCAGTTTCAGCAAGTGTAGTGTGATGCATGTGGGAAGAACAAATACACAGCAAAAGTATAATTTGTATGACAAAGAATTACAGATCACTAGGGTGGAAAAAGACTGTGGGATATGGGTGGATGAACTCATGAGTTATAAACCTCATAGAACAGCTGTTATACAAAAAACAAATCACATGTTTAAAAACATACGCTGAGGTTTTGTAAATAACAACGAGTAGTGCTTAGTACTGCTCTATAAAATGCTTGTCAGACTGCACTTAGATCACAGGTAACAATTATGGAGCCCATACAAGCAAGGGGAAATTGATATAATTGAATGTACTCAAATGAGATTCACTAAATTAATAGGGCCAATCAGAAAATTAAGTTACAAGGAGAAGCTAATGAAAACTGGACTTTTAACACTGCAGCAAAGAAGAATTCATGGTGATCTAATGATGTTGTACAGAATCATGCATAATGAGTTTTTAAGAAGGAGATGGGGATTGAGATACAAACAAAACCAGAAGATTTAAGGATGCATAAACAACAGATACAATTAAATAAAACTAGAAATAATCTATGACATTTTTCATTTAACAGAGCTGATAGATTATGGAATAAATTGCCATCCTATTTAGTTAACAGTAAATCATTAGATACATTTAAGAAAGATATTGAACCGTGGTTAACACAGAACCAGGGATTTGTGCCCCACTAATGTGAGGAACAGTGATCATGGGCAATATAGCCTTCTACCATTCTGATACCCAGTGTAAGAACCCAGTATCAGGTGAGGTGGTCACAAAAGGTAGGATCTATTAAGGCAGTCAAGTTATACAGACCAGTATGTCTAGGAGAAGTTTGTCAAATAGAGAGTGTACTGTTTGGTGCAATCCCTTTGTTGGGCCATCCATGAAAATTACCTTTGGATAAATGAGCTACAGGATTTGTGTAACCATTAAAATCAGTTTCCCATTGTATTTGCAATGTGGATTTGTGTGGAGCTACAACCATGGCATTAAGATAGGCGTCTGAGCCTTCGTTAACAGTAATCATTTTGTTGGGGACATCAATGTGAACTCCTTGGGGGCCAGGGATATCTCTAGCTAAATGTTCAAGTTTATCAAGCAAATGTGCTAGATGTCATCTGTGTTCAGTCAAAAGGGGTTTGTCTTGAGAGTAAGTCAAACAAAGTAGTCTCACCAGGATGAGTATGTGCAAGATAGCCACCTTGCCAGTGTATCTGAAAGAAACAGAAAAGGATTGTTAAGTGAGGGGTACTATTCTGCCCTAAGAGGGTTGGGAAAAGTTATTAGTCACCTTTATACAACTTGAGCTGATTAGCATGGAACCACTTGTTGGTGGTCTGTTTTTGATGTTGAACTGTGACCTGATAGACAGCAGGACTGAGTTTGTTGACAATGGGATATGGGTCTTCCCATTTACTGGCAAATGAGTGTGTTGGTTGTTTGTATTGGAGGAGTATAACTTGTTCTCCAACTTGCCGGTCGACTTCTTTAACATGCTTATCAAAATGAGCTTTAACTTGTTGTTGAGCTTTACCCATATGACTGGCAGTGAACAGGTGTGTCTTCATGATGTCATCATGAAATTTTTCAACATAGTTGTCCACAGATACCCTATCTGCAGTAGGGGTGTGGAGATCAATCAACAGGTGCACAGGTAATCTCATGTCTCTACCAGTCATGACCTCATATGGTATGCACGGAGTAGTTGCTGCAGGAGTACCCCTGATTGCCATCAGTAGTAGTGGCAAGTGGGAATCCCAATCCTTGGGATTGTCATTGATGAATTTGCATAACATCTGTTTAATTCTTCTGTTTGCTCTTTCTTCCTGGCCTGAGGATTGAGGATGGTGTGGAATATGACATTTTGGATCTACTCCAAGTATTTGCAGTGTCTGCTTCATCAGCTCAGTTGTAAAACTGGTTTCCTGGTCTGAGTCTACCTTAAGGGGTAGACCCCACCTGGAGAACAATTGATCCACCAGGACCTTGGCAGTTGTCTTAGCTTGTTATTCTTAGTGGGGAATGCTTCCACCCACTTAGAAAACAAATCTGTGACAACAAGTGCATACTTGTTGTTCTTGCTTGAGTTAGTCAAGGGGCCAATGAAATCAATTTGTATCACATTCCATGGTCCAGATCACCTTTGTGGAAATAGTTTGGTGTTTCTTTTCACTGAAATTGGGTTGTTCTGGGCACACAGTATGCAGTTGTCCACATAGTACTCTACATCTTTGGTCATATCAGGCCACCAGTGGGGGTGTCATGAACCATATCAATGAATTTGGTTCATAAAAATTGTGGTACAACCCACAATTTGTCACCTGTATCTTTCTTTTGTTACCAGATGAGTTTCTGATCACTAGACAGGTGTATGTTGTCAGAACGTCTCTTGTATGGACTACCAGTAGGTAGTTCCTGTTCAATTCCTTTGTTCAGGAATTTAAACACATCTTTTAGCTCTGGGTCAGATTTATGTGCAGCAGAAAGGTCCAGTGGAGGTTCTGGTTGTGGTTTCTGCCTGGTGTTGGTGGCTAAGAAAATAGCTGCCACAGCTACAAGGTGAATCATTGACCATGTCTCCCACCCTTGAGCACCTGCTTTGGCAGGCAAATCTGCTTGACCATTGAATTCATGGTAAGGATAAATTTTACAGTGAGTCTTTACCTTGTGAATGTACAGTTTGTGAGTAAACTGTTGCATCAGGGTGTGTATGTACACAAACAAATCCCTGTATTTGACAGTTGTGTCATCAGAAGATGTAAAATCATTTTTCTCCCAGAATGGTAGAAACTCAGTAAGGGACGAGTAGACCCAGTTGGAGTCTGAAGAGATGATGGAATCCTTTTCACCATGGGGTATAACTTCTAGAGCACAGGCCACAGCTGCCAATTTGACATACTGTGAGGAGATGACAGTGCATTTCCTTGAAATGCGCCTGAGAGCTCCATCTTTTTCTAAAATGAGCACCCCAAATCCTGTTACCTGCTCTCCATCTACGTAGGAGGTGGAGCCATCTGTAAAGACACAATACATGCTGGTATCTTCTAAAACATCTGGTGTAGCCGGTAAGAATGATCACGGCTCAGGTAAGTCAGGAGGTTGGAGTGCATAGTCATGGGGCTTACCTGTGTAGAGTGGACCATGAGCCAGGATTGATGGCATTTTTGCAGGCAGTACTTTGACATCCCTGTCCTGCAAAAGCAAAGACAAGTGAGTGAGTCTGGTATTGGAAACCGAAACATCTTTTAATCTGTCGGAAATCAAAAAGTTGGTTGGGGTGTGACAGGTATGCAAAACAATAGGTGCATACCCAATGATGTACAGAAAATGTTTGACAGCCCAAAAGGTTGCCAAAAGTGTTCTTTCATAGAGACTATACTTTCTCTCTACTGGGGACAGCAATTGAGAAGCATAGGCAATGGGTCTGAAGTACCCATTGTGCTTTAGTGCCAGCACTGCAGACATGGCCACATCAGGTGTGTCAGTTTCCAAATGGAATGGAAAGTGTGGGTTAGGACTGACCAGTGCTGGGGCTGAGGCAAAGGTCTGTTTAAGTTATGTCACAGCTTCAGTATGAGTGGAGCCCCATGTCCATGGGACATCTTTTTTCAGAAGTTCACACAAGGCAGTGGCCTTCAAGCAAAGTCAGGGATAAAATCCCTGTAGTAGTTTACCATTCCTAAAAAGTGTCTGAGTGTTGCCACGCTAATAGGAAGTGGCAGATCTTGTAGGCCCTGGATCTTCTTGATAGCTGGGCTTCCGTCTTGGTCTGTTATATGTAGTCCAAGGAAGATAACCTCTTTTTCACATGATTGTGCTGTAGAGAGGGGTTACACTTGAAGCTTGCTGTCTTAAAGGGACACTATCAACCTGTTTTTCATCATATTACTGCTAGTTAAAAACCTACATTTTATGATTGCTTACTTTCTCTAACATTTATTGATGTTGGTGTTTGTTTTGTCTGTCTCCTTGTTTAGTATAATCGAAATGAATGCTAATGTATATGTATAAACAACTTTGTTTTGTTTACAATCCTGGATCTGTTCTTACTGCATATTTCCAGAGCATTAGAAACACACCCAAACAGTGCAGTCACTCATGAGGCAGTAGCCTCCTAAACTCCCACTGCATCAGAAAGGGCTAGCCTGTGTTGTGGGTGTTCCCAAGTCCAGAAAAGATGCAGTTGGAGCTTATCAAGGAATGTAAACAAACCTTTGTGTGTGCAGTAACACCAGTATGGTGGGCTGTCTGTTTTTCACTTTTTTAAAGAAAAAAAGAGCCAGAATCAAACTACCAGCTACATCAGAAATCTTTACAGAATGTTGCCAATCATAAAATGTGTGTTTTTAAACCAGGGACACTTTGAGGCCTAAGGGGGTTGACAGTGCCCCTTTAAAGAGAGACAGACATTCATCTAGAAGGGCCAAATTATCTTCTTTTATGGTGGTTGCTAAAAGCAAATCATCCACATACTGCAGGAGACACTGGGGTGTGGAGAACCCCTGCAGAACATCAATCATGTGTAAATGGAAGAGGGAAGGACTGTTGTGAAAGCCCTGGAGAAGGCAGGTTCAGGTGTACTGTCATGCATCAAACTTGAAAGCAAATTTATATTGGCTTTCCTGTGCTAATGGGAGTGACCAGAACCCATTAGAGATGTCAAGAGCTGTAAACCACTTTTTGTCAGCTGTTAGCAGCTTGAGTACATCAGGTGCTGATGCTACTGTTGGGGCGCAGGTGGGGGTAAATTGATTAGGTTTCCTGTAATCAAAAAATGATGGCAAGGCTTCAGCAGGAAATAGGTACTGCTTCTGCCTCACAGGGTTGGGCCTGTGATCTCAATGGTAGTGTGCATCCTACCACAGTCATGTTTGTTGGTGGCAAACACATCAAGGTGTTTTTGCAGCAGAGGTGCAAGTTCAGAAAACAGGTCATGACTTTTGAACAAAGCCATGATGTCATACTCCTTGTTGTTATGGGAGATGGCTGCTGCCACGTGTGAGTCTGGTATGGTAACAGCATGATATTGTCTTCTGATCTGAATGAGTAGTCTGTTGGCTAGATCCACTACATAGCCGTGTAGTGCTAGAAAGCCAATTCCCAATATGCTGGCATGATGACGTAAGACCATGAGGTCAAAAGCAAAATCAGTCCTGAGGTGGCCTACCACCACAGGTAGAGGAATACATCAGTATGTATGTAGCTGGGTACCATCTACACCCTGTGCACTGGTCTTCCAGCTGGTAGACCAGTCAGATAAGACTAGGTCCTCATCATGGAGGACTGAAATGCCTGCTCCAGTATCCAGAAGCATGGTAAGTTGGCGGCCCCTGACCATGGCCTTTACACAAGGCTGTCCATTTGTGTCAACAATCAAATCACTCACATTCTGGACTGAGGCCTGTATTCAATCAATCAATCAAAATTGTCAATCAGTATTTTCAGAACCAGCATCATCATCCTATTCTTGAAATCAAAGGCCTGTAGGGTCTTCCAAGGCCTTCTGTATGTCTTGCAATGGGTACAGATGTACCTGTGATGTCATAGGCACTGCAACAGCCTGCACAGGGGGTTCCTACTCAGATGTTGCATCAGCCTGACCAGTAACCAGTGCAACAAAAGGATTCCCTCAGCCTTTCTAGCAATTGACAGTCAAGGTCAGGAAAGGATTTCCTCTGCTGCTTGTCCATTCAGTGGTCGGGGCTACAGCTGCTATACTTCATGGAGCTTTAGCTTTCCTCTCAGCATGGATCTCCTCCAACAGCTTGTGGAGGGTCTTATTTTCATCTTTGATCTATCGATAGCTAGGATCATTGTGGTTCTGGCTATACTGTTGGGCATTTAGATTTTTCCAGTTGTCTCTGTCTCTGTTCCTGTTGTTTCTATAATTCTGGTTCTCCCCCCTTGTGTGACTGCTTGTCATCAGAAGGGGCGTTGTTTGTTTGGTTTTGTCCATCTACCGTATAATGGGTTGGGGTGTCAGGGCCGGGCTGTATTGCAGCCACCTGTACTGCAGCTGCCTTGTTGGATTTGCCAGTGGTAAGGGTATGGAGGTAGACCTGATAGACATGCTCCGTCTTAGTGAGGATGGCCACAAACATATCAGTACTTGGGTAAACATTGAGCTCAACTTTTCCCACAAGGCCAGAGTCATATTCTGGATGTACAAATCCTTGCAATCAGTTTGGTCTCTGTCTGCTTCTTCATTTGTGAGGCCTTTGCCGGTGCTGTATGCGAGCCATAACCATTGATGGTAGGCTGTGGGGCTTTTTTATTATGGCCTTCTTAACCTTGTAGGCCAAGTGAGCTCCTATGACACCCAAGGAATTGGTGGATATAAGGGCTGCTGAAATGTCATCAAAAGCAAGGGTGTCAGAGTTACGTACTGTCTCTGAGAGCTTGGCCCAGAGGATAGGTTTGATCATCTGCCATAAGACTTGAAACTGGTACTTCGGTTGGAGGGAGAGCTTCTCACAAAGGGAGTGCACTTTCTCCAAGTGACAACTGAGATTGTCACTTAGGCCCATCTGTCCAATGTTCTGTGCAATCTGCGGGACAGAGTGAGTGACTGGTAGGGAGTTGAAGGTATGCGTAGTCACATTTAGTTCATTATGTTCCCAGGCTCTGTGAAGCACAGCTTCTGCTGCTGCATCAGCAATTGCCTTGTAAGTGTGATCCTGATTAACAGTATCCTTTAGCATTTTGTCAATTTGGTTTTGCATGGCTTTCTTTTGATCCTCCGGGACAGTGATCCTACTGATCGCATCCTTAATCATGCTGCAAATCTCTGACTGATCTCCCCTGGTGTAAGGTGTGAGAGGAGGCTCACTACAGAATATAGGCCCTCTGCCTGTGTCATGGCGGCTGCCATCTTGGTGCTGTATGTGGCATCTGCCATGTTTGTGTAGATGTGGCAATGCAGTGTGCATGCTGACATTGGCGCCATCTTATGGATAGCTGGCAGAAGTTGCTCCACCACAGGGGTTGGACTTGCATGTGACATGGCATGCCTTGTCATCAAAGTCAGAGTCATCATCGCTGGATGATGCAATCTTAATGGGCATATACTGAAACCCGTTCGTGGCCTTAACATGGCCGGCAAGAACCTCCCATTGATGGCAGAAACTTGCCTTCTTTTGTCTACATTTCTTATGACAGACTTCTGCAGTGCCCTGCTCAATACCACTCTCAATCTCTCTCTCTCTCTCTCTCTCTCTCTCTCTCTCTCTGCAACACTCCATACGCGGTGCCCAATTCAATGTTTCCCCTAAGCTCTTTATCCAACTCACAACTCACACGCTTGCAGTCCTCTTTCAACTCAGCATTCTCCTCTCTCAAACTTTCATTCCTATCACTCAGAATATCATTCAGATATGCTAACTGTTTGTTATTACATTTCAGCCTTTCACAATCATCTCTTAATAAACATATCTCTCACTTGGTGTCTTGAGCAATACAGTGCAGCAGTCTAGAATTAGCAACACAGAATGACTGTGTCTCCTCCATTAGTTTCTGTTCCTTTTTCTGTAACTACGATGCCTGCAAGCCCATCTCTTTTATTAGAGATGCATTTTGAAGTTCAAGGGAGGCACATCTCACTGTGAGACTCTCAACAGAGGTATGTAGAACTGCAACCAAGAGACCTTTAAGGTTGTATTTCTTGGCTGTTTGTTTCGACTCTAGATATTGGTAAAATATTAGCAGCAATGGTTTTTCAGCAGATTTTGTATCCAATGTGAAATCTATCCATCCACCATGGGATGTGGGGTAGTTTGAGACATCGAGTCTCAGTTCTGTACAAAAAGATCAGACATAACAAAGGGGTATTCAAACAAGCAAAAAAGCAGTTGGAAAACTGGTCAAAATGCCTCAGCGCTATCATTAATCATTTTCTGGTCCCTGGTGGGTGAACAGTGATGCCAAGGTGGTATGCTGTCACTCACAGAGGGAGTATAAGGGGGTCTGGTGTGGGTCTGCCATGCCCGAGACCAAGACGATGTGGGTCCACCACAACTGCTACCACTGTAAGCAAGAGTAGGTCCAAGTAGGCAGAAATCACACTACAATATTCGACATTCAAAAATAAATTGAATGTGAATCTTCCTTTGTACTTTCCAGCCTGCGCACAGTCACCAAATGTAACTTGGTTATAAATTATTTTCTCTGATTCTTGGTGGAATGGAAAAAAAGGAAGAGACAACAGACAAGTGGTACTCATGTAATAAATGGGATTTATTACAGATCAATAATACAGGCTTACTGCTAACCGTGTAATCACTGGGAGAACTACCAGTTTTCCTTACCTAGGTAATGCAGTCTCTCTTCTCAGAGAAGTTACATGCTACAAAGGATCTTATACCCCAATAATAACTATGGCAACAACTAAAGAAGATACTATTAAAGTGTATAATTGGCCAAAAACAGGTGGCCTGAGTAACTATCCTAACTAACATGAGAAGTTGCTTAGCTTGCATAGATAATGTAATACAATAGGGCTTCTATAAGTCCCAAGGTCAGTTGCAATTACAGTGATGCATAAGCTCTAAAGATGGCACTGTTGCCTTACTTATAAGAATACAGTAAAAATAAAGTTAAAAGCATATCATATAGCAGTAAACATAATGGAGCATAATATGCATTAGTAACACACAGTAGGACACATATCCTGACATTTATGCTAATATGATAAGTGTCTTCACCCAAAGGTTAGTACATGTACTTACATATATGTTGCTGTCCACAAGGTGGGGATACAATCAGGGGTTCTGGACCATGCATGACAAGAGAAAGGGAACTAAAAATGATGAAGGGGTTACAAGAGCAGCTCTATGAAGAGAGACTGAGGGATCTCAACATGTACGCCCTGAAAGAGAGGAGAGTGAGAAGGGACATGATAGAGACCTACAAGTATGTTAGATGGGTGAACTGGGTGCAGGAGGGGAGTCTCTTTCAAATATGAAGGAGCACCAGGGTGAGAGGGCATGTGATGACAATGGAGGGGGAAGTTTAAGAGGGATGTGAGGAAGTACTACTTCACTAAAAGGGTGGTAGATGCCTGTCACTGACTGACAGCAGAATTGGTGGAGGCAAAAACAGTGGTGGGTTTCAAACATGCATTGAATGGAAATAAGGGAATATTAGTAAATAGGCAGGGAGGAGAAGGAGGGTTGCCAGAGACCATTTAGGGTCTGAGGAGACAGACTAGGCAGAGAATATCTGGGCAGACTGGGTGGGCCAAGCAGTCCTGTTCTGCTAACAAATTATATGTTTCTAAGTGTACTGCCATGGAGGGCCCCCTCTGCTGCATGATTGGCAACCTTGCTTCCAGACCCTTCTGAACCCACGCTGAAGATGTGCTTCAGATACCTTGATAAGACAGGTATGTTAAACCAGGCAACCCTGCCATCCCATATGAGGACACTTGCTACAATGACAGACAAGGAAGAATGTATTATCATGTATTATGTACTAATAATCACTAATGTACTGATATGTTGTTCTATATTAGGGTCTAGCCAGGAATCTCCTGCTCAGCCAAATGTTAGCCAGAAATGTGTTTTATTGTCCTAGAAGGACATCTAATGACAGCTGGGAGATTAGCAGCCTAACATGACATAATTATATAATGATATAATAGTCTGTGGTCTGTAGCATCACCTATGTTCCAAAGGCAGTATGCTTAGCCCAGCAAATTATATGAGAAGAACTCTATGGTTCTTCTAAGTTAGTTCCTCAGTGAATAACTATAACAGGTACAAAAAGTAGCAGTCCTGGGTGCAAACGCCCATATATTATCCAATGGAACACTGAGTACAGAAATACACTGATGTCTATAAGCTTGTTGCTCTGGTAATCAGACATTTTTATCTGCAGTATATAATCTTAGTACACGGCCAAACCCCTTTGGGTTCCCCGGAAGCACCGAGCTTCCGCACTTGCTGTATGACTGTCTCTGTGTTCCAATTGAAAGGATTTATCTTGTTGCTTCTATCTTTGTACTATTACAAGGCAGAAATAAAACTGATTTTCTGTACATCTGTGTTGGTGGTGTTTTACCATCAGGCTTATCTCCTGCAAAATCTTACAAGTGGCGACTGTGTTGGCAGGACCTGATTGTAATATAACAATAACCACTTAAGTAATTTACAGGTGTGTGTGAATTTTGGGAATGGGGGGGATAAAGAGGTTTTCAAGGGAAAGAAACATTATTTCACAGCCAGAGAAGTGTTCACAGTGTATTGGCAGTGCTTACTTATTGCCTTATATGCTGCTTTAGGCTTCAAGGTCCTCAGCTGTGAAGAAAAACAGCTCACAGAAACTCCTTATGATAAGAGAAGTTGGGCTACAAACCAGGCAGATTTAATCCCTTTTTTGCAAGTGTATTTTGTGAAAACTGGTAATTGCTTGCTTCTGCTGTATGTATTGAGCCTTTGGTGAATGAGAGTTAAAACTCTTGTGTCCTCCCTGTTCATTTATTTGCATGGAATGACCCTAAGGCTTATCTGAGGATTTCTGTGACTCCAAAGTGTACGTGTCTAGCAGGAAAAGCACAGAGTGTTCTGGACTCCACTCTGGACTTCTTGGCTTATACAGAAAAGGGGTCAGGACAGTCAGAATGTCAATCAGTGCTGAGTTAAAACAAGATGCCACAAACTTTTTAACCTCTCAACGGGGGTTGAGGTGATTTTTCGTGGAGTGCAGCATCTGAAGATCATCCTGTACAGTATGTGTGTTCACTGTACTCAGAAACAAAACTAACGGTTAAGAAGTATAACTGTAAGGGTGCAATGGTTTCAGACTTGTACACTGCTCTCCAGGCACTGGAATCAAGGGCGTCAGCTTTGAAAACAAAGCTGGAGTCTGTGCTATGAGATAAAGACAAGCAACAGAAGGTTTGGGAGAAGGAGATGGAAAATCACAGGAGTGTTACGCAGACAGAATTGTGTAACACTTTGCTAGAGAAGGACAGAGATATTGCAGGGTTTAGAGAGGAATTTGATAAAATGCATCATGACAAGAAACAGGCATTGCAGATGAATGGTATGTTGACTGATGCAAATGATGAATTAAAGAATGTAAATGATGATTTGTTGAGAGAAAGAAATACACATCAGATGAATTTGGAAAGGGAGCTTAGGGAGAATCGTGAAGTTACTGTTGCATATAGAGTTTTACAGAAACATCCTCATACAGGACAACATGTAGATGCAAAGGTTAAACATGCAAAGTGCAGGCAGAGGTATGCACAGTTATGTCAGCAGTTTGATATCCTGAAGGGGCACATCAAGGCATTAATTACCCTTTACTCCACCCATCGACCTGACGTCATTACCCAGTGACAACGGGGATGATTAGAAGGAGGACGGTGACATCCAAGATGGTGGTCCATGGGACTCTGGAGGGCAATGGCCTAAGCCTCCTCCGATAGGTGTCTTATGATCCGGTGACTAGCGTGAGGTAGAGTGCATGGTCAATGATGTGACTGAGAAGGCCAGCATCCCAATGGTTTTGCAGGCCACGGCAGACCTAGTTCACAACGAGGTAGGACAATAACATCCTCTTCCAGGGCGTGGCCAACACAATGGCTGATGTTGTGGTGAAAAACATCACGGCCTAACTGGAGTGAGCCCCCAGCATCCTCCAGTTGGCCCAAGCCATTGCTAATATCAAAAACGCAGTAGGCTGAATGGGGCCTAGCGATAATATTAGTGTTCCTTTGGAAAAGGTGAAAAGCCAGTGTAAAATGTTTAGCCTGCCGGCTGAGCAGCAAGTATACATTTTAAAACAGACCATAGAGCCTATGCTCTGGGCCAAATTGCCAAGTGCAGTAAGTAATTTCACCCAGGCGAGGTTTGATGACATTGCAGAGGGCATAATGCTTGCACACTACCCCAACCAAGTGGGCATGTCTATGACCTACAAAGTCGAATGGTTCATGAAGGAAATCCCTGATCAGTTTGAGAGTCAGCTCTGGCTGTCCTATCATACTGGAAAGGGAGCCATGAATGAGGCCTCAGACAGGGAATCCCTAGAGTACAAAAACTTGTTTCTGAAAACCATGCTACTGACCGCCCATGTCAATACAGAGGCATCTATTCTCCTGGGAAAGGATCTTATTACTGAGATTCTGGAAAAGATGAAGTGTGCTCACCAGCTGCATGTACAAGATCTGAATGCTGGACAAAAGTCCAAGGTGGCTGCAGGGCAGCCTAACGCTGAGCCGGCTATGCAGTACATAGGGAAGGTAAACAAAAGACCCAGACCTAACATCCCAAGAGACCTGGTAACCTGAAACAGAAGCTGGATAACTGGAACTACTACCAGGGCTAGAACCAAAAGTGAACAGGCCCTACCTACAAGGAATTACAGGAGGAGAACAACCAGCTCCGAGAATTCAAAGCTAGGGTATAATCCAAAGTTATGAGCCTCACCCAAAAGCTGACTGCAGCTCTGGGCCCTGCAAGTGCCCTGTCTGAGCCTCCATAACCGGAAGATCTGGAGGAGGCCCAAGAGTATCCCTACCGTGAATGTACCCAGATGCTCCAGGACTCACAGGCCCTGGTCCCATCTGAGAAGGATGACTCTGAATGATGGTGTCATGCCCTGGTGCACATCATCACCACCCTGGTGATGGATGAAACTAGCTGATCATGTGTAGAAGCTTTGGTGGTGGGCCACAAACAAATACTACTCCTAGATATGGGTCGTCGCTGCCTCTGTGTTACATCAGGAGAACCCAAAGACATCTCCATGGTCCAACAGAAGGGCAACTTCTGCCCAGGCCTGTAAAGGGACTGTGGTTACCACCTACTGATCCAAATCCATACTAGTCAACATTGGTACCTTGGTAGTGGAACATTGTTTTAACCTCATTGTCTTAAGTCATCACCAAAGTATCTTGGGAATTGATTTACTGTCACAGAATGGATGCATTGTGGATTTCGCCAACAGGCTATTATTCCAAATATGAGGACAACTCCACATGGTACTCATCTCTGACTCACATGTGGTGGCAGCTGTGGTCCTAAATGACAAAGAGTATGACATCATCATCATGCAACGTCATCACAAGCTGCTGCCTCAGATTCAACCAATCCTGGAAAGGCACCAAGAGGCCTTTGCCAAAAACAAACATGACTGTGGAAGAATGGACACCCTTATCCAGATCACTGGGGAGGATCAACCCCACCAAAAGCAATACCCATTCCCAATTGAAGCCTTACTTTCATTGAGGGCCACCGTTGACTCACTTGTTCTAGAGCCTTTCACCCCAAGAAGGACACCACACTCAGTATTGCGTTGGTTGCTCAGTCGGCATAGTATTTATTGAAACTTTGTCCTTCAATTTTTCATCAACAATACTGAGTTCCTTTACATGCCATATTTTAAAACATTTATTTTCATAATCTCTTTATTCAAACTATCACAATTTATATAATATTTTCATTGCATTTTTATCACGTTATATCATATTTTTCTTCCCTCTCCACTCTCAGGATGTAAACCTGAAGGGGTCTTTCTTCCCCATCCATTTTCTCTTTCATCCCCCCTGATGTAAACTTGAGAGGTTATCTCTTAATAACTGGGCCAGGTCCAATTTCTGCCCTCCATTTCCATTCCTGGGTGTCCACACCATTTTCTCATGTCTGGGCCAGGTCCAATTCCTGTCCCCAATTTTTATTCCTGGGTGTCCATACCCTTTTTCTCTTACACCCCACCTTGGTGTAACTCCAGAATTTCCCCCCTCCCCTCCAGAGAATATTTGCTCTCTCATTCTTCCTTCATAATTCCTTGGGTGGTGGGTGGGAATCAAAATTTGCCTAGCAGAAATGAGGGACAGCTTCCTTGTGCAACCCCTTATATCCCTCCTTTTGCCCCACCCCTTTACTCTCTTTCTCTCTCTCTCTCTCTCCCTACAACCTATCCCTGGCTGTCTTTTCTTAATGCCTCATCCCATATTGTGAGGTCACCCTCTCTGGAGCCAAGTCCCCCCCTCCCCCTTCTTTCCCTGGCCCTCCCCATATGACCACTTCTCAAAAACCCCGCCCATTGGTTCCCAGTTTTCCCTCCTCCCCATTCTCTGTTCCACCTTCGAAGCTTCCAGGCCTATAACAATGGGGTCTGTCTTTTTAGAGACAAACCTTCTTGTTCTAGAGCCTTTCACCGCATGAAGGACATCACACTCAGTATTGCGTTGGTTGCTCAGTCTGCATAGTATTTATTAAAACTTTGTCATTCAATTTTTCATCAACAATACTGAGTTCCTTTACATGCCATATTTTAAAACATTTATTTACATATTCTCTTTATTCAAACTATCACAATGTATATAATATTTTCATCGCATTTTTATCACGTTATATCGTATTTTTCTTCCCTCTCAACTCTTCGGATGTAAACCCGAAGGGGTTTTTCTTTCCTGTCCATTTTATCTTTCATCCCCCCAATGTAAACCTGAGGGGTTATCTCTAAATATCTGGACCAGGTCCAATTCCTGCCCTCCATTTCCATTCCTGGGTGTCCACACCCTTTTCTCTTGTCTGGGCCAGGTCCAATTCCTGTCCCTCATTTTTATTCCTGGGTGTCCATACCCTTTTTCTCTTACACTCCACCTTGGTGTAATTCCAGAATGTTCCCCCCTCCCCTCCAGAGAATATTTGCTCTCTCATTCTTCCACTAGCCCATCTCCAGCTTGCATTGGAAGGTGGGCTTCCCCCCCAAACTCCTTTCTTCCTGAAAAATCTTCAACCCTACATCCATGTCCTTCCTGATTATTGTGATGACCATTTGTTTACCCCTCTCTACCAGTTGGGCTCTGTTCTATACCATCCATCTATTATTTTACCTGTGTTGTCCTGCTGTCCTCATTTTCACCCTCCAACCTTGACAATCCCCTTTTTTTTGGCCCTTCTCTATGGTCTTTTGTTCTTTGAGCATGCCCCCCATCCCCATCCTACTGCTTCCACCCCTCTGACTCTAGTTTCCTCCCCTCTTGGACTCTCTGGTCAACCCACATCTGATTAAATATGAGTACCCACAAAACGTGCACTTAAGGCACTTGTCCCCAGGTGTACCATAATGCAGTTAGGTTCTGAATTGGTCTGGCAGCTTCCATCCTTCAATGGCAATAACAGGGTCCTCAATGTGCCCCTTCCATGCCCTTCCACCGGATCCATACCTTTTGTTGCTCAAAATCAATTGTTCACCTCCCCCACTTCTGTTCAGCCTTTCTCTTGGCACACCATATTCGGAAATGTCTCCCGCTCCAGTACTTCTGTCCTGCAGCTGGTCTCTATAACACATAAACAAATCATGTGAACCATTTATTTCTATATGCATACTGCTCCCCCACCTGGTCCAGTTTTCTGTGGATATATGAGACACTTCCTTAGTGATTTCCCCTTTTGATGTTTTTTTTTTTTTTTTTTTTTTGCAGCTGGGTGTTCCCCCATTCAAATTTCTCAAGCCGTCTTTCAACACCTATTGGGCTGCAGCCTCCGAGGCTGCTCCCATCTTATTAACTGTAATGATTGCTTTTCTGGGTTTCCCTCATAGGGCCATGCCCCCCCTTTTTTACTATGATTTCCTCCTGCACCTTCCATAAATTGGGCAATGATCCACTCTTCTGTGCTGTTGTAGTGGAACAGATGGATCCCCTTTATCTCTCCATTCCCTCTTTTTTTTTGATATACCAGAATTTTGATCCTTTCTCTGCTCCAGCAGACAGTCTCTCTTGCAACCCTGATCTGAGGCCCCTGCTGATGGGCCTTATGCCCCCCAAATTGCACCCCTTTGCTTCCCCTGCACCCTACCTTGCACTGTTCACCTTGGATGTCAAGTAGAAAAAACCTGTGGCAGCACCTCCGCTTACTTTTCCAACAACTATTCCCCTATAGGCTCTCTACTCCCTGCTCTCCTCCATCCCCAGCTGCCATCCCATCATCACCATCTTTTTCATTACACTCTACGATTCTGGCCCAACAATTGACTGTAGCAGCTTCCACTCCTGAAATGAGGAAAACAAAGAATTTTCTTGGATTCCCTAGATGCAGTGGGAGAAAGAATACAGTTCTGCTCTCTTGCCCTGGGCCTCAGCGGCCAAAGGCAAGTGGGTAATGGCAAACTTCCCCAGTCATACGCAACTTATTTCAGATCAGTATCTTGGACACGCAGTATGTTTGATCTCCTGTTGTTTCAAACCAGCTCCCTCCATCCTCCCTAAGAGTGCTGCTGAATCATCTCTTGCCAGCTGGTACTCTAACATCTACATACTCTTCTGAGGTTGAAGTAAAGCTCTACTCCACTTCTGTCTGGTGGTAATGATCAGGGACATCCATATGGCCCCCTCACAGATTTTAATTTCATAATCCCACCCTGCATCCACATAATGCTCAGGTTGGTGCTGCTGTGCTCTCTAATAATCAGCACCTTGAAAATAAAGATTATCTAGACCACTAGCTCTCCAAGATGATTGTCCTCAACTTCACCCTTCAATCAGCTACCAAAGATCCAAGGTGATGCCTCTTGCCAACACTTATCCTATATCCCTGTTAACCCCCCTGCTCTCGTCAGCCCCAAGGGCCTTCACAAGTATCTGGCAGCTTTAGCAACTAACCTGTGAATGGAGGTGATATTTATTTATTTATTTATTTTATTTATTTTTGTGTGTGTGTGTCAGGCTGATTGGTTGCTAAAAGGACCTCTCTCTAAGCTTTATTGTGACCAGCACCCCTAAGAGAGCCAGGGCAACTATCACAGTACAGTGGGACTGTGGACAGGCCCCCAGAAACCTTAATATCTATTGGTAGGGCTGGTACCCCACCACAATGTGGCTCAGGTCATGCCTGAAAATGGTCCTTTGAATCAGTACCTTACCTGATTACCCAGAAGATGCATAAATTAATAAACCCATCACCTCTATAAATTAAATAAGCAATGGGAACTAACCTATGCCGGATACCTTACAAACTTTCTATCCTGTAATGCACCTGGACTCATGACCCTCTTCATTGACCCCTACTGTTGTCCTGGCTGACCCTGGATACTCCTAAACTGTTCCTCTTCCCGACTGGACTCATGTTAACCAATTCACATATAAAGACTATTTGTTTCTTCTGATTATAAAGTGCCTGATCTGCCTTACACTCCCAACCGCAACCTTGAATAGTCACAAACTCCAGACCAATAATTCTCGATAAATGATCCACCTAGATGCCAGCCTTAAAGGCTGGGTATAAACTCTAAAATACTGCAATGGTACAAGGAATGTGATCTATCACTAATTGCAAAATTACCACAGCAGATGCTGGCAAACCACATACACTTCTCAGCATTGGTCCTGTTGGCATACCTGGCAGAGGGCCTGGTCATGACAGTGGTATTGGTACCAGTGCTGGGGTTAGCTGTGACAAATGGGACCAGTCCTTTTTTTTTTAATGCATGTGTTTCCCCCTTTTAAGGAGTTCCAACACTCAAAGAAATAGATAAGGTTAAAAAACCCAACTTTGTTTATCAAACCTGAACATCTGAAAGACACACTTGGGAACTGACCTGTTCAATGTCCGCCCCTTTTCCCTGGCCCCTGCCTATTTGCAGCCCTCCCCCCCTTGTCCTGATTACACCTGTGTGTTCGTGCCATGCTTAGTACCTGTTATCCTTGTATAGCCCTTAAAGAGGACCTTCACCGGTCCTTTTGACTTTCATGCATAAATTACCCCAGTTGTATTTCATTATTGTCTGCTGCAGTTAGTTGTCGCATTCTGAGCTGCTAAAAAACTGCAGGGTGTACCAGGGCTTCTGTAGCAAGCCTGGTATTTCTGTGGACCTAGGGTTGCACTGCTGACATTACTGTAGGGCCAAATCAATTTTACAAAAGGAAAAAACATACTGACAAGGCATTTTGATCTTTGCATAATACATTGCTAACAGGGTGTCTTGGGGAAGGGGGAACACAGTCAGTATACTGAGTACTGGTAGATTTTCCTTGTGACATTGTTGCAACTGCATGGTACTGCACAGTGTGAGTCACACCCCTGTCCAACAATGATGTCCAGGAGCTAGCAGCCCAGCTGCTAAACATCAGTGGCAAGTGCAGTACGGCTCACAATGAATCCAAATTTTGTAAGGTAGAGTAAATCTTGGCCAAAAATCACAAATGGGCACACCCTTTCAGGTCTAGTACTGCATATAATGACTACCGGCTGTATTTTTTTTTGTCGGGGGCCATCACTGAGGTTCCTTTTTATCCAGCATTCCATTTCAACCAAGTAGCAACACCTTGACCCCAGTTGAAGTGGCACCATTGTCCCCAAAATGTGCCTTGTTCTAAGAAAACCTCCATTTTAAGATCAGTGGTCATGGATAAACTCAACATTTTTATTTTCTAAATTCAAAAATCTTCCAAGGACAAACTTGGGCGCTGCCCCCTTAGATACCTTGGAATACAATTATCTTGTCAGCTCTAATGGCCTCATAACCTAAATACTGCGGTGCCTATCCCAGGGCTATGATGATGAGGGACACTGATCATGGCAAACCTTTTGGCTAGAATATCTGCTGTTGTAAACTGAAGACACATGGCTGTTTTTTATTTTACAGCCATAAGCCTTGTGGCCTTGATGCCCATGAATTTTGTGTCCTCTTAATAATGATCAACCCGATATACTGTAGGTTGGCAGTTGAACCATTCTTATTTTTGCCATAGAAGCCATAGAAGCCCCCCAATCTTAAAGCTAGCCCTCTTTACTACCCATCCCCTGTAGTATCAGTGCTGAATCCCCGTTTCCCAACCCCCCCGCAATCTTTCTCCAAGTCAAAACAATCCCCCCCACGCAGCCATTGTTTTTGCCTCATCATCTATGTGGCCTCCAAGTCAGAATGTCACTGCTTTAGGAGCTTCAGGCCCTGTTGCTCCTTTCTTTTTTTCCACACCCTGCCACAACAATTATCTCAGCTGTCTCCTCTCTACCCCCCATTCATCCCGTATATGGCAGCGATAGGTTCTGCATTTTTTTTAAAATTTATTTATGCCTCCCTCGATTGCCTTTTTAAAATCCCTTTGTTTCCAAGTCTTATCCATAAACTCTCCTCCTTGACTACCATTCCCTTGTACATGAATTCAAAATTGCGGCCACCCCGTGGATAGCTTCAAAATGGTGGCCGCCATGCGGCAGTTAGTTTGGCCCCCTCCGTCCTGCAATCTCCTTTTTAGGAAGATGCTACTGCAGGTACTCAATCTCTCTTATCCCTCTCATTTTGTGCCACCATCGGGACAAGCCCATTAAAAATGGGTGTTCTCTGGGAGCTCTCTCATTCCCCCCCATCCCTGGTGACCTCTTAACCATGTCTGCCCATTTTTTTTGTTTGTGCTCCATATCCATCACCCGGTGCCTGGATGGTCCTTATTGACCCCTGTTCCATTAGTCCACTGATTCTATGACCCGCTTTTTATACCCCCGGCCATGTGGTCATCCCTACCACTAAAAACCCTACACTAACCACTAGCCACATCATCTTTTTTTTGGTATCCAGCCATGTGGTAGCAGTGAGACTGAGCATTTAAAACATTCATACTCAATGAAAAATCTAACGATGTAATCAGACACAAATGATTCCTTTGACAAGCAGCACTAATCCAGCTCATAAACAGTTACTAAATAGGTACAACATCCTATGCGGTTGCGATAGTTTAATGTCAAATGCCCACTCACCAACTCATTTAGTTTCCGTAGTCTTGCTACAATGAACACCACCAAATATCCCCACCTCATGTCTCCAGCCTGTACCGTGCTTGCCAGGTAAATGGCACCATATGAAACTTTCCTCTCAAACCGGCTCACCGGACTACCGGCATTAGAAACTCCTGACCCTCTCTTCAGTGGAAAATATGCTGGTCTTTTGCACTCCTTAACAATACTTTATCTTGCCATTCCAGCCCATCTTGGCTTCCAGCTACAAACCTCCTTTTAAACTATATATATATATATATATATATATATATATATATATTTATTATACATATTTTTTTTAGTTCTCCCCGATACTTGACTAAGAGAAACTCTGTGCCACTATCACACAGTTACTAAAGCATCTTCAACCTTAAGAAGGGGAGGGGGTTCACGAGCACCAACACCACCACTACTCCTAGCCACGGGCTCCTTGTGGCCCAAAAGGTCTCTCTTTTTGCCCTCAGCAAGGCCCCATCCTTCACTGACAACTATCTCAATGCTCTAGGTTATAATCATGTCTAAAGAACAGACCTACCCTTCCTTCTGTTGTTTTTGCTAAAATCCACAGCACTGGCCTTACAACCTTCCCTAGATATACATGTATATCTATATAATTATATAAATACATACACCCCACCATATATAAATATATATATACACACACACACACACACACACATTTTTTTAAACTCGCATTACTGCAAAAAGCCTTCTAATTCCCTGTACTTCCCTAGTCTTTAACTATATCCTTGACAACAAATGCAAATGACATGGCTCCTAAAAGCTTGTCTTACCCAACAAAATCTTGTCACAAAAAAACTCAGAAACTCTCCAACTGTTGTGCTAAGAAAATCAAAATTTGCCTAGCAGAAGTGAGGGACAGCTTCCTTGTGCAACCCCTTATATCCCTCCTTTTGCCCCACCCCTTTGCTCTCTTTCTCTCTTTCCCTACAACCAATCCCTGGCTCTCTTTTCTTAATGCCTCATCCCATATTGTGAGGTCACCCCCTCTGGAGCTGAGCCCCCTTCCCCCTTCTTTACCTGGCCCTCTCCCTATGACCACTTCTCAAAAACCCCGCCCATTGGTTCCCAGTTCTCCATTCCCCATTCTCTATTCCTCCTTCTAGGCTTCCAGGCCTATAACAATGGGGTCTGTCTTTTTAGAAACAAACCTTCTTGTCCAGCAAGTAGTCATAAGGCCATGTGTGTCAACAGTCAATTCACCCATCTGGCATGTGATGAAACTCAACAATAGTTGGGGACTCACCATTGATTATTGTAGACTTAATCAGGTGACCCCCCAGCTGTTCCCCAACTGTGGCATCTGCCCCAATGTGCTCAAACTTCTCAAACTTAAACACCAGTGGTTCACTACATTAGACATCTCCAGTGGAGGTTGGTCCCTACCCTTGGACAAAGAGAGCCAATACAGATTTGCATTCACCTTTGACGGACGTCAGTATACTTGGAACTGTCTTCCTCAAGGATTCCATAATAGCCCCTCTTTGTCTCACATCCACATGAAGGATGCCATCAGTGGCTTCTGAACACATGAGTGCCTTCTACAATATGTGGATGATCTTCTCCTAGCCACAGTGGACTTGGAGAGGCACCTGGAACTCTTAGAAAAGCTCCTGACCCAGCTACAGAGAGCATTGTTGTCCCAGAGTTATGCCAACCAGAAGTCTTATTTCTGGGCCTGTGCATAACTGGAGAAGGGAGCAGCCCTGCAGCAAACAAGATTCAGAGTCTACAGGATTTGCCATTACCCACCAGTGTGGCAACCCTCAGATGTTTCCTGGGTATGGTCAACTATTCCAGGGACTTAGGGTTACCACCTTTTATGAAGCCCAAAGTGGGACATTTCATACTGAAACCTGATTTTTCACAGGACAATGTGTAACCGCGACCAATGCAACAGACTTGTTTTCTCTAAATAATCAAAATTAAGACTAAGAGTTGTAGTTTTTCAGTTGTTTCTAGTGTATGTTATCATATTAAAGTATTTTAGTTATGGTATTATAGTTGTTTGTAACATTTAGAGGAAATTCCCCAAAACATTTTTTCTACTGTAATGTCAGGACATGTAGTATTTTTCAGGTTTTTTTGCAGGACACAGCTGCCCAAATCAGGACTGTCCTGCGAAAAGTGGGACAGGTGGTAACCCTACAGGGACTTCATTTGCAATTTTGCACAGTAGGCTGGTCCTCTGTATGAACTCCTGAAAAAGGATGTCCCATGGCAATGAGACCCTGAACACACTCATGCTGTCACTTCCCTAAAGAAGGCCTTGGCCTCTGCTCCAGCACTGGTCAACCCAAACCCAGAACTTCCATTTCATTTGGAAACTGGCACATATGAAATAGGTATGTCAGCAGTCCTTGCTCAAAAGGCCAATGGAACCCCGCAGACTATTGCCTATGATTCCTAAATGCTCTCTATGGTTGAGCTGACATATTCCCTGTGTGAAAGGAACCTGTTGGCAACCTATTGGGCTGTCAAACACTTTGTGTACATAATAGGGTTTTTCCCAATTATGTTACACACCAATCACACCCCTACCAACTTCCTATTGAATGATCAGATCAAAGGTGGCACTATGTCAAACACCAGACTCACACATTGGTCTCTTCTACTTCAAGATAGAGACATCACTGTACTTCCTGCCAAAATGCCATCCATCTTGGCACACGGTCTGGCCTAGAGCCACCAGTTCTCCCTGAACCAGGCCCATTTCTTCCAGCAACTGAAAACACAATGAATGACACTATCATGCATTGTGTCTTCACAGATGGTTCTTCTTCATATGATGAGGAAGTTCAAATCACAGGATTTGGGGTCTTGGTCCTGGTCCCCACAGGTGACATCGCTGAGGTGTCAATGAAGTGCAGTGTTAAGTCATCACAGTATGCAGAACTTGCAGCTGTTGCCTGTGCCTTAGAGATCATAGATGGGAAAGGAAATGAGGATACCATCATCTTTTCTGACTCATCTTGGATGTGCAACTCTTTGACAGTATTCCTTCTCTTTTGGAAGGCCTATGATTTGACATCCTCTGAAGGTACCCCAGCCAAGTACAAAGACTTGTTCATATACATTGTTAGCCTGGCTGCACAATGCATATTCAAACTGTTTATTCACAAAATGAAGGCCCACTCCAAAGCTGAACCCTTCCACCACCACTACAATGATACAGCTGACTCTTTAGACAAAGAAGGAGCTTAAGTGGGGGTGATATGGCAAATGCCTCCTCCCACTGCAACACCCCTATGGTAGCTGTAAACAAGAGAATCAAAGATATCCCTCTGGATTTAACTGAGATACAGCTAGCTGATCCAGAGATAAAAGAGGAATATCAATACCTCTCCAAAGATACAGAAAAATAAATGTCTACGAGTAATCCATTCAAAAGACATGCTGACAAACTCTATCTGTCCCAGGATCACAGACTGATTTTCTATCACTCAAGTGATCAGAAATTGTGGGTAATTCCCAAATCACTTCATTCTGAAGTCATCCATCAGGTTCATGACACCCCTACAGATGGACACCTAGGGGTGGATAAGACAGTCCAGAGAGTGAAAGCCGTGGGCTGGTGGCCTGGTATAACACCTGATGTCCAGCATTATGTGAAAAACTGTTTCACCTGTGCACAGAATAACCCAACGCCAGGCAGGAACAATAAGAAAGTTTTGCCTCAGAGTCACTCTGGCCCTTGGAATGGTATCCAGATTGATTTCATTGGACCACTGCCTCATACCCCCAGAAACAACAAATTTGCACTCATGATCACTGACCTATTTTCCAAATGGGTTGAAGCCTTCCCATGCAAGGCTCAAACTGCAAAAGCCACTGGCAGAATCTTCATAGAATAAGTATTTACCAGATGGGGCCTACCTCACAAGGTAGATTCAGATAAAGGAACCACCTTTACAGGTGAACCTATGCAGGAAACTATTGGGAGTTAGACAGAAATTTCACATAGCTTACCATCCTTAGTCATCAGGACAAGTAGAAAGAGCAAACAGACACATAAAGGCAATGTTATGTAAATTTACTACTGATACTGGAAAAACTTGGGATACTTTGTTGACCTTACTCCTAATGGCAATTAGAGCTACACCTTCTGCATCAACCAGATGTACACCCTTTCAGGTAATGACTGGTAGACAAATGAGATTACCAGAACATTTGATGATCAATCTCAATGCCCCTACTGCAGACAGAGTGTCAAAAGACACCTTTGTAACTCATTTGAGGGACACCCTTGCAAAAACCCACTTGTTCATTGCAAATAATTTGGGTCAAGTTCAATTGCAATCCAAAAAGTACTTTGATAAAACAGTCAAAAAAGTCGACTGGCAAGTAGGTGACAGGGTCATGATTCTAAAATTTCCCTCTCCAGCAAATGCATTTGTGAATAAATGGTCAGGCCCATTTGACATCATCAACAGACTCAGCCCAGCTGTGTACCAAGTACATCTCACTGATGGCAGAAGAAAACCAATAAACAAATGGTCCCATGCAAATCAGCTGAAGCTGTACAAAGGAGACTAAATCCTCCAGCCCATGGCAGTGTGAATGTTCCTTCCTCCACCCCCAGGGGAAAGGAAACCTTTGTAAGCTTAACTGATTCCTTTTGCTTTCTGTTCTCAGTTGTTGTGAAAAATCTAAGTAGTTCTCAGATGACCATTGACAAAGGTGGAGAGAAGCTGATGTGAAGGCACTCCTTCTTCCTCCCCCGGAGGAAGGAGCACCATTTACTAACAATACCTTTTGTCTCCATTTCGTTCCTTTCCTTAGCTCCTGTAAATCTAAATTCTGAAGACTTTGGTATTCCAAGATGGGACCGTCCAGACTGAGGCTCTTGCTGCTCCTGCTACTCTTGGACCCCTGGCCTAGAGATTTGGGATCAATCAATTTAATACCTCACCAGAAGCTCCTGCAGAGTCAGGCCTTCCATAAGAAGCTCAGCACATGAAGGCATACCAGACCCACCTTCATGCCTTTCTTCATGCCATGAACTCCAATGACCCCGCATATACCCCTTTACCTGAATTTACTCTCCCCGTGGTGTTAAAATTACCACTGAATTACCTTCTACACATGGTTCTGTTCAGGAAGGTCAAGATGCATACTTAAGTACACTTATAACTGCACCACCTTTGTCTACTTTACAAGTTGACTGGAAAACTGATAACCTTGATGGATAGCAATTGCCAGTGGCCCCCCTTACCAAGGGAACTTTTAAAGGCTGGCCCAATACCCATATTTGCCCTAATGGAACTTTGTGCATTCGCCAAGTTACACCACAACATGCAGAACTTTACAATCTTACTGCAAAGATTAATAAAGACTTTTGCACATGTTTTCATAATATAACTGTATGAAAGGTATGCTATAACCATACAATTGCTTCTATTGCTCTTTTCCTCACAGTGAATCCCATTAATAAAAACTCTTCTCTTCAATGTCTCACCTTGGAACCTGGCCCAGAGAGTAGCCTGGCAGCAGCACTGATACCTGGAACTTTAATTAACAATGTGCAGTACATGCATGTGCCAGGGGTACTGAACCTAATCCACTGGAAAATGGCAGAGTTTGGACAATATGTTTCTGCAAATGTTTCTAGATTTAATGGCAGCCTATCAAGTTAAGGCACAAGACCCTGTAGCAGAGCACCACACAACGGAAGACCAGGGAGTGTTCCGGCCTCAATGCCATAAGTGGTCATTGAGTTCAGTGACAGAAATTGCTGGCTCTGTTACTGGTTTATTTGGCTCTGGAATGTCAATTTGGAACCATGCCGATTTGGCCAAAATTCAGAGACATGACAATCTCTTCAATTCCAGATCAGCAGAAAAGGTGGTCATACCAATGCTACACGGTATAGATGGTCTCTCCCAAGAAGAAGGTTTACAGTTTGCAATATGCATGATATAGCATATTTATTTGATGAAACTCATAATAAAATGAACCAGTCGATTGCTTTGAATAATAAAGAATTGTATAAGCAGCACATAGGCAAGGAGATAATATGTTCAGCCTAAGGTAATTTTGCACTTAACACTATCACTAATCCCAGATTTGATCCAAGAAAAGCGTATAGCTAAAATGTATTGCCTCCACTGCACTTCCCAATCTTGCACCATGAAGTGTATGAACAAGACTGTATCATTTCCCTGGCCACTGTGCAGAATTTGGGTTATGTTAAACCACACCCAAATCAAGGACCTTGCTACACCACAAACCATTGAAGAATTAAAGACACAATGTATGTCACCTTCACAGTTTCTCTTCCAGTTTTCAACAAGGATTCTTCAGTCTTTGACAAGCTTGCCATCATCCATTCCATGGACCATCTTGAGAGCAGCATCTATACAGAATGGATCAACTTGTCTCCACTGCTGGTGTTTTATCCTCGACTCAACTTCTGGGTTGCTCCACATACAGACTGTTGTACTAAAAGGGGATATCACTATTTTTTCAGAAGTGATGTCTTTGATGTAACTGTGCCAGTTTGTGATTACTCTTCTAATACAATGGACTGGTCACTACAGTTTACTAATAACCTAAATGACACTTCAAATGACTTTGCAAAGCCTTCTTCAGCTCCAAAGCCTTCTTCAGATCCAGAGACCATTTCTTTGAGTCAAGCGCAACCCAGCTCCAGTGCCTCCAGCACTGCTGCCAGAGATGCCTCTTCAGATGATGTCCACTCCAGCTGCATCACCAACATTTTCATCACCTGCCCTGTCCAGCTCATGAAGTGGCACCTTCCTCAAGTTCAAGTGACCTACAATTCCAGTGGACAATACTGTGTTGTTACCAATCATCAGACTTTGTCCTATGGAACTTTAACCTGTGACATACCCTTCCCAAACATCTGCTTTGTGCTCCAGGAACACTCTATCATAGGCCATATGGTTTAACCCCAGTTCCCACCCCAGAACATGATTACATCGATAGTGACCCTGGCTATCTGTATGGTCTAGCCTAGTAGTCACCAGTGTTTAACATGCATATTGATCCACTCAACCTGAACCTCAAATCTCTACTGGAGAGAAAGGATATACATTTAATTCACATAAGTAACAATGTTACAAAAGCAGGCAATTCATTAAATGCTCTTTTCCATGACGGTGACCTCAGCAATGCATTGACAAATAGTTGGTTAGAATTGACATTCAAAGGTTTGTTATTATTCAAGTGTTTCTTATTATTTTCCTTGTTCTTACCTTGATCTGTTTACATAAAACCTTGACACAACATCTAATCAACTGAAGTTTTTGTATGAATCACACTCAGTAATGAAGTAACTTACCTACCACTCTAGTTAGTGTTGCCTTTTGTATCAAGGAAACAAGGGGGGGATATATTAGACCAGCCTGTCCTGCCATCCCATATGAGGACAAGGGAGAATGTATTATCATGTATTGTGCACTAATGATCACTAATGTACTGATATGTTGTTCCATATTAGGTCCTAGTCAGGAATCTCCTGCTCAGTCAAATGTCTAATGAGTTAGCCAGAAATGTGTATTATTGTCCTAGAGGGACATCTAATGACAGCTGGGAGATTAGCAGCCTAACCATGACATAATTATACAATGATATAATATTATGTGATCTGTAGCACCACCTATGTTCCGAAGTCAGTATGCTTAGCCTAGCAAATTACATGAGAAGACCGCTATTGTTCTTCTAAATTAGTTACTCAGCAATAACTATAACCGATACAAAAGGTAGCAGTCCTGGGTACAAATGCCCATATATTGTCCAATGGAACACAGAGTACAGAAACACACTGACGTTTATAAGCTCATTGCTCTAGTAACCAGATGTTTTTTTTTCTTCAGTACATAATCTTAGTACATGATCAAACCTGTTTGAGATCCCTGGAAACACCCAGCTTCCACACCTGGTGTATGACTGTTTCTGTGTTCCAATTGGTAAGATTTATCTTATTGCTTCTGTCTTTGTACTATTACAAGGGAAAAATAAAACTGATTTTCTGCACATCTGTGTTGGTGGTGTTTTACTGTCAGGCTTATCTCCTGCAAAATCTGACAGGTAACACTCTGCTGCTTGCACCAGACAGGGTGTGCCACATCTTCACTGCATGTTGCATTCTGTATAATCTTTCACAACAAAAGATATTGCCCTTACAAAGCCTGATGGTATGGATACTGATGGAGCACAGGGAGAGGTATCTGCACCTGATATAGTGAATGTATAATGCCTACATGTGGCTGCTGGATAGGCCAGTGCAGGGTATGCAATAGGCAGGGTGCATTAACAAATGCTTGTGGTGGCATACTTCACCTACAGAATAGGAGATGGCTGTTCATGCAGGGTATAGGTGACAGTGTGCATGATAATGTAGCACACGCAGTGTACTCGATTAACATTGTGATGCACGTGATTCTCCATGTGTAGATATTATTTATGCTCATATCACTTAGTGTCTCCAAGGGCTCCCTTTCAATTTTCATTCATTTTTAGACATAATAAAAGGAAGTGGGAAATCAGAATCCAAAGAATAAGTTCAAAAATAGGGAGGGTTCCCACTCAACCTTAAACTCTCTTAGATATAAAATGAGAAAGATTCAACACTCATAACTGGTTATTTTAAATTGTGACTTTTTTTTATTTTTTAATCTTTGTAACGTTTCAGAACTTAAATGTTCCTTTGTCAGACAACTGAGCCTTTGATTAAATCCAATATTCGTTTTTTTAGATAATCATATTTTTACAATATTTCAAATGCACAAAATCTTGATCTGTAAATACAAACACATGTAAGAAAGATTATACTAGTTTCAATTTCATTGAAAACAAATATGAGAAATTGTATGGAAAAATAGAAAGTGTAGATATAAGTTTAAGCAGGAGGAACTAACCTGCACTACACTGTTTAAAATGTCTAGAGTTCTGCTAATAGGTAGTTAAAATTTATAGGCAGAGATGGTGTTTCAAGTCACTTTTTAGCCTTCGTGTTCTTATTTATTTCTCATTTCTGAAAAAACAGAAAATTATATATATATATATATATATATATATATATATATATATATTAATATAGAGCCAATCACATTTAAATTCTCTCAGGGTTTGCAAAACTCTTGTATATATTTACTTTAAAGCACAAACAAGCATATTGCCAGAATCCTTTAAGAGGTCCCAAACTTAAATTACCATCTCTGTAGGAAGAAAGAAAGGGCTTCCTGAGCAAAATGTGCCTCGATTAAATATTAAAATTCAAATAGCAAGAATAAAAATAATTTTGGTTTTCTGTACCTTGCCAGCATTTTATCGCTCACTTTCACACTTCACATAAAAGTGTTTGTGTGTAAAGAAGCTCTGTCACAGCACTTGTGTGTTCGAATAAATAAAGAACCCACTGCCATTTGGCAGGACGCCAAGAGTAACTCATTACAATGTGCTTCTTCTTACTAGAAGTAAATGAATGAAGGGGCCAGGCCAGAGGGTGTGTACATGCTGAAACCATGTTTACATCACTATGTGACATCACCACGTGCAGCCCTGTTCAAAAGAAAACCACTCATGCTGAAACAAATCAGCGAGTGGCCCCTCCACTTCAATTTAACATGTCTTTGCAACTTAAATATGTTTGCATGGAACTTGGAGAAGAAATAGGGAGATGGAATAGAAATAAATGAAACTCCTAGTGTGTGATAAAAATATTACAGTAACATTAGGAAGGGAAGGGGGTGGAGATGGACATAGTTGAGGAACCGTGAAAAAGATAGGATGATATGTAGAGGCTAGAAAGAGTTCAAAAGAAAAGGTCATAAAAAGCTTCATAAAGAACTAGGTCATACAAAATTGCAATATAAGAGATTATTGGGAGACAGCATAGTTTCAGCAACAATATTAGGAGATGATACAAGAACATACATAAATATCTTATTCAGTATAGTAATATGCTTAATAAAAAGATTTTGATTGATTGATTGAAAAGTAGTCCAAATCAGGTTTTCATTCAGTCCATATTTATTTTTATGAGTCCTTAATGTAAAAATCCACCAGGCTTCTCTCTTCAAAACAATGGACTCTCTACTGCCCCCTCTCTTCAGTTCACGTACTTGTTCCAGTCCAAAAAATTTAAGGAATGAGATTTGATGTTTTAATTCCATGAAATGTCTTGCTAGTGGTGACCTAAGATCCCCTCTTCTGATACAACTGTTATGTTCACTGATTCTTTGTTTCAAAGGTCTTATAGTTTCTCATATAAAGTACAGAGAGCAGGGACATACAATGCAATAAATTACATAACCAGAATTGCATGTGATGACGCTTCTAATATCATGTTTATTATCTGTGCATGTATTTTTTATATATTTAGTTTTGATTCCACTATTGCAATGTACACAATTACCACAAGTAAAAAACCCTTTTAAATCTCATTTAAGCCATGTATAAAGTGGTTGTGCTGGTTTCCAGTGTTGAGTTTTTACCAGTTTATTCCTCAGTGTCATTGTATTCTTAGCTGTTATTATAGGCTTTTGACAGAAGATGTGGGCTCTGGTGTCTGTGGCTTGAAGAATATTCCATTTCTTATTTATAATATTCTTAATCCTACCGAAGTATTCAGAAAACTGGGTAGACATAACAATTGCATCTGTTCCTGATGTGTTGATGTTTCTGTCTTGTAATAATTCTTCTCTTTGTTTTAAATCACATTTTAACTTCACCTGAATCAGTGTTTCTTTCGTATAGTCCCTTTCTTCAAATCTTTCTGTGAGATCCATCACATTCTTTTCATATCTAATATTGATCCCACTATTCCTGTTAATGCGTAGCATCTGGCCATATGGAATGTTATCCTTTAAGTTTTGAGGGTGAACGCTTTTAGCATATAGCAGTGTATTTCTAGAAATGTCTTTGCGGTATAAATCAGTAATAATTTTCCCATTTTCTTTAATGAGCATAAGGTCTAAAAATGAAATTTGTTGCATATCATACATATGTGTAAAGGATAATGCTGAAGTTGTTTCTTCAAGATATTTATGAAAAAGTTTTAAATCTTGTGTGTTTCCTTTACAAATAATCAAAATGTCATCAATAAAACATTTATAAAGTAAAAGATTAGCTTGATAAATGTTTGTATCTGATTGCATATATTTTTCTTCAAACAGTGCCACATATTATATAAATTGGCATGACTGGGTATCAAGGTTTCCCCCATTGCTGTACCAGTTTTTTTGAGTAAAAACTTATTTTCAAACCCAAAATAATTATTCTTTAAAACTATCTCTGTTAGTTTCAAAATAAACTTAATATGTGGTGTCCTTGTGTATTTTTTAACTAAAAAATATTCTAGAGCTTCAATCCCTCCATCATGTGGTATGCTGGTGTATAAACTCCTGACATCCATTGTCACAAGTAGACTGTCTCCCAAATCATTATATTCTTGATTTAGATTATTGAATATCTGTATACAATGTCTGGTGTCTTTAAGAAATGATTGCATAACATATCATAACATGGCTTATGATCTGCTGGCTGTTTATGTGTGTGAAAGGTGATGTGTGACTACTGTAACCCTCAAGTCAGTGTCAGTGGCTCAGTAGGTAGTAATCTCGCCTCTGAGGCTGGGAGATCAGACGGCTGTGGGTTCAGTTCCCACATCTGGCACTTGGGTTAATATCCCAGTACTGACACCGTAGTGCAGCGTGAGAGGAGGTGCTGCACTTCTGAGGTGCCATCTTTTGGATGAGACATTTATTTATTTTATTTTATTTAGCTTTTATTTACTGGGTAAATACACTAGACAAGTATTATGCCTATTTTCAGGAGCGACCCGGGAGAATACAACATGAGGAACAACAGTCAAGGAGACATGGCAAGGAGAGTACAGTTTTTTTGTCACAGTAAACAAACATGTGAGAAATACATAATTTGACACTGGGGAAACATATAGTAGTAAGCACATTTTAGATTATACACTCTAGATTAGCTAGTTCAACTGACAGATATATACAGGTCATCATACATAGGAGTGGAGCATAGCTCAAGGACTGTATTGGTCATAATATAACTTATAACATTGTCGTATACACCCCCTAGGCTAATTGGATCGTGGACAGGTATATACAGCTCATCACATTTTTCTAAATATGCACATGTTAGACAGAAACAGAAACACTTGGTAGTACAAGTTTCTACCAAGTGACCAAGGTTCAACATGCCATGGTTATCCTATGGCCGTGGAGCAATAATGGGTGTAAAAATGCCCAAGGCTTTTTAGGCAGGAGTAGTCAGAAGTCATTGATACAGTGGGGAAAATATCTCCAGGAATTCAATGGAGACACCCTGGGGAGGTTCAGACATAACAATTTGACACTTTACTCTAGGGAGGTTTGGGGCAGTCACACTCTGATGCTAGTTTTAGGAAACCCCACAGGGAATTTTGAAAACTCAGATAGGAGGCGGCAGCTCGGGATATCCACAGGCAGTGAATTCCAGAGTCTGGGCGCACTTATGGCAAAGTTCCGATCCCCCATGAGGGTCATGGTAGGAGGGACTTTGAGCATCCCTGATGTGAGAGACCTAAGTTGGTAGGGGGTGGTATTCAGGTTAGACAGAAGCCGGGCCAGCCCCTGGTGGGGGGTGCTAGTTCTGATCACTTTCCCAGAGAGGTATCCCAAACTAAAATCAAGGTTTCTAGCTGGTGAGTGCCAGCAGAGTTTCTCATATTGCTCACAACAGTGGGTGAGTCGGGGGGGGCAGCCAAGGCAAAATGACAAATGTTATTGTAAGCAGTGTACCACCAGGTGAGATGTGTCTTTGGAGAGTGAGCAATAGGTGCAGCCCATAGCTGAGGGAGGGAGGAGCACACCCTTCGCTAGGGCAAGCCTGGCTGCTGGTGTAAGGTTATACTTGGCCCTAGAGGCCAGACCCAGTTTGTAGTTTGCCACCCTGCAGATGTTAAGGATATGACTACCCATGTCATGTTAGTCAGTGTTACCCCAGATATTTGATGGAGCTCACTATGGGTAGTGAGGATCCATCTGCACTGGTGACGTGTAAGCAGGCCAATGAGGCTTTGATTTTAGCCATTGAGCCAAAGAGCATAGCCTGTGTCTTTTTCAGGTTCAGGACCAGCTTGTGACTAGTAACCCATGACAATACCCTGTTAAAGTCATCGGTCAGTTTCTGGTTTAGGGTAGTGGCATTCTGGGAGTGAGCCAGGATTACCAGATCATCTGCATACATGGCGGCACTATAGCTGGTAGTAACCATGGGTAGTTGATTGATGAAGAGGGAGAAGAGGAGGGGACCCAGTAACAAGCCTTGAGGAACTCTGGAGGTCACTGATAGGGTCTTGGAGAGGACTTTATTGAAGTAGGTATGCTGCTTTCTGCCACGTAGATAACCCATTAGCCATTTCATGGCATGGGGGGAGAGGCCAAGTGACCACAACTGTGCACCAAGCAGTTTGTGGTCAATGAGGTAAAAGGCTTTGGACAGGTCAATAAATATTGCACCAGACAGTTTGCCTTGGTCCATGGCTGTCCGGATACTTGATGTAACCGAGATTAAGGCTGTGGTGGTGCTGTGTCCCTTAAACCAAGGTACCATCTGCCTGGATTGGTGGTAGTTCAGGTGGATGTTAATAGATCCCATAACACTTATCGAAAAGAGTAGGGGAATTTTCCTGGTGTCCTGGCCAAATTCCTCTCATTCACTAAAAAAATACCACCAACAGCTTAATCTGGTTCAAGGTCAGTTGACATTCATCTGTATCCCCCTCCCCCGGGTCGTGCCTGAAAATAGGCAGGATTTGTCTAGTGCAGTTACCTGGTCAACAAAAACTAAATAAAAAAAAATAAAAAGCTGTGGAGTGGCTACTCCTTCATTGGTGGCTTGCATACATGGGGCCCAATTCCAGAATGGGTTAAGCATGTTGCAAGGGCACTTGTGCCAAACCCAATGGTGGAAGTCTCACCTTGTGACATGCATTACACCACCTGCGATTCTGAAAGATGGTCTGCGACATGACGCAGGCTGCCTGCACCAAAGGAGGGCTATGTCACAGGCTAGGCCAGAAACCCCTTGTGACATGGTGCAAGGGGGTTTCTGGCATCAGTTATGGCCCTATTCCAACTGTGTGGCTGATGGAATGGCAATTCACTATTCCAAGAGGGACCCTGGCAGACAATGGTCTAAGTACGGTTAGACCAGCTATTAGCTTGTTTAACTGTACCCTACATCCACTGGGGTTGCACCTCTGTGCCTGGTGTCCCTACAGCTGACCCTTCCCACTGTCTCACATAGGTCCCCACCCCACCTCCATTGGAAGGGCAGCCCTCTGTGGGCAGCTGGCACCTTCTCACCCCCATCCCTGAGCAGTGCCCCACAGGGTAGTACATGTCCCCTGCATGCCAATCTCCCCATGGTAGTCCTATGGCCCCCATCCCCTCCCCAGCCCTGTGGGGAATTGCCATGGTGTTGGGGTGTGGGGCTGTGGGGGGGCTGTGCCATGTGCCACTTGCATCCTGTGGAAGTGCATCACTGCAGCTTGAGGCACCCAGGTCTGGTGCTCCCTTCCTGTGGCACAACAATGGAGCTGCCGCAAGTCACAGGGCATAGGTGCCAGGGACTGTGCCTGTTCTGGGATCTGGTGCAGGATCCAGAGTGTAGCTGCATATGTTGCAGCTCGCATCCACCGGCGAGTTGCACCATATGTCTTGGAATCAGTCCATGGTGTGTTCACTAATTGTCTTGCCCCTCTGTCTGGCTAGTGGTGAAGTCATGCCATACTGTTGCTCATCCTCATGTGTCACACTGTTGCTGACCTCTGATGGTGCCTCCATCATCCCTTGTTCCAGAGGCACATCACATATGCCCACACATGGGACATGTGCTCTGGATGGCTAGGACTGTGTGCCATGGCTACCTGACAGGCTCTGAAGCCACAGTCTAGGGCATCTGCAGTCCACTTGAGTACCTCTTGATTACAGTATGGATAGCACACATCTCAGACATAGTAGAGTGACCTCTGTCAAAGCTGATCTAGCTCACAGTACTGAAGATATCCTTGGTGGTCTGCATATGCTGCTGCTCCAGTATAATATGTCTGGGTACCTTTAGGACCTGCCTCCCTCTGTTCATACAGATGTAGCCAAAGACATGGCCAGAGAATTCCTGAAATTTCTAGGATAGAGTAGGAGGAGAAAGAGGCCGCTATGGTTCTCAGAGGAGGTGGCTAAAGTGGCAAGGGAGAAAAAAACAGCTTTTAGGAAGTACAAGAAGACTGAGACAGAGTGGGACAGGGAGGTACAGTATGTCTATATAAACAAAGGGAGGCAGGAAAGAGGGTGAGGGTAGGTAAGGCACAAACAGAGGAGAGGCTCACCAAGGAGGTCAAAACAGGGCATATGACTTTCTTTAGGTACATGAGTGAAAAGACGAAAGCAAGGGGTTGGATAGTGAGGATCAGTAGAGTGGGAGGGAGGGATTTTGCAGAAGTAAATAAAAAAAAGCCACAATTTTAAATGAGTGCTTCTGCTCATTCTTCACAGTGGAGGAGGGATGGATCAACATGTATCAACAGGCACCAGGGGGAGCGAACACAAGTCCATTTTCAGGGGAGTTAGTCCAAAGGGGATTGGAATCCCTTAAGGAGAATAAGGCAATGGGGCCAGATGGGATTCACCTAAGAGTTCTAAAAAAACTGAGCACAATGCTAGCCACCCCTCTGGCAACACTATTCAGTGCTTCATTTGAGACGGGGCTATTCCCAGAGGACTGGAGGAGGGAGGAGGGATGATGTGGTCCCTCTACACAAGATAGTGGTAGCAGGGAGGAACCTAGCAATTACAGGCCAGTCAGTCTCACATCAGTGGTGGGTAAATTAATTGAGACCATGCTGAAAGAGAGGCTGATGGAGTACCAGGAGGCAAATGGGCTGCAGGACCACCAACAGCATGGTTTCATGGGTGGGGGAGGTCATGTCAAACAAATCTCATAGAATTTTTTGACTTGGTGACTATGGCGGTAGATCAGGGGAGAGGTGGATTGGCATATTTGGACTTCAGCAAAGCCATTGATACTGTTTCACACAGGAGGCTAATAAAGAAGCTTAGCACTTGGGGGTTGGCAAGAAGGTGATATGCTGGGTATCAAACTAACTGAAGAATTGGAGGCAGAGGGTGGTAGTAAATGGCAGTCACTTGGGGGACGGGAGAGTGATCAGTGGTGTGTCACAGGTATCAGTACTGGATCCTGTCCTCTTCAATGTTTTCATAAGTGACATTGCTGAGTAACTGGAGGTGAAGGTGTCTCTCTTTGCATATGACATAAAAATCTGCAACAGGGTAGACACAGGAAGGGGAAAGGAATGTTAAGGGATCTGAGGAAACTAGAGAAGTGGTCTAGAGTGTGGCAGCTGGGTTTCAGTGCCAAAATGTGGAAAGTCACACAGCTGGGGTGGGGAAACCCGGGGCTGTGTACAGCAAGAGATGGACCTTAGGGTAATCATATCTGATGGTTCAATGTGTGAGAATAGTGTGGTGCTTATATGAACTTGGCACATGATTTGCACTTATGTGAACTTGGTTTTGGCCTTACTCATTGCCACCCTTAGTGGAGAAGATGGGTAGTGTAGCAGGAATGAAGGTCCCACACTAGGGGTGAGAAGAGTGCCAGAGAATGAGGACGTGGGGAGGATGGTGGATTTCAGAAAATGAACTAAGCAAAGATGGGAGGTGTAGGTGGGATTTTAAGTAGGGCTGGTGGGCGGAGCTATTTCTTCACATTAAACCATGGGTGAAGCCCTCAATCTGAAGGTGGCATAGCAGTGCAACAAGCCAATAGACAAGGCTAGTGGGATGCTAGGGTGCATAGGGAGGGAGATTTCTAGCAGGAGAAGGGAGGTGGTGTTACCACTGTATGGCTCACTTGTGAGACCCACCTAGAATACTGTGTCCAGTTTTGGAGGTACACCTCCACAAGCACATTGATGGGGTAGAAGTGGTCCAGAGGAGGGATACCAAAATGGTGTGAGGGTCGCATGATAAAACACATGAGGAGAGGCTGTGGGTGCTCAACATGTACTAACTGGAGGACAGGGGAGAAAGAGGGGACATGACTGAAACCTATAAGTACCTCATTGGGGTCAACAAGGTGCAGAAAGGTAGCCTACTTCAGAGGAGGAGCACCAGAACATGGAGGCATGCAATGAAGCTGGAGTGGGGGAATTTTAAGAGGGATGTGAGAAAATACTTCTTCACAGAAAGAGTGGTGGGTGCTTGGAACAGCCTACCAGAAGAGGTTGTGGGGTGAAGACAGTGGGGAGCTTTAAGCATGCATGGGAAAGGCACATAGGCCAGAGGAGAGGGAGGAGGGAGGGACGCCAGTGACCAAATAAGGTCCAGGGTATAGAAACAGGCAGGGAAAAATAGGAAAGACTAGACGGGCATTTTCTGCACAAAAAATTCAATGTTTCTTTGTTTCTGTGATATCTCTAGAGAAATGTTCTGCCTGCCTGCAGTGCCATTGTGTGCACATCATCCAAGGCGAGCTCTGCACTTTTTTGTATTTCCTGCAGTTTGGCTGCTTTAAGTACGGCAGCACCTGGAAGCACCTGGCAGCATGCAGTTGTCTGTGTTCAGTACAGTACCACTGTGGGGCACTGGAGAGAATGCCTTTAGAGATATTGCTAAATATCATGAAATATCTGAGTGCATCTATGACTGCAAGTGTAGGTACAGGCATAACACCAGAGGGACCCTCAATAGACCACTATGCATGGAATGTATATCAGTCTGTGACTCTGATATGGCCATGGGCAGGGTGTTTGGAGTACACACTATAAGGCTAGTGGTATGGAGGCTCTTTTGTGTACTATATATAATGGTATTTGGGAAATGTAGGTAACCCTTGGTTTGTGTCTGTTTGTGCAGTTGTCTTTCTCGGCTGTTCTGTCCCATGTGCCACCTGTTCACTTGCTGGGTATGGTGTCATCCGATAGTTTGGTGTAGGGCCAAGTATTTGGGCCGTAACTGCTGGTGACCTGGCTTCCATGGTTGTATTATCCTGATGTAGAATATGTTAGATTTTTTAGCTCAGAGCATGGGTGATTCCATCATTATACATAATCATAACCTTATGCTCCTATCATTGCCAAAACAACCAAACCCTGCCTATCCTGCAGTCCTTTCTAAACTGTGCTGTCCTATCCCAGATCTCTAATAAACGGGAGCCAAACTTCCTGGAACTTGATAGGTTCATTTTCTAGTTTATAAAATGCTATCTCTACTTACTTAACTCAAACGTCAAGTGCAGCAACTCCATCAATTCCAGTTTTTGTATGTCTTTCCAATGGAGAAAAAATGCTTTCTTAGCTATTAGTAATCATATATAAAGTAAGGTTATACTGTATGTCCATCTTGTATTTCTGCTTCTGACCACCAACCAAACATTGCAACTCTAGGATCAAATGGGGAAATCTCGACCCAAGATTTTGCCAAAAACTGTAAAAACTTTTTGCCAAAAATCATTAATACAAGTACACAACGCCAACATACTGTATGCCACAGAGTACCTCTCTTTGTTAGGCTTTTTTGGCAGAAATCCGATGGGATAGCTACCATTTTGTTAAGTCTTACATGTGTTAAACAGGTTTTATGAATAGTGTTTATGTAAATCTGCTTTAGCCTGTTATTTTTTTATTTTCAAACTGGACAGATCCATAATCCTCTGCCGACTCAGCTCAGATATTATTTGGGCCCAATCCTTTTCCCAAGATTTCTTTAGATTTAATAGAGTGATACTGTAAAACTGTTTATATTAGCTCTTGCTTTATTTTGCAGCCTGGTCTCAGTTTCCGGGGAATGTGCCAATCAAATTTAGTGCCTCAGTCTTTTAAATGGACACCACTCAAAGAGCCACTAACTGTTATTGCATTTGTTTGTATTTGGCTTTAAAAAAAAATTGTTACTACTCACAAATAGCCGAATGTGTTCACCACTGACAGGATGGGTTCACTACCAAAAAGTACTGTAGTACAGTATACAGTATGCCAGCTCCCAAGTACATTTCCCATCTTGTAGCCCAGAAGAGTCCTTTAAAAATACTGTTACTGCTCACAAAAGCCATACTGGTTCACTACCGACAGCAGTTGGAAACAAAATGAAACAGACCCAGACAGACAATATGAATTAAAGCAGCCCCAAAAGCCATATTACAGTACTTAGCTTTCTTAAAGCAAATGAAAACTAATGAAAACAACTGAAAAACACTAGTTACCCAAGCTGGAGTGTCAGGTATGAACTCAGGTAACCTGGACTAAAAGCAAATGCTGCACTAGTGGAAAGGCTGATTGCAATTACCAAATTGCTAGAGAACTACTGCATAGATTTATAAATCCATGTACAGGTTACCCGAGTTCACAGGTAACACTGGCACTGACACTCAAACTCGGGGTAACTTTAGTTCAAAGCCACTGCTTCTGTGTGAGCAGCTGCGATGAGCTGATTAGCCTCTGTTAGCAACTAGTTAGTGTAAAACTGCTGTTGTGTTCATTGAGATGCCAAAGTCATTAGTGCTGCATCACTATAAATTGATTCATCACCTCAGGTACCGCAGATATTTTCAGTTTCATTAACCTGAAGTCCAACTGTACCTGAAGTAATGTCACTTGTGCAGTGGCTGTCTCGTACAAAGCCTCCAAAAAGGGAATGTTAGACAGAGTTTGCTGTTATTTCTTCTCTCACCACTGATAGTCTCAGTAAAGCCACTGATGCTCCCGTTACTGTGGCTGAAAGTGTTGTTCGGGAGCTCAGCGAAGTTCAGCCTCCCTGCAAAAAGTGGTGGTCAAAGTATGTACGGTACCCCCCAGAGGTCCGATTTCAAATTGGTAAGTATGTCACAGAGTCAGCTGTAATGAGTGCTGTGAAACTGTACAATTGGAAGCAAGGAAGCACCATTAATGAAAGTACAGTCCAGAAATTCAAGGCTGACTATGTAGAGTGGCTCAGAGTTGCCACATGAGCTCCCTGAAATATCAAGGACATCCTACTCTGTTTGTTGAAGGAGTAAAAGCAGAGTTAAAAAAATCATTCAAAGCCTGTGCTTGGAAGGGGATGCTGTGAATGTGCTGCAGAAGAAAAGGTACTAAGGCAGGCAGAAAGACGCCTGCTGTTTTTGATGCCATGAAAGCAAATTTCCTATCTCAAATCCTAAAGGCTGCTAGTCAGGAACTGATCCCTTCAGCACTCGTGATTAACATTGATGAAACTGGGATACATTTGGTGCCATCATCCCAGTGGACCATAGCAGAATGTGATACAAAACAAGTGGAGGTGACTGGACTGGCGGACAAGATGCAGGTGTCCGTGGTTCTTGGATGCACATTGAGTGGAGCCTTTATTTCACCACAGGTCATCTATCAGGGATGGACTGCCACCTGTCATCCAGCATTCAGCTTCCTTGACAACTGGTTCATAATTCACTGCAAGAATCATTGGGCAAACACTGATACAATACTCCAGTTTACTGATGAGATTATCATGCTGTATGTGCAGTCAGTGAAAGTAAAAAGTAATTTACCTGAGGAGCAACATGCCTTCTTATTCTAGATCTGTACAGGACACACACAACAGAGCCTGTGCTGGAAAAACTGGAACAGCTTAACATCATTCTGGTTTTTGTTCCAGCCTAGTGCACCAACATGCTTCAGCCACTGGATCTGTCAATAAGATTTTTAAAAATTTTATGAAGCAACTGTTCACACAATGGTATGCAGACTTGATTTCTGACCAGTTCATACTTGGAACACCAACACTGGAATAAAGTTTGACCTGAAAATTACAACTTTAAAAATGAAGCTTGCTCAGAGGCTTGTAACAGCCTTCACAAAATTAAAACGCTAGACTGGAAGACTGCATTAACAGATTTCACCAGGCAGGGATTTCTGGACACTCATAGTGAATGCCTCAGCACTAATGTGAGTGAATAACAGTGTGTAACGGCTGTTTTTACAGTAACTCCCCCCTACAGACTACTGAGGTCTTGTAAATGTTTGTTTTGATTAAATAAACATTGCTCTGCTTTATGGATTCATTTAATAAAGGTATTATACAAAAGTGAGGGTACTGGACTTTAGGAGGGCTGACTTTGGCAAGATGGGAGAGTGCCTCAGAAAAGCACTAGCAAACAGGCTAGAAGGAGGTGTGGAGCAACAATGGGGAATTATCAAAACTGCCATCACAGAGGCAACAAGCCTCTGTGTGAAGCAAATAAACAAATCAAAATGAAAGAAAAAGCCACTATGGTTCTCAAAAGAGGTGGCTGTGAAAGTCAGGAAGAAAAAGATAGCATTCCGGAAGTATAAGGAAACACAGAAGGAGCAGGACAGAGAGCTGTACCAGTTAAGGCAGAAGAAGCAGGGAGGGAAGTCAGAATAGTAAAGGCCCAAACTGAGGAAAAAGATAGCCAACTCAGTTAAGAAGGGGATAAACCCTTATAGGTACATCAGCGTAGAAAGACTAAGGAGGGATAGTGAGGCTGAATAGAATGAACGGTGGGTGGGCAGAGGGGACAGTGAAAAGCAGGAATACTGAACAAATATTTCTGCTCAGTATTCAAAAAGAGGAGGGAAGTGCCTAATCCAATTAACAGAAGCACTCTTGATAGGGGGTCGATCCCAGTCCTTTCACAGAAGAAAGGGTTCTGCAAGAACTCCTAAAACTGAAGGTGGACAAAGCAATGGGTCCTGATGGATTCACCCAGAATTCTAAAGAATTAAGAGGAACTAGTGAAACCACTGGCTACTCTTTTAATAAATCATGGGAGGATGGGGTGGTACCGAGGACTGGAGGAAGGCAGATGTGATTCCCTTCACAAAGTGGGAGCAAGACAGAGGCAGGAAACTACAGACCTGTCAGTCTGACCTCTGTGGTAGGGAAAGTGATGGAGTCACTTTTGAAGGAAAGAATAGTTGAGTACCTAGAGGCCAGTGGAGCACAGGACCCAAGGCAGCATGGGTTCACAGCGGAAGGTCATGTCAGACAAATCTAATAGATTTTTTGACTGGGTGACCAAAGTAGTAGACCAGGGAGGGTGGACATGGCCTACCTAGACTTTAGCAAGGCATTTGACACAGTCCCACACAAAAGATTAATAGTCAAATTAACCAGCCTGGGAGTGGGACCCAGGGTGGTAGCCTGGGTAAACCATTGGCTGGACAACAGGACACAGAAGGTAATTGTAAATGGAGTCCACTCTGAAGAAAGGGTTACTAGTGGGGTACCGCAGGGTTCAGTATTGGGTCCAGTCCTTTTTAATGTCTTCATCAGTGACATTGCAGAGGGACTGGAAGGAAGTATGCCTTTTTAGATGACACAAGATCTGCAACAGGGTTGATACACAAGGAGGCATGGAAAGGATGAAAAGGACTTGGCAAGGTTGGAGGAATGGTCAGAAGTATGGCAGCTAGGATTCAATGCAAAGAAGAGCAAAATAATGCACCTGGGAAACAAGAACCCAGGGGAAGAATACACAATGGGGGGGAGGTAGTAACAACAACAAAAAAGGAAAGGGACCTGGGGGTAATCATATCAGATGACCTTAAGGTTAGCAAGCAATGTGAGAAGGCAGTAGGGAGGGCTTGGGGTATACTGGGATGTATAGGGAGAGGCATCAGCAGCAGAAAACAGGAAGTTGTTATCCCTCTGTACAGACAGTTGGTGAGACCCCATCTGGAGTACTGTGTCCAGTTCTGGAGACCCCATCTCCGCAAGGACATAGACAGGATAGAGGCAGTCCAGAGGAGGGCAACTAAAATGGTGCAGGATCTGCAAGAGAAGCCGTATGAGGAGAGACTAAAGGAGCTTAATATGTATACCCTTGAGGAAAGAAGGGAGAGGGGGACATGATAGAAACTTTTAAGTACCTCAGTGGAATCAACAAAGTCCAAGAGGGTAGCATCTTTCAGAAAAAGAGACTTGCAAGAACAAGGGGACACAATTTAAAGATAGAAGGAGGGCGGGTCTAGGGCAATGTGAGGAAGTATTATTTCACAGAGAGGGTAGTGGATGCATGGAACAGCCTTCCTGAGGAGGTTGTGGGGTCTAAAACTGTGGGAGAATTCAAGAATGCATGGGACAGACATAAGGCAATTCTTGTGGGGGGTAGGAAGAAATAGGCTATTGGTTAATTAGGATCTGCGGCCTATCCTGTAGGTAGGGAAATGGGCAGACTAGATGGGCCTAGCGGTCCTTATCTGCCGTCAAAGTCTATGTTTCTATGTTTCTATGTATTCTTGCTGCAACGTTTTGTTTTGTTGACACAACATTGATTTAATTAAATAAAGTAAGTATGTCTTCCTTATTCAGAAGTTGTCTCAGCCATACAGTTTAAAGTGTTTGGATAGCATCATTTCTTGCCTTGTATCCATTATGATTGTATCCACAGCATTACCATGACATTACCAGTGAACAAACAGTAGTGCACTGCTGGTGGGAGTGGGGGGTCTGTTTTGATTTGCTTTCTGTATACAATGACCTCATTTCAATTCCTGTGCACAGTGCCTTGCAGTGTTCATGTTATGGTGCACTAAGTACTGTATGTCTTGTTACTATGATTAACAGTTATTGTGATTTCTTAATGAAAATAAATAAAATGTTATTGTTGAATTGAAACTACTGTATTCTCTTTCAACAGTTGGTTTAGCATGTGATCAGATTCTGATTCCTGTGCATAGTGCTTTGCAGCATTCATGTTGTGGTGCACTAAGATGCTGTAGATAATGGAATTGCCACAGAGTGTGTATTTCTCTAAATAGCAGCATATGTTTAATGCAGTTTTAATTGCAGTGGTTAAATCACTACTGCAAATAGGCTCCATGTCATAATAGCAACTGTGGAATGGTGACACATGATAATGGCACTGAACGCAGAACGCAAACACTTCAGGAAAAGTATTTTCTTGCAGGGGGCTTTTCCCCCCACACCACCCATACTATATATTCTAACTCCAGAGGGGGCACATCTCAGGGATGAGGGGAACCGTCAGTCACACAGAAGTGTCAGTGCTATGGTTCCATCACTGTTGTGAGACTTCACCATTCTGCAATCACTATCTTCACTGGCTACCCTACAGATATTTCCATCATTTCCATCCTTGGTTTAAAAAACTATATACCTTGCAGGGGTTAAACTGCATTGAGAAGTAGTGGAATTTCTAAATTGGTTTCTGGTTGCAGATTAAGCAACACTAAAGAGAAAGGAATGTGTGACTGTGAAATAGGAAGTTCTTCAGACGCTGTAACCAGTGGGCCTGTAGCTTAATGGTTAGAGCGCTGGAACGGCATACCAGAGGTCTGGAGTTCAAATCCTGGTGCGCCCACAATTTCCTTTCTCATTTCCATCCTTGGTTTAAAAAACTACAGATATAGTGAAATTAAAATTGCATTAAACATTAACAGTTCTGCAGTCTTGTTTGTTTAAGGACTTTATAAAATACTGTCATGACATGTTTCTCTGAGTTCATACTTAGAACAAGTTCTACCAATTTGGAAAATTAAGGTATTTCAAAATTTCTGTTTTTTTTTTATGATAATTCTTAACCAGAAAATAATGATCGGTCGACTTATTTGAAAGAATATATTTTCATTGTAAAGTTTCAAATGGTATGAAACCATTTTCCTCAAAGACATTTTTTAATTGTTGTATACCTTTTTCACAGAACTCCATTTTGAAAAGTCTACCTGTCATAGAAGGAGGAAAGTGAATATTGTTTATAATTAGAGTATACCTTGAGATATGGTTTGAATCCCCTAATAGTTTTTGTGTTGTGTTCCAAATATAATATGTAGTTTTAGTTGTTAATAGTATTTTTTATAACAATTTGATTTATTCAAGTTTACCATTAATGCTTATTTTAAAGTAGAGAACGGAACTCTAGCTTTTTCAATCTGAAAACAAGTGATTTCTAGACTATCTTCTTTAAACCAAAAAAAAACACAAAAAAACAAACATTCTAGTTGTACAGCCAGGTAGTACCACCATAGGTTAGGAATGACCAATCCCCCTCTTCCTTAGGGATATATATAAATTTTTTAAACAATCCTAGGTTGCGACTCTTCCATAAAAACCTTCTTATAATTTTCCCAGTTCTTAAAAAAGATTTAGAATTATTAAAGGTAGGACTTGAAATAAAAACAACACTCTCAGAAGGATATTCATTTTCAAAATATTTACTCCACCCATATGAACTAATGGCAATAATTGCCATATTTCTAAATCTTGTTTAATCTTCTCCAAAACTGGCAAAAAAATTTAGAGTGTATAAAAGTTCTGTATCCGTGGTAATTTGTACTCCCAACTATGTTATAGAGTGCTTATGTGTATTTTAATAATGGATGATTGTCTGGTAATTCTGTATAATTTCTTAAAAAAAGTGCCTCGCTTTTTTCCCAGTTTATTTTATAACCAGTTTACCAAAATCTGAATATACATGCAAAAGGTATGGGCATGCATTCTTTGGCTTTGAGATAAAATGCAGTATATCATCTGCATACAGAGAAATTTTATGTGTTTGATTACCTATCTGTACTCCTTTTAAATCTTGATTTGTTCTAACTTGTATTGTTCTAACAATATGGCAAACAATAAGGGAGACAATGGGTATCCCTGTCTAGTACTTTGGAAAAGATAAAAAAAATCAGAGATATTTAGTTGGACCTTACTGTGGCTCGAGGTCTAGAATAAATTATTTTTACCCATTCCAGAAAGCTCCTCATAAATCCAAAGGCCTTCAGTAGTTCAAACAAAAATTGCCACTGCACCCTATCAAAAGCCTTTTTGGCATCAACGGATACTGTGACAGTGTCTGTTCCATAAGCGCATTCTGCAACATTCAGCTGCTCTTCTAATATTATGTTATAGCCTCCTTCCCTTGATGAAGCCAGTCTGATCATTATGTATAATTTTCAGTATGATTTTAGATAACCTATTTGTCAGTTTTGCCATTAGCAAAGATTTTATAATGGTTATTTAATAGTGAGACAGGTCAGTAAAATTTGCATGGATCAGAGGATTTATCTTTTTTAAGTATTCGAGAACTACTAGCTTTGTCAAAGGAAATAGGCAAAATGCCTACTTCATGATTCTTTTGAAAAAGCTGTAGTAAAATAGGGACCAATGTATCTTTTAAGTTTTTATAGAATTCTGCTGGAAAACCATCATGTCTTGGTGACATCCCCTTTGATAAGTTTTTTATAATTTCTTGTATTTCTGCAGCAGTAGTTTCTCTGTGCATAAATTCCTTATCAGAGTCAGATATTTGGGGAACATTTAATCTAACCAAATAAATTTGTGTATCTTGTGAGCTTATGAAGTCTTCTGGCTTATAAAGTCTGGAATATAAGTGATTAAGTTGCTTGTTTATCTCAGTTGGATTTATAATAATCTTTCCATCCTCCGGTGTAAGTGTATCAATTCTGTTGTGATTTTGTTCACATTGTAATTGATATGCCAGAAGTTTGTCTGGCAAATTTAGAAAATAAATAATACTTAGCTCTAGCTCTAAACATCTGTCTTTCTGCTCTAATTTTAAGTATTCATTCAATTTTCCTTAATAAGAATGACTTTAATTTTATCTGTCCTAGTTTATGCATGTAATGTTTCTGCAGCTATTAATTCAGCTTCTAGATTATTTAATTCTTCCTGATTTTCTCATTTTCTATTATTAACATAAAATATAACCCAACCTCTTAAAAATATATTTTTTTTAATTAAACTTCTTTATTCATTTTTCAAACTTTAAACAGACAGACATATATATACCTGGTCAAACTAGGGTACATAATCCCAAACTGACTGTGTAAACTATATACAAAACACCAATATACATACACAGCTAATGGGACCATCCCCCATAATAATGATATATTCCTATAGCATCTGTATCATAGAGTAACAGGATCAGCAGATAAACTTAATCAACATGGATATGACCCCTAAAACATGAATCTTGTTTTCCTATAGAAGGTTTCAAACCAAAGGCTCCTCCCTGCTGTGTCCCCTGGAAAGAGAGAGTCCCCATCCCCCCATAAATCCTAGCAGACCAAGACCATCATCCTATTACCCTTGTGCTTAAACCACATCAACCTCAAAAAAGCTATTCATATAGCCATTTAGACCAACATAGCTCTGTAGAGAACTTTATCTCACTCCAGCATAACTTGTTCCTGCTAATTACAACCCGACAAACAGGCCTGTGCTTGGGTATTTCTACCCTGCAGCAAATAAATCACCTCCAGTGTCAACCATCTTTTAGCATATAGCCCTTTTTTACCCTCTGAGCAAAGATGCCTCTTTATTCTACCCAAAGTCCCAATAAGATCTCTCACTCACTGATCATAGGCATACACATGGTCATCTTTCCAATGTTGTAGCAAAAAAGATTTGACAATCACTGTCATCAAAGAGAGATGGTATTTGGGTGTGGTACTTGAGATCTACGAGAGGTCACCTACAATACAAATCTCCGGTGTTATAAATTCTGAATAGTCCAACAATGGCTCCATATGCTGTTTAATTTCAACCCATAGAGGCGATATTTTACTGCATTCCCACAACACATGCAGGAGGTCACCTATTCCCACTTCACATCTAAAACATAGGTCTGTCTGTCTAAGATGTCTATCACATAGTTTCACAGGCATAAAATACATATTAGAGCCAATAAAAAATTGCATACTCTTGTATTTGGGTATAGGTATGTACATGTTACTCTTCCAGATATTGTCCCAGGCAAGGATCTGGGGGGCCATCATTCTGACCCAATATGAAACTTTTAACATACTAACATACTAACATACTATTTGCCAGCAGATTAGGCCTTATGGTCTATCAAGTCTGCTCGAACCTAGATCCTTAGTTGGGTGCCGAGACCCTCCCATCCCTTGTGCTCCAGAAACCCCTATCATCCATCCCCACCCCCCCGGGACAGGCCATCATCTGATACATCCACTTTCTGTGTCTGTCCCACCCTTTCTTAAAGCTCTCCACTGTGGATCTCTGAACCAGCTCACCAGGCAGAGCATTCCAAGGGTCCACCACCCTCTCAGTGAAAACCTCCTCCTCTTTCCCCTCACCCTTCCACCTTCCAACTTCAAACCATGCCCTCTGGTGATGCCTCCTGCTTTAGTCTAAAGATCCTCCATGTTTACCCTATTTATTCCCTTGAGGTACTTGAAGACCTCAATCTGTCCCCCTGTCTCTCCTCTCCTCCAATGAAAACAGGCAGAGCTCCTCAAGTCTGTCCTCGTAAGTCAAATCCCTAGCCCTCATTCATCTTTGTTGCCCTCCTCTGTACCCTCTCCAGGAGCTGTATGTCCCTCTTCAAGTGTGGTCTCCAGTACTGTACACAGTACTCAAGGTGTGGTCTAACCAGTCCATTGTACAGTGGCAGAATCACTTCCTTGCTCCTAGAGGTGATCCTCATGCGATGCATCCCAACATCCTGTTTGCCTTGCTAGCTGCCTCCTGCACTGCTCAGTGTTGTTCATACATGTATCCACCATGACCCCAGGTCTTTTTCCCTGTTGAGGCTTCCAGCACCTCTCCTCCCAGGGTGTACCTGTGTTTAGGGTTTCCACCAAGATGCAACACCTTGCACTTGGTGATATTGAAATTTAATTTCCATGTGTGAGCCCAGCTTTCCAGGGTGTCCAGGTCCCTTGCAGGGCCAACCTCCCTCTTCTCCTCAACTACTGCTCCCATCTTGGAGTCATCCCGAAGAGACTCATTTCACACCCTATACCATCCCTGATGTCTGATATGTATGCATTAAACAGGATTGGACCCAGGACCGAGCCCTGTGGTACCCCACTACCAACCTCTGTAGGGTTCGAGAGCTCCCACAGACCACTACTCTCTGAGTGCGTCCAGCTATCCAGTTTTCAATCCATCTGACCATCAAAGGGCCTACTCCTAACCCCATCAGTTTCTCCACCAGACCATTGTGGGGACAGAGTCAAACGCCTTGCTGAAGTCCAAGAATAATACATCCACAGGCTTACCCTATCCAGTTCTGATGTTACCCATTCATAGAACTCTCACAAGGTTGGTTTGACATGATCTACCTGGCACAAACCCATGCTGCCGACTATCCAGACCTCCCACCTCCTCCAGTAAAACCCCAATCGTTCCTTTAGTATACTCTCCATTAATTTTCCCACCACCGAGGTTAAACTGATGGGTCTATAGTTTCCTGGTACTTCCTTGACCCCCTTTATGGATTGGTACCACATGTGCCTCTCGCCAATCCCTAGGTACCCTCCCTGTCTCAAGTGACCTGTTGAAAAGCTCCGCCAGGGTGCAGCCAGTATGTCCGCCAATTCCCATAGTGACTCTGGATGAATGCCATCCGCCCAGGAGATTTGTCTTTCTTTAGGGCCTTGAGGGCAAACCACACCCTTTGGTGGGATGGCATCATCCGTCCCTCCACCTTACTGGTCTTTTTATCCTTATCCAGATGCGACACCCTGGGGTACCTTCCCTCCCTTTGCTCCATTTCTGCTGCTCCTGATCCCACCCCTGCCACTTCTATCCCTTTGTGCCTTGCTTTGTAGATATCCCATCCCTCCCTAGTGAACACAGAGGCAAAGTACTGTTAAATACCTCTGCCTGGTCCCTCGCCTCTTCCACCCACCCTCCTTCTGATCTCAATCTGCTGAGATGGCGCCTTAGTTTTTCTCCGGCTCCCCAATGTACCCGGAAGAACCCCTTTTCCCTCCATGTATCCCCTGTGCCAGCCGATGCTCTTTACTGGACTTTGCTCCCTCACCATACTGGTGACTTTTCTAGATGCAAGCTGGTACATTTTTATCCCTATCCCTCTTGTTGTTTTATATTTTTGTAAGCTGCCTTCTTTTCTCTGACTGCTACCTGGACCTCACTGGACCACCAGCATGGTTTATGTGACCTTGCTCCTTACGCTTCAACTTAGCGCAGATCCTGACTGCCTCATGAAGTCCCTGCTTTATGACCTCCCATCTCCTTTCCACACTTGTTGTTGAGGTAATCCTTCAAGTGATCCTGAGAATATTTCCGATGCCCATAAAGTCTGCCCCCTAAGTCCACTGCCAGTGTCCTAGATCTCACCCCCACTCCCCAATGCTTATTTGAAACCAGACAGTATTGTGGTCACTCCCAGTCAGGGGGTCCTGTACAACCATGTCCCTTACCAGATCCCCATCTGCCAGAACCACATCCAGGACATGCCCCTCCCTTGTGGCTCCATCACATGCTGTGTTAAGAACACATCCTGGAAGCCATCCAGCAGCCTCTGCTCCTTGGCCACCTTAGAGGACATGGTTCCCCAGTTAGTACCTGGCATATTAAGGTCCCCCTCAACACCACTCCTTCCCTTTTGAACCACACTGGGCAATGATGTTGTCCAGCAAACCATCCTCTAGAACATCACTCATCCCTGGGGCCTATATGCTACACCCAGCTTGACCTTATCTCCTGCTGGGGATCGGAGGTGACCCATAAGGCCTCCACGTTTCCCTCTGCCTCTTCTACCATAGCAATTTCTATGTCATCTCTAATGAACATAGCCACTCCACCCCCTCTGCCCTCCTTTCTATCCTTCCTAAGCATAGTGTACCCCCGTACATTTAGGTCCCAGTCATGATTTTTGTTGGCCCACGCTCGTGACTGCCGCCACATCCACCCCCTCCTCGAACAGCATGGCCTGGAACTCTGGCAACTTGTTTCCCAAACTCCTGGCATTTACTAACACTAACCCCCACCCCTTATCCCTGATCCTTTTGTCGAACCCCACCCAGATTCCTTATACTTCCATCCTCCCCCTGCTCCTCCTGAAACCTCCACCTCCAGTCTGTTTCCCCCCTCCCCCCCTTGGGCTTGAAGGCTACTCCCCTCATCTGGAGGGGAGGGCTTCTGGTCAGCCCCTCCCTTATCCCTCCCCCTACAAGTTTAAACCCCACCTTTCTTGTATGTAGTCAGCCATCCCTGTTTAAGACTTCTTCCTAATGGGGCAAGATGAAACCTGTCCTTGGCATATAGTCCCTTATCCTCCCAAACTCCATTCCAGTTCCCAACACCCTCAACCCATTCTCTTCACCCACTTCCTGAGCTATTCATTAACCTCTGTGAGCTTCATTTTTTCTCCACTGAGGCCTTTGGTACTGGCAATATCTCGAAAAGGAAATGTTGCATCCATTATCCCGACAGACTCTGGCAAGTTCTTGAACCTTGCTTGATTTCCATAATGCTATTTCCTCTAGATCATTAGTTCCCAAATGCACCAGGAAATCCAGTTTCCTCCACAATCCCTAACCATTTCATACACCATGAACTTTGCTCTGTGCACTGTCAGCCCAGAGATACTCACTACCTTCACCTGGCTATGGCATCCATTCCCTGTCCCTCCCAATGGATACCCTTAATCATCGAGTCTCCCAGTAACAGAACCTTAACACCGCCATCATCCTTATGGTTACCTCCACTATGCCCTCTCAGCCCCCCACTTTATTCATGATCACAATTTCATGGGAGTCTTCCTGCCTTATTAGAGACCCCCTTGTCACCTCCCTTTCTGCCTCCCTTGCTATTTTGCCCACTTAACTCAAACCCCTCTGAATAGGTGTCCCTTTAACCTCTCTTATCTGAACCATTTATCCTGGCCCTGATGGTTTCCCCTTCCCGCACCCTCATCCCCTTGTAATAGTACCCTGTCTCCAGAGGCTCTCTGTGGGTCCCTTTAGCTAGGGCCCCATCCTTGGTACTGACCTTCCTGCTGAAGGGGGCCTCTCCCACCTCCTTGTCTCCCAGTTCCTCTCCAATCATGCTCTCCTCCCTCATGTCTGGAATATGTTGCATCTCCCCATTTGCTTAACATATATGTTTCCTTCTCCCTCTGGGACTATGTCTATCCTTTCCATAGCTGTTCTGTGATGCCCTATGGGTATCTGACCCTCCCGGCCTCTGTATAAGTTTCCTCATTTCCACCAACCCCTTCCTCCTCTAGGATGCTTAGTATCTCAAATTTATTGTGACACTCTATGTCAGCCTCCATCAAGTAACCTGAGTTTCCCCTGACTGCATCTCTAAACTGACCTCTTCTTCCTCTCTTGCACTGTTCACCTTAGGAGCTCCCTTCCCACAGTCTGCTGTTTTGAGGCTTCTGACAACAGCCCCTCCTGACTTTTCCCTCCAGTCTCCTTGAATTCAGAATTTTCACCCTGTACGCTTTCCCTTAGCATCAACTTCCTATCTAAGGGTCCTCTGTCCCTAATATCCCCCTCTGCTTGCTGTAGCATAATGTCCTGTAATTTCAGAGCGTTGCCCCAGCCTCCCCTCAGCCCCACCCTTCTGCTGCCCATATCCATACCCCTTATCCTTGGACACCCCCCAGCTCCCACAGCTTACTCCTTAACCAATATACCTCACTCCTAATACAAGATAGCTGTCTACAGAGTGGGAAGCCTCCCTCTCTCCAGGCCCAATTTAGAATTATTGCCATCCCACAGCCTGTGCAGCCTACAACCCTTCCGAAGATGCCTGCCATGGTGGAATATGGCCACCCAGATTATCCCCCTCTGTTTATAATAGCACACCCCTTTCTCAGTCCTTTCCCTGGAGTACAGTATCTCTCTATACTGACTGTAGTTATTTACAAACCCAATTTCAACCCCACCAACAAAGTTCCCAAGTCTCACAAACACATACAGTCCAGTATGTGTTCAGTCCCACTAACAGTGTGTGTAAGCAGACCTCAGGTACCGTGATGATGTCACAGGCCCGCCAACTCCTGTTGCTTCAAAATTTCAGTCCCAAACAGAAATACTCAGCCCTTCAATCCCAACCCCAGTGGCTTTTCAGTATTTAAGTGTGTCTACAAAACAGGGTGGGTGGGAGGCTCTACCAAACACCAGGCAAACACATTTAAATTACCTTCTAATTTTCCTGCCAAACATCTATCCCCAAACCTACAATATCACAGCCCAAGTATCAGTTCAAATTCAAGGTAATAATTTTTAACACATAGAACTAATTTCATAACAAACTATTCAAATATTTCAGTTTAAAACAAAATATAACTCCTGGCCTCTTTTCTACCAACCTGTTGCTTAAGCTCCCAAGTGAACAATGAAAGCCACAGTAATTCCTGTTTAAAGACAAGTTAATTGCAGCTAATGTCCCTCCTCCAAACACCAGGCAAACACATTTAAATTACCTTCTAATTTTCCTGCCAAACATCTATCCCCAAACCTACAATATCACAGCCCAAGTATCAGTTCAAATTCAAGGTAATAATTTTTTAACACATAGAACTAATTTCACTAACAAACTATTCAAATATTTCAGTTTAAAACAAAATATAACTCCTGGCCTCTTTTCTACCAACCTGTTGCTTAAGCTCCCAAGTGAACAATGAAAGCCACAGTAATTCCTGTTTAAAGACAAGTTAATTGCAGCTAATGTCCCTCCTCCAAACACCAGGCAAACACATTTAAATTACCTTCTAATTTTCCTGCCAAACATCTATCCCCAAACCTACAATATCACAGCCCAAGTATCAGTTCAAATTCAAGGTAATAATTTTAACACATAGAACTAATTTCACTAACAAACTATTCAAATATTTCAGTTTAAAACAAAATATAACTCCTGGCCTCTTTTCTACCAACCTGTTGCTTAAGCTCCCAAGTGAACAATGAAAGCCACAGTAATTCCTGTTTAAAGACAAGTTAATTGCAGCTAATGTCCTCCTCCAAACACCAGGCAAACACATTTAAATTACCTTCTAATTTTCCTGCCAAACATCTATCCCCAAACCTACAATATCACAGCCCAAGTATCAGTTCAAATTCAGGTAATATTTTTAACACATAGAACTAATTTCACTAACAAACTATTCAAATATTTCAGTTTAAAACAAAATATAACTCCTGGCCTCTTTTCTACCAACCTGTTGCTTAAGCTCCCAAGTGAACAATGAAAGCCACAGTAATTCCTGTTTAAAGACAAGAATTGCAGCTAATGTCCCTCCTCCAAACACCAGGCAAACACATTTAAATTACCTTCTAATTTTCCCTGCCAAACATCTATCCCCAAACCTACAATATCACAGCCCAAGTATCAGTTCAAATTCAAGGTAATAATTTTAACACATAGAACTAATTTCACTAACAAACTATTCAAATATTTCAGTTTAAAACAAAATATAACTCCTGCCTCTTTTCTACCAACCTGTTGCTTAAGCTCCCAAGTGAACAATGAAAGCCACAGTAATTCCTGTTTAAAGACAAGTTAATTGCAGCTAATGTCCCTCCTCCAAACACCAGGCAAACACATTTAAATTACCTTCTAATTTTCCCTGCCAACATCTATCCCCAAACCCACAATATCACAGCCCAAGTATCAGTTCAAATTCAAGGTAATAATTTTTAACACATAGAACTAATTTCACTAACAAACTATTCAAATATTTCAGTTTAAAACAAAATATAACTCCTGGCCTCTTTTCTACCAACCTGTTGCTTAAGCTCCCAAGTGAACAATGAAAGCCACAGTAATTCCTGTTTAAAGACAAGTTAATTGCAGCTAATGTCCCCTCCTCCAAACACCAGGCAAACACATTTAAATTACCTTCTAATTTTCCCTGCCAAACATCTATCCCCAAACCTACAATATCACAGCCCAAGTATCAGTTCAAATTCAAGGTAATAATTTTTAACACATAGAACTAATTTCACTAACAAACTATTCAAATATTTCAGTTTAAAACAAAATATAACTCCTGGCCTCTTTTCTACCAACCTGTTGCTTAAGCTCCCAAGTGAACAATTTTATAGGAGAGTTCGGGCTAAGATAATCCAGAAGCACCTTATATACTTGTGGGAGAGAACTAGATGTAGGATCGACTTCCTTTAAATTGTCCCAAATGAACAAATTATCCATAAGATCCCCAAGCCTTTTCCCTACCCCCTCCAGCATTCATGTGAGTTGCAACCTTCTAAAAAAGGACATTCCTTTACACCAGGCTGGGAGAGCCACTCTATTACCCTTGATAACATCCTTTAGCTTCAGACCCAACAACTGATCAGCCCAACGTTTGTTAATTACCTGACCCTCAATTACTAAGTTAGGGTTAACCAGCACAGGTTGGTCTTGGGCCTTCATTTGATCCTTTCTCTGGGCAGGAGTAAGGAATGAACACCAGACCCTTGCCGATTTAGCAATTGGATTCCAGGATACTTTTTTAAGGCCCTTCTCTATGTTAGCAAAAAGCAATGCCTCTGGAGAGAGGACAGAATCCTTTAACATTTGCCTCTCTATTTGTAGCCAGATTGGTATATAGGTGTCCCCTTCCAGATTTCTAACCCATCAAATCATGAGACCCAACTACCCCGCCACATAGTATACATGGAGATCAGGCAATTTAATCCCCCCAATGCATGTGGTAAGCACAAAATACTATGCTTTTTCATAGGTGGTTTAGAGTTCCATAGAAATTCAGAAAGCAGCTTCCTAATTATAGTGAACCAGGTTTTGGAAATGCTATATGGGGCTAAATATACTGGATATAACAACCTGGGCAATAAGTTCATTTTAATGAGACCCAATCTATCTGCAAAGTTCAGAGGAAGCTTATTCCATCTTAGTATGTCCCCTCTAATTGCTGACAGGACCCTCTCCATATTTGTTGCAGCACCTTCCTCAATACTAGCTGTAATCCATATGCCCAGGTATTTAATCCTGTCCGTTCTCCATTGTAATTGCAGTGGTGCAAAATCTACCCTGCAAACATGCGGTGTCAGAAGGAGACTGAGTTTTAGTCAAATTTAATTTGTAATTCGAAACTTTAGAGAATCGCCCTATTAAATCTACTATTCTTTCAAAACTTAATGCCAGATCTTGTAAATGGAGAAGTACGTCATCTGCAAAAACTGAAAATGTTAACTCCCTCCCTCCCCACTATTTTAATCCCCTTTATACGAGTGTCCATATTGATAGCTTTCAACAGGGGTTCCAAGTATATGTTAAACAACATCGGTGAGAGAGGGCATCCTTGTCAGGTCCCATTTTCTAGCTGAATCTCTTGGGAAACATAGCCATTACACAATACTCTGGCCGTAGGAGCTGCATATACGTTTTTGATACCTCTGAGCAGGCTCTCTGGAAAACCCATTTTCTCCATTGTAGCAAAAAGAAAAGGATGGGAGACCCTGCCCAATGCCTTGTCTGCATCTAAAGATATCAAAGCTAGGGATATTTGAGAATCCGGCACATTACTGAGTATATGATGTAATTTCCTAAGGGCATCATGTGCACCCCTCCCTGGCATAAATCCCACTTGTTCATGACTAATTAAAGTTGGGGCAATGCTCAGAATTCTATTAGCCAAAATCCTCCTAAGGATCTTGATATCTTGATTCATCAAGGCTATAGGCCTATAATTGCCAGGTAGGTCCTTGGGCTTATTTGGTTTAGGAACAAGTGTGATATATGTCTGGTATAAGGGAGGGTGACACACCCCTTCTTGCATTATAGTGCTAAAAAAATCTTGGAGTATAGGAAGTATAGCATGAATATGTGCCTGATAAAACTTAGCCGTAAGACCGTCCGGCCCCGGAGTTTTACCAGAGGGCAGAGATTGCACCACCTTGATTATCTCAGATGCTCTTATAGGAGCCACTAACTCCCTGGCCTATACTAAGTCTAAGACTGGTAGCAGAATTCCTTCCAGAAATGTTCCAATTTCCTCCTCACCAGCAAGGTTTCTTGCCTGATATATTTCTTTGAAATAGGACGCAAAGGCGTCCGCCATCTCCTGAGGGTCCATTAAAAGTTTTCCAGCATGCTGTATAGAAGTAACTCTTCTATTGGCTTCCCATTCATTCACTCTAGCTGCTAGAAGGCACCCAGGCATGTCTCCCTGCATTAAATATTTAGATTGAATCTTTTCTAACCAGAATTCCACTTTACCATACAGGATATCCACCATTTCCCCTCTTAAACTTTTAAGTTCAGCATCTATTTCTCTGGAGGACCCTTCCATTGGAGTCAGCGATTGAATTTTCCCCAAAATGAATTCCTTTTTTGCCCGTCTTGTTCTATTTCTTTGCACTGCAAAACCCTGCGCAACCCCCGCATATAACACTTTACAAGTTGACCACGGCAAGTTTTTATTCTGCAGCGTAGGCAGTTGTTGCTGGATAATCTCTAGAAGGGTTTCCTCTAGTTTATTCCAAACTGAAGTCTCCATGAATACAGAATCATTCAGCCTCCACCTGTATGGTCTAGGAGGGGTAGGGTTTGGTTCCCACATCAATTGAATAGGGGAGTGATCTGAGAAAATTCTACCCCTGGTTGTCACTTCCTTAAGCCCCCTGAGTGCCTCCCTGCTTACCAAAAAAAAAAATCTATGCGAGATTGACTCTTATGGGTCGCAGAGTAAAAAGTCATATTGTTGCCCCCAGTAGAATGGGTCCTGATCGGATCTACCAGATCTGTAACCTCAAGTAATTTGTTCAAGGCAATCTGAGCCCTGGACAAAGGGCCTCTGGACGATGGTATCCTATCCTCCTGATTATTAAAATAAATGTTCCAGTCCCCTGCCAAAATAAGGGAATGTGAAGAAAAAACAGCAATGTCCCTCTCTAATGAAGCAAAAAATCAGGTTAAAGAGAGTTGGACCATAGATAGAAGCAACTGAAAGTTCCTTACCGGACAGGGTACCAGAGAGATAAATCCCTCTGCCTTCCTCCCTTGTAATCACTTACTCTACCTTATATGGGCAAGTTTTCCCTATTAAGATCACCACACCCCTCGATGCCCTTTCTTTACCTACCCTAAAGACTTGTCCAACCCACATCCACTTAAGGAAGCTCAACTCCTCTGTCAATAAGTGAGTCTCTTGCAAAGCAGCAATATGAGCCCCCATCTGACCAATATGTCTCAAAATTACCATTCTTTTGTGTCTACACTGAGTCCTTTAGTATTTCATGAGATTATTTTAACACATGACATTATTAGGTATAAAAAGTATTACGTTTAAGCCGTCATTCTGTGCCCTCTCAAGGTCTGCTTCCCACTCTCACACTATATTGGACTCTCTCTCTCCCTCCAGATCCCATTAACCCCCCAACCCCCCATCCCCGATAATGAGATCGCCCTCCTTTCAGATATCGATTCATGGATGAACCCCTTTCTGTGCACCCACCCAGCCCCTCCAATTAAATGAGCAGCTCCTAGGACCCTGCCCATAACAAAAAAGCATCTGAAACATATCTACATCTCTTCCCCTGTACCCCACTCTCCTCATTTCTCCACCTTTCCCCTCCATCCCTTCACACATCCTCATTCAGAATCTGACCATATACAGCCTTGGTAAATATATTTAACTATTATCCTCTGGACTTCAGTTTGGCAGGGAGTTAACAGGACAAAACAACACCCCAATCACTGTTTCCCAACTAAGTGGGAAATCCCTCCTACATATTAAAAGACAACATTACACCACTGAGCATTAGTCCCAACCCCAATGCCACTCTTGTCACCCACCATGGGGTGAGGGGTCCACCCCCCTCCCTCCATCAATTGACTATTACCCACAAGTCCCTCTCTTTCCTCCTTCCTTACTAACTCAGCCCCTTGAGGGAGGGCACCCTTAAAGCTCTGAGCTGTACCCACAGGAACTCCTCAACATCCAACCACACACTGTCCTACCTCATAACCCCAGCCAGCCCTCCTTGCTCGTGCCTAATTCAAACATTACCGCTCTAGACAGGAGCCAATCTCCTTCACCCCCAAATTGACCTCCAATAATCAAACAATCTTATTCTGAACATTTTAACCAAACATTTATAACATTTAAAGGCAGAACTTGAACAACAAAATAAGCTTGTCATATCCCTTCAGTCTCCAAATTCCCAGTTGTTTAAATCAGACCAGTCCCCCTTCTTGTCTGCAGAGGTTCAGGTCAGTGACTTGAATAACTCTGGGAGTTCCAACCACAAGCCCTCCAAGGCGTCCCGCGAAGTCAAGAATCTCTTCTCCCCAGCTTGAAGTCAAACCATCAAAGTCACGGGATATTGTAAATGAAATTTAATTCCTGCAAGGTACAGCTTTTTCTTGATCTCCGAATATTCCTTCTGTTTCTCCCTAACCATTGGGGTTTGATCCTGAAACAGCCAGAGAGACACATTGTTCCATTGTAATGCCTTATTCTGTCTAGCAGTAAAAAGGACATGAGACTTTTCTTTATAGTTCAGAAAATGCATGATTAAGACCCGAGGTCTTGCTCCCGGTGGGGGCATCTCTTTTAGTGCTCTGTGACCTCTCTCCAAGTTGTAAGCCTCCCCAAACAGAGTAGGGCCCAGCAATTTAAGCAGCAGGTCTTGTATGAAAGAAACACAGTCTGACCCTTCAGCCTTCTCTGGGAGCCCTGCTAATATCAGATTATTTCTCCGACTTCTAGACTCTTGATCTTCCATCCTCTCATCGAGTTTCTTTACTTGTTTTTGAACAGCCACCAACTCCTGTTCCATCGTGGATACTTTCCTTTCTTGTGAGAAAACCCTAGCTTCTGCATCACCCGTTCTCTGTGCTAGCGAGTGCAGTGCCGGTTTGACTGCTGCAAAATCAATCACCAGCCCCTGCAGCATTATCTTAATTTCTTGTATGTCCTCGGTAGTTTTGCTAGTGCCCCCTTAATTATCTAGCTCACCCTCCTGCTCATCTGGGATAGGGGATTGGGGCTTCGGTCGTTTAGTCACCGGGGTTCTCGCTGCAAGAGGCTCCATAGCTTCAGCTTCCATCCTGATGCTGTGGAGTGGCCTGTTACTGCTGCTGAGAGCACACTGTCGGGAAAATCGCCACCGCTTCCTTTCACTTAACCCTTCAGCGGTTCCACTAGATATCAAGCCCGCAGCACCTCGCCAACTAAATAAAGATATTTGATCAAGATTTACTAGTCCCAAGAGACTTTACAGCCATTTACTCATTTTAGGGCCTAGGAGCAGCACAGAAGATATCTTTTCAGACTTGGCTCATTACGTGATCCCAGAATGTGTCTTGAAAAGATTTTTAATGACTCCCATATTAAGTAAACTGAAAATTCTTTGCAAGAGGTCCTTGTTAGAAAAAATTTAATTTCTTCTTGAAGCAGTTTAGCAAATTGCTCACCCTGCCATAAAGAGTTATCTAATGTCCAGCCTTTATGGGATACATTTGCTATTTGCATCAAATTCATTTCCAAGTAGCAAGATGCATGATTTGACATAATGATAGAACTGTATCTGACAAAGTCAAGCTTATGAAGTAAACTTTGAAAGACCAAAAAAAAAAATCTATTCTAGAGTATGTATTGTAGGCTTTTGAATAATAGGAAAACTTACCCAATGTGGGAGAAAAATAATGAAAAGGATCTAACAGAGCCAAATCTTGCATATAACCCTTTATTAGATTAACTGTTCTAGTTTTATGTTCTGGTGCTGAGAGGGCTCTATCTAAAGAAGTAAGGAGCTATATTAAAATTGCCTCCTATACTACATGGAGTATCACAGGTGGCAATTTGTAAAAATAGGTTAGTGAAAAATTGCAGCTCTTCCTCATTGGGTGTGTACAGACTTAGCAATGTTTGCTGCACTTGAGCTATAGAAAATGTACAACTTATATAGTGTCCCTGCAGTTCTATATATGAACTAAGTATTTTTGGTTTTAAACTTTTTTTCAAAAAAAGTCAGTGCACATCTAGCATTATTAGTATATTCTGTGTGAATTCACGCCACTTGGAATAAGTTTTAAAAATGTAATGCATCTTTTTTTTATCAAAGTGGGTTTCCTGGAGTAGTAAACAATTAATTTTGTTATTAACATAGTTTACAATTTTCCTCATTTTTATTCTATCCTTGGCTCCGTTATGATTCCACATCATAACTTAATTTATTCATATTTTATTTTAAGTACCTTAAATGTAATCAATTCACTTTTCCATAAACTCCTGACTGATTTTGAAGGACAGTAGGTTTCCTGTTTTCTTTCAAAACCATCAATTCTGATTTCATAAAGCCAATATTCTAACTCTGTGTTACATCGCCTTAGATTTAAAACTGTTTTATGAGCTTTACTGACTTTATCAATCTCTAATCCCTCTTCCTCCCCACAAAATCCTCTAACTTCCTCCCCCATCTGGGTTGCCTGTCTTCAGGCAAGGCACCCCTATCTCTTTGTGTTTTGAAGATGCCTTGCTGTATACTGTACATGAATTGGTATGTGAGTCCCCCCTCCCCATCGGGAAACAAAAAATAAAAAGGTTGTATAGCCAAAAGGAACAAAGGCAAATTTGGCCAGTAATCAACTTCTATATCAATTATCCCCCTTGTAAGATAATACATGTTCCTTTCAGTCCCCCCTCCCCCTCCAGCTTTCCCTCAACTTTGTTTTCATAAAGCTTTTTAGCATAGTAAGTGGATTCTAATATGATTTCAAAATGGGTTTGCAATGTTAGTGGATCACAATTGTATCACAACTCAGCTCATCTTTCACCCCAGATAGCTATTATTTGAACTGGTATCAACAAAGCAGTTATATTTCATTAAGCTTTTTAAAATAAGAACTTCATTCATGTGCTTCCAGTTAATAAGTGATGAGTGATATAAGTGTGCGTGCGTGTGTGTGTGTGGGGGGGGACCCCCTTATTTTCTTCCCCTTATAATGTCTCGGAAAGAATTAGTGCAGCTCTATTAAGCTTTCTCAGAAGCATCAGCCATATTTGTGGTATCTACAGATCATTGTATCATATTGCTTTCAACCTGAGTCATTGCTGCTTGGGATAATACAACTGAAGCAGCTGGCTCATATTGGGCTCTTTTTTACAATACTTCTTCTATCTCCTGGGGAGAATGAAAAAAAGACATTTTCCCATCAATGTTGACTCTTAGCTTGGCAGGGTATAATAAGGAAAATGGTATGCCTTCTTTCCCAAGCCTGTTCCTGACACAATCAAATGCTTTTCTTTTTGTCAGGACTGATGGGGGCAGATCTGGAAACACCTGCTATTTAAGACTGTTGTAAAAAAAAGGCATCTTTCCACTCTAGCTTAATATAGGACTTTCTGATGATCTTGATATCAAACAAGCCTAATAAACATGAATCTGGATCGAGTTTCATTATGTTTAGAGCCAAATGCACTATGGGCTTTGTCAATTTCTATTTTTGCTCAGGATATTTCAAGCCCAAAATGTTAATCAGCATTTCCTCACAGAAACGCAAAGGGTCGGAGTCTTCTGGTTCCTCAGGTAAATTACCAGTTTTAAGATTTTCACACCAAGATCTTGTCTCCAGATCCTTGACTTTTAGTTTAAGTGCCTCCAATTCCATGGTCCAGTTAGTTAAGTCTCAGGTGATCTTAGGTAGCTGATTCTCCACTGCACTGATCGTCTGCTCATAATCATCTGCCCTTAAAGTCAGGGCTTCAAGTTTACCAGCTATATTGGAAAATATTTGATGTTATGTAGTAATAGCTGCATTTACATTGCCTAAGCCTGTTTTTAGTTCAGTTAAATATTTTTTGTTGGGACTCCTCAAATCTTTCAACTGCTGATATTGAAGCATTAACTTCTTCTGATATTTCAGAAAGGGAAAATTTCATAAGTTTCATAGAGCGGAATTGAGTTGGTCAGCGTTAGCCCATAATGGCTCACCACATTTCAGTAGTGATACCTCATACATAAGCAAACCATATGTCTGTCCAGGGATGTTTTAAATCCCTCTACGGTTGTACTATAAATTACAGAATCTTGCTGGGAATTCCACATATTCACCACCCTCTGGTTTGTCCAACCCCATCTCCTGTTTGTTCTAACTATTTTGCCTCTCAAAACTGTAGTCCATGAGGTCTTGTGTTTTTTGTATGGTTATTCCTATTTAACCTAATACACTCCCAGAGCCCTTCATCTTGAAAGGCCCTGTATATCAACCATAGATCACCTCTTGTCCTTCTGTATTCCAAAGAGAACACGTCCAACTTAGTCAATTTCTCATTGTAAGAATCCCCGCTCATATTTTTAAATAGTTTGGTGGCTCTTCTTTGGACCCTCTCAATTAACCTAATACTTTCCTTGTTTTGTGGAGCAAAGAATGACATACAGTATTCCAGGTGTGATGTAACAAAGGATATATACAATGGTACAATAACTGTGGGTTTCCTGACTTTTATATGCCTTTTTATGTGACCAAGAATCTTATTACACTTTTGAATTACTGTACCTCTCTTGCATGGCTATTGAACTGTAAATTATTAGTTATTATAATACCTAAATCTCTTTCTTTGGTGGTTGTAGCTGGTTTCTCCTCACCAAAATAATATCTGGCTTGTTTGTCATTATGTCCCAAATGCATTACCCTGCATTTATCTCTGTTAAATTTAAGCTTATGTTTTTCAGCCCATACTTCTAGATTCCGTATTTCATTTTGGAATTCAACTATGGCTGTGTCATTGTTCACTATCATACCCAATTTGATATCATCTGCAAACTGTGATGTCCATGCTACCTTAGAAGTCTGCATTGTTGATACATATATGTTAAACAATGATGGTCCCAGGACAGATCCCTGAGGGACTCCACTGGTAATATCCTTTCACTCAGAGTAATGCCCCCTAATACACACATGCTGTGTTTGATGGCTTAGCCAAGACCTAACCCACTTAATTACATTGACTAGAAATTCAGAACAGACCAATGTATCAACCAATTCCCTGTGTGGCACCTAGTCAAACACTTTAGCGTAGTCCAGATATACTACATTCACCTGGAATCCCTGATCCAGCACCCTACTAATTGGTTCATAAAAGTGGATTAAATTAGTTAGACACAATCTACCAGGTGTAAATCCATGCTGTGTTGCATCAATTAGTCATTTATTTTTTATATAAGCATCTATTCTTTCCTTCACAAACGTCTCCATGATCACCCCCAGCACAGAAATAAGGCTGATAGGCCTATAGTTCCCAGCATCATGTATGGACCCCTTTTTTGAAAATTGGGGTCATGTTAGCTTGTCTCCATTCAGGAATAGTGGACCCTCCCATGGACGTGAATTGAATAGCAGTGTCAGTGGACCAGCCAGCTCATAAGCCAGTTCTAATAAAACCCTTAGATGTATATTGTTTGGTCCAGGGCATTTATTTAATTTAATTCCTAACAACTTATCTAAAGCATCTTTGTCCTTTATCAATGGTACTTCTTGTACATTACCATTCATTTTGGATAACATATTCATGTCTCCTACTTTCTGTTGAAAGACTTCTGTTAAGTATTTATTAAAAGTTGTGGCCATTTCTTGCTCATCACTGTAAATTTTCTCACCAATTTTTAGGGGCCCTGTAGTTTTTTTGCCCCACCTTAGACTTCCTAGATAGTTATAGAATACCTTTCTATTACCATTGCACAAGGAGACCATCTTAAATTCTGCATCTTGTTTTGCTTTCTTGATCTGTTTTTTTAGTTTTGTTAGCTAGCTCCTTGTATGAATTCCAATTAACTTCTGTAGGGTCCCTTCTATCTTTCCTAGACCTCTTCCTTTTTTCCTGAAACTTCGCATTATGGTTTTATTCATCCAAACTGGAACCCTGTCTTTTCTGTTGTACTTAACTTTCACAGGAATAAAGGTATTTATACAATATTCAAGCTTATGTTTGATTAAACTCTATTGTTCTTCTAGCAGATGACCTTGAAGAACATTTATTCAGACCCTTCCTTTCAATACTGTCTCATCCCTTCATAATCAGTTCTATTATAACATGTAAGTACAGTTTTTCCTTTTACAGTATGTCTTCATATTTCCCTTGCATATTAAACTGAATCATGTTATGATTGCTGTCGCCAAGTGCCTCTCTCACCTCGACACTAGTTATTTCTTCATACAGATTACTAAAAACAAGCTCAAGAGTATTTTTCCTTGGGTGCTGTCCAGAATATGTTGCTCCAGATTTTTAGTTACTGATATATCAAGTAATTTGTTGGCCAATGGGTCTGTTCTTTCTAACTGCTCCCAGTTTATATTGGGGAGATTAAAGTCACCCATTAATCTTTCTTCTGTGTCCATTCCCTATATTGCAGTCCTAAAATGTTACCATTTCATTTTGATTTTGTGATTTATTTTGTTCTCTGGTTTCTCCTTTTTGTTTGTCATTTAACCGTTCCTGTTTCTCTGTTTTGTCCATCTTTTGCATATTCTTAGCAGCTCTGGTTTTCTCCATTGTAGTCATACTAGTTGAGGAAAAAGAGTAGGTGGTTCGGATACAGACTAGGAATCCAAGTACTCTGTAATAGATTGTTGAGCCAAATTTTTGTTTACTTGGATTTTACCCGTAAAATCCTTAGTTAACTGTGGTGCTTTATCATTTTCCAAAGGGAACTGAAAAGATTTAAACCACACCGTAGGTTCAACAGTGCTTGTACCCAGAGCTGATTCCCTCTGTTCCATATTACTCTGCTTGCATTCTGGTGCAGTGAAATCCTTACTGTCAGAAAAAATAGGAAACATGCCTTGAGCTGCTGGAAAGACCACCTGAGTTACTCATATCAGCTTGCATGCACCATCTAATCCAGTCGTGTTAGAATTCTGACATTCTTTTGAATTTCCTTTTTTGTTTGCATGTAGAACTTTTGGAGGCATTGAATATTTAAAGCATTCAGAGATCTAAATTGCTTAGACATAGCCTTTGTGAAAAGTCTTCACCTTCAGCATGGCTTAAATACCAAGTTTACCAGAGGTACCACCGGGGGGCTCCCTACGCATAGCACCTCACCTAGACAGTCATCTTACCTAGAGGCTCAGATATGTTAGTTTGTGATACCTTTGATATTCCAGTGCTCATATACACTGTTATTAGTGAGTGGTGGTGGTATGTTACCTGTGTCTGACTAGTCAGGTGTGTCTTCCATCATGGGCTCATGACTGTCATCCAGATAATCTGGAATGTGGTATCTGTTGATATATGGAACATTACATCAGTGGCATATGTGGGGGAGAGGGGGTGCCTCACACACCATCATTACTTCCTGTCAATTGACTGCAGTGAGAAAGAGTCTGGATTAAGTTTTTCAACTGGGGTCAGGTCCTGGACTTCATTGGAGCCCCCCATCTCCCATGGCCAGCTGTGTGGCCCTGCAGAGTGACAGCTTCCCTTTCTCTGTGTCACGGAGGTCACACCATTGTATTTGATTGCTTTGGTGCTGCATGGGGTATTGTTGGTAGCACTTATCACACACTGTATACCCTCAACACCTGGTGCATTTGGATGGGCTTCCCTTTCTGCATTGTCACCCTGTATAAGATGCTAAAGTGGTGGTGGATCTCTGTGGCCACTATGACTGCCTCTGCAGTGGTAATGTACTGAGTCTCAGTGCTCCTCAGGTCCCACCTTTCCATATTTAACTGTGGGAGGGTTCAGTGACTCCTGTTACTGTGATGGTATCTGTCCTCCCTACACACTGCTCCTATTTCTACCCATGAGTGCTACATTCTGCCATGCCACATCCAACAGCATTCACAGTTTCTGTGGTAGAGGGGCTACATGTGGACTGGGACAACCCTTGTATGGTGGAGTCATGGGCTGGTCATGGGTGTACACAGTGTTCTGCAAGACCCTCCCCATCTTTTTGTGTGTACTTCTACACATCTCCGTGCCTCTGATGCCTGTGCATGCTAGTTGTGGTTGATAGCATAGTTTGGGATATTACTCTGTTCCTGCCCAGTAAGTACACACATTTTGTCTGCTCCAACCCAGTAAAGTATGTACATTTTGTCTGCATTTAGCAAGCCTCTGTGGATTGGGCCAGATGTCCTTAGAGGTACATAATATCACATATACAGTCGGTACAAGGTTGTCTTCAAGAATGACTGGTTCAGGATCATTTTGGAGGATGGGTGGATGGTTGTCATGAGATGGGTGCAGGGTTGGTTTTTTTTTGTTAACAGCTTTTTTCTCCACAGATTGTCAGGGCAACTGCTCAGCCATGTCCCACCTCCTCCCAACTGGCTTATGCTACCCCTGGGACTTACCTGGTCTTTGAGTCCCCATGGCTGGGTGGGAGAGAGCAATCCTCTACCCCCAGTCCACAAGTCCAGGTCAGACCAGGTAGTCCAGTCAGTAATGCAGGTTGGTGGTAGGTGACAGGGCTTCATTAAGCCCCACCATCACATTTCTGTTTCCTCCCTTACTTCTCAACATTGTGGCAGCATGGGCAATACATGCACACAGAGGTGCTCATGCACTACAGAACCACAACCCATTCCACCCCCTTCCCTGATCTAAGTCTGCCTCCTAAGCAATGGCACTGTCACAAGGCCTCCACCTGGTGGTAGCCAAGAGCTGGGATAACACACCACCCTGATCTGTGAGAGGAGAGCTGCCAGGCTGCCACTCAATCCGCACTGAGCCCTTCCCCCCCACTGACCCTGGCAACCTGAGCTTGTTCCAGAACTGGGGTTGCCAGCATAGTAAGAGGTAAGGTCCTCTGTGTCTCCGGTGCAGTTTCTGTGTAGGGTTGCTTTTAAGGATATGTTCAGGTTATTTTTGAAGAATGAGTTCAGGCTTGTCTCTGAAGGATGGATTTATTTATTTATTTATTCTAAGTCTGGTGCAGAATTAGTCCATTGAGACCATGTCTCTTTTTCAAGGAAATCCTGTGTGCAAAATAAATACTACAAATCATACAATTTAGTTATTTTATTTATTTATTGAATTTTGTTAACTGGGTTAACTTACTGAGACAGATGTCCCTTTTTCAGGAGTGACCCAGAATTAGTTACAGTCAGCAGGAGAATACAGTTCACTTATACAGGTACAGTAGTCTATAACAAGCACAACAAGTAATGTGATGACTTTTCCAGGATTGAAGGAAGGATGTAAAAGTGGTACAAATTTCATAAAATTGGGCTTAACGGTACAGTAATTTCAAGATGCAACAGCAGAGAAATGAGACTTACTCAAATCAGACCTTTGCCTTCGAAGCATAAAAGAACAGTTGGGAACACTGCATACGTCATAGCCATGGGAAGGAATTTGAAATATTCCTAAAATAGGATGATGAGATTTACAGATTTATAAATCAGTTTGCACTAGTTTAAATCTCAGTGTTCATCCAAGAGAAGCCAATCAGGTTATGAAGAGAAGTTTCAATACTCACCACAGATACATGCAATGAAGAAATGTACAAATCACAGAGCTCTGGTGCTTGGTATTTTATTATGCCATTTTTAACTCTATTTTGGCTCCTGGAATGGGTGAGGGATTTACTCCCTGTCAGTGCCCAGACTTTGCACCCAGCATCCCCCCCCAGGCTGTCTTGAATGGAGGCCCTGCTGCTTACCCTCTGCAGTGTGGCTCCTCCAGGAGTGGTGGAGAGACTAAGATCCACCAGAGGCCCCAGATGAGGCTTACATCTGGGGTATCATTCAGGCAGAGGTCTGGGGGCATCACAGTGCTGCCAACCCAGGGGTTTTCCACATACGTTACCTGGAGGTGTGGACATGCAATGACATCAGTGCAAGTTTGGCATGTTGCTGCACCTGATCTATAGACATCTGCCGTCACCTCCCCACTGAAGAGTGGCCCCAACTATTACACACCCAGCCTCCACTGGGTGTTGCTGACTTGTGGGGAACCAAAACCCTCCCTCCCAGAGGAGGAGAGCTGTCCGTGGGATGCCCAACCTACCTCCTTTCAGTCAACCCTCTGATGCACTGCGTTCACTCCAAAAGATGGGTTGTCGGTGCCTCAGGCAGTAGCACAACTGCTGCACCAGTGGACTGGCTCTTGGTATTTTATTTTCATCTTTGATGTTTCAAAGTACATTGAAATTGAGGCAGCAGCAGTAAGGTAACAAATCCCACAATGTTTCATCCTTTTTGGGGCTTTGTCAAAGAATATGCAACCTCTTCAGACCATCCTTTTTATAGAGGAACAACATCAGTGACATTTAAAGTGACAGAGCTTGCAAGTTAAAAACAGTCACTTTTAACAGGCTAATTTAACTCAATTAGTTAAAGTCCCCTAAATATCTCACCTTTATTAGGAGTACTTACAGTATGTGCAACTTGTACAAATCATTTGAGAAAAGAAGGGGGTAATTTGTTAAAGCTATCCAAAGCATGAAGTGTGACACAAACAAGTGCATCCACCACTATAGATACACAGTGCAAGAGAAGATACAGCATTTCCTCTTTAAGCAACAATATTTATTTTTCAAATCCTACATCTAGTATCTGAAAGAAGAAAGAAAAAGGGAGACAAAAGGTCAGGAGGAAGCCAATCAGTGTCCCTTAGCAGGTGGCATTGATGAGCATTAAAATCACAGACTAGTATAAAATATATTAAGCAATTATAAACCTTAGCTAAAGGGGCTAAAGCAGATAAAACAGCATGACCGTAGAAAATGCTACCATTTTCAAGAATCAGTATGACCGCTTGCCTGACTATGTGGTCTTTGACTTAATGAGATAGACAATTACATATTCAGGCTCTGGCTTTGCAAATAGTAGCAGAGATGTAAGGTTTAGAAGAAAGGATAGGGTTAAAAATGAACTCTGAACATTTTAAAGTTTGGACAGATTCAAGTGGGCTGACAAAAGCGTAAATAGACAAAGGAGCTGGCAACTTTTTTCCATGAAGCGACAATGCCAAAAAGTAATGTCTTGGGCCAGGAGTTTCAAACTGCACCCAGAATGGGCACTAGTGTGTGTGTGCTGCACTGCAGTGCAAACTCGCTATATTCAAATGAGATGCACAAGGCACATACCATCCAAATATAGAAAAGGATGTGGGTGGTGCATATGGGGGCCACTGAAGATGCACCAGTGCATCCCCCTGCATGATCTGAATACCTGGAATGGGGATGCACAGTGCATCCTCAGGACCATTATGCATGCAAGGTGCAAATGGGGCCATTTGCATGTCATTATGGCCTAATTTGCATGTCTGGGGAAGGGATGTGCCCAGCAGAATGTGCCGGGTGCCCTGCAACCTCCATGTCCTGCAACAGTAGTCAACAACTCCCTGGTAGTCTAGTGGCCCACCACCAATCCCCAATCATATAATGAAAATAAATCATCCCTTCCTGGTTGTCCAATGTCCCTCCCCATCCTTGATCATCTAATTAAATACATCTCCCTTCCCTGGTAGTCTAGTGGTCCCATCTCCATTCCCCAAACCATGTCTGAATATTGCTAAAGCCACGAAACACCCTGGTAGCCTAGTGGTACCCTCCTCCCTTCCCCGATCATAAATGGAAACCCATCCCCAGACCACCCTGGTGGTCTAGTGGACCCCTCACCCCCCACCCACTGAGGAACCTCCACCCCATCCCAGCATGTCTGACAAGTCAGAGGTTAGCACAACCCACCCGCACACTGCCACGGCTGCCTGCCCACTGAGCTGTCAGTGAATGACAACATACTGTACTCCTGTAAGGCCATTGGTAGACACTGTCGACCAATGGGCTTGCAGTGTGTACTGTACACTTTCATTCACAACTTTGTGAATGCCACAGAGTTGTGAATGAAAGTGTACAGTACACAACCTTGAAGAGGACAACAGGATAGTGAAGAGGACTAAAGACAAAATATTTGTTTCTCCTACGAGCATCACTCTGCACTTCTTGGTGCTTAACTTTACTGCCATGCATCTGATCACAGTTCCAATCTACCCAGATCTTCTTTCATAGTTCTGACACCTGCTTCACCTTACTCCTGGCCACAGATCTCAGTATAGTATCATCTGTAAAAAGGCATATTTTGCCCTGCATCCCAACAGCTATGTCAGAGACAAAGATGTTGAAGAGTACCACTCCTAAGACCAATCTCTGTGGCATCCTGCTAGTGACCACTCTGACCCCTGAGAGCTCCTCTTTTAGTACTGTACCACCCTTTGGGTTTTGTCATTTAACCAATTTCACACCTAACGATTAATTTTTCTCCTACTCTGAGGTCCTGACCATCTTAACCAACCATCCATGTGGGACACAATCAGAAACTTTGCTGAATTTAAGGTACAGCATGTCCACTGCCTATTCCTTGTCCACTGCCTTTGTCACCCAATCAAAGAAATCAAACAGGCTTGTGTGACACAACCTCCCCCCCCCCCCCCCCGTGAACCCATGTTGTCTTTTGTCTTGCAGTCCATTTGCCTCTAGCAAACTTAATATCCTTTCCCTTTCTCTGGTCTCTATCAGTTTACCCATAATAGATGTCAGGCTGATGGGCCTGTAGTTTCTTGGATCACCCCGCTCTTGCTCCTGTGCAGGGGGAACTACATTTGCCATTCTTCAGTCCCTTAACACTATACCTGTCTCCAGCAATCTAGTGAGTGTGTAGCTCAGCTAGCAGTTTAGTAAGGATGTGCCCTATCTCCTTAAGCACACTGGGATGTAGCCTATCCATGATCATGCACTTGTCAACTTAAGTGAACATAAGCCCTCCAATATCCTTTTAACTAGAATGGAATCCACAGTGACTCTTGTCTTTCTGCCTCTGCCTTGATGATACAGTCAGACATTGGCCCCTTGTCCTGCTCTATGAATACTGGGCAGGAATACCTGTCCAAGATGTTTGCCTTACCTGTAGATCCAGCTTCCACTCCTCTTCTTGCTCCAGTCTGCTATTCCTTCCCCTGTCTTCCTCTTCCCCCTTATGTAGTGAAATAAGGTCTTATCTCCTCACTTGATACTTTTACAGTTCTCACTTTAATGTTATCTTTAGTTCTTCTCACTATCCTGTTGTCTGTAAGAATGAGTTCAAAGTTATCTTTGAGAATGGGTTTAAGGTCATCTTTGAGAATGGGTTCAAGGTCATCTTTGATGATGGATTCAAGGTTGTCTTTGACAATGGATTTGAGGTTGTCTTTGAGAATAGGTTCATACTAATCTTTAAGAATGGTTCAAAGTTATCTTTGACAATGGATACAAGGTTGTCTTTGAGAAAGAGTTCAAGGTTTTCTTTGGGAATGGGTTTAGAGTTGTCTTTGATGGATGGTTTCAGGTTTGTCTTTGAGGGGTGGGTTCAGGATTATTTTACAGAGTAGCTGAGTCCTGAAACAGCCTGCGGGCTTAGGTGGTTGTTGTCAAGACCATTAATGGCTTCAGGCAAGGCTGGGACAGAGTTAAGGGTTTAATAGTAACACAGGGGTAGCAGTAAGGCAGGGAACATAGGGGTGGGTAGCGTCGGCAAAATCCTCACAAAGACACTTGGTGTCAAGGTAGGATAGGTTATTACCTGCAGACTAGATGGCCAGTGGTATTTTTCTGCTCTCATCTTCTATGTATTTATGTTTGAGGGGGATGGGTTAAGGATTGTCTTTAAGAAATGGGTTCAGGATAGACTTTGAGGGATAGGTTCAGGGTTGCTTTTGAGGATGGGATCAAGTTTATCTTCAAGGATGGGTTCAGTATTTTCATTGAGGGATTGATGTGTGATTGCCTTTGAAAATGAGTGCAGGTCAAAGTTGTCTTTGAGGATAGTTTCAGGGTTGTCTATGTAAGTGAGTGCAGGATTGCCTTTGGGGGACAGGGGTAGGACTGATTTAGGGGAGCTAGATTCAGGGGTGTCAATGTGAGCAGGCTTTCTTGGTGGCATCAGTGAATAGTAAGATAAAAGAGAAATTCTAAATCTTGGGTTGCATGCAAACGTGAAATAACAATATGTCACCTTTAAAAAAAAGATTCTTATTGTATTGTAAAAGATATTGAATGCATGCATGTAAAACAATCTCTAACCATTTTGATTAAATTATCATACTCCTTAAAGCAAAAATAAGATATCATACATTGCATCAGGATCTTTTTTGTCTGCGGCCCCAAGCACCTTTGGTACTTCCATACAGAGCTTAGAATCTTTTTATAGTATCTAACCATGGCAGTACAAGGTGTGGGTTCCAGTGCCTGCAGAGGTTGCTGGAGAGTGTTGCTCATCATTCCTCTCTGAAAAGTGTACATCTCAGCCTGTAAATGAGTTCACCCTCTACTGTGCCAGTGCCTGAAACCTCTGGGGTCACTTCTGAGCCTGCATCTGCATCACACTTTTTTTTGATAGAATGTACATCATGATTTTAGGATTTCATGTGGCTCAACAATTAAGACAAATATAAGTCTCCTCTTATGGGAAATTTTCTCTTTCCAGATCTAAAATCCAAAATCATTTGAAACAAATTGGAAATGTTACAGGGAAAAATTAAATGTCTTTCACTTTTTGGTGAGAATACATGCCATCAATTTCCCTTTCTTTCTCCTTACGAATATACAGAAACAAATATGCAAAATTACTTTCAACCTACATGTTGTAATACAAATACACATTCTTTACATGTGCCATTTATTTTTTAACATTTTATTTAATACACAGGCATTTAAACCCCAAATCCACAAACTGTTACAAACAGATAAAGCACATACAGTAGAGGATTTACCATCAGAAGTATAACTGCAGTATATACTTGGTAAACAATGCCTTGCCAATTATTCAGCTACATTCCTTTCTTCAGTGTTGTTACTGTTTTATCCCCATGATCAAGAGACGATTCCTGAAGAGAAGGAAACCTCTAGTTCTGTAAAAGAAAAATATAAAACTTATTTTTGCTGTGCACCCAACAGGCTTTTCCCTCAAGTTTACCAAAGCACCCCTCCCAACCCTTTACTATCATATAAATGACTGCAACTTAGTCAACCTCCAAAATAAATGATTGCGATATACAGCATGCAGCCTCTAAATAGCATGTTTTTTAAAGGTTGCACATGTCATGATCATCAGCTAAAATAGCTAATTTGTTTGTGCACTTTCACTACACTAGTGTTGAATAAACACAGAAATGTCAGATGGTGACTGAAAGCAGAAGTAGAGGACATACATTCAAACTTGGAGAGAGCAGGATAAGGGGTACAATTAGAGAGCACTACTTGACACATAGGGTGGTTAACATATGGGTTAGTCCTACATCCAATGTGGTTGTTTAACTTAGCCCTATTCTGGCTTTTAAAGCAGGACTAGACTGATTCCTGAGCAAGAATTACATTGAGGGTTACACAGCATAGGTAGGGATAGCATTCAAGTTGATAAGCTTGAGTAAGTGTCCATACTCAGAGGAATGTAGTCACAGGCCCGGATATTCAAAAGGGTTACACCATGCACAACAGAGTTGCACCTGCGCAAGTCCAAAAATGCACCATTCTGTGATATTCAGCTCGAGGTGGCTGCGCTGCCCAAACAGCAATGTGCAAGGGTGCAATGGTAATGAATGCATGTGCAACCGTAGGGGGAGGAACCATGAATAAATGGCGCAGTGCGATATTCAACAGCGTGTGCCATGCACAATAGGGGAGCAAGCAGATGTTGTGCGATGGCAGAAATGATCCAAAATAAAAAGGAACAAGAGAGAGGTGCAAGAACGCTATAGGGAAGCCAGAGGTGGGAGCAAGGTGACAGCAACAGAAAAAAGGGTAGCAGTGAGTGGGACTGGAAAGGAGCGGGACAGGGCATACCTGGGAACAACCAGCAACAGGACAGGAGTGAGGAGCCTGTGCCACTGTGCAGGAGTGACAGGAGAAGTGCCACAGTGGACTGAGAGCACTGGCAGTGGGCAGGACAGCCAAAGTTTGGAGGTGTAACAGGTGCAGGGGGAGCATCACAAAGGACAGTGCGGCGGAACGGGATAACAGCTGCGGGGGGACACCAAGCAGGGACATGGCCAGTGCCACCTTTCAGAAGGAGGTGGTAATGAGGAGTGTGAGAAGGCAGGCAACAGGGGGGTGCAGCTGTGGAAGGGCCCGTCGGCGGTATGCCCCAAACAGGCAGTACCGAGCCCGCACCAGCTTCAAGCACTACAGTGACACAGAGATTGTGGGCCGGTACTGCCTGAACCGGGCGATCCTGAGATGGCTCTGTGAGCTGTGCAGTGATGAGATGCAGGCACCCACATGACGGAGCCATGATTTGTCAGTGGAGACAAAGGTAACAGCCGTCATGTGAATGCTCGCCACGGGCACCTTCCAGAGACCAACAGGGGACACAACAGGCATAACCTAGTCAGCCGCATCACGCCTACTCACACAACTCCCCAGCGCACTGCTGCCACATGCTGTGGAGTGCATCCATTTCCTCAGCACACTGGTGGAGTGCACAGCACACATACAAGAGTTCCACAGAGCAGCACGTATACCTGGTGTGATCTGAGCCATTGATTGCACCCATGTGGCCAACCGCACGCCACCTGGCCCGGAAGGTGCCACTTACATCAACCAGAAGGGCTATGCCAGCATCAACTCCCAGTTGGTGTGTGATGCTAGGGGGCGCATAGCCAATGTCTGTGCCATGCATCCTGGGGGAGCACGTGTTGCCTTCATCTGACACCAGTCTGCACTGTGCCACAGGTTCGAGAGTGGGGACATCCCCACTGGCCACCTAGTGGGTGAGTATGCAAATCACGCAGGATGACATGGATTTTGGGGGGGCATAGTCAGAGGTGCCATGGGAACTGGCCTTGATAGCACAGGGCAGAGTGACACTGACCACCATACTAATGTCCACCTCTACACACAGGTGACAGTGGCTATCCACTCCATCCCTGGCTGCTCACACCATACTGGTGGCCCACGACCCCATCGCAGCAACGGTACAATGAGGCACATGCCACCACATGCAGTGTCATAGAGTGGGTGTTCGGGATGCTGAAGGCATGTTTCTGTTGCCTGGACACATCTGGTGGTGCCCTACAGTACAGCCCCTTGAAGGCCTGGGGGCTATTCTTGGCCTGTTGCATCCTGCACAATATGGCCAACTACTGTGGGATAGCTGTAGAGGTCAAAGAAGGTGACAGTGATGGGGACGATGAGGATGCCGGTGCAGACAGTGATGGGCAGCCCCCCCTTGGGTGAAGGGTCCCCCGCCTGATCCAGATGTCGCAGCTGCACCAGGACACCATCACAGAGGAGCACTTCAATCAACCCAGGTAAGTCATGTGGCCATGTGCAACCACCAATGGCAAGGGCACAACCTACAAACTCGCATGAATGAACCCCAGAGGTGCATGGCAGCAAGGGAATTGGCTGAGCGTGGAACCTAACACATCATCAGGGATGGGCAAGGCCTAACATGACACATGGTCATGCGCACGTGCACACACACACACACACACACACACACACACACACACACGACATGCACAAGGGGTAGGAGGCACGCCGACCCTGAACACTACCCCTAGCCACACACAGGTCCACAGATGATCACGCACAGTGCCCGTCATTGTGCATGTCTCAGATGCTGGGCACCATTGCACAGTGGTGGACAGTGCAACGCAGGCATCATCATGCACACGCCACAGTGACCAGCAGCCAGGAGAGTGTGCACATGGACGTGAGTGTGTGCAGGGCTGGGTACACCACCCGTGCATCACACGTTGAACAACACACTGCACACAGGGCAGAATCAGACAGTCGCCATGGTGAGAGACAGATCAGTCATGCGGCACAGTGCCACGGCCACCACGGATGCATGGGCAGCCCCACCGAGACCTGCCAGCTGTGACAGGCTGACCATTGGCCTCATGGGGTGGCAACGATGGTCCCCCAGGGGTGACGCTGCGGGAACATGACCGTATTCGAGCAGGGGTCTGCAGCTCATCAAATATACCTGTTCCAGGTGTGCTCGGGATGCCCACAGCTGAACCTGGTGTCAACATAGAGGGTGTCGCACAATGCTGGAAAGGGGAGTGGACATGACACTGCGTGTTATCTGCGGTGGATGGGCAACAAACTGTGTGCCCAATGTGGCCATGACAGCTGTGAAAGCATGTCTGCCTGTCAATGGCAGAGGTCACATCCTCTTGCTGCTGGGCCATCTCTGCCAGGAGCAGAGCATGGTCTCTGCTGCACTGCTCCTCTGCCTGGCATAGAACCGCACTGAGTGCATCCACTGCCCTGACAAGCTGCGACTGCTGATCCACGGAAGCCTGAAGTAGTCGACTGTGCTCATCAAAGAGGTCATCTGCCAGATCAGCATGACATCCCTCAAAGTGTTCCTGGCCCTGTTTGGCATCACCCCTTGATGATGGGTGCTGCACACCAGAGCCATGCCAGGGAATGGCCACATGCGGTGCACTGATGCTGCCCCCGACACTGTCCTCCCGTCACTATTGGCCGACTGCTGATACTGCCCCTCCAGCCGCCACTCGTCAGGGCTCAACGGTGCCACCACAGCAGCCACAACAGCCCTACCGGCCTGGATGCACACCAGTGCTGCCCCACTGGTGCAGATAGGCACAGGCTGGGATGCCACCCATGGATATGCCCGTGTTGTTACCTGCTGTGGGGCCATCCTGCATCCCACATGTATCACTGTCCATGATGTGAGCTCCATCATCATCGGTGATGGATCCAGCACCAGTCTGACTCTCAGCATGCTGGCATCCATAGATACTGTCACACTGGGACACGGGCAGGGCCTCCTCTACACCAGTTCCACCAACTTCAGTCCAGACAGACAGGTGGGTACACTGTTCTTCTGACCCTCGGACACCTGTGAAGGTGGATGGGCACTCCTCTGTGTCAAGGGTATCACCCTCAGTGGACAAACCCACCACCGCTGACCCATGTAGACACTCAGGAGCTGTAAGGGAACACAGTAGCATTAATGTCTCTGCCCTACCCTGTGGCATTCCTCCCCCAACACAGTGACAGATCAGGACCTACCATGTAGCGATGGGCTGCCACCCATCTGGAAGCCACCACCTGGAACGCCCTCTAGGGCACAACGCTGCATGCTGCCAGCCACCCACTCTTCATGTGGCATCAGGCATGGCACGACCGGCTGTCCACCACCAGTCACAGAACGTGCTGCCCTGATGGTAGCCACATTATCTTTTATCCTCCTCTTGTCCATGCCCACCTTCTTCTTGCACTCCTGCATGGACTGCTGGTGGCTGCCATGCTGGTTGACAGCACACACCACCTCATCCCATGCCGCAGCATGGGCCTGTGGTGTTCCCCGCTGTCCATTGAGCAGCAGTTCCTGGTCAAGGTAGGCCTCAAATAGGGCATCTGATTCTGCCGGGGTGAGGTTGGGCCTCCTCCGTCTCCCACGTCTCTGTTCCTCCTCCACCTCCACCTCACGTTCGGTCATTATTGATCCTGTGGGAATGACAGGTGTTACCTCTGAATGTGCAGTCCTATCCATCTCCCACACACCACAGTCCATACTGGAAAACAGCATGCAACCCACCACAATAGACTGCAATATCAGACTACGGCTTCTGCTGCCCCATGTCGCATTTATATAGTGCACCACATGCAAATGAGGTGAGGCTCAATTTTTAAGTGGATGCTAATGCAGTAGCTGCACCATGGAATTGCTGATGAGCTGTTTTGCATATGCCGGCTGAATATTGCGCTGTTGTGCTTTGCGTAATCATGTTGAATGTGCTCAGGCAGGGGCGAAACTCTGTGACATGTGCAGTAGACACTGCATGGTGCATGCCCGGGGTGCTGACGCTGATGTCTGCCGTGCTGCTGACATGCTGAGCATGGCAGGCAGTGCAGGGCATGTCCACCACTGTGCCAGTGGTGCTAGTGCGCTGTTCACATGTATAGTGCCCTTGCCCTGGTGTGCCATAGGCACCATGGTGCTACAGCATGGTAGGCCACTACAGGAAGTCACACAGAAGAACTCTACCACACTACACGCGGTGAGTAGCAATCACGCTGTGACGGTCCATGCGCGACAGACCTTTGACCCTGTGCCCGACCTTTGCCCCCTAGGTGCCATGCGTCCACATGGGTGTACCCCTATCACGCTGTTTGGTGACAGCATGATGGGGAATGGCAGCGCAGTATGGTGCAGCATCCGCACATGGCGGACCTGCGCTAGGGAGTGCCATTTTGAATCAGAGGTGGTCCAAAGATGGCATAGTGATGAGCAGCGATCTGGAGCCAGGTAGAACTGGCAAACCTAGTTGCACTGGTTGAGCCCCATGCTGGTGCTCTGTTTGGTGAGGCACCTCGGACAGGGCCAGAAGTGCTGTGTGGGAGGAGGTGGTGGTGGCACTGGAGGAGATGACAGGGATACAGAGGACAGCTGAGCAGTGCCAACACTGGTATGGGGACCTACAACAGAGGGACCTGGACAGGCTTGCCTGCCTGCAGACATGCGCCAGGAAAGGTGCTGTTCCATGGTCAGGTAGATGCCCCATCCATACACTGGTTGCGTCCATATGGGTATCACGGTGGGCATGTGTCCACCACATGGGGGGTGGTCTGTCCAGTGTGGACAGTGGTGGTGGTGGTATGGGGTGGGGGGATGAATGGTTTGGCTGTGTGGGATTGCACACACCTGGGGTGGGGGGGCTTTGCTACTGGATTGTACTGATGTTCCTCTTTCCATGTTTGCACCTTAGGCCCTGTAGAGCATCAACGTGTGAAGGAGGAGAGGCAGAGACGTGAGCCACATCCTCATGCCGGAGCTCCCATACTGGCTCAGCGCCAGGACCATCCCGATGATGGTGAGTGCCTTACATCCATGTTTTCTGTGTATGCTGTGTAGCAGGGTAAGCAGTGGGGCATGGCCACAATCCATTGGCACCACTGCTGTGCACACCACATGGTACAGTCAGCACTGTCCAGTGGCACTGCATGTCTGGGTGTGCATCACTGGTGGTCCATGTGTGCACAGGGTACATGGCTGTGCCACTGCCTTCACACTGCAAAGCCATGTCAATGTACAGCCATGGTGGTGCTGTGTGGGACTTGGGCAGTGGGTGTGTGCAGCGGTCTGCATGGCTGTGTGCACCTGGGTGGGCAGGTCTTGTGGACATGATCATTGTGGGTGGTCGCACACCATCACAGGAGTGTGTCCCATGACTGTATGCCATGCACAATGGGTGGGCTGTGCATTCACACCTATTGACTCTGCTCCCTTATCCTAGGTGTACGACAGATGGTGCACATAGAGAGTACACTGCAGGAGCTGCTTCAGGTGGCCAGGGTCTCTTTTGAGATTCTACAGAGGGTGGAGCAGTATGCTGTGAGACGGAGACATGGCAGGAGGTGCCATAGGAGTGGGGAGCGGTGATCCCGCTGAACTACTTCCAACCCTGGACTACACCTCCCCCCCGGACCCACCCTCATACACCTCCTTTCCTCTCCCATATGTTCACCCTGCCCCTTACCCACCCCACCCAGCTGGTGGCCCTCACCCCTTTTGTTTTGTAAATAGATGTTCATAGTTTTGTTAATACTGTTACAATACATTTGTTTAGTTATGCCTTCTGTGGTGGTCTCTGATTTGCAGCATGCTAATGGTGCTCAACTGCAGTGGTGTGCATGGCGTCAGGGGTGGTGCTCTCATGGGTGTGTGTGTGTGTGTGTGTGTGTGTGCGTGTGTGTGTCTATAGGGGAGGCTGGTTTGGTGTGGGCATAGCTCTCAGTCACTGTCTGTGGTTTGTGTGTTGTTCCCTGTGTACAGGATGACTGTGTGCAGTTGTACACGGTGAATGCACTGTGTCCATGGCGCACCTGTCAGATCATCCATGGCCTGTGCAGCTGCCACCCTTGCATGTCTGTGACCTGCACAGTCCACTGGCATGTCAGTAGTGGCTGCCCATGCTGGACTGCCACTGTGCCCAGCACAATACTGGGCTGCCTCCTGTCACTGGTGTGGTTCACGTCTGCCTCGGGTGGCACTGTTGCCTCCACTGTTGTTGTCCCACCTTGATGCTGTCACTTGTGTCTGTTGCAGGGGATGTGCTCCACTGTCTGTCACTTGTGCTCCAGCTGCATGCTGGAGGTATACAGCGTTGTGCCTGCACAGGGTTGCTGGCACACCTGTGCCATGGAGGGATTCTGGCCATGTGTACACGGCTGCTGTGGCCACATTCCAGTGGCTTAGTTGACCTGCTACTGTGTCCCTGTGTTGGTGTGCCCTTGGGTATGGGTGGTTGTTTGTCAGTGCACTGTGTTGCATCCTGTGTGGCGCATGCTTACATGCAACACTGTGGGTGTCTGCAGTGGCTGTTATGGCCGGTGCTGGGATGGGGAGTGTCCTTGGGAGGGTGTGCAGGGTGCTGTACCACTGGTGGTGGGGTCCGGGGCATGCCCTGTCATGTGTGGGGTACCTCGTGCACTGATGCATGGTCAGTCTCACAGCTGTACCTGGGGGGGACATGCGTGGTGCCACTGTGTATGCAGTCATTGCATTGCTCTCTGCTGCCGCCCACTGACGGGTGCTCGTGGTGGGCCTGCCTTGCATGGTTCTGTGGTGTACAGGGTTGTACTGTCACAGTGGGGGTGGTGGCATGCTTGGGGTGTCCAGCACTGTTGGGCGCTACTCCTGGGCAGGGTGCATGGGGATCATGGTGCAGGGTGTGCTCTGCATTGGTGAGATGGTGTGGCACAGGGTGGACAGGCATCCATGTGTGATGGTCACAGCTTGCAAGGGGGTGTGCTGGGGCACCATGCACCGGCGGTGGGTTTGTTGCTGGTATCCCTGTGCCAGTGGTTCTTCCTGCTCTCCTCCAGTTGTGCAGTGCATGGGGTGTGGGGGGCAATGTCTGTTCTACTGTGTGCTCCTTTACCCATCCCTACCATGGGTGGTGGGCCCCTGCATCCTGTCCCTTAGCATTCCTGGTTGTGCTGTTGCACTGCTGCCCTGCTCTATTAGGTGTCCCTGGTTGTGCTATTGTGCATCTGACCTGCACCACTGCACATCCCTGGTTGCACTATGGTGAAGTTGGCGTGATATTCAGTCATGAGCCGCAGGTGCATCTTGACCTGCGCAGTGTTTGAATATTGCGTGTGTTACGCATGGGCGCAGTGGACTTGCACCTGCTCCTGCTATTGCACACCTTTGTGGTGCAGTTTGAATATTTGGTTCATAGGGTTTTACGTGATAAAGGCGAGTCTTTTATCTCACCGAACTAAAAGAGTGAACACATATGCACCCAAAACAAAAAAGGCGAACAACATTCCACCAACCTTCAGAAAGAACAATGGTCACTTACTCCCTGAGGCATGGCAAGAAAAACAAAATGTTCTATGTGGGGGGCCATGCCCCCTGCACGCCTCCTTTGTGAGGATGCAGGCCATCTGCACCCCCACAATCTAAATATTCCCAACTCCAGGGGAAGCGGACTAAGAGGCAAGACAAAAAAATCTGTCCTGAAGGCAGAGCCGAACACAGGTCCACCAGCTCTAGTGGCAGTGGCTCTAACCACTATACCAAATGGCCAGCTCAGTAGGACTTGACCAAACAAATGCCTATATCATGTTACAGTGAGTGCGTCTCACTGCTACACTCATTGTACCATACTCGTTGGTGTCTTTTCCTACTCGATCTCAGTATGAACAGTATTATTAAGTCATTCAAATTGGAATACTCAGTAATACTCACACCACTGCACACCTAGTCAAAGCCATGTGGTGGGGACAGATAAGATAGACCCTAGGTCCCTTCTATCACTACAATATTATGCTGCTTTGTTGTTATATAAATATATATATATATATATATATATATATTACAGTAGTGCCACTATAGTTAGGTTGAGTACCCCATTTAAGGTTAAAGTGTGAAAATTTGCAGCTTAATAGCTTTGCCACTGTATGACAGATTTGCCTGAAGTTTGGCAGGCATGGAGCAGTCTCATAGCTCTGTGGATCTGCCAAGTTTTGTAGTGGTCAGATATACGGTTGCGGAGCTATTAAGTGGAATAGAAAGTCACATTTACTCTTTTTTGCACAATCTTTGTTTGCACCTACAGGTCGCATGATTTGTGTGACCAGTCTGAAACCTTCAGGGAACAAGGGGCCGGGGTCCCCGCTGTGCCTTTTGAAGATTTTGTGAAAAAATATTAAACAGTTCAAAAGTTATTCAAAAAACAAGTTTCCCATTATAGTCAACAGGAAAAGTTAACAAAAAGTTTGACAGTGTCGCAAATGCAGTTTTTAATGTTGCAAATGACCCCGTAGTGTCATGAGTCAGCCATTTTTTTTTCAGTAACTGGTCACAGAAATGCTTGGCATTTAAATGTGGGACCCTCTAGGGACACAATTATTTTTGTGTTCACCTAGTCAAGCCCTGAGGATGCTAGCCATTTCTTTTTTTGGGGGGGGGGGGTTAAACACCCCAGAAATATGTTTTTAAAATGTTTGTAAACTGTGGTGTTGCAAAGTAGTGTCGCACTTGCAAGACTTTCATGATTTTTTTTGCACAAGTGTCGTGACTCGCGACACTACTTTGTGACACTATGACCAAAATAACAGGAAACCTTTGCCACCCTGCTGTAAAAGAACAGTTTGGTCTTTTGGGCTGAAATTTGGAGGGAAGAAAACCAGCATCCAACAGTTGTGCCTTTTGGTGGTTTGGTGGCGAAATATTACAAGGATGCCAAGTTACGGTACTCTGAACTTGACGATTTTTCCAATAGACTAACATTACGGCATCTGCCGCGCCTTTCGGAGCCCATATCTCAGAAACGCTTAGAGATAGAGACTTTTCATTGGAAGAAATGCTTAAAAACTAGCCAGGAATGTCATAAATTATATGAAATTAAAATTTATTTTCTACGTTGTATGGTTCCTGAGATATAAGCAATTTAGTATTCCAAGTGCTCATTTTCTGCTCCCAGGCCCATTATTATGCATACATTCTTTGTATTCACTGTATTTCTCTATGCAGCTTTTGGGGGAAAAAAGGGTGTGCACTTTTGTTACTGTTACACTTAGTGTTTCCACTTGCATTTCCGTCACCATTTGCATTACCATTCCCATCTACACCACTTTGTGTGTTACCCTTTGCATTTTCATTTGTGCTTGTGTTTGCGTTACTGTTATCATTTGTGTTTCCTTTACTGTTTCTGTTTGCATTTCATTTTGCATCACCGTGTGCATTACCATTTGTGTTTGCATACACGCTTCCATTTGCGTGTGCGTATCTGTTTCCTTTGGCGTCATCGTTGCTGTCACCATTAGCATTTGCATTTCCAATTGTGGTGCTGTGACCATGCACATTATCATTTGCGTTTCCTTACGTGTTTGTGTTTGTGTTTCCGTTTGCGTTACTGTTCACTTTGGCGTCATCGTTGCTGTTACTGTAACTGTAACTGTTTACATTTCCAATTGCATTACCATTACTGTTTGCGTCTTCATCACCATTTGCATTTCTGTTGCCCTTAGCATTTGCGTTTTCAGTTGCATTTCAGTTGTTGATTGCATTACTGTTTCCTTCTGTGGTGCCGTTGCCTTAATCGTTTGCATTTCTGTTTGCGTTACCATTTGCATTTTTCTTACCATTTGCATTTCCATTGGCATTACCATTTACATTACTGTTTTCATTAACGTTTGCGTTTCTGTTGCCATTAGCATTTGCGTTACTGTTTGTGTTACCATTTCTGTTTTCATTAACATTTGTGCTTGGGTTTCTCTTACCATTTGCATTACCATTTACCTTTGTGTCACCATGTGCGTTACTGTTTGCGCTTGCATTTGCATTACCGTTAGCATTACTATGTGACAAAAAAAAAAATCACATGGTGGGCCCCGCGCTCCCACCACCACATTTTATTCACTACTTATAGTGCTCATTCTCAAAAAGAAGGGAAATTTATGGCAAAAAATCAATTTAATGTATCAGTTAGGGTTATTCCACAGTGACAAAAATTAGGAAATTCAGTGTTAGCGTTGCCACCCCTTGCACCCCAAGCCCACCCTGTCCCCACCAAGAGGCATCAGGGGTGTGTGTTGAGGTCATCGGTCATAACTCTCACTTCATTCTCCTATACTGCACCACCCCAGCTTGTTTACACATGGGATGGGGTAAGAGTTAGGACCGATGACCCCAGCGCACACTCTGATGTCTGTTGGTGGTGACGGGGTGGGCTTGGGGCTTGGGGTGGCAACCCTAACACCGAATTTCCTCACTTTTGTCATTGTGAACAACCCTAACTAATGCATTAAACATAGTTTTTTGCCATGAATATGAATATATATATATATATACACACACACACACACACACACACACACACACACACACACAAGTCACATTAAACTGCTCCTCCAATGAGTGTTTTAGCATTTCTGACAGAGTTGCATAAGGATTGTTGGATACACAGTACAAAGCCCTACACAAACTGTTTCTCAAGAGTTAAAACTCAGTTTTGCATTGCATTGTGACTGGATTGCTGATGCATTTCAAATGAGCTGCAAACATATTTTACAAACATTGCCCTTGAGCTGGTTAAGCCTTGAAAAACAATGTAATATGAGTTGCCAATGCATTGCCAACTGTGAAAAACAATAATAAACCAACTCATTGGTGGAACAGTTTAATGTGCCGTGTACTGTACATATATATATATATATATATGTATGTATGTATGTGTGTGTATATATATATATATATATATATATATATATATATATATATTATACATGCTGTTACAAAAGAGTCATGTGTTTTCATCAATTTAGTAATTTAATTTTTGATATTAGTTGACTCAAACTATTATCCCAATGGATGTGGAGTATGGCAGGGACTGTGATTGTTAGTGGTAGGGACAGGGTATTGATCAGAGTGGAGAAGGGGGGAGGTAACATACATGATCATAAGGTGACACCATTGCCTTTGGACACCAGCAACAAGTATCAGCCTCTTGCTGGCTAGGTTGTGTGGGGACAACCTAGAAACTGGGACTTGTGAGCAAGACCTGGTGCCAGCACACCCAACTTAACAGGAAGGAGGAGGAAGGAAAAAGGCTGGAAAGAGGGACAGGAAGGTACTGGTCAGTAGGGACTCTATTGTTAGGATAGTGGGTGGCATGGAGGGACATTGCTAGACCAGGATGGTAGCATGGCTGAGATGGTTTGCCTGCTTGGAGTGGGGGTTGAGCGAGTGTTATCAAGGATCAAGCAAAGTGGGGGAGGGAAGCAGATTGTCATCATCCATGTTGGCACGAACAACATAAGATGTACATGATCTGAGGACATATGGGGGCTATTCATAGAACTATGGATGTTCTTAAATGGAATGGTATCCAGGGTGGTCTTTTCTAGATTCTCCTGGCACTTGGGGCTAGAGAGAAGTGACACCAGACTACTAGATAGGCTACTGCTTGGCTAGTAGCCTGAAGCAATAGGGAGGGATTTTTTTCCTGGCCATCTGGCAGGCCTTTTGTGGCCAGGTAATGCTTTTATGCCCATGAACTGCACCTGTACCCAGAGGGAGTGGGAGGCTGGCAAGGAGAATGGAAAGGGCAGTTGGGGGATTTAAACTAGAAGAATGAGGGAGTGGTATAGGGATCACCATGGGCAGGCGGTAGATATGGAGGATCATTGAGGGAAGCAAAGCAAGGCATGACAAGGCAAGGCAATGTATTTGATAGACACTCAATCCAAGTGCAACACAGCACAGCACAAAAGGAGGTAGAGCAAATTTACAGAAAAACAGATTGCAAAATCAGTATTATAAATATTTACTATATAAAAGAATGTTTTAGTTAGACCCAAGTGCTGTTTTTAATAGAACTTTGAAAGTGTTCACTGACTGGATTTCTCAAATATATTATGGAAGAGAACTCCACTATAATGGGGCAGCTAACCAAACAGCTTGATCTCCAGAAGAATCTATCTGGAAGTGGGGAACTTTCAAAAGATCCACATCAGATGATTGAAGGGGGTGGACAAGATTGTATTCAAACAAAAGGTCTTTTAAGTAGCCAGAAGGATAGCAGAGCAACTTAGCACAAGGAAAAGAGACTCCCTGGGTTGTCCACAGGAGTATGGAGGTTCAACTGTCTTCACTTGCATGGAGGCCAACAGAAGAAACAAATGCCCCCAGAAAAATGAATGAGCTTGGTGCCTGATTCCAATCACCTTTCAGCCTTGCTCCTTTTGAGACCAGACTGCCATCACAACCTGTATGAGTACCAGTGCATCCTGAAATGCTCCCTAATGCTCTGCTGTCTGCAGTTCTGCCCTGAAGGTTGCTCAGGAATGGGAGAGATTACCCAGTCTTGGGGGTGGGGGCCAGTCAGCTACTAGAGTGGAGACATAGGAAGAAAATGATGAGCAACTTCACCTGCTGTTGACCCTAGACTTTCATCTGTGCATGTTACTTCTGACTATCTTCCAGCCTTGTTCCCTGTAAGGCAGCCTGATGTCATAGACTGTGTGGGTCCCAGTGTAGCCTGAAGTGGAGTTGGTCCCCACACTGCTCAGCTCTTTGCAATTCTTCCCCGGTGGTTGCTCAGCAACAGGGCAACCAATGCACTCTTGGGGATGTGGATGGTCCACTACTAAAGCAGAGTCAATGAAGCAGCTCTCCATAGAGTGACTCTCTTTGTGAGTGACTCCCACTGGAGTCACAGAAGACTCCAACAGGAGGCTAGAGGGAAGACTATTTAAACATTTTTTTATTGTTATAATGTTTGACTTGTTTTTCTTCCTCAATAGTTCCTAGGTGATGTTTACAACAAACGTCTTTGGTTTGCTGTCTGGGACTATGATGAAGTAAATTTAAGCTACAGTACTGAATAATATATCTACTTGTCTGCTTGGTTTTGTAGGGACATAAGGCCACTAAGTACAGTGTAGATAGTGAGCCTGCTAATTTTAGTGGTTTATCTGAAAGTGTACAAAATGCATATTTTTTTGGAAAAGTTTGTAATTGGCTATTCTTATTTCGTATATCAAATAGGCTTAAAACATTTGCTAGACCATTACTTAATATTGCATTTTAAGTTTATTTGTGTGTTAAACATTGCAGCTCAGCTTATTTTTCTTCACTTCAGCTACAGAACAGTGAGATCCAAACCTATGGACTTCAATGTCCATATTTATTTAATTAATTTTTTATTTAGTTTTGTTTACTGGGAATGGAGGGCTAGGCATTTCTGCCTATCTTTAGCCTCATCCTGGGGGTGGGGTCGGGGGATATAGATGGAAACCAACTGAAATTGAACCAGATTAGCCTGGCCCAGTAGCGCTGAGGGTTGAGGTGCTGGACGGCACACCTCGTGCCATGCCAGCGACCTGGGTTTGGGAATGAGCCTAGGTCATTGGGGGTCAGCAGGGGAAGAGGATGGAGCATCTGTTGGAGTGCTCTTCTTCTCTGGGGAGGGGGGAGGATTGCCATTGGTGCTCTGGTGGCCTCTGGCAGTGGCTTGGGGTGACTACAGAGCATTGGAAGACATAGCAGGAATGTGCTTGGGCAGATACTTGGCTCAGAGTGCATGCAGATGCGTGCGCATTTGGGGCCTTAGGCGTCATTGCACACCTCAAGCCGTAAGCGGAGAAAAAGTGGAAAATAGGGGCACTAGTTGTGGTGGCATGATGGCCATCTACAGAGGGCTTGTTCAGTGTGAGGGTGTGCGGCAGTACTGGATCCTGACTGGGTGGGTTGAGCGCTGAGGGAACGCTCCCCACCACCCCATCACGGGGGGGCAAGGCACAGGGGTAGCTGCGGGACCTGAATTGGAGCCAGAGGAAGTCCCAGAAGATGGCGGCCTGAGTACCCGGGAGGATGCCTGACGTGTAGAGGTAAAGCAGACTGGTGGCCCTTGGGGGGAAAAGTATAGAGAAAAGAAACTGAACCAGATTAAGCTGTTGGTGGTATTTTTAATGGGGGGGAGGGTTTGGCCAGGACGCCAAGAAAATATCCTTGCTCTTTTTGAGACGTGCCACAGGATCTTTAACATCCACCTGAACAACCACTGGAACAGGCAGATGGGACCCTGGTTCAATGTCTTATCTGAAAGATAGCACCTCAGGAGTACAACATCCCCCTCATGCTGCACTACACATGCCAGTATTGGGCTTTACTCCAAGTTTCTGGTGTAGGGCTAGAACCCTCAATTTTCCAATCTTCTAGCCTCAAAGGTGAGTGTGCAACCTGCTGTGCCCCTGTATCACTGCATCCAAGTCTAAAAATAAACAGAAGGAATACTTTCACCAAAGTCTGAATACAATACCATTGAACAAGGGACCAGGTAAAAGCTGAAAAACTCAATTAAACCAAACCTATTAACTTAAGTGCTGGAGTTAATCCTATGTGTGTGCCCCTGGTGACACAGTAACAGTCAATGATGATTTGCCATCATGCCAGAAGCTTCATTAGGAACATGGATTCATTTCAAGTTTGGATTTACCAAAGTAAATTTGATATTGTAGATCTCATGCAGACCTGGCTCACGAGAACCTTTTCTAATAATGACATCCAAATGAAAGACTATATTAGTTTTATTCATGATCATAGAAAATGTGGAGGAGGAGGGGTCTTCATGTTTCTTAAGAATGAAATCTTCCATCCAGAAATCAAGTTTCTGGTACAATATGGGGAATTGATTGCTTACTAACTGTGATTACATTTTTAATCTTACCTATTGCAGTTGTATATTTTCCGCCAAAAATAAAAATGTCTATATTTGATAAACTGGCTCAAACCATTCTAACTCACACTCTAAAAAAGGATATACTGTACTTCTGATGGGTGATTTTTATGCACAGTGTGGGTAACCCGAAGGGTGAAAAACTAGCACCTAGTTTCAGATTCTGCAACTAAATGAACTTGCCAATTCCCATCTAGAAAGAGCTCACTGCAGAACCCTGGAAATATTCTTAATTTTTTCTTCATATCCCCCATATCTGGAGGTGCAGTATCAATAAAGTAATGGCACCAAATTTAGATGACCGCAACCCAGTTGTATATTATCTCATTTAGCAATCCCTTCAAACAAAGAGGTACTTTAAAAATTTAATTTGCCTGCCTTTAATAACAGTTTGTTAGAAGAACTTTGGGATAGGTTGAGGCTGATACATGATGTAAATATAGCCATCTTTCAGTTTACAGCTACTTTTTTGAACAATTGCAATAGACATGCCCCCTTAAGAATTAGACAAATTATGACAGGCCATACTCCCTGTGTTATGAAAAGATTAAATAGCTTATAAGGGTGAAGGACACTGTTAAGAAAAAACTGACAGAATGATTGATGCCAATAACTGAGCAGTTTTTTTTAACTGAGGAATCAGTGCAAGAAGTTAATAAAAAGGGAAAAAGCAAAATACTGTACTATCAGAACAAAACTGGTACTGCGACAGATCCCAAATCATATTAGAAGTTGTTTATTTGTAAAGCTGAAAACTCTAAACAAAACTTTTCCTCAAATAAAACTTACTCAGGGCAATGATAAACCATCCTATTGTCAAGGTTACTGAATGAATATTTTTGTACACTACTGGATATTACAACCTCCATTGAGGGATAGCTAGATGCAATGAAAACACTTCCAAGAGGACAAATGGTAGCAAAATTGAGTCACCTGCAATATCCTGCTTTAAATTCAAATTTTTTTTTTATTTAAAATTTGATGACTGGGAAAGGCACAATGAGCTGAGGCTCATTTCCAGGTGCGACCTGGGTACTGTTTGTACAAAGAGTGGTAGTTTATACAAGATACAGACAGTTCGTACAACATTTTACAACAGTTAAAATACATTGAATCAGTGGTTAAAACAGTTTAACAAGTTCAAGTGGAAAGGGAGAAAGGAGATGAAATCAACCAGTTCAAAGAGGCTGAGGTAGGTGGGTGGGTGATGGGTGGTGCTTCGGTATTGTTTTGTGACCATTTGAACATTTAGGGCATTGCGGGGCGGGTTGGTGTTTGATGAGTCGAGTGAAAAATGGAACCGGAAGGGGCCAGATGAAGGTTTGGATGGAGGTTATTCCAGAGAAGGGGGAGGTGGTATGAGAAGGCAGCTTGGCCAGTTTGCGAGGGAGGGTGAGGGAGGTGGAAAGTATGGGTGTCTCTGTGGTGGAGAAGATAGCTTAGGGAGGAGGTTGGGGTGAGGAGGGAGGTGAGGTAGGGGGTAGGGATCCATGTCAGTACTTAGCTATGAAGGAGGCTCCATGAATGGTACACCTGTGGGAGAGCGGAGCCAGGGATAGGGGAGCATAGAACTGGCAATGGTGAGTGAGAGGGGGTGAGGTGGTAGTGAAGCTGCTGAAGGAATTTAGGAGTATGTAAGTCTGGAGAGGGAGGAGGCTGGGGCTGTTCCATAGACTATGTCTTCTTAGTCAATAACTGGTAGGATAGTTTTACGAATCAGTTCACAACATGTGGAGATTGGAAGGCACTCTTTGTGGTGATAGAGGATGGCGAGTTTGGGCCGGAGCTTTGTGTACAGTGCCTCAGTGTAAGTGGAGAAATTGAGGTGGCTGTCCAGCCAGACTCCCAGGTATTTAAAAGCGGAGACTTGCTCCAGGGGAGAGCTATCTGTGGTGGTGATAGCAGGGAGGGCTGGGAGGGAGGCCAGCTTCTGTCTCGAGCCAAAGACCATTGTGACCATTTTTTTTGTGTTTAGTTTGAGCAGGTTGTCCTGGAACCAGTAGTGGACTCTGTCAAAATTGTCTTGGAGCATGGAGAGGACACTGTCAAAGGAGGGGCCTGAGGCAAAGATGATTGTATCATTTACGTAGAGATGCATGTTAGATGCTAAGCAGGAGGAGGGAAGGTTGTTAATAAAGAGACAGAAGAGGAGAGGGCCAAGTATGGATCCTTGGGGGATGCCTGATAGGATGTAACAAGGAGAGGAGAGAGTGTCGCCCACTTGGACTGACTGCTGTCTATTTTGGAGGTACAAGTGGAACCAGGCAATGGCAGGCTAGGCGATGCTGAAAGAGCTAAGTTTGCTAAGTAGAAGTGGGTGGGAGACAGAGTAGAACATTTTAGCCAGGTCAGTGAAAATGGCTGCAGTGACATGGCTACTGTCCATGGCTGTGAGGATGGAGTCAGTTACATTAAGAAGGGTGGTGACTGTGCAGTGGTGTTTTCAGAAGATGGATTGAATTGGTGATAAGTAGCTGCTGGCAGAGAGAAGATCAGTTAGTTTGGTCAGTATGAGGGACTCCTGGACTTTGGCAAATGAGGGGAGCAGCGAGATAGGCCTATAGTTACCTGGCTGGGAATGGTCACCACCTTTGTGGAGGGGGATGATTTTGGCAGATTTCCAAGCATTTGGAACTGTGGCTGTGTTAATGGATAGGTTCAGAATGTGTGCCAACAGAGCTACAATGGCTGCAGCAGAAATATGAAGCATTTTGGGGTGGATTCTGTCAGGGCTCAATTTGGATAAGTTAAGGGAGTAAAGAGCATTGTAGACCTCCTGCAGTGTGATGGGAGGAAAGAGAAAACAGGGGCCAGGGTGGACAGACAACCCAGGTTGGGGGGTGGAGGGGTGGAGTTGGGCAAGGCGCAGGAGATAAAAAACTTGTTGAGTTGCTCAGCCATGGAGGCAGGTTCCGAGATGGTTTTGTCATCTAAAATAAGGGTCAGACAGGACTGATTTGTGTGTGTGTGGGGGGGGTGGGTCAAGGAAGGAGTAGGGTTTGAGAGAAATGCGCTTTAAAGTAGGAAGATTTTGAGTTATGGATGGCCTTGGTGTACTTATTTCTGAGCTGCTTATAGCAAAGAAGGTTGCTGGCTGAGTAGGAGGTTTTATAGAGTCACCACACTTTGTCCCTGGAGCGACACAAGGCGATAAGGTCGGCTGTGATCCAGAGGTGATGGTGGTGTTTTACCCTTACTTTCTTTAGAGGAGCGTGCATGTCCCAGATTTTCAGGAAAGTACTGCAGAATTGAGCTTGGGCAGTGTCCATGTCAGATGAGGACAGGACAGGAAGCCAGTGTGCATGAGATAGGTCTTGGAGTAGAGCGGGGACAAAGAGGTTTCAAAGGCTGCGGGACCAGATGAATTTAAGGGGGAAGAAAGGAGAGTGGATTTTGTGGATGCAATAGGTGATACAGTGGTCACTAAGGGCACCAGAAAGAATACCTGAGGCAGAGATGAGGTGGGGATGGGAGGATAGAATCCAATCCAGGAGGGTTTGTTCTAGGGACTGGTGGTTTAGGTGAGTAGTTTCTTGGATTAGTTGTGAGAGATTAAAGGATTCGATCTTTAAGATGGAGGAGTTATTTGAGGGGGAGAGCCATTGAAATCGTCAAGTAGCATGAGCTCGCCATTTGATGTCCTGGATGAGATGGAGGAGATGGCTTTGATGACAGCATCAGGCAAGGACTTTGGTGGGGCATATAGTGCCCCTATGTAGAGTGGGACAGAGGAGGGGAAGGAGAGGAGAGCCACAATAGATTCATGGAAAGCTGGCCAGGATTCGCTGAGGATGATGGAGCTTGAGTAGGACTGTCTAACATATAGTGCCATGCCCCCACCATGCTTGCCACAGTCCTGACGGAATAAGTTGTAGTCAGGAATGGCGAGGGAGAAGCTAGGGATCCTGGAGGTTAGCCAGGATTCTGTAATGCAGAGTATGTCAGGGTTGTGCTGGTAGACCCAGACTACTAGTGAGTCCATTTTAGGGAGAAGACTACTGGCATTGAGATGGAAAATGTGGAGGCCCTTGGGGAGAGAGTTTTGGGCAAGGGAAGGGGGGGTCTGGTAGGGGAGGAGGATGGGAGGGAGGAAGGCCTGAGTCTGGGAGGGCCTGGGTTGTGGTGTATGTCACCAGCTAGAAGTAAGAGGATAGAGGAATAGATATGGAGCGGGGAGTGTTTGGTCGAGCCTGAACAGCACTTACATGGAAGCACATGCAGGTTAAGGCATCGGTTTAGTGCCTCCAGGTTGAGGAGGTAGGAGCGGAGCTGAGAAGGGTGCATGGTGGGAAGGGGAAGAAAGAGATGGATTGTGTGGAGGAGAGCGGGGCAAAAAGGGGGAGAGAATAGCAGGAGAAGCTTTGGGATTTGGTGCAAAGGGATAGGAGTGAGTAGGTTTTGGTGTAAGTTGTGGGGTATGTTTTTTGGGGGGGTATGGGGTGAGCAGTAGAGTGTGGGTGAGTAAGATGGGGAGGTAGGAGTGGGAGAAAGACAGCCAGAAGTAGAAAGCAGCAAAATAGAGGCTTCTGCATTTTGAAGTGGGGGAGCCAGAGAAGGACAGAGTTTGCAAGGAATAGTAATGTAGGATTTCTGCCCAGTAGAGGGGAGACCGAATACTTAGCTGGATTCATTGAGCTGTACAGTCAAAGCTACGATAGAGAGACAGGTGGCCACTAGAGGCAAAAGCAGGTAACCTGCAGATGGAAAAGTAGGCTGATTGGTGTTTTTTTAAGCCATCACAAGAGTAACAGTATAAAGATCAGCGTTGACCAAGGGTGGTGGTGGGGGTGGTGGGGCAGCTGGCATGGAGCGCTGGCGGGGTCACTCCTATGCCGATACAAAAGCATTTGAAAATGGCTCCAATCCTTCTCACTAATTCTTGTAAGCCACTGTGAGATTCGTACCTATTTACTGTGGTGGAGGTCCCTGCGTTCCATAGCCCTCTTGATCCTCGGGCTCACGGGGAGCTGGTCCGACCCTCTGCAGGATAGGAGACAATCTGTGGGAGACAGGGAGAAGGAGAGAGCTTAAGAGCAGGTACAGTAAGGACTGTGGGAGTGTCTCTGTAAGACAAAGGGAAGGGGGAGGGGGTTACGACAGCCATGAGTTGCCTCAAGAAACCCTGCCTGTGATAAAAACGCAGCCTGCTTGCGGTTAAAGTGATTTGAGTTTCACTGCAGGAAGGCAGATTTGCTGGGCAAGCAGTCAGATTTAAATTTGGATGTGGGAATGTTATAAGAGGTTTTAAAAGTGGCTGGCCAGGATATAGGCTGCAGGCTTGGAGTTATTTAGTCAGGCTATGGCAGAAATACACTTAGCAGATTTGCAGCACTTCTTAAAAATTAAAAATCCGAACATAAATTAAGCAGCTATGCAGTACTCTTGTGACTATTTAATTAAAGCACCTATGACTTTACAAATTAAGGAGCACGGCCAAAACTTAACACATCACTGTACTATTTTACTAAATTTGTGGCAAAAGAAACACTGTGTCTAAGATAGTTAAATTACTGCAGTTGGAGTAACGATTAAGGTGCACAGCTATATTACAGCACAGGGCAGTACATTTCAGCTTAGCATTAGTAATGAAAAACAATCAGCACTCCTATGCGGACACAAAAGTGTTTGAAAATGGCGCCAATCTTTTTTGCCGATTCTTGTAAGCCGCCGTGAGATTTGTACCTGTTTGCTTGATTTTGTAGGGACATAAGGCCACTAAGTACAGTGTAGATAGTGAGCCCTCTCAACCCTCAGGCTCACGGGGAGCTGGACCGACCCTCTGCAGGATAGGAGGCAATCTGTTTGCTGTGGGGAAGGGCCCTGTGTTCCGTAGCCTTGTTGACCCTTGGGCTCACGGGGAGCTGGATTGACCCTGTGTAGGATAGGAGGCAATCTGCTTGCTGTGGGGGTTCCATAGCCCTCTCGATCCTTGGGCTCATGGAGAGCTAGACCAACCCTCTACAGGATAGGAGGCAATATGTTTGCTGTGGGGGAGGGCCCTGCATTCCATAGCCCTCTCGACCCTCAAGCTCATGGGGAGCCGGACCAACCCTCTGCAGCATAGGAGGCAATCTGTTTACTGCAATGAAGTGTAAAGATGTTTGCAGAGAAATTAGAAACATGAATGTTTATAACCTCCCTGGGTTGGATTAATTTGAAATTAAATTTCTTAAGGAATCTGCAGGAATAATGGCCCTATTTTAACTCAGTTACTTAATTGGGATATTACTGAAGATTATTTTCCCTGCACTTGGTAATGCATAAAGATTATTTCTGCCTACATGATGGGGACCCAGATGAAATGTATGGTGTCCAGCATGGCCCATGGACCATGAAACTGAAATAACAAGTTGGAGGAGTACAGATCAAACAAGAGCAGCCATACTGACACAAAAGATTTGGATGAGGACCCACTGACCCAACTTATTTTCCAAAAACTCATTCACTGCATGCAACAGGGCAATTGCCCTGCAGTTATATGTCTGTTGCATGCAACTACATTGCAATTGCAATGCAGTTACAGTGTAGTTACACTGTAAGTACAGTGTAGTTAAGTGACACTTAAAGATTAACCATTTGTTACAAGCCATTTTGCTTTACAATCATTACCCATTCAGTATATAAAGAGTACTGTTTGGGTAACCATGCACAATCAGACTGTGCTGCCACAGAGGGGTTCTGATTACATTAGACCTTGAGAACAAAGCGGCATAGGCTAGTTTGGTGTGCAATTGCTCAAGCAGTCATTTTTATTGTTTATAATATTTTTTGGTTTTTTTAAAATGAAAATGTTTTCACAGTGCTCCTGTGGCAGCAGCAAATGTGCCAGCACTTTCAGTTCAGAGCTTGAACTAATTGCTGTGCGCTAGCAGCGCTGTGCCAAAACGCCTGCTGCCTAGTGGATTTCCAATAAGCTGGAACCCTGTTGTACTACAGAAGGGTACAACTGTGTTCTATGACCTTTGAACTGTGGTACAGTACAACAAGATTTCAGCTGGCATAGAAAGCCATGCAGAACAAACCCTTACTATATACTTTTATCCTTTATTTGCATACCTTACTTTTTAGCAGAAACAAAACCATATCCTTGAATCACCACTTTTTATTAAAATATCAGGAGCCAATTTAAAACTTTATTTTGTTAGTTCCTATAAGGATCCTGTTATTTCAACATACGCAGGTTAACACAAACCTTGTCCCTTTGCTAAGCTGTCTATACCACTGGAAAGGATTAATGGTAAATGTTATATACTGTATGTCATCCTCTGTTTACATTACCAGATTGAGATATACAGTGATTAAGTGTAACAACATAAATTATGTCTATTAATATCCCTTAGCAGCAATCCACCACTAATGTTAAAATTAATTTTTCATTCTAAATAATAGTCATCCACTAATCCTATGATTTACTATATTAAATACATTTACTATATTATATAAAAGATGGGTTTCATCTAAATAAATCCATATGTGAAGTAGTTTGGTTTAAATGGATTATTTTTTGTTACAATTAAAATATTAGCATTGACCCCATGTTCTCACAGGATAATGGAATTTCCCCCTTTTTATTTACTAAATCTACTGCAGAATTCATCATTATATTATTGCTACCCAATTCATCTCATTTAAGACATATTTGTTTCTCTTGTGTCTTTATCCTATCAATCCAGTATGCCTCATGAACTGTAATAAATTTTTTTGTCCCAGTATCCCCTCTGAGTGGTACCATTACTTTCTCTATAAAAAAAAGCAAAGGAATGATATGCTTAGTTGGTAGGAAATGTTGTGTCTGGATGTAAGTTCTTCTTTTCTAATGGCACGCTCATGTTCATTTATGCATGTCCTTAATTGCCTAGTTGTCTTCCTATTTTTTTTTTAGTCTTTGGTAACCAGGTAAGGCCCACTAGGCACAAGTGCCTATTTTCAGGGGAGACCTGGGAGCACTGGACGGTTAAGTGACCTGCTTAGAGTCACACAGTATGCAAGTGGAGGTTGTGAGATTCAGACTCAGGTCTGGTCTGCTGGATGTATCAAGCTTGTTCACACCTCGTTCCTCTAACCTCTAGGCTATACTGCCAGCTCGTATATAGCATTGATTGCAGGAGCACTTGATCATGCATACCACATGATCAGACTTACCTGTTATGTAGTCTCTGATCGTTATTTCCTTATCTTCCGCAACATTCTTAGTTCTCTTCAATTTATGCTGCTACAATATCTGTAATTACCTTTGATACGGAATTCAGTCAAACAATTCCCAGTGGCCTGTTTTGGGACTTAATGTACGGAATGGAGCAATCTGTCTTTAGGGTTTTTACACCTCTTTGTAGCTATCAAATGTTTTTCTTGTAAAATTTATGTACATATTATGTTGCTTGCAAAATATGCCAGTTATCATTAACAATACTCTTTATTTGTCCAAAGTTCTCATTGTAGGTATTATCCAGCACTAATCTGTCCTTATCCAAATTCCTATGTTTAGTCTCTCTTATCAGTTGCATGCTCCTTTCCTTGACTCCCATCAAGATAGTTGCTGTACTTCCACTCACAAGGGATCTCTGTTCCAGTTGTCAGGGGCCTCTTTAAAATCCTTGTCGATTGAGCAATTCTTTTTTCTTTTATTTTTTCCAAATGGTATGATCTCAATAATATGTTTGGTATGGTTATTTGTTGCATGCAGTAGAGTCTCATATAATGTTTTCTATTTATTTTCATTATTTCCAAATCTAAGAAGGCAATGCACTCAGTGCTGTGGTTCATGCTAAATCTTTAAGTTTCAGTCACATTGTTTAAATACTAATTTGAATATACACAGTTCATCTAAGCTGCCACCCCATATCAAAAGTATACCACCTATAAAGTGTTTCCAAACTGTAATGTTATTTCACATGGAATTCTTAGTTTAATCGTAAACATGTTGCTCTTCAAACTGAGCCATAAATAAATTGGCATAAGATGGAGCCATGCTTGAACCCATTGCCATCCCTAATACTTAAAAGTAATGCCTATTCTCAAAATAGTTTCTGTAAAGTATTAGATAAGCCAGTTGTACCAGTAACATGTTGGGTGGTTGCTCAGATTCTCCCCTTTGTTCTAGAAAATGCCCAAGAGATTTTAGATCATCTCTATGAGATATGCTCATATATAATTTGCAACATCTAATGTCATCAAAATGTGCTCACTATAATTTTTAGTTTCAGTATCCAATTTCTCAACCATGTCTTGTACAGTACATCTTTTGTATCTTTTACTGTATATAGCTCCTGGTTTTCTGCTTTACAAAATTGTCAATATACATTGAAAGTGGTTCTAAAACAGTGCCAGTTCCTGTGATAATAGGGTGTTCAAAGGGATTTGTGGGGTTTTATTGGGAAGTAAATAAAATGCTGTGATAGCTGGTATCTTATTACATAGTATTCAATATTCCAAATCATTTATCCAATATCGTTCAACTGCAAAATTCAATAACACCTTGTTTTTTGTTTAGCCACTTTTGATTATATTGCTATGCCTGAAATCCCAGTTCAAATGTACTTTATGCCTTTTGTGGACACAGTATTATTTGGATAATTATTTCATATATTTGTGGAACATTTGAAACAGGATGACATTAAAATAGCTCCTTCCTAGTCCTAATAGTTTTATCCTATGGAAAAATAATATTTTGCTAATACACATCAAAGGCCAGGACTTACTGTCCCTCATGAAGATATAGCAGGGGTAAGAAAATAACTGGGACACAATGATAGAGGGATACAGACTGTTTTTGAGGGATAGACCTAACTGGAAGGTGGTGATGTGGTACCATCCATAAGAAAAGGAATCACTGTGGAGGATAAGGAGGTCATCAGGGGTGAAAAAGTGTCACAGAGTTCATCTGGGTCAAGCTATAGAAAAAGTGAGGCAATAGAGTCATCCTTGGCTGTACTACAGGCCCTCAAACAGTTCAGTAGTGCATCATGGCCAGTTGGTTGAGAAAATTATGAGAGCAGGAAAATCTGATTCCATGGTGATCCTGAGGGACTTCTGTCTCCCAGGCACAGACTGGCATCTTGAAAGGGCTAACAGCAGGCCTAAGAATGAATTATTGTCCACATTTGAGAACTGCTTCCTAAAAACAGCATGCCTAACATGGTGCTAGTTTTGAGGCCACCCTTCACCTTGTTTTCAGCAGTAGGGATGGGGTTCATCTATAAATTACAAGGAGCAGGTGGAAGGCAGTGACCACAACCAGATAACATTCTCCTTGGTGACAGAGAAAACTAGCCAGACATCAGCCACTAGGACCAGAAACTTTAGAAAGGTAGACTTTGCCATGATGAAGAACCTGGTGTCCAAGGGTCTGGAGTGGCTGCATAAGTCTGATAATGCAGAGCACATATGGGATTCTTGAAGAGGGCACTCAACACAGCTGCAGAGGGCTGTATTTCTCTAAACAATAAGGAGAAAAGAGCCAAACAGTGGGCCCCTGGCTCATCAGAAACTAAAGACAACTGATTTGTAACAAAAATAGTCTATTACAGCCAGTCTATCCGCACAGTGGTAGAGCTATTATTCACAATGCTAGCAACATGGGTGTGTGAACAACCTCAGGACTATGGCTGGGCTGATAGAGTAAAGGAGGACTTAGCATCCCAGAGGATGCTGTCCTCCTCTGAGAAGGTAAGGTCACTGCATGTGCTGCAATACTGCCACCTGAGTGACCTCAGGTGGAAGTGCAGTTAAGGTACTGTATTGTTGGGGAGAGAGAACATCAGCCAGGCTCTGTGCCACCATGCTCTGCACTTGGAGCCCCTTAAAAGCTGACATCCTGGGGACTGGTTGTAACAAGTGGTAGAACCCCAAATGGAAGGATGATGCACAGGCACTCTTGGATCCCATCACAACAACCAGCTGCCCTCCATGGACCTGGATAAAAACAGCTGGGTGAAAGTAAACATAGCGAAAAGGGTGACATGGTGAATGGAAATGGTGGCAAAAGGAGTGAGTCTGGGGAGAAACAGGAAGGGATAAGAAAAACATAGGCAGGAACTTGGGTAGCATAAGTACAAAGATCTGGAAAGGTAAGCACGGAACCCCAGTGGGGGAGTAGAGAGTAAGCAGCAGTCAAAGAGAAAATGGAGGTAAGGAGTGGAGTGTAAGGAATAATTTACAAAGGGAATTCTAACAGGCCTTCTGGAGAACTGTGTGTGTAAATGCTGGAAGCCTAGGGAATATAGTGGGTGACCTCCAGGCACAGGTGATTGAAGCTCAATTTGATCTGGTAGCCATGATGGAAACCTGGGTAATAAGAAACCATAACTGAGAACTTGGAATTCCTGGCTACACTCTCTGCAAGAATGACAGGGTAGGGAGAAGAAGTTCTGGGTAGCCCTTTATGTCAGGGAAGTCAGGGCCACAGAGAATAGGGACTTGAAGGGGAGTGTCATCACTGAAACCCTTTGGGGGCCACTGTCCACAGTTAGGTGGAGAGGGTAGACAGGGATGTGGTAGCTTACAGGCTGTGTCAGAAGGCAGGAAACAAAGCATGTATTGAAACAAAAATTTAATCTGCAAAATAATGACCTATTTAGGTGTTTCAGGTAAGACAATATCTCAATACTGGGGATAACCTACACTAAGTAAGATCACTAGGGTGCATGTGAATCTGGAAGATACACTGCACTGGCTGGCACAAATGGCAGTGCCAGACACATGCAGTTCCATATTCTAAAAGCTGCTGCATAAGTCTAAGACTCCTAATATTTTAAATATTTAAGATAAGTGTGAAACAGTTAGGAATGTCATGGTATCAAACAGAATGGGCCCAGCATTGGCAGGAGGGAAGAACTATAGAAACCCTCACATGGACAGAATTTAGATGGAAGGCTGTAATCCAGTACTTCCATACACCTACTGTATGATTGCCCAGCATTTTAGTCTCGCGACCATGGATAGATGGTGCCAATGTAGTTAGAAAGGCTCCCATTATCACATATTCTGGGGCTTTAATATACTTTCCTCTACTGAGAGGATATCAGAGAAGACCTCCAACTTATTTGGGGATTACCCATCCCAGACAGTATTAGGTAAGCCAATTATGAGACTTGGTTCTAGGCAACAGAGAAATCACTTTAGAACTATGTGTTTGGTGGACCTTACTGGCATCACAGTTCACTGACTGGCCCAGATTATCCCTACTTCAGAAGAATGGGAAGAAAGGTTACAATCTCTCTATTATATGGAATTGATTAAAGCCCAACTCAGAACAATGCAAGAGAAATTCCTTGGGAATTGGAGCTGCTAGACAACATACAAAGCTTCAAGGGTGATGGGGGAGGTGACCATAGCATGGGGGGAGCATTGGTTATGCAGTTGCTTCTGATACTAGGGTGGACTTCTGTCCACTGCTCTCCACCATACACTGACACTAGTACAGCCCCTCTCTCCCAATCATCAGTCACTACCCACCTGCCCATCTGTGACAGGATGGTATAAGACCCTTCCCAGTTTGTAATATAGACAGAGTTAAAAGCAAAGACCTGTTTTGTCCTCTCCTATTCTGTCACATGTCTGTCTTTTGCCTGTCTGATTGCACAATCAAATTTTCTTGTTTGCACCTAGGAATTTGCCACACTGAAGGCCCCACAATTTCCCCTGTTATCTCCCTTCCTTCACTTGCTGTTTCTATTCTTTCTGTCTTCTCTGTGATTAAAAATATATGTGAATCTTTATGTGAAACTCGGATCCCTTGGTTTGCAAATGTATATGATTATACTGTTGAAATGATTGCAGAAAGCTATTAGTGTTACTTAAAAAGATAATAGTCTGTAATACGGGGGTTGACATTGAGATGTATTTTGACCTCCACAAACTGGTTTACAGAAATGTCAACAAGAGACAAGCTTTGGGAATGAGACATAATATTCTATTTTGGGGCATCTGTTAAAGACTAGATGTGTTCTTGGGGTTAGCCACAGGAAAAAAATTGACAAATTTCTGGTACATTTTGTGATAAACAGGAGATGCAACTTACAACAATAAGGATGCAGAATTTAAACTGTCAGGAAAAGGCATCTTATAAAAGAGAGCAACGTTTTGTTTAAACATAGAGAGACTGAGATTTAAATTGAGAGAGAAAGAGCGAGAGAGAGAGAAAAAGAGGGGGGGAGAGAGAGAGAGAGACAGAGAGAGAGACTCTCAGATGTAGGACTTTGTTTGCACTACCTGTATGAAGAGCTATCCTGTGCAATTTAAATTTTTTAATTTCATTGTTACTGATAATAATATAACACTACTTGCAAATGTTATAACTTCTCCTGATCTGCCTATGCTTCCTGACCTATGCCTCTATGACACTGCCTGCATGGCAGCTTTAGTGTTCCTTAGTGTGCAGGAACAAAGGCAACTTAATTGAGTACATGCAATCTATATCATGCCCTGCATTTAGTTTTTAGGTTTCAACCCTCTAATGATAATTTTATTTTTGCAAAGAGTAGGGGAGACTGGCAAATAGACTTTTATTGCTTACTAATTTTGAATGAGAACAGAATATACTGCAGCTTCACCTGGCTGGACTTTTACTTGTTTGGATTGTACTGTCATCCCTTGTTGATGCTGTACAATTCATTAGATGTATCTTTATCTTGTAAATGTAATTTTCCACAGTATTACCAGGGGGCATTGATCTATGTATACTGGTTGTTTGTGTGTATGTACTATTCATTACATAAGTTATAAATAAAAAGTAAAAACCAAAAAATAGTAAATTGTTGTTGTATATATTGAATATGCCATGCTCTAACTCAAAATACGCAGTTTATTATCACTTGTGAGGGGTCTAGATTTTACGCCTCACTCAAGGCTTCTCCTGGTTTGTCTATGCTTCCTGACCAATGCCTCTATGACACCCTCATTTTATTGCATTGTTGCTCACTGCTTAACGTTCTTTTTCTGTCTTTCTGCAATTTATTGCTATGCAATTTTAATATGTAGAAGTATTTTACTAGAATTCACTTATTTTGTTATACTTATTTCCATATCATGGTATTTTTGTACATGGTACTTTGCACTGTTCTCTACTCTTCCCCTTCCCCGCAGGATGCATTTGAAAACAAGTTGATACCAGTTCAGTATGATTTTCCTGGTAAAACATTTGAAATTACCAACTAACTAAATAACTACATGTAAAATAATAAATAAATTCACCACTTAAGGAAATACTCTTTCATCTTATATTCCTATATACAACTCTGGCCACTGGGGTATGCGGTGAACTATGCTCACAATGTTAATACATTCTTAGATGCCCTAGAACAACGGCCGTGATTGACCTGTTATTTGAAGTTTGTTAACATTATACTCACCTACATCCAAGTCTGTGATGCTCAGATGTGCATATCTGACCTCAGTCTACTGTATTGCTAATCCTTTGGGGATAGAGGGAATGTGTTAGTGTATAAAACTTACTTCATGTAATTTTCTCTGTAATTTCCTTTGCATGTACACAACTTGATATTTCATATCTTACTGTATACCTGACCTTAAAATAAATTGAGTTTTAAAAGAAGAAGGAGGAAGAGGAGGGGGTACTGGCAGAAGAAATTGCCTCATTGGGTGAAGTGGTACTGTGGGGGACTTCAACATGCCAGATGTCAATTGGACTGTCCTAGTAGCAACATGTGCCAGGGACTAGTAGAAGGTTCCTGTCAATGAATTGCTGGGGAACAGTGAAAGTCAGCCAGTATGGTTCAACAAGCTGCCAGCGGTTAATCATACTAATTCAAAGGCCAGAATGTTGGATTTCTTGAGAGCTTATTTCAGTAGGACATGAGAAGAACTCAGAGATAGCTTAGAGGGGGGTAAAGCTGGCAATAGGGATAGACAATAAGCGGTGTATAATCGGGCAGGGGTTAGAAGAGGTCACTAAACACTGCATAAGGAAGCCTATGTGGTATATGAGTGATGTAGAAGAAGTGGTGAGGAACAAGAGGGTGATCATAATAAATACAGTATGTACTACTAAACTGAAATGGACTGTATGATTATATTTTTTGTTTCATTATCAGTGCTGTTTTTGTTCTCTTTTTCTATCCTAGGTCTTGAAATTTGTGATGGTGATTTGCCTGTCCATTGGGCTCCACCTTTAAATCACTTTCAGAATGGCTCCAGCATTTTACACTGTGCATTTCTCTGCTCTCCTTCAGGCAACAGAATCTTCTGTGTCCTTTTTTATCGTAGCGTGGTCCATTCATTACTTGTAATTACCCTTTTTGGCCTCATTTCTTTGCTGTTCTCAGTCACTGTTCACCTCTTTCTTAATTAATGCTTCCACCTTAATGCTGAGTGTTCACTACTGTAGCAGTTGCTTCCTAGCAGGTCTAACTTTAACAGATCATTTCAGCTCTTGATCTCCTGCTCTTCTTTTTGTGCTTCACCTTATTCTGCATATTTCTCTTTCACACTCTCACCTTTTTGTCTCTCACATTTCTTTTTGAGATATTTTCTTTCTTCTTGAGGACAGACTGGCGTTCAATGCCAAAAAAGTAAAAAATCATGCATTTAGGGCATACGAACCCAAGAGCTGAGCATAGGATGGAGGGAGGTACTGACAATCACTAAGCAGGAAAAGGACCTTGGTGGTTATCATATCTAATGACCTCAAAGTGGCAGGGCAATATGACAAAGCAGAGGGTAGGGTCAGTGAGATGCTGGGGTGCATGGGGAGGGACATCTCCAGCAGGAAGAGGGAAATAGTGTTGCCACAGTATCACTTGCTGGTGAGACCCCACCTGGAGTACTGCCTTCAGTTTAGGAAGCTGCACCTCAGAAAGGATAGAGACAGGGTGAAGGCAGTCCAGATGAGGGCAACTAAAATGGTGCAGGGGTTACATGAGAAGCCCTATAAAGAGAGACTGAGGGATCTCAACATGTACACCCTGGAAGAGGGGAGGGTAAGAGGTGACATGATGGAGGCCTACAAGTACTTCACAGAGGCATGCTGGTAAAAACTGGAATCAATACGAAATGAATTATGTTAAATCTAGCATCATGAAATCTTAAAAATAAAAATAAAATAAAAATATGGAGGTCAAGCACTTTTGACCTACTGTGATTATTAAGAAAGTGGTAAGAAGGAAGAGTAGAGGGAGTACAACCCCTCGATTGAACAGCACAGAGCATGCCTAACCAAACAACACCTACCCGGTAACACAGTATCAAAGTGCAAGTTAGTGGCAACATTGAGGTCCAAATAAGTTGACCCCAGGTTACACACAGTAACTTAAATACAGTATGTCCAGAACACTACAGGACATAAGAACCTAAAAATGAAGATAGATTCATATCTTAGTCTACTGACAACAGGATGACAACATATAAAATAAAAACACACATGTACTGTATATACACTAAAATTTTTTAAGCACTCAAACAGTGTGAATACTATGTCCACCCCTTGAGGAAAAAGTTGAGGCATCTGGTTGATCCCACTGTTGTCACACTTCGATCTTGACTTAGGAGACCTGTATCCTGATCAGGAAGGGACCGCGGTGCCTGACTACTGTCAGTGTGGTTCCCGGGGCAGTTCCACACAGCAACTAAAAACAAAAAACAAAATAATGAACAACACATAAAAGACAAAAAAAATAATGTCTGAAATAGAAAGAGACCGACAGACACCGCTGGCTTGTGTGTGTGTGTCTCTAGCTGACAAAACTGGTTTCTCAGTAGAATGCTTCTGATTGCTGACAAAAAAAAAATCCCTGTACTAGTAATTATAAAAAATAATGTCTATGCAACTGTGATGTTAAGGATTTTTTTACACAACCTCAGTGTGTTGATGACCTCATAATCCTCTCAAGCTTCGTTCTCGAGGTTTATAGGTCATCCCACACCTCGGGTGTGTAAAAAAATCCACAACACACAGCTGCATAGCCATTATTCTTTATATACTGCAAACATTGCAAACTGATCTCTGCAAACTGAGAAGATGTATTACACTATATTATAGGAGAAGGAAAACTGATAAAAATCTTATTGAACATTAAGAATAATTAGACAGATACAATGATTTGAGAAGCAAAAGGGCTAACCTGGGAACGATAACAACAAACTAGATTATTAATAAGAGTTCTATGATAATACAACTTATAATGTTTAAACCATACATGAGAAATAGACATGAATGTTAAACACATGTATCACTAGCGTTTAAGGTCTGAACAAACACCTGCTATTTCTCATAGAGCAAGAGGAGCACCTCTACTCTTGAAAGTATGTATCTAACTGTTGTAGATGAAATATTTAAAAATTAGTGAGAGAAGAAATGATAAAGAAAAATTGCTTTTCCACTATACTTATGATATCAACCACGGGGAAGGGAGAGAAATAAATGTACCTCTTCATATGAGAAAGAATAACAGATATCAAGGTATTAGAAGATTCTAAACATATTGAAATACTTATCCTTAAAGTGATACACAGACGTTGCAAGAAAGCAAAAATGTTAATGTAAGTATTACTGTTTTTAAAAGGCTTCAAGTGAAAGATATAAGGTGATACATGGTTAAGGCATATTGCAGAACACTCAAATGGTCAGTAAAAATGCCAGTCAGTACTATACGAATATAAGAAAAGGAGGCAGTTTGCAAAAGTACTTTGAAAGATATTTTATCCTTATTTATTTATTTTCAAACAATAACATTAAATACATTAGTCTATAGTTATGAAATGTACAAATGACTATAAATACCACATATACCAGTCAGGAATTGATGATACTGATGATTAAACAAGTAAATATATATATAAATAATTAAAAGTAAAAATGTTTATATATAAAAATAATTAATAGAAAAACTGATAAAATAAATGCATATGAAAGCATTGTAAAAAAAACATATTTTTTGTTTATTCATAGTCCTCCGAAGAAGCCAGTAGGCAAAACATTGGGGCTAGCAACTTATGAATCAAGAATAAAAGTATTTTAAAGATTATTTTCGGTGTTGAGTACGATCAATTGAGAATCGGAGCAAACAAACTTTTCTTTGTTATATCTGAACTTTCCAGAGTTTGGTTCACTCCACCATGGAATATCTTGAGATAAAGACAAGTGATTACCCTTGAGACCCACCCCAGCAACAATTTGATCATAACATGGTCATAAAAGGACTGTTGAAAATTTGGGGTGAAAATGTGGGAGCCCACTGAAAATTAGATATTGCCTCTCAGCTGGCCTATCCTGGGTAAATAACAATCTAAACATGTGTAATAGCAGGGCACCACTGAAAATGATAGATAGCATTTATTCTGTTCTACCCTGGGTAAATATATAGTAACAATGTGTATAAGCAAAACCCAGTACAACATCAATGCAAGTGGTGAACATTCAGCATTGACAAATGTTTTGTTTGAAATTACTATGGCATTTGCCTTTGTTATTTTGTCTGACCTGAATGTGGCTTTTTGTGTTCTTGTGGAAGTACTCTAGCTGGACCTGACTAGGTCTGTGATACTGTGACGTATAGCAAGCTTCTGGGCAAAGTGAACCAGCGAAGTATACGCAAGTCATATACAAGGTGGATTGTTAACTGGTTGGGGGCAGAAAGCAGAGGGGGTGGTGGCTACTACCCTGAGTGGAAAGGGGGGTACTCAATGGCATCCCTCAGAGATCAGTGCTGGGGTTACTTCTGTTCAACATCTTAATCAATGATTTAGAAGATGGGATTTCCATCAGTCTGCCTATGTCAGTGGATGGCACTAGACTTGCCAGTGTGGTGGACTCCCTTGAAGACGGGAACACATTTTGGAAGAATCTGAACAAGCTGGGCCATTGGTCTGTCCTGGAGCCATAGATTTAATGCAACCAAAGGCAAGGGGATATGCTTGGGTAGGTAAAACAGGAGGTAGGGTCTACACACTGTGTGGGACTCCTCTGGCTGCAGTCAAGGAAGAAAAGGACTTGGGAGTCAGAAAAGACCAGGGGTTGATGCAGTAGAAGCAGTGCATGACTGCTATCAAAAAGGCCATCAGAATGCTGGGGTGCATTAAAAGGGGGTGACCAGCAATGCAAGGGAAGTAATCCTGTCACTTTACTAAGCCCTGGTCAGACTCCACCTAGAATGATGAGTGCAGGTTTGGTCTCCTCAATGCAAAAGGACATTGAGGCAGTATGGGAGACAAAACCAGTGTGGATAGGCTGCTGGCCCCTAACATGTTAACCTACTGTAGGAGAAAAGAAGGCTGAGAGAGGGTATAATCTCAGTCTTTCACGTACTCAAGGAGATCAACAAGATCAAACAGTCAGAGAGGCTTGATATAGTGTCATGCAGCAGGAAGCAGGACATGTTCTGAAGCTCTGGGGTGGTACACTCGGGGCTGACATTAGGAGGCACTTTTTCTCCCAGAGGGTGGTGAACCTGTGGAACAGCCTACTAGTGTAGACAGTAAACATGAAGACAGTATATACCATTAATGTAACCTTGAACAAATTTGTGCTTACTAGGGGAATCACTGGGTAACCTGGTTAGTACAGGGGGTATGGAATCCCGATACATTTGTATGTATTTGCAGAGCATACTTATTTTATCTCTGCCTATGAAGCAAAAAGGGTGGACATGATGGACCTACAGTCCTTCCTGATGATAAATTACTATGTAAGTGTGTATATATGTATTGATGTGTATGAATGTATGTACAGCATGTACATGTGTGTGTATGTATGTATGTATGATTGTAACTGAGTTTAAAAAGGGTCAATTTGCAAACAGTTCTATGCACCAGTGAGTATTTTAAAACTTGTGCAACTACACACAAACACACACATGCACTCACTTCATAAAAACCTTTTAAGTGCTTTTGTTGAATGAATGAAGATGTATGTGAAGAAATAGCTATCTAAATGAACATTACAAAATAGGAACATCTCGGAAAAAAAAAATCTATTTACAGCTTGGTTGTATAATACAGGTATAATCTGCTGCTGTTTAGTTTCCAAATGATGACACTGCAAACACGTTCTATTTAACAATGAGACAAATCTTTCAGATAGTCAAAGACAGATCTCAGTGCATTGCAAATGATGGACTACATTTAATGCTGTTTCTGTCAGCTTAAAAAAGGCATATACTGATCTCCCATTTCTTGCACAGATTTTGTGTACATTAATCTGTGATATATGGACCAGTGCGTATATAATCTCATATAGCTGTCAGGATGCTTCTTTACACTGTCTGAAGAGTAAGGTGACGTTAATTTAGGGACAGTCAATAGCAAAATGACTTGACTTAGGACAACAGTTGCTACATAGAATCTCAGCACTGCTGATCAGTTTCTAACAACTACCTTGTGGATTCAGGGCACTGTGCTAACATTTTTGGTGCTGTGTCATCAGGTTCTGTAGTGAGGTAAAGGCTTAGTAAACATTTGTCAATGTCAAATGTTAGCTTGCTGGCATTGGCATTGGTAGTGCAGGAGTCAGAGTGATGCATAATAGGAATGGCAGTGAAGTTTTGAACTAATGTCAACCCCCACTCCACCAGAGACTGAAAAGCATTGGGGGTGTGCCTTTGGGTTGTCAGCCATAACGCTTATGCCATTCCACCTCAGCCCACCCTGTAGACAGCAACAGGTGTCACAGTGTGCCTTGAGGTCTTTGGCCCTTAAGCTCATCCCATTCCATAAGGAAATAAGCTGAGATGGGTGTGGTATAGGAGAATGGGGTGAACATTAGGGCTGAAGACCCCAAGGAACACCTCAATGCCTATTAATGGCTGCAGGGTGGGGGGGGTTGGGGTGGAGTGCCTTGAGCATTATGGCTGATGAACCCAAGTCACATCCCCAACACCTGTCAATCTGTACAGGGTGGGGTGTTACAGTTGGAAACCCTAATGCTCCAGGCGTTTGTTGGTATTTTCACTCCAAATTTTCAACATGAGTTTTTTGGGACTCCACATCATGAACAGTGGCACTATAATTTCATTATTCAATCCTGAAAGGTGATTTCACACAGTGACTGTGCCATTCAGTGCCACAGATGCAGAAACATATTTCAGGCAGGATGTGAAAAATGACAGCTGGACAGTTCATGAGGAGGTGTGAAAAAAATTCAATGTTGAAAATCTGGAGTGAAAATATGAAAAATTGGTTCAGTTAAGAGCATGCATAGAAACTGCGCAATGCATGCCCATAACACAATCATTTTTTTTGAGTTTTTCCACCACATTTTCAATATGGACATTTTGGGACCTTCCCTAATGAACAGTGACACTGTGATTGTGTTAATCTGTCCCAAAAGTTGACTTCCCACAGTGACCACTCCATTCTGTGCCACAGGTGTGAAACCATGTTTTGGGCAGGATGTGAAAAATGACAGCTGTACTATTCATAAGGAGGTGTGAAAAAATGGCACTGTTGAAAATCTGGCATGAAAATATGAAAAAATGGCAACGTTACAAACATGCGTAGAAACCGCACAATGCACTCTTGTAACACAATCATTGTTTGGAATTCTTTCACCATATTTGTAACAAGGGCTTTTTGGGACCACCCATCATGAACAGTGGCACTGTTGTTTCATTAATCAGTATCGAAAGGTGATTCCACGCAGTGACCACAAAATCATCTTTCAGGATCAAGAAACAAAATGACAGTGCCAGTGTTGATGAGGTAGGGTCCCAAAAACCCCATGTTGAAAATTTGGGGCCAAAATTCAAAAAAATGGCTGAGATATCAACCTAAGTTGAAACCCACCCATTAAGTCCCATTATAAGGCTTACCTTCAATTCTTCATTTTGCAGTTTGGCTTTGAAGAGTGCAGATGTGTCCCAGTCCACAGAAGATGACAGTGCCCAACCTCTGGAGGTAAGTATGGGGTGAGGAGGGTGCAGGGAGGTGGATGCACAGAGGGAGGGTCGGGATGGGGGAGGAGGACAGCGAGACAATGATGGACAGTTTCCTTTTTACAGGTACAAAAAATAACTGGTGATGGACGGTTTTCTTCTTTCACAGGAAAAACATGTTTTTATTAATGTGGGCACACTGGGGTGGGCTCCCAGTGTGCCATAATAGTGGAAGGGCATGACGACATGGGGATTGGGCACCCTGATGTCTGCAAATCATTTAGAGAGGTTTGGGGAAGGGAGCCCATCCAACACTGGGAGTTGGCATACTGGTGTTGGACGAAAAGAAACAAAATTTGGCACACTGGGGTGGGCTCCCAGTGTGCCACATAAATGGGGGGATACATGCCAACATGGGGATTGGGCACCCTGATGTTGGCTTTTCAGGAGTGTGTGTTGGGCAGCAGGAGCCACCATGTTTTGGCACACTGGGGTGGACTCCCAGTGTGCCACATTTATGACATTTCATAAGTTGCTCATAACTCCAGCCACGAGCATTACTGTGCACTGTAATGCACATGGCAGGAGTCTTGTCATCTGCCGCTGCAGTGATGAAACTGCACCTGATTACAGTGACAGATTTCTTCTAAGCTTTTGGCTCTCTTTGAAGTTTACTGTCATCACCAGCATGCTCACTGATTGGCAGCTGAGGGATGCACCCACTAAAGTGTCCCCTGCATTGGCCACAGCACTGTCACACATTTGAAATGTACTACTATCACAAGATTTGCTTGTGCATGCATGTAAGCCAACATATTAAATAGGGCTGAGTGAATATTTCTGTGAAACTAATTCCAACCCCATCAAACTCTATTTCCTCTCCCATACCACACCCAGATATGAAAGTTATTGCAGCCATACCTTCTCCTCTGTTTAGGACAGAGGGCGGGCACCTGCCTTTGATTACGAATTCTTCTCTGTTGTTAGCAGACAGGGGTGTGCATGTGTGAATACTGGGTGGCTTGCACTGCTCCTCCCAACTTAGGTTCATAGCAGACCTGCCCCTTTGCCTATCCTAGGGCAGGGAATCTAGGCTCATTCCTGAAGCTGGGTTTCCCAGATAGTTGAAAGAGAGCTGCTGCAGTGCCACTGAGATAGCCAGATGTGGTTTTGATGTGGTGCTTCCTTGGTTTCTGCACCCTGTAATATAGCTACACATTTTATATAATACTCATTGATGATGTATGGTGCCTCCCGTAGCTGCAGTTCTGCTGGTTTCTGCTGCCTAATCCCCTATTTTCATGCTTGCATCTCCACATCCTTCCTCTCTCTCCCAGGTTGCACACTGAAACAAGCTTTATGCTCGTTGTGCTCTCCTGGCCCAAACTTGACAGAAATAAATAAATACAAAAACAAACCAATCAGTCAATCAATCAATCAATCAATCAATCAATCTGAATTGGGTTTGTGTTTCTAGGTATGATATTTCACATCACTGCATGTAATGAACAGCAGTGCTTGAGAGGTTCAGTACTGGGAACTCAAGTGTTGACATGTGTGACTTTTAATCCAAGTCTTACCCTCCAATCCTACTGAGGTACACCTTATCCCAAATATTTCACAGCTGAATAAATCAAGACTTTAACAGATGCAGGGATCAATAGTAAGGTGTAAACTACAGTACTTTGCAAATGTCTGTTTGTCTATCTATTGTGACTGCTCAGGATTAAGTTCTTGCCTTTCAGGTCTGCAAAGCAAAATGCATTGCTAGCCTTGGCATTTTTTTCTTCTTGAATTTTGCTAAATTGACACGGCCTTGGTTAATATTATGTAAGTTAGCATACTAACACTTTTAAATGTGCTAGTTTATGTGTAATTAGACATGAGTTTGCTATGCATTTCATAATAAACTCAAATGTGGTATTGTGTAAGTAATTCAAATTTATAAATTAATTCCTTACATTTCAGTTCACAGTAAAATACTAATTTGAGATTGACTGTAATTAACTGCAAAAACAAGAGCAATCATTTTATGACATAACACTCCCAAAGCAATACCATTGCACTGAAAACATTGAATTCTTCTTGAATAAAAAAATATCCTTGTTTCCAGCTGAAGTGAGCAAGTATTTTGTTTTAGCAGAAGTGAGAGTGATCTCTCTTTGTGGTGTAAATTCAGGTTGGAATTCACAAGAGCAGACTGTGTGAGTCTGTGAGCCAAGGCTACCCAGACCTCTAAAACCAATTGTATACATTAGTATTTTGCTGCTTCTATTAGAAACAAATATGTCTCTTTCCACAGCTGACACTCTTGCACCACTGCTAACTGGTAATGTGTCTCAATTTTTTTTTTTAAATAGTATATTTGCCCTCTGTTTTCCCTCAACTCAGCTCTGGTATCTCCTACCCTTTGTCAAAGCCCTTAACCCAAATGAGGTGTCCATAGACACTCGGACTAATGATTCAGCCTTCATTCACTGACTTGGTCCCTAACCCTGCTGTGGCTCATGACTGCTCCTCCATGGGCAGGACCCAAGAGGTGATAAACTCCTCAGGGACATTACGATTTAACAGACAGTTTTAGGGTGGGAAGAGCTTGCAAAGAGAAGGCAGAGTGTGCTAGATTATAGACCTGTTTACTCTTCTGCTATGCTGTGACTTGTGGACTGCTCAACCTATGCCATGATCTCCAGAGCAGATCTGTTCATCTGTTTACATGGTCCCTCTCAGTGCCAATGCAAGAGTCTAGGGGTGGTCAGCTGTCTGCTGAAGCCTCCAGTGATGGGAGGGGGTTGGGTGATACAGACAGAAAACCAGGGCCAGCAGGAAGCAGGAGCAGCAATGGGTGATGAAAATGGGGCAGCAGGTGATGAAAATGGGAACTGGGGGGGCAGCGGTAGAGGACGATTGGTACAAAGGGGAACCAGGGCAGCAATGGGGGGAGGGGGCGGTAATGCAATTTGGGAACTGAGGCTGAATTAGAGGCTGAGGGAAGAACAAAAACATTAAATACATCAATAACTAATTAACTAACTAAACTGTCCAGGCATATTATTTAGCCTACTAATTCCCATGTTTATTGTGAAATCAAAGGATGATACTTCCTTGTTCAGGGCTTCAGGATCATGGGAGGACAGAAGAGAATGTTGGGAGCATTCTCTTGTGCATCAGAGTGAGCAGTGCAGCCACCCCTGGTACCCGAGAGGATCCTGCATACAGGATACGTGAGCGATTAAAGGCTGGCCCTGTGGAGGTGCCAGACCAGGCCCAGGGGGTGTGGGTGTTGGCGGCTGGAGATCGCAAGGGATCTGCTCCACAGGAGGAGAAATAGAGATGCTATAAAAAAAGAGTGAGCAGTGTAGCCTCTCCACATGGTAGCATCCCCACAAATGCAGTGTCTCGGGGAGAAGAACAAGAAGCAGCTTACCTTGATCAGGTGAGTGTCTACATGGCTCTATTTGCACCTCAGCAATCTGTACGTCTGGGTTGATGTGGTGCAAATGTAGCCATGCATGCAAGACTTATGATGAACATGTAGGGTGGGGAGACTTCATCTGCCTAGAGCTGCCTGTTTCACACCTACACCCGCTCCCATTATCCATCTCTCAGTGGGTGTGGCCTGTGAGAAACATGCACGGAGTTCCCAATAGCAGCACCAGAGGTCAGATTGTCATCTTCTTGTGTACCTCCCCTACTGGGCTTGCTCAGGGATGTGTGATACCTGCTTATTATGTGTCAGGCAAGTGTGTGGTGCCAATATAAGGCACCTGCCTTGACCCATGGCATTTCCTTCCTATACACATCCTTACAATATTTGATGCTCAATCTTTCACTGAAAACAAACAGAACACAAACAAACAAAACAAGCTATAACAATTGTATTCTACCACTAAGAAATCTTGATGGCATCAAGCTTTCATAGGTGTAACATGCACCACCATTTACACAAACAAGAACTGGCCAATTGCAATTATGTTTTGCATAATGCAAATGTGATTTGAATAAAGGTGAGACAGGTATAATTACAAGTGTTTAGGTAGCATTTAATCAGTACCGGGTCAATATAGCACTGCCGAAACAATGCACAAATTATCACGCTAGGCGAAGCGCAAAAGGAACTACAGCGACAGATGTTTCTTAGCTTGAGATAATAACCACTAACCCTGTCACTGCAGTGTTAAATGGTGGAGTGTCAAATATGCTGCCAGTGCAGTGCCTGGCCAAGCCACTTCTGTGGTGGCGTGGCTAGAGCATCAGCACCCAGTGGCATCAGGGACCTGGGGCTGCAGTTTGATTCTCCCCAGGTCCCTTTGTGTTAAGGTTTTTTTTTGTTTTGTTTTTGCTAAAGCAGATTTTCCCCACACCCAACTTGCGCCCCATCCCCTAAGTCCACACCCCCAATAGTTAGTTATTTTAATTATGTGGGGTATGGGGGGGGACGCCCCCCCATGTTGGGGATGAGGGGAGCAGAGCCTCCCACAAAAAAGAAGATACTGTTAGTTGTGCCAATGGTGTGTGCTGTTCGTTATCGGTGGCATGTTGTTTTGCAGTTCCAGCTGGGTTCTCGGTGATTCACCGCCTGAGGCTGGATCATAGGGGTGGGGGTGTAGACATCTTTTTTAAGACCAAATTGGGCCTTGTGGAGGTTCCAGTGGGAATCACCAGATCCTTTGAGTATATCATGGGAGAGGGTGTAGGTTGCAGGGTACTCCTCATTTACCATCCACCAGGTGATGGGGGGTTTATTCCTGCAGGAGACTGCAGACTTCATTGTCGACATGGTGTTGGAGTCTCCCAGATGGATTATTCTGGGTGACTTTAATGCCTGGGTCGACGATGAACTCTGGCAGTTTGGTCAAAATCTCCTCCAGCTAATGTCGATGCTGGGCCTCACACAGGTTGTTACCTTCTCTACCCATATAGGAGGTCACTCATTGGATCTGCTGTTCCTTCTGGGGATGGAGATCTCTGCCTGGGAGGGGAACCAGTCAGTTGGTCTGACCATCACACCATATGGTTCAGTTTTGGAGCCCCCCCAAATGGACCTATCCCTTTGGAGATGGTCCGGTACCGCTCTTTAAGGGGAGTTAATCCAGATGGTCTATCAGCAGTTCTGGACTTATCGGGATTGCTGAGTGAAAGCACAAGTCCAGGGGATCTAGTACTAGCCTACAATAAGGCAGTGGGAGATGCCTTGGACTTGATTGCTCCTGTTTGTGTTCGACCACTTACTCTTCGCCCAAGATCCCCTTGGTATGATGGGTCCTTGAAGGAGCTGAGGCAGGCTGGTCAAAGACTGGAGAGAGAGCATAGCAGAAATCTGGCCTTGATGCTGATAGGCTTAGATTGATTGAACACTATGAGGGCTATCAATCAGAAATCTGTCGTAAGAAGGCAGAGTTTCTGTCCAGGGAGATTTCTGCTGTGCAGAATCGACCGGCTCAACTTTTCTGAACTGTTGACAGACTGTGCAATGCAGTCTGTCTCCAGTCCGGAAGAGCTTTTTCACAAATTAGGTGTGATGAGCTAGCTCAGTTCTTCGTAGATAAGCCAACATCAGGCACGGAATCGGCCTGGCTCCCTCCATGATGGGTTGTGGAGGTTGATGGGATGTAGTGAGCACCTGGCCTGTCTGGATGGATTTCAGCCGACCGGAATTCATGGACATTGTGAAGATTGTCCAGGCTTTGTACCCAACCTGTTATAGTTTGGATCTAGACCCTACTCCCCTATTAGTGGGATGTGTAGATGTTATCTGCCTGATCCTAGTTGAAATTGTATGGAGATCTTTGAAGAGGGGAGTCTTTCCAGACCCCTAATGGAGGTGGTCATTCGACTACTCCTTAAAAAAACCCTCCTTGGATCCCGATGATCCAGCTAACTACTGACCTGTCTCTAACCTTCCCTTTGTGGTAAAGGCTATTGAGAAGGTGGTTGCGTTGCAACTGGATGATCACCTTGTAACTCACAATGTCTATGAAGCCCTTCAGTCTGGTTTTAGGAAGAGGCATAGCATAGATACTGCTCTTGTTCGGGTACTAAATGACCTCCTGATGGCGAGAGATTGAAAGGCTCATACCATCTTGGTGCTTCTTGATGTCTCAGCAGCCTTTGACACTGTGGACCATGAGGTGCTGTTGGTGACCCTACGGTTCCTTTGTGGACTGTCTGGTAGTCCTCGAATGGTTTTGATCTTTCTTCGTGGGCAGATCTCAGAGGGTGGTCACTGGAATTTATTCCTCTGGTGCTCTCTACCTGTCCTGTGGGGTACCGCAGGGCTCCATACTGGCACCTATGTTGTTTGCAGTGTATATGCTGTCATTAGGAGATATCATCATATGATACAGCTTGAGTTTTCACTACTATGCAGATGATACTCAGCTGTATATGTCTTTAGTGCCCGGACAGGTTGATGCAGTCTCCGTGCTAAACAGCTGCCTCTCTGAGATCAAAGAGTGGATGAGCTCGAGTTGGCTGAGACTGAATCTGGATAAGACTGAAGTGTTGGTTGTGGACCCAGGTCACCTGCTAGTGGTTTTTGGGGCTGGGCACATGTCGGACCTATGGCTTGATGGTGTCCAGCTCACTACCGCAGACCGGGTGCATAACCTGGGTGTTATTTTTGATGATGGCTTGAAGCAAAATAAATCAGGTGTCAGCCGTGGTTAAATCCTCATTTTACCATCTGAGGAATATCACCCAGGTGAAACACCTTGTTCCACTGAGTGACCTTCCAACATTGGTCCATGACTTCATTACTACCCATCTTGACTACTGCAGTGTCCTTTACCTAGGGCTATCTGTTATTGATATCTGCCGGCTGCAGCTAGTGCAGAATGCTGCAGCCAGGCTGTTGATTGGTAATTCTAGGACCAGTCACATTATGCCTGTGCTGTGCGAGCTGCACTGGCTACCAGTCCAGTGGTGGATCACCTATAAGGTATGTTTGCTTACCTTCAAAGCCTTACAAGACCAGGGATCCGACTACCTGAAAGATCTTTTGACTCCCTACTCCCCCAATTGTCCTCTCCGATCTGCCGAAGAGGATTGCTAGAGATCCCCAGGGTTTGTTAAAAACCATCTGGAGCTCATGCCTTCTCTTTTGCAGCACCAACACAGTGGAATTCTCTACCTCGTTGGTTAAGAGAATGCCTGACCATCAGCAGTTTTAAAACTATGTTAAAAACCTATTTATTTTCTCAAGCTTTCCCAGACTAATTTTAAATAATTTATATTGCAGCTGTTTTTATATATTGTGTTTTTGTCTGTACAGTGCCTTGACTTTGAAAGGCGCTTTATAAATAAAGTTGGATTGGATTGTTCCAATGTTATTTTGCTACATGCAGTTTAGTGTGCGGCATTGTTGATATGTGCAATTTTGTCCACGATATTATGACCCCCCCCCATGCCCATTTAATCTGCAGCAAATAATTACTGATACTATTCGGACAAACTTCAGAACAGTCTCTGAGACAATTTTGTTTTGGATATATGATCACCCAGCCTTTTAAGATAAGTCTAGGGTTCTACCAGATGTTTTGAGTGACCACTGCCCATTTTTTTGTGCATTGGATTATAAGAAGGTTAAAGTGGCTCTCACCTATGTAACTAGTCATAAAATGAATGAGGAGTTGGCAGATGTGTTTAATGGAGAAATTTGTAATGCAGATTAGACCCTTCTTAATAAAACTAAAGACATATATTTGGCATACTCTAAATTTTGTTCCATATTTATTGAAATTTGTAATAAAGTTTTTTTTCATAAACAAAGAGAAGGGTCAAGGGTATTAAGAATGGGCTGGCAGTATAGCCTAGAGGTTAGAGGAATGAGGTGTGAATAAGCTTGATACTTCCAGCAGACCTCACCTCAGTTTGATTCTCACAACCTCCACTTGCATACTGTGTGACTCTGAGAAAGTCACTTAACGGCCCAGTGCTCCCAGGTTGCTCCTGAAAACAGGCACTTGTACCTAGTGGCCTTACCTGGTTACCAAAGACTAAAATAAAAAAAAAAAAAAGAATAAATGGATGACAGATGAATTGGTAGAGATATTGAGAAAGAGAAACAAATGCTGGAAGGATTATATAAAGTACCAAAATGCTGGACTTTTAGTAGAGTACAAACAGTTAAGAAATAAATGTATGTCATCCTAACTGCAGTCTGGACTACAGTAGCCTCTGATACACACTTCCAGAGCACAATCTGCAATCATTTTGCACTAACACTGAAACACTGACCACCAAATACTTTCATTCATAAAGCAAATACAAACCAGTCATTGCAAAATTTAAACTTCCCTTTACCATTTTGGTCATACAACAGTTTTATTGAAAATAGGCCATGATGGTACTAACAGTTCTTATCCTGTCTAACAAAAAAAAAAATTTTGTCTCTTATTGAGTGTAAACATCAAACAATACAGGATGTACATCTTCTACAGACGTGATACAGACAGTACCATTAAAAAAGTTTTGCAATTATTATGGATAATACAGATAGTACAGTTGACTAAGTTGATACGTTGCAGGTTATAAACCTTGATTACTTACTGTATGGTAGGTAGAAGGCTTTAGGGTTAGTTTATCACCTTGTTATCATAGTCAAATGAGCGCTCTCTCAATAGCAGGGATGCATGCTGGCAGAGGTACCCACCCTATCAATTTATGTTGAGTGTAAACACGAGAGAGTAGATTTGGATATTTATGGGGTTGTCACCTTTCAGATCATGTTGACAACTAGGGAGCTAAGGACTGTCCTAGAATTTCTATGGGACCTTCTATCTGGAGTATAGCCTGCCTTCCCTATGTGGTGTGGAAAAAACCTGTTCAGATTAGCTGGGCATTGTCCATTTCTCAATTGCTAAGGATTGAGGAGTCAAAATTACATTAAATATTTTAATTTCACCATTAGCACTTAATTGTGCTCTTTCCAATTTGAGGCACAACAAAATATTTTTTGCATATAGGCCAACTGAAGGTGAGTCACTTGTTATCCATTTCTGAACAATGGTTTTACACATATTTATTAATGCTATGGACCACAATGGGTCTCCCAAAACAGTTTTATGTGTCTTGGGATCTGCTCCCAGCAGGAATTCCAGAGTGGATTTTGGTAAGGTAATCTGTAGTATCTTGTCCATAATGGAGTGTGACTCAGACTAGAATGTGCCAACTTTGGGACTTAGCAGTGGCATATGTAGAAAGGATCCTCTTTCCACATCACATTTTGGGCAAACAGGATTTCTCAGGGCATGTAGCATGCATTCTAATTGGAGTGTGATAAGTTCAATACATGTAAGTCAGTTGGACTTGCCTTAGCTCATTGCTCCTGGAGCAAGTGGCCAGGTGGGTAGCAGCTGTTTTCCACACCTCATCTGAAATCTGTATATGTAAGTCTGCCCTTATTGCCCCATTATGCCTGCCGGGGGTGTGGGGACCTCTCCCAGTATTAGATAAAAGGTTTGTGTTAGGTTGGAAATGGTATAGTTCTTCTTCCAGTGGAGATAGGTCAGGTGGGTGCCACTTCCACCCATTTGTTTTGTTCAACAGCATTTGCCGAACCCTTAGGAAGGCAAACAGGTCTACAGTCTTCAGGTTCCATTCCTTCTGGAGTGTTGTATAACTTTTCAAAGGAGCTCCATTATGTAGCTGAGATAATGACTTTAGGCCCAGTTTTGCTCATTTAAAGCAGCAGTGCAATGAAAATATGGTTTTCCAAAAAAGCCAGTTTCAGCTATAGTTAAGAAAAATATTAGAATACCTGTCAAATGTACTTGCCTAGGTACCTCCTATGCAGCACACCATGCGTATTTTTTCCTTTTTTTTTTTGATCCTAATACTTGCCAGGTCTGCAATGCTATTTCTATACAAAATATGGTAGGCCATCTTTTTTTCTTGCAAAAAAACACAATTAAAACATTCATAAAATACTCAAATTTTGGTAAAATTAGCAAATTATACCACCAAATAACCTGACAGGTGCCTAGAATCTTTTATAGTGAAAAAAGGTAGTGTCGAATTTTTGTCCAATTGCATTTCACTGCTGCTTTAAGAATTTGATGTATAAATATGTTATACTGTGGTTGCCTTTTAAAAGCCACCAATTGGGAGGTTTAGACAGGGAAAGTTTCCAGTGTAAAAGCTTATAGGCTTATTTCCAAATCCATGTTAGTGCACTAGTAAATGGGTTACTAAGTAGTGGGAGGGGACTTGTAGCTTGGCTAGAGAAGCTGATAGGACCCCTCTCCTAGTGTCTGCTCCCTGCCTGCTCTTCTTCCACATCAGCCTGAGCTGGGAGAATGCTGATGTCATGCCCAGTTGGGATAAAGCTCAGTTGGGAGGCCCAATAGTAATGCTAAAGATCTGGGGGAGAGCAACCTCGTCTCCATGTAGATAGTTACAGAATGGTCCTTTTGATTTGTGCTGCCCCCCCCCCCCACAAGAATTTATGCAAAGTGGCAGACAGCTTTTTGAAGAAGGAACCAGAAGGGTGCACAGGGAGAGACTGAAATAAGTATAAACATTTTGGAAGAGTACATATTTTTATAACATTAATTTTGCTAATCACTGAGAGGGGCATAGAGCTCCACCTTTCACACTCCTCTGTGACAACAAACAGTAAGGGAAGGAGGATTGTATTGTATAACTGAGAGAGTCTGGTTGGGATATGTACCCCTAAGTATTTTATGGACTGAGCAATGTGAAGACCCATTGGGTTGGATACAGTGCTTGCCTTTCTAAACTGCCTATGGGAAGGATTTCACTCTTGGTCCAGTTGATTTTGTGGCCCAGCAGCTTGCCATAATCTCCCAAGAGAGTCTGTAATGCTGGAAGGCCCACTTCTGGATTCTGCAGGTAAAGTAATAAATCATTTGCCAAGAGTGCAGGTTTATGTGTCCTCCTCAATGTCACAGCCCTGGATATTGGGATGTACCTTTATAGCTGCCACCAAGGGTTTGAGGGAAAGCCCATATAGGAGAGGGGATAGAGGGCAGCCCTAGCAGGTGCCTCTTGTGAGTTTAAAGTCTAGGGTCAGCCCCCCTTTTATCATGATTTGGGCCTCTGGGGCTTGATACAGAGTTTCAATCCAGTGAATTAGCTGATGTCCATGCTGGAACATCCTTAAAGTTTCAAACATAGACCCCCACTCCATCCGATCAAATGCCTGTTCTGCATACAGCACAATGATCACTGCACCATGTTTGCTAGAATTTTTTTTTTACCATTTATGTAGTACAGTAAGGGTTTGTCTAATATTTTGTTTCCCTTGTCTCATTTTTACAAATCCAACATGATCTGGGTGAATGCATTCAAGGAGCATACTCTCTAAACAAGATGCTGTGATATTTGCTGCAAATTCAGTTTTTATGCCCCCCCCTTTTGGCCTGCCCCTGTGGAGATGGTTAGATACCGCCCATTATGGGACGGAGCCCTGATGGTCTATCAGCAGTATTAGACCTATAGGTATTTCTGGAGGCAAGTGGGAATCCAGAGAGCCTGGTTCAGGCCTATAATAAGGCCGTTACTCTGGCCCTGGATTCCATCGCTCCCTTCCATGTTCGTCCTCTCTCCCTTTGCCCTCAGTCTCCATGGTTTGATGGGACCTTGAAAGAGTTGTGGCAACCTGGACGAAGGTTAGAGTGTCACTGTCGGAAATCCACCCTGGTTGCTGAACACCTTAGATTGATGGAACATTATCAAGTCTATCAATCAGCAATCACCCGTAAGAAGGCAGAGTTCCTGTTGGGGGAGATTGCTGCTGCTCAGAATCAACTGGCTCACCTCTTTTGAATCATGGACAGTTTGTGCAACCTAACCTGTCTTCAGGTTCAAAGAGCCTTTTCACAGATTGAGTGTGATGAGCTCGCTTGGTTCTTTGCGGATAAGGTGGCCAGCATCAGGGCGGAAATCCAACTGGCACACTCTATGGGAGCTGATAGTGGTCAGTGTATGGTCACTCCTCCTCGGTTTACCTGGAATTCCTCTGACCGGCTGGAAATCGTAGATGTTGTGTGGATTGCTCAGGGTATGCGCCCAATGTGCTGTAGCTTGGACCCAGGTCCAACTTCCCTGATAATGGGTTGTTGTGACATCTAGGCCCGGTCCTAGCAAAGATAGTTTGGTACTCCTTAGAGTCTTATGAGTTTCCTAGCTCCCTGAAGGAGGTGGTGGTGACACCTCTCCTGAAAAAAGCTGCTCTGGACCCAAGTTGCCTTGCAAACTACAGACCAATCTCAAACCTTCCCCTTGTTGGGAAGGTAATTGAGAAAGTTGTGGCGCTGCAACTGAAGAACCACTTGACCATCCATGTCATCTATGAACTTCTCCAATCCAGTTTTTGTAAGAGGCATAGTACCAAAACTGCTCTGTTCGGGTGCTCAATGATCTCTTGATGGCGAGAGATCAGAAGCGCCGTTCTATCTTGGTACTTCTTGATCTCTCCACAGTCTTTGACACCGTGGACCATGAGGTGCTTCTCAAGTGCCTGAGGTTCATCTGTGGCCTGTCTGGTACAGTTATCAGATGGTTTAAGTCCTTCCTCACCAGTAGAATTCAGAGGGTGGTATCGGGGATTTTTTCCTCTGACACATTCTCCGTGCCATGTGGGGTTCCTCAGGGCTCAGTGCTGTCCCCCATGTCATTTGTGGTGTATATGCTGCCCTTCTGAGACATTGTAAGATGGTATGGGCTGAGATTTCACTGCTATGCTGATGATACCCAGTCTACCTGTCTTTTGCACCTGAACAGGATAGTGCATGCTTGGTATTTAACAATTGCCTCACTGAAATCCAGGACTGGATGAGCTCCAGCTGGTTGAAGTTGAACTCTGGAAAGACTGAGGTGATGATAGTGGATCCTGGTCCCTGGACAGGGAGGTTGGGGGCTGGCCAACCCACCGGACTTTGGCTAGGGGGTATCTGGCTTCCTGCCTCTGAATGGGTGCAAAATCTGGGGGTGATTCTTAATGATGAGCTGACACTGTATTCACAGGTGTCGGCAGTCATCAAGTCCTCTTTTTACCCTCCAAGGAACATCGCCAGGGTTAAGCACCTTGTTCCATATGGCAACCTTCCAGCGTTGATCCATGCTTTTGTGACCTTGCACGTTGACTACTGCAACTCCCTTTATCTAGGGCTTCTGGGAGTTGATATCTGCCACTTGCAGCTAATGCAGAACACTGTGGCCCGATTGCTGATGGGGACTCCTCGTGCGAGTCATATCACACCGGTGCTGTGCGAACTGCACTGGCTGCCTATCCAGTGGAGGATGACCTTCAAGGTCGGGCTTCTGATCTACAAGGCCCTACACAGACTGGGCCCAGACTATCTGCAAGAGCTCCCGTCTCTCTACGGCCCCGGGAGACCACTCCACTCAGCTAATGAGGGGTTGCTAGAGATTCCCAGGGTGAGCCTTAAGTCATCTGGGGCTCATTCATTTATGCATGTGGCCCCAGTCCTGTGGAATTCTCTACCCATCAGATACGTGAGTGCACAACCATGGAGGGCTTTAAGAAGGCTTTGAAGACACATGTATGGCTGAAAGCCTACCCAGACTGATTATTTTATCTTGCTATTTATTCTGCTGTTTGGTTACAGTACTATGTATTTTATTGTTTTTATATGTTTATTTATTTTCCAATGCCTTGGTGCCTGAATGGTGCTTTACAAATAAATTTTATTATTATTATTATCATTTTGTAATCTGAGGTCAAAAGTGAGATAGGATGCTAAGATACATAGTTTGCAGGATCCTTGCTTGATTTTGGTGGCATTATGATTGTGGCTGAATGAGTGGAGGGGGGCAATATTTCCTTTTGAATGCTTTCAACTAGCATATCTTCCGGGGGTCAATCAAGAAGTCAGAAAATACTTTAATAAAATCAATGGGGAGGCCATCTGGACTGGGGCTTTACTGCCCTACAGGTTCTTTATTGCAGCTACCACCTCTTGACTTGTGAAGGTGCATTTAATGGGCCCCCTATGTTCAAGCTTGATGGGTATTATGGGAGCAATATGAAAAAATTACTGGAGCTGTTCTTCCATTGGATTGGCTTCAGTGGTGTACAAAGATTCATAAAATGCTGTAAAGTCTTCCCCTGTGTCTTGTTGGCTTGTTACCAGCTCTTTAGTACCATGAAGCACCGGTGGGATAGCCCTTTCTCACTCTCTTTTCCTTAGTTGCCAAGCCAGGAGTCCTCCCCCATCAGTCACCATAAAAATATTGTCCTGCTCTAGCAAGTAGAATGTTTCATTCAACTGCTGAGCTGCTAACACTATTGCATTTCCACTTTAGTTTTTGCAGTATATGATATAAGGCATGGGGTAGGCTGGGCCACGTGAGATTGCTCACACGCCTTAATTTTTTGTTCCAGCTTTCCCATCTCCTCTTTCTCTACCCTCTGTCTGTACTTAGCGAATGATATGGATTGACAGCTAATGTATGCTCTAAGTACCTCCCATCTGGTAGAGAGGGAAATATCTCCTCTTTTATTGCGATCTACGTACATACTCCTGCAAGGTCAGAGAGAGATATCCCTCTTGTATTCTGGATCGTTGAGCAGTAATGGGTCTAGTTCCCATGGCCTTGCCAGAGGAAGGGATCCCCAACTGTGAGGGCCGTAGTCAGTGGGGTATGATCTGACTCTAATAAGGAGTGGTAGGTAGTTGTCCCTAGCATAAGTAGGATAGAGGCCATTGTAATTAATAGGTCTATACATGTGTATGACCTGTGGGCATGTGAGCAAAATGTACTCCTTACCAGCTGAGTTCGTGTGCCTCCAGATATCCACTAAAGAGTAGGTGGAAATTAGGTCTGCTAGAGTCTTACATTTTTGGTTAAGGGTACTAACTGGGTGTTAGATTTGTTCAAAATGGTGTTGAGGCCACAGTTTGAATGCCCCTCACACAATTCACGGTCCTGAGAACTGAGTCATTTCTAGAGCAACTTTCTGGTAGAATGAGCTGTCCTACACTTTAGGGCTGTAAATTATTCCTACTGCTATTTGAAGACATGTATTCATTTGGATCTGAGCCAGAATGAATCTCTCATTTGGGCCCACCAAGAAATGGGTGATTGTTCTGGGAAACGCACATCTGAGCCAAAGGGTGCCCCCCCCAGCCTTGGAATTAAAACAGGAAGTTAGTCAGGTTCATCTCCATCCTTCACAAGTATGGGCTGCCTCTCCTTTCGACATGTGGGTCTCCTGCAGCAACAATGTGCTGGTCTTCAAAGTTTTCACCCTTCCCATTACTTTCGTTTTCTCTTTATTACATTTTTCAACCCATTAATGTTCTTGGTTGTAATGTTCACTGCACTATCCATATTGTAAGATCATTGTGGAAGTTATCCTTCCCTAACCTGTCTTGTACCTAAGCACATTAAGACTGTAATCTTTTGACTGGTATTGCATAGACTGTAGTGTACATAGTTTGTAAACAGAAAACTTTCCCCACTCCCCTCAGCCCTACCACCCAACAACTGAAAGCAACAATAAAACCTGAAATGGCCATGTGAATCCCAACCAACCCCAGCCCAATCACCCTTGCTCATTTGCAAAATGATTCTTTGATAATCAGAATATCCCCTCCCCCGAGCCAACAGTGACTCGAGCCTATATCCCTGCCAAACTATTGGTGGGTTGATCATTTCATGCTTGGCAGCATGTTTATAATTGAACTTAAGCATTTCAGACTGATACAAGCAAGAGTTACTAATCCAAACCAGCTCCCTCCTATTGAGATACTGCATTCTAACTTATTTATTTACAAATAAACAAAAACATTTTCCATCTCTGATGAGACACAATTAACTTTCTAGTAAACCTGCATGCTTATGGGTAGAAGAAAAGCCCTGCCTACTCAATGATACCTCCTAATGACTGTGCACTAAGTCCATAGTCTTAAAGGCTGCTTGAGGTTATGCAGTTAGATAAGGACAGCCTTATGTGCACAGTTACTTTAGTCCACTGCACCTGATATGATAACACACTAGGAAGTACCTTTTAGTTACCTGGAGCAGATAACGAAAGGAGCACTTTGCTGCAAATGGATCTGCCTCATTGGTAGCGGCATTCCCTTTGATTAAATCCAGTATGGTCGAGGCATCCTACTGCGTGATAGCTGCTGATATAAGAAGTGACTCAATTCATAAAACCTAGTGCATACCTGGGCCTCCTCTCCCACACTGCCGCTTTCTCTGCTGGGTTTGTTAAAGTAAGTAAGCCATCCCAATCTTTGGAGGTCCGCACTGGACTAATAGGTGTATGAGGCATATAATAAAGTGGCACTGACCACCATTCAAGTAGCTGCTCCATCCTTCGTGCAAAAGTAGTTGATAAAGGGAAAAAGAGGGAGAGAGGGACCAAGACCTAAGTACCATGCTGAAGGATTTTTGCGACTGGCAGCCATGAGCATAGGTGCATCATGGAATCTTAGGTTTCTTGACTTCCCTGACCCCAAGGCACTCTGGCTTCTGTTGGGCCCCAGCCTTCTGAATGACACTTCAAGGTAAGTTGCAAACTGTTCTGCCCTGTGAATTTACTCACTTATTGTTCAATCACAAGTTTAATAATATTGGTCAAGCTACAGGGACACCATTAGAATTAGGCAGCTTGATGCTACAGGGACACCATTAGAATTGGGCAACTTGTGGCAGCTTAAGAGAGTAGCTCCAAGCTGGGGATCTAAGCAGGTCATCTAGCAATTTAATAAGCTGTATTCACCACTAGGTAATCTGGGTGCTGGGCCATAGTGCGAGTGCTAGTATGGCCTTCCTGTATCGCATCCTCCTGGTTGTCTAAGTCCTCTGCCTCCTGAGCCAAGGTAAAGAAGGGTGGAGGTTGCCCTGGTCTAGTAACCTGTAGTCTGGTTGGGTAGAGTTGGGTGAATTCCCACCCCAGTTCTTTCTCTGGGTACCAGAAATATTTAATTAGAAAGTGGCGAGCCCTGTCTCCTGGTTTGGGCTTTGGCCTAGTTCTGTGAGTGCATTTAATTTCGAAGTTGGCTACCTCTTGCCCCATACCCAGCTGCTCTGCCGACTACTTCTGCACACTCTGTTCAGGATGTTTTCCTTCAAGGCCTTCTGGCAATCCCACTAGTCCAAGGTTAGAGTGGTGGGTCTTGGATTTCTTGATCCTCCGCTCACTACTTTTGGTCATTTATATTTTTCTTTAGTGAGATGCGCTCTCTGGCTATAGCAGTGAAGGAATCTTTGAGGTCACTGTTCCATCATTCAGCCTCATCCACACAACTCACATGTGTAGCAGACATCTTGGAAAGCCCATAATAATGTTTTGTGAATGCAGTATTAGGGCCGTAACATTCTGGAACCCAGCCTTCACCTCATTTTCTAAGTTTTTCAGCATGACCATGACAGAGGTTAATGTACTGTCTGAGTCAGGTTAGTCATTTGTCCTGCTTGTTGCCAGGCTTTGGGCCTAAGTCCTTCCTTCAGGATGGGTCATGGGATCGTCTGACATTCCTGCCAGTTCAAATTGCAATCTAGATTATTACTTCTATGATCACTGAGAAGACAGACTAGTGCTTAATAAGTGTTTCCTCTGAGTAACTTGCAGAAAAGCTGGATTAAGTGGTGCCATAAGGGAGACGAACTAAAGAGCAGCCACCATCCTGCCCTGCCTGGCCAGTTTTGGTCACTGTAGCAGTGCACTTTGGCACCATCCTCCATGTCCCCAGTCAGCTGTCAGTCTAGTCAGCTGACCTTTAAGAAGGAAACTGAAAGCCAGCACTTAGTATGGGATCCCAGTGTCAGCAATAAAAAAGTGAAAGGCAAGACCAGAGATGAGTTTCTAGTATTGGTATAAAAAAAAGTGAAAGCTGACACCAAGGATGTGCTCCAGGTGCTGGCATTTAAAACAAGTTCTGATCAGAGCCAACAAGGCAGTATAATGCTATTTTCTGCATCAGTGGCTCAGCAGGTTGCACACTCACCTCTGAGGCTAGAAGGTGAGAAAGCTGTAGGTTTTATCCCCACACTAGACACTTGGGGTAAATTCCAATACTTGCACTGTAGTGCAGCATGAGGGGTTTGCTGCACTCCTGAGGTGCCGTCTTTCAGATGAGATGTTAAAACGAGGTCCCTTCTGCATGGTCTGGTGGTTGTTCAGGTGGGCGTTAAAGATCCTATTGTAACCCCTGGGTGGTGCTATCCCCAGAGACACACCCCTGCCTACTACCTACAAGCTAGGCTGAGGGGTTTGGGTTCACTAACAGATAACCATTTTAAAACCTTTGTGCAGTGCCTCCACTCAGGGTGCTTTACATGGGTGAGCCAGTAACAGATATAGCCCCCTGAGATGCTATACCACCCACGATAACCAGTTACCTTACCCAGACATGCCTCAATAAACATTTCCCCACATTTTCATACTTTGCATTTAATGACTCTCTCTAATAATAAGCTCACACTTAGAATTTCAAAAAAACAGTAACAATCAATTTATTTAGGGGACAAGGAGTTAGGAACGAGGATGTGGAGTAGAGGTTATTTGATTACTATATACGTATATACAGGTTTGATTGGTGTTTTGCTGATGAACCCTCCAGCTGGCTGGCTACATACTAATAGATTACAGGCAATCACATTTCTCAGTTCGACAGACGATACCCAGAGCCCTGGCTATCTAACTTCTGAATGATCAGATGTTACATAAATAATTATTTGATTACCCACACCAGTACCAGTTCCAGATACAACAGAAACACCACAATATCACACCATACTGGACACCCAGATACCACAGTCCTAGATCTTGTAGGCCTGGTGGACATTGCAGCTGGTCGAGTTGGCCGGCTGTTGATTCGAAGGGAGGGGCAAACTTGGAGAACTATTCCTAGAATGGATGTAGATTATTGGGTACAATGAAGGCAGGAATTGCCTTGTATTTTGCAGAAATAGCAAGAATTGACCCTGCTGGTCACAAAGAGCCAGTGATTGCCCTGCACATCACAGCAGACAGGGATTGCCCTGCACATTGCAGAAACTGAACATTTCAGGACAAGCTACATGGCTAGATCTTGGATTTTACATCCCTAACATTCAGCACAATAACTCAAAGTCCCAACCAGTATAGTTAGAAAAGTGATACTTTTATCAAGCATCTGAATTCCCTTGAAACAAGGTCACATCCAGTACATTTAAATACCAAACTGGCATCCATACAGTAACAGCAGAAGGCGACATTTTTATCAAGCATCCATATTCATTTTGCATGAAGTCACATCCAGTACATTTAAATAACAAGTAAAGCATCTATTGACAAAGTCTCTTCCAGCATGTCTAGATATCATACACTTTTGGCAAGCGCTCTCAGACAAAATATGGCTAAGACAGAAACTGCTATCTTCAGAATAATTCAGGATCAAATAAGCTCTAAGGCCTCCCACCCCATGAAGTGGCAAACACGGCTTGGCTGTCAGCTCCATGAAGGCAGCACACTAACCCATAGGGCAACAACAAATGACAACACATTTATATGATTCACCATCACACTATCTCGATGCACCTGCGTATGAGCCATTTGGGCAGTAGGCAAGATGCATCTACACTAATTTTGAACAAGACAGTCTCTGTAGGGGCTTATTGTCCCAGACTAATAACTCTAAGATCTCATCTCACAGCAGAAAATATCTGGTAGCAGGGCCTGAGGCCCCCAAGATTACTTCAGAAACTTCTCCCTTGCACTGGGGGAGTATGAGGGTACTCACTCAGGTCCTTCACGGGTTGCATCTGCAATCGAAGGTATCCTGGTGTTCTTCTTCAGCTCTCTCACAACTGAGGCATGGTTAGGTGGTCTTCTTTCCACATCTTTCCCCGACGTGGGAGGGAGGGTTAGCCTCTGGAGGACATTTCTGGCAACCTCCAGACTAGCAGTTGCAGAACACTACATTTACTTTAACTTTTGAACTGTAACTAGAAAATAACAAATGCCTCCTGATGCCTGGAGGAGCTTAGCTAAGTGGCCCAGACCTGGAAACATGGCAGGGGCCTGAGCCCCCTCCCCTGTGGGGGGCTCACAGCAGGCTGGGGCCTACTCTCCTCTTCTCACTCTGGCACATCTGGCAAAAAGCTGGCAGACACTGTCTCTTATAGGGCTCTGTCTTGACTCCTGATTGGCAGAAAAGGTGGGGTGACAGATCTCCAAATAGTTGAGGGACCTGTCAATCAGAATACTCGAGGCACAGTTGGTTGGGTGAATTGGTGCCTAAAATGATGTCCCTATAAATCCCCATGTGTACTTGAGTGTTTACCCATGAGGTGTAGCGAATGTCCAACAAGTCCTGTCTTTCCAATTGGCTGTGGCTGCTTGCAATGGCTGCTTAACCCACTGTCCCTCATAGCAGATGAGATACAGTCCTGAATATTGTCCTGGCGCAGCGAGAAAGAAATAATTATTTTCCCCAATGCTGCACAGCTCAGTAGCCAGGAGAATGTACTTGCAGTCACTGCACAGATGAAGGGTATGGCTCCTTTGGTTTTCCTGTCACTACTGCACATATAAAAGCTCCCTCTGTAGCAGCTGACAGGCTGACACTTAGAGTCCCAATGTATTAGTGAATCCAGGGGAAAAAAGCATTTATTTTAATTTAAAGTACTTTCCCCCCATTGATAGCTCATTTTCATACATGCAACAACAATTCACTATTGTAAAAACACTTATTTTCTCCTACGATTGGCAGCAGCCAGTTATAGCTAACCTTGGGACAGCCAGACACACATATTTATTTATTCAGTTGACCGGGGCCCGGCTCAGGTATCTTTCAAGGAGCCACATTCAAACTCTTTATGTTTTCATTTGAGCGGCCCCCCCAGCATGCTGTCCATGGTCACTGGGTCCCGATTAGGTGGAAGGGATCCCAGGACCCAAGGTACAGTCCCAGAGGTGACTGCAAAATGAAGCGATTCACTTTGAAGGCGCTTTTCACACCAATGCAATTCCCGCTGCCCTGGGGGCAGCAATTTTAACATGGCACTTGCGAGTGGCATTTTTAAGCCCTGAGGGGCTGGATTTTAAACAGGCTGCAGGCTGGAGCACACAGAGGGGTAAAGCAGATCTGAGGGACTAGAAAACTTGGTGGCAGGAATTTGGGTGAAGCCCGGGAGTCAGCAAAAAGAGGACAAAGGGTGCAGGGCTAAGGTAAGCCCAGACAGTCATTTTAGGAACCTCCATTTGCAGGGGGGTTACACTATGTATTTCTTGAAAAGAATAGGGGCATTTTCCTGGTGTTCTGGCCAGTTTCCCCATTTAGTAAAATACCACCAACAGCTTCATCGGGTTCAATTTCTGTTGGTTACCATCTATACCCAACTCTGGTCACCCCTGAAAAAGGGACTTCTAGTTTCAGTGGTCCTACCTGGTTACAAAATTCATTAAGAAAAGAAATACATTTTTACAGGGGTAAGGAGTGATCTGCAAAGACATTTTATATATATATATCTATATCTATATATATATATATATATGCTCAACAGGTGTCAGGATAAAAACTGACATGACTTCAGTTATCTGATTTACTGTATGGGTAAATATGTGGTGATATAATCACTATGTGGATAACTTCAAGTTATCCCCATGGTAATTACATCACCACCCATTTATCCACACAGTGACTACATCACTAACCGCCACCACCTGTGCTGCCTGCTTAGCAGTACTGCGTCTCAGTTTCACTTTCAGCTTCTCACAGTGCTCTTTACAACCCAAGCTATCACAGTCCCAAAGACTCACAAAATACACACCCTAACCAACCCCCTAAAAAAACAGAACCACATTTTAAATGAAAACACTGTTAAGAACAAAAAGCCATTTTTTCCTTTTTCTAAGCACAGCAACCCTGCAAGCCAAACACGGCAACCAGGCACAGAGAAAAAACATGGAAAGGAATATGCGGGGAGTGCCTGTGGGATAACCAAGTTATTTGTACAGTAGCCTGTGGCCACTGGTGAGGTTTGTACAAATAGCCTGGTTATCCCACAAACTCATATCTATATATATATATATATATATATATATATATATATATATATATATATATATATATATATATATCTCAAGCAACTCAAGATTTTATTTAAAGCTGGCAGCCAGTAAAAGTGATTCCTGGCCCTGTTATAGTTAACACATTCTCTAGCGTAAACAAGTACAACCCACCCTCTTACCGCCAAGCCTGTTAATAAAAAAAATCATTTCCTGGTGTGCTGTGTCACCATTGGTGTCCAATCGCCTGTCCCAATAGTAACAACTAATTCTCCTGCTGCAGTATAAGGCCTGTCTGGCCCAGTGGTATGGAGAGATGAGGTGCTAGGTGCCTTATTGCCTGCCAAATCAGTGACCCAAGTTCAGGAATATACCGGATTGCCAGGAGTTGGAAAGCAGACTGAACATTCATCACATAGCTGTCCTGTCCCTGCATGGAAAGGCATGCTGACTTGACCTTTGGCTTCCCCCAGGTGAAGGCAGGAACTCAAAAAAGGGGAAAAATGCATAAATGGCTTGTGCAGGCTCCATAAATCCCTACCCAGCTACATCTGTCCCACATGACCACCTGGATGACTGTCTCAGTTGTGGATGTAAGTGACTGGGTGGGGATAAGGATGGCTCTCCCTTTTCTGGCCACCCTGTCATGGGGGAGGGAGGGAGGCAATCTATGGGAACTTTGGGCTCTGTGGTTTGAGACAGGGGAGTGATGGACAGGGGAGGTAAGGATATAGGGATGAGAGCCTGCCTGAGTCAACTGGCAAAGCAAAATATTTTATGGAGGGGGAAAATGCTGCAGTATGTATGACCTTAACACATACAGTATACATAACCCTCCCATAATGGGTGCAGCTACACTGTTACAGTAAACCTATCAAGTACAAGTAATATGTACAGGGTCTCTTACCAGGGTACTACGAAGCCAGAGGTAGGAGTCATAAAGGGATGACATTTCTCAAACCTATAGAATAAAATAGAGGAACGGGGTCACAAAGGATCCTCAATTCTTAGAGAGTTACATGGAAGGAGAAGACAGGTTAGACATATTGTAATACTTATCTAATGGGGAAGGAGTTCACAACCTGTGAGACCTGTGAAAGTAAAGAGAAGACGATTAATGTGGAGTAAATACAGTAGTGGGAACAATAGAGAGGAGAGAGATGAAATGGGTGTAGTACAGTGTAAGAGGTAAAACAAATACAGCTGTAGAGGGAGAGGTGTACAATTAAATGAAGTAAAAGATACAGAGACACGCTTAATTGAAGTATTATGCTAACATCAGCAACTGTTTACCATGAGTGTCAAAAGCAAAACACCAAAAAACAGAATAATGAAATGTTTGTTACCATCGGAAAAGCTCTTTCTGTGTTTTCACCTTGATTTGCATGCTGTTTTTAGTGTGTGGTATATATATCACTTTGACATTTCTGTATAAATGTGATGCACCCTTTTTTAATCCTCAGACCTGTCCTCTGCAGAAGGGCCACTGAAGGCTTGAAGGGCTGGCCCAAGTTGGTGCATGCAAGGCATGTTGCTGGAAAATAAATCTCGCACTTTGCATGTAAAACTGAATTTAGGAGTGCTGAGCATTATTTTCTTCTGTTATTACAAGCTGGCTGCTTTGCTTATGCACCGCCTTTTCCTTTGCTTGTGCACCACTTTACACTACTTACACAACAGCCACAGTACTGACCCCTGACCATCACAGGACTGGCCATCCCACCCCTGACAGTCACAGGACTGACACCCTCCACTGTCAGTCACAGCACTGGGCACTCATGCCTGACAGTCACAGAACTGATCCCCATTCCCAACAATCACAGCACTACACCCCACCACCATGACATCACTGTACCCATATCCCCGACAGTCACAGAACTGATCCCCATTCCCAACAATCACAGCACTACACCCCACCACCATGACATCACTATACCCATATCCCTGACAGTCACATGGATGACACTTTCCACAGACAGTCACAGCAGTAACCCCCCCCACCAGTCACAACACTGTACATCACAGCAGTGATGACCACCCCACACAGTTGGTACCACAACCCTCCCCACTGAATAGTCACTTAGTTTGGCACCTTATACAACCTTCCTGCCACATGTACAACTTTCTGCAAATGCTTCTATCCCTCAAAGTTGTAGAATTGCACAGAAGCAGACCTCCCAAACATCAGAAAAATGACCCTCACCCTGATAGTCAAATAAAGGACACCCTATCCCTGACAGTTACATAACAGACCCTCCTCCTGTCAATCACTGGACTGTACCACCACTCTAACAGTTACAGTACTGACACCATCCACCATCAGTCACAGCAATGACCAACCCCCCCAACAGTCATTGGATTGGACCCCCCCCCCAACAGTCACAGGACTGTTTTACCCCCCTACAGTCACAGGACTGTTTTACTCCCCATGGTAACAGGACTGTATCACCCTTCTCCACAAGCACAGGATTGACCCCCCCCCCGTTACAGGACTGTATCACCCCACTGATAGTCACAGGGCTTACACCCTCCACTGATAATCTTGACAATGACAACCCACCTCTGGCAGTTACAGCACTGATCCAAACCCCGAGAGTCACAACATTTTTTCAGTATTCCCAATAGTCACAGAACTGCTCTTCTACCCCCCCAATCTGGCAGTCACAGTGATGACCATACACCCCTCAGAGTCACAGCACTGATCCCCATTCCACCATAGCAACAGCACTAGTCACAGTACTGCACCCCATCCCATCTTACAAAACTGATCATCAATCCCAGCAGTCACACCACAGCCACCTCACCCCCAAAAGTCACAGAACTGATACCCCCTACCATCAGTCACTACACTAATTCCCATCCCCTGACAATGACAGCACTGACCTGCTACTCCTAACGGTCACCACACTGACCCCTATCCACAACAGCCACAGCACTGCCTCCTCACCCACAAGGTCACAGCACTACCATCCCCCTGACAGTCACAGACCTGTACCACCCTTCAGTAGTCACAGAACTAACACCTTCCACCATCAGTCACAGGGGCCACCTACCTGACAGTCACAGTGCTGATCCTTATCCCCCAACAGTGACAGCACTTACCTCTAACCCCAACAGTCACAGCACTACCCACCACCACAGTTAAAGCACTGTCCCCCTACATCTACGACAGTCACAGGGTGATACCCTCTACAGACAGTAATCTCCACCCCCAAAGTCACATCACTCCCCCCCACACTGCCAAATGTTGCAGTCCTGCCTCCCACCTAACAGTCACGGCACTGACCACCCACCCCTTGACAATAACTGCACTGTCTCCCCACCCTCAACCATTAAAGCACTGACACCTCCAATCACAAAAATCACAGTACTGACCCCCACCATTAACACAACACTGCCTCTGAACCTCCCTCAACAGTCATAGTACTTACCTGTCCCCTTACAGCAATGCCCCCGACAGTCACAGCACTGACAACCAACCACTGGCAGTCCCAGAACTGACCAAACCGCAGTCATTATATTTTAAAAATAAGTTGTTTAAGTACTGTAACCCATCACAGAGAGTGCAGCAGTCAAAACTTGTAGGCCAACTAGCCAAAATTCTGGTGGATTTTGTGTTAGGTTGGTAAGATTTTCCTTTAACTAGCCCTGTAGGTTTGTACTGTAGAATGTAACCAAAAAGTACAGTACTTCAGCTTGGCTAGTGGAAGAGTCTGTGGGGCTAATACATTTTCCCAGTCACTAGACTTGCTGGCTAGTGGCTGCAAAACTTAACTTAGAACCCTGGAGTAGGCCATACCATCCTCAAGATGGCCCTTTCCCCCCTTACCCTCGTCTGGTTTTACTGATTTTAATTTATGAAAGTGATAATTTGTAGACTGGAAAGTGTGTTATGTTCCTTTGTCATATTATGATAGATTCGTTGCTGTTGTGCGGTGCCCAGAGCCTCCGGGATTGGAAGCCTGAAAATCAAAATTTGCCTTGCCTCTAGACATTCTTGCCCAGTGACCAGCCCTAAAGCTGAGCACCCTGCTAAAAGTTGGAAAATCTACATCTCAGTCCCCCCCCCCCAAACAGGACAACTCTTCTAGTACCAGTGCAACTCTGTATATTCAACTTTACATTGCTTGTTAAACAGGCTTGTAGCACTGCTTCTAGGGTTACAACCCCTGCCTGTATTACTGTCCATAGGTTGAGGGGCCTGGGTTCGTAACTAGCTAGTACCAGGGTTTTCCCACCCATGGTAAACACCGAGTTTTGGTGCCTCCGCTCAGAGTAAGGCTTCAGTGGGTATTTATTAAATTTGTTACAGCCCTCTGGGAAGCTATAACTACCCACTACCCCACCTAGTGGCTCTAGACCTTGTAACAAGCAGCAATCTCTCACAAGATTCACAATACATTTGTCAACAAACATTAATGATATGCTCATAGGTTTCCCACTTATCATGATCTGGTCTTCAGTGTGACCTCCTTGAACCCCCTGCAAACAATTGTTATTAGGCATGCACGTTCAGGAATATTCCAAACACAGTAACAGACCACTAATAAACATGTGTGAGGCAATATAACATTGCAACACCAATCAGGTTTATTTATTGGGAGCATAACAAGGAAGGGGCAAATCTGGTCTAATGATTTTATCCTTACTGGTTTGAGCCAGGATACTGGCATGCATTTAGTTCCACTTTGCAGTCCTATAAATATACTGGGTACCCAGGTGGAAAACAAGCTAGCCTAAACAGTGCCCAGGGTTGCGGCTGTTGTTGGGGCCCTTGATGAAAGAAGACATGATGATTTGGCATGCAGTTTTTATTTTTCAAATTTAGTGAACTTTATTTGACATTTCCATATTACAGAAGACACTTAGACAGTGATGTAATATTGGATGAGAGAGTTGCACAAAGTGTTGACAACCATCCTTAATAAGTTCAGGAATCACAAAGTCATTCAAATTCCTAATTAACAAGAATAATAACAATACAATAATCACCAATCGATATCATACCTCCCTCCTCCCTCCCCCATTACTCCTCCCACCCCCGCTAGTTCCTGTCTCCCACCCATCCCTCCCTGGTACTCAAACCAAAGATTACTTGGTGAGTACAATTTAAGCTAAGCATGTAAAAGCTGACAACCTGCCAGTATCATTGTGGTTTTTACTGTTACAACACTCCATAACATAATCAGATGGTCAGTAAGGTATGTAGGGGGCCAGACTTTTTGATAATAATGCGTTCTCTTAGACAGATGGGCTATAAGATTCTCTGCCTGCAAAGCAAAGAGGACTTCATGTAGCCATTCTGTAAGAGAAGGGACTACCTGATCAAGCCAGTGGTGATGAAGAGTTACTATTTTGGCACAAAGGGACACAATTGCCATGTGTTTTTGCTAATTGCCAATCAGATATCCTTCATAGTCCCCTAAAATACAAATTTCTAGACTAAAGGCATTAGAAAGTCCCAGTAATGGGTCCAATTTAGACTTAATAGCCTTCCAAAATAGAACAACTGTGCCACATTCTCACAATATATGCAATAAAGTACCAGGGTGTGTCCCACATCTGGAACAAAGGTTAGAGGGAAGCCTACCCATTTTGTGCAATTTGACCAGTGTATAATGCAAATCATGAATTACATAGAACTGCAAGAGAAAATGTCTATCCCACCTGACGTACCACTATAATTGGGACCATATTTTAGTCCAGGAACGGACTGCCGGAGCCTCAGCAGGAAGTACCCGATCCCACATATAGAGCGGATGGCCATTAAGTTGCTCCATGGCATCTAGCAGGAGACAGTAGAAGAAGGAGATGAGGTGAGATGTGGGTGATGTTGAGATGACTGACAGAACAGGTCCAGCTAATTTATGTTCCCAGAGTCCTACTCCAAAATGTTGAAGAAGCATATGTAAGAGCTGAGTGTATTTGAAACAATAAGATGTAGCAAGATTGTATTTAAGACCATCCTCCTGAAATGTCTACAGTTTGTGGTCCTTCAAAAGATCCTCAACTTTAAGTTTATGATTAAATGGCCTGAAGGTTTCATAAGGATTCCTTGATATAGGTTGGGACACGTCCTTTGTTATGGAAGTATGGATCTTGGCGCATAATTGAACATGCACTTGGAGAGTTACCCTGAGGAGTGTACGAAGCAGGCTTTTGGGGATACTTTTAAGGGGAAGCATACATAAATGTACCGCGATCTAGACCCTGAGAGAAAGAGATTTTTTGCAATCTGTAGCCAAAGGGGAGTATAACGATGGGTCCACCACCATCATGTCTTTTGTCCAATACAGAAGGACCGAACAAATGGCAGAGAAATAGTAAAGAAGAAAGTTAGGTAACTGTAGTCCTCCCCTGGTCTTACCTCGCTGCAACTTGGAAAGGGCCCTTTGAGGCATTTTGCCATTACAAATGAAGTTAGATATAACTCTATGTACCTGTACAAATCAAAATTTCAGGAGAAAAAGTTTAGTCATTTGCAAGGGGTATAACAAACAAGGAAGAACATTTATTTTAAATATGTTTATACGCCCCCAGAGTGAAACGGGAAGTAGGGACCATCAATTTAGATCTACTTTAATTTGTGCCAGGATTTCATCAAGGTTATATTGTTTCATATTAGAGCTTGAGGCACAAAGAAAAATCCCTAAATACTTCAATTTCTCCTTAACCCACTGGAAGCCAAGATAGGACACATTGGACGAGAATGTGTGAATGCTGAGGGGCATTATCTCTGTTTCAGAGACACTGAGTTTGTAATTAGAGAATCTACCAAACTCTTCAATAATGGCCAATGTGGTGGTAATCGAAGCAGAGGGATGGAACATATGTAGAAGTATATTATCAGCATATACTGATAGTCTATACTGATGCGGTTCTACAGAGATCCCTGTGACTTGAGAGGAGACATTAATACAGTATAGGTCAAACAAGAGCGGGGACAGAGGGCATCCTTGCCTTGTGCCCTATTGTAGAGTAAAAGGTTAAGATAACCTGCCATTGCAAAGTACTCGGGTGGTGGGCTGTGTATATAAGATCTTAATCCAATTAATAAATTATGGGGGAAGTTGGTATTTGGGAAACAGGTAGAAGAGAACGTCCCAGGAGACCCTGTTGAAGGCCTTCTCTGTATCTAGGGAGACCAAGGCCACTGAAACTAAGGAGTCCCTAGATGCAGAGATAAGGTGAGCCAGTTTGCGCATATCGTCTGAGGAGTACCTTTCTGCAACAAATCTGACTTGTTTTGGATTTATAAGACACTGCCATAACCCAGTGAGTCTGTTGGCCAATTTTTTGGCTAGTATCTTAAAGTCTACACTAATCAAGGAAATGGAATGGTCATTAGATGTGAAAAGAGGGTCTCTCCCTGGTTTAGTAAGAACAATTATTGTAGTTTCTGCAAGGGAACAGTTGGATACACCATGCTTGTATATGTAATTGTATGTGTTTAATAAAGCTGGGGCAAGTTGCTTTTTGAAGGCCTTGTAAAACTCTGTGGTATAACTGTCTGGACCTAGTGTTTTATTTAGCAGTAATGCCTCTATGGCAGAACATATTTTGTTCACTGAGAGGGAAGCCTTCAGTAGAGCAATCTGATGGTCCCCTAACTGTGGAAACTGAAGATTTTGCAGAAATGTATCCACCTTTTCAGGGAGAAAGGGAGTGTTAGGATGGGAGTATAGTATTTGGTAGTAGGCCTGAAAACAGTTTGTTGTTTCCCATGGGGGAGGTAACAAGGTGTCTTGCTGAACTATGAAGGGCAGGAATTATTCTGTCCACCATCTGAGCCCGGAGTCGAAGGGCCAATAATTTACTCGCTTTGTCCCACTGGTCAAAATATTGGATTTTTGATTGAAGAAGGAGTTGCTGGGCTTTTTCTGTTAGCAAATGATTATAATGGTCTCTAAGAAGTTCTAAATTATTGAGATCTTCAGGAGAAGGGTGGATAGGGAGGAATAACTCTGTTCTCCTAATTTCTTGGAGAAGAGTAGACGTGACTTGCGAGGTAATTTTCTTTCTTACTGTAGCCAATCGAATAATCTCACCCCTGAGAGTGCACTTCAATGCCCCCTAAAGTACATCAAGTTTGGACATAGTAGGTGAATTAGTATTAAGGAAATCAGTGTGAAAAGTGTTAAGATGAGAAGTAATACTGTCAGCCTTGAGTAGTTGGCTATTAAATCTCCACACCTTGTCTCGAGGAATAGGGGAACCTGGGATCCATTGTAGTAGAGTGGGATAATGGTCTGAAATGACCTTAGGAAGATAGTTACATGACAATACTGAAGAAATGTTCCCAGTGTCCAGCAAGAAATGGTCTGTCCTGGAGAATGAATTATGGGGAATGGAAGGAGCATTCTTTCCAGGAAGGAAAGAGTGCCCTCCACCGATCAATTAGACCTACTGTGTCCATCATTTCCCTGATGACCAACTGAGCCAGGGAGAGAGAAGAATTATTGGTTCTAGAATGGTCCAGAATATTACATGGCACCAAGTTCCAATCACCACCCAACACCAAATGGCAGGAGGACCTATGGGATTAGCTGGACCATGAGAGAGGTGAGAAACTGGAGATTGTCCACAGTTGGTCCAGAGACAGGTCCAAATACGACTTCAGAATGGCCTAGTAAGGCCTTAATTCGAATAAATCTGTCCTGATTATCTATTATGGTGTCCAGCAATTGAAATGGTACTTTTCATGCCACTAGGATAGCGACCCTTCCCCTACAAGTATTGGGACCAGTTCCCAATGCCTGACCTACCCAAGACCTTTGTAACTGGAGGACCCAAGATGAAGACAAATGGGTTTCTTGAAGAAAAGTAATGTCAACATCCAGTTTACAAAGGTGCAACAATATTTTCACACATTTAGCTGGAGACTGGGCACCTATCACATTCCATGAGCAGATTTTATAACTGGCCATCTTTAAGGTTTTTGAGTTTGAGATCCTCTTTTTTTGTGTCTCCTTGACAGTGAGTGTACCTCTGTGCACCAAAAAGCATACCATGAAGTGCAGTGCGTACCCATACTCTACATCCCCTCCTCCCTCCTCCCTAAGGTTGCTCGAGCCCTCAACAAAACAGATTCTAGAAGATCAGAACAAGAAAGAAATGGAGGACCAGGACATAATATATTTTGACCATATTTATTCACTCCCGCTCCCCCTCTATATTGTCTTAGATAAACACTGACTTGTGTGAAATCCAAGATAGAGAGAAAATTGAAAACTAGAAATTTCAAAAGCCTTACCCCTGTCTTCCCTTTACCCACTAACCCTTCATCCACAACGAGGCATATGACACCCCAGTGGGCTGATTTAATGCTAGACCGACCCTGAATTGCAGTCCTGTTAAAGTAATAAAAAGAAAGAGTAGTGCCTTAGAAAACACACACGTGTCAGTTGTGGATACTCCATCCCTCTTTTACCGTACATAATGCCCTGTTGGAGCTGCAATTTACCCACCTTTAACCTCCCACCGCCCCAACTCACAACTTGCTAGAGTAAAATATAACCATTTAACACTAAGTAGATAAACAAATTGTTTTCTGTTTAACAAATCAACAAAGTGGTCCCAACGGGAACTGATTAGAGGGCAGCTGACAAAGTTTGGAACGTTGACTGCAGAATCAGGAATCTTTAATGCAGCCTTGACCCAACATGATAAACCCCCATTCACAGGAAAAATCAAGAAAGAGGGGGAACAAGGAGAAAAAAGAAAAACAAACACTTGGTTGAGCGATCTAAATGCAGAATCCTCAGTTAACTGTGTCAAAAAGAAAAACATGAAGTGCATCTCCAGTACTCTTTACATGAATGAACTGGAGTCTTCATCTGCTCCCTAGCAGTCAATGAGCCAAAATCCAGTGACTGCTAATCGAAGCAAAAAAATGAAAGAAAAATAGCACCAAGGAGTAGCCCTTTGTCTGGATTCTAACTAAATGCAATATTGGTAGAAAATGAAATAAGGGAGTCAATATAATTGCTGAGAGCCTGTGCTGCATGCCGCTTTCAAACAGCTTCCCGGAGATATATAACTTTGGTGCCCTCTTGTGGTTGATTTGATTCAAAAACAGTCACTCGCACAGACAAAGTGCGCACATTCGAGCAGAACATTAGCTATTAGAAACCAAGAAGCCCTCTGCCTGGAAATTTTCAGCGAATGCCAAACAAGTCTGGGAGCATGATCTGCAGTGCTGGGATAGCTTGTTGAGCTGTTTCAAAGGTGTACCAGGTACCAGTATGGAGTACAGCTAGACGGGACAGGTACTGAACCTTATACTTTATTCAAGCGGCTATAAGTTTTGTGACAAGTGGACGGTACTCCGATCTATGCTGTCGAACACTGGCTGGTAGATACTGAGCAAATCATAGTTGCTGATCCTCCCATAGAACTTGCTGTAACTCTCTGACCTCACTTAGAACGTGGGTCTTATCCAATTAAGTCAGGAATTTTAAAATAAGGGGTCTGGTCATTTTTCTGTGGCCAATTTTGGTCTTAATGAGTAGTGGGCCCTCTCAATAATATAAGTGGTGTTGTTAGGAGAGGGCCCAGTGATCTTTGTCAGAATATTCTGCAGAAAAAGAATAGGCGCAGGCCCCTTTGAGTCCTCTGGAAGGCCGAAGATGATTATATTATTCCTGCAACTTCAGCCTTCCAAGTCCTCTAGTTTAGCTTACATCCTATGTAGCCTTTGTCGTAGATTGGTCAATTCAGGCTCAACCTTGTCCTTCCATCCTTCCAGGGATGTCATTCGAGCCACGACATCTGAAATGACCTGGTTTGTGTCAGCCAGTTCTCCTCATGTTGTTTTGAGCTCTGTCGTGAGTTCCTGTAGAGCTGATTTAAGAGACAAGAGTTCCTCCATAATTTTTTCTCTGATAAAGGGATTGGAGTTTGCGGGGCTGCTGAAACTGTAACTGATTTCAGTGAAGCCCCAGACTGGCTCTTAGGCTGCTTCAGGCCCTTTTCAGGGGCCTGTGGTGGAGTGTGGGTTGGGGAAGCCCGGAGCATTTCAGCCTCCATGTCAGAGATAGGCCACAAGATGAAGAAGTGTTGCTCTGGTGCCTTGTATAGCTGTTTTTCTTCAAAACTTTGCCTCATATGCATTGGGAGGCTATAGGAGGTAGATGATGTTGTGTTAGGCTGTAAAACCAGTTAGTAAAATAATAAAATTATCCATAGATTGTAAGTTGGAGTGGGAGCTGGTCTGCAGTGCTGCTAGCTTCACAGTGGCATCACGTGATACCTGGCATGCAGTTTTATTTGTGTCCAGTGGCCGAATGGCCCAGTCTCTTGCACCATTAAACTAGCAGTGAAATGGAGATTAGGTGGTACCACAATGACTATTAAAGCTTGTCTCAGGGAGCTACCCTGATTTCTACTCACTGTACCCAGACACTGGAGATGAGCTGAGAAAATAAGACCTGTGGAGATGTTTCTTGAAGCGGGGGGAGGATTCCCTCGTGGTTCTCGTATAGCAGCTGGTCTGGCGATGAAGGAGCAATCAACTCAGGCTGATTTCACATAGCCCAAGGCCGAATGGTTTAGTGGAGCCAATGAGTCAAAACTGCGAACTGGATATCTTGAACTGGCTAGCTGCACAAACACTTTGGCAGCTTTTGCACATCTATATGTAAGGATACTGCTGGTTCCTCTCTGGTCCTTCCAGTAGGCTTTCAGGCTGATCCGCAATACTGCCTTTTGCTGCATGAATCCACTGCTGTTGCATGCCACAGCTTGCAACAACTGATGCACCTTGGACTCCACGGACTGAACCACTGAGAAAAGTCTAGGGCCACCAGGCCTAACCTCTGAGAGATGGCTGGCTGCTCAGAGACTCACACTCTGAACTCCTGGGCAGATCTGACAAATCTCCACTGTTTCAGCAGTTACCCCTTTTATATGGGGCTAAAGCCCAGGAATCTCATTCACTGTCAAAACTATCCCAAACTGTCCCAGTCTCTTAATTGGCTTGCTTTTTGGTGCCTAGAAAAGGTACAGGGACACAATAATAACTCATATGAGCAAAGATTAGAGACCATAAACATGTACATGCTGGAGACCAGGAGGGAGAGGGGGACATGATAGAAACCTTTAATTACATGAGCTAACTAATTGTATAGACCCCCAAGGAGATTATATACCCAAGAAGATTATATGCACCAGAGGGAATGAAAATAAGCTGGTGTGGGGAAGGCTTAGGACGATGCCAGAAAGTACCATTTCAATGAAAGGGTAGTAGAAGGTTGGAACAGGCTACCAGAAAAAGTGGTAACTGCTAAGACCATAGGGACATCAAGACACAGTGGGACTTTAATAACGGTAAAATCAGGGGAAGGGTTGGGGGGGACTTGGACTCACACACACACACACACACACACACTTGGGCAGACTCCATAGATTGCAAGGCCTTCTTATGCCAGCATTTTTCTGTTTCTGAGTAGTACAATGGTATTCATTCTTTGTAATTTGTGACAGTTGAGATGTACAGTATCCAGAATTGTTCTATGTGGTAAAATAAGGGTCGTTCTTTCTACTGTGGATATGTGGAGCCCAACAGCTTCACACATTCTAATCATTATTTTCCACCACACTGAATAGGACTGGGAGAATCAGGAATTCCTTCCACCGAATTTTAAAGGAGAACAGTACTGAAGCTCTAAGTCCTTTTCCTCTTGGAGAAGCAGAATTTTACTGTTGCTTCTAATTCTGTTACTGTTTCATTTTTACACACTTTTTTGTTGTATTAGTGGGTGTTTCTGATTTACACACAGGGGGCCCAATTCACAAACCACGTAGAAGGATGCAAGGTGCCTGCATCAAACATGAATGATGCAAGAGGCACCTTCATCAAAAGATGCCTCTGGAGCTATTCAGAAAGCCAGCCTGTGTAAAATGCAGGCTACATGCACCAAAGAGGGCTAGTGCCAGTCTTGTGCCACTAAACTGGCTGTGGCATGGTGCTAGGGGGCATGCAGCAGACGTAAGCTGCTACATCCCCTATATTGCGATTCACAAAACTGCCCCTGAGGGCATATGTCTAAGTACCATTAAGCCAGCCAGGGCTGGTCTCAGGGTACATAGAATATGTCCCTCTGGGACAGTTGGGCAGTTTGCAGCAATGTACCATTGTTCCCCCCGATCCCCGATATCACCGGTAACCGGTAACACACATGAATAACAAATAAAAAATAAAACAACCTGTCCCTATCTCTGATGTCCAGGATAATAAACATATAAGAAATACTAACCCCCTTCCCTGGTGGTGTAGTGCCTCCCTTCCCAATTCACAATGTCAAGGGTAATAAGAATTAATAAGAACCCCCCTTCCCTGGTAGTCTAGTAGCCCCCTTCCCGGATCCCTGATGCCACTGGTCAGTGTTAGTAATTATTAAAACCTCCTTCCCTGGTGGTCTAGTAAACCCCCATCCCAGCAGGTAGTGCCCATCACCACACCCCCATCCCAAGACAGAGCTGGTGACCAGCACAGCCCTCCTCTCACCTCCGCAGCCGGCAACTGACTGAACTATCACTGAGAGTACTGTATAGTGAAGTACACTGTACAGTACACTCAGTAACAGCTCAGTTGTCAGCCAGATGTGGAGGTGAGATGAGGGCTATGCTGGTCACTGGCTCTATTGAAATGGGGGATGGGGTGGTGGGCACTACCTGCTGATGGGGGGTGGTGGTCCATTAGACCACCAGAGAAGGAGGGTTTTGTAATTATTAATACCGGTGGCATTGGGGATCGGGGAAGGGAGGCCACTAGACTACTAGGGAAGAGGGTATTTATAATTAATACCGGTGGCATCGGAGATTGGGGGGGCACTAGACTACCACTGAAGGGGGTTTATTTATAAATAATATCAGCAGCATTGGGGATTGAGGGGAAGGGCACTACACCACCAGGGGAGAGTTTTCGTTTTATTATTTATATGGTGAGATGGGGGGGCCACTAGACCACCTGGGAAGGTTTTTTTAATTATTTATATGGTGAGATCGGGGGGGGCACTAGACTACCAGGGATGGGTACTAATTTTATTATCAGGGGATCAGGGATGAGTGAACCACTAGCCAGGGCCTATAGCACACCCCTCCCACGCGCCTTATGTTTGTCGCATGGGAGAGGTTGCAGCAAGTGTGGGGACTTAGACACTGGGACGCTTCCTGTACCAGAATTTGGTGCAGGGTCCCTGGTGCATGTGGCTTTGGCACAAGCTGCTATTTGCTGCAGCTTGCTCTGATCTATGTGACGTAGTTTATGTCTTTTCTCAGCTCTCCCATTTTTGGTAAAATGCATCCATGTTCTAACACAGAACCCTGTGGTTGTTGGGAGGGACATAAACCGTATCACACAGTTCTGAAATGGTAATTACCACAGAGTGTAAAAAAGAAACACCCACAGAGGTTATAAAAACAGCTGATACTGGAAACAATGACTTTCAGGTTGAGTGCAGTTGTCCTTAAAGACATCAAACTTCCAGCAGATTCCAAAGGCTTAAGTTTCCCCCAAATCCCCAAACTACATATTATGACTAAGAGGATCCCAAGATTTAATATTGACCATGGCCTTAAAAGTTCTTAATGTGTCCCTGATGATACAAAAAGGCTGAGGTATCAGTGTTTCCCTATGGGAAAAGAGATTAGTCATTAAACATTTATTGATTAGACAGTCATTGGTAATTTTTCCCCATAGGGAAACGGTGACATCATGGCCCTGTTGTACCATTTATTCTGATGTCTGTATGCTATTTTACCATTGCTCTCTTGTCAGGCCAGTGGTATAACACCATCACGATGTCAAATCATGGTCATTTGAATATTTAAATTAACTTTCGCTGTCTACGACAACTACGAACAGTGAAACAAGCAGGGCTTTTTGACTTTAAAAAGTAGCTGACACCCTCAGGGTTGGCAGCTCACGGCTAGGATCTGCCTTTTCCAGGACCTAAATTAGTCATAAATTTATTAATTAAAGATTTAACTTACAGGAAACACAATCTAACTTCCTGATTGCATTCTAGCTGCTGAGTGCCCACTGTAGCCCCACCTATAAAATCACATTTTAATGATGCAATGTAGGAAAGGGGCAGCAGTGCTATAGATAGGCTTAAGATGCAATTGGGGGCAGTGGTGGCCTTTAAATGCTACTTGTACTCTTTACAGACAATTGTTCATGTTAAGGGGGTATGTAATACTACCACTTTAACATGGACAACTGACTGTAAAGTGTACAATTAGAATTTAAAGATAACTGCTGCCACCAGTCACACTGTAAACCTATCTGTAGCCCTGTAGTGTCTTCCCCGCTATGTATCATTAAAATGTGATTTTGAGGGCGGGGCTGTAGTGGATGCTCATAGCTAGAATGCAATCAGGAAGTTAGATTGTGTTTACTGCAAGATAAATCTCTAATTAATACATGGCTAAAAAATTCATTTATGACTAATTTAGTTCTTGGGGCAGGCACTTCATTGCCATTAGCAGCCTGTCCCAAAGGATAAACAAGTCAGCATCTCTTTAAAGTGAGGAGCACTGCAGTATGAAATATAACAAATGGGCAATAATGTACGCATTTTTTTTGATCTTGGAGATTCTGTGACCTAATAGCCCACTTAAGCCTTGTTCTCATATTTTATAAACCACAAGGATCTCCTTGAAGGAAACACAGATTTTTTATACCCTGTTGGCCACGTATTATTCTATGTATAGCAGAAATGAAACCAGTGCTACACTGTGCACTCTATGTGTATCTTTCTAACTCATCTGTTGGTTAACTCCCTTCTTGTTCTCCATATTGTAAGATAGGATAGCAGATGACCATTTAAAAACCTTGCCATGGTGGTCAATATCTCTCAGCTGTCCCACATCATGAGGAACAGTCCTCATTTTGCCCCTTAGAACTGCCCTGTCCCACACCCATTCCACATGGAAAGGAATTGTTCTCACAGAAAAGGTGCTGCTAACTAGTTCTTTTCTCTATAGCTTTTTTCCCACTGATCAGTACAGGTGGGCTCTGTCAGTCCTGTCTCTGTTCTCCCATCTGGTAAACCCCCCTCAACCCCATCCATCCAGACCCAAAGACTTCTGTGGCAGGGCAAGGTGGGGAAGGGCCATTCCCTCCACCTGAAAACTCATATCTAGTAGTGTGTCCGGTGGGAACGGTAGTGGCATAGAATGGAGGGCAGGTGGGTGGGATTTCATTTAGCCCATGACAACCAAATTTCTGTTTCCCAAGTCACAATGGCACATGGACATGTGTGCGTGAAGGTGTTCACTCATCACAGAACTGTGGCACCTTCCTTGCGTGCTTCCCATGTGAATGTGGTGCTACCTCTCAGGACTCCACTTGGTGGCACCCAAGAGCCAAGTTGGCACACCACCCCAAGCCTGGAGAGAGGAGAGCTGTCCACTGTAATGTTTTACAGCTGAAGCGCTGGGGTTACAGCTACCTGCTTCGAGCACCTAATGAATGTAAAAAGTTTTTTTTTTATTTGAATCTCTGAGTGACTTCTTTGGCCATGAGTGCTGCTGCTGTTGTCCTTTTGGTATTGGTTTGGGCTGACCACCCTCACTGCAGTACTGACCTCACTATTTTGGCCTTGCATCTGCTGCCTGTTTGTATTTCTGAGTTTGACTACACACCACTGGGCCTGCACTGCTAAAGCAGAAGTTGAAGATACTCTGAGGTCAAATCAAATTATAGTTTTCAAGGTATATAGCTCCATTATGTGAAGTGTTCCACATGTTCCCACATTTAGAGTGGGTATCCTAGGTCTCACAGTTCATCAACAAAAGGTTGAGGGGGTATGCTGACTAATAGTACAGTGAGAAATAGATGAACTCTCATTGTTTGGACAAGAATTCCTCCACTTAATGCAATCTTTGGGCATGACAAAAGTGGTTACCTCTGCAACCCAAGTACACAGCCACTCTTTGGACCTTGTCTTCTCACTGGGTCTGGGGTCACTGACCTCATAGTGGAACTGGTTGTTTGGTCAGACCACTATACCATGAAGTTCTCATTTGAAGCTCCCCTGATAGACCCTCCTTTACAGAGATGGTCCAGTACTGCCCTTTAAGGGGTTTGACCCTGGGGGGTCTAGCAGTGGTGCTGGACCTATCAGATGTGATGAGTGCTTATGATGAGCTGGGGGAATTGGTGTTGGTCTACAACAGGGCCATCACCAATGCCCTTTACTCTATTGCTCCGGTCCGTGTTCGGCTCCTCACTTCACACTGGAGATTCCCATGGTTTGATGAGATTCTCAGGGAGTTGAAGGCTAGGAGACAAAGGTTGGAGAGGTGCTGGCAGAGGTCCAGGTCTGATGAGGTCCAGCTTATTTTGATGTCTCATTATAGAGAGTATCAAACAGCAATCTCCCATAAGAAGGCAGAGTTCCTGTCCAGGAAGATTTCTGCAGCAACTAACAGATCAGCTCAGCTCTTCAGGACTGTTGACAGGCTATGTAATCTAACCTGTCTTCATTCCATTAGAGCCTTTTCACAATCTAAGTGTGATGAGTTTGCTCTGTTTTTTGATAATAAGATCTCCTCTATCAGAGTGGGGATCCGGTAGGTGCCCTCCATTGGGACTTGTGATGATGAACCAGTGTCTGTCATGGGCAATCTGTTTGTATGGTCTGACTTTGACCAGTTGGTGGTTAAGGATGTTGTTAGGGTAATCCAGGAGCTGAGGCACACCTTCTGTAGTTTGGATCTGGACCCGATGCATCTTCTCATAGGGCACATTGAGTCCATTGGCCTGGTCCTTACTAGGATAGTCCAGTGTTCTTTAGTAAGGGGATCTTTTCTGAGCCTCTTAAGGTGGTGGTGGTGAGACTGAAGAAACAAAACTTAGTTATAAAATATTTTATTATAATTTTATTATTTTGCATTATTTTAATTACTGTTTTATATCCTTGATAAATGCTTAATTATTACTTAAGGTAATTGAGAAGTCACACTAAGACATCAGGTCAAAACAGCTGTCTACATGAGCTCTCCAAGCAAGGGAAAAAAACTGCTTAAATGAGACTCTGGAAAAAATGGTCTAGTTTTAAAACTTTTTTTCAGTTGATTCTGCCTAAATATAAAGGGACATAGCATCTGACTAGCCATTTAAGACAGGGAAATATCCTGGAACTGGCTCCTGGACAGAGCTTCTACAAAATTAGGTTTCATTCTTTGAACTCCGGCTCAGAGATAATCACCATGGAAACTTGACAGGTGGTGAATTGCAGGTGGTCTCTCTGTGTCAGCTCAAAGCTGGTACCAGACAAGTGCCTGAAGTAAACTGCTCTATGTTTTAATACAAAAGAAAGACTTTTGGCTCTTGCAAAACTATCTTTGTTAGCTTAGCTGATGGAGGGCAGAGTTATCTCCATGAATGTCCTGGAACAATAATCTTCAAAGTCCAGTTTAGTCTTAAATGAAAGATGGCATCATAACAAGTCCAAAGATGTAATTTGTCTGTGTAACTATTTGCTAAACAGAAATAAACTGTCTGAAAAAATGTATGGACAACAAATTTGACAGTTTTGATGGATATGTTTTCTTGAAAGAAGAAAGTCCCATTTGCCTACAGTGGAATTCCATGCTTTCAAGAACTTTCCTAAAGGGTTTTCTGGACAAAACATACCTTATTCTAAAGCCTGGAACATGAGAAACAAAAGTACAATTTTGTTTTTAAAAGACATTGCTGGAAAATAAAGTCATAGTCCTTAATAACTTATCTCAGGGAATACTTATCTCACAGACATGGGGGATGTCTCACAACACTGCTGTTACATAGAAACATAGGAACATAGAAACATAGAATTTGACGGCAGATAAGGACCGCTTGGCCCACCCAGTCTGCCCATTTCCCTACCTACTGGATAAGCTGCAGATCCTAGTTAACCAGCAGCCTACTTCTTCCTACCCCAACCCCCCAGAATTGCCTTATGACTATCCCATGCATGCTTGAATTCCATCACTGATTTTGACTCCATAACCTCCTCCGGAAGGCCATTCCATGCATCCACAACCCTCTCTGTGAAAAAATACTTCCTTAAATTACCTCTGAGCCGCCCCCCATCTTCAAATTGTGCCCTCTTGTTCTTGCACACCTCTTTTTTTGAAAGATGCTACCCTCTTGGACTTTGTTGATTCCCTTGAGGTACTTGAAAGTTTCTATCATGTCCCCCCTCTCCCTCCTTTCCTCGAGGCTATACATATTAAGCTCCTTAAGTCTCTCTTCATATGTCCTCAGGTGCAGACCCTGCACCATTTTAGTTGCCCTCCTCTGGACAGCTTCCATCCTGTCTATGTCTTTTCGGAGATTGGGTCTCCAGAACTGCACACAGTACTCCAGATGGGGTCTCACCAGCTGTCTGTACAGAGGGATAATAACTTCCTGTTTTCTACTGGTGATGCCTCTCCCTATGCATCCCAGTATCCCCCCAGCCCTCCTTGCTGCCTTCTCATATTGCTTTCCCACCTTTAGGTCATCTGATATGACTACCCCCAGGTCCCTTTCCATTTTTGTTGTTGTTAGTATCTCACCCCCCATTGTGTACTCTTCCCCTGGGTTTTTGTTTCCCAGGTGCATTACTTGCACTTCTTAGCATTGAATCTAAGCTGCCATACATTTGACCATTCCTCTAACCTTGCCAAGTCCCTTCTCATCCTTTCCACCCCACCCTGTGCATCAACTCTGTTGCAGATCTTAGTGTCATCTGCAAAGAGCATACTTTTCCTTCCAGTCCTTCTGCAATGTAGCTTATAAAGACATTGAAGAGGACTAGGTCCTAATTCTGAATCCTGCGGTACCCGCTAGTAACCCTTCTTTCTTCTGAGTGGACTCCATTTACTATTACTCTCTGTGTCCTATTCTCCAGCCAATTCTTTACCCAGGCTGTCATCTTGGGACCCACTCCCAGGCTGGCTAACTTATATATTAATCTTTTGTGTGGGACTGTGTCAAATGCCTTGCTAAAGTCTAGGTAGGCCATGTCCACAGCCCCTCCCTGATCTACTACTTTGGTCACCCAGTCAAAGAAATCTATCAGATTTGTCTGGCATGACCTTCCCGCTGTGAATCCATGCTGCTAGGGTCCTGTGCCCCTCTGGCAGCTAGATACTCGACAATTCTTTCCTTTAGAAGTGATTCCATCATTTTCCCTATCACTGAGGTTAAACTAACAGGTCTATAGTTTCCTGCTTCTGCCTTGCTCCCACTTTTGTGAAGGGGAATCACATCTGCCCTCCTCAGTCCTCAGGTACCACCCCATCCTCCCATGATTTGTTAAAGAGGGTAGTCAGTGGTGTCACTAGTTCTACCCTTAGTTCTTTTAGAATTCTGGGATGAATCCCATCAGGCCCCATTGCTTTGTCCACCTTCAGTTTTAAGAGTTCTTTCAGAACCCTTTCTTCTGTAAATGGGCTGGTATCAACTTCTGTATCCAGAGTGTTACTACTGTTTGTTTTATGTACCTCCCCTCTTCCTTTGTAAATACTGAGCAAAATATTTGTTTAGTATCTCTGCTTTTCACAGTCTCCTCTGCCCACCCTCCTCCCTTTATTAAGCCTCACTATCCCTCCCTTGGTCTTCCTTTGCTCCCTGATGTACCTATAAAAGGTTTTATCCTCCTTCTTAACTGAGTTGGCTATCTTTTCCTCGGTTTGGGCCTTTGCTGTTCTGACTGCCTTCCAGCCTCCTTTGCTTTAACTGATACAGTTCTTTGTCCTGCTCCTGCTGCGATTCCTTGTACTTCCTGAATGCTTTCTTTTTCCCTTGAACCTTCACTGCCACTTCCTTTGAGAACCATAGTGGTTTCTTACATCATCTTGTTTTGTTTATTTGCTTCACACAAAGGCTCGTTACCTCTGTGATGGCAGTTTTTATTATTCCCCATTGTTCTTCCACCCTGCTGTTAATGAGAAAAATTAAAAACTGTTTGTTTCAAGACTGTATGTTGTTGCATTCAAAAAATAGTGGAAAAGTAATTTTGTGTTTAAAAACTAAACTGTAAACAGAGTCCTTGAAAATAGGGTGGAGAGCTAACCCCTATACATTTGCATAGTCCAATCAAAGTTGGTAAAAGTTGCAGAAAATTATGTCAAGACAATGCTCTGGCCAGAGAAATAAGACTGAGCTCTGAAAGCAATGTCTCAGAATCCTCTAAGTTCTTGTGCTGTTAAGATCTGTGCCTGTGGACTTGCCAATGTTATTGTTCTGATATTCAGCAAGACCTAAGGCCAAGAACCATGCCTGCCTGGTGATGCTTAGATCAGCAAGGAACCAAACCTTTATTGCTGAGCTCATACCAAAGGTGTTGAGGTCAAGAGCCTGAGGTTTACGTGTGGATAAAAACATAATCTACAACAAAGCAGCCACAAGACAAAAGAGCTTTCTACAGCAGAATCTTTCAAATTCTGGTGCAGTGAAGACTTTTGTTTGTGTAATGGACATTTTGACTGAAGCAAAGCTTTGAAGTTCGTGCCAAAACCAAAACAAGGACAAAGGCTGCCTATTAATGTCCATAGCCAAAAAGCAAGCCTACAGTGCTGTGTTGACAAGTGGGTCCAAAGTCTGGGGTTCGAGTGAAAACAAGAGTAAAAGCAGAAACAGTCACAAAGTCCAATTACTAAAAGAACTTTGCTGTGCAGGAAAAAGAAGGATTTTCACCAACATTCTGAAGTTAAGGAAGAAACCAGACTCCACAGCTAACCAAATGTCTGAGTATTATTTTAATTATTTTTTATAATATTCTAATTGGGCTTAGTTGGGAAGTTGTATGGAAAATCATTTCTTAAATACAGAATGATGGGTACATGGTTTAAGCTTAAATTTAAATAATATATAAGCATGTTTTGCATGAGAAAAGGTATTTAAATAAGTTACAAACAAAAGTTTTAAAGTACGATTGAGACAAAGCCATTTGAAATCTTTATACAAAAACAATTTTACTGTTTGCAAAAGTTATCAAAACTGCAAGTTGTTTTGTTTTAGTTTAGTTTTGTTTCTTTGTTGTTTTATTTGATTTTCTGAAACCTTTGTTGTTTTATGTTTACAGTGCTTTTCATTATGTTTACAAGGTTTTAAATCTATGCAAATTATTAGTAATTAGAAAAATTGTACAGGGACAAATAAAATATATTGTTATATACTATATGAGGGTGTGACAGAAACATTTTTTAAATTATTCTGAGCTTATATACAATAGGTGTTAAAATAAGATTTGGGCTGATCTTGTAATTACTTACATAATTATGTAAATTTTATGACACGGGGTGAAGGCCCTAGCTAAATGCCCATAAAAAAATTGGTGTTCTGGCCTATTGCTACGACAAGACCTCCCTTGAAAAAAACATCAATTGACCCAGACTGCCTGGCAAACTACAGACCTGTCTTTAACCTATCCTTTTTGGGGAAGGTTATTGAGAAGGTGGTGACTTTACAACTGGAGACCAGTTTGTCAACTTACAACATCTATGACCTTTTCCAGTCAGATTTTAGGAAAAGGCACAGTACTGAGGCTGCCTTGGTTCAAGTATTTAATGATTTTCTAGTGGTAAGGGATAGAGGGGAATGCTCCATCCTTGTTCTCCTCAACCTCTCAGCTGCATTTGACACCGTGGACCATGGGGTGCTATTGGATTGCTTGTGGATTTGTTGTGGACTCAAATCCAAAAGAAACTGAAGATAGAGCACTGTGGTATAGTCCTCAACTGGTTCTATTTTCTCCTCACTGGCAGAATACAGAGAGCGGTATTGGGGGCCTTTTTCCTCCAGTCCACTGCCGCTGCTGTGTGGGATTCTGCAGGGTTCCATTCTGTCCCCCATGTTGTTTGTGGTGAATATGCTACCACTAGGGGACATTATTAGATGGCACAGACTGAGTTTTCATTGCTATGCTGATGATACTCAAATGTAGCTGTCTTTCTCACCTGAACAGCAGGACACGGTCTCAGTTTTCAATCAGTGCCTTGCTGAAATCCAGGACTGGATGATTGCCAACTGGTTAAGGTTAAATCCTGACAAAATAAAGTACTGGTGGTTGAATCTGGTCACCTGAGGGCTAAGTGTGTAGGCTGGTCGAGTCACTGGGCTTAGGCTTAAGGATTCCCAGCTTCTCACTTCCTCTAAGGTGAAAAATCTTGGTGTTATGCTGGATAGTGGCCTTTCACTTGAATTTCAGGTGTTGGCCATGGGGACAAGTGACCATCAAACAGTGTGGGTCACGTTAAACTCAGCTACAGAGTCAAGCCATACAAAAGTGAGGGTACTGGACTTTAGGAGGGCTGACTTTGGCAAGATGGGAGAGTGCCTCAGAAAAAGCACTAGCAAACAGGCTAGAAGGAGGTGTGGAGCAACAATGGGGAATCATCAAAACTGCCATCACAGAGGCAACAAGCCTTTGTGTGAAGCAAATAAACAAATCAAAATGAAAGAAAAAGCCACTATGGTTCTCAAAAGAGGTGGCTGTGAAAGTCAGGAAGAAAAAGATAGCATTCCGGAAGTATAAGGAAACAAAGAAGGAGCAGGACAGAGAGCTGTACCAGTCAAGGCAGAAGGAAGCAGGGAGGGAAGCCAGAATAGCAAAGGCCCAAAATGAGGAAAAGATAGCTAACTCAGTTAAGAAGGGGGATAACACCTTTTATAGGTACATCAGTGAGCGTAGAAAGACAAAGGGAGGAATAGTGAGGCTGAATAGAATGAGCGGTGGGTGGGCAGAGGGGGACAGTGGAAAAGCAGGGATACTGAATGAATATTTCTGCTCAGTTTTCACAAAAGAGGAGGGGGAAGTGCCTAATCCATTTAACAAATGCACTCTTGATAAGGGGGTCGATCCCAGTCCTTTCACAGAAGAAAGGGTTCTGCAAGAACTCCTAAAACTGAAGGTGGACAAAGCAATGGGTCCTGATGGAATTCATCCCAGAATTCTAAAATAATTAAGGGAGGAACTAGTGAAACCACTGGCTACTCTTTTAATAAATCATGGAGGATGGTGTGGTACCCAAGGACTGGAGGAAGGTGGATGTGATTCCCCTTCACAAAAGTGGGACCAAGACAGAGGCAGGAAACTACAGACCTGTCAGTCTGACCTCTGTGGTAGGGAAAGTGATGGGGTCACTTCTGAAGGAAAGAATAGTTGAGTACCTAGAGGTCAGTGGGGCACAGGACCCAAGGCAGCATGGGTTCACAGTGGGAAGGTCATGTCAGATGAATCTAATAGATTTCTTTGACTGGGTGACCAAAGTAGTAGACCAGGGAGGGGCTGTGGACATGGACTACCTAGACTTTAGCAAGGTATTTGACACAGTCCCACACAAAAGATTAATAGTCAAATTAACTAGCCTGGGTGGGTCCCAGGGTGGTAGCCTGGGTAAAACATTGGCTGCACAACAGGACACAGAAGGTAATTCTAAATGGAGTCCACTCTGAAGAAAGAGGGGTTACTGGTGGGGTACCACAGGGTTCAGTATTGGGTCCAGTCCTTTTTAATGTCTTCATCAGTGACATTGCAGAGGGACTGGAAGGAAAAGTATGCCTTTTGCAGATGACACAAAGATCTGCAACAGGGTTGATACACAAGGAGGCATGGAAAGGATGAGAAGGGACTTGGCAAGGTTGGAGGAATGGTCAGAAGTATGGCAGCAAGGATTCAATGCAAAGAAGTGCAAAATAATGCACCTGGGAAACAAGAACCCGGGGAAGAATACGCAATGGGTGGGGAGGTAGTAACAACAACAAAAAAGGAAAGGGACCTGGGGGTAATCATACCAGATGACCTTAAGGTTAGCAAGCAATGTGAGAAGGAAGTAGGGAGGGCTGAGGGTATACTGGGATGTATAGGGAGAGGCATCAGCAGCAGAAAACAGGAAGTTGTTATCCCTCTGTACAGACAGTTGGTGAGACCCCATCTGGAGTACTGTGTCCAGTTCTGGAGACCACATCTCCGCAAGGACATAGACAGGATAGAGGTAGTCCAGAGGAGGGCAACTAAAATAGCGCAGGGTCTGCAAGAGAAGCCATATGAGGAGTGACTAAAGGAGCATAATATGTATACCCTTGAGGAAAGAAGGGACAAAGTCCAAGAGGGTAGCATCTTTCAGAAAAAGAGACGTGCAAGAACAAGGGGGCACAATTTAAAGATAGAAGGAGTGCGGTTCAGGGGCAATGTGAGGAAGTATTATTTCACAGAGAGGGTAGTGGATGCATGGAACAGCCTTCCTGAGGAGGTCGTGGGGTCTAAAATTGTGGGAGAATTCAAGAATGCATGGGACAGACATAAGGCAGTTCTTGTGGGGGTAGGAAGAAATAGACTGTTGGTTAACTAGGATCTGCAGCCTATCCTGTAGGTAGGGACATGGGCAGACTAGATGGGCCAAGCGGTCCTTATCTGCCTTCAAAGTCTATGTTTCTATATTTCTATGTTTCTAGAGTGGCTTTTACTGTCTTAGAAACATCACCAGGATTAAACACCTGATTCCCTCGGGTGATCTGCCATCACTAGTCCATACCTTTGTGACATCGCAGCTTGATTACTGCAATGCCCTTTACCTAGGGCTATCAGGGGGTTGATCTCTACTGCTTACAGCTACTGCAGAATGTGGTAGCCAGGTTACTGACTAGTCTTTTGAGGTCATGTCATGTTACACCTGTGCTGCATGCTGCACTGGCTTCCTATTAGGTGGCAGATCACCTTCAAGGTTGGATTACTGACCTATAAAGCCCTACACCGACCGGGGCCCTGTTACCTGCAAGACCTCCTACAGCTCTAATGCCCATCTAGTCCCCTCTGGTCAGTCAGTGGGGGTCTGCTGGTGATTCTCAGGGTCCACTTGAAATCATCTTGCACACAGGCCTTTTCTGTGGTGGCCCCAACCCTGTGGAATTCACTTCCCTGGTTGCTCAGAGAGGCCCCCTCAGTTAATGCCTTCAAGGGGATCTGAAGACCTTCCTGTTTGGCCAAGCTTTTCCCTCTTTTTAACTTTTAACTTGATGGATTGTTATAGTTATGTATGTTTTTAAATTGATATAATGGTTGGTTATCTGTAAAGCACTTAGAGTTGCAAAGAATTAGAGTGCTCTATTAAATGAATAAACTAAACTGAAGAAAGCCTGCTTAGCATGTATTAAAGTGAGCCACCATTGGCTGCATGAAAAGATCCCACTTGGCAGGCATTGAAGTGAACTGGCACTGGTGGCATGAGTAGAGGCCACTTGCTGTTCATTGAAGTGAGCCACTACTGGTGGCATGAGGAGAGTCTGCTTGGTGAGCCATGAAGTGAATCACCACTAGTGGCTTGAGGAGAGCATGCTCAGTGGGCATGAAGTGAGCCACCACTGGCAGCATGAGGAGAAAAAACACAATTAACTGGGGACCAGGAAAGTGGACACACAGGGAGGGAGTGGTAGTAGTACACAAATTCTCATAATGGTGGTTCCATATTGTAAGGGAGGACTGCAATGTGACAGGAAGAGGAGGCTGGCAGGGGAGAGAGTCAGGCAGGGGGCATTGGTGTACAGCATCATCAAAATGACAAAACCTGGGCATTCATCAGAACAGCACAACTGCATCATTGGCTAGATGAACAAACATTGGCTGCAGTGTGATTTCCAGCCACATCATTGACTGACATGATCACACTCCTCCAGAGCTTGCTTCTTCCACTCAAGCTACCCCATTATGTTTGGTTTGCATTCTGGAATCAGAGATAAAACGGGACCATCAAACCTGGCTTTTACTTCAGTTCTGGTCTACATGGTTTTGAATATTAAATGGTAACAGCTGCCATCATCCATCATTATTTTACTTTATCTATACTGGAAACAAATAATTGTGCACGTACAGTACTTTGATAGATTGTGATAAGTGTTCTTTGGTGATCCAGGAGAAGAAGAAGAAAAAAATAAGTTAAATTTGCATTTGGTGTACACAGGATAGCTCTCTTCTTATGTACATACTGAGGGTGATTACATGTGTAGGTGTCACTACACAGCACTATACTATGCCATACACTAGCGTTTACATGGAGATAATAGTTGTCAGAAAATGTATGTACAGAGGTTATAGAAAAACTTTAAAAGCTAGCTGTACTTCTCACTTGTTCATATTGATATAGGTTTTCAAGTGGAATCACATTTAATTTTTTTTGTATGTTTTCCTAAGTTTTTAGAAAAAAATCACTAATTGCTATTGTCAATACATGTCAATTACACATTAATGGGTGTTACATTTTCTTGACCTTCAATGATAACTGTGATCACTATTTTCTAAATAATTATAAAATGTATTTTAAAAACACATCGAATGTGATTCTGCTTGAAAAGCTTTATCAATATGAACATAGACAAGTGAAAAATTAAATCAGTTGACAAATTAAATCAGTTTTTAAAGCTTTTCTAAAATACTTGGTAGCAGTCTTTGGACATATATGGGTCTGTTCACAAAAAGGATTTACTAAGGAACCCATCACTTTGATTGAATTGTGTTACAAAATTAAAAAAAAAGATTTCCCTAATACAAGTGGTGCTTTTTAAGGGTAGTTGGTAGTAGAGATAGGTAACACAATGTTTTTTTGCAATTACATCCCTAACATATATATTTTTTTCAATTTAAGTTAATTTACTGCTGATTTTCTTGCCTCAAAATGTGACATCAAAACCAACATGTTTGTTGTTTGCTACTGTGAAATTATTTTACTTCATAGTATTCAAACTAAAGTACTGTGTTGCTCAAAACATCTTGTTTTAAGATATCCACACTGTCCTGGCCCTTTACTTTATTCCCTTTGGCTGCAGAGATGCTCAATAGTTTCCGTGATGGGTGTAACGTGTGGTGTCCTACTTTGTTACACCCATCACAGTGAACAGCCCACTAACTTCCAGTCAGTGATTTAAAATTCTTGCACTTTTCCTTGCTCTCTGGATCTCTCAGCTTCTTAGAGAAAACATTGATTTGTCCATGACCCCTAGCACAATGACGCTATGTGGCCATTTGATCCCCCACCTGACATGGTGTCCTAGATTTGCTTATGTTTGCATATCACAGGTGAGGAGTCAGTCTGGTAGCCCAGTGTGACACTTGTCTTGTGTCGATGCCAGAAAAGCATTTTGAGTTGGTGGCAGTATAAAAGTTACATTTGTAACTGGATTTTCCTCTTTTCCTTCACATCCAGTGAGAGTTAAAGAGCGGTGCCTTTCCCACTCCTCAGTGTTATACCCATCATGAGGTGAGTGACTAGTTACAACCATCATGGGGGACAAGTAACAATTAGCGAACTGGGCAACCAAGCTCAATCTTACAGGATTGATTGTTCACTGATGGTATTAATATGCAAGTTCTCCAATTTTGGAGATGGGGGTCTTTTGATTTCACTGACTGAACTTGCTGGAGTTAGTGAAACACACCAAAACCTGTGGTGTGTCTGATCACCCATCACGTTCTCTCATAAGTGCTTTAGTGAGGTTAGAAATGGAGCCAGTTAGTATACATTTTAAAAGGACTATGTCCTGTATTGTCAAGTATGTAAGCTATGTGGTTTGATCCCTGCCCATTTACCTGCATTTTTGTTTGTACATGTTCCCCTTTTGAGAGAGTTTAGTAGTGGAGATCTCCTCTGGACAGTTTTAACTCAGAGGCATAGGTTGCATGGCAGCAACAATATTAAATCCTTGTTCAAGCATCCTGGTGTTTTGTTCTGGATGTCAGAGTTCTAGTGCAATAAATTTCATTGTGATGCTAACTGTGTGAGCTCCAATGCAGCAACAAAGCATAGCATAGAAGGTAGAAGCTGTGAATGAGCTTGGTACATCTAACAGACAGACCTGGGTTTGATTTCTTCAACCTCCACTTGCATACTGTATGACTGAGCAAATCCCTAAATCTCTAAACATCCCCTGTGCTCCCTGGTCATTCCTGAACACATGCATCTGTATCTAGTGGGCCTTAACCGGTTACCATAGAACAAAACACATTTTAAATGTGCTATTAATTTAGTTGATGTTCTAGTTTACCAGGGTATGTTTTTGTTTCTGTTTTCTTGTTGCCAAATATTTTGATGTACCTTCTGTGTCCTGTTGTATTATTTTTATTTTGGTATTGTTTACAATCTCCTTCCCAGGACCTCCTTGTAACTGAGCTGTGTAGGTAGTGGAGTCATTTTACTCATGGTCTGGTGCAAGGGTTCATCAGATGAAGGGCTAGGTCTCATTGTTTTGTGATTACAAGTAAGTGTGAGGGGGCAGTGACTGAAATAACATTTGGGGCATTCTTTGTAATTTCTGACCATGCATTTTGTACGGGGGTGGGGTTGGGGGCTTAATGTACTGTGAACTGTGAATGCTTTGTTTTTTATTTTTAATGTTGGAATAAATAATAAATGTTATATAGTAATAATGTATACAGAAAAAGTGAATATGTGTTTTGACCCTGCCTATGTGAGCATTCATATTTGGCTTTCCTGAGCACCATGTGGCTTCCCTGCTGGTGGGTGGTGGTTTGGGGGGTACTCTTGATGCCTTTGACGCTGGTCTCATTATGGCCAAATATGAATACTGACACAACCTTGATGCTTCTGATTGTCTGAATCATTGTGTCTGGGTAAAATAAAAAAAATGATGTAGTTATGCTGTGGTTATTATGCTGGCCTGGCAGTGTGCCCCAGCCAGTCTTTTGACTCAGCCTGCGTGAGCATTCATATTCAGCCTTTATGAACACCATGCGGCTTCCCTACTGGTGGGTTGTGGTTCGGGGAGGTATGCTTGCAGCCTTTGACACTCGTCTCATTATGGCTAAACACGAATGCTTACACAACCTTGATGCCTCCGATTGTCTGAATCATTGTGTCTGGGTAAAAAAAAAAAAGTGGTGTAGTTATGCTGTGGTTATTATGCTGGCCTGGGAGCATGTCCCAGCCAGTCTTTTGACTCAGCCTGTGTGAGCATTCATATTCAGCCTTTATGAACACCATGCGGCTTCCCGGCTAGTGGGTTGTGGTGGGGGGAGGGTACTCCTGGTGCCTTCGACGCTGGTGGGATACTTAACAGACTGTTAATCTAACTCTTGGGAGTGCCTTATTGCAATTATAAAAAAATGATGCTATGGTGATCAGGCTGTACATGACTATGTAACATGGATTATTGTAAGGCTTTTTGACTCCTAACAGCTAATCAGATTGCAGCATTTCTGAAAGCCTTTTCATAATATCCCATCTTTTGTTCCATTAAATTGTCCTGAGTGTTCCATGCCTCTCCCTTGATTGAAGGATCATGTGGGGTGTGCATGCTGACTCTTTTGTACCATCAAATGGCCTTGAGTGCTCTGTTCCTCTCCTGTCTAATGGTCTTGAGTGTTCCGTGCCATGCAGAATAGTTTAAAGTAGTGTAATTATAATAAACATGTTGTTTTTCAATGTAATGTCATATTTAAAAAGCCTTCAGTCTACATAAGTAAACCTTTTTACTCATTAACAGTTGTGTGGTGCCCTTTATTACACTCGCAGTGATGTGTGGTGTGTCTTGTTACACTCATCATGGTGCGTTGTTACAATCATTGCACTAGACCCCAATTTTCTTGGGAACCTTAACATTTTTTACATTAAAACATTGTGAATTTTTCACATGTGGGTCATAGTATCTTAACCTGTATTACACAATTCATCTATGGTCACCCTTTATTACACTTGCAGTGATGTGTGGTGTGTCTTGTTACACTCACCACGGTGTGTGATGTGTATTGTTACACTCATGATGGTGTGTGTTGTTACAATCATCACACTAGACTCCATTTTTCTTAGGAACCTTAAAATGTTTTATCTTAAAACATTGTGATTTTTTGATTTATGGGTCATAGTATCTTAACCTGTATTACACAATTCTTCTATGGTTGATTTGAAAATTTCAGCCTCCCATGTCACACTTTGGTAACCCTTTTTCATGAACAGACCCATATCAGTTACATGTAAGGTAGCATGGTGTAGCATAACTTGGAATTGACTACTTCCAGACTCCCTCTTTGTATCCTAAAGTGGTTTACAGCCACTGAGAAAAACTAGTAGTATAGTGACTGTAAACATGCAGTGGCAGCCATTCCACCTATCAACACTGACACACAACCATGAACAATTGCTTGAACTGGTTTTATTGCGAATGTAATATGGGCACTGGGGGACTCCCCTTCTCTTATGGGTAGGCATACTATATTCTTCCACAAGGATGGGGGAGCAGGAAGAGAAGGACACTGATGGTGGAGATGAGAGGATAGGAAAAATGTAGAAGGCCCCATGGCAGCACAAAAAGAGAGATAGAAACCAGTTCTGCTATTCAGAAGCCAATATCTGCAGTTACCAGTGCAGAAAATATGTTCATTTGCTAGACATGGTGGAGGAAGATGAGATCTGAGCTCTTCATGAATTGTAATAAATTTAGGAATGGTGAAAGCAGTGTATGAGTACTGTATGTGCCAACGTTTGATGACAGAGATGGACTTGAATGTTTTGTCATCAGGAAAGCTGTGCTGCTCCCAAGACACACTGCAATGTGGGAATTGGTGGCTGGGAGGGAGTTTGCTTCATTCTCAGGCCAAGATAAACCAGATTCCCTGTCTCTTTCCATGCTCTTTAAGAGGTTGAGACAGCTCTAAATTTGAGGCCTTGGATACTGACACTATTTTTTGAAAGTGGTCTGTGTTCCCCGGAGACTACAGGAGCAGGTAAAAATAAGTCTCTTTCTAAGCCACAGGTTACTCTTGTACAACAGGGCAAAGGAGGTCTTGACCTGAAGCATCTTGGCCTAGATGAGGGAGGTACTGGCATCCAGTCTCTATAGATGTCATAGGCCTGGCTCCATGGGGCAGAGGTCTCTTCAGCCAATTATGTGTTCATCAGGATGGAAACTTAGTAGTATTCTGAATTTATGCAGGTGGGAGTGGAAAGGAAGATGGATAGGCCCACCCCAAAAGGGCTACTGAAACAATATCTAAGGATCAGCCAGTGACAGGCAAGAAACGCCATTGGTAACAATTACTGATGGTGATTATGAAGTCATACATGAGTACCCAGGGCCTGTAGTCACTGGACCCTGTATAGCAGCCCAGCAGCAAAGGAACTTGTCTGTACTCATGACAGACCTCTTCAACTCACATCCAGAACCAGCAGCGATGAGTAATGCAATCCAGATGTGGCTTTGGGGCAGTCCAGAAGAAGTGCCACATAGAACTTTGGTGGGCTGAATTTTGTAAAAAAAATTCTCCAAATTGTTATGCCTTGGAAATATATGCTCTGACTGATTACACAGGCAAAGTCAGTTTCAGCATCAGTTTTAAAATGGCCTCTTTACTTGACAAGTTTTGGATATCAGAAAGTTAAAAACAAACCTCTGTGGATACCACCTGTTGTCATACCTCTGACTAAACCCATGACTAATGGCAGGCATTATACAGCTACTGGCTGACATGATGTATTAGTGTTTCCCATCATAGACCAATATTCAAAGAAAAACTGGCACCAACACCAAACATGTATAGTGCAATCACTTACTTTAATTTCAATGCAGTGCAGTATTCCAAAAAACACCCAGTACACAAAAATGGTATAAAAAGCACATGACTGGATGTCTTGACTGGTTTTGTGCATGTGTGCTTCCTCATGGAGGGTTCTTTTGAAATACTGCACTGCACTGAAATTAAAGTAAATGATTCCACTGCATATACAGTACTTGGTGTTAGAGCAGTTTTTTTTCTGTGAATATTGGACTGTTGCATTCTAACCTGGCACAACTATGAATGAGCTTCCTTGCTGTTTGGTTGCTCCCCATCATAGACACAGAGATGTTATGGTATACGGTTTGAATGAGATTGAAACAAATGAACACAGGGCATCACACTTACCAAAAAGCTTTTGCTTTGGCTGCCATGGGATGGAGTCTGTTTTAACCCTAGAGTACCAAAGACATGCTTCAAATGTAGATCTATAGCACACTACATCAGTGTGTATGATAAAGTGAAATGTGTTTTACAACAAATATGGACACACTGGTCAACAATGCAGGAATTCTTTTAGGTGCATCTTTTGTGAGGAAAACAGTCATTCCTATTGCCACTATCCCTGGGTATTTCATAACAAAGAAGTGTGCTTCAATCAGGAGTTCTTACTAACGCCAGAAAAGGAAATCCCAGAAAACATCTCGCTCCACAGGGATCGGGTACTACTGAAAAATATGACTGTAACATAAGACAAAAAATTCAGAATTTTTTGGTCTTAAATGCTTTGGTCTTAACTCTAGAAAAACAGTATCAGAAAACAAAGTGACTGTGAGCTATCAACATCCCATCCATTGTCCAAGAGTCACTGAGTGACAAAGGATCAAAATGTAGATAAGAGTATAGATGAAATGGTCACAGAAGGGGATGTGGTAGCCGATGTTCAAGGAGTAGAGAGCAAGCAACCTCCCTGGGGATAACAGAGGTGGAACATCCCACTGTACCACAACCAGAAAACCTTATTAACATAGAAACATAGACTTTGACGGCAGATAAGGATTCAGCTAGCGATGGAGGCTGGTGCAACTGACCGCATGGGTACTCAGCATCATTAGATGGATCAAGAGCCTGAGGTACCAATAACTACTCATGACATAAAGTGTGATAATTTGGAAACAGAGATTCCACCCTATGCAGATGATATGACACTGGTAACCCATAAACAAAAGCAGAGTCCAGAAGTTTTAAAAAAGAAAATACTGAAAATATGACAGAAAAGCATATGACCATCCCTTTGATAAATACATTTCAGTCTTCATCAGTGCCAAAACAGTGTGGGAACTTGAAAAGAAGGAGAAGACTTGAAATTGTCTATAGCTGTTTCCAAGATCCTGCAGTTCTAGGGAAATAAGGAAGGGATGGAAGACAACAGGTATACCATGCCCAGAACACATACTAGCAGAGGACATAATCTGCAGAACCACTTGATAGTAAAACATTCTAATGTGGAGGGTGGGTCTTTTTTGTCTGCTATCTGTAGTTTGTGAGTGTTCTGACATGAATATGTATACACATACAGGGGTGAGCCTACATATAACAACCATTAATGTCAATAGTATTGTATTTGGTAAACCAAGAAAAGGGTCATTACTTTTGATAGTTTACAAGATTTATCATTAGACATCTGTTTACTATAGAAAACAAGACTAAACTCTTTAAATGATATTGTGCAGGCCCATAGTGGATGGGTGTGTGAGGCCTCTTTTTGGTATTTTAGGCAGTAGACAAATGATAGGGTTGATATCCTGTGCAAGGGACAGCAGATTACAGTTGCCAGATTACAGGATATCTTTTCAGACTGGGTGATACTTGAAGGTTTCACATATTTTGGGGAAAAGTTCAGACTTTTGAATGTGAATGCTCCTTAGACAAAAGCAGGTAGAAAACACCTCTTTAAATTGATAGCCTTTTTACACACTGTGTGCAAGGTCATTTTGGGGGAGTCTTAAACTGTGCAGTAGAATGTGGAGATAGGTGTCTAAAAAAGTACTGTGATGCAAATTTCTTAAATGACGTGTGCTTCCCCTGAGCTACAATAGCCTGTAAGATGCTTATGAAATGTAGGGTTTCACCTATTTCGGAGGTAGCTTGAAAAGGTGTGTTGTTTATTTATATCACAGAATAGTTCTGTTCAGAAGTCATATTTAACAACAGTGGAATTGTTGGCACACATTATTGGGGTGTGAGGTATATGATAAAGGGTCTGCTGAAATAGGGAAAAGGTACTGGTAATTAAATAATACATTATTACAGAATGACAGCATAGTATTGGAGCTGGCAGAGTTCTATGCTGCCTGAAAGGTCAGTGCAATGTATGTACAGTATGAATGTCAAGTTTAGTGGTGGGAGGACATGAAAGAGGATTTAAAGGATTTTTTTTCCCCAAAGGAAAGCATGATTTAAGGCAAGGATGGCATGCTGTAAATATAGTTATCTGGGTCTTGGGAGTCCTGTTATACAGACATGCATCCCTTATAGCAGAATATAATGGGGCGTTTTCTTGCTTGCACCAATTAAAGCAAGACATGCACAAAAATAAATAAATAAATAAACCATGATAAAGACAGATGTTTGGTAGCCAGCTGAGGTATAGGACATAATGTACAAAACCCTCACCCCCATGAGTGTTGTAAAGAGAGTGTTACAAGGAAGTTAATAAATAACTAGATACTAAGAACAGGGAAGTGGTAAGAGAAGGAACTAATAGTAGAAATACAGCATTCTGCATATTTAACCTGCATGTGTGGAAATTAGATCTTTAGTGTAGATAGCATGAATAAATTTATAGTGGGTAACTAAATAAATACCAACTCTGCAGCCAGACATGGCACAAACTTTATATACAGTCTATTTTCATTTATTTGCACTGGATATAAAAGGGGTTTATAACTCTGCTCTTTCTGAATTGAAGTTATTTGATAATATTTTATGTTTGAGGCTTTGCTGATTTTGTTTTATAAAAAAGGGAATGAATATGATTTGAAAAAAATGGAATCTGCTTTGCGTTTTACCTTGTAAATACAAATTACTCTAAAAAGTTTTGGTTACAAGCATCTGGTTGCACTAACACAGATCTGTTCCTTAAAAATAGACATTTTCAGCAAAATCTGATGATCATTAGGGAAATAGTAGGGAGGGGATGACATGGATGGTTAGAAGGGTATTTATTATCACATATCAGGAGAAGACATTTGATTGTGTGCTAAATAAATATTTATTTGCCTTGCTAAAATGGTATGGCATCCCATCAATTTGTGCAGAGGTTACAGATGATGTATGACAATACAACTATCATCCTGAATTAGAGCTGTGAGGAATGTAAAATTCCAGTGGTGGAACTGAGATAGAATTGCAATTCCACTTCCGGAATTAACTTTTGAAAATGTTCACTAAATTCTGCAAAATTCCAAAAGTGTTTCAATGTGAACCATGGCATAATTTCTGCAGTTTAGGTTACCCATGGAACACTAATCTGCATTTATGTAAGCTGTGAGTTACTAGTCCATGGTTTAAATATACTTTTCAGAATTTTACAATTCTGCTTCTGACAGAATTACACAGAATGTGACATACTTTCTGAAATGCCACAGAATTCTATTTGGAAATAGAATTAAAAAAATCTCACACAGCTACTGCACCCTGAATATAAATGGTTGATTAGGATTCAAAATATTGACCAATATTGGAGTTCAATAAAGATGCCCCCTAACTACAGTAATGTATTTTTTTGTTTGTATCCACTCTAAAGACAGATCAAGCATAGCCAGGACATTACAGGGATGAAGGGTAAGAGCCACACATTACTTGTAAAAGTTGTAGCTTATGCAGATGATATCTGCCTATTCTTGAGGTATGAGGATTCTGAGATAGTCTCCTTAAATGTTCTTGAAAAATATTCATTAATATCAGGTTCAAAAATTAGCTATAATAATGTGGATCTCTGGTTAGGAGGAATAGAGAGACTGAATATGGCAGAAATTAGGGGGATTCCTTTAACAACAGACTCTATTACAATTTTAGGGGTGACATTTGTCATAGAAGTTTCCATCTGATTAAATTTAGTAGGAAAATTGGAACTCTGTGCTCAAAAAGTGTTAGGGCAGAAATTATCACAGATGTTGAAAAGGAAGAGGGCCCAACTGGTAAGGTTGCACCTTATCCCTCTTTTTCTGCATTTAAGTTATGTCTATCTCCAAGTATTGGTAGAAACAAGGTTGTTTATCTTGTTTTTTTTTAGTTATTATAGGTGAGCAGACTAAGCTATACAACATGTAAAGACACTTGTTGGCCAAACAAAGATGGAGAATTGTGTATGGTGAACCCTGTGGCTTTCTATTACAATATATTTTTGTCCACCAACTTTGGACCATGTCTCTAGAAATCTTCAAGGCAATGGCTGTAATGGATGAAAACCTGGATAGAACCTGAAGAACAATTTTGGAGTAGGGGCAAGAGTTACAAAAATCAATGGCAAACGTTTCTGACACATAACCCCTATGTGTTACAGGGTTTTTAGCTGATTTATAACTGGAAAATAGGGCTAGACTTATTAAAGAGAGGTAATATGAAAGGTTTATATAGCCATGTGCTGGTGACTGCATTTTCTGTAAATCTTGAGCTGAAAGACTGTCTACATCCACAAGTTATAAAGATTCTCAAGGTTCTAGTTAACAAGTATATCCCTCTGAAGATGTAGGCTACGGATTGCATTTGCTATCAGTGGAAAAGGGTAAGAGATGATATAAAACACAAAAACATGGATAAAAGAAATTGCCCATGGGAAGACACTCAGCTATTCAGGGAAACTGTATGGCATTTACTTTTAGAATTTCCTTATGCTCAGCATTTTTGGGAGTTTGCATCCAGAGCTACAATGGATGCTGTGTTATTTTCTCCCTCATATGAAAGTGTTATATTTGATATTTTTTCCATCCAGACTAGCTATATTTAATAATGACAATTTGTTAATGGTATATGCCTGCTTATAATATTATGCATGCCATATGTGAAATAGATAACCCATGGGGCACTACTCCAGACCTGTAGCTTACTTTACACATGGCACTGGAGGCCACATGTGAAGCTGCTGAATTACCCACCACTGTACTGGACCTGTAGCTTGCTTCATGCATGGTGCATTGGGCCATATACAAAGCAACTGACCCATCCAACACTGCCCTAGACCTGTAGTTTAAAGTAGTGTTCCCATTGGGCATGGCCCTGGATCAATAGCTTGCTTCACACATGGCTCTGTGGCCCATATGTAAAGATGGTATGCTGTTGGATAGTGCTCTGGACCTGAAAATTGGTTCACACATGGCCCCATGTGTGCAACACCAAAAACATTTTCCTGGTGGTAGTAAAAGGTTGTTCTTTATCTGGTTGTGAGGTATGATGGTACTGTAACTTGCAGACTAGTGAAATTCTGATGGTAAAATATTCAAAATGACAAGGTTATTGGTACAAAAAATTGGGGTTAAAAAACAAAACAAAAAAACTAGTCCACCCACTTGCACAACTCACTTTTTTTGGGACTTTGTTTTTTCTTGCAACTTTTTTTAATGAAAAGTCACACAAAAAAACTGAGTTCTAAAAAGTGTGACCTGTGCACATGCATGGACTTGGTGTAATTTAACTTGTCTCTTTTAATCATAATGTTGACATTTTTTAATATTTTTTCTTCAGAAGTTCACTAATATGCAAGATACCACCCTATTGTGACCACATAGGTGACTATTTTTAATTCCCACCCAAAATGTATTTTTGGATACAACCCCGCAAACACATTTCAGATGGGATTTAAAAGTTGTCACTTATGTAGTTACAACGATGGCTGATAACTTGCCAGTAAGTGAAAACATATTTAAACATGTTAAAGTCACACCTGTATGATTTAAAAAAAATTGGGGTAAAAAAACTTAAGTTCATGTAGTTCACTTTTTTGGACTTAGCTTTTTACCTGAAAAGATATAAAAAAGAAAAATAATGCCACCCTCCCAAACAAACTGAATGGGCATGTGTACAAGCTTACTTTTTTCAACCTTGATTTTCTTTTACTTAGAAATTTTACATTTTTAAATATTTTTTTCCCAAACTTTCACTAGAATTCAAGTTGTTACACTCACTTACATGTCTTTCTTAGTTAAGCCACATACTGAAGAATCACCCTTGTGCCAAGCTGTAACTAACCTGAATGCTTCAGTTTCAACTCTCAGCCATTTCTGTGCTACCAGTAAGCAAAAAATAAGGACTTAAAAACATAGTTTTTCACATTTTTAACCTTCTAGGACTGTCATACCCCAAAACTAACTATCACCAAATTGTCAGGATCCATAGCTCCCTTGCCCAAAAACATGCATATCAAATTTCAGGTTTTTCTTACCAAGGACAGCCATGGTATTAACCTGAAGATATCAGCATTAAACATAGATGCACCTTCACATAAATACAATAGTTTATTTATTTATTATCTTACAATGATTTTGCACTCAAAACCTGTAAAAAAAAAAGGAAGAAATGGCACTGACAGAGGGGAGACTGAAATGTTCACAATATCATTATGGTCATGAGAGGAATGAAAATTAAGTTGAAAATTGCACAGTTACTAATAACATAATGTAGAAGATACTTTTGTATTAAAACTTTTTGAAACCATGATGTAATTTTATGTATGGATACCTCTCCCCCCCCAAAAAAAAAAATAGTATCTATAAAAGTCTAATAGTATCAACATAATGTATTTGCTGTTTTTTGGACGTGTCACAACTAAAGAATATGTATCGATGGTATACTGAAAAAGCAGGTTCAAATAATATTGACACATACAGAATGGTACTGACACATATAAACAGTACTGACTGATCTAATTCTTAACAAGCTTTTGTTTTAAACAAAATTAAGTTTCTAGCTCCAATAGTTCCAAATTAGATCTTTCAAAAATAATTTCTTTAAAATGTGATAACTTTGGAACCATTAGGGCTAAAAACATAAATCTGTTTTTAAATGAAAGCTTGGAGTTAGCTAGGTTGATATAGTGCTGATATTGCTATGGTGACCATAGATCAATATAAAAAACAAAAACATTTTTCACTGCAGAAAAACTGGAGGGAAAGGTATGTGTTTTAGCAGATGACACCAGCTTCTACAATAAGGTGAATTCTCAGGATGGGCTGGAGACATTGCAAAGGGATCTGGGGAAACTTGAAGAGTGGTCAAGAAATGGTCAAGGACATGACAGTTGGTGTTCAATGCCAACAATGTGCACATTCATATACATAGGTCATAGGAACCCTGGTGCAGAGTATAGGATGGGGTGGAGGGACCTTGGGATGATTATACCAGAAGACCTTAAGGTGGAAGCACAATGTGACAAGGCCAAAGGGAGGTATGGGGTCATAATGTCACAAGACATTCTGCTGCAGCAATATACCACACTGTCAATACAGCACAATATAGTGCCAGTGGCATATCTCTGTGTTTTGAGGGTGGCTCCACCACCCCCCATTACAGGGAATTGTGCCCTCAACCCCCCCAACTAAAATAACCAACTCGGGGGGGGGGGGTTGGACACAATTCACACAAAGTGTGAATAAAAGAAAAATTCCCTGTGCCTGGGACCAGGATTCGATATCCAGTCCACAGATGCACCACCTCCATTGCTGCCAGTTGCTCATCCTGTTGAGCCATGGCAGATGCGTGGCAGACCCTCCTCCCAACAGAGAACTTATCCTGTGCTAGGGAACAGTGACAGGGTGCACAGCCACACATAGACCATTTAGTAGTTTTGAACCCTGTCACTATTCCCACTCTTGCTGTCTGTGTTGCATGGTTTTAGCATATGCCATCTTGCATATGGCAAACTGACCTGGTAGGGCAAAGGGAGGGGTATCACCAGCAGGAGGAGGGAGGTAATGCTGCCACTGTATCACTCTCTGGTATGCCCTCACCTGGAGTACTATATCAAGCACTGGAGACTGCACCTTAAAAAGGACATAGACAGGGTGGAGGTGGTCTTGAGGAAGGAAACCAGAATAGTGCAAAGATTGCAAGGGAAGCACTACAAGATGAGACTGAGGGATATCATCTTGTACACATTGTAGGAGAGGATAGCAAGAGGCAGCAAGATTGAGATCAGTTGGCAAGAATTACCTCACAGGGGTGAATAGGGTGCAGGAGGAGAGCCTTTTCACAAAGAGGATGCGCTCCAGGACTAGGGGCATGCAATGAATCTGGAAGGAGGAAAGTTCAGTAGGGATATGAAGAAATATTTCTTCACTAAAAGGGTGGTAGGCACATATGGTCAGATTTTACAAACTCTAAGAGTTCTGCAAGCCCTGGGTGCAACAAAGATATGGCGCACTGGGATTGCAGCACTCTAAAGAGATTTCCTGTCCCTTCTGTCAGAAAAATGCTGGCTAGACAATCTTTTTGTTGTCTAGCTTGCATCCAAAATGGGGACCCTTTACAGGCAGCTGGCATCAGAGGAAAGGCTCAAGCTGCTGTAAATTGGGTCAATTGTCGCAACTGTGCCTGAGATTATAAAACCAGGTGCAGTCGCGGCAATCATCAATGCTGCAACTGCAGTGGTGCATGGGTTTGCCACAGGGCTGGATGAAAGACCCTGCATCAACCTGCATCAGCCTTTTAAAATCCAGCTCATGGAACTGACTGTTAGCAAAAGTGGTGCAAATTAATCAAGGAAGCAGGGGGTTAGCAAAGGAAAAGGGAAAAAGGGAGACATGACAAGCAAAGAGCTGACAGACTCTGGAAGGTCATATGTGCAATGCTAGAAGTCTGGGAAATAAGATCCCAGACCTAGAGGCCATCATGGTGGAGGCAGGCCTGGATATTGTGACCATTATTGAATCATGGTGCATTGACAACCATGCCTGGGACATGGTCATACCAGGCTACATGATGTTTAGAAAGGACAGGGTAGGAAGAAAAGGGGGGGGTCCTTTATGTGAAGTAAAGTATAAATGCAACAGAAATACAGGGAATTCAGGAGGCAGCAGAGGTGCTGCCTACTAGTCAAATAGGTATGATCCACAGGCCTCCCACACAGGGGAGGACTTTGAGAAGGAAATTTTAGAAACAACTGGCAAAATGGCTGAAAAGGGGCTAGTGAGGGAATTCAATCTGCAGAATTGAGATTGGAGCCTCCAATCTGTGGCTTCAGCTAGAGGTAGGGACATCCTAGACTCCCTGCAAGGGGTGTTGCTAAGGCAACTAGTCAGTGAACACATGTGTAATGGGGCAATACTGGACCTGGTGCTTACTATCAGGGCCAGTATTACAGACATCGGGGTAGGAAGCCATCTGGGGACCAGTGATCATTGTGCAGTATGGTTCAACTTAGGAACAGCTGTAAAACCCAACCACACAATGGTGAGAGTCCTGGACTTCAGAAAAGCTGATTTTATAAAGATGGATGAATGCCTTATGAATCTCCTGGTTGGGAGGGTGACCTGGGGGGGTGGAAGAAAAGTAGGCCAAACTAAAAGAATGCATTGTGAAGGCACTGAACCTCTGCATCAAGCAGGTAAGCAAAACCAAAAGGAAGAGGAGACTTCTATGGTTCTCAAAAGAAGTGTCAGAAAAGGTAAAGGCTAAACAAGTGGCATTTAGAAAGTATAAGGGGACCCAGAGAGAGAAGGATAGGGAAGTGTATCAGGGAAAACAGAGAGAGGCAGGGAAAGCAGTAAGGAGCACAAAGGCATAAGCTGAAGAATGAATAGCTTAGGTAAAAAACTGGTTATGGGATAGGAGACAGAGGATACTGGTAACCGGAGTTTGCTCTGAGGAAGGGAGGGTTACCAGTGGGGTACCTCAAGGCCCAGTGCTGGGACCAGTCCTCTTTAATATCTTTATAAGTGACATAACGGAGGAGCTGGAAGAGAAGGTCTGCCTCTTTGTGGATGACACCAAAATCTGCAACAGAGTGAACACTCTGGGTGGGATGGGAAGGATGGGCTGGGATCTGAAAAAACTGGAGGCGTGGTTAATGGTATGGCAGGTGGGTTTTTAATGCTGCAAAAAAGTGCAAAATAATGTACTTGGAACATAGAAACCCAGGGGCAGAGTACAAAATAGGGGGAGTGATACTGACAATGACCAAACAGGAAAGAGATCTGGGGGTAATAATTTCAGACAACCTAAAGCTGACCAGGCAGTGTGACAAGGCAGTTGGGAGGACTAGTGGGATGCTAGGGTGCATAAGCAGGGTTATCACCAGCAGGAAGAAGGAAGTGGTGTTGCCTTTATATAGATCACTAGTAAGATATATAGATCACTGGTAAGATCTCACCTTGAGTACTGCATCCAGTTCTGGAGACCACATCTCAGAAAAAACATAGACAGAGTGGAGGTGGTCTGCAGAGGGATATCAAAATGATGCAGGATCTGCATCAGAAGCCCTCCAAGCAGAGGCTAAAGGAGCTCAATATGTACACCCTGTAGGAGAGGAGGGAGAGGGGAATATGATAGATTCCTCTGAATACCTCATGGGGGGTTAATAAGGTACGGGTGGGGGCATTTTCAGAGAAAAAATGCATTGAAGTTGGAAGGAGGTATACTCAGGAGAGATGTGAGGAAGTACTTCTTCACAGAAACATAGAATGTGTCAGCAGAAAGGACTGCCAGGCCCACCCAGTCAGACCAGTATGCCTAGCAAGCCACTAGGACTTGCTAGAAAGGGTGGTGGAAACAGCTTTCCAGAAGAAGTAGTGGGGTTGAAAACAGTGCTGAGGTTCAAAAATGCCTGGGACAGGCACAAGGGAAAAATTAGGGTAAGGATTGGGAAGGGGGGGAAGAAAGACAACACGGTAGATCATGTAGGGGTCTGTAGCAAAATGAAGGTAATAAAACTGGGCAGACTGGGTGGGCCCAGTGACCCATATCTGCTATCAGTTTCTATGTTTCTGTGTACAGTGGTGGAGGGCTTTATGTATGCATGGGATACACATAAGAGTATATTCAAACAAAGGCGGAGGGTAGGGTTGCTGTAGACCAGATAGGGTCTGCAGAGGTAGAATAGGCAGGGAATTCTTGGGCAGACTAGATGGGCTAAATAGTCCTTTTTTCTGCTGACAGATTCTATGTTTCTATGTTATTACATTTTTTGATCCCTGTTATTTTTAACACCATATTATATCAAGATGTACAGACATGTAACAACAAAGGAGAACCGTATCGTTAGGATTGTTATATGTTAACTGGACTCCTGGCTTCCATTAAAAAAACTTAAGTTTCTACAGTTAACAGTTCAAATGTTACTGATGTCAAAATATACTTTCTAGCATCATAATATATCATAAAAGATAATTATTGGAAATGGTAGGAAGATACTAGTGGTTGTTCTGTCTAAGAAAAAACACATTGTTTTCTGTGCTGTTTATTTATTTGAAATATATTTTACCAGGTAAGCAGAGTCCAGATGGGCTGGTTTCCAGTTGTGACCTGGGGGAGGGAATACAAGGAGCATCAGGGATATTGAACAGCAAACAATGCAGGGTGTGCAATAAATACAGAGGCCAATATATACAAAGTTAAAATTATACAACAGATGTATGCAATTTATATAATGGAAAAATTAATGGGAGACTATTTGCAGGGGTCTGAGAAAAATGGGTTGCAGAGTGTTTGTATGCGAGTAGATATGATCAGTTATTCTGTTAAGGAATAAAAATGATTAATGCACCAGTTAGGGTTTTTTAAACATCAAAAGTAGGGAAATCCCACGATAGGGATTTTTTGAACTCTAACTCCACCACCCCCATGCACCAGCACCATAAATTCCACTAAACTGAATACCAAAGCACAATCCAGAAACCAATCTCAAACAGACCTGCACAAATTAAGTTCATATCCTTAGTTTTTGAAAAAGTAGCATCATAACATGCCTAGTTCTGGGCTGTGTGCATGGAGCCCTATTGCAGTGTGGGGGAGTCCTCCAAAAAGCCATTGATCCTGTGCTCTCTTGATCGGAAAGAGTCTGATTCTGGTTAATTTCAACATTATCTCTTTTTAACATAGGCTTTGGCAACTGTGTTAGAAGAAACTGTAGCCAAGATGACATATTTGAGAACTTGGCTGATGAAATGAAAAACAAGTTTTTGTATAGGGGCTATGAGAACAGACTGGTCACAAATGCTATGGATTGGGTAAGAGAACAGGTCCCTAACAGTCATTGTGCACCTAGGGAACGAAGGAGGAATACATCAGGTAATGAGACCATGAAATTCAGAACTACATATGACACCAAGACAAAGAGTATATCAAATTGCAAAGAACCATACAGATCTTTTAATACGCACACTTCAACCCTTACATACTGAAAGTGGCCAGACTTTTCTGGCCCTCCCCCATGGGAAGTGCCTCATGCAGCCTTTGCAAATACTGTCTTTATATTAAGAAGGACTTATGATACTGCTCATGTTTTATAGTTGGCAAACTATAACTGTAGTACTTTTTATGTTGGTAAAACTATCTGACCTTTCAAATGGTGCATAGGTGAACGTGTGAGGGGAAACTGCAGCAGAAGATGTTACTTACAGTTTGTCAGTGCACAATAATTACACAAAGTATTTAGTTCAGCATGCCTGAACCTTTACAGGCATAGAACATGTAAATCTGGGGTCACAAGGGGGAGATCTGGATGCCTACGTATTAAAACAGAGGTACCCTGGATGTTTACCCTGGGAGGGCTGGAGGCACCAAGATTATTTAATAGGGTTGAAATATCTACATTTTTGTAATGGTATCAAATAGGGAAAGTCTAAGTATCATTTTACTCTTAGATATTGTGCATAATATCAGCTTTGGATATATTTTGAGAGAGAGAGAGAGAGAGAGAGATAAAAAAAACCTTTGAATTTTCTGTATTGTCTCCAAAGAAATATTGTTTCTTCTGTAAATGTATTAGTTAAGGTCATATTTCAGAAACATCAATTATGAAAATGTATAGCATGCATGGGAAAGTAATATCATGTGTAAACCTGCTAAATAGTAAATAATGCATAGGTGACAGTATGTTTTGAAGTTGTTTTACACCCCCGAGGTGTGTGATGAACCATAAACATTGAAAGCAAAGTTTGAGAGGTTTATGTGCACATCACACACAGTGGGTGTGCAAAAACTTCAACACACAGTCGCTTATGTTTTATTTTTTAATAACTGGTACAGGGACATGAGCAGAAAAATCAAGTTTCTCAACACGGAAATTGAAGCACGAGCACTCCAAATGAAATAATAACTGGATATGAGGTCATATCTGGTTATTAAAGCATTTGATCACACTAATAATCAATGTGATAAAGAGGCCCACCAGTTCTTATAGGCTTTAAGTAACATGGCCCTTTTTTCTGTTTGTACACAAATCATTTTTTGCCTTGATGTACTTTAAATTCTTGGAGTCTGGACCTATTTCTCCTGTACTGATGCAGCTACGGCTATGAGCTATAGCATGTCTACAATATCTGTATCCTAATATTTTTGTTACCAATATCCTGTTTTTATTGCTTGTTTCGAATAAATCTGTAATATTGTAAATAGTTGTTGTTTTTGATGAGGAACCTTTGTAAATGAGCAATCTTGCTCAAAGGTGTGTATCTGAGTAATAATAATAAATAAATAAATATCTCTCTAAAGAAGGAAGCTCTGCAAAATAAATAATAAACCTTTATGAAAAGGGAAATTTCCACTTTTTAAATGATCTATTAGCTGCACTAAGCAAATAGAGGAACTGTTTTGATGTTTTGATATTTTGGTATTCTGATATTTATCTATTTATTTATTAAGTCTTGTTACGGCTTTTTAGTTTCAGTAAATGTCTGAATGTCACAATGAGTTTTTAATGAAATCATATGCACTTGTCAGTTTAAGAATTGGTTATGGATCACCTGTGATGTAAACAGGATGGGGCACTATAAATGGAAACACTTTGATGTACAATAGTTCCCCTTCATAAAGTGTTATGAGTAACACGAAATGGCATCAGGTGTGTTACACAGGCTGTGGCGGAGCATTTTGTAGGCAATATTTAATGCACTGCATATTTATTTATTTTAATTTTGGTAACAGGGTAAGCTCACTGAGACCATGCAGTCCCTTTTTCAGGGGTGACCCAGGGAAGGGTACATAGGACAACAATATACACCATACTAAGAGACACAGTACTATACATAATCAAAAATAGCAATCAAACCAATGTCTCAAGGACATTATACAACTATCAGGATCATAATACATACAGTCATAGTACAATATGTGTTTTAAGGCCATGTTCCAAGTGCAATACAAAGTTTTGTTTCAACTGGATTGAAATGGGCTACAATCATGAGGACAGCTGTATAGGTATTTAAATACTTACATAGAAGAACACTGATGTACATTATTGGTGTACACATGGAAATTACAATGTAGATATAGTAGTATTAGTGGGATATAAAGACAAGTTTAAGAGTTGTAGGAAAACCAGGTTAAGAGCAGAGGTCTGCAAGTCAGGTGAGGCAGCTACAGCTTCCTGTCACAGCTAAGTAGTTATGTAGTGCTAGCTTGAACCAATGGAGGGTAGAGCAAGAGAGGATAGATGGGGAAGGGAGTTCCAAGCTGAGGGGGCAGCGAAGGCAAATGATCTTCTGCCTGAGGATTGATGTGCCTTAGGTATGTCTAGTAGTGGAAGAAAGTAAGAGCGGAGTTGACCGCCTGAATGTTTTTCTACAATAATGACAGATAGGCTTGGTGGAGTGTAGAGATGTGTGAGATTATAGGTGAGGCATGGCAAGGAGTACTGGATTTTGTGTTCAAGTTGTAGCCAGCCCAGAGATGTGAGGATAGTGCAATGATGCTGGCAGGGGACTGCTCCGATAGTCATGCACCCTATCTTGTGATATAATTGCTTTAGTTGGTTTCTGAGAGAGGCCTTGAGTGATAAGAATAATGGAGCCCTATATGAAACTAGATGTAGGAGTGAGGCAGTAGCAATTTTTAGGCAAGCTGCATTTGATAGCATGGGATGTAGGTGGTATAGAAAACCAATCTTTGAGTATAATGCTTTTGCAGTTTTGTTGACCTGGGCTTCAAAGGAGAGGTTAGGATCAAGCATGATGCCCAGGTATTTAAATATGTCAACCAATTCAAGGGGTTCCCCATTGCTGGAGCAGATGGAGAGTTGTGGATTAAGAGAAGTTTTATAGGACAAGGGATGGAAACACATAGATTTAGTTTTTTTGGTGTTTAGTATTAGGTTATTTTCAAAGAACCATGCTTCTAATTGGTGGAGGTCAGCTTCCAGGTTCTGACTGAGCCACTGGGTGTCAGCTGAGGATTGATATAATATGGTGTCATCCCCATAAAGATAAATGGGTGCCCCACCACAGAAGCCTGGCAGCTCATTGATGAATGAGGAGAAATGAAGTAGACCCAGGATGGATCTATGGGGACTCCATGGGTAATCTGCCTGAATGGGGATTGACAGTTGACAGTTGACACATGTGACACTTTGGGTGTGGCAGGATAGATAGTTTCAGACCCAGGAGGTGGCTGGTTGATCAAGACCCAAGGATTCTAATTTCATTATCAGCAGCACATGGTTCATCAAGTTGAAAGCCTTGATGAGGTTAACAAATATAGCCCCCATGGCTAGGCCAAGATTGAAGGCATGGTGAATGTTTGAAATGACTTTGATGAATGCAGAAAGAGTACTATTATGTTTGCGAAACCATGTTGGCAGGATGATAGGAGTTGGTGATGTTCCAGGTAGTCTTGTAATTGGTTGTATAGTATTCTTTTCTGAACCATTGCAAGGTGGCAGAGAATTGAGATTGGCCTGTAATTTTCAACAGGAATGGCTGACCCCGCCTTTATGGATTGGTATTGCTAGTGCTGTTTTCCATTTTGAGGGTACAATTCCTTTGAGAAAGAATCTATTGATCAGGTCTCTTACTGGTACTGCAAGTGCTGGGGCTACCCATTTTAGGAACCTAAGCTCAAGTGAGTCATGGCTGGGAGAGCCACATTCCTTGAGTTTTTGAAGTAGCCTGAGAACTTCTTTTGGGGTAGCTGGTTTGATGTGAAATTGTGAGGATGCAGTCCTAGAGAGATTTGTGACTGGAAGGGTTGGTTGTTTTGGTTTGTAGTGAAGTGGGATACATAGTTGCTGAGGTCTGTAAAGAAATTGTTAAAACTATTTGCTACTGATGTTGGTTCTGATAGCACTTTGTCCTTCACTGAAACTGAGTCTGGGCAGTTGGAGGTTTTGCCTTTGAGGAGGGAATTTATTTGGTCTCAGAATTCTTTGGGGTTACTGAGTTTTTCTGTTTTGACTGAGTGTTAATAAGTCCTCTTTGCAGTAGTTATTTTAGACTTGCAGATATTTCTGAGCTGTCTATATGAATGCCAATCTGAGGGGAGTCCAGTATTCTTAAATATTTTCCAGGCTGCAACCCATGTGGACATATGGTTCCTTATATCGTTTGTCAGCCATGGGGCATTAGCATCTTTGGATCTACATCTACATCGAGTAAATGAGACATGAGCATTTATAATGGCAGTTATGGAGTCAATTTGGTATTCCACAGCTTGGTTAATAGTAGGCAGGGTACGTATGGGGTCCCAGTTTACATTATTGAGAGTGTTGAGGAAGGATGCATGGTCAAAGGAGGACATATTACAGTATTCTACAATTTTTGGGGTAGGGTTTGGGGAATAGATTGGTGAGTTGTTGCTGATGCTGTCTGGTAATACTCCTGAGGCAATTATTCTATGTGCTCAGTTAGACGCAATCCTGTTAGACATAATCCAGTCAATGAGCAAGTGGTTTCCCATTCTATTATTCCTTCTTGTGGGTTCAGTGATGTGCTGAGTTAGGTTGGCATCAGCCAGGGTGAAGAGGGCTGTGTTTTTGTTATCGATTAACCAATCAATGTTGAAATCCCCATGCATTATTAGTTCTTGGGGGGATGTCAGAGAGGGAGGTAATGATATTGGGTAAGGTCAACGTGGCAGACTTGGGAGGTAAGTAAGTACTGTACATCCTACTACTAGTTTTTTGGTGTTTCCTAAGGTCAAGGACACAAAGATGGATTCTGCTGGTGAGGTTAAGGAAGGTGGGGGGGATTCAGTAGCTGCAAGGTGGACTTGATATACAGGAGAACACAGCCACCTCTTTTACCAACCCTGTCATGACTGAAGGTAGTGTACCCAGGCAGGGCTGCTTTGTAAGGTAGGATGGAATGGTTTAGCCATGTTTCAGAAATTCCAAGTACTGTTGGTTTAAAGGAAACAGCCTAGGCTTCAAGTTCTGCCATTTTAGGATGCAGGCTTTGACAGTTTAAGTGCACTATTTTGAGGCCCTTGTTAGCCCAGTTAGTGATGGGAGGTAGGGGTTGGATAGGTGGTGCAGGGGGTCCCAGATTGGTCTCCACATCACCAGCTAGTAAAAGGTGACAGAATAAGTGGAGTAGTGTATGCCGGGGGGAGGGTGTGGGTGAGATTTTTGATTTTTCTGATTTTGAGGGTAGGCACTCATAGGTTCCCATGTAGCCAGTACCCAAGATTAATGGCATCCTTTTTGGCAGGCAGGAATGTGGGAGAAGTCCCTGATGGGGCACATGTGGGATGTTCTGTGGTGGGATGCAGAAGCATTGTTCCTGGTTGCAGTTATTGAACTTTGTAGTGGAGGAGGAAATGAGAAGGTCGCTGGCTACAAACATAATAATATATAGTGGAGCAGATACATGTCCTAGGTTCTACATTGATTAGGAGATGTAGCAGGCAAGAATGGTTTGGATGTACTCTGTGTGCTGGACCATGATATGACTATTTGACAGATATAGATTGGGCTTGATTATTGTGTAAAGCTATTGTGGTCCTCTAGTTGTTGTAGTGTATAATGGGCCAATGGCAAAATGGGTAGATAGAAACCAATCACAGAGTAGTACTGTGATGAGTAGCACAGTGAGTGTAATGCAATTGCTTAGATAGGGCGGGTGAGAGGAGGGTGGGTGGGGAGACACCGCAAAGTGGTGGCTGGTACTAGTTTCATCTAAGCTGAGTTGCAGACTTCTTATAAACTTCTGCTAACAGTTTTCTGCTGTCTAACACTGCAAATGTCAGAAAAATGGCTATAACAGATGTACAATGTAAGTAAATGCTTAAGACGTTCTACTAAAAGCTATTCCTAGCAAGCAGGGCAGTCCAGAACGTTGGTCTAAAGCTGTGCTGCCCTGAAATATATATTTTTTTAATTACTTTTTTTTTGTCAATTCTATTAAATATAGTTAATGCAAAGCAAGGCAGTCCTGGAATTAATTACTGTGCAGCACTAGCTTCACTTTTCTTCCTATTAAATCAATCTACTGGTAGTCAAGGCATTCAGGGAATTAAATTCCTGCAGAGCAAGAAAAGGTGCCAAGTTTAAAAAAAATTCAATTGCATCCATCAGAGTTCATTTGGGTGCAGGTTTCAGCTGCTCATGCCTGATGATGCAGTCAGCAGGTGGGGAGCAGCAGCTCTATGGGCAGCAGGAATGTCTGGTAGAGGGAAGGATCTGAGAAAGATGTTAAGCTAAATATCAGTTAAGAAAGGAGGGGATTAATTCTTCAGGCAGGAAAGAAGGAAGGAGGCTCAGGTTACAGGCAAGAAAGATCAGAGAGCAGTTAACAAATTCAATGCACTTTACGCACTCTGTCTAGCTCCATCTAAGCTGAGATACAAATGTAATCCCCCTGTTACCCGGGGTTACTAGAACCCTAATAAGACCTAGTGGCAGGCAGGGACAGGCAGCTAGTGAAACTCCAGTTAAATGGATTTCATTATGTCTTGCTCTGTTTTCAGTCTCTGCTGAGCTGGAGCTATGACATCATTTAGAACTGTCGCAGCTGCATAAGCCACACTGGAATGTTGCAGTTGAAGGTTAGAGTAGAACGTTGGGGAATGTGAAGTCAGTCTGTTGCAGTCTGTAGTAGAGGAAGGAGGTGCTCTGCTGTAAGCAGGCCATCAGAGTCCTAAGCTCTGTTAAAGAGCTAGTTTTTGTAGAGGTGTGTGTTCTCGCCTTGAGAGGAACACTAGAAGAGCCAAGTGAAGTGGTAGAGACCGCATTCAGTGGTTCAGGGCCCAATCCCTGCGGGGATGGGGGGAAGGAATCAGCCTGTTTCCAGGGGCAAACCCCCTGGTCAGGCTAGGAAACAAGGAGCTGCCTCAGTTTAAGTTTGTGCTGAGGCACCAGAAGTTCTGGATGAGATTTCTTTGAAGAGAAAACACCTGTGGGGCACCTGCAACCAAGGGGTGAGTTCATTCTGCTAAAGGGCCAATATGTTTTCACCTGAGACAAGATGAAACTAAAGTGACTGTTACTGTGGGGTCAGGAAAAGACAGCCAAGTACAGTTTGGAATATGTGGGGATTGGACAGCTTAATTCTGTGGGGGGTCTAGAGTAATGGACACAGCCACTTTTTAAGTATGTTCAAGTTCAGCACAAATGGGATGGAAAAACAGTTGACTGCATGTAATATACATTTAATGAGAATCTACATAGCAAAGTATGTGAAGGATGAGGTGTTACAGTCCAGGGAAATGGCCAGGTATGAATTATGGGAGCAAGAGGTGGGAGACCCCCCCCCCCATCAGTAGTAACCAAATTCACCTCTACGGGTTTGCTTTGGGACACCTGTTGCTTTCTCTCAGGTACTTGGCCAGTGCCTGAGGAAAGTACCCAGATGTGGGATTGATGAGGAAGATTCCCTGATGGAGCCAGTAGTGCTCATAGGTGGTTTAGGGAGCCACCAGTAAATGTTCCATGCTATACGTAAAGTGTCCAAAGGGCTGGCAATGGAGCCGAGCCAGGGAAACTGAAAAAGAGTTGAGTTACGACAGAGTGCCCATAGTGTTTTGAGACCTGAGGGTTTCAGTGTAAACAGGATGTGTTCTGACACTTGATGCTCCCCCCACTAAGAAGCCAGATACAAAACAATAAGTATATGAATTACAATAATATTGTTTAGAATGAAAAATTATATAATTATAGTGGGATCAACATAACAGACAGTGTGAGCTACACGCCCTTGAAAAGTGCCCCCTTGACTTAGCTATATGTGTGTGCTACTGTGTGTCTGAGGTATAGTACTGTAATGTACGTCATTAATCCTGTCACTATATATTACATTGTGAGCTTTACCAAAAACACTGTAATCTTGTTCCGTGTGCCATAATGGTCACATTCTGTATTCATAGTAAGGGCAAACTTCTCGTAGATTAGATGTTAACTGAGGATGATGAGTACACTAATCAAGAAGTCTGAGTTGATGAGCACATGGCATACAGTGTCAGCATTCACAACTTCAGTGAAGTGAATGCACCTGTGTATGGGAAGAACATACTAAACAGAGAGCACAGTATAGGCAGTAGTGTCCTAAAGAAGTAACCTACTGCATTATTGCATTGCATATAACTACAGTTACTGTCCATGATTTATTAACAGCTACTGACTGATGATTTGTGATGTGATTAAGGTGACCTGAGTGGAGTAGATCAGGGAGTGCATAAGTGAAAAGAAGACATGACATAATTTTTATGAACAAAATGACTGTTCCTCTAGAACAATTTGTATCCAAGTGGGGTGAGGGGGCAGAGAGCATAATACAAAAGAAGGCAAGACACTCTTCTGGGGTCTGTTTGATTGGGGCCAGGGAGTTCAAAGCCACTGTTTTCAGATGCCATAATATAGTGTCTGAGAATCTCCAACTAGCCTTGTGACCTTTGACACATATTAAAAGAGCTTGTTTACACAGCCACTCCTCTTCATTGCACTACCCTGACCTCTGGGTCCAATTGATATTCATGTCTATATGGCCCCTCTCTGAGCAGATACAAGCCACACTGGAGGGGCCATGGGTTTAGAGGGTGGTTGGCTGCTTGCCAATGTCAGCTGTGATGTGTATAATGATGTGCAGACTGCTGACATCTCTCCTGTTTCTATTGGCTATCCAGCTATATTGCTTCCACTACAGTATTGCAATAACACCCCTTCAGGCTCCCTATACTCACTTACTATGGCCTGCTGCACTGTGTCTGGAGTCTGTCTGTCCTGGAGCACTTCTAGTTGAGGCTCTGTGGCAGCAGTAGTATACTGTGTGCCATTACTCAGCTTTGACCATAGCAATTAAATATTTGACAGGTTGCATACACACAGTTGTGTGTTGCCATACATGCCACTGCATTTCCTTGTTCTAGGTGGCTGGAGGAGGATGATGGGAGCATCCTCTGAGTTTCAGAATGTGCAGTGCAGCCTGTCCACACGGCTGCTTACACCACTCACTCCAGAATGCATCCCCAGATTAGCAGCTGCTCAGGGAGAAGTTGTGTGACCAACTTACCATGATCGGGTTAGTGTTCACACGTGCTCATTTGAACTGAAACAACCTGAGTGTTTGGATTGCTGCAGTGCAAATATGGCCATGTAAACTGGCCTTTAGAGCAAAGAGTTGCATACAGTATAGTAACTCACAACTGTAATTATCACAGAACCAAAGGTACACCATGGATTTCAAACTATAGTTAGTCTAGTTAGTCAACTTTATACTTTCAAGAGTAACATTTTATACAGATGCAGTACAGTAACATTTTATACAGATGCAGTACAGTAGCATTTTATACAGATGCAGTACAGTAGCATTTTATACAGATGTAGTACAGTAACATTTTATACAGATGCAGTACAGTAGCATTTTATACAGATGCAGTACAGTAACATTTTATACAGATGCAGTACAGCAGCATTCTATCACAGAAGAGCACAACTTCCCCTTCATTATCATTTTGCTTCTGGTGTCAAGTCAGTCTTAATTTTAGTTCCTGCAACTGAGCAACCCCCCCCCCACACACACCACATAAATCCATTTTGGGTCAAATTTATGAGCTGTTTCTTATGTGGTCATGAAGGGGTTGTGACTTAGACATCTTGAAAATTTGACCCCAAAAACATCTAAGTTATGTGCTAAACATATAACCTTCTCACCCCCTGTCAGCATGGCTTTTGGAAAGGTGCAGCAACACAACCACTTTAGTTCAACTCACTAATGACATCAAGGTTGCTATGGACAAAGGCTCTCTCACTGGTGCAGTTTTATGGACTTTTCTAAAACCTTTGACTTAGTGGATCATACCCATGTCTGTTTTAAACTAACTGAAATTGGCCTCTCATCTTATGCCTCTGCCTGGTTCTCTAGCTACTTGCTCAACAAGTGTAAGTTTGTCACATTTGGTGATACCTCCTTCAATATTATTCCTTTTATTTGAGGTTCCCCTAGGGCTTCATTCTTTGGCAACTTTTTTCCATTTTTAATAATAACCTCCTCCTTGCCTCCTCTGTTTGTTCAGCAATCACGTATGCAGACAATATTGCCTGATATTTAGCTCCCCTCACCAATTCCAGCTAAATGCCCAGCTCAGCCAGGACTGATCTCAAGTACAGAACTGTCTGGTTAACAGCAAGTTAGTCCTTAATGGCTCCAAGATCAAATCCCTATTTACTGGATTAGTGGCTCATAGGCTGTCTTGCACCAGCCCCTATAAATGAGCTGCTCAGATGGCTCTTTCCTCTATTAAAGAAGAATTCAGATATCTTAGTGTCACCCTAGAGTTAGCCCTTGACTTTTCTGCTTACATCCCCACCATCTGCAAAGCTGTTAACTCCAAGCTGGGCACAGTCTATCAGGTCTGCAACTTCCTCACTTCCAAGGCAAGGCTAGCCATATCCCAAGGTATTCTTCCCTGCCTTCAGTACAGCTCTCTTATTTAGCTTCCACTAAAACAATTCTTTACAAATGGGATGTGGCCAACAACTACATCAGTTGCTTTGCCTCTTCCTCTCCATGCCTCACTCATTGCTGTTCATTATATACAATCATCAGTTGGCTCTCCCCTTTTGCCGCACATTCCTACTCACTAGGGTGTTTTGTATATAACATACTTACTGTAGGTCCATTACTCCTGACACACCAATCTGTTTGTTAAAATTTGTCGGCACCTCCTACTCTTGCAGATCTGTGGACTCATCTACCCTCATCATTCCCAAATGTGCCACCAAAATGGGTAATCAGGCCTTCTCATCTTTTGCCCCTAAGATTTGGAACTCCTGTCCCACCAGCATATGTAATTGCTGCACTAAAGTCTCCTTCAAAAGGACTCAATAGAACCATTTAATTTTACACTCTGTCCATAAAGGTAGCACACTACCACAATGACATTTTAACAGTGAATACCACCACAGCAGCAAATCTCACCAGGTCACTGTAGTGGTCCGCTGAATGCTGACACAGCAACTCCTGGTGTTTTGCCCCCACCCTAAACCAACTCTGACTCAGAGTTGGTTAATTATAGATCATGGGGTGTGGGGGCACAGCTCCCTGCATGGGGGTGCAGACCTCCACAAAAAAAAACAGTTTTTCCCGACGGGAACACTGCCGACAGATGGCATTGTTCCCGTCGATGTCGGGGGGGGGGGGTTGACAACATTGTTGTTAATGTACTGACATAGAACCATCTGTAAATTTATTTATTTATTAAAAAATGTCACCAGGAAAGGCATACTGAACTGCGAGCTCATATCCAAATGTGTCCTGCAGGAAGTGGAAAATGGTACAAGGAGGGTTGACAGTACATAAACAAATACATGTTGGTAGACAATTTACATCACAGAAATTAACAATAAGAGCATGAATACACCGAAGTACAGCACAAGTCAATGAGAACAGGGTCTTAGGATACTGTTGGTAATCAATTACAGTACACAGTACTTGAGAATATGTCCAGTACAGGACATGGTTGACTACAGTATGGGAACTGTTTACATAGCCATGCATAAATCTTGAGCAGGTAGTTTATAAGTGCCTAACACAGTGGTTGACCACTTGGAATTGAGAAACATGGATGGGGGTAGAATGAAGGTATAGAACTTGAAGAAGTTAGGAGAAATTGCAGGAAGGGAAGATGAGACCTCTGAGGTGGTGTGAGAGGACCCAGGGTGAGGGGGCATGTCTAACTGCAGGAGGAAGGGAGTTCCAGATTTTAGAGAAATGGTGGCTGAATGTTGATTGGTCAATGGTTGTGGAGACCGGGGGTTTAACTAGGGTATGATCAACTGATCATCTGAGGGTACAGGAGTGAGGGGGAGGACAGGGGAGGGAGAGAGAGAGGCAGATAGATAGGAAGGGAGAATGTCGAACCATAATTTGCTTACAAAATTGGTGCAGTGAGCATGGCACTTGTCTTCAAGAGAAGGAAGAGAGAGAGAGAGAGAGACAAAGAGAAAGAGAGATGGATACATAGAGCATCAATGAGTGTAAGGGGGACAGTCTAGAGCATAGTGACAGAATGAGTAGAATAAAGTGTCCAGTCTGGCAAGAGTAGTGCCTCGGGCAGCACTGTAGACTACGTCATCATAGCCAAAGATGGGGGGGGGGTCATTTTCTGAATGATTGCATGGCATGCTGGAAGAGGGGTACAGTCATGGCTTCTGTGCAGGGCACTTAGCTTGGGGTGCAGTTTTTTGACTACAGCATCCACATGACCATAGAAGTTTAGGCATTGGTCAAGCCAGATATATAAATACCTAAAGGTGGTAACATCCTCTAGTGGGGAGCCATCCAAGGTTGGAAGGAAGGGTAGCCTAGAGAGTCTCTGCCTTGTACCAAAGGACATGGAGATGGTTTTCTTGGTGTTGAGGAAAAGCTAGTTGGAGCCTAGCCATAGCTGAACTTGATTGAAGCCTAGCTGTAGACTGTGCAACACATCGTCAATGGAGCAGCCAGAGGTGAAGAGAAATATGTTGTCCACATTCCACATACATGTGAATGGATGCAGTCAAGCAGATGGCAGGGAGATCACTGAGGAAGATGAAAAGTAGGGGGCCTAGCACAGAACCTTGTGGTAACCAAGTGGTTACTGGCAATGGGGGTGAGGGTGTCACCAATTCTGACTGATTGGGACCTGCCCATGAGGTAGGCACAAAACCAGCCAATGGCCATGTCTGAGAGGCTGGCAGTCTGGAGTTTCACTAGTAATAGGGAGTAAGAGATAGTGTTGAACACCTTGGCTAGATCGATGAAGATGGCAGAGGTGAATAGGCCATGTTCCATGACACTGTGGATGGAGTCAGTGAGTCTGAGGAGAGAGGTAGTTGTGGAATGATACTTGCGGAAGTCAGACTGGTAGGGTATGAAGAAAGAAGAGGAGTTAAGGTAGGGGGAGAGAGCAGGAATAGTACAATTTTTTCTTGGAGTTTAGATAGGCTAGGGAGGAAAGAGATAGGGCAGTAGTTGCTAGTAGCAGGTAGGTTGCCGCCTTTTGGAAGAGGAATGATGGTGGCAGTTTTCCAGTCAGTGGGGACAGAGGAGCAGGAAATGGAGAGGTTGAAGTGGTCGGCAAGGTGGGAGGAGACTGTGGGGGCAGAAAGATAGAGCAGCTTACTGTCCAGGCCATCTGGACTCTTATGTTTGGAAGGGTTAAGGGCCAGAAGGGCATTAAGGATGGAAGGGGAAGATACAGGGGAGAAGGAGAAAGGGGGGATAGAGATTGGTGGCAGCTGTGAGTACCGGTCAAGGTGTGGGGAGGAAGGGAGGAGGGGAGGAGGGGGGGAGAGAGAAGAGTTGAAGAGCAAGTGGTAAAGAAAGAGTTAAACTCTGAAGCTATAGGGAGGGGGTCAGGGACCAAAGTATTACCCACATTGAGGACAGGTAATTGGGGTGGAGAATAGATTGTGAACTACTTTACAGAATTTTAATGGGTGGTCAATATCACTTCAAAGGTGGCATTGAAGCAATTGGCCTTATCAAGCGTTACTGCTCTAGTACAGGAGTTATGGAGGAAGCTGTACCACTGAAAGGCAGTGGGGAATGGGTTGTGTTTGTTTTCAGACCATGCCTTATCATGCTCATGTAGACAAGCAATGAGTTTGTCCGTGATCCAGGGGAGATGGGTTCCCCTTGCTCTTGTCTGGTGAAGTGGGGCATGTTGTTTATTCCATAACTCGAGGAATTTTGTTTGAAAGTAGTTTAGAGCAGAGTCAACAGAGCTGGCTGAGGAGATGGGGACAAGTCAGTGTGGCTTAGTTCACTGTGCAGGGATGAGAGGTTCAGAGATTTAAAAGAGCAAGTAAGTGTATCATTTTTTTGGGGGGGGGGCTTTTGGACGGTGAATCTTGTGTACCCCGAAGGTAACATGATGGTCACTTGAGGCATCTTGTAGGATGTCATTCTTAATGATTCGGTGGTGGTGGGAGGTGAGGATCCCATCTATGAAGGAGTGATTGAGTGTTCTGGGGTTTAACAAATAGCCCAGACAATGACCTGAACAGTTCTGATAACTTTAAGCTACTGTATATTGATTCCGCTGCTTAGTTTATTGCCATCCTTTCTGCATTTCACTTTTTATTTTTGTTATACTTTACTTTGCTTTCATGTAATCATGTTTTTACCTTAATCTAGACATATCAGTGCTATTGCTGCTTTAGTTGAACTGTTCTACTGTCAGTTGCTATTGTTTATCATTGATCTTACCTTCTAGAATGATGGCTATGTAACTGTTGCTGCTAATTGTGCATTGTTTTCTATTGTACTATCCTAGGTCACACCTGAAAATGGACATTCATTTGCCTCAGTTTAAACAAAAAACAAATAAATAAATAAAAAATAAAATCCAACACATGTGCTATTAGAACATTTTGGAACATAGTTTTGTAATAGGATTTTTTTTCTCCTTAGTTGATGGTGGTCAACCAAGTTGGAGGGAGGGCTGTTCTGATTGTCCAATGCTGGGTGACATTTGTAAAAGGTGTGTGCCAGGGGTGGAGGGTTGGTATGGGTGTTAAGTTGGCTGGGAGTATTTTTTACTTGTAAGGGAGAGGGTGGTATGGATGTTAATGAGTTGTTATTGTTAATTATTTTAGTGACTGCCCAAAACCAGGATGGGCACTCAATGTCAGGAACCCAAAGGAAGGGTCTGTAGTGAGGCAGCCTGCTGAGGTGGAAGTGGGTTATGCTGGTTACCCCATACTGGATAACTTTTTGAAAAGGTAGGTGTCATGGAGAGGGTGTTTTTTTTACTAATATAGAGGAGGAGGGTAGCATGGGTACCAGTAGATGGGGGAGTCTGATACAATTCCAGTGCAATGTATGTGATTATGCAGCTGGTTCATGCCACACAGGAAGCAAGCTACAGGTCTGGTGCAGTATGCATCACTATGCAGCTGCTTCTTGCAAAACACCTTCAGTCCTGGTACAATGAAAGGCACTGAAAATAAGCTGTTTACAGCTCAGTAGACTTTTCTTGATAAAACTCTTTTAATAAATACTGTAAATGAATAACATTTACCTATAGAATAAGAAAATGGTCGTTCATCACATCACCCCCACCCATACCCACCCCACCCTGTCCCCCACTTCATCCAGTTTCCTATGGGTACAGAGTGCTGTTCTCGAAGGTATACAGTTACAGGTCTTGGGTTATCCAAAAGACACTCCAAATGGTACTTTGATAAAGGAGGAGTAACACCACACTATAATCCATAATTCAATCACTTCTTTATTGTTTAACTTCGGAGGGGAAGGAAATCCTTAAGTTGAAAATAGAGGGGTTCATTGGTGAAAAGTAGAGTTTAAACTTGTGAAGGGGGGAGGGATGGGAGAAAAGGCTGTTGAGGGAGGTCTGATAAAGGAGAGACCCTGTCTCCACCCCCTTGGGGAGCTGGAGGAATGCAGGAAAAGGCCGACTGGTAAGGTGCAGACCAGGGGAGACAGAATCCCCACAGGAACACGAGCCGTGAAAATGGAAGTATAAGGAAAGGGTGGAAGGTAGTCGGTAATCGGTGGCCAGGGAACAGAGGTTGTTGGATGTCTTTCAAGACGCGTTCCTAACTCAGCAGGTGGGGGAACCAACCAGGGAGAAGCAGATACTGGATGTGGTCCTGGTAGACAGTGACCAGATTGGGGGCCTGGAGGTAAGGGACCCATTGGTGGGGACCGACCATGCCACAGTCTGGTTCTGCCTGAACCTAGGAGGGGTAGATGACTGTGCAAAGATGGAGGTAACTGACTTCAGGGGGGCAGATTTCAAGCAAATGGGAAGAATCCTTAAGGAGCACTTGGATGGGATTGGGCCAGACATGGACACTGACAGTAGGTGGGAAATTATTAGGAGGGGGGTGCAGGATGCTACCAGCACCTGCGCAAGAGTAAGATGAAAATGTGGTAGGGCCCAAAAACCCTGCTGGCAGACCAGGGAAGTACAGGAGGTGATGAGGGGAAAGAATGCAGCCTATAGGCAATTCAAGTGCTCAAGGAGTGAAAGGGACCATGGGGAGTACAAGCTGATGACCAGAAGGACCACTAGGAGGGTGGTGAGGATGGCTAAGGCAAGGAAGGAGCAGAACCTGGCCAGGGAAATTAGGAGAGAGAGCAAGGGGTTCTTTAGATACATTGAGGAAAAACGAAGGGTGAAGGGGCAGATTAGCAGGATTAAAACAGGGGGGATGGGCACAAGACTCGGGGGAGCAGATGGAGGTACTAAATGAGTACTTTGCCTCAGTTTTCGCCAAGGAAAATGGAGGAGGCTGCATCATACAGGGGAGGAGATGGTGAAACTGAGGAGGGAGGACCCTTACCGATTGGCAGGTCTGGGAAGGGGGGCATCACTGGCAGGTGGGGAAGGCAAAGCAGGAGGACAAGGTAGCGGAGGTGGAAATCACAGCAGAGAGGAGGAAGCCCAGGTCCCTAAAATGGAGAAAGCACCAGGGCGGATAAATTACATCCCAGAGTGCTGAAGGAACTGGCGGATGTCCTGGCGAAACCCCTGGAGGAGCTCTTCAGCATCTCTCTGAGGACAGGGTGGGTGCCCCAGGACTGGAAGGTGGCGCATGTAGTGCCTATCCACAAAGGGGAAATCAAGGGAGGTGGCAGGGAACTACAGGCCCATCAGCCTGACATCGGTAGAGGGCAAGGTGATGGAGGGCATTGTCAAGGAGAGACTTGGGAGGGGGGATCTGGAAACGTTCGGGTGCCTGGATGATAGACAGCATGGATTCATCCCAGGGAAATTGTGTCAGACAAACCTTGTAGAGTTCTGTGACTGGGTGATGAGTGCCTTGGACCTGGGTAGACCAGTAGATCTCCTCTTTCTTGACTTCAGTAAGGTGTTTGACTCTGTTCCTCATGGAGGCCTGTTGGATAATCTGGGAGAAATGGAGGTGGGGAACCAAATGATCAGACGGATAGGAAATTGGCTCCAGAACTGGACCCAGAGGGTTGCGGTTGGAGGGATAGTCTCATCCCCAAGGAGGGTCATCAGTGGAGTCCCTCAGTGATCGGTCCTTGGGCCCCTCCTGTTGAACGCCTACATCTCTGACATAAGGAAGGGTATCAGGAGTGAGATGAGTCTCTTTGCGAATGACTTAAAACTGGGGGTGGTGGTGGATGGGGAGGAGGGGAGAGTGGCCCTACAGAGGGACCTGGAGGCTCTGGAAAGGTGGTCTAGAAAGTGGAAGCTGAGGTTCAATGCAGGAAAATGCAAGGTACTTCACCTGGGAGCCAGAAACCTGGGCCAAGTGTACACCCGGGGAGGGGGGGAATGCTACAAGTCTTGATGGCTGAGAGGGACCTAGGGGTGGTGGGGGATGTCAAGATGAACAACTTGGAGACTTGTAGGAGGGTAGTGGCAAAGGCCAACAGGATGCTTGGATGCATCACTGGGGGCTCACCTCCAGAAGGAGGGAAGTGATACTCCCACTGTATAACTGCTTGGTGAGGCTGCACCTCAAGTACTGCATGCAGTTTTGGAGGCCACATTTAAAGAGGGGCAATGAACTCCTTGAGAGGGTCCAGAGGAGGGCAACCAAAATGATTTTGGGCTTAGGGGATAGGACCTATGAGAGGAGGCTCGAAGAGTTAAATATGTACACATTGGAAGAGAGAAGGAACCGGGGGGACATGATAGAGGTCTTCAGGTACATGAAGGGGGAAAATAGGAGAGGAGCAGTCAGGGTACGCTGAAGGAAGATGGGGGGCAACTAGAGGGCATGGGTGGAAGCTGGAGGGGAGATTCAGGGAGAAAGGAGGAGGTGCTACTTCACTGAGAGGATGGTGGAACCATGGAATGCACTGCCCAGGCAGCTGGTGGAGGCAGAAATGGTGGAGGGGTTCAAGAGGGGGTGGGTGGGACAGGTACAGGGGAAGGGTTCTGGAAGCAAAAACCAGTGCAGCGAGAATATCCGGGACTGGGAAGGCAGAAGCCAGAGAGGGAGAGGGAGAGGGGGGCAGCAAGGTCAGCTCCCAGGGTGGGGGCAGACCAAATGATCAGACACGAAAGACAGTTAGGCCTATTCTGCTGGCATTTTAGTATGTTGGTATAAAGACCGGAACAAGCAACTTTTTATGGCTGTCACCACTTCCTCAGGTCTACTGTACTGATATTGGATTTATGAATATTTTTAACAGATAAGAAACACAATGGGCCTGACAAAGTGGCAATGGCCATGAAACATCCCCCTCCTGGCCCTGCCACCCCTCATCTAACAAGTCACCCACTCAGTTGTATAGGGTTCCCGGTCATAATTCTAGAAGCAACCAATGAGCCACACGTGACCATGTCCAACACCCGAGTAAACCGAATACATTTTTGGACTTATTTTTTAAATGTTTTTCAACATTTATTCATAACTTCCTTATTTATATTTTTATACTTTTGGGGTGGATGACATGAGGAATCTTACTTGGGATTTCTTTATCAATATCATTCAGTATTTTTTGTATTTTATCTCCAAATAAATCTCACTAGTATATTGCTTATGGGGTGTGGAAGGGTAGCTACATGCCAAGAGAACTGAATTTGTTTTCCCTGTAACCATATTTCCAGACTAAAAAGTGCAAAGTACATAGTGGTGAGGAAGTAGCCTGGCCCTCAAATTTATTTATTTATTGAAAATGTGGTGAAATATTTTTTATAAAAATATCAGAGATATGAGTGTGGGAAAAAAAAATACCCAAGAAAAACAAGTAAGTCAAAAAAACAGACAAGCTATGCATACACTGAGAAGTGTTTTCATCATACCAAAAGGGTCACAGAAACATAAAAGTTGTTGGCAGAAAAAGGCTCCAATGCCCAAAAAGTCTGCCCAGCCCTACCAAAATAATTTTGCCCTTTATTCCTCCTTACCCCTTCATTTTGCCACCATCTTTACCAACACCATATGTCTGCCCTACCCAGTTATGAGCCTCCTACTGATTTTGCACAGACTAGCTGCCTTGGTAGTCTATTCTACTTCTGTAACCCCTTAAATATCCCATCCACCAGCTTCATTGAGTTTCCCCATGTGCTTGTTTTCCCACTGAGCATGAACATCTCTCTGTTATGTACTTTATCCCGTGGAGGCATTTGTATGTCTCAGTCATGTCTGTCTTCTTACTTCTTGCCTGCAGTGTGTACATTCTGAGATCTCTAAACCTCTCCATATAATTTTTTCATGCTGATCCTGGATCAGTTTGGTTACCCTCATATGCACCATTTCTACCCTGTTCTTTTCTTTCTTCATATGTGGGACTCAGAATTGCACACAGTGCTATGCTGTATTTCCTCTTATTACCCCCATTCTTTATTCTATTCAGATTTTCTTGCCCTCATGTGCATTACCTTGCACTGCTTAGTATAGAATTGTAACTGCCAGAACTTTGACCAGTTCTCTGGTCTTTCTAGCTACTCCCTCATATTTCCACGTCATTGTTACTATCCACTCTTCCACAGATTTTAGTATCATCCATGAAGAGGCCAACTTTCCTCTGGTTACCTACTCCAATATCACAAATGAAGGTGTCAAAGAGGACCAGATCCATGATCAATCCTTGTGGCATGCTACTGGTGACTGCTCTGATATCTGAGTGTCCCCCATTAAGTGCAACTCACTGCGTTCTGTTGCATAGCCGATTTCCTATCCATTTTGTGATCTTCCCTCATCCATAGGGCACTCAACTTTTTGACCAGCTGTCCATGTGTGACGGAGTCAAAGGCTTTGCTGGAGTCAAAGTGAGATATTAAGCCCACCTCCTTCATTATCCAGTCAAAAACATCAATCAGGTTCATCTGACTTGACCAAAATAAAAGGAGTGCTCATGGATCAACAGTGATAATCCCAAAATCTTCAAGCACTGAAACACATCAGACAGCACCTGGACTGATGAAAATGCTCTCACCAGGAACTGATGCAAAAATTGATTTCATTCCCAGAATGTATCTTATTTATTTATGCATTCTTTGTTAGCTGGGTAAGGTCCACTAGGCACAGGTTCCTGTTTTCAGGGGTGACCCAGGAGCGTTGGGCTGGTTAAGTGATTTGCTTAGAGTTACACAGTATGCAAGTAGAGGTTGTGCTCATTCACAGCTCATTACTCTAACCTCCAGGCTATACTGCCAGCCAAAAAGCCAGAGTGCGTACAAAAACAATGACTAGTGGGCCCCACTGATGGTTACACTGTTCCAAAACTGGTCAAAGCTAACATTTTGTCCAAGTGATGGGCTTTGTCAGAGGTGACAAAACCCATTAGATGGGCAGAATATTAGCTCTGGTCAGTTTAGTGATGGTATACTCGTAGATGGGGCTCACCAGTTGTGTTTTTGTATGCACTTCACCTTTTTGGAATAAAATCAATTTCAGCATCAGTTCCCAGTGAGTGAATGTTCCTCATCACTGGTCCAAGTGCTATCCTCTGTGTTTCAGTGCTCATCTGGCACAATCTCCCCCCGTGAACCCAGGCTGTCTGATATCCTGCAATGTGTTTGCCTCCAGAAAAGTCACTACCCTCTCTCATTCAGGTCTCTAGTAACTTCAGTACCCTGGACATCAGATAACAAATCTGTAGTTTACTGATTCATCCCTCCTTCCACTCTTGCGTAGAGGCACTGCATCAATTACACCCTTTACAGACCATGGGCATAGGACAAAAGAAGTACATCCACCATTGCAGCAATTTTAGTTCTTTATCTTCATTTCTTTGTGTAGCTTCTTCACAGGCAGTATCTCAAAATCTGACTGACAGCAATACATGGTCTAAAAGTGAGGTTCACAGAATGTAACTAGCACTAAGGCAGTACTAAGTGGACAATCCTGTGCTTCATCTCCAACAGTGAGGATTCATCAGTTAGCTGTTTTCTTACTCTCATTCACCCTCTTAAGTACAGTATTATAAATTCACTAGCACTGGTTTTACGTGGTTAGCTACATTTTTGGATTTTCTTAATCAAGTTCAATTAAATTACTGAAGTATTGCTGAACCAAGAGGGAGAATGAATTGGCACAAGCTAGTTTACAAATGTGCTGTTAGTGCATGTGCAATTAAAAGCAAAACTATAGCTAACTATTAACTGTGATTGATTGCTTGTATTAAAGAGCAGCTGGCGCCTCCAGCATAACTTAAACAAAACATAATATTTAGACACAGTTTAGTTTATATTTCACATTAGTTCTATATTTTTCCTCCCCATTTTTAGTGCTGTGGGTGGAGCCTACAGCCCTATTGGGATTAGATTGTGGCTCTAAATATGGCTGATCATGGAACTCCCTTTTTGGACATTTGGAAGTATTCCTCCACAGCTGCAAAATAGTGCACTCCCCCTCTGATGTTTGCTATTTGCAACTCTATGTTAAAGGCATCTGAAGGGAGGGGGGAATGCTACTGTATTGTGTGGTTAGCCCTCAAGGCCCTAAAGAAAGACAAATCTCCTGGGCCAGATAGCATTCATCTGAGAGTACTATGGGAATTGGCGGACATACTGGCTGCACCCCTGGCGGAGCTCTTCAACAGGTCACTTGAGACAGGGAGGGTACCTAGGGATTGGCGAGAGGCACGTGTGGTGCTAATCCATAAAGGGAGGTTGAGGGAAGTACCAGGTAACTATAGACCCATCAGTTTGACCTCGGTGGTGGGAAAATTAATGGAGAGTATACTAAAGGAACGATTGGGGGTGTACTTGGAGGAGGTGGGAGGTCTGGATAGTTGGCAACATGGATTTGTGCCAGGTAGATCATGTCAAACCAATCTTGTGGAGTTCTACGAATGGGTAGCATCAGAATTGGACAGGGGAAAGCCTGTGGATGTATTATTCTTGGACTTCAGCAAGGCGTTTGACTCTGTTCCCCACAATGGTCTGGTGGAGAAACTGATGGGGTTGGGAGTAGGCCTTTTGATGGTCAGATGGATTGAAAACTGGCTAGCTGGATGCACCCAGAGAGTAGTGGTCGCTGGGGAGCTCTCGAACCATAGAGAGGTTGGTAGTGGGGTACCGCAGGGCTCGGTCCTGGGTCTGATCCTGTTTAATGCATACATATCGGACATCAGGGAGGGTATAGGGTGTTAAATGAGTCTCTTCGCTGATGACTCCAAGATGGGAGCAGTAGTTGAGGGAGAAGAGGGGAGGAACCAGGATCCTAGGTAAGAGGTTTAAATGCTTCATTGGCAAGCATTTAAACTAGCCAAGGGGGGAGGCACTGAAAAGGAGCAGGAAATCCCAGCCTCCCCACAAAACATGGTGATTAGTGAGGTGAACACCAAGGTAGAGAAGTTATTAGGGAGCAGAACAGAGGTAAATGTAAAAAAAGGCAAAGGCAGTAAGGACAGGAATGGGGCTAAAAGGGCTAAGGCTATCAAAAAGTGGAGGGTGATGAGTACCAATGCCCATAGTCTGTGTAACAAGCTCCCTGAACTAGTGGCCTTGATGGAAGAGGGTTGCCTGATATTGTGGCAGTCACAGAAACCTGGTACTCAGAGAACCATGACTGGGATGTCAACATACCAGGATACACAATCTACAGGAGGGACAGGGAGGGTAAAAGAGGAGGAGGAGTAGCTCCCTATGTAAAGGAAGGGATCAAAGCAACAGAATGAAAGAGTAAACAGGGAGCAGATGAGGCACTGTGGGTCACCCTGGAGACAGGAAATGGCACCACAATCCGCATGGGGGTTGTATACAGACCCCCATCTCAGGGGGAGGGAATGGACAAGGAAATGATAGAAGGCTTTTTAGAATGGCAGAAAAGGGGAGATATTGTTGATGGGGACCTGAATATGCCAGATGTTAACTGGAGCACCTTTGCTGCAGGCACATCCAAAAGCAGGTCATTCTTGATGCCCTACAGGGGGCATGCCTCAGACAGCTAGTATTGGAACCCACTCGGGAGGGAGAAATCTTAGACCTGGTACTTTCAAATGGGGATGGAGAAAGAATTTCAGATTTAGAAGTGGGTAGCCATCTGGGAACAAGTGACCACCAAACAGTGTGGTTCACGATAAACACAGCCATACAATCAAGCCATACAAAAGTAAGAGTATTGGACTTTAGGAGGGCTGACTTTGGGAAAATGAGAGAGTGCCTCAGAAAGGCATTAGCAAACAGGCAAGAAGGAGGGGTGGAGAAACAATGGGGAGTAATCAAAACAGTCATCACAGAGGCAACAAGCCTTTGTGTAAAGCAAATCAATAAAACACAATGAAGGAAAAAACCGCTATGGTTCTCAAAAGAGGTGGCATGGAAGGTTAAGGAGAAAAGGATAGCATTCAGGAAATATAAGGAAACACAGAAGCAGCAGGACAGAGAACTTTATCAGTTAAAGCAGAAAGAGGCTGGGAAGGCAATCAGAATAGCAAAGGCCCAAACCAAGGAAAGGATAGACAATTCTGTTAAGAAGGGGGATAAGACCTTTTATAGGTATATTAGGGAGTGAAGAAAGACCAAAGGAGGGATACTGAGGCTTAATAAAGGGGAGGAAATGTGGGTAGAGGGTGACAGTGAAAAAGCAGGGATACTGAATGAATATTTCTGCTCAGTATTCACTGAGGAAGAGGAGGGGGAGATACCTAAACCAAACAAGAGAAACACTCTGAAGACGGGGGTCAATACCAGTCCATTAACAGCAGAAAGGGTTCTGAAAGAACTAATAAAATTGAAGGTGGACAAAGCAATGGGGCCTGATGGGATTCACCCAAGAATTCTAAAAGATCTAAGGGTAGAACTAGTGACACCGCTGACTACTCTTTTTAACAAATCATGGGAGGATGGGGTGGTACCCGAGGACTGGAGGAGTGCAGATGTGATTCCTCTTCACAAAAGTGGGAGCAGGACAGAGGTAGGAAACTACAGACCAGTTAGTTTGACCTCAGTGGTAGGGAAAATGATGGAATCACTTCTGAAGGAAAGAATTGTTGAGTACCTAGAGGCCAGTGGGGCAGAGGACCCAAGGCAGCATGGATTCATGATGGGAAGGTTGTGTCAGATGAATCTAATAGATTTCTTTGACTGGGTGACCAAAGTAGTAGATCAGGGAGGGGCTGTGGACATGGCCTACCTAGATTTTAGCAAGGCATTTGATACAGTCCCACACAAAAGATTAATACACAAGTTAGCCAGCCTTGGAGTGGGTCCCAAGGTGGTAGCCTGGATAAAAAATTGGCTAGACAACAGGACGCAAAGGGTAGTAGTAAATGGAGTACACAGTGAAGAAAGGAGGGTTACTAGCGGGGTACCGCAGGGTTCAGTACTGGGACCAGTCCTTTTTAATGTCTTTATAAGTGACATTGCAGAGGAACTGGAAGGAAAAGTATGTCTCTTTGCAGATGACACAAAGATCTGCAACAGGGTTGATACACAAGATGGAGTGGAAAGGATGAGAAGGGACTTGGCAAGGTTGGAGGAATGGTCAAATGTATGGCAGCTCAGATTCAATGCAAAGAAGTGCAAGGTAATGCACATGGGAAACAAAAACCCAGGGGAAGAGTACACAATGGGGGGTGAGATACTGACAACAGTAAAAATGGAAAGGGACCTGGGAGGTAATTATATCAGATGACCTAAAGGTGGGCAAGCAATGTGAGAAGGCAGTAAGGAAGGCTGGGGGGATACTGGGATGCATAGGAAGAGGCATCAATAGTAGAAAACAGGAAGTTGTTATCCCTCTGTACAGACAGTTGGTGAGACCCCATCTGGAGTACTGTGTGCAGTTCTGGAGAAGCCATCTCTGCAAAGACATAGACAGAGTGGAGGCTGTCCAAAGGAGGGCAACCAAAATGGTGCAGGGTCTGCACCAGAAGACATACAAAGAAAGACTAAAGGAGCTTAATATGTATACCCTTGAGGAAAGAAGGGAGAGAGGGGACATGATAGAAACTTTCAAATACCTCAGTGGAATCAACAAAGTCCAAGAGGGTAGCATCTTTCAGAAAAAGAGATGTGCAAGAACAAGGGGGCACAATTTGAAGATAGAGGGGAGGACGGCTCAGAGGTAATGTGAGGAAGTATTTTTTCACAGAGAGAGTTGTGGTTGCATGGAACAGCCTCCCTGAGGAGGTCATGGAGTCAAGAACAGTGGGAGAATTCAAGAATGCATGGGACAGGCATAAGGCAGTCCTAGTGGGGGGTAGGAGGAAGTAAGCTGTTGGTTAACTAGGATCTGCAGCTTATCTGTTAGGTAGGAAAATGGGCAGACTAGGTGGGCCAAGTGGTTCTTATCTGCCATCAAATTCTATGTTTCTATGAGGTTGGCCCTGCAAGGGGACCTGGACACCCTGGAAAGCTGGGCTCACGCATGGAAATTAAATTTCAATATCACCAAGTGCAAGGTGTTACATCTTGGGCGGGAAACCTAAGCATAAGGTACAGCCTGGGAGGAGGCACTGGAGGCCTCAATAGGGGAAAAAGACCTAGGGGTCACGGTGGATGCATGTATGAATAACTCTGAGCAGTGCAGGAGAGCTGCTAGCAAGGCAAACAGGATGTTGGGATGCATCGTAAGGGGGAATCACCTCTAGGAGCAAGGAAGTGATTCTGCTGCTGTGCAATGGACTGGTTAGACCACACCTTGAGTACTTTTACAGTACTGGAGACCACCTTGAAGAGGGACATACAGCTCCTGGAGAGGGTACAGAGGAGGGCAACTAAGATAATCTGAGGACTAGGGATTTGGCGTATGAGGACAGACTTGATAGAGCTCTGCCTGTTTTCATTGGAGGAGAGGAGAGACAGGGGGACATGATTGAGGTCTTCAAGTACCTCAAGGAAATAAATAGAAACATGGAGGGATCTTTAGACTAAAGCAGGGAGGTATCACCAGAGGGCATGGTTTGAAGTTGGAAGGTGGAAGGTGAGAGGGAAAAGAGGAGGAGGTTTTTCACTGAGAGGGTGGTGGACCTTGGAATGCACTGCCTGGTGAGCTGGTTCAGAGATCCGCAGTGGAGGGCTTCAAAGAGGGTGGGACAGACACAGAAAGTGGATGTATTAGATGATAGCCTGTCCCAGAGGGTGGGGATGGATGATAGGGGTTTCTGGAACACAAGGGAGGGGAGGGCCTCGGCACCCAACTAGGGATCTGAGGTTTGAGCAGACTTGATAGACCGTAAGGCCTAATCTGCTGGCAAATAGTATGTTAGTATGTTACCTCCGAACCTCTCATGATATTAACAAAAAAAAAAACAACTTTTAAACTGCTGTTTCTATCATCTGTTCAGCTCAGTCTAAAAGATGTATTCTATTTCTTTCAGCAACCTAGGGGTTAACTCATTATCTGTTGTACTGGAATTTATTGAAGTTCTGAAACAGTCAGACAGACTACAGTATCACATTACAGACAGTGCAGCTGCAGCTTTGTTAGCTCTCTTGTTCCTATGGGCATTTAATGGGATCTGAGACCATTTTCTTCTGTTTTTTTATTTATATTTTTCTATTCAACCTTTGTGTATTTGCTGTCCAGTACTTGTGAAAGGTGAGGACTTACAACACCTCTATTTATCCACACAATCAGGTTTACTGTTGACTTTTCTTCTCAATGCTCATACAAGGTACAGTTGAGATAGCACTAGAAGGTAAACTAAAGCTCTTTGTTTATCCACAGGGACAGGTATTGTGCACCCCCCCCTCCATTCACCCACTGTGATGCATATAGTGCTGGTAAGAAAGTAGATAAAGCCCTCAGTTTATCCACAGGTACAGTACCATGTGGGGCAGGCAAAGTGCAAACTTACCCACACTGTGATGGATTTAGTGCTGGTAAGAGGAAAGAGACTGACACCACTTGGGATTTAAACCCTTGGATAATCCACAGAGACAGCTACAGTGTGGGGGCAGGGTAAGTGCTTGGTTTCCACACTGTCTGCATTTAGTCCTGGTGAATGGTGAGAGACTGCCAGAACTGAGGACTATAGCATTTTGTTTATCTACAGTGACAGGTCGCATGCTCCCCCACACACACACAGAGCAGCATGTACTCTGACTAAATAAATCCAAGAGGACTGAATTAGCAGCATGCCAGTTTTTGATGATTGTGACTGAGTAGCACTATACGGCACCAACAAGAAAATAATAAATTGCTTTCTGAAATGTTTATCCAAAATACTATTTGAGTGAAAGTATGGAAAAAAAATTTAATAAAAGATGTTTTCCACATTTGACTACTGCTTCTTAATAGTCATATAAATATTACTTCAATATGTAGTGTGCATTTTAAATATTTAACTTGTAAATACTGTTTATACTTGTTGTTATGACCATGTCATGTACAACAGCAAAAACAATCTCTTTCAAAATAAAAGCTCAAAAAGGGGTTGTGTTTCTATTGGAGATAGAGATATTGTACATTTTTAGTTTGCCAGTGATGTTGGTAAAAATCTGGGAATGTCACACTTCCCGAAGCTTTGCAAAGTTCCCCAACCTCATATCAAGTTTGCTACCAGTTTCTGAATATTAAAAAATAGCACATTCATTCTGTGAAATCACCTTTCAGGACAAGTAAACAAAATGACACTGGCACTCTTCACGAGGAGGGGTCCCAAAAAGGCCATGTTGAAAATCTGGTGCAATACCTCTAAAAAATGGTCAAGTTACACCTGCATGTTGCATAATTTCTATGCTCATTTGTAACTTTGGTCATTTGGTAGCTCTTCACAGCCCTATAGGCTCTGACTAGAGTTTGTTTATTACTGACACTATTTGCATGAAAACAGGATCTCTGCTCCTGAAGAGTTCATCTATTCCTGTTGCTGTCTCCCTACCTGAGGTCATAATGCACTGCTTGTGACATCAGTTACTCCCAAGGCAACAGGTTGTGATATCATAAGAGATGATTATGACTTGAAGTATGGAGTAAGATAAAGAGGCAGATGAACTGTAACAAATAAACATCACATATTCATGCAAAATTCCTTGGTAATAAAAGATGGAGGGCCCTATATTCAAAACTTTGCCCAGGGGCTAAATTAGCACTGATCTGCTATATTCAAAAGCGACATGCAAATGAGCCTACTTAGGCAGTCAGTGGGCAAACATCCAGATTAGCATCTCATTATGCCCTGATTTGCATGCAGTTTGCCCAGCACTATTGCAGGTTTCCATAGTTCCACCTGTAGGTCAGTGTGGAAGTACAGGGGCTGGCTTGGTCTGCCCACAGCTCCACCTGTAGGTCAGTCAGGAGAAGCATGGTGGTAACTGCAGGCTACATATGTACAGAACCACGTAGCATAATGTGCTCCAGGGGACTGCACAACAGAGGCACTGGTGGTGGTGGTGCTGTAAGCAATAGTCCACCTGTAGTTCCTGCTATACATTGCACAGCAGACAGTACAGTGACACGGGGGCCAGTGGTGTGTGGGACACAGCACTGCCTATGGTGTGTTGGGCAGCAATGACTGTAGCGCTGTACACAGTGACAGCTCCATCTTGCAGGTGTGTACTGGTAGTGGACAGTACTGTACTGCTGTTGTGCGACTCACAGATGCTGCACTACTGGCATGGGATGATCACAGTGACATATACATTATTGGGCAGAGGTGTCAGCAGGCATATGCACTGTACTCAGCAGAGTACTGTACAAACATCAGGCGGGGCAACAAACAGAGAAAAGCAAGGACAGTGTGAGTCACTCTGTGGTGCGCTGAGCCTGTTTGCCTTTGTTGTTTGTTATGGGGCACTGATGCCACCAGCCACATACACAAACAAGAACAATGGACCAGGTAGGCAGAACCACAAAGGAAGGAGGATTACAGGAAGAAACCAATTACTTGAACTCAGACATGGCGATTGGGGGGGCGCTATTGTTGGTGTGGCATGGCAGCACATAGTTTGGCTTATGTTTACATAATGGGGGAGCAAATGTGCATCAGTTTTGAGTACATGTGTACAATTCCTGGCTACACCCCTGTTGCTGGGTGTGTGTGTGCTGTGGTGTCTGTACAGATGTGCAGTATGTGGCTTGGGGGGACACATATGATCAGGCAGGCACACTGGTGTTGGAATATTCCCAACACTGGCCCATGTGCACTGCATGGCTTGTCTCAACCCTGTGGCCACACCCAGTCAGTGGTGCAGCCTGGCCACTTGTACACCCTGCCCTCAACACCCTCCATGCCCACAGTGCTGCATGTGTGTGCTGGCATCTGTTGGTATCCACAGAAGGGTGGTCTGCAGGTGTGTGCTGTATGGCTGCACTGCCATGGTGTTCACTGGGGGCCGGGTCATCACTTACTGCCTGGCATGGCTGAGACTAGTGGCAGATGATGACATCATAGTGTTGCCATCAGTGAGCAGCATGTGTCCTCTATGTCTGGCATACTTTTATGTGTCATACTTATTGGTTGGGGTCATGCAAAGCCACGCAAATGTCATGCAAAGCAGCACAAAGCCACAAAGTCATGCAAAGCTGGTTTTGCCCAGAGTTAAGACAACCTTTTCCTGGATGGTAATTTGCACTGCGCAAGGTGTTGTGCTAAGTCGCACAAAACCACTTTGTGTAGTGCTATTTGCTGAATATAGCATTGCATTGACATGACCCCTCAGTTTGCCCCTTACATACATTATAATTTTGCCCAGTGTTAATGCAGTTTCCGTGCGCTATTTGACCTTTTGAATGTTGTGGACCTGCGCTAACCCGGCACTAAACCTGCACAAACGGTTTGCACCCAGCACAAAGTTTTGAATATAGGGCCCAGGAAGGAGAAATCTATAGAATATATTTGAAATGCAACCTGAATTGTACCTAAATATTATGTTTTCCAAAGTTTTCTTTGAGACATCAGCAGCTCTTTAAGTCACTTACACTTTTTTGTTTCTTTGCTTTCTAATAAATCAATTTGTATAAAAGCAGTCAGTTTTAATCAGCTTCTCTTAACCACTATTTAAATATATATTATACAAAAATAGCATCAATGCAGCTGGCTAAAAGAGCTGTTTTTGTCATTCTTTTTCATAGTTGATATAGACGGATCCAGAATTCATGCAACTGTTGTTCAATAAGACACAACAATGTCAGAAAATTACTTTTTGTGTGAATAGAATATTACTTTTTTTTTACCCAGTGTACTCAGATCCAAAGTTTCATACATCTGTTTTGTAGATGGAACTCACCATAGAAACATATACTTTGATGGCAGATAAGGACCGATTGGCCCACCTAGTCTGCCCATTTCCCTACCTAGAGGATAAGCTGCAGATCCTATTTAACCAACAGCCTATTTCTTCCTACCCCCCACAAAAATTGCCTTATGTCTGTCCCATGCATTCCTGAATTCTCCCACAGGTTTAGACCCCACAACCTCCTCAGGAAGGCTGTTCCATGCATCCACCACCCTCTCTGTGAAAAAATACTTCCTCACATTGCCCCTGAGCCATCCCCCCTCTATCTTCAAATTGTGTCCCCTTGTTCTTGCACATCTCTTTTTCTGAAAGATGCTACCCTCTTGGACTTTGTTGATTCCACAGAGGTACTTAAACATTTCTATCATATCCCCCCTCCCTCCTTTCCTCAGAGGTACTTACATATTAAGCTCCTTTAGAGTCTCTCCTCGTGGGCTTCTTTGCAGACCCTGCACCATTTTAGTTGCCCTCCTCTGAACTGCCTCCATCCTGTCTATGTCCTTGCGGAGATGGGGTCTCCAGAACTGGATGCAGTACTCCAGATGGGGTCTCACCAACTGTCTGTACAGGGGGATAACAACTTCCTGTTTTCTGCTGGTGATACCTCTCCCTATACATCCCAGTATCCCCCCTGCCCTCCCTACCGCCTTCTCGCATTGCTTGCCAAACTTAGGGTCATCTGATATGATTACCCCTAGGTCTCTTTCCATTTTTGTTGCTGTTACTACCTCCCCCCCATTGTGTAATCTTCCCATGGCTTTTTGTTTCCGAGGTGCATTACTTTTCACTTCTTTGCATTGAATCCAAGCTGCCATACTTCTGACCATTCCTCCAACCTTGCTAAGTCCCTTCTCATCCTTTCCACGCCTCCTTGTGTATCAACCCTGTTGCAGATCTTTGTGTCATCCACAGAGAGACATACTTTTGCTTCCAGTCCCTCTGCAATGTCACTTATAAAGACATTAAAAAGGACTGGACCCAGTACTGAACCTTGCGGTACCCCACTAGTAACTCCTCTTTCTTCAGAGTGGACTCCACTTACAATTACCTTCTGTGTCCTGCTGTTCAGCCAATGTTTTACCCAGGCTACCACCTTGGGACCCACTCCCAGGCTGATTAATTTGACTACTAATCTTTTGTGTGGGACTGTGTCAAATGCCTTGCTAAAGTCTAGGTAGTCCATGTCCACAGCCCCTCCCTGGTCTACTACTTTGGTCACCCAGTCAAAGAAATCAATTAGATTCATCTGACATGACCTTCCCGCTGTGAACCCATGCTGCCTTGGGTCCTGTGCCCCACTGACCTCTAGGTACTCAACAATTCTTTCCTTCAGAAGTGATTCCATCACTTTCCCTACCACAGAGGTCAAACTGACAGGTCTGTAGTTTTCTGCCTCCATCTTGGTCCCACTTTTGTGAAGGGAAATCACATCCACCTTCTTCCAGTCCTCAGGTACCACACCATCCTCCCATGATTTGTTAAAAAGCGTAGTCAGTGGTGTCACTAGTTCTCTGCTTAATTCTTTTAGAATTCTGGGGTGAATTCCATCTTGCCCCATTGCTTTGTCCACCTTCAGTTTTAGGAGTTCTTTCAGAACCCTTTCTTCTGTGAAAGGACTGGGTTCAACCCCCCTCTCCAGAGTGCTTCTGTTAATTGGATTAGGCACCTCCCCCACTTCCTCTTTTGTGAATACTGAACAGAAGTATTCATTCAGTATCCCTGCTTTATCACTGTCACTCTCTGCCCACCCACCATTCATTCTTTTCAGCCTCACTATCCCTCCCTTTGTCTTTCTATGCTCCCTGATATACCTATAAAAGGTTTTATCCCCCTTCTTAACCAAGTTAGCTATCTTTTCGTCAGTTTGTGCCTTTGCTATTCTGACTACCCTTCCTACTTCCTTCTGCCTTAACTGGTACAATTCTCTGTCCTGCTCCTTCTGTGTTTCCTCATACTTCCTAAATGCTATCTTTTTCTCCCTAACCTTCGCTGCCACCTCTTTTGAGAACCATAGTGGCTTTTTCTTTCATTTTGATTTGTTTATTTGCTTCACACAAAGGCTTGTTGCCTTTGTGATGTAGTTGATATTGCCCATTGTTGCTCCACCTCCTTCTAGCCTGTTTGCTAGTGCTTTTCTAAGGCACTCTCCCATCTTGCCAAAATCAGCCCGCCTGAAGTCCAGAACTCTCACTTTTGTATGGCTTGACTCTGTAGCAGAGTTTATTGTGAACCACACTGTTTGGTGGTCACTTGTTCCCAAATGGCTACCCACTTCTAGATCTGAGATCCTCTCACTGTCCCCATTTGAGAGTACAAGGTCTAAGATTGCTCCCTCATGAGTGGGTTCCAAAACTAGCTGTTTGATTCATGCCACCTGAAGGGCAACAAGAAAGGCCCTGCTTTTGGATGTGGCTGATGCAAAGGTGCTCCAGTTAACATCTAGCATGTTAAGGTCCCCCATCAACAGTATCTCCCCTTTCTCTGCCATCCTAAGTATGCCTTCTATCATATCCTTGTCCATTCCTTCCCCCTGATATGGAGGTCTGTATACAACCCCTGTGCGGATTGTGGTGCCATTTCCAGTCTCTACACAAACACAAACAGAACTTTTGGCTAACATATAAACTGGTTAGGCTATGAGTAAGCACCCTCTAAGTGTTACTTCTTACTTTTGAGGTTTCAAACTGATACAGAAAGATTTTTATTGAACAATGTACTTAAAAAGGAGCTTGGTGCTTAAAGTATTGAGATTTTGTGCAAATGTCAGCAGCTTAGATTATAGAGGTAGAAGACCCTGTGGTGTTGCAAAAAAGCATCATTAAGAAAACCTCAGAATAGGCAAAACATTTTTACAAACCAATATACTTAAAGGAGCTGACTGTTTAAGGGATTGAAATTTCATTCAAATATCTGAAGTTTATAGAAGTAGGAGACCTTTGAAGGGTTGCAAAAAAGTATCCGTAAATAGTCCTTAGAGAATGGATGTCTTTTAGGGTGATTATAACCATATTATATCCTATAAAACCATAGAAAATTATAGAAACACAGATCAATCAAGGGTTTCATTCAGTCCTTCAGGTGAAATTGTCTAAAGTTTGTTTAATTCACTGACATTCATGTCAGGCTAGATTTTCTTCATAATTTCCTCCTCTGGGATGTACAGGTGTGTGTTCTATTGCCAAAAAGTCTAAGGATTGCACAATTCCCCTATGTACTATTTAGAAGTGATTACCTTCAGAGCTGTCACATTGGTTTGATATACTGCTCATAGGTGCGCTTGTATCCTGAACTTAAACACTCTGGTTCTCATACCTTCATAAAGCATTTGACAGCTGCTCCAGATAGCATAAATGCAGTATGTACTTCTAGGTGGACATATTCAGAGCCGTCCAGATACGTGAGCACAAAGATGCACCATGCAGAATAGATGCTCCAGCCAGCCCTGAGGGTATATTCAAACAGCATGCACAATCGGTACTGATCGCACACACTGTTTTGAATATCTACCTAGGATGCGCAGCCCATAGCGGTGGCTGCCGAGTCCCATGCAGCACAACCAGGGACTGTGCTGCATACCATAAGTGGGGTATGCATGGCGCATACCTGGATGAACCATGACCCCAAACGTGATATTCAGCCGGGAAATTCTAATGAGCTCACTGGGCATGCACGGTGCAATGGGGCACCATGCATGTTCATTGCTCATTGCAAGCCATTAGCATGGCTATACCCAGCTGAATGCCCTTGGTACCCTGCCATCACCTTGTGCATCACAGTACACTCCACATTTCCCTGGTAGTCTAGTGTCCCCATCCCCAAATGTAAAAGAATACTCTGTCCCCATGTTTTCCTGGTAGTCTTGTGGTCCCCCCTCCCAGCCCCAATTGTAACAGAACTCTTAATCCCAATATATCCCTGGTAGTCCAGTGGACCCCCCACCCACTGAGGCACCCACACCCCACTCCACTCCCCCATCCCAGCATGGCCTATGATGCCAGTGTGCAGCAAAACCCACCCGCACACCTCCATGGCTGCCCGTTGACTGAGCTGTCACAGAATGACAGTTTACAGTATGCACTACAATACCATTGGTTGGCACTGTCAACCAATGGGCTTGCAGTGTGTACTGTAAGCTTTCATTTACAAAATTGTCCTTGTGAATCTTATAATGCAGTTTATTGGATTTTCATTAATAAAGAACAATCAGTGTATAGGTCAACAAAAAGCCAACCAATGCCAACGTTTCAAAGGCATTCTACTTCATCATAATAATCCTTTATCAAACAATCAAAATATATTAATCTTAATTAAGTTTTTACTTTTTATAACATTTTCATCTCCCTAATACACCTCCTATCTGGGGTCCATGCACGTTAAGCCACAAACTCTTTGGAATTCCACATTTCTCATCCTAGACTGGGATTGTTGCTTCTGAAAACTGAATTCATTAAGGATAAATTCTATATTATGAACTGAGGATCGTAAATAGATGAATCTGATTGGCTGAGAGCTCTTTAAAGCCATGATGATATCGGGCTACATCATCACGGCTTCAAAAAAGTTCCGGCACCACCGGCCTCCTTGCTCTCTACTGTCTGAGAACTATTTTTTCAAAATGTACTCCTACACAACCCAAAAACTCATTCATAAAATGTTGTAAAACCTGTTTTTTAATTTTTTTTATTCATAAAACTTCATACTCGGTTCATAATAGCAATAAGTCACTCCAGGGTGTGGTATATCATGGGATATCGTCACTTCTTGGGTCATTGGACCACTTGGCCTGCGGCCTCATGCCCAACAACCCGAGGCATGATGATATCCCATGATATACCACACCCTGTCGTGCCTTATTGCTTAATTATACAATGGCAAAGAAATTTCCTGACCTGTGATTAGTCAGTGGGTGCCTGGAACAGTGATGTTATTACATGATAAAATCACTGTATTAAGACCAGGTACACACATGACCTCATAACAGAGAATGAAATCATGCCTCCCTTGCACAAGTTACTGCAGCTCTGGGCATGGCGGTAAACGACTGCAGTCCACCACCCCCTGAGAATGCACAACCTCCTACACACCACATCACTCTGCCACCAAAGAACAAAACCCGTCTTTTTTTTTTAACAATGATCACACTGGCCCTGAAACACAAAACCTGTCTTTTCTTTTTTTTTTAACAATGAAGCCTAGCAACCCTGCTACTACCAAAGAGCGACCATTGTAGCAAGTGACATTACAGTGCCACGCTCATTCCACCAGTAATTCACTGAGCACAGAAGCCTTCAACAACATAACAAAGACAGAAAACTAAATAATAAAATACATAAAGCATAAAAGCAAGCCTTACCTATAATCAGATTTCTGCCCCTCAACAGGCACCTGCACTTGGCGATTGGTACCTACACTGCTGGATTCCTTTATGCTCCTTTGGGTCTCACACAGCATGGTACACGCACGCACACACAAAAAAAACAATACAAAGCTGTACCTGTAATCAGCTTTGTAACACAACAGAGCCCCGCGTAACTGCATTCCCAGATGGGCTCGATGTGCACTGCACTTGTCAGTTGTCTTGGCAGCTGCGCTCCCTGGAGCACACGATAAACAACCCCTTTTTAAACGGCACAATTTCTAGTAGAATTAACTAAAAAAAAAAAAGTAACAGTGGCAGGGTGGCAGTCTGCAGCTACCACTTATGCCACTGTCACAATACAGAGGTGTGTGTAGGGAGAGAAAGACACCTGTAGGCAGGAAAACAGAAGGCAGTATGTACTCACAGCACCATCTAGTGGGCAAAACAGAAAGTATTAATTTTTTTAAACATATACCTCCATACAAAAAAAAAAAAGATTAAAAAAAGCCCAAAAGTAAATTTTTTTTCTTTCTCCTATTTTACTAAAAAAACGAGCCATTGTATAATAACAATAAGTCACTCCAGGTGTGTGTTATTGAGTAATAACGTCACTCCTCAGGCAGTGGAAGCACTTGGCCATGCCTCGTGCTTCAACCCACCTGAGGAGTGATGTTGTTACGTAATTACACACAGCCTGTCGTGCCTTATTACTTAAACATATGCCAAGGATAGGACTTTGAAACACATAGGGCAAAGTCACAAAGCAGATGCACTGGGTGCAAATGAGATGCACTGGCGCAACTGGGAAATGCACCATGTAGCCATTCACAGACAACACAGATGCCCCAGTGCAACCCGGATGAGCTGCACCAAACAGGATGCGCTGGAGACATAAAGTAATGATATGCGGCACAACTTGAAGGGGCGTGTAACTGCATAGACAGCACAGAGCCATTCTCAGAGCAAAACGAATGCACAAATATGGATCATCCACAGCACAAGCACCACATGCCCCATGTGGAGATAAGTATAAAAGAATTAGACTTAAGTGCAAGCCCCCAGCAGGCTGACCGCAGGAGGACAGCAGCATCAGAATAACAGAATGGATGGAGCACCATTTCTGATGGTGGGAATGTTAATGGGAATGAGGAGATGGGCAAACCAGCAATGTGATGGCGGAAGGTTAGACTGATGTTTGAATAGCTGATGGACATGAAACAGTCGGCCGATATCACCTGAATCGGGCTGTTCTGAGTCAGCTCTGTGGGCTGTGCCATGACGAAATGCAGGCACCCACTGGAAGAGGTCATGCCACATCAGTGGAGACCAAGGTGGCAACAGCAATGTGCCTGCTCACCACGGGAACCTTCCAGAGGCCAGCTGGAGATACCACTGGCATATCCCAGCCATCCACATCCTGTCTCCTCACACAATTCCTCACCACACTGCTACCACATGCTTTGGAATACATCCACTTCCCAGGCACACAGACAGAGTGGACAGAAGCCATGCAGCAGTTCCACAGGGTGGCATGCATGCAAGGCATCATAGGAGCCACTGACTGCACCCATGTGGCAATCCACGCACCACCTGGTGATGATGCCATGACATATGTCAACCACAAGGGCTACCACTCAGTCAACTGCCAGGTGGTGTGCAATGCCACTGGGTGCATCAGCAATGCCTGCGCCACACACCCTGGGAGTACACAAGATGCCTTCATATGGCATCAGTCCACCCTTTGCTGCCAGTTTGAGACTGGGAACATAGCCAGTGGCCATCTTGTAGGTTGGTGGGGCAAGCAGAACTGCCTATAAACAGGCCACCATGGCACAACAAATGAAAAGAGAGGGAGCAGGTGTGTGATTGCCATGATATAAAATGCACAGGGGAAGATGGACAATGGAGGGGGGATACCAATGGAACAGCGCACACAGGGGGACAGTGCAGCAGAACAGCAAAGCATGGAAGGTGGGGTGCAGTGCAACAGCTGGCACAGGTGGCAGGGCAGAACACACCACACGCAGCCATGCTTGGTCAACCACGGGGCATTAGTGGGCAGACAATGGGGATGGGAACATGTGCGGGCAGCCATGGCTGTGTGCAGGGGCAGGTATGGGCAAACGTGTGCAGTCTGGCCAGGCTGTAGCAGTCATGAAGGTAATGTAGGTGGCCAGGAATGGTCACCACAGGAACTGGGGTGTACAGTTGGCAGACACACCAGTGCACCATGGTGCAGGGGGGAGGGCACTATGCACTGGTATGCAGTGGAGTAACGGCCTGCTCTTGCTCCCCACAGGTGATGTGGCACACCCCCTCTGATCCTGGCTACTGACACCCTTCCGCTGAACTGGAACAGAGGCGGAAGAGCGGTACAATGAGGCACACATCGCTACATGCACCATCATCAAGCATGTCTTTGGCATGCTGAAGATGTACTTCCAGTGTCTGGATAGGTTGAGTGGTGCACTACAGTATAGCCCAGAGAAGGCCTGTGGCATATTCCTGGCTTGTTGTATATTGCACAACATGGCCATTGACTGTGGAATAGCTGTCCAATCTGAGGAGGGTGACAGTTCTGGGGAGGAGGAGGTTGAGAAGGGGGACAAGGATGCAGCAATCCAGGGGAGCCATGATGGAGCACCACTGTCATGATGAGACCCATGGCTGGTCACCAGGGCCTGGCATCACAGGGACATGATCATGGGGAGTACTTTGGGGACTGCAGGTGAGTAGCACAAGTGCCTAATACACGATGGCACCCCACCCCCTACACACACACACACACCCAAACACCCACATACACACCACAGGGCACTCTACCACAACAGTGTCACAGTGTAGCACACCTGTGAGGGCAACAATGCTGCACACACACACACACACACACACACACACACACACACACACACACACACTCGCACAGCAGGATCCACATGTCCAGGGGGCACAGTGTATGTGCTGAGGATGGCATGGATCAGTCTACTGCTGCTGGCTCATGTGCGCAGAAGACACAGGACTGCACTCATCACACCCATGCCACACAGCACAACAATGGCGCACCTGGACATGCATGTAGCACTGCACAGATGACCAACACATGCAATGCACTGGGGCAGGTGCATGCCACTCACACCACCCCAGGCACAGGTAGCCAGGTGAGTGGGCCACAAAGGGTGCAGACAACGGGGCCACATGAGCTGTCACCCAGGCATCAGTGGGAGGCACCACAGCCACCACAGACATATGGGCATCCGTGTCCATGACTGGTGGTCACTGATGCAGCATCACTGGCCACAGGGAAGGTAGCCAACACCCCTGGAGGGGTACTGCAGTAAGACCATGAACGGATGCTGACTGATGTGTTGTTCCCATGATCTATGTTGGATATGGGGATGATGGGGATGGAGAGGTGTGGTGACAGCATCAGCAACAATGGGTTCACCTATCACCACTGCCTGGGTGTGCGTGAGGCACTCCTGGGGGTTCAGCTAGAGGTCCGGCGGCCACATGCTGCATTGGTTGCACAGATCACCTTGGCAGCATGTGCAATCTGCTCCAGAGCTGTGGTCATGCTCAACCACAGTAGAAGTGCCTCCGCCAACATCTGGACATCCGGCTGATGACTTGTGTTCAATGGCCAGCAGCATCCAAAGGCCCCTGAGCTAAGGCCATAGGGATATCTGCCCCTCCACAGTGGCCCACAGGAGACGCGCATAGCCCTCAATCTCATCAGTAGGTGAATTCTCACAGGGACGGTGCTGACGGGCAGGTAGTATGCCAGCTTGCTGCTGTAGGTGGATGCACCACAGCAGGCCAGGGTATGGATGGGGATTGGGCTTGTGCAACTGCTATGTGCCCAGGGACAGCTGCATCATGGGCAATCGCTACTTGTGACAGAACCACAGCACCCTGCTGACCTGTGCTGGCAGTCTCCACCACCACTGCAGCACCAGGCACAGAGCCCACAACAACCACCACCGTATGCAGCTGTGCAGTTCCTGTGGGTGTGCCGGGGCTGCAGGACTGCCAACGCCTACTGGTGCTACCTGTGCATGCACCTGTGCATCGTGCGCTTCACTGTTCGCTATGTCCCCACAAGGTTGTGTGGTGTCAGGATTATGATCAACATTGCTGTACACCCCCGTCTACCGGATGCCAGGATGTTGGTGATGTCCATCGTGTCCCCTGAGTCATCATCAGCCAAACCCAGGAACCCCTCCTGTCAAGTGCCATCCCACTCGCCAGCCATAGCACTGCTTGCCGAGGTGTTCTAAAGCCCGGCCACCACTGGTGATGCATCCAGGGCAGCTGTGATGTGTAACGGACCCGGGACAGCAACATCACCAAACCTGGCTGCTGCCCGGTGGGATGGACCAGCATCTTCCTCTGCAGTGGCACTCTGCAGTGTGTTAGACATGGCAGCACCCATGAGGTGTGATGGAGCTGTAACAGAAAAAAGGGATACATTATTACAAACATGGATGACAGTAGTGTTCAGACAGGCATGTATGGGTGGTTATACACATGTGCCAGCGGGGCGCCTGACATGCCATGCGGTTGACAGTCAACACCCATTCTACTGATGCAGCCATGCACTGGCTACAGCTGGACAGGCCCAGTGTCTGTACATGCCCCCTTGTTCATGTGTGGGACCATGACAACACCCTGGCCACCACCCACTAGAATGGCAGCAATGGCGTTCAGCGGAACACAGCACCACGTATCTCCCCACCACCACCACATGCCAGGCCTGTCATATGACTGCACATGATGGTCCATGGATGGGGAATACAGAACCATGGTTGGTGCACACAGGCACATAGTCATACACAGCGGGGCTATCAGAGCACACATGGCACACACACAGACGGACAGGCACATGTCCTGGGCATGTATACTCACAGTGCTGCGATGGACTGCCACCCATCTGGAAGCCCCCTCCAGGAACACCCTGCACAGCTGCCTGGCTCATGCTGGCCACTAGCAGCACCTCTGTTGGTGTAACGCTCACACCTGTCTGCCGCCCACCCCCTGTCCTACTCAGGGAGGCCTCTATGTGCACCACCTTCTCTTTGGCATTCCTCTTCTCATCATTCAGGTGCTTTCTGCACTCCTGGGGCATCCAGATATAAACATGGCCTACCCCCCCAACGCCTTACGCCTCGCTGTATCATGCTCAGTCCTACCCTTGGTGGACTATGGCATTGCGATTTATGGATCTGCAGACCAAACTACCCTACAATGCAGCAACTTATCCTTCAATAAAGCCTGCTGACTGGTCACTGGATGTGATAGATTAACCCACATATGCGAGCTTTACAAGCTTGTGGACTGGCTAACCTTCAAAGGTAGGCTTAAATATCACACTTGCCTCCTTGCCAAAAAAGTACTCCTGAATCTAGCACCTAAAGGCCTCCACCCCCTTATCCAGCCAGTCCCACACAGAAGGGCCCCATGACACCCTGCCAGTACCTCTCTCCTTGTTCCCCACTGTAGGACCTCTCTAGGGCAAAGGTCTTTCTGGTATCGTGCTCCCCTGTGGCTTAACAGCATACTGTCCTCCATCTCCCTGGTTCCCAGTCATGGCCATTTTAAGACTGGTCTCAAGAATCTCCTCCTTGACTCTGCGGCTTGTGGCTGTTATTGATACTCCTACCCGCTCTGAATCTCAAAAGGAGGACTACTATGAACAGTTCTAGCACTAGTGCAGTATGAAAACCCGGAGAAGTAATGACAAACTGTTTTGCTTTATCCAATGACTACATCCTCAGGTCCTACAATCTCACTGTATATTAACCCTGACTTGGGGCTCAGTTAATGACCCTTCAAAACTGTAACCTGCCATATTTCATGACTATGACCTAGGGTCTTCTCTAAGATCCTGGATGCTGTAACCCAACAATGTATATACCCCTGAGCTGTATGACCTATGTATAATACTGTTTAATGTAATGTTTTATGCTTTCTTGTACTGATGTGGAGCCTTTGCAAAGGAGTCTATGACTCAAAGGATTGTAATTATGATTTCTCTTCAATAAATAAAATAAATCTGGTTAAACTTCCCAATGGTGTTCACATACCATGCCACAGCCTCCCAGCCCTCATCCTGCAGCTGATGGCTTCCACCCCTGCCAGACAGGATGTCCTTGCGCAGCAGGTATGCCTTGATTAGTACCTTGTCCTTATCACTAATGAAAGTGGGACATCTGCATCCAGCAGCTGTGTCCTTTCCAGACATGTTGGTTTCTGTGGGTGAGAATACACAACCATTAGCACATGACAGGTAGCTCCATATATGTGCAGGCACAGTGTCTAGCTGCTGAAGGGTCATAGCACCCTGTCTGCAGACCACACGTCCGCCTGCCATGCATTACTGGAACAGGATCTGGGACTGTCAGGGACAGTGGGACATTGGCAGGATCAGTTCAGTAGCAGTGGTATATGTAGCTGACATGTTCTGCACATGTGACTGGCTTTGCTTGCCATGTACCACTGGATGGTGGTCTGGACTGAGACACACATGTCATCATTCTGTGGCCCCATACTACACCACACACCAGCAAATTGCCTTCCCCCCAAAAGCCAGACCTAGTATGAACAGTGGGACACTGTGGGGCACTCATCTGGATGTGACTGTTGACCAGGAACAGGCATAGACCATGGCTGTATGTCCTATGCCTCACACTGTCATTTTGTGCTGTCATACTGCCTTTGGAAGAATGTAAACTTGCCTACCTTCAAGGATGCAATTCCTCTCAGTCACCTGAGCTCTGTGGAGGTACATTCAGGAGCTCGGGGCATGCAAATGAGACTGAGAGCTTCTGTAATGAGATGCTAATCAGGTGCGGTGCCCCAGAATCTGGCAATGAGCTGATTTTGGAGCAATGACTGTGAATAGCATAATTGCCCCCAGCTCATCCCAATCAGCAGGGTGCATCTGCCACATTGAGTGCATCTCTATACTGTGCATTTCCAGTGCATGCGTGTGGGACATAGGGTTTTTCCTGAATATGCGCAACTGTCACAGTGCATTGCCATGCATGTGCAATGCTGGGTTAGTGACTTGATAGGCTTAGTGCTAACAGTCTGGTATTACTGACCACACAATAGTATCTGGCTGCGCATACATGTCCACATGTGATGACTGCGGTGCTGCCAGTCATGTTGTGTGCATTTTTCAAGCAATGGGGTGGCATTTTGCAACTGTAGATCACAGCACATCACTGGCATTGTGTATGGCAACACTGCACTGTGCATGGCATTGCTTGCCACTCACAAGATGGAGGCTCCACGTGGAGTGCGCATGCATTACCAGGTCATGACCCATGACCCTGTGTTTACACCCATGCAGGGCACTGTGCGTATGCATGATGATGTGCTATTGCCGGCAATTGAGCATTGCCACACTGTGCATGGTGTGTCGCATGATGGCCACTTCCGCATGTGGCGTGACTGTGCCATTGCACAAAGCACCATTATCTGTGCACACCTGACCTGCTGACACTGAAGGGGCTCATGCCATGTGCATAGAAGACAGGCCCAAGGGCCATGAACTGGGGTGAGGTGGAGCTCATCAACCTTGTGGCACTGGTGCAGCAGGTTGAGGGACAGCTCTTTGGGTCTGATGACCTCACTGAGCCACGCTCTTCAGTGTGGGCCAGGATTGCTGTGCAGCTGGTGTGCAGGATGGGGGTTGCCCACAATGTGGAGCAATGCAGGCACCATTGTGGTGATCTGCAGCTCAGGGACCTGGACAGGCTGAGGAGCCTACGGGACCATGCATGCAGGGGTGCGGTGCCACGCCCAAGTAAGTCACAGTACTATGCATGTACAGAGGCAGCATAGGGTTTGGGGGGCTGGCACACTATACATCACTATACACACACCCACCCACACACACACACACATATACACATGTGTGGACCATAGGCCACACACAGCGTGGGCAGTGCCAACATGACCACAGGGAGTTGGCATGTGTGGCATGGAGCATGGGGGGGCAGGGCTAATGTGGTGTGCATGGTGTGGCATGGCCATTGACAATGCATGCATCCAGCCATACACATGGTGGGCATGGGCAGGGGTGCTGTGTGTGGATGTATGCAGCCAGTGGTGCTGTCACTGGGGCACTGTGGTGGTGTTGCCATCACTGCATGCTGGCCCTGATGTTGCTGCTGGGGGAGTAGTGGGCATATCAAACCTCCATTCTTCTCACAGTGTTCTCTGCTTTTGTTCCTCTCACAGGACTGGCAGGCAGGTGGTAGGTCACAGCAGCGGTGGAGGCCAGGTGCAATAGGGCCGGTGTTGGTGCCCATGGACAGGGATGTGCTGATGCAGGTGAGTGTCTGTCTTGTGCATCCTCGGTGTGTTCAGGGGGAGGTGCCCTCAACTGGCTTTTGCTGGTCCTTTGTGCATGACCATGTTCTGCTGGTTGCACATGCACATGGGGTGTGGGCATGGTTGTGTGTGCTTGGATCACAGTGCACCTGGCCCCTGTGTGTACATCCACCATGTGCACATATCATGCACACTGTGGGGCACTCTGTGGTGCTCCTGTGGTGTCTGGACAGGGCCTGCACACTTATGCTGCCTGCTGGCATGTGCACATGCTGTGTAGGGCACGGCAACATGTCCCTCTTCACAAACCCCTGCATGCACACATGGGCCATGTGCTTCCTGAGTAACATTGCATGGTCACAGTGTGGTACTGTGTGCCAGCCTGTAGCTGGCATGCAGTGTGCTTGGCAGGCTCTTGGCCATTTGTGTGGTAGTTGCCTCCGGCACAATCACGCGGTGGGCAGGGGGGCCAGTATGGAACATGGCACTTAGTACCTGTTGTCTGTGTCCCCCACTGTAGGGCCAAGGGGTGTACAGCCATGTGCCCCCATTTGTCAGCGGCATCAGGGACTACTGCAGCTAGGAGGACTCCTGTTCCAGAGGTCTTTATGGCAGATGCTTCAACCACTCAACAGGCATCAGGGACAGCTGCTGCAGGTGTGACCAGGCTGGTCAGAGTGCTGTGTGCCAGGGGTCGTAGGCATGGGCTCCGTGCTGTGGCACATCCCGTATATTAGGACAATGGACATTTGTGTTTAGCCCCTTTCTGTTTTGCCTCACATACCTTCCCTATCCACATTGTTTGTTGCTGTACCCTGCTCTCACACACACACACACACACACACACACCTTCACCCTCCTTTGTACCTGTTTTTGTACTTGTACAGTCCCCCACCCTCACCTTTCCTGTTCCTACTGGTACTTGTTCTTGTAAATAGTTTATTGTGTTCATTGCTGTTACAAAAACATTTTCTATAGCAAATGGTGTCTGTGGTCATTCACTGTACATTGTGCATGTTTTCTGTATTTGTCTGCTGCCCACTGTTCCTTTGTTGCCTTACACACATGTGCACCTGTGTTACTGTGCACACATGCATCAGGCCCCCTAACATGGCAGCCACACTGTGTGCCCTCCTTGTTGCCTGTGGTGTGTGGGTGGATGTTATGTCATGCTGCTTTTCTCAGTGCCCTGTTATATGTGTGGTGCATGTGGGCTGCATCTGTTGCACTGGTGCCCTGTTGTTGTGTGGCTCTGTGTGTGGTCCACATTGGTTGTGGGCTTGTTCCACCTGTGCAGTGCATGGCACTCAGCCTGTCTGCCATTGTGCCTGTCCACTGGTGTGCCCCAGTGTGACATCTCCTTTCTTCACATCACTGGGTTCCTGCGCAGAAGGCCTTGTCCTGGATACACCTCCATGCTGCATGGTGCCCCCAGCAGCTATGACACACCTTGACAGGCACCCTGGGTTTGTCATTTGTGCCGGTTGGGCTCATGTGTGGGGTGTGTCAGGTGCTTCTGGGTGTTTCTCTGTATGCTCTGTCTGTTCACCTCTTCTGCTGTGGCCACTGTCAGGCCCTTTGGCACTCTAGCCAGTCCCTGCAGATATTTTCCCCTGCATCCTTTGTGCCACTGCAGGTTCCCCCATTGTTCCTTTGTCCCTTGATGACCTGCTCCATATTCACTGTTATGCAGCCCTAGGTGCTGTGGTGCACCCCTGTTGCACTGGGGCATCTCACATTGCGCCATTCCACATCTGTGTGATTCACAGTGGGGATGCGCTCAGGGCATCTTGCGGCACATCCTTCTGTGAATCACATTGTCTGGGGTTGGCACATCTGGGTTGCACCAATGCATTTCATTTGTGCCCAGTGCATCTGCTTTGTGAATCCTGTCCACAATTTGAGTGTTACAAACAACACCAAGAAAGGTTACAGGGAGGTCATGCATTGGATGTGGTGGTTTTCTGATCAAACATAAATTGCACACAAGTGGTTGTACTGTGTCCTGGGATTAGGATGAGAAATATAAAAGGTGCTTACTCTGGTTATTGCAGAACTAATACAATGAATACAGCTATTGAAGTGAGCACAGCAAAATATTAAGGCAGACTAAGTGAGTTAAATTTGGGTTACTAAGAATGTATATGTGTTTGTGTTTCATTGCTATCAATTTATTTAATATGTCAAAATGATCAATTGATAGGTACCGACAGGAAAAAGAACTGAAATGGCAGTTTTTAGAATCTGATGTGAGTATGTGTTCAAGTTACTATTTGTGCTTTCCCTCAGTTCCAAGTTTGAAATAGAATGTTTTATTTTAAACTAGACAGTAGTTTTTGGTTTTTCTTAGAAAATATTACTGGTGTATCCCTTATTTTTTTTTTTTTAGAAAATATTACAAGTGTATCCCTGATAAGGGAGAATTGCTCTGAAACATTGATATTGGTTGGCTTTTTGTTGATCTACAGTATACGCTGGTTGTTCTTTTCTTATGAAAATCCAATAAATTGCATTATAGGATTCTGGGTGAGGGGGCCCATGTTTTCAAATCCATCTTAGGATACTATGTTGCCTTGATTGGAATTGATCTACTCCATGAATAAGATTTTTGGTTTTTCCGAGGTTGGCTGTGCTGGATTCTTCTTAGATTCATGAATAGGCAGTAGGTTGGCACTTCTCCAAAGGGCCAACAGCTGGACCATAATGTGGGTATACTGTATGAGTGGCAGGTATATATGGTTGCATAGACACTGAATGGGAACTGTGCTTGTTGTTCCTAGGAGCTCCATTAGCATTGTGGTTACTTGTCTACATGCAGTACTTTGGGACAGATAACGTAGATATCAAAAACAATATTATTAGAACAAGTTGAATTTTGATGAGCTGGATAAGATTACAGAGAATAGATCACACTCTCTGCTGATTATGGATGCTGATAAACAAACAATCTTACAGAACTTTAAAAGGGAATTTAGCGGCTTGATGTACACACAATCTGTCACAAACCAATCTGAGTATTTGAAGCAAAAGAAAACCAAGCTGGGATGGCATACTATGACTCAATACCTTAAACAAAAACAAATTCCTTGAGGGCTTAAAGTATATGTTGAAGCCAACTTGGGTTATATACATTCTGATTTAGATGCCCTAGAGGGGGCATGCCTCAGACAGCTGGTGTTGGAACCCACTTGGGAGGGAGTAATCTTAGACCTGGTACTCTCAGATGGGGATGGAGAGAGGATCTCAGATTAAGAAGTGGCCACCAAACAGTGTAGTTCACAATAAACACAGCTGTAGAGTCAAGCCATCCAAAAGCAAGGGTGTTGGACTTTAGGAGGGCTGATTTTGGCAAAATGGGAGAGTTCCTCAGAAAAGCACTAGCAAACAGAAAAGAATGAGGGGTGAAAGAACAATGGGAAAAAAATCAAAACTGCCATCACAGAGGCAACAAGCCTTTGTGTAAAGAAAATCAACAAAACAACACAAAGGAAAAAGCCACTATGGTTCTCAAAAGAGATGGTGGGGAAGGTTAAGGAGAAAAGGATATAATTCAGGAAATATAAGGAAACACAGAAGGAGCAGGACAGAGAACTATATCAGTTAAAGCAGAAGGAGGCAGGGAAGGCAGTCAGAGTAGCAAAGGCCCAAACTGAAAAAAAAATAGGCACTCTGTTAAGAAGAGGGATAAAATCTTTTATAGGTGCATTAGCGATTGAAGAAAGACCAAGGGAGGGATACTGAGGCTTAATAAAGGGGAAGGAATGTGGACAGAGGGTGACAGTGAAAAAGCAGGGATACTGAATGAATACTTCTGCTCAGTATTCACAAAAGAAGAGGAGGGGGAGGTACCTAAACCAAACAATAGAAACACTCTAGATGGGGGTGATACCAGTCCATTCACAGAAGAAAGAGTCCTGAAAGAACTCTTAAAACTGAAGGTGGACAAAGCAATGGGGCCTGACAGGATTCACCCAAGAATTCTAAAAGAACTAAGGGTAGAACTAGTGACACCACTGACTATCCTTTTTAACAAATCATGGGAGGATGGGGTGGTACCTGAGGATTGGAGGAGTTCAGATGTGATTCCACTTCACAAAAGTGGGAGCAAGGCAGAGGCAGGAAACTATAGACCTGTTAGTTTGACCTCAGTGGTAGGGAAAATGATGGACTCACTTCTGAAGGAAAGAATTGTTGAGTACCTAGAGGCCAACGGGGCACAGGACCCAAGGCAGCATGGATTCACAGAGGGAAGGTCATGTCAGACAAATCTAATAGATTTTTTTGACTGGGTGACCAAAGTAAGTGAAAGAAAGACCAAAGAATGTGGGCAGAGGGTGACAGTGAGAAAGCAGGGATACTGAATGAATACTGCTTCTCAGCATTCACAAAGAAGAGGGGGGTACCTAAACCAAACAATAGAAACACTCTCAATGGGGGGGAGGGTGATACCAGTCCATTCACAGAAGAAAGGGTCCTGAAAGAACTTTAAAACTGAAGGTGGACAAAGCAATGGGGCCTGACGGGATTCACCCAAGAATTCTTAAAGAACTAAGGGTAGAACTAGTGGCACCACTGACTATCCTTTTTAACAAATCATGGGAGGATGGGGTGGTACCTGAGGATTGGAGGAGTTCAGATGTGATTCCACTTCACAAAAGTGGGAACAAGGCAGAGGCAGAAAACTACAAACCTGTTAGTTTGACCTCAGTGGTAGGGAAAATGATGGACTCACTTCTGAAGGAAAGAATTGTTGAGTACCTAGAGGCCAGCAGGGTACAGGACCCAAGGCTGCATGGATTCACAGAGGGAAGGTCATGTCAGACAAATCTAATAAATCTTTTTGACTGGCAACCAAAGTAGTAGACCAGGAAAGGGCTGTGGACATGATGTACCTAGACTTTAGCAAGGCATCTGACACAGTCCCACACAAAAGATTAATATACAAGTTAGGCAGCCTTGGAGTGGGTCCCAAGGTGGTAGCCTGGGTAAAGAAATTGGCTGGACTGCGGCCCGGTGGTGCTGAGGGTTGAGGCACTGGACACCACACCTTGCACCACACCGGTGACCTGGGTTCGGAAACGAGCCCGGGTTGTCGGGGATTGGCAGGGGAGGAGAAGGATTGAGCATCCATAGGACTGCTGTCCTTTTCCAGGGAGGGGTGTGTGCTGCTATCAGTGTACTGGTGGCCTCTAGCATTGGCTGGGGACAATGTAGTGGCACTAGCAGTCTAAAGGGGGACATGATGGGGCAGACACCAGGTAGGAGTGCATGCACTCCTGTCCCTTGGCATCATTGCATGACACATGCATCAGAGGGGAAACCAGAACAGAGAAAATCAGGCTCCTGGCCATGGCAGCATGATGGCTGTATCCGGAGGGGACTCCTGGTTCTGAGGGTATGCAGCACTTACTGGATCCTATTCGGGTGGGGAGTATAGGGGAGACTCTCTGCCACCCTGCTGTGGGGGGCAAGCTGTGGGGGTAGAAGCTGCCGGGCCTGAATAGGAATGGGGAGTTCCTCAGGACGGCAGCTGGAAGACCTAAGGGAGATGCTAGGATGTGTATAAGATAAGACAGACCGGGGGGCCTAGGAGGAAAAAGGATTAACTAAAAAAGAAAAAATTTGCTGGACAACAGGATGCAGAGGGTAATAGTAAACAGAGTCCACTCTGAAGAAAGAGAGGTTACTAGTGGGGTACTGCAGGCTTCAGTACTGGGACCGGTCCTCTTTAATGTCTTTATAAGTGACATTGCAGAGGAACTGGAAGGAAAGGCATGTCTCTTTGCAGATGACACAAAGATCTGCAACAGGGTTGATACACAAGGTGGGGTGGAAAGGATGAGAAGGGACTTGGCAAGGTTGGAGGAATGGTCAAATGTATGGCAGCTTAGATTCAATGCAAAGAAGTGCAAAGTAATGCACCTGGGAAACAAAAACCAGAGGGAAGAGAGCACAACGGGGGATGAGATGCTAACAACAAAAAAAATGGAAAGGAACCTGGGGGTAGTCTAATCAGATGACCTAAAGGTGGTCAAGCAATGTGAGAAGGCAGTAAGGAGGGCTGTGGGGATACTGGGATGCATGGGGAGAGGCATCACCACTAGAAAACAGGAAGCTGTTATCCTTCTGTACAGACAATTGGTGAGACCCCATCTGGAGTACTGCATGCATTTCTTTATACTCCATCTCCACAAGGACGTAGACAGGATGGAGGCTGCTCAGAGGAGGGCAACTAAAATGGTGCAGGAGCTGCACCAGAAGACACACAAAGAGAAACTAAAGGAGCTTAATATGTATGCCCTTGAGGAAAGGAAGGGGAGCGGGGACATGAAAGAAACTTTCAAGTACCTCAAGGGAATCAACAAAGTCCAACTGGGTAGCATTTTTCAGAAAAAGTGATGTGCAAGAACAAGGGGGCACAATTTGAAGATAGAGAGGGGGATGGCTCAGAGGTAACGTGAGGAAGTATTTTTTCACAGTGAGGGTTGTGAATGCATGAAACAGCCTTCCTGAGGTCGTGGAGTCAAAAATAGTGGGGGAACTCAAGAATGCATGGGACAGACATAAGGCAATTCTAGTAGGGGGTAGGAGGAAGTAGGCTGTTGGTTAATTAAGATCTGCAACTTATCCATTAGGTAGGGAAAAGGGCAGACTAGGTGGGCCAAGAGGTTCTTATCTGCGGTCAAATTCTATGTTTCTATATTTCTAGATGCTAAGTGGGATGGGGTTAAAAACAAGTGTTACAGAGATTTTATATTCTTAATAGTAGAATCCATAACTAAGGAATTGCAGAAGGTGGAAACAGATCTACAACAATTTGAAACAGAGGTGAGAACAACATTTTTAGTAGAAGATCTGAGGGAGTATTTGAATAAGGTAAATGTGCAACTCACAGAATTTGAAGAAGAGATCAGGGCCACTAAATTGCATAAATTCAAGAGTGACTTAAATGATTACAAAGAAAAAAAATGTACACATACAGGATATGAGCAATACAAAAGGTCTTGATAGAAGTTATAAATATATAGATTCTGAGACATTTGTGTATTCATTAGACAGTAAAACAGAACAAGCTAAGACTGGGGAAAGGGGGCGAGGTAAGCATTTCTTAGGAAGGGGGAGTTATCAAGGGAGGAGACCCTACAGGAACCGGGGCAGGAGAGGATATCAATACATGAGAGACACAGAAATAGGGACAAGAGAAGCTCTAAAGCCAGGACCCTCAGAAAGAATAGACATATAAGGGGTTATAGGGTTAAAAGGAAAAAGAAAAGACAAGCAACAGCAGGAATAAGGACAAGAGAAGGTAGCCACAAGATCCCAGACATCAATGGCCAAGACCAATTAGTGTATATTTCCACAAGAGAACTTACTACATTAGAAATTGGGGTCCTATCTAAAGGAATGTCAGTCTGCCCTCATTCTCAAATAAATTAATTTGAGTTAAAGTTAGATCTCAGTCGATTTTTAAGGAAATTAAGACTAAAGTTATTTTTTTCAGCACTACTAGAGAATATGTTAATCCACAGGATACAGAGAGAGAAAAAAATGCCCTAAGCCATAAACTCCAGCTCAAATCAATGTGTATATCACCTGGTCCAATACAAGATAATATTGATACCTATAGTTCTATTGTCTCTAGGGACATAGAACAGTTATTATGAAAATAAAGAAATAATAACAAGAGAATGAGATACAATTTGACATCTGAGCAATTTGGTTCACTCAAAAACCTGGAAAATGACTGTAATATTGTTCTTAAGAGCATGGATGGGGGGAGTGGTAATGATTATGGATTATTTTTAGTACAAAAGAATATGTGAGAGGTTATTGGCTGATACAAATAATTACTTGAAACTACAAAATGACCCCACAGGTAGAGTGAAGATTTAGTTTAATGTATACTAAATAAAGCGTATGAGAAAAAGTGGATCTCAGAATGGGAAGAGGATACACTCTTCAGGAGGACACCCTCAATCCCTCAATTTTATGCTTTACCTAAGGTACACAAAGTCCAGACCGAGGCATACTTAAAAGATTCCTCGGATATTATTGACATTCTGGAATATTTGAATGTAACTGAAGAAAGTGTTGAAGAGTACTTATTGGTGACATGGGACCTAAAGGACCTATACACCTCCATCCCACACAATTTGGGTTGTGCGGTGTTACAGGAGACCTTGGAACTAAAGACAAGAATCTAAACCACCTAATGAGTTACTTATGAAAATGGCTGAGATAGTGCTATCTCAAAACTATTTCAGATATGAGAAACAATACCTTTTACAGGTGAGAAGCATGGTGATGGGGTCAAGTATGGCCCCATCATATGCAAACTTATATACGGACTCATTTGAACAACAATATGCATTCCTTGACCTAAACCCATATAGGCAGGAGATCTGTGTGTAGAAGCATTTTATCAATGACATTATTGTAATTTGGAGAGGAAATAAACACCAGTTTGAATTTTTTCATACTTATTTGAATACAAAAACAGATCACCTGATTTTTGTTCAGAACTCTAGTGATACAGAAATTCCTTTTTTTAGATCTTATGATTTGCAAGGAAAAAAGGAAACAAGATAGCAAATAATATAGAAAGCCCATGGATTGAAATGTGATCCTGAGGGCAGACAGTTTTCACCCTAAATAACAAATTTAATCAATGCTGTATGGCCAATTCCTAAGGGCGAAAAGAAATTGTTCACAAAATACAGAGTTTCAAGAGACTGCTACTAACGTGACAGAGAGGTTCAAGGTAAGAGGCTACCAAAGAGTTACATTACAAACAGCATTAGCTAGAACAGAAACCCAAGAAAGACAGGCTTTACTTCAAGGTGGTAACAAGGGAATAGAAAAAGAAAGGGGAATAAGATCCTACTGCCTACAACTTACAATGATGTCTTTTCTTTCAATCAAAAGAATTAACAGACATTGGGATGTACTGCAGGCCACATATATGGGAGGACATGTTTTCAAGGAGAGACTAATGGTAGTTTTCAGGAGAGACTGATGGTAGTTGCCAAAAGGCATATATCTATCTGTGACAGGATAACCCATATAGAACACCTGGTACCAGATAGACAACCAAAATATTTACTTCCAACACTTGATTTGAAAGGAAATTATCCATGTGGACACTGTGTCCACTGCATTAATACATACAGGGTGAAGACAATTAGGAATACAGCTAGGGATGAGGATCTATAGATCAGACAGTTTATTAACTGCCAAACAACAGGAGTCATTTATTTGCTTAAATGCCCCTGTGATAAGATATACATAGCAAAAATAGAAAGAGCTTTGAAAACGATGCTGGTGGAACTTAAGAGTGATATCCATAGTGAAGATGTCACTTTCCTCTTTAGCTATTTTATGGAGTCAATGCATCAGTTACTGTATTTGCGACATTTTTGACCGGAGAAGGTAGAGCAAGACTCTAGAGGTGGAGATTATAACAGAAAATTACTACTAAGAGAAGTCTACTACACTGACAGGTTTCAGGCCACAGACCCTAGGTTTAGGTTGAATTATACCATTCACTGGCAACCAATATTATAACAGGGGTAATACTATCAAGAACAGCTACATATGGGATATTTACATTATGCATAATGACTTCTCCTTAACAAAATCTCCCCCCACCCACAAAAAACACCTGTGCCCCCCTTCAATATTCCCTCTGTCATGAAAGAAAGGGGATAACCTGAAACAAACATATTGTGTTGGAATAATAAAGCATATTCATAATCCTAGGACACATTAAAGCCACTCGAGTGTAATTCTTGTTTAATCAGAAAACCAATCCCCCCGACGCGTGACCTCCGTATAACCTTCCTTGGTGTTGTTTGTAACACACAAATTATGTTTCTCAAAGTCCTATCCCTGGGATATGTTATAAAATGTATCCTTAATTAATTCAGTTTCAGAAAGCAACAATCCCATTCAAGGACAAGAAATGCGGAATTCAAAGGAGTTTGTGGGTTAACTGGCACAGACCCCAGATTGGAGGTGTATTAGGGAGATGAAAATGTAATAAAAAAGTGAAAACTTAAAAACATGCTATCAGGAGATTAAAATTAACAATATTGATTATTTAGATATAGGATTATGTCTCCCAACAATTACTGTTTACAATATATGGCATGCATCCAGGGCACTTCAAAAGTTCTGTTTACTGTTGCTAGGTGCTGCTGACAAGCAGGTTGGGTGCATAACCAAGCACTCAGGTGTTGAAGTGCTCATCACCTGATCTCATGACATCATGTGAGTGAATGCGCATGTGTATGCCTGATTCCCTTTCTCTCCTCAGTACAAAAGGGAGAGAAGAGCGAGCACATTGCCTTCCCATAGAAAGAGCAGGGGGCCATGCTAGGATCCATTTGGAACACTTGTGAATATAACAAGTTTTGCATTACAAAAAGGAAATGTCAGATAACTATTTGCCAACATCAGCCTAAAATGCCACTTCTCTGGTTATTTCCTAAACAGGCAAAAAACAAACAAACAAAAAAAAAAACAACCAAGGAGCACTATATTAAAGGTAAAAAATGGTTACACACTTTTTATTTATACAGAGAAAAGCTGGAAGAATAGTGAGTTTTATTTTATGTTAATGGAAATATGAAAAAACAATATACAGCACAGAAAATGAGAAGTAATAATGAGACAGAGACTTAATATTTCAGCCCCTGATAACCAAAGTGAAGTGCATTAATTGTGAAATATGATTGAAATATATACACTTTAACTAGAGTAATCTAACCCCTGGTCATGTTGTATTGCTTTAATATATGGTAATGAGAAATATACAATGTGCTTCCTCTGGTTATTACTGTATTAAGATGATCAATACAGTTCTTGAAGTGAGTGCAGCAAAGTATTAAGGCAGACTAAGTGACTTCAATTTGGTTTACTAAGAATGTATATGTCTTATTGTTTCATTGTTATCAATTTTTTTAATGTAAGTCAAAATGATCAATTGGTAGGTACCGACAGGAAAAAGAACAGAAATGGCATTTTTTAGAATCTGATATGACAATATGTTTAAGTTTTTATTTGTGCTTTCCCTTAGTTCCAAGTTTGGAATAGCATGTTTTATTTTAAACTAGATACTATTTTTATTTGTTTTAGAAAATAGTGCCAGTGTATCCCTGATGAAGGAGAATTCCTCAGAAACATTGATATTTGTTGGCTTTTTGTTGACCTACAGTATATACTGGTTGTTCTTTTCTTATGAAAATCCAGTAAATTATAAGATTTTGGGCGAGAGGGCCTATGTTTTCTGATCTGTCTTAGGATATTATGTTGCCTTGACTGGAATTGAGCTACTCCATGAATGAGGGTTTTGGTTTTTCTGAGGTTGGCTGTGCTGGGTCTGTCCAGTTCTGTATAGTGATTAATGCTTCCTGTTCTTCCTTGCTTATCTTTGGATAGTATTTTAATCAACCTTCATTGAAGAGTTCATTTATGTCATTATGCACCACTTTTTCAAACATCGAGATTGCAAAGCTTTTGACAACTGTAGGGTTAAAAATGGACTTCACTTTGAAAATAAATTCTCTTAACTGTTGTTTATTTTAAACACCTTCTGTCACCGATTCATTTTCCATTACATCGATAGCCATATCAAGAAACTGATCTGCAGACACTTCTGTTACATTTGCAAACACATTAAGGTCATTACTGTCCAAAGAAATGTCATTTTGGATCACAGCTGCAGGATGATTGGATGAATTGTTTGTAAGATAGTAATATTTTAATCTGATTTTTGAAACAGTTTATACAGTTGTACTTACAGATCGAATGCAATGTTTTTTCTGTAAAAGTAATCCTGTTTCATGTTTCAGGTACTTACAAGGAATAAATATCCTGTTAGAATATTATTTTGTTGAATGTGCTTGTTATTTTTATAAAATACACTGTTTTTTATTTTGTGCATTTAGGAGGCATGGTCCGAGTTATGCTGTGGCACTTGATGTGACACGCAGTGCAACGACTTCAAGGGTTCTGTCTTTGCATATGTTCTCCCGTTATGGCACTGTATGTACCTCTTCATCTGCCGGTAAAATCAAATGATGTCTTCTTCTGAGGAAGAGTTTGAAAGTGAAATAAGTGTATTGTTTTGCAGTTCTTCTCATTCTGTCATTCCATACTGTGCAAGAATGGCAGAAGCTGCTGATGCTATTCATGGTAATGAGGGAAGTGAATCTGTCGCAGGAGACAGTGAGTCTGATAACAGTCTCTCAGCAGTGTCAGTGTCAGACTGGCAAGTCCTTCAATATGTATGCAGGGCAACACATACATTGCATGATTAAATGTGTGTTTTATTCTGTGACATCTTGTAATGCCAGCATTCGGTGTTTAGTCTTGCCTTCCCTTGTGAAGCTGATACATTAGTGCCATGTGTTGCAATGGGATCCAGTATAAGGGAGGGGAGACAGACCATCAGATGTCAGGGTCATTGTGAGATGACATTGGGAATAAAAATTTTTTTAAAAGTAACTGCGGATTGATGATATGTTCAGTGGTAATGTTAGCAGGCATGTCTCCTCCCAGAGGGTGGTGAAGGTTAAGGTATTGAATATTCTACCAGTTGAGAAAGGAGGTATGAAAAAAGGAGACAGCTTCAAGGTAAGTCTGGCCAGATTTCTGCTTACCAAAGACATCATAAGACATCCTGAGTTGTACAGGGTGTGGGATATCCTTATAATTTAGTTCATGTTTGTGCAGTACACTTATGAATCCATGTTTACAAAGGGGGCAGGCTCTAATGAACTTAGAGTCTTTTCTGGCCTAAATAACTATGTCAGATTGACAATTATTCAATCTACGATATTTAGAGCCAGCAAATGACAGAACAAGGATTGTACAAATAAATGGTAGTGGTGCTGGAGCACTCAGACAGTGAGCCCTTGTTACTGATTTGGCTATTTTCTGCTGTACACTGCCTCTCTTAGTGGGAGAGGTCCAGGGGCATCAGAGGCAAAGAGTGCAGCAGTTCACGCTGAATGTGAACCAATGAGGGTAGTTGTTTGTTGTCTGGTTACACATTTTATTCGAGTGGATCAAGGGAGGATTTTTTTTCCAGTAGTGCTTTTTCCTCCTCAAGTCCAGCCTTGTATCAGTCCCAGCCTACCCCCAGCCATCGCATGCCTCTTCCAGGACTTAGAGGCATTGATCCCCTTCCCTACACCATGTGTTGAGGTTAGGTTGCAGAGTTCCCCCTTCCCTTCCCCCCACCTGCCCAGTGTCCTCATCCAGATTGCACCTGGCATGGGTAGCAGTGCAGGTTGGGGAATGGGCCAGGCATCACTCAATGGCTCCAGTTTTCTCTTTTTCATCCCACCCACCTCTCCACCATCCTACAATGTGGTCCACGCCTTCCCAACCCTCTGGCCAGCTCCTGAACCCAAGTCTTCAGCATGGGAGTGGAATATGCTACTTGCAGGGCCATCGGATTTCTAAACTTCCCAATGCATATGAATATTTGTGTCCAAGCTGTCTGTAGCTTGTAAGCTGGAGTACTCTGTAAAATTCTGGAGGCCTTACCTAAGAAAGGACATTGATAGATTGGAAGAGGTCCAGAGAAGGGCAACAAAAATGATACATGGCCTTCAGGAAATCACCTATGAAAAGAGGCTAGGGGCTCTGAAACTGTACTTGCTAGAGACTAGGAGGGAGAAGGAAGATATGATTGAGACCTTCAAGTCCCTTAAAGGTATCAACAAGGTGCCAGAAGTGCAGCTTTTTACCAGGAACATCAATTGTACTACAAGAGGGCACGAGTGGAAATTGAAGGGTGGAGTGTTCAAGAGGGACATCAGAAAGTATTCCTTCTCAGAGTGGGTGGTGGAAACTTGGACTAGATTACCTCCTGAGAAGATGGCTGCAAAGTCAGTATACGCTTTAAGCATGGGTGGGACAAAGCTTGGGAACAAGCACATGGCACTGGCAAGGGCAAGGCTGGGTGACTAGGAGGACAGAACACTGTTGCACAATAGGTCCCAGGATACCTCGGTTTTGCAGACTCGATGGACCACAGTTTCCCTTCTGTAGTCATCTTCTATGTTTCTATGTAAAGGGTGGGTAGAGAATATAGCCAAATGAGGGAAAAAAGTACTGATCAGTTGCTCCTCAGGTTAGTCATTTGGTATGATGTGCATAGTTTACAAATGCACAGTGTGGGGATCGGGTGCATAATAATTTTTGTATTTGTAAAGCACTCTCCAGAATGATGAGTTCTGGCATATGTGGATATCTTTACCCCTGAATAACCCCTTCCTCCGCTGCCACACTCTTCCCCTGCACTACTGATCACTTCTACTGTATTACCTAGTTGACAAAGTACCTATACGTGCTGCCTGTTTCTACTGTTTCAGTACTGCTGACTTCCTGCATAAGAGTTGCTTGACAATGCCTCATGGCTTCTACCATTCTGTTTCTGTTCACTTCCTGCTTATGTTCTGCTTTACAATGCTTCATAAGGCTGCCACTTTATTATTCAATATTAATTGTAAACACCATTGTGTATGCCTTTACATCATTGTTTTATCTGTTACTGACAAGGAACCTTTGTAAATGAGCATGCTTGCTCAAAGCTGTTCATCCAATTACTTAAATAAATAAAAAGATCCATACATTTTTTAATTGCTTGTAAAAGGTGCTTGACTGACATCCCAGCCTGAAGTCTCCTGTTTATACAGATGAACGAGTACAGTTCATAGACTGCACATTCACCAGTTACTGCAGAGTGTTTTTGGTTTACATATCATCTAAGAGTTCTTCAACTCGGCAGCAGAATGTAAATAAAAAAAATATTGCTGGGAAAATCTTTTTGTATGAGGGTATCAACAGATTCAACAGACCATAATGGTTTGCTCCATTAGGATGTGGGACATGTCATAACGGTGGGGGCTAGTAGTAAGACTGTATTGTTTGTCATGAGACATTACAATTGAGATATAGTTTTCTACATATGAATGCATGCATACACTAAACCATGTAAGAAAATGTTTGTCATAGGAAGCAGGCATACTCTATCAGTTTCATCAACTTCGAATGCACATGTTTTCTTGGAAAAAAAAACCCCTGTAGAATACTGTACTTAGATAAGTAACTGAAATATAGGACTTGTTCAAGTAAGCAAATACCTTATATAAAATACTGTATACCAGACATAAAGATATGCTGTTTGGTCGCTTTATAGTATAGTACATATAGCAGGTTATAACACAGTTACTATTTCCCCATGTTTTGAGAGAATATTGAGCATATGGAAGCAAATGGAAATTTAAAATTTGACAGGAATATAATGCAGACAATAATATGGTTTTGTATTGTTCTTATATATTACAGTAGGAGGGTGATTTTCAGTAGACACATATTCACACCACTCAAAATGTTTTAACATAGTTTTGCCTACAGTAAACTGGTGCCTTTGCCCAGTCAATAATATCTTTTACAAAGAAAACTGCAACCTTTACCCTAGGCCCAGACAGGTTCTCCACTAATTTTTATAAAGTTTTTTCTAAGCAATTAATCCCTTCTTTGTTGAGCTTGTTTCAATATATACTAAGTGGTCTGGCAACGGATGTCTCATAGTTTGAGGCGTTAATAGTACTTTTACCCAAACCAGAGAAACCCCCAGACTCTGTGTCAAGTTATAGACCCATTTCACTCCTTAATCATGATATTAAAATTTTTACTAAATTATTGGCAGATTGTGTTAGTGAAGTTCTTCCCGAGTTAATTGGGGTTGAGCAAGTGGGATTTATGAAGGGGAGATCTTCGGTGGACCACCTTCGGACTCTAGCATATGTTTTCTCGGTCTCCAGGGAGGCTGACCATCCTATGGTTTTGGTTTCTCTGGACGCCGAGAAGGCATTTAATAGGGTCCACTGGAGATATCTCCTAACCACTTTGGAATCATTTGGTTTCTCCCAGGAATTCTGGTCATGGATTGGCTCTATTTATAAATTCCCCTTTGCAAGAATTTCCTGTAACGGCATTATCTCAGACCCCTTTAAGCTGTTTGTGGGTACTAGGCAAGGTTGTCCATTGTCCCCACTCCTTTTCAATTTATACTTAGAGCCTCTTATTAGATGGATCATGCAAGCCCAGGAGGTTCAGGGTATTCAGGTGTATGGGCACACTACTAAACTATCAGCATACGCAGATGGCTTATTGCTCCAAATTTCCTATCAGATCTCTTCCATTCCTGCCTTATTAAAAATTATTCAGGGATTTAGTGAAGTTGCTAATTATAAACTTAATATTGGAAAAGCATTGGTATTTCCCTTGAATCATAAAACTTTTAAACACAAGATCGCTGCATTCGGGTTAGCTTGGAGTGCAGATGCAGTAAAATTTCTAGGGCTTACCCTTACAAGATCACTGGCCCGTACGCAACAGTTAAACTTAGATTCCCTGGTTCATGTGATTGAGACAGATCTTAAAAGATGGGCTTTTCTTCCACTATCGATGTGGGGGAAAATCAGCTTAATCAAAATGAATGTATTTCCCCATTTGTTTTACCCAATAAATAAGTTAAATGCTTGGCTCCCTTTAAAATGGTTCAGGAAAATTCATGGTATAATTGCTAGATTTATTTGGAATTATAAGAAACCCAGAGTGGCTTATCATAAATTAGCTGCTCCCAAGTCGATTGGGAGTTTGAGATTGCCTCATATAGGGTTGTATTATTGGGCCAGTCATGCAAATAGGTATCTTAGATGGATGAAGTCGACTGATCCCCAGGAGCAAGGTACTTATGTTCCATTTTGATTAAAGGTGGAGATATCCCATATACTCGAGCTAGGCCTATCTCCCAGGGCCTTGCTGCATTGCAATCCAAGCTCTCTACCCATGGCCCTCCAAAATTCTCCTATCGAGATATCCATTAGAGTTCATTCACAATTATGTGCCTTTTTGAAATATAGTCACATTAAAGACCCATCTCAGCCACTAAAGAGCAATCTCAACCTCCAATTGGATGGTAAACCCATTAGGGGTAGTTGGCTCCCACAATTGGAGGATGGTCTAGTCGGCAATTTAATTTTGGCAGAAGGGCGATGGCTATCGTCAGCTGATATTTTAAATAAATTTCAAATCTCACAAGCCGATATATTCAAAGTTTTCCAACTTTGGCATCTTCTGGTTAAAGGAATGGGCATAATTTCCATGATCACTCCATCTCCGAGCTTCCACATAGAGATAGGACCATTAGCAATACTGGCTCATGCTGTTTACAGCATATAAAGTGCCCTTTTTAGCTGGGTTCATTCTCAAAACTTGGCTCCGATGAGTTACTGGTCCTCACTTTTTCCAGATACAGAGCCAGATTGGATGATTATCTGGTGTAGTTGCCATAAATATATGTCGCAAGACAGGCTTAGACTAATGCAATTCAAGTTATTGCATAATACTTATTATTCCCCTCTCAAGCTGGCAAAATTAGGTATTTTGTCCTCCTCCACTTGCTACAGGTGCCAGCAGGGTAGTTGGGATCTGCTTCAGATTTTTTGGAATTGTTCTACGGTAGCTCCACTCTGGACTAGGATTAGACAAGAGATGGATCCCCTACTGGGTCTGAATGATTTGTTTACTGCAGAGATATGTGTGTTAGGTGATGTTTCCACTATCTCTGTACGGAATAGGAAGTACTATATTACCCTGATTTCCACTTCAGTTAAGAAAGTGGTCCTGAGTCACTGGAAGGATACCTCAGAAATTACCTATGGCGAGTGGCTACAAGAGTTACTTGCTAATCTTAGAATGGAAAAGGTTATTGCTAGTCTCCAGAACAAGCTACCAAAGTTTAAGCTGATTTGGGGCCCCCTATATACCTTGTATTCTTTACCATCCAAGGAGTGATTCCTCCCCATTTTAATAGTATAGGTTGAGGATATGTGTGCTGTGTGGGGATTTTGGGGGGAGGAGCATGGGGGAGGGGTTGGGGGTGGGATTTGGTGGGAGGTGAATACATCCTGGCAACGTCATGCTCAAGTACTGATGTAATTACTGTTATGTACTTTTATAGATGGATGTATTCTTTGTGTTGGAAAATGTCAATAAAATTTTAATAAAAAAAAGAAAACTGCATCCTTTGACAGGGCAAAACATATCTCTGTAAACTGGGCAGTGCAAGATTTGGGGCTCAGTTTTTAAAAGCCCAAGAATGCTGCAAGCTCCCGATGCACCAATCATATGACGCACAGGGCTTGTAGCATTTTTCTGGTGCTGATTGAGATTTACACTCCTGTGCACCAAATGCCGCAAGTTAGACCACCACCCCCGGTCTATCTTGCAGCATACTGCGGATCATTTTTGTGGGGCTTGCACCAAATATTTGGGGAAGCCACCGTAAAGTGTGGAAAGTGTTGCAACTGTGCCTAATCTACTAAAATCGGGTGCAGTTGTGCCAAAGGAGTTTGGCACAGCTGTTCCAAAGAATAGGGTTGATGCAAGGGCTTGATGCAAGCCCTTGCATCAACTTTTGAAAACGAAGCCCGAGATGTCTGGAAAAAGAGATGAACAGAAGACAATAATGTTAACTACCCTTGAAATATTAATTGAAACTAAATAAGGACATTTATGACCCTGATATAAGAATTCCTAAGAGGCTCATCTAAGAAAGTTAAAAAGCTGCAGAGTCCCACATTCCTACTGTCAGCATTTACCTGCATTGTAGATGACTTAAAAAATGCAGAGCACATAGCCAAACTTTGTAGTTATTTTTTGTGAATAAGTTTCAGACTAGTAAGTGCCATATATATTTATTGTTAAAGAATATTTCTATGATATCAAACTATATTCAGGAATGCAACAAAAATGATGTGAGAACAAAATGCAAACATACAAAAACCACTTACAACAGCGATATAAGATCATTTGCCAGCAGGGTAATATTATTATTTATTAGGAATATCTATAAAAGATCCCCGATGACCTTTTGCAGCTTAAATACTTTCAAGATAACCCTTTTGGTGTGGAAAAGGCATTAGACTGAAAAATTACACAGATCAAGAAAGCGTTAGTAAAAAGTCCCTGATTCATCAAATAATTTCAATTCCACACCTTGTTTATTTTAATTCTTATTTTTTCAATAGTGGAATGACTATGCAAACAATGTACAACCGCCAAACATCAGTAGGTCTTCACCTGTGGGAAAATTTCAAAGTTGACAATGACTGAAGGAAAGATTGGCAGACAAAAGTATTATGACTAACACACACAGCAAACTATTCTACCGTGTTAGTAAAACACATTTATTAAAACAGTGTCAGTAACCACACTCCAATAGATCTTTATTACAGTTAAGAACTGAGAAAACAGTTTGTCAGCTTTGTCTGCTACAGCACAGCATCTTCAAAAACAAATGCACATATGCCCTCATGGACCTGACTCACAAACAGAGGCACTTACTAAACAGGATTAAACAGCAAAGAACACACTTGAAATATTAACACTCAATAACTAAAACTAACACTAAAATAGACAGCTTAGTAGTACACAGATGACACAGTAGTTTAAAAACTGATACTATCCTTTGATCAAAGCAGGAAAACTATGGTGCATTGTATAACAGTGCTGACAAGCGGTGAATGAAAGCATCATTGATGTCACTGTGCACTCAATAATGGAGCGTCAGTGCTTAGTTTGTGTTAGCAGAAAGGACCAGCGGAGAACAATGAAGCATGGATCAAATTACAAAAAAGGTCAAAACTTTTAAATCACCACCAGAAAATGACATTAAAGGCATTGTATGGCCATTCTTTATGAAAACCTGATCGGCAACACAGACTGCGTCCTTTGCGTTTGATCTTTAACAGTTTAAACCTGTTAACTTCTGGAGTAATTACAACATTGAGGCCTCTTTGAAGTTAATGGGTTTGGGTTTCTGTTAATGTTTTGTCATCAAATTGCTGTCTCTGTGTGCTTCATAGCATCCAGCATTGATCTGTATCTGTTGCCTAACCCTCTCTTGCGCTTTCTGCCCCTTCTGGCTTTCTGTTTTTTTTTGGTTTCTGTTTATTTTGTTTTTGCTTTGTTGTTTGTGACTTTGAATAATTTTGATTACCATCCTGCTGTTTATCAGTCTCTGAAAAGGCCACTGTTACTTCATTATCATTATCAGTTTCACAGCTTGACTTTTTACTCAGATTAAAACTCTGTCCCCTTTTGCTATTCCATTTTCTGCTTCTCAAACAACCTCTTGATTAACTCCTAAATGCCTTCTGCTTCTCGACCTACATCATTGTTCATGTTTAGACTAGTTGAACCCTCTATTCTCAGCATAGTCCCTTTCATCTCTTTGTAGCTTGTGTTTTTATGTTCTATTATTTTGAGTTCACAATTAGTAATTTTTTCTGCATTGTTCACTGAGCTGATTAAACAGAAGGTGATTTTGTAATGGCATTAATTATTTTTTGGCACATCATTGGTTTCTGCATTGATCTCATCAGATGTTAATTGATTCTCTTTGATGATTACATTTACCAGTCATGATGAGCCTGTTAGTATTGACAGCCATTCTTCCTTGAGTCTGAGACTTCAATTCCCACCATCAGCAGTTTATTTAAACTTACAATAAGTCATTGGGTGCCCATTTTCAGTTCTTCTACTCTGTTAAGTTGTCTTTATTTTACTAGGTATTAATATTTGCTGTTTTAAGTCTTTCTGACTTAATGAATAAAGCAATGATAGTTTCTTGCTCATTTGTCAGCTGATTAGATTCTTCATTGTTAAAGTTAGCAGTAGCTTGATTGTGTGATTACCACCTTAATGTTTTACAAGCAAAATGGAACCTTCTGATCATTATTAGCTATGCTTGTGGAGTTATTCATGGCACCCAGGAGTCACAATGATTTTAGCTTAATGGAACCTCAGTAATTGCAGACAAAGAGCCTGATTTTGAAAGGGGCCATATAGATTGATGCAATTTGCATCAAAGTTAGAGGTTGTGTCAAATGCACTTGCGTCAAATGCAATGCACCATATTCTAGAATCATGTCAATCCTAGCCGATTTGATGCAAGTCACAAGGTACATCATTAAAAGTGATGCAGTGGGTGGATTTGATGCAAGTTGCATCACATTTCAGACTGATGCAGGTAATGGCGTAGTTAACAGGAGAGATGTAGGAGGCCAGAGGAGGCAAGCACCAAAGGAAGAAAAATTTTACCCATGAGGAGGGAGACAGACATGCTAATAGAGGATTTGATGCCCAGGTGGACCTCCTCCTTTGTAGAGGTAGTGAGAAAGAGCTGAGAGACGGGTGGAGAAAGGCCTGGGAAGAGATGGCCACCTGGATTAATGTTGTGAGCCCTATGAAAAGGTTTGTGCAGGAGCCGAAGATGTGCTATCATGACCTGAGTTGCAGATTCAAACAGAAGATGGCATGGAACAGGTGATGTGCTATGTGCAGAGGAGGACCAAGGGACGTGGTATCACTCAGCAGTCAAGTGGAGTGCGTGGCCTCCCACCTAAGCAGCAGGGCTATAGAGGGGGACAGCAGCTTGGACCTCTTCAAACTGCAGAATACAGCATGTAAATAGGGCACTGCACAAGTACAGTGCATGGTGTGAGTGTGGGACAGTTGGGTGAGATATGTCAATGATGGTGTGATGTGGTGTGTGCCATGTTAATGCTGTGTCTGAGACACGTATGGTAGTAGGGTGGTGAAAGGCATGGGTGGAAGATACATCAGGGTGACTTTGAGATAGTACCACCAAGTGGCTGGGCTGCAGCAGTGTTGCTGTGTTGTGGGGGACAGTGGTGACACCCAGAAGGTGTTTCCAAGATACTGGGGATCCACTGCATGGTGTTTGGTCAGAGTGTCACAGAACTGTGGGGGGCAAGTGCAGGAGGCCTTGGATGGCAGGAGACATGTAATGCACAAAAGTGTGCAGGGCTGGGGGAAAACAGGGCAGAGGGTGCAACATGCAGTGGAGTGCACAGTTGAAGATATGGGCAGAAGTACTTGGCCAGGTATCCGTGTTGGTGAACAGGGGTGCAGGGGCCATGTATGGTGTTTGGGGGTTAGGGACAAGCACTGCTGACACAGATGCATTGATGCAGGGGTGAGGCAGAGGGTGCTGTGGTGTGACAGCTCTTAGCAGAATGATTGCCAGATGATACACAGCAGGCTACAGTCCAATGGTGTGCATATAGCTGCAGTTGTGTGTTAGAGATGATCCAGGATATTTGGTCAGAGGCCCTAGGTGCAGTGACATGCAGAGGCAGACAGTGGAGGACTGTGGGTGGGGGAGAGGAACAGTAATGATTGGGGGTGGGGTTGGGGGGTCTGCTGTGTTTGTGATGGCTGAGTAATTGGGTAGGGGCTGGAGCAAGAAGCCTGCTGGACGGGTAGGAGTTAATGTGGTGGCAGGGTGCCATGTCTGACAATAAGGCGGGTGTTGCCAACACAGGCTACATCAGGGTCTGTGCAGGGGGAGGACATTATGTGGCTCCACATGTTCCCTTACCAGGCCAGGTGTGACAGGATGTGCCTGAAGGCATCAGGGACAGTCCCATGAAGAGCCATGTGGCAGCATAGGCATCGGGGGGTTGTGTGCTGCATGACACATTTTGTGAAAGGCCCCAGGAGTGGGAGAATAAGAGAGTGCTGTGCCACTTGGGAGATCCCTAGCATAACAAGGACGTGCAGTGTGCAGCCTCCATGTGTGACAGTGGCCAGGCATAGACTGTGGAGGACATGGCTGTGATGAATGCTGATGGTTGAGATATTGTGAAGTACCCTGAAAGGAGCCACTATGTGGTACTGCAGAGCAGATGCTGGATTCTGGGGGGGCACTACAACAGTTGGTAGGTTGTAATGTTGCTGGGTGTGTTGCTTAGGGGCATGGGGTACTGGCCCAGTGTAAGTCCATGTGTACTGCAAAGGGTACTGTGCAGCTTGTGTAGGTAACCAGATGGCACTGTTGGGGGATGATGGAGATGCAGCATGCACTGACAATGGAGGAAGTGAGTAACACATGTCTGGCTGTCTGGATGGACTTTACACAGATGAACATGTGTGGATCTCTTTCCAGTTGGCTGCTTGAGCATGTCGGACACAGCCACAGCAGGGCTCAGTAGATGCTTGGTGCATGCACGGAGTGGTGCAGACACAGCACCCGAGTTGGACAGTGCCACAGGGCATGGCAGTGAAACCCCATCAAGTGAGGAGATAAAGAACATGGAGAGCCCCGTGTAGCATGACCTTCCAGAGATGACAGGAGACAGTGTTGACAGGGCAGAGTCACCAGTGGGAGAATGAGTGGATCATGGTGGCAGTGCTACCAGTGCAGCAGAATCCATAAAGGAGAATATGGCGCAGGATCTCAAGCAACCACCATCCATCCAGGAGGAAGAGATAGTGGCACTGGCAGTACCTGGCACACCCTCCATGGACATGGACATGGATGAGGTGGATGGCCTCTGCCAAAGCATGCTGGACAGTGAGGTAGTGCTAGACAGGGATCTAAGTGCTATCAGGGGGGCCATGGTGTGGCACCGCAGTGCTGCACGGCAGCAGCATTGGCCTGTTGAGGATGCAGTCAGTGGTGTGCAGGATGCCATCACTTTTGGCCTGCAACATGTTGCAGCCCATGAAGCACAGCAGACTGCTGTACTGCAGGGACTGGAGGCACCAGCTGAGTAGCAGATGGCCATACAAGACCATAGGTATCATAGGTATCATACAAGCCAAAAGAGCCGAAGGACCATAAGGAGGCTTGCCCTTTACACAAATAGATAACCCAAAATTCTTACTTTTACAAAATTATTGTCTAATCTTGCTTTAAAACAGTTGTTACACGAGGTCCCTGCACCCTAATTGATACCCTCAGGGGTACACCGTAGACAGATAATGTTTAGGCATAGGCTATACTAATACATAGGGCTAAGGGCATCTACCGTATAAGAGTAGATGTCAGGATATGAATACATATTATTGTAACTCACTTTGCTTGCTAATGCACACACATTATACCATGTATTTTCTGTCTATTTCTTACTTGTCAGATGCCAAGACACCTGTCCTTGAAGTAATTATAATGTGTAAGGCAACATTGCCATCTTTCAGTAATGGACACCACTTCACCTTGTTATGTAAGACTTTGTATAAGAACGTCTTTGTTCTAAAACTGATGACTTTACAGAATTATATAATGTTATCTTGGACCATGGAGCCACCTCTAATTTAGCCAATAGGGCTCATCTCTGTAACTAGAAATGTTTCTATCTTTTAGTAACCATAGTAATTATCACAGGTATATAATGTTATGCACAGGCTTTACACCTCGGAGACCCGAGAGATCCCAAGAGACTACAGAGAAACCTTGAGGTGTAGGGAACGCTTAGCACTGGCTCTCCCGGTTCGTATTGGTAAGAACTGCTTAGGGCAACTGTGATTTACCCCTTTTTGTAGTAATAAACTTGTTTATTACTTGAATGCAACTTGTCTGTGATTATTTGCATCTCCAATATTGCCAAGAACCTGAAGGTGAGGTTTAGACCTCTTACAATTGGCGACCGCGTGCAAGCGATATTGGGTGTTGTAAATTTTCACTTGTTGCTATAAATTTCCCTTTTCCCACGGGGAATGTAGGTGTACATTCCCGTACTACCTCTCCCGTCTTTTTGACCAGTTTGTAGATACTTGCAAAGTCTGGCTGACTTTTTGGGTGTGGTCGATGCCGTCTCGACCCACTCCATAGCAGCTTTTAATTGCAAGCCTACAACTTATACAGTAGCCCCGGCTGTGTTTAAAGTACTCATGTTGTGGATCAATACGCAACGCGTGGTCTTTTTCACAGTTTGAATTTTCGTTCCCTCCCACATAATGGCCACCGTATCAAATATCTGCGCAGAACTGAGATTCAATGTCTCTAACTTTCTTACCTCCCATGGAAAATGGGCTGACTTCGCGTGGGACGCGAGTCAATCCGAAAACCCTGTACTGGGGATTTCAACCCAGTACGCAGAGGCGCGACAGTCAACCAATAAGCATTGTGCTAAAGGGTTGATGGTCGCTGCTCTCTACGCTGCTCTGAGTTACTGCCTATAACATCCAGTGGTAGCCCATTCCAAATAACAACTACCCTTTGGCTATACCGTCCTGCTCTCCTTTTTGTTACATTAGTCTCACCTTTGAATTGTAGGTCATGAACCCTTGTACAGTAATTTTGTTCCCTTAGTTTAAAACCAAGGAAGATCCAAAGATTGTTATTAGAAAAGGAACTGAATAGCAAACAGAGATCACCCCTAAGTCTTCTGTACTCAAGATGTACATGTCTAGATTAGTCAGCCTGTCCTCATAGCACAGATGTTCAATACCAGAGATCATCTTGGTTGCCCTTCTCTGCACCACCTCCACGATGCCAATCTCTGATCTGGTAATGGGGACCAAAACTGGGAGCAGTACTCCATCTGCGGCCTCACCAAGGAGTAAAAGAGGGAGCTAAGTACTTGCCTATTCCTACTATAGATGTGTCATGGAGTATGCATGGAATGGCCTTCCTGAGGAGGTTGTGGGGTTGAAAACAGTGGCAGACTTCAAGAATGCATGGGACAGACATAAGGCAATTATAAAAGGGGGTAGGAGGAAATAGACTGTTGGTTAACTAGGATCTGCAACTTATCCAATAGGTAGGGAAATGGGAGACTAGGTGGGCAAAGTGGTCCTCATCTGCTGTCAAAGTCTATGTTTCTATATTTCTGTGTCAATGTATACAGTGGAGAGTTGCATGAGCCTTCATAGCCCTCTGTCTACAATGTTTTTTTTAATTTAAAATCACTGGAAATCGTCACGCACAAGTCCATCACTTCTGTTGTTACCTTGAGTTGTGTATCATTTAGTACATAATCTGCACGCTGATTAGTTCTTCCAAGGTGCATAACTGCACACTTGTCTATGTTAAATTTGAGTTTGTGTGTATCTGCCCAAACCTGTAGGTTTTGTAGTTGATTTTGCAGTCTATCAACAGCCCTTTTGTGCTGACAACAGTACTAGTCAGTGTCGTCAGCATATTTTGATATCCAGATACTGCTATGGCCACATACATATCAAATAGGATGGGCCCAAGCACGGACCCATGTGGCACCCCATTTGTCATCATACCCCGGTCCGATGCTGTGGTCCAGTAAATCCAAGTCTGGGCTAGCTGTCTGATCTCTAAAAACTGAGATAAAACATGTATTCATCAATTCTGGCTGGTCCCTCTTGTCCCTAACAAATTCTCCTTTGTCATTAATTAAGACCTCTAGTTGTGTACTACCTGCTCTGCTCTGGTTTATGTAATTATAAAAAGACTTACAACTATCTTTAACAAAAGTTGCCAATCCTAATTCAAAATTTCATTTAGCAGCTCTTATCTTAGTCTTACAGTCTTTGGCAGTTTTTGAATATTTGAACCATGCTGTATGTGAATTTGTTACTCTTGCTTTTTTGTATGTCTTCTTTTTCCTTCAAATGTGTTTGATAATTGTATGATTATACCAGACTCGGATTCTACCTGCACTTTTATATTTGTTTCTTTCAGGGACATAGAGATCTATTAATCTGGATAGTTCACGGGTCAGTCAACATCACATTTGGTCCTGGTCTAACCCATTAAATGCTGCTTTCCAGTCCCATAACCGCAGTTCATTCTTTGTCTTATCAAAATCATCCCTGGCAAAACATTCAATCTTGGTAGTGCCCTTGGTCATATTTTAAATTTTTTTGATGTTAAACATTGTCATATCATGATCACTGTTGGAGAGTGGTTTGATAGTATGACAGTTTCCCCAGTTGGTCAGTCATGTTGATAAGGACCAGGTCTAATGTATTCTCCCTCCTGGTTGCAGTTTTAACATATTAGTCTAGTCAGAGTTCAGTTATTATATCTAAGAAATTGTTTTCAGTGGCTGACCTGCCTTTGCCTATTTCCCAGTTGATACCATGCGTATTAAAGTCACCAAGCAAAATTATGTTATCCAAGAGATTTAATTTTTTGTCTGATATAGGATCTTGTCTTCTCTTCGCTCGTCTCTTGAGATGGTGGCCTATATATAAAACTCCCAAATATTATTTTCTTATCAGTTTTTTGGTGTAGTTTCACCCAGACTTGATCAGGCATTTGACCTTTATCGACCTCTATTTGTTCGACTTGTCTGGAATCCGATATGTAAAAGGCTACACCACCACTGATTTTACCAGATCTGTCTTTGTGAAATAGTTTAAAACCAGCTATGTTCCTGTCCCAAGGGTCATCCCCATGCCATCATGCCTTAGTAATGGTGCAGATCTGGATCCCTTTATTGACCATGATATACTCTAATTCATCTTTCTTCTTTATTATGCTTCTTGCATATATAAGAAGACACTTCCATTTACCAAGTTCATTTTTGTTTTTGAACTTGTTGATCAGGGGACCTGTTTGTTCACCAAGGACATCCCTTCCCTCTTGCCCCTATGTATTTAATTTTAACTGGTTGCTATACTGCTGTTAATTTTGTTTGCCAAAAGCCTTGTCCCTTACCTATTTAGATGCAGGCCACCTTTCCCAAATAACCCATAAAATCTCTGAAAGTGTCCCAATCTCTTTTAAATTTGAACCCCTTTCTAATGCACCACCTTCTTAGCCAACCGTTGAGTTGCATAATGTCATGTGTTTTTTCTGACTGACCCTGAGTCAGAGTTTCTGAGATTATCATATCACATTTCATCTCTTTTAGTTTGAGCCCAACCCATTCAAAATCTCTCTGTGTTTCAATCTCCTTTCTTCTCCCTATGTCGGTTGTGCCTGCATGCAGTACAACAATAGGATTACTAGATCCCTCAAGGTAACTGTTTAAATTATTATGGATGTATTGGATTTTAGCACCAGATGGAGAGCACATCATTGTCTACCATCGAAAATAATTGCATCTGTGTACTTAAACATAAAATCTCCTAGTGCAACTATATCTCTCTGTTTTGCTTTCTCTTCCTTATAGTAGTTAAAACAGCTATCAAAGGTTCAGTAGGCACCAATTGAGTGTGAGCCTGACTGTTAGCCTCCTTGGTTATAGTAGACAGATCAGCTATTGAGGGTTCAATAGAAACTGAGTGAGAGTGAGCCCCAGTGTTAATGATATTGGCCCACAGGGTAGTACCATTATGTTGCATTACACAGTTACCTACATTTCTACTTCCTGAGTTTATATCCCCCAGGTCAGGATCTTGTGACTTTAAGGCCCGTGTTACCTCATTTGATGTTGGTTCACAATCCAAGAGCATAGTGTTACAATAATCAGTGTTTGCAAAGATTGAAAACCTATTTTGCAACTCAATATTTAAACCCTCAACCCCCCCCCCTCCCCAGTAGCTAACCTCCTTTTTCTTTTGTTACTACCTTCTACTGTGCTTCAGTTTTCATTGGACCCTGTAAGGTCACACTCTACTTCTTCTACATGAGCTATTTTTCTCTTTTCCTCTGCTTCGTGTTGTATATTATTACTGGGCGGAGTATAATCAGGTATACCACCCTGTCTTCTTCCTGTAACCTCATTGTCACATAGTCTATAAACTGTTTCAGAGTTTTAATCTCATTTCGTGTGTCTAGTCTCTTTTGTTAGCTGAGCAATTTCTTACCGCAGTTCCTCTATTAAAAAGCATTTGGTGCATGTAAACCCCTATTCTATATCACCATGTGACAACATTGCACACTTAATACAACACTTCATGTTTTGGACAAAGTTTATATCCATCCTATGACCACTTATTAAAGCAACATTAATGGTTTAGGCACAAAGTTACTTTGGTTGGACTAGCAATGCTTTAGGCACAGACTTACTTTGATTGGACTAGTCCCAATGTAAACAAAGCTGGTGGCTAAAAACAAATTTTTAAAGAGGCTTGGCTGCCTTCCTTGGCAGATGCAGGCAGATGCAGCTTGCCTCTGCCAACATTGCCTCTGCCCTGCACTCGCCTCTGCTCACTTAGGCCAGCAATATATGTACAAGGACACAGAAGTGACATCATTCCCATCTTTCCATTTACTCATGGTGCAAGTTTAAAAGATTTTAAATGATTTAAAGTGCTATGCAATTTAACTGCCTTTAAAAAGGCATTCAGAGAGCACCAGTAGTGCACAAAAGAGCACCCCAACTGCAGATTAGTCTGCAGCAGCGTTCAGTTCATCCCCTCAATACAGGGGATAAAGGGTCACTTATTGGTAGTCTCACAATCCTCCTAAGTGACAGCTTTCTTAGTGCTCCCAAATGCTGTTGGCAAGTAAAAATACACAAACCAGCCCTTCCTCCCAGATGCAAGAACAAGTAGTAGATGTCTAGGAAAACAATGTGTCACTCATGCTGGATAGGGTGGCAGACATGCAGGAGTAGTTAGGCCAAGCTTTCATAACAGCACTGCATGGCATCATGTAGATCATGAGATGGTAGAATCAGGAAAACTTGGAGGGGACTCCCATCACAGTGGCAGTGACCTTAAAGTTATCTGCAATGCCATGCATTGGATGCAGCAGGGCACCAGCCCCAGAGCTGGCCAACACAGCATAGATGCATCGTTGAGGGGTGTACACCATGCCCCCAGTGCACCATGTGCTCTGCATGCAAGGGGAGAACCAAGCGGGAATAGCAGAGAGCAGACACATACATATGGTTATTGTGACCACCACATAAGAGGTGGAACAACATTTAGTGGTCAGGGCTATAGCATGGACATGATGGGGCATGTCTCTCCACTGTGGCCCAGGCAAAGACATGGCCTGAGGTGCCCAACCATCACATGTGAGTTACATGACAACAGCAGCAATACACAGGCCCATCACTGGGAGTGCAGGCAGTGTAACAGCACTCAAAATCAACCAGCTGCAACATCAGAGCCTGAGGTGTACCTCCTAAAATGGACCAGCGCACCTGTGGTGAGTGACTCCAGAGCACCCTGGCATACTGTGACACAGCAGGTTGCACGCTCCCATGGTGGCACCAATGACATCAACAGCCACTATGGTAGCATAAGTGAGATCACAGTAGTGGCAGTAGAGACAGTTTGGCAGGACAGTGTGGAGCCACCCTCCACCACATCCCCACACTGGGACACTGGGACAGCATGCTGTGCAACACTGTGAACTGGAGTATGGTTGCCATGGGAGGCATGGGCACATCAGACTGACCTGCATGCACCACTGTGTCATTCCTGGCAGGTACACAACAAAAGTTGGCTGAGTGCCCTGAAAGATGTGGTAGTGATGATGTGCATGTGCCTGCCCTCACCACAGTGTGTGGCACCGATGGTGCAACCACTGTGATGGCAGGAATATGCATGATAGCCAGGGGTCAAGAGAAGTCTTTGCAGGAACCACCACGATGGAGAGCATGGAGGCCAGGGTGCACAGGGGGTGTTAGGGTGCCATGCTGGCCCTCAGGAGGTCAGTACACATGAAAAGAAAGTGTTCCATCCCCAAGCATGGAGATCGTGCAAGCCAAGTGAAAGGTGTGACAACCGAGGATGCTGATGGCAGACATGCAAGCAGAGGTGAGAGGCACTGGTGGATTGCACCTGGCAAAGTACACTCCCCCCCCCGAGGAAGGCCCATGTGGTCAAACTGCCAGGGTTTTGTAAGCAGCGTCTTTTTTATGTCCTGAATAAACTCATCTTTGCTAATATTTGAGCGTCATATCTTTTCATCTTGAGTGCCACTTTTTTGCCTTTGCTTATCACATTTGGGGTCAGTGAATCCTTACTGGGCACCAGCACTGCTTCCTTGAGCATCCCATTGTGCTTGGCTACACCTGGCAGAGTATGTGGCCACAAGGGGTGACCTTGTGATCCAGGGAGCCTTGGGGGTAAACTGATACCCACCACAATGCTTACATGCTTGTTGCCTGACAGTACAGGAGGTTCACCACCAGCACACATGTTGAACATTGTGTACCAGGTGTACTTGTGGCCCCTGCATATGGATGTTGGGCAAAGCATTGAGCAAGTATACCCCAGACTACATCAGGAAAGACTTATGGGCCAGGGAGGAGTTGGCACAACACAGTAACAGATGACATGGGGCATGCAGCAGGAGAGCCAGGGTATGGGGACACATATGGCTACCACAACTGTGACACCTTGGGGGTGCTGGGAAAGGTTGTGGGAGTTGTGGGGGTGGGTTGGTTTGCCAGTATGTGTCCCTGTTGCTGCATATATATGGAATATATGGAATATTTAACCGTATCAGCTCCGTTGTGGCAATAAAGACTTACTTACCTCATACCTTGTGTGTCCTCATGTTATTACTTCACAGAAACAGTACTACAGCATTATAGGCATGCTCAACAGTATCACACATGAGAAGCACTGTGGTTGCCAGTCCACATGAGTGGTATCAATGTGGTTAGGCAGGGAACATGCTCACTCCTGCTGTATGTTGCCAGGATAAGGAGACTCAGCAGTCAGGACAGGATGAGCTGGAACTGGTATAAGACCTGATGTCTGACAGATACACAGGTAGACAATAGTAAGTAAAAAAGTAATTCTTTATTTGTTAGGCACCCAATCCTGAAGGCTGTGGGCACCGTACAGTAAAAGGTTTGACAGAGTGGTAAAAATAATTCACATTTATAAAACAATCAATAAATAATTAAAATTCACTATATATGTTAAACAGAACTGGCAAGAAAGGCTAAGCTAAAAAGGTGAGTCTTCATGCCCCTTCTGAATGCCTCAACCATAGGGGTCTCCCTCAAAGGTCTTGTTAGCAAGTTCCAGAGAACTGGGCTGGCCACCCCGAATGAGTGATAACCTTAGGTTTTCAGTTTGTCTCTGAATCGCCAGGAGGCCCTCAGTGGAGGAATGAAGGGAGTGGGCTGGGATGGCAGGAGTAAGGAGGTCTGACAGGTAACCAGGGTCCGATCCATATAGGGCGTAGTAGGTTAGCAGGCCCACCTTGAAGAGAATCCTCTACCTGAACAGCAGCCAGTGCAGACCCTGCAGGACTGAGGTCACATGGCAGGAACTTGACAGCTCCATCAGCAGCCTGGCCGCTGTATTCTGAACCAGCTGCCGTCGGTGAAGGTTCCTTCCACCAACCTCAAGGTAAAGAGCATTACAGTAGTTGAGTCTGGATGTTACAAAGGCATGTTCTAGTGATGGCAGATTTTCAGGCAGAATAGGGGTTTAATCTGGGAGATGTTCCTCAGGTGGTAAAAAACACTTTTGACGACAGCTGACACCTGAGCTTCAAATGTCAGCTTGTCATCGAGGACAACACCTAGATTTTTCACCCTAGAGGATACCTTCAACAGGACTGACCCCAAGACTAGGCCTGTTGTCGTCCTGGAGGCAATACCATCACACCCATGACCCAATTCAATCACCCGTACCTCTGTCTTATCCAGGTTAATTCTCAGCCAGTTAGAGTTCATCCAATCCTGGATCACCACAAGGCATTTATTCAGCACTTCCATAACATCATACATCCCTGGTACAAAAGACATGTACAGCTGAGTATCATCTGCATAAGAGTGAAAACCCATACTGTATTGTCTAATGAGCCTCCCCAGGGGTAGCATGTACACTGCGAACAGCATCAGTGATAGGATCACACCTTGAGGAACTCCACAGGTCAGAGGCATCAGGAAGGAGGAGAAACTCCTCGTCACTACCCTCTGCTTCCTGCCTGAGAGAAATAACTCAAACCAGTTGATGACAGTCCTGGTGAGCCCACAATGCTCTATATGGTGATCCAACAACAAGATGTGGTCCACTGTATCAAATGCTGATCACAGATTGAGGCGAATTAGAACTTACTGCTCCCCTTGATCTCTTACCCTGAGGAGGTCATTATGTACCCGAACTAATGCCGTCTCTGTGCTGTGCCTTGTCCATAACCGAGACTGGAATGGCTCATGGATGTCAAAGGTCTCCAGGTGCTCCCTGAGTTGCAGAGCCACTGTCTTCTCAATAACCTCCCCTAGAAATGGGAGGTTAGAGATGGGTCTATGATTCACGCAGATGTCAGGGTCGAGAGAGAGTTTTTTAGAAGGGGGTTCACCAACGGCTCCTTCAAGGCATCAGAGAAACCTCCTCTGAAAGCAAGCGAACACTGGACAGATAGCCTTGACCCAACCCACTAGGAGGCGCATTGGGCCAGGGTCCAGTTTGCAACAAGTGGGTCTCAGCTTTCAAATCACCTTGGAGACCTCGCCCACCTCCACTGGCTGAAACTCTGTCCAGACAATAGGAGCTCCCCTGTTCTACCCAGACCCTACCCTGTGGGACCGATCTAGACCCACTGGCGAGATCCCAACCCAAACTGAGGATATACTGACAGAGGCAAACATAGCAAACTCTTCATAAAATGCTACTGAAAAAGCTCTTTTGAGCTGTAGACAGACTGGATGAAGAAACCTGTCCACAGACCAAAAGAGCTGAACCGGTCTGTTCTTCCCTACAGCAATCTCCCTGGACAGAAACTCTGCCTTCTTACAGTTGATTGCCCTTTGATAATCAGTATAGTGATTCCTCAAAGCCAGTCTATCCCCCTCTGACTGAGTCCAATACCAGCAATGCTCCAACCTCCTGCCCATGGTCTTCTTCACCCTGAGAACCCCATCGTACCATTCACTAAAAATACCACGAACATCTTAATCTGGTTCAAGGTCAGTTGACATTCATCTGTATCCCCCTCCCCCGGGTCATGCTTGAAAATATGCAGGATTTTTCTAGTGCACTTACCCGGTCAACAAAAACTAAATAAATAAATAAATAAAAAATAAATAAAAATGGAGGTCTCCGGCAAGAGGACCTGGGTTGCATATGGACCGGTGTGATGGCATCAAGTGCCCCAGTGACAGCCCTATTATAGGCTGCCACCACCTCACTAAAGCCAGTTGCACAAAAAGCACTAACACTGAAAAAATCAACTACTGCCATCAATCTGGGGACAATCCCCTCAAAGGATGATAGCTGATCATATCAACAGGGGAGGGACCATCGGGGGGCCCAAATGAGAATTTCACTGTACAATGATTGGACCAAGCGACCCAATCAATCTCAAGGTCAGTGACCTCAAGACTCAGTGAGAATACTAAGTCCAAGGTGTGGCTGTGATGGTGGGTTGCAGAAGCAACTGCCTGTGCAAGGCCCAGCAATGTCATCAGCTGGAAGAGGTCAAAACCAAGTTGTGAGGATTCATTATTGACACAGGCATTTAAGTCCCCCTGAATAAGCCATCTGGGCAACTCTAACATCCTGTTGGTAATGAAGTCCGCAATCTTCTACAAGAATTCTCCACCTATCCCCAGAGGGTGGTATACCAAGTGAATTCTGCAACCTGCACCTGGACCCCCACGCACTGCCACTTATTCAAATGGCAAGGTAGAACCCATTGGGTGTACTTAGAAATTCAGGCTGAATCTAAAACAGATGGCCACAACGCTTCCTCTGCAGTCCCTCCTCGGGTAGTGTACCACAGAGTACCCGGCAGGGACAGATGCCTCCAAAACTGGACCTTCATTGTCCCCCAACCAGGTCTCTGTGATGCACTCCAGGCTGACCAAAGAAATCAAGTCTGACATAATTGTGGTCTTGTTTTTCATCTACTTGGCATTGCATAACACTGCCCAGAGGGGATCAGTGAAGGCTGTAGGCCCTCCAGCTGCCTGCCCACGTGGTCTGGTGAGAAACCTAGGAACAGAGACCAAACACGTTAGGCCTCTCTCTGGGCTCCATTTTCTCCTAGGGTGCCTCCTGCTCCTCACCAACCCAATCCCTCTCACTCCCATTGAGTCACTAATGCCCTGCCACAGACCCCCATACTCCCTACAAATACCCATCTCCCTGCAACACCTTATAGGAGCATCCGGGGGGGGGGGATCACAAAAGGGGTGGAGTTCATGCAGCAGGGCTACTGAGTAACTAATTCAGAGGGGCCCAAGACTCCTACACATATCTTAAAGCAAACAGACAACTAAACAAAAATAAACAATATAATTCTACTTAACTATAAAATCCTAACTACTCATACAATCATTATCCATACAATAAATGCAATCAATTTTTAACTACCCATTCACTACCACACAACCATACAGTATCTAATCCCCATCCTCCCACTACCTACCCACAAACAAACACCAATTTATACAAACAATATTAATAAATAAATGAATAAATTAGGAGACCAGCGGTACTTTAAAGTTTATAATCAGGGGAAGTTCAATGAAATAAACAGTGGGAGTTCACCAAGGAAGCCCCTTAGACAGTGCTCCCACCGCTGTCAAAGCAAAAGTATGCAGTTCAATGTCAGACTTTTTAGACTGTGCTCACACCACAGTCTGATGAAACTCCAAGTGTGAAGCAAGTTCAAAGAGTGGAGCTCACTACCACTCAGTTTTGGTAAAAATAACTTACAGATAGTTCCCAAGGATCGGGGGGAGGGGGGATATGTTTGTGTGTGTGAAAAACTCAACGTACATGTATCTAAGACAATGGCCACCTGGACAGTCTTGTCAGTTTCAAGCAAAATGCAAAATGTTCCTCCCAGAAAAAGGTTGAAGTCCACAACAGTCACTAGACTCTTAGCCTAGTGCTAGAACAAACAACCAAGTCCCCATTCTGTTTGCTGATCTTTTTGACCCGATGACCATCTGCAACAATATCAGGCCTGGATCTGAGAATCGTCCAGGCCTCCGACAGCTACCAACTTCAAAGTTCTTTTTCCTCCCCACAAAAAAGAGACACAGTCTGTTTTAAGTCAATCACTTTATCCGAGATACCGGCAGGCCAAAAGTACGTCCCCACACCAGGACATACAGCCAAGTAGTGTATCTTCGGTTGACAGCCATAACTCACAAACTCCTTGTCTACCAGGTGTTCAACTCAAAATTTCCACCCTTCTCCACCCAACTTCTCTGCAAAATGTTCCTTCCAAGAAACCCTCCTGACAACAATCTGGATCAAGCATCATTTGTGAGCTCACTCCAGGTCATCTCTCATGGCCATCAGATGGAACACTGAACAACACTGTTTCTGGCAATTTTAAAATCCCCTGTGCCTCTGAATCCATGGTAAGAATGAATCTACCTAAAAAAAAAAAATTTAAACTACTAGTGCTTACTCATTTTTTGGCCCTACCTGCGCTAACCCACCCTATCTACCAGCTAGCTAATTATTTACTATCTAAAACTAATTAAATTATACACGCTTCATTACTGCAAGGAAAAGATAAAGTGGTTCTAACTAACTAAAAATTCAGAAGCTCCGAAGTGGATTCTCCAAAAGAAAGAATTCCCCACAAAACAAGAAGAATGACAGCCCAGCATGCCCTAGTAGTGCTGTCATGGAATGGCTCTGAGCATTAGGGCTGAAGTGGGTAGGAGAATCCTTGAGGTATGCACACCAGCCGTATGCCTTGCACACCCACAGTGTGCTAACTTGTCTTCATCCACCACAGGAACAGCATGCATTGGCCCCCCACATGAGACACTATGCAGTGTACAGAATCAGGTTGATATGTAAAGGACTTGGGGCTTGCAGGGTGTGTGCTATGACTGTACAGTATGGGGGGGGCACAGTGGCAGTGAGGGCCCATGTGTCACCCCACAGAGGTGAGAGATGCACTTCTGAGGTCACATCAGACAGCTCAGTGGTGCACCACTCATGCCTCCGTGGAGTGTGTGGTGCACCACTGAGGTCACATCAGACAACTCCATTGGGGTTGAAGGGGGAACTAAAGTCATAGTACACCACTATTGGAGGTGGCACAGCAAATGTCCCTCAAGTGATAAGTGCTGCAGTGGGGTACTCTGACACACACACCATACTGTTCCTGTGGCCCCTTAACTCTGTGATTTCCCCCACTCACCCTTCGTCACTGTACCTGCAACCAGTAAAATGAATCACACAGACCACAGATAAGTAACATGTTAACAAGAGTGTAATGGGAAAAGGATGGGAAATTGCAACAAGAAAAATGGGCATAATAACATGAACAACAAGGAACTATGTACAATATAAATTTGTAAACAACAATAAGCAAAATGAACAAGGGACACTATGTAGAAGGAAAACAATAACAAGAAGGGCAATATCAGAAGTAAAACTCATTAGAAACAGAGGAACGATGTGATCAAGTAAGATGAAAGGAGACAATATGAACTATATAAAACAGCTTTCTGCAGTGCAGGGACTGGAGTGTCCAGCTCTTTACTCCATGAACTTCATCACGGCCTCCAGGAGGCTATTAATAGTGTCCTGCATCCTTTTTAGTTCAGAGACGAGGGTGTGCAGACTGGTGACCACAGTTAGGACAGTCTGTCCTGCAGAGACTGGTCCACCTCTGCTGCCATGGTCCATGGGAGGATTGCTGTCCAAGGTCTGGGGCCCCTCCAGACCCCTCAGCACCCTTCATCTCCTCAAGGTCCTGTGTGCCTGGTTCATTCTCCTCTGCTGGGGGTTGGTTACTGCAGTTCAGTCCTTACATATCTCTGAGTCTGGAGTTTCTATGTTGCATAGAATTGAGGCATCAGCTGCAGACTACATGGAAATTAAGATGGATTTTACAAATAATGCAAGCAATACTAAAGCATAGCATTTAAAGACCTAGGTTTGAAATAATTTTTTTTGCTTATTTAAAAAACTCCAGGATGATTTTGAAGATATTGAAACTCTTACAAATGTATTTTGTTTTATTTATTTATTAAATACAGTAGTAAGTTAGAAATTAACACTCCCATCAAAACATTTGTTTAAGGTTGAAAGGCTGTCTCAAGGTAAAGACAAAGGAGTAGTAGTGATAGGTTTTAATTCCAAAAATACTCTCATGTAAATATGTGATAAGCTTGACAGTCGTAATACTCTACATTTGCAGGCAGTTTATCAACTCAAGATAAATTAGATATTTTGTGTCCTTCCACTGTACATGACACAGTTCAGGATAGACTGCATAGAATATCTGACTATTCTGACCAGAATGTTCCAACTGACAATGTACGGAAGGCCAATGAATCATTCTTAATTCTGTCAATATTTTGTATCCTGTATGCCTCTGAAGAATCTAAAAGACTCCTGACGAAAATCTGTCATTTTTTGAAAAATATGATGGGGATATCTCTGGGTAGGAAAGGGATTAAACAATAGATACATAGATACATAGACAGTGTCAGCAGATAAGGGCCTATGGCCCACCCAGTCTGCCCATTTGAGCTTGTAAGTTCAGTTTGTTTTCCTAGAAGTCTGTTGCCCCTAACCCCTGACCTCCAGAATTCCTTTATGTCTATCCCATGCATTCTTAAATCCCGTGATTGTTTCAGCCCCCACCACTTCCTCTGGCAGGGTGTTCCACTTGTCCACCACCCGTTCTGTGAAGAAATTCTTTCTCATGTTTTCTTCTGAATCGTCCTCCCTCCAGCTTCATCCCATGCCCTCTTGTCCTGGAACATCTTTTTCGCTTAAAAATAGTGTTTTCCTGCACCCTGTTCCTCCCTGTAAGATACTTGTATGTCTCTATCATATCCCTCTCTCCTCTCTCCTCCAGGGAGTACATGTTCAGTTCCTTCAACCTATCTTCATAGGACTTGTGATGCAATCCATGCACCATCTTTGTTGCCCTCCTCTGAACCTTTCTCTACCCTGTCTATGTCCTTACGTAGGTATGGTCTCCAGAACTGTACACTGTACTCCAGGTGGGGCCTCACTAGTGTCTTGTATAGCGGAATTATGACCTCCCTTTCCTGCTGGTGATGCCCCTGCCTATACATCCCAGCATCCTATTTGCTTTACCTGCTGCCTTGTCACACTGTTTCCTACTTGAGGTCATCAGAGATGACAACCCCAAGATCCCTTTCCTGCTTGGTGCATGCTATATCCTCACCCCCAACTGATATATTGTGCCAGGGTTTTGTGCCCCATATGCATTATCTTGTACTTCTTTGCATTGAATTTCAACTGCCAAACCCCTGACCATTCTTCAAGTTTCTGCAGGTCGCTTCTCATTCTGTCTACACCCTCTGGTGTGTCTACTCTGTTACAGAGCTTTGTGTCATCAGCGACACTGAAATTCTGCCTTCTAGGTCCCATGTCGTCACTGATGAAGATGTTGAATAGGACCGGTCCCAGCACTGATCACTGTGGTACCCCACTGGTCACTCTTCCTCTGTGGAGGACAGCCATTTACCACCACCCTCTGTGTCCTGCCACCCAGCCAGTTACCTACCCACCACACTACTGTCCTGCCCACACCCATATTCCAGTTTGTGTAATAGTCTTCTATGTGACACAGTGTCAAGGCCTTGCTGAAGTCCAGATAGGCCATGTCACTGCCCTCCCTGATCCACCTCCCTAGTCACCCAGTCAAAAATTCAACTGAGGCTGGTCTGACATGACCTCCCTGGTGAAGCCGATGCTGCCTTGGGTCCTGTAGTCCACTGACAACCAAATGTTCCACCAATCTCTCCTTCAGTAGTGCTTCCATGATCTTCCCACTACCGAGGTGTGTGAGGCTGACTGGTCTGTAGTTCCCTTACTTCCTCTTTGTTCCCACTTTTGTATAAGGGGACTACATCTGCTGTCCTCAAGTCTTTGGGTACCTCCCTGTTTCCAGTGATCGGCTAAACAGGATAGCCAGAGGTTCAGCCACCACCTCTCTTAGTTCTTTAAGGACCCTGGGTGCACCCCATCTGGCCCCATTGCTTTATCAACTCTTATTACTTCCAGTTCCTTTCAGGACCCTTTCTGGTAAAGGACTTGTGTCCATTTCTGCACCATTCTCACCCTTTGTACTCCCTTCAGACCCATTACCCTCCTCTTCCTCAGTAAAGACTGAGCAGAAATACCTGTTCAATATGTCAGCTTTACTGTTGTCATCCTCCACGGGCCCCCATCCTCCCCTTCAGTCTCACTATCCTCCTTTGTCTTTCTTTTTCACTTATGTACCTGTAAAGGTTTGTCCCCTCTACCCACTGATTTTGCAATGTGTTCTTCTGTCTGAGCTTTGGCTTCCCTTACTGACCTCCCTGCCTCCCTCTGCTTCTCCTGGTACTTCTCCCATCCCTTCTGCCTGTGTCTTTTGTATTGCCTGAAAGCAATCTTTTTGGCTTTCACTTTCTTTTGCACCTCTTTGGAAAACCATAATGGTCTCCTCTTCCTTTTCCTCTTGCTAACCTGCTTAATGCATAATTCTGTTGTTCTTGTAATCCCCATTTTAAATACTGCCCACTGTTACTCAACCCCTGATTCCTGTCCCATTCCCCTTAATGCCTCTTTCAAGTATCTCCTCATTTTCCCAAAGTCTGCCTCCCTAAAATCCAGGATACGTGTTTTTGTGTGGTTTGGTTCTGCTCTTTCTGTGATTTCAAACCACAATGACTGGTGGTCACTGTTTCCCAGGTGCTCCCCCACTGTTACCCCCCATCACACTGTCCCTGTTTGTGAGCACAAGGTCCAGTATTGCCTTCTGCCGAGTTGGTTCCATGACCAGTTGCTTGAGGAAGGCACCCTGAAGGAGTCCAGGATAATCTGCTCCTAGTTGATGCTGCTGCTGGGATGCTCCAGTCCACGTCTGGAATATTGAAGTCTCCAACCAGTACTACCTCACCCTTGTCTGCCATCCTTTGCATGGCTAGCATCAGCTCCCTATCTGTTTCTTCCTCCTGGGCTGGTGGGTCTATAGACTACACCTGTGGATGGCTGTCCCCATTTTCCTTTCCAGCTTAACCCACAGTATCTCGCCCCATTTTGTTCCTCCTGGATCTCTGTGGCCTTATGTCATTTTTCACATACAGTGCCTCCCTCCCTCCTTCCTGCCTGCTCTGTCTCTTCTGAATATGTTGTAGCCAGGTATGGCCATCTCCCAGTCGTGGTTATCATTACACCAGGGTTTCAGTGATGGCCACAATGTCCAGGTCTGACTGTACCATGACAGCCTCCAGATCTTCCATCTTGTTGCTAAGGCTCCTGGCATTTGCACACATGGCTTCCATGATTTGACCTCCTAGACTGTTTCACTGTTCTACTCCAGCCCCCTTCCTTGGTTGTCATTTATCCCTGGTTCTCCTTGCTGTTTGCCCTTCTGCTGAATTTTGCCCCTTTTCTGCTTATCCACTTCTTGGGCACTAATCTCCATCTTTTGCACTCTGCTTTGCAGAGATAGCCACTCCTCTGGTTCACTGGTTCCACTGCTAGCTGTGGGGGCGAGCAAGTAGGTACCCTCCTTGCTGGCCTGCCACCCCCTTTGCTAGTTTAAATGCTTGTCAATGTAGCATTTAAACTTATCATTGAGTGCTTGGATTCCCCTCCAGGATGGATGCAGGCCGTCAGGCTTGAACAAACCTCCATCCCTCCAGGTGGGTCCCCAGTCACCAATGAATCCAAACCCTCCCTCACAGCACCAGTTCTTCAACCATGAGTTAAAGTTCCTGGTGCATGCTAAACAAGCTTTTAGATAGCACACTGATGGTTCAGTAACTCCACAATTGATCTATAAGGTCAGGGATTATGTACTGTTGAAAAGAATCCTCAAGGAAGCAGAAAAATGTGAACATTTAAAAACTAACATGATGTGTTTTTATTAAATTAATTTTGATTATGTGCAAAGTAACATGATTTCAAAGTCAGGTTAGGTGTCATATATGCATTTCAATGAAGGGTGTTCTTCGTTTAAGAGGGCATAGGTGGCCTTCCCTAATAACCAGAATTCTTATACCATAGCACCTTCAAACCTATTTGACATCCTAAATAATAATCAAGTATGCTGAGTACCAAATCAATCAAAATTCTGATTTTGTAGCATCACCGAATATTCTACAGAGAGAGCATGACTTGAAAATTCAAAGTTGGAATGTGGGGGTCCTTGGGGATTTGTTAGTAGACTGGAAATTTACAGAATTTGTTAATTCATTTGACATCACCTGTTTTCAAGAAACATGGCTAACTGATACAACAAATATGATGATAAATGACTATGAAATATCTTTTACTCCTGCTATTAATCCAAAAATGTTTGGTCATTGTTCCGGCAGATTTATTTTCCTAAGATTGCTCTGAATGCCTTTAAGTCAGTATACATACAGCAGTGCCAGCTAGGATGCAAAACAGTACCTTGCAGTAAATGACATGTCACAAAACACTGCATTACAAAAATACTTAACTGCCATTGAAGTACACTGTTCCCTGCAGCATACTGCAATATTTTGCAGTAATACTGCAAGGTACTGTGTTGCATTCTGGCTGGCACCACTGTCAATCTTCTAATATTCTGGCTGTTGTAATTCAAGTTGAATCAGAAAAAAATATCAACTGCAATGCCTTTGTCTATCTATCTGGCTCTCCATATTACTCCCCACAAATCTGGGAAGAATGGGCTATCTTAATAGAATCTTCACTCTTTAATCACCCTAAAAGGGAAGCTTTGTTATTGGGGGACTTTAATGCCAAATTGGCTTACAGGATAATAGAGTTGCCTCTGAATTGGCTACCTCTTTAACCAGTCCGAGGGCATGAAATTCTTCCGATACAAAAATAAATATGCAGGGGGGAAAATTAATTCAGTTGTTGGAAAATCTGAACTTAGTAGTTATGACTGGATATTTGAGGGGGATGACAAAGGCATGCCCACCTTTATGTCTTATAATGCCTTAAGAGTTTTAGACTGTACAATTACAAATTTGTTTGAAATAAAATCCTATGCTGACTTTAAGGTCCTCTCCTATGCTGAGAGTGACAGTTTTCCCATTACAGTCGGTAAGAGACTCACTACAGAGCTCATGGTACAGCAAGTCATTATTTTTCTTGAAGGTGGTAATGTTCCTGTGGTAAATCATAAAAGAATTAAATGGAATATAGATCTCAAATACACTTTATTGAACTTTCTTCTATCTGATAATATGCTTTCCTTAGCACTAGTTAATGCTATTCATTAGACTAGATTAGGGACATTTTTTAAATGCATTTTATTACAGTTTAGAGTTCAAATTTTAACAAATCAAGACAACTGTTCGACTAACAAGGTCCCTATTAATTGAGAGGTGGTCTTGATTTGTTATAGTTGGACCTTTAATTAAATGCATTTTATAAAAGCCCTGTTCTACTCTATGGAGTGTACCCTTGCGCTCTCCATTTACTGACATCACAAAACGTGCGAGCGTGGGGTGTATTTCAACAATAAGGAAGCAGTAGCATATTGGCTTTTGGCTCCAGAGAGGAAAATATGATGCTTTGAATTTTTTAATTTTGCATAAATAAATGAAAATGTTTATCATAGTCCACTTGGGATCATGTAAGCTGTTATATATTTGAGAGGGGCAGCAGTAGGAAACTGCTCTTAAAATACGTACAGCAGTGAGTAGGCCATTGTTTCATTTTGTACTTATTTATTGAAAACTAGACCTCTCTTTTACTTGCAGGAATGGAGGACCACCCTAGTCCTCTGACTTCATCTGCTGCACCAACACCACTCCCATCCAAGGAGTCAACTGATTGATGATCCACTGACATTCCATCACTCAGCTTCCTGTTCTCCAAAGAAATTCCTTGGTTTATTGCAACTCCATGGTGTACCAGGCCCAGGCCTGACACAGAAGACACCAGCACACCTACTTTTGGTGCTGGGAGTGGTGGAGAGATGCAGTATGGGAGATGGCATTGGTTTTGGTTAATCATGCTGGATGCATCATATGCTCAATGGGTATCTTTTCTTTTACTTTTTCTTCCACCCACACCCTAGAGATATGACATTTTGCATTACCCACTTCCAGTCTGCATCCTTCACACTGTTGTGCCTCCATGCACATCTACTGTAAGTACCCTTTGTCAAGAGAAGGCAACTGTGCAATGTGTGTAGCTCCTTCCCCCTATGGAGGTTAAGAGAGTCCTATTGGATGATGCCTCCACCTTCTGCTGATGTCACATGGTGCTCCTGGGGTTGGGTGTAAGCTGAGGTACTGTACTAAGCATGGCAAGTGGAGCCCATGGAAATGTACCAAAATACAGTCTGTAAAAAAATAAGAAAGTAAAAAGATAAACACACACAAATACACACACACACACACACACACACCCCTTGAGTATTGCACACCTTGGAGAAGGTGCAAAGGAGGGCCACAAGAACGATAGGTGATTTAAAGGGATTGGATTGTGAGGCCAGAATGAGCAGTTTGGGTATGTATTGTTTGGACTATCGCAGACTTAGGGGAGATATGTACCTTCTTTTCAGGGCACTTACAAACAATGATCTGTGAGAGTGTCTAGGGCTTAAAATGAAGAACTAGGTATGTAGCATAAGATCTCACCCACTACAACTGAAAGGTGAAATATGTAAGACAAATAAAAGAGCCTACTGGTACAATTGTAGAGTGGTAGTACTGTAGAACTTGTTTCCTGAGGAGCTGAAAGGCAGCAAGCACTTACATGAATTTAAAAAAAAAGGCTGGACGAATATTGTATCCTACATAATATAATGGATTACAAACATTAAATCTGGGTATAGATACTAAACTGTGGTAACCATTATGGATGACAGTCAGCTAAGCTCTGTACACACCTATGTTACCTATGTTTTACACACACACACACACACACACACACACATTGCTTACATGGGGTAATTTCCAGACACATTCAGCTTATAACATTACAGAGTAAAAAATAATCTCCCATGACAAGCCAGCACCATAATAACAGAACTCATGCAATAACATAAATTTCCGTAGTTCCACTGTGCTAGTGACTCATGGATGTTGCCAGGATGCAAAGGCAATGTGCTCAGCAAGGCAATGTTTATCTTCTGGTTGTAATCACTTAATTTACATGCAGACATTTGTAATAAATGATTGTCTGTTTCTGCCTGTGCATATTAATGTTTTTTTAAACAGTGAATATACATCTAACTTTAGAAATTGTTTCCCTGCAGAGTCATTACAGGAAGATCTTATTTTGCCAGTTAAAAACAGAAAAAAATAGACTCTGGTAAATGGCAGCACAACAATACAAGCAAAAAAAGGCATTATAAATCTTACTGTCTGTTGTGTCGAAACACTATGTAGTTTATGGGTACATCAGCTTGTTATCCATTTAAGAATACGTTATTAGATGCCTGCAAGGTAATCTTTTTTTGTTGATGCTATGAAGCTTAGCATTTTCAGTACCTAAGAAAGTAATAACACTAGACTGTTCACTCTTTGCTGCTGCTAGTAGAGTATGCAGGTTACAGTATTGAATTTCAGTGCAGTGACCATGATGCCTGATCCTTTGACTTTTGGTGCTCCTTGGGAACTTATGATTACTGACACCAATGTAAGTTATAAGTGCCCCGGGTCAGACTTCTTCAGGAACTCATAGATGTTTAGGTACCTCGGTGTAATAAGATGAAGTAAGACCATTTTGCCTCCATTATCCCGCCAGCAATAACCTGGAATGCTATTGCATGCCTTTCCCCTTTAGTAATTTATTAGGCCTAGTCTTGAAAATGAATGCGCTCTACACTTATTTCTCCTCCGGTAAGCTTTTTCATAACACAGTCACTCTCTGAGTGATAAAATGTTTCCTCAAACCCTTACAGGCTGTCTCTCACTACCCCTTAGCTTGTACATATGCCCCCTGGTTCTGATGTCCTGGATTCTGCTTAACAGTCTGTACTGGTTTATTTTTGTGTACCCCTTCATGATTCAGACTACCACAATCATATCACCCATCAATCTCCCTTTTTCAATGGAGATCAACCCCTGGTGCTTCAGCGACTCCTCATGCATCATGTTTTAACTAGCCCTCAATTCATTTTGTAGCTATTTGCTGTATGGTTATGAGCTCCTTCATGTCATTTTTTACAAGGTACTACCATCAGATTAATACAATACTCCAGATGGTGCAAACCAGTGCAGGACCTTGCAGGGGTTGGGAGGACCTGTTTTGTTTGTTGAATATGAAGCACTTTTGAAAAGCTATGCTGGCAGTTCAGTGGGATAAAGCAACCAGTTACACACTCTTCCTCATCTATATAAGCAGTTCCTTCCAGCATCTCTCAGAAGCACTTTTCTTTGTGGCCAGAGGCTCTGTCCATCCTCTCTCTGGGCTGACCTCTCCCTGGGCCTTGCCCCTCCTTTTCTGCTGTGTTTGTCTCCTGCCTTCCCTTGTGTTTGTCGTTCTGCTGTCTTGTGCTGCACTTTCTGCCTGATTTGTGCTTCTCCTGCTTCTAGGTCAGTACTTTGCTTTTGCCTCTGGCTGTGCTTCTCTCTTAGTTGTTTATTTCTGCTCTTTCCAGCTCCTGTGTTTGTGTTTGCTTTTGCTTATTTCTTTTTTGTGCTTTTCTAGTTTTTCTAGTGCCTCTTTGTTTACATTGTAATATTCAGATGCACTACTAATCAGGTTCTCATTTCCTTTTATTTATACTTTCAGCAATCTCTCTTTTATCTGTACTTGTTACCTGTTTGCTCAGTTCCATTGCTGTTTCCATGCTATAGCAATCCCTGTGCACATCACCTTAATTGTTTGCACCTACCTCACTCAATACTGGCTCCCTTAGCAGCTATAACTCTGTCTTTCATTCTCCTGGCTTCTTAGCAGTGTCATGCCCTACTACATTTACTCCTCATTCCTACATTTGTGTTATTCAGGCTCATTTGTTACAGTTTCATACTTTTACTGAACTATACTTTTACCAAAGCCACAGCAATCCATTTCTGATTTGTGCCTGTACTAAAACTTTCAGTCATTAAATTAGCTGCCTGGTCTCATGGTGCTCAGCTTGTAGCATCCCTGTTATTCCCACGGTGGGGGACTGTGATGTCACAGTGGTGCATTGTGGCTTCAGGAAGTGGGAGAATGCTTTTATATAAGTTACATGAATTTTGTTTTGTTTTCTTGCCCCCCTGTATGAGCCGGGGCTTATTGCCCGACCCTCCAGCCACCTTCAGTTCCACCTTGGCAGCCCTACTCAGGGGGGCATCCCTAGGTAAGGATATGGGTCACCAAGCCTAGGGTGAGCCCACTCACAGGGCTAGGGGTGCCAGCAGGAAAAAAAAATGCTCATTACAGCTCTTAGGGTCTTAGTCTGCACCACAGAACAATCATAATGAGACAAAGGCTTCTCCAGCTACAATCGTAAACCATGGCAATCATTTACCATAACCACTACTAACACTGCAGTAAGTCAGAAAAGTTTCCACACATGGTACCTTTTAAATTTGTTTTTCCTTTGCACAGGCTTTTCTTGTACTCTCTTCAGCCTGTCATGTCTTCTGCCACCCATGGTGCTTACTCATTTACAACCCACATCCTCGGCTCTCTCTTCATGCTCCTTCCTCAGCAGCAGCACAAAAAAGAAATACAGCTACGCTTCTTCTCCACTCTGCATTTTGTTCTTCTGGGCAGACTGCACAAACGGGAAAAAAATCTTTTCATTTTTTTAAAATCACCCAGAATACTTTATAAAAACAAAACGTGCCATATCAGCCTTGTACCAGCTCCTTGCTAAGCTAGAAACAGAGCCTTCAGCTTTTCAAATTGTGATAAACGGCCATCTCTCACCTTCTTTCTTATAGCTTCAAAGCCTGTCAAACAATTCTCACTTTGCAGCGCATTGCCAGTAATACTTCTAAAGAGTGCTTTCTCTGTGCTAATTCAAGTATAAAAAAACAGCCACTAACTGAACCATTTTACAGATCAATATCTGATTAGACCAGATTTTGGTCAAACAGTGTGATAGCCGACTGGATCGTTATATCGGGTTGGATATCTGCCCATCCCTAATATTAGGCTTCTTTAATGGAATTGGTTGGCTTGCCTCCACTGGCTTTGCTCCTACTATCTAACCTACCATATTATACTGCTGTTGCAAATGCTGCTACTTTATCAGATGCTGCTACTACCTCATCTCCAGCCACTGACTTCACCTGGCATCCCACTGCCTACCTTACAGCCACTATCTTCATCTGGCCTTCTCCTATCTAACACCTTGAAGTTGACCTTATGATCTCATTCATCAATCGGACGCTTGCCAAACATGGCCATTACTTTCTCTGGCTCAGAGCCTCCCCTGCAGCCGATGGTCTCACTCTGCACCCACGAAGCCTGCATCTTAAGCATGTGAAACTCAGGGTGGGGTACCTCTCATCTGGTCCATAGTGGGAATGTTCTCACTCTGGGTGGTGCTTTAGCTATACAAACATTTTGGTGGCACCTCCTGATGTAGAATTTAAGACTTCATCTACCAAACGGTGGGTCCCTTAAGCCCAAGGGGGCTCCTTTGGCTGTGCAGGCTATGCCAGCAGAACCTTTGAAAGCTATTTCCCCTACAACTGCCTAATGTTCACCTGGTCTTTATGTTCTCCCCTCTCCCTACCTAATCTAAACTCCCAAACAGTCCTCAGGGAAGCCCCTTGGATGTCTACCTGCACTTTTAGTCATCCCTCATGGAAGCTGGGTGAGTGCCTTTCAGCAGTTGTTGCTCTCCTCTTGCCCTGGGGAGAGGGACTCCTGAATGGGAGTCTCTCTTTGCTACAGAGCAATGCTCACAGCCCCCTCATGTCATTTCCCATTAGAGGGATAGAGCGAGAGCCTTCCTCCAAATTGAAAAGCTCCATTGATCTGGATCTCTAAATTTCAGTAGTTGAGCCATCACTAAAAGTATCCCAAGCCTAGAGGGAAGACAACCTAGGCCTTAGATACCCAGAGGTTTCCTCCTCATAGTTTTTTTTTTCTCTCCTCCATCACAAAGGTCGTAAAGGTTAGGTATTCATGATGTAGTACATTTCTCCAGTTTGCTTAGATAGGTTTCCACTGTTGGATGGAGTTGGATGGTGGCCCTCTTCTCTACTATTCCCTCTCTCCTTAGGAAGCTCCTCCTGTATTATTAGTGCAATGTTGACAACCTGCTCATCTCAAGTTTGTCTTCTCAGTTGTCTCTCACTGCTGTCAGTCTGTGCTACTCAGCCTTGTGGTCAAGTTTTCTGCTTAATACTTCTTTTTGGGGCTCCTTCCTAAGGTATCTTTAGCCAAGGAAATCCTTCCCATGGCACCTCTAGGGGTAGATCCTTCTTCAAAAATTCCTTGTCTTCAGTACCCCTACAGGGTGGTAATTCCCAGTGGAATAGACAATGCAAATGGCCAAACAGTTTATCACAGTGCACAAGTATAACACTGCACTGTTTGCGTAGGCCCACTGAATTGAAAAGCTATGCCTGCAGTTCAATGGGATGAAGCAACCAGCTCCACCTCCTTCATGAGCTATAGAAGCAGTTCCTTCTAGCTTCTCTCAGAAGCACTTTTTTTTGCCTCACTATCCTCCCATCCTCCTCCAATGGCATGCTTCTCTCCTTGGGGGGGGCTCCTTCCTAAGGTACCTTTAGCCAAGGGAATCCTTCCTGGGTACCTCTAGGGGTGGAACCCTCTTTAAGGGTCCCTCACCTTTGGTGCCCCCTACAGGGTGGTAGTTACCCAAGGAATACAGAGTGTGAATGGCCAAACAGTTTATCACAGTGCACAAGCATAACACTACACTGGTTGTGTAGGCTCATTGAACTAATAAACGTTTGCACTTCAGCTATTTTTTTGTGCTGTGTAGTATTTTGTGTCCTTGGTTGGGAGTGCCCTGAATTTCAGTTGTAAAATAACTCCCCACATCTCTGCTGCATCCAATACTGCACCATTTTACTTATAAAGTTCTTTTTAACTTTCTGGCCCCTAGGTGCATTACCTTAAACTTCTGCCACTTTATACTGTCCGTTCCTGTCTTTTTGGGAATTTGTTGTATCCTTGTTATAGGCTTTCAGGCTACCAAGTAAATTGGGACAAGTCATAAGGAAAGTATTTATATAAGATCCAGCTGTAGACTGTTCTATCCATCTTCTACTTGGTATGACCAAAGACAATGTAAGTTACTTAGGAGTAGAAATTTTTATTAATTTAGATCAGTTTTGAAGTACAATATGATCTTGTTACTGTATTAGATCAAGCTGCATTGATCTGGAGAGGTGTGAGCACCACCATTAACACTGCTCAGGGAACAATGTTGTAAAAACTAATATTCTACTCAGCCAGTTTAATCATGCTTGATAAAGTTAGAAATGGTGTTTTTCAAACAAATTAGAGAAAATTACCAGAAAGTTGAGCAGAAAAAGTAACACTGTTCTTTTACTTTGCCTCTCTCTGTCTTCCCTGACACCCTTCAGCTCACCTACTTGCTCTGCCTCTGCGTGTGAGCCTGACTACAGCTCTACAACTCCAAATCTCTCCTCAGACCTAATCTTTCTCTGTTCTTTGCCACTCACCCATGCCCTACCTCACTACCTAAGAGACCCCCACCCCCCTTCTGTCTGAACTTTCCTTGCCTTCCCAGGACCCCTGCTTAGCTGTCACCACTCTCCCTCTCACCTCTGCCCACCATTTAGTTCCCGATTTAATCTGCTCTTTCTTTCCTTGTGCTCTCTTCCAGACTTCCCAAGCCCTTGAATGGGCATTGCATCCAGAAGTGTCTGTGCCTCCACAGCGGGATGCGGTGCCTCTCCTACCTCTGTCCCATCCATGCCTGCTAGCCACAAGCCAGGGCAAGGTACACTACACTTCTTCTCCACAGGCCTGTGCCCTGGTGGCAGCTCCTCACGCTATTGGATGACTGGCTGGACTAGGGGCTCACTGATTCATCTGCCCAAGGGAACACAGGCTGTGATTGGCTGATTCCCTCAAGCCTGCTAGCTCAAGCTGCAGCTCGGCCCCGGCTGCTACCCTAACCATCGGCCAGCCCACCTCATTCAAAAGTTGATTAGAGAGTATTTTCTCCCACTCACTGCCCTGACCCCAGCCTCTATTAAATACATCTTTGCTCCTCCCCACCCTGTTTTCCCCCTCTCATTTGCCACTGCACTAACTTCATACAGCCTGCCCCGAGTGCACTATCTTGCTGCAAGACTCTCTCATGCCAGCTCCAAGCCCTTTCTCAAGGCTGAATCAAAGTCTCTCCATGGCTTGCAATAATGTTATCCCTCACCTGATGCATCTACCCCATAAGCTACAGACCCAGTTAAAGTGAACCTTCTTAACGTGTTTTTCTCTCTCATACTGCCTTCCTCGCCCCTTGTGTGCCCTACTTAGTGTGAACTCTGTCTTAAAGATATTACCAGAGACTATCTTTCTTAAAATTAACCTACATGTAGCCCTCCTCACAATAGCCTGCATGACCACTTTTTTGCTGGCAACTGATGCCAGTCCTATATTACTCACCGCTGACCTGCAATCTGCAGGCTCCTCCATGACCACTGCCAAAGACCCTAACACCCAGGTATTGGTGGCAGGGAACAAACTCACTATTATGTGTGGCATCCTCCTGGCACTCCTATCCAACTATGAACGCCAACTGCTAGGCCTATTCGTGCACTCCCTCATGATACAATCACCTCCCTGGCTCCCTCCAATCTGCCCTCTGCTCACCTTTACCCTCTTCCCAGGTGATGTTGAAAACAATCCTGGCCCCATAAACATTCACATAGACCATATGGATTCCACCTGGGTCAGGCATCACAGGCTAAACATTGCCATATGAATATCTACAATCTCCCCTCAACATTTCATGAGCTTGAGGCGTGGGTATCCCTATACAAGCCACTGGTATTAGGTCTTTTGGAGACCTGGCTTAAATCCTACCACCCTGACTCCTTGGTCACACTACTGGGCTACTCACTTCTATGCCATGATAGTCCAAGCAGAAACAGGGGCAGGGGTGTGGCACTGTATGTGCAAGAACACATCACCACCTCTACCGTGAGCTGCTCATCGACCACTTCCCTGAGTGAGTGGCTCCTTGTGGAGATTACCACTAGGTGCATCCAAAAAGCTATACCTAGGTGTCTGTTACAACCCCCGTACAGGAGGTGTCTCAGGTCTTTTGAACTTCTTAGAATGCCTTGGGAACACAGCAGCCACAAGGGACACAGTTGTGCCTGGAGATCTCAATCTCAACTGGCTAGATACCTCTGCTCCTGACTATGCAGGTATACTGAAAGAGCATGACCTGGAATAAGTCATCTCCTCCCCCACCAGGCACATATTCACTCACAGAACCATTTCCTTATTGACTGGGTCATCACAAACTGTACTGACATGATCCTACAGGCAGGCACTATGTCTGATTCAATCAGTGATCACACCCCAACCTATGCTATACAATCCACCAAGTCAAGCCCCCCCAAACTCTTGTCTTTTAGAAATTTTGACTGCGCTGATTCAGAGCCCATACTCAGTGCAGCTCAGCAATAAATTGGACCTCACTCTACCAACTTAGCAACATCTCTGATGCAGTCACCCTCTTTACCTCCATACTCTTACACCTGAGGACACCTACTTCCCCATTACAACCAGAAGAGTAAGAGGGGGATGTACCCTCTGGCTGTCCAAGGATCTACTGGCACTAATGAAAGCTAGGGACAGCAAGTGGAAGGCTTATAAGTCTTCACCTTCCCCCAAACTCAGGAGGCAGTATAACACAGTGGTTTAAGGCTCTGAGTTGCAAACCTTGACACCTGGGTTTGAATCCCACAGCCCCCACTTGTGTACTGTGTGACCCTAAGCAAGTCAATTAACTTCCTTGTGCTCCCAGGTCACACCTGGAAACAAACTTTCAGCTTAGTGTGTCTCTCCTGGTAAAAAAAAACAAAAACAAAAACAAAAAAAAAGTTGGAATGCCTGCCAACAACTGTGCAATACCTGCTAACAGACTACTAAATCGCTAAAATGCAAATTCTACCTTAGGTAGCAAAGCAACAGCCTTGCCAATCTGTGTAAGTTCTGGACCTCCATTTGGTCCCTCCTCAACTGCAAAATCAGCAAGCAAATCTCTCAGGTCTCATCCCCGGCTGGCCCCATTTCTGACCCTGATGAGACTGCTAATGCTTTTAATACTAAATTCACTGACCCATCCCCCTATCTGAATAAACTCCCTGCCCAGCCTTCCTAAGGCATAAACTCATGGTCTGCCACCCCCTTGCTGAAACCACCACCCCCGCTTTCTATTTCAGAGCCATAGGGCACACAGACACCACCAAACTACTGAAGTCTTTCCCAGCCACTGGAAGTCCAGGCAGTGATGGCCTATACCCAGCATTCCTAAAGCTTATCTCCTCTGCAATTGTCACACCTCTCACATTCATTTTTAATCTCACCCTTACCACATCAGCAGTGCCCGTCCCATGGAAACATGCTAATGTGGTATCACACTTCAAATCTGGTGATCCACACTCCTCTGACAATTATAGGCTTATCTCCCTGCTCCCACAACTGAGCAAACTACTTGAAAAAATTGTTCACCTCTAGCTATCCACACATCTTGAAAAATGCAATCTTCTATGCCCCCTTCAGCATTGCTTCTGCAAGTGCCACAGTACATCCTCTGCATTGACCCCTCTTTTGGATCATGTCCTAAGAAACATGGACCAGGATAAAGCCACAGGTGCAGTCTTTGTAGAGCTGTCAAAGGCATTTGACCTAGTTAATCATCACCTCCTCCATTCAACCCTGCTTCTCTTTGGATGCTCTGCTGGAACCACTGCATGGTTTCGCAGCTATCTCACCAACCAGTCTCAGTCTGTTGTCATAGGTAAATTGTCCTCTACTGACCTACCTGTATGCACAGGTGTTCCCCAGGGCTCCATGCTTGGACCCCTGCTTTCCTCCATGTTTGTTAATGTGCTCCCAAGAGATGGTCTCAGTTGTGAAGCACTTCTCTGTGTAGATGACCTAGTCCTCTATCATAGCGAAAAATCAACCGTCCATTTCCTCCTCCCTCATGAAAAACTACAGCTCTGCTCACCAATGGTTCCTCACAAACAAACTCTTAATCAGTGAGAAAAAGACCAAATCCATGCTCTTTGGCTCCACACCTTTCCTCATCAAAGCTGCCAAATCCAACTTCACCCTTCAAGTATTCACCCCTGCAGGCCCCCCTCTAGAAAATGTGCTCTCCTTTAAATACCTATGGGTCACTCTTGACCCCTACCTATCTTTTACTAAACAAGTAAACAACACTGTGCAGAGAATCCACCAAAAACTGGGTGCCACCTTCTGACTGAAGTACCTTCTGTCCACCGCAGTGCACCTTGTTATTGTATGTGGTAACCTGCTGCCCCTCCTTGACTGTTGCTCCCCAGTCTACTGCTGTGTATTCTCCTCCTTGCACTCATGCCTAACTACAACTTACAACTCAATTTGTCGGTTCGTCCTCCAAGCACCTACCTGCACCCACCACTGCTCACTCTACCAGTCCCTGGGGTGGCTCCCTCTCCAAGGACATTTCGACTATGTAATAGGCTTCCTAGTGGACAACTCTCTCAGAACCCAGGACCTGTCCCCTACTCTAAACTCCTGGTGGATAGGGTGGTCTTGAGATCTCTCAGAACATCCTCTGTCCCACCTCTGGCAGTACCCCATGTCTCCACCACCATGAGTGGTAGAGATTTTTCAGTCTCAGCCCCCTCCATATGTAACAAACTCCCATTGTCCATCTGCTCATCTCCAACCCACCAGGCCTTCAAGCAGAATCTGAAAGACTGGCTCTTGAATACAGCCCACTCTAATTGCGCCCAAAAATAATATTGACAGTATAGATGTCTTTCTCCTACAATCCATAGAATCTTCATCCTTCTCTGTTTTCCCTGCCACTCCTACATCACCTTACTATTCTCAAGCCCCCCCAACTCACTAACTCTTTGAAGTTTCACCTACCTTAGAACAGTAGCAATGCTTTGTTCTGAACCTATGTAGCTATTTTTACTGCATTAATCCTGGAACTGTCTTCTGACCTTGGCCTAGTAACTACTGGCTGATACTATTGTGTATATTTAGTACATGGATATAGGTCTTCTGATCTTGGCCTAGAAACTGTACTATGTGTATATTTAGACCATATTTAGACCATAAAATTTTTTATAGACTTGACAATGCTCGCTGAGCAGCACTCCCACCCCCCCTTGCCCCTGCCTCTCTTTCTCCCCTGAACTTCCACCCTACCTCTCGTCTTTCCTCCCCACCCCTCTCCATCTAACCTTACCCTACAGTCCTCACCTTAAAGCATATGTATCTTGAACTTGCCTTATTTCTGTATTAACTGTTGTTTATTGCTCTAATGTCTGTTTGTCCTCTATGTGATGAGGTACCTTTGTAAATGAGCCTCTGGCTCAAAGGTTGTTAAACTGATGTTTAAATAAATAAATAAATAAATAAATAAAATAAATTTAGTACATAGGCATAGGTGTGGCTCTCTGTCCCTAGCCAGCTCTAATGTATAGTTATTGACTTCTTGACATCCTTGCCATTATCTGTATAATCTGCACAATCATGCTTGTCTCACTTTGTCCTCTAGTCTAACTCTACTATGTTTATGAAAAGCATCATCAACTGTATATTTATACACTTGTACATTTGTTTTGATTGTAAAGAGCGTTATGCACTTTTATATTGTTGTTTGTAAAGAATGTCATCAACTGTATATTTTTATTCACTTGTATATTTTTTGTTTTCCACACCACCTCGTGCTCGGGGTGTGTATTTTCTGACTCTGTATGTATTGTTTTTTTGTTTTCCTGTTGCTGCCACCCTGTGACTCAGGTTGTACCTGAAAACGGTCCTCTGGATCAGTGCACCTGCCTGATTACCAAAGACATAACTAAATAAATAAATAAATAAATACATAAATAAATAAAAGGTCAAACCTTAAACCCATTATCAACAAAAATGGAGGGGAGTGGGATAGAGTGAGAGGTACTAAATTTCTACTGGAAATGTTGAGACACTTCATAGGCATTTTAGGATACTGCAGAATTTCATACTATTAAACTGAAAGGGTAGTACAGATAAAGGGGCTCACATTTGGGTGACACAGGAATATTTTTCAGTAGCAGTAATCATTATCCTCAAATAATTAACTGAGGGATCTTGGGTTTGTGTGTCATAGTGATAGAGAATGATTGACATTTCCTTAGGTGTTTCCAGGTGAAATCGTATTAGCTAATGCATAGAGCAGTTAAATCAGCAGCCATGGCTGGGAGACAGAGAGTGAATCAACTCTTTCACAGGCTCTTGCAGATTTACTTAGAAAAAATATTTTTTTACTAGAAATAGTTAACATTAAAGGATTAGTACAAGATCAGCTATAGCACTTATAATGGTAGCAGGTAGCGCTAATATTTTTTCTGACTGTTTTTGAAGTTTTTGGTAGGTATTTAACTTTTTGCACAGCGTGTTTTTGCTCTGTGTGGGAGAGAGGCCTTTTCTTGGATTTTTCATTGCTGACAAAAAACTGCATACGTTTTGGACTGATGATTGAGAATGCAGTTTCTTTCACTTTCTGCACTAGAATAAAGTGATTTTTACAGTTTTATTTATTTATTTTTCTGACTGGCAGCTGCTGTCTGTGACACAGGCTTCGGTATGCTGGGTAGCAGTACATCACTTAGATGATGCAGGGTGCTGGCAGCCAACCACTAAATGATTTGCACTAAGTACAGTGAAGCCCACCAGGATGAAGTGCAGCACTGCATAATTCTGTAGTAGTTACTGCAGCAAGCAATGCAGTGTCAGTGGGAGTTAATCCTTTTTGTCCTGCAGTAAACCTGTGACACTGTACTTCATCCTGGTGGGCTTCAATATGTGTGTGTGTGTGTATATATATATATATACACACACATATATATATATATATATATATATATGGGATATGTGAATGACTTGACTCAAAATAAGCAATTTATCTTCAAGTGTCAGGTGGAAAGACCATAACTCATGAGTAGAATGGCCATGAGTGAGTTATGAAAGACCTGCCCACTTACAAGTGAGGATATGCTGCTTGTTTTGAGTCAGGCCATTGCACATTCAATTTATACTCCATCCATTTACAGTTATATCTTTTAAAATTGTTGTTCATGTTAATAGTAACTGTTTCTCTTTGATTTCAGCTGCTGGCTTCAGCATGTCAGGGTTATTGTTATGTCATCAGAATTGTGAAATATACTCTCCATTTCCTCAGTATTCCATTGTGATGTATCTAACCTTAAGGATGACAACTGTGACCTACAGTACATATCAGAAACCTAACTTCTGCTTATCTGGCTTAAATACCTTTCAAGAAATACAGTACATACATACATACGTACATACATACATAAATAAATATATAGTTTTTCTGGGTATGGTCATTGATGAATGCTAACAAATGTCTAAGTGGGATGTGGAAAGGGTATCATTAAAAGACTTCTCCAAACAGGCCATGAAAAAAAGTTAATTAACAGCAAGGAGTGGTAGGAGGTGGTGGTTCCAGTGTACAGAAGCTGAAATGGGGTGATAGTCAAAGGGGTGCTGTAGATACTAATGCTGATAAGAAAGACAGAGTGCAACTGCAAATGGCTCAACTTTCAAAGTGGTGGATGTTTCTCCCCAGGTTGAAGGAAGTACAATAGGTCAAATCCCCTCTGGGTGGTGCAGCATTGTCCATCACGAAAACTAAGAAATCAGCAATTCAGACTTAAAGTGAAAATTAAATATAGAGCATACATGCTATATATGGGGATGGGAGGAGCAGCTGCAAGATGAAGTGCTAGCTGCACACTTGGGCAGAATTGATAGACCATGTGGTTAGTTTCTGCTGGTGATTTCACATGTTCGTATGTAAGTATGTATACCAAAATTCCTGGTTGGTGCTGAAGTGTTAGCAAAGGAATAGCCAGGTGGTTGACCACATGGCAATGACACCTTTGCCAGCAGTACTTAAGGGGTGCATGTTGACGGTGTTTGGAGCGGGAGCTGGTGCTGCTGCTGATAGTGACTATAATACCAATGCAGATTAAATTTCAGGACCTGATGACATGGTTCCCTCAAATGAAGTTAAGTGGGGAGCAATCTAGTGTGAGGAAAAAATGTCAAGGTGGCAGAAGAAAACAGCAGTAAAATGACAGGGAACAAGTGAAAAAGGAAGCCATTGAAAGGAATGTCAAGTGCCTTTCTTGATGTTTTGCTAAAAAATATATAGAGAAACAATCCTGCCCAATAAGGTTGTTCTTTGAAATCAGCAGAGTCAATCATTGTCATGCAGTTATATCTTATGCTGGGATAGAATTTGTCAAGGAGGATTGGTGAACTGAAAACGTCCCCATGCGTACGCATCTGAAACACAAACTGTCATAACTGGGAAGAAGTAAGTGGTGAGTTAGAACTGGGAACAGGCAGGTAGGGGATGGTTCCCCAAAGTGAAATATTGGGATGTGATGATATTGTGCTACAGCAGTGAATGCTAGTATCCTCTAACAATATTAAGCAAAGTGTTTAGCAGTTTTTTTCACAATCACCATCCAAATTTGTGCATGGTAAGGCCCAACTCTTAAATGCTAGAACACCAAGGGGCAAAGTTAACTCTGCAGAAAATGAGGCAGGGCACCTGTTTTACTGTTAATCATAGTTGCACTATGAAAATTAGCAATGCTGTAGCAATTTATTTTAGCTATAAGTTGCTCCCCTTTCCAATTATTTAAAGTGAAGGTTTTGTAAGTTTAAGGACACTCTGGAAATGCAGTATACAGTACCCTCCAGATGCTTTTTACCCATGTTGCTATGCTATAGTCACAAAAGAATGCATGTGCCGAAGTGTACCTTGTTTTTGTTGCATTTTCTTGCAAGTGTATCCATATTGCCATTACCATTACCAGTAATGTATAAACCACTTGACAAGACCCGAACTACATGGCAGTGACAACAATGGTTGCGAATTAGCAATCCCAGGGTTCCACACATTTTCATAGACAGGACTATAAAATCAGTTAGCCAGTATACTGGAGACAGGCAACACCATGTGAGAATGCTTAAAAAAAGGTCACACATACAGAAATATATTGAAAGTACTGTGACAGCAGTTCAGCAGCTGGTTTACTCCACAAAATCTAAAATATGGGATTCTAACAAGTGACAACTGGTGAACAGTATGGATGGCAGAGAAATGGTCCTGGTTTTCCTGCCGCACTAAGATATATGTATAGGGGTGGTCTACACATTGCCAAAAACTGATACATTGCACTTTGTAAGTGAGCCCAATAAATTACTAACCAATCCAAGGCAAAAAATTCTGCTGATGGTGGCTTTAACACAGTCTGGGATGGACCGGGGTGAGGCGGACAAACTGCTGTTAAGTGTCTCCTCCATGGGCCTGAAATGGATCATCACCACACCAACAAGGAAAGGATCATACCAGAGTACTAGCAATATCCTGGACCTACTATTTTTATCATCAACAATTATTGTAAACAATCACCAGGTACTGCCCCCAAATTTAGGAGACCCTTTGAATGTTCTATTACTTGGGACATGGAAACAGCAGCTGACATAGTTTTGCTAGAGCATGTGTTTTAAAAGCTTTAACCCCTGCACACTTTAACAATAGTATACAAAAAGAAAGATGGGACAGACTAAACTTCAGCTCTGACATGAACACAGCTGGTGTTGATTTTATAGGCTCCTTTCATTCTATATGCAATCAACATTCTCATTTTAAATGAAAAAGAATTAGAAAATGTCACCTGCCATGGGTGTCAGTAAAAATACAAAAACTAATTAAGTCAAAGACAGAGTTTGGTGGAAAACAAGCAATACACTAAAATCTGAGAACTGGGAGCTATTTAGGAAATTAAGAAATAATTGTAAAAGCAAATAAAAGGCCAAATAACAGTACTACAAGGATACAATAAATGTCACAACAAACCTCTCATCTTACTGGAAAATAATCAAGAGCATTGAAGGCTCAGGAGTCCAAAAATCTGACACAAGTTTTGTCAATAGCAGTGGAAAAAACTGCCCCTGAAAGTACTACAGATACCCTAAATAAACATTTCTGAATGCTGTCAGACATCCAGTTCACAGTTCCTGATATTGAAATAGGAACAGTGCAACCTACCCTGAAGCTAAAGACCCAAACTCACCAACAACCCCAAACATTTGGAGGTGTGCCAAAACTACACAAGGGAGGTGACGTAAACAACCTAACAAACTATCAACCAATAGCTCTACTGTCAGTGATTTTAAAACTATTTGAAAGTCTGGTATACAACCAGCTGTATGAGTTCTTGGAGAAATATGATCTGCTGACTCATCATCAGTTGAGGTTCAGTGCAGGGAGGTTCGAGGGCACTGTACTCACAGAGTTCGTGGACCTGGTTGCTGGTTGTCTAAATGTGGGAGATACCATAGGCATGGTGTTGTTGACCTCTCAAATGCATTTGGCCTTGTAGATCTCAAATTCCTAATGGAAGGAATGACCCAAGTAGGGGTCTTTGAGGAAATACTAAGCTGGTGCAACTCAAACCTAACTGGAAGGTCTCAGCACATGGTTGTTCAGGACATTCTGTCTGAAGTGGACACCCTTCACAGAGGGGTCCCACAAGGATCCTTCCTAGGCCCTATGATATTCCTATGTAAACAACCTTCCCAATCACATTGCTTACTCAGATATAAAACCTTATGCAGACAACACTGTACTAATATGTAGAGCAGAAAAACATATGGAAATTGAACCAAAACTCCTAAAGGAGTTCAATTCACTGCAGAAGTGGTTTAAGCTGTCCAACATGGTGCTCAGCTCAAAAAAAACTCAAGCAGTGTGTCTTAGAAATAAAAGTAAAAAAGGTGAACACAATGTATTGACAGAGTGGTGTTAAATTTATTTTCTGCCAGTGAAACTCCAGCAAAATTCTGATTTCACTTCAATAACATTTTGGGAAATAGCCATGAAAACTTTTTGAAACTTTGCCAAAATTGTGATTTCAGTTATTTCCATCTTACTTTAAAAGTGTTTATCCAAATTGCACCGAATTTGAGAAGATGACTTTACTAAGGTCTATACAGAAGTGTACAAAGTTGCAAATCTTCATCTCTAAAGGTGACTGAATGATAAGACTCCAAATGTTCAGAAATTTTTAAATTATATTTTGCAGTTATGTAAACTGCAGAATTTGAAACCCATATAATTTTAAAACTGGAGAACTCAATATCACCATTTGTTTAGGTTCATTGACCATAAATATTAGACATTGAAGCCACCCCATGGCCCAGCAGCAGAGTATCATGTTGTCTTGTTGACAACCCAGGATCAGAAGTGAGCCCTGGAAGTCATGTTGGGAGACAGATCATGGATGAGACAGCTGCCACTCGGCTGTGTATCTTGGTCAGGGAGGTTAGGTACTGGGTTCCACCAACACAGTGACCCCTAGGGCTGGGTCAGGGAGCTTGTTCCTGCCACAGGGGAAGCTATGACTTTACAAGGCTAACAGAGGCATTGCCCCAACCAGGGGAGGTGGGAGGGAAACAAGGTGGGAGAAAAACATGGTAGACAACTGAATGATGGCTGGGTTCAACCTGATCAGGGTAAATCCATGTGAACAGGGTATATCCCTGAGAGACCAGCTGCTGGCCAGGAGAAAAAAAAAATCATATGAAAAACAAAGAGAGACTGTGTGTATCAGCTCTCTAATCTCTTGTTCAAAGGCTGTCCCAGTTACAAGCAGCCAAAGATTTCAAAATATTTCATAAGCCTTTGTGAAACTGAGGAATATTGTGATACTTTTGTCAATGCCATGTTCATAGATTTTGCCCAGTCATACACTTGAGTTGCCATTGTAGAGGTAGGTAAAGGCTGGAAAAAGTGGCAAAAAGGTAGCATTCATAGGATTCTGAGTAGTAAAAGTATAGTGGTGCCAAGTGTCAGGTCATTATCGTGAGTGAAGAATCATGAAGAATAGTCACAACATTACTGTGCACTAGCCTGACTTCATGCAATATGCCAGCTAATCAGCAGAGTATTATAGCTTATTAAATAAGAAACTCAGCATTACGACCTTGTACACTTTCATTATTACTGGATATACTGGATATACTGGACAAAAGAAGGCCGTCTCGGCCCATCGAGATTGTTCCCCACAATAGTAGGCCAATTTCCTTCATGTGTTTGCTAACCATATATCTAAGTTTTTTTTTTAAAGTTTCAAGGGTTTTAGAATTAACCAAGTACTCAGGAAGTGAATTCCAGATTTCGGTACCCTAACACTGAAGAAGTTTTTTCTTAAAATAGTATTTACCCTTTCAACAGTCAGTTGTTTGTTGTGTAGTCTACCCACTATGCATTTCTTTGCAAATGTCAGTCTGCATAGCTTCATCTGAATTGGGCATTTTATAATATTAAATAGAAGTAAAAGGTCACCTCTCAGTCTTCTTTTTTCCAGAGAGTGAAGTCCTGTTTTAGTTAATCTAACATCATAAGAATCTTTTTTTAATCTAGGTATCATCCTAGTCAATCTTCTTTGGACTTGTTCCACTCTAAAGATATCCTTCTTGAGGTAAGGGCTCCAAAATGGAGAAGCATAATCAAGATAGGGTCTAACATATGATCTATACAAAGTGACCAAGCATTGTTCAGATTTATTTACAAAAGTTTTATTTATCTGCCTCAGTATAGTATTAGCTGTATTTGCCACTCTGTTACAGTGTAAATTGGCTGATAGTTTAGTGTTGATCATAATCCCCAGGTCTCTTTCACATTCAGAACTTTTAATTAGCTTATTATTTAACCGATAAGCATGTTTTGGGTTGTTTTTTTCCAAAGTGTAGTACCACACACTTATCGGTGTTAAATTCCATAGCGTTTCTTTTAGCCCATGATTCTATAGTTTGCAGATCTTGCTGGAGAATTTCACTATTTAAGGCTGTATCCACCCTTCCTCCCAGTTTGGTATCATCTGCAAACTTAGTTAAAAAGTTGCTGGAAGTGATGAATAGGTCCCCAATAAATAAGTTGAACAAAGTGGGACCCAGGACCGACCCCTGAGGGACACCACTAGCAACCCTACAAGGTATAGACATTGAATTGTTAACCCTAACAACCTGAGTTCTATCATATAACCATTGTGAAACCCAATTTATCAAATAATCTGAAAGAACATGTTTGCACATTTTCTCAATTAACAATGAGTGGGGTACTTTATCAAAGGCTTTACTATGGTCCAGAAGGATAACATCAGATGGAATGTGATTATCCAGTAACCTACTAGTGTTATTATAGAAAGAGATCAAGTTAGTAGTACAGGATGATCCTGTTTTCAAGCCATGCTGTGTCAAATCCTGTATCCCCAGTGAGTATATTTCACAGTCAATATAGGATTTAACTATTCTTTCCATGGCCTTTCCAACTAGTGATGTAAGACTAATTGGCCTATAGTTATGAACCCTGGATTTATTCCCTTTTTTAAAATTGGGATAACTGTTGCAATACGCCAGTCCTTTGGTACATAACCTTCTTCCAGGGATTTGTTAAATATCAGGGTTAACGGGAGAGTAACTGTTTCAATGGTTTCTTTCAATAACCTAGCATTAATATTGTCAGGTCCTGAGCTGGTAGAATTTTTCAATAAAGACAGAGCAATTCTTACTTCCTGCTCATTTATAATTGGGAGTATGAGGGTTTGTTTACACCATGGATAATAATTGTCATTATTAAAGAATTCTGAAGAAAAATAATCATTAAATATATTAGCAATATTTTGATCATCAGTAATAGAAAACCCATCATGTGTAATTGATCCTATTTTACTTGGGTCACCTTTTTTGCTATTTATATATGAATGAAGTGACTTTTTATTAGTTTTTGAGTGAGCCAAGGTAAATTCTAGTTTAGTTTTTGCTTGTTTTATTAGTTTATTTAAGAAGGATACTGATTTTTTGTATGTAACCCTTATATCCGGAGAGCCATTTATTTTTTATTTTTTAAAGAGGCGTTCTTTTATTTTAATTTGTCTAGAAATACTTTTATTAAACCAAAGAGGAATTTTTCCTTTTTTATTATATTTGTTTTTCATGGGTACGTAAGATTGTTCCAGTTGATATATAGTTTGTTTAAATATATCCCATGCTTCAGAAGTATTTTGATTCATAAACTTCTTAGTCCAATTTGTTTGGTGCAACGCATGATTTGTTTGAAATTTGCTTTATTGACTCTCGAGAAGTGCAGTTTTGTCTTTTTTCTGTGATTTTGAGAGTAGCATCTCAAAAACTGCACCCACCAGCAAACAACAGGTGCATGAGCTCCATTGGAAAGTTTGAATTCACTGTCATAATGGTTGTGGAACCACATGCATTTGCAACATTGTTTCTGTACAATACCATCTGCTGACTCATTGACAGTCCTGTAGATAACAATGTATAGTTTTACTATTTGAAAAGAGTGGCACCAAGTGATGCCAAGCCTTACAATTAGTTGTAACTTAGGCCATTGTGATGAAATTATCTGAATATCTTTATTCATGATGGAGCATGAGGCTGGGCTCACTGCTGCAGGAGTGCTGGAGGGGTATTGCAATGCCATGATGCTAGTGCAAGAAAGGTAATTCAGTGGTGATAAGTGCTTTATGAAGTTAAATTCCACAAGTGGAATTCTACTGGGATTACCGATTATGTGCCCATGAATTATTTGAGCAAGTTTTGCCAGTTAGTAATTTCTGAAGCATCCACAATAAATTGTAACCTACTAAACCACATTTATCCAGCTTAATTATATTCCAGGACATATTTACTTTGGTATGAATACCAAATCATGGGTATATGCCTACAACAGCAGTGGAGCTATAAACATCCTCCTATTTTGAACATTTTCACCCAATTTAACAAATAATTAAATTGTGAAATTTCAAACTCCTATAACTTGCACATTATTTAACAGTCCCTTTATTTATCAGTTTCTAAGACTTCCCCAAGAAAGTATACATATACAGTTTCAGTTATCTAGCTTCAAAGGTGGCTAAGTTGTAAGCATAGAAATATTTTCAGGAACTTTCATGTGAATATAAAATTGTCAGATTTTGAGCCCCTATAACTTCCCTCCTTCTAAATGTTATGAAATATGGGATCCTTTCAGAGCTTCTTCCAAACAGTATGCATGCTAGATCTCAGATCCCCCACTGTAAGACTGACCGAGTTATGATCAGACAAAGAAGTTCAGAAAATTTCACAAAATTTCACGAAATGTTGCAAAATTCATGAACTCAGACTTTGCTAACTTTGCTCAGCCCTATTTATTGGACACTAAGCTCACAAGTGGCTCTAAACTGGCAAACACTAATAAAGACAAATACTTAGGGGCTGTGAGCTACAATTCTCTTCAATTTAATATACACATAAACAACATAATTAACAAACTCTGGCCAGAGCCACTATGGATGGTAATGCATTAACTTAATAAGGGTGTTTCATGGGCTTAAACATAAAGATGAATTGCTGTAGTCAGATCCATGTGTAAATTCCATTTTTGGTAAAGTTGGATAATTTATCTGGTTGATCCTGTGTTTCTCATATGTTTAAAATATGAGCAGTGAGTGCATCTTGTACTATATGGGGAAGGAGAGGGAGCTCCACACCAAGATCTTCAAGTAGTGGTAGAAAAAATGGTGCAGAGAGGAGAGGTATGCCTACATTGGGAACTGTGTGCCAACCCAGAAGGATAAGAGCCTATACTGAGATGATGACCTGCTTCCATCAAGAAGTGAAACATGGTCCTCAGCAGATGGTTTAAATGTTACTTTGATGGACATTTAAAGTAGCCTGGGGGATGGAAGAAATAGGAGAGGCAGAAAGTGGGCTACCACAGGCTGAGATAGAGAGTAGGGAGATCCTGAGGGGAGAGAGCCCCACAGGGATGCAAGTTATTTAAGGAAGCAGGGGTTAGCAAAGGAGGAAGGGGAGAAAAGGAGCAGTCAAAGGAGAAAGGTAAGGAAGAAGGAACAATTGGACAAAGGAAAAAGTGACAAGAAGAGAGCTAAGGGATGTCAAAATGGTGCAAGGTCTGCATCAGAAGACCTATGAGAGGAGACTGAAAGAGTTCAATATGTACACCCTGGAGGACAGAAGGGAGAGTTGGGATATGATGGAGACCTTTAAATACCTCATAGAGGTTAATAAGGTACAGGAGGGAGATATGTTTCAGAGAAAAAGGTACTGTAGAACTAGAGGTCATGATATGACACTGGAAGGAGGTAGATTCAGGAGTGATGTAAGGGGGTACTTCTTCACAGAATGGGTGGTGGATTCCTGCAACAGCCTTCCATGGCAGGCAGTGGGGGGGGTGAAACCAGTGGTGGGTTTCAAAATTGCCTCAAATAGGTAAAAATGAATCCTAGAAGGAAGGAAGTGGGTGGAAGGGATAGTGATGTAGATCACATTGGGTCTGCAGCAAAAGTGATCATAGATAAAAATGGGCAGACTAGATAAACCCAGCAGTTATTATCTGCCATCAGTTTTTATGTTTCTATGTATGACAGGCTATGTTATTAATGGATACAGTATAAAATTATTAATATGCACATCAACACTGTAAACTGTGAGGCACACATAATTCATGTTGTACTATGCTACATGGATAGATAATCAATGGGTAATAATATATGCATTGAGCAGAGGAGACAAATAATCACAGGGAACATGTGTGAAACAATATACTACTCATAGAGTGGTGACACCATGATAGGTACATACTGTATGAAGTTACTGTATTATGATGATACCCAGTTGTATACCAATGTTGAGTTAGCTACAATATGGGATTTTATTTATTTTTGTTTTGTTTTTTAATAATTTAGTCATTATCTACACAGCAATGACACATAGCTAAGGATGCTCCTTACAATTTGTTACCTTGTATTTATTTTGTTTGTTTGTTTGTTTCATGCCTTTTACAAGAGAGTGCTGCATGTATTAATGACAGTGGCACAATGTTACCCTTAGGAGAGCTTGTGGTATGCATTTGAATAGAGGTAAAAATTGTAACACTGCACTATATGTCAAGTAAAAATGGTGTCCCTGATTTTGAGCAGTTGTCTCTGATTTTAATGGGCAGTGTCCCTTATTTTGATCTAGCAGGGTGAGAGGTATGCATTCCAGGGTAGCCAGGTGTTGCAATTGACATCCCTGTGATTTCTTTGCAATCCCCTATGCAACCCCTGGGAACCCCTGAAACATTGGTTGCCTAGCATTTATTTATATAATGTAATAGGTGGAGGAGCTTTGCAACCCTTATGATCTGCGGTCCCACCTTCCTGTAGAGGACAACTACCGTCCTACAAATATAAAGACATGAGAGTTACAATGCCACTAAGAATTAGATAGGTCCTGGAAGGGTTAACATAAACCAACTCTCCAGACAGGAGTAAATTATTCACACACACACACGAGAGAGAGAGAGCGAGAGAGAGAGAGAGAGAGATGTAAGTTGAGCCTTCTCTGGAGTTATTTTCTCTAAATATTTACCATAGTGCTATGCATTTTAAAGCTTGCTGGTCTGCAGTGCTCCCAGACTGATTTGACATTTTCCCTGTAGCACCAAGACAATTTTCCTGTGTTTTTCTGTAGATTGCATTACTTCCTATGAAAGCCAAATTGCTCCATATTCCCATATAATCAATGCAAATGTATGGGAACAATTTTCCTGTAAATGGCTCTATTTTCATGTACAATACAGTAATCTCCACAGATCTGGAAGCCCTGGGTCTGTTGAAAGTTATGCCACTAAATTATTTACCCTCCAAAGACTAGCAAATCATATTCCAATAATAAAATTAAAAGCCCAGCAAGTGAACATATTAAATCCTGTGTCAAAACAGGTCAAATAGATTCCTGATGTTTTCGTTTTCACAAATGATGTCTGGTACATCTGGCTACACACTGACTTAAGAACAAATTGTTTGGGGGGGACTTAACTCCTGGGCTGCAGGCAGCATTACAACCTAGTAGAAATCTAGACTGATATGATATATCAGTCTGTAGCACAGCAAGGATTAACTAGAAATCAGAGTACATGAGAGCTTTCTCTCTCTTTCTCGTCAAGAGATAAGTAACTGGCAGTATTCAAGCAAGGCTTTTTGACAGTAGTATGAAAAAAAAGACATTTAACTGAAGTATGTACCTCTTCCAGTGTTGGCTGTTGAATCAGAGGAAGGAATCAGTTCTTTGCTAGCTTTCTCTTTGGGCTGGTGGAGGGAGACTGTTGTTTTTTTGAGTCTAGGGAAAGTTTCTAATTGCACTGCTGCATACAGTTTAACTGCTTCAAAGGAGTGGTATAACTTGCCTTTGTGACTACTCGGGACAGTAGCTGTCAGGTCACTTAAAGCAGGCATGATGAGAGACAAACAATCTGAAAAAATTAGTGCTGGAATTAATCTGCTGAATGGAGACAGCGGAGTGCATCATTCAACTGGTGGAGTGACAGTGCTGAAAACTCCAACATTGTTGTTCAGTCAGATCCTGTGAGATGAGATGCTTTTCTCCAATTTCAAGACAGCTGCAGAACTCCACCTCTGCAGTTGTAAAAAGTGAACTCAAGGATGGGAGCATTGAGATGCAGAATCTTTTTCATTCCAAAGGATTCCAGAGCAAAAATTGTACAGCAATGGATTTTCTCTTTATTGGAATATGGGAGCTAAATCAACCAACACACATGCAGTCTCTTGCTGGACAATCTAGATATGTCCTATAATTAGCTTTTCTGCTTTGCTTTGTCCGTATGACACTCACCTTTGCATGATGTTCAGAAGACTAAGATGGGATTCAGTAAATCTCCAGAGACAAAAACAATCAGCAATCATGGCTTTCAAATCATTCAAAGAGAAAACTTGAAGCCCAATGGACCAGAACCCAAAAATAGTGACCCACAGACACAGCTTGAGAGAAATCAAAAACAGAGGTCTCAATGCCCCAAACATTCAGAGCACCTATGGAAAGATGACCTCAAAGTATTGTCTCACTAAGCTGTGGAACTCACTTCCATCAGACATTAGATACATCCCAAAACTGGGTGCTTTAAAAAATGCCATAGATAAGGAACTGTTTGACACATGCAAGCTACCTTAATGTACTGTCTGGGTCTTGCTTAGACTTATATAAATCTAACTCTGTACCTCATATAAAGGTTTATGGACCAATGCCACTGTAATAGGACAACTTTGTAAAGAGGGCTTCTATATGTATAAAGATAACGGTCTTCACTACTACTTATTCCATGGGCAGGGATTCTAAAGAAAGTCATCACAGTGCAGCCACTGAACATAGTTACAGTGGTATAAAATGAGTATTTCAATACAGGAGAGATGGCAGTCTTATTCTGGGGTTATCTCAATGAAAAACCAATTGAATAACATCTCTGAATGCACTGACATCATATGGCCTTAATGAAACTATTTATTAAGTATCATAAGTATCATTAGTAGTTTCAAGCTATGGGACTTACGTCCATAATGCTTGCCAGTCCTATATATCTGAATAATACAGTTTTATCAGAATTAAAACTATCAAGTCTTGTCTTAAACATATCCATACTAATATTTTCTACCACCGATACTGGCAGACCATTCCAAGCAGTAACCACCCTGATCGTAAACCAGTGCTTCCTTAAATTTGTATTCCATTTAGGTAAATCAAGTTGTAATTTATGTCTTCTATCACTAGTCCATCCAGATCTAAAAGTTATTTCTAGGTCTTCCCTTAGTACTGTATCCTTGACAATTTTAAACATCATGCATAAGGCCCATCTTAATCTTCTGTAATGTAATGAATAAAGGTTTAATTTTTCCAATCTTTTATCATATGCAAAATATTTTACCTCAGTCATAGATTTAGTGGCTCTACACTGCACTCCCTCGATTCTAACTACATCCTCCCTTTTCTGGGTGGACCACACCTGGACACAATACTCCAGATGTGGTCTCACCAGGGCTTCATACAGTGGCATAAGGACATTCTTGCTTCTGCTGGAAATATGCCTCAAAATGCAATTTAAGTTTTGATTGGCCTTTTTAACCTGTTCCTTACAATGCACACTAAACTTTAAATTAGTTGTTATTTTTACTCCTAGATCCCTCTCATCGTTAGTTTCAGTCAAGCTATTGGTCCCTATAGTATACCTATATTTATTGTTATGAAGACCCAAGTGCATAATTTTACACTTGGCGATGTTAATTTCAAGTTTACTATAGTTAGTCCATAAATAGACTTCATCTATAGCCTGCTGGAGAGAAATGGCCTCAGTTGAGTTGGTCACAGTTGTACCCATTCTACAATTGTCAGCAGACTTAGAAATCCATATATTTGGATCCCAAAGTTTCAATGTAGAAATATATACATTGAAAAGACAAGGTCCCAACACTGATCCCTGTGGCACTCCACTCGTTACTGCTGACCAGTCTGACATCTCACCCCTAACCACGACTCTCTGTTTTTCTCCCAGTCAACCACAGAGTTATCCACCTTAAGATGTCTCTATCTATTCCCAGGGTGATTTCCTGCTGAGATTTTGCCTTTTTTATAATAGCTTTAACTTGTTTAGTGCAGTTCTTGTAATCCTGGTAGTTTTCTGCTGATTTATCCTTTTTATATCTTTTCAATAATATTACTTTTCTATTTATTAAATGCTTAATGTTTTTATTTAGCCAACATTGGGATATTTTTTGCTACTCTTAAATTTTTGGAACTTTGGGATATGTTCATTAATTAATTTATTAAGTTTATCAAGGAATATATTCCACATATCCTCTGTATTGTTACCTTTAAAATCCTTAAGCCAATCCCATTGTGCTAAATCCTTCCTGAGCTGAGTGACATTTGCTTTTGCTAGATTAAGTTTGATGACACCGTGAGGATTTAAAGGTAATTCTGACCCTTTTAGACTGAATAAGACCATACAGAGATTACTATTTCCCAAGGGGAGGGAGGTCACTACCACATTAATTAAGTCCTCCATGCTGGTTAACACAATGTCAATAATATTGTCACCTCTGGTATTATCTTGGACTAATTGTTCCAGTCCAATCTGGTCAAATATATCCAGATACTTTTCCTCAGTGTTGTTACCCCCTTTTGTTGTTTTCCAGTCAATGTTGGGGAGGTTGAAATCTCCCAACACTAGTATCTTGTCTGCAGGGTTAAGATTACTAAGTAGCTTAAGAAAAGCTAAATCTTTATCTGGAGTAATGGAGGGTGGTCTATAGAATAGCCCAGTTATAATTTTGGGACCAGTTGATGGTAGTAACTTAATCTAAATAGTTTCCAAGTCAGAATCCTCCTGGAACATTTGAACACTTTTAATAGAATTGTGTACATACATTGCTATAACCCCTTCCCCCCATGTGTTTGTGACTTGTGGTAAAGATTATACCCTGGAATAGTTTTCTCCCATGTATCACTGTTATCCCACCAAATTTCAGTAACACAAGCTATAAAAATGTTTTGTGATACCAGAAGATTTTTAAATTCACCAAATTTATTTACTAGGCTTCTGGCATTAATAAGCACAACCCTCCAATCTAATTTCTTATTTTAATCTTCGGCCATGTTTTTTGTTGGGGTAATATTTAACGTAGGCTGCCCCCCTTGTGCTACTTTAAATGAAAGTTGATGACTTTGTTCAGCTTTCTGCCCAGGATCCTAGAATCCACTAGGTTAAGGTGGAGATCATCTGATTTAAAAAGGGACTTATTATTAAACATAGCTGAATTATCCATAAACCCTATATTGATAAGCCTACAGAAGGTTCTTAACCAATTATTAATAGATGTGATTGCCCCATTTTTATATTCAAGGTAACCATGTGTGAGTAGTACACCTGAAATAATGATTTCCCCTCCTTTTTCTTTGATTCTTTCTGTTACATCAACAATTTTTGACTGAAATACATTCAAACTGGTTTTATTAATATCATTAGCACCTATGTGCAAAACAACCAAGGGTTTAACCGTATTTTCCATCAGTCCCTCTAGTAACTCAGAAACATCACCCACCCTAGCTCCAGGCAAGGTGCTTACAGTGGTACTAGCTTTCCTGCCAGCACATACAACTGAATCAACTTCCCTGATTATGGTGTCCCCTATAACTAATATGTCCTTGGTTAGGGTCACTATTAATGTATCATGGTCAGTTACAAGGTCAAGCATAGTGTGATTAATACAGGGGTTGAACAGGGATTCTTTATCTGGGTCAGTGTGATTAGTTAAACACTCAAATTTATTTTGAAGTGGTATAGGTACTTTCCCACTTGAACTGGTGAATTTGTTTTTGTGCAACACTTAGATTGTTCCCACAATATTGTGTCAGAAACCTGAATTTCCTCCCTCCCCCCGATGTATAAGCAGAATGTTCCTGCTCCAACAGCTTTTTGTCAGTGTCAATTACAAGAGGGGCTTTGGCTGTAATGACATCCTGAGCTGCCATGTCTATAAATTTTTCCAAAATGGCAATTTTTTTTTGTTTCTAATCTCTGCATTAGTGTTTCAATCTCATGTTTTAAAACACTAATCAGTGTGCAGTTATCACACACATACTTCTTTGCATGCTGGTTCATCAGTAAACATTCTGTATTTTATGCAAACCCTTTTAGTTTTGCTACCTCTTTTTCCTTTAGTTTGAAACATGATAACAGTTTTAGTACTTTGAATATTAGATGTGCTACTTGAACTTACTGATTATAAAGCAGTATCCTTCTCAGTCTGTAGCAAACACTAGTGCCCTGGTACCCCGCATATCCAGCGGACACAGCTGACACGTGCCAACACATATGTTTCTGCACGCTGTTGTGCGTGTGCCCTGCCTGCTCTCATCCTGCTCACTGCAGGGATGAGCTTTAAGTGTAAAATGCACCAGAAGTAAACCACAAGGGGTCACTGGACCCTCACAACAATAGTTGCAAAAATAAGGTTTTAAATTGCCAAACTCACTCATGCGTGGGTAAGGCACATAAGCACTAAAAGGCTCAAATTAGTAGTTTAAAATGTTTTAAAAAAAGAATTAGCACCCAGTTCAAGCCAAATATATTAATAAAATATGTATTTAACCAAGTGCATCAGTGCAAACATACCGGTTCTTAGAGCATAATGCTAACAGACACAAAAAAAAACTTCTTATGTTTCGCAAGGCTAAACGCCAAGCTTCATCAGAGATAAATAACATTCATATTATGTGACTTATATAGTTCTAAAGCCACGTGCAACCTTAACCACATCAATAAAAACATTTTTCATTCCTTCATTTCATTTCAGGCTTAGCAATTAAAAAAAGAAGCTCATCCATCAATTAATTAGTACCATCATCCACTAAATATTTAATTTATAATTGACTACTATTGTCAAAATACAAAAGGTATCTAATCAATGATTAACTTTAAAATTAGCTGGATGTAGTTTAAAATGTATAGCTGTAATGTAGTTCACCCAGCTCTTGGGGACTACAACGCTCTCTTCCTGGTCATATGACCAGGGCTCCACAACATACAGTACTGCTTACTACATTATTAAATATAAAGGAATGTAGAGGAATGCAAGCGTACTATATGAAATGTGAGGAGTGGTATGGGAAAGCACCATAGAGGAAATGAACCTAGGGTCATGAAATGAAAGAGCCTGAAAACAACAGCACATTGTAATAGTCATTATTAATTATTTTATTTGAAAATTAGTGACCGGGAGAGGCACACTGAGCCAGAACTCATTTCCAGGTGCAGCCTGGGGGGAAGGGGACATGGGATAAAGAAAATATCTTACACAGTCACATTCCACAGTTACAGTAAAGTGCATTCTGAATAACATGATAGCAACAGGTATAAGTGCAGACAATATGGGCCATATGCATGAATGGTAAAGTTGCCTACATGCCACTTAACTCAGGTGCATAGGAAACCTTAAGTATGAATGCCGCACAATGGGGGTCCTGTGGACCCTCAGTGGCATTCACAAAGGGTGCACAAGGCACATATGCACCTGCTGCCCATGCCACTCATGGAGCACTGTGCCGAGGGCCTGTCAGGGGTGGCCCTGAACTACACGGCATTCACTGAGCCGCATAATGCCAGGCTTAGGGGCCAAGACCAAGTATAACCTGGTATGTGCCCCCTTGTTCTCCAAACACTGGGCATGGCAGCACCGAGCAATGGACATCCATGCCTTCCCAGCCCACTAGGCTGCAGGGCAGGGCTGGGGCAGTGACTCGGGCGAGTGTCCGGTGGGTGGTCTGATGTTGCCACAGTACACGGCATTCATCTGGACTGTGAGTCTACTGCATGGGCATAAGGGATCCACTGAGGGACCCGAAACAGGCATCCAATTGGATGCCTACCCAGATCTTCTCCTCCCTGACCACCTGCATGATCCTGTGCACCAAGGGGGCATGGTCATGGACAGGTACCCCATGGGTTCTTGCAGTCATGCATACCATGCACCCTGCACCTGTCTGGGGTCATGTAGGTTCGTGGACGGGGTACATGCCTCAGAAGCATATAACCCACCCTTTAGTGCATAAGGCCCAACGAGAATAAACAACTGACTGACCAGTCAGACACACCAACATTAAGGGTAAGGTGGTAATGGGGAAGGATCATCAGGGAGAGGGAAAACAGGAGCAGAAGGGTGGGGGAAGGTGCTTCAATTGAAACCTGAGGGAACTGGGGCAGGCAGAGATGTGGCTATCAGTGCGGAGTTGGTTCCAGAGAGTGGTATAGTGATAGGAGAAGGCTGATTGCCCAGCAGAGTAGTGAGGATGGAGAGTGGGAAAAGTGTGATGATCCCTGGAGCAGAGGCAACAAGAGGCAGGGGGGATAATGGAGACAAGTTAGGAAAGGTAGGTAGGAAGGAAGGGAACCAAACCAGTATTTGGAACTGAGAGAGGCATAGTGGATCTGGTAACAGGAGGGTAGAGGGAGAATCGATAAGGAGGAGAAAAGTGAGCAATGATGAACGGGGGGGGGTTGGTAGCAAAGTGGCAGAAGGAGTTGTAGATGGTATCCAGTCTGGCAAGGGAAGTGGAGGGGGTGGTGCCATAAACCATATCTACATAGCTGAAGACTGGGAGCATTATTTTGGTACTCAGCTCCCAGTAGACCTGTGGAGACAAAGAATCTTTATTGCAATACAGGGCACCAAGCTTTGAGTGTAGCTTGGCATAGATGGCATCAATGTGGGCTGAAAAGTCAAGCTTACTATCAAGCCACACACCAAGGTACTTGAAGGACTGGACTGCTTCAAGAAAGGTGCCATCTAATGTGGAGAAGATGGGCAGAGTAGGAAACCTGGCCAGTTTCTGACTGGCATGAAAGGTCATCGACACAGTTTTCTTTGTGTTGACTTGGAGTTGATTGGAGTGGAACCAGCACAGGACATTGTGGAAGTCTTAATGGAGCTTAAAGTAGAGTGTGTTTTCTGCTCACAGACAGAGATTGAAGAGGCTTTTTGAGACAACGTAAGTGGGCTAAGCTGTGGGAAAACTTGATGAAATAGTGTCTTAATTATTGTCTGTTGTGTAAATTGGGACAAGCCACAGTAGCTCACATTTAAGGCCTATAATAAAGAGCTGTGTCTTGCCCTGTAGTTTGGGGGCTGGGTGAGATTTGTTTGGCCTGGAGTCTCAGCTAGGTGATAATTGGGGAAGGGGCTGAGTGAGTCATATTTTTGATTGCAGGTTGGTTTTGGATTGCTGTATAATGATTCACTCACAACAGCCAATTGGGGCTCTTCTCAAGTGAGCCAATCAGCCATTGCCTGATATATACGGAAGTATCCATCAAACGGATCTTTGCACCAAGGACCGCAGTGTAAAGGACAACATGGCAGAGTCTGACAGGAGGGAGTCAGCCAGGGGATGCAGCTGGCAGCTGTACACTCTACCCCACACATTGTGAGTAGGTAAAAGGGGTAAGCAGGTGTCTACAGCCACAATGCATCAGGTAGGAAAAAAGGTGTAGTACCCTATATAGAGCTAAGCTACACTAGAGGTTCAAAATGTACAAATACCTTGGGGTCATTGAAACTCCTTATATAGTGTACGGTAATAATGGAATTTAAAGGGGTAAAATAACAGATAAAGCAGGTAGGATAGGATGATGGGAGTTGTGCAATGCAGTGACTGTGGGGCAGCAGTCTTCACGGAGACTTTCTGGAGGCTGCATTGCTGCCCTAGCTGCATACACCTATCTGGGCTGAGGGAGGAAGTTGCCAGACTCAAGGCTAAATTGGCTTTGGTTCAGAGGACCTTCTCCTCCACCCAGGGACCACCTACAGTAGTTTACTGCTGCTACCTCAGAGGTTGCCCAAAAGGAGTAATGGCTGGACAATAGTGGGCTCAAGGAGGGTTAGAATAGTGGATTGTAGGTACATCCCACACCCAATTGCACTAATGAACTCCTGTGCCACATAGGCAGAGCAGGAACATCTCACAGATGCACCCAAAGTAGTAACTGGGTGGATGTCAGGGTCTTCCGCAGAGGACCCCAGAGGAGAGGAAGCCAATCTTGGTGTGAGAGTCCATACTGAGGGGAATAGAGTTGGGGACAGGCAAGGATGAGGAGAGGGAGATTCAGTGCCTTCCTGGTGCCACGGCTAGCAGGGATGGACAGAAGATCAAAACGATTGCTGGGGCAGCAGGAAGGGAGGGAGAGCTCGATGTCATTGTCCATCTGGGGACTAATAACCTGGCTAGAGTTGAGCCAGCAATAGTTCAGGAGGAGTTCAGGGAATTGGGGAGGGGCCTTAGGCAGGTGGCACAATCTGTGACCTTCTCAGAAGATGGGGGGAAGGACAGGATTCTCTGCTCCAGGAACTTCATTGCATGGTTGAAGGAATGGTGCAGAGAGCAGGGTTTTGGCTTCATTGGGGACTGGGGCCCCACCTGGAGGAATACGGACCTGTACAGGGGTGATGGCCTGCATCTGTCCAGGAGGAGAACTGTGGTCCTCAGTGGATGGTTTAAATGCTACATTCTCCAGCATTTAAACTAGCCGGGGGGGGGCACCCCCCCCTCCTCTCAGGCAAACAAGGTCAACAAGGGGAATCCTGAGGAGATGAAACCCCAAAAAGAACCATATAATAAAATAATCTGGGGGATTGAAGGCAAGAATGATAATGAGATTGAAAGTGGAGGAAACAAAGGAGGGGCAAATGAGAAACAAGAGGGGGGTGGCAGCACAATCTGGACAGCCATGCGTGCAAATGCTTGGAGTCTAGGCAACAAGACTGCAGACCTAGAGGCCATTATGGCAGAAGCAGACATGGATAGGGTTGCAGTTACCAGTTCCTTGTGCAATGAAAACTAGGATTGGGATGTGGCCATAACAGGGTATTCTCTGTTCAGAAAAGACGGTGTTGATAAGAAAGGGGAGGAGTGGCTCTTTATGTTAGGGACAAAATAAAAGCCATGGAAATACAGGGAGAGCAGAGAGGAGCTAAGGTACTATGGATCACCCTGGAAACACATTAGGGGGATGCTATTCACATAGCAGTGATCTACAGACCTCCACCACAGGGGGAGAGGTGGATAAGGACATAATGGAAGCCATCCAAAGGATGGTATGCAAGTCAGAGGTGTTGCTGGTGGGGAACTTCACGAAATATGAATAAAGTTTATTTTGGAGAAGAATTACAGTGCTGTCCACCATTATTCTATTGCACCCCCAAATGACTCTTTTGTCTAGAGACTTTTTTCCAGTGATACTTCAATATAGAAAAGCATGGCCATGCTTTTCTAAATACATTCCTATAAGTTTTCTCAGCCATTGGTGTGTGCCCAGCTTTGTCTTTTCCTCTGTCTACAGAATTTTGGCTGTAGCACCTTTGAGGGGCTGATGTGTCCTGTTTTCTCTGCTGGGGGACTTCAGTCTACCAGTCATGGATTGGAGCCTACCATTTGCAGCAACAGTCAGAAGTAGGATGTCATGGACATCATGGACTCTGTGCAAGGGACATTTCTCAGGCAAGTGGTTAAGAAGTCCACTTATGGGGGTGGGGTACTGGACCTGGTACTTACAAACAGGGACAGTGTTGCAGACATCATGGTGAGTGACAGACTGGGGTCCAGCAATCACTGTATAGTGTGGTTCAGTATAAGAACTGGGCCAGAACTGAGCCACAATAAGATGAGGGTCCTGGGCTTCAGGAAGGCCAATTTCAGGAAAATGAGAGAATGCCACAGGGATGCCCTGGCAGGGATAGAGGATTGGGGGAAATCGAAGAACTATGTGCAGAAATAAAAGGGGGCATTGAAAAAGCAACAAATCTTTGTGTCAGGCAGGTGAACAAGGGCAAGAAAATAAAGAAACCTGCTATGGTTCTCTAAAAACATAGTAGAAAAAGTAAGAGCAAAGAAACTAGCATTTAGAAAGTACAAAAAGACACAGGAGGAGGAGAATAGGAAAAACTACCAGGAGAAACAAAGGGAGGCAGGGAAGGTAGTTAGATGTGCAAAGGCACAAACAGAGGAGAATATTGCCCAATCAGTAAAAGAATTGGATAAAACTTTCTTTAGCTATATAAGCAAGAAGAGGAAGACCAAAGGGGGACTAGTAAGGATAAAAGTGGAGAAAGGGTTTGCAAGGAGGAGGACTGAAAGAAGGCAAACATATTTAACAAATACTTTTGTTTAGTATTTACAGAATAAGGGTAGGTGATGGGCCAAAGATAAGGGACAAGGGTATAAATAGTAGGGAAGTGGACACCAGTTCTTTTATAGAGGAGAAAGTCCTCAAGGTACTAGTACAATTACTAATATACTAAAAGTGGACGAGGCAATTGGACCTGATGCGATGCACCCCAGGACACTGAGGGAGCTCAGAGAGGTACTGACTGCACCTCTGACAACTCTGTTCAACTTATCATTAGAAACAGGAGAGGATCTGAGGGACTGGATGAGGGCAGATGTGGTCCCACTTCGCAAAAGTGGGATGCAGGGAGGAGGCAGGAAATTACAGACCTGTCAGCCTGACTTTGGCACTGGGCAAAGTAATACTGTAGAAACACTACTGAAGGAAAGGATAGTGGAATACCTTGTAACCAGTGGATTACAAGATCCAAGGCAATATGTTTTCACAGGGGAAGGTTTTGCCAGGCAAACCTGATCAAGTTCTTCGACTGGGTGACCAGGGCAGTGGATCAGGGAGGAGTGGTAGATGTGGCCTACCTGGATTTCAGTAAGACCTTTGTCACAGTTCCACATAGAAGACTAGCAAACAAGCTGGCTTGTCTGGGAGTAGATCAAAAAGTTGTAGACTGGGTAAGAAGTTGGTTAAGCTACAGGAGTCAGAGGGTGGTGGTAAATTGTGTCCACTCAGGAGAATGCAAGACGACCAGCGGGGTGCCACAGTGCTCAGTACTAGGCCTGATTCTCTTCAATGTCTTCATTATCAACATTGCAGAAGGGATAGAAGGGAAAGTATGCCTGTTCACGGATGACACAAAAATCTGCAACAGAGTAGACACACTGGTGGGGGGGGGGGATGAGGGATGATTTGAAAAAGTTGGAAGAATGGTCAAGAGTTTGCCAGCTGTGTTTTAATGCAAAAAAGTACAAAATCATGCATTTGGGGCACAGAAACTTGGGAGCTATGTGCCAATTGGGAGGGGAAATACTGGTAACAACTAAACAGGAAAGGGACCTGGGGCAATAATTTCTGACAACCTGAAGGTAGCCAAGCACTGTGATAAGGCAGTCTGGAAGGCTAGCAGGATGCTCAAGTGCATAAAGAGGAGTGTTACCAGTGGGAAGAAGGAGGTACTATTACCCCTGTACAGATCACTGGTAAGACCCCACCTCGAGTACTATGTTCAGTTCTGGAGGCCCCACCTTTGGAAGGATATTGATATGGTGGAGGCTGTACAAAAGAGGGCTACCAAAATGGTGCAGGGCCTGCATCAAAAGCCCAATGAGGAGAGACTCAAGGAACTGAATATGTACTGTCTGGAGGAGAAGAGGGAAAAGGAGGATACGATAGAAGCATTCAAACACCTAACAGGTAATAATAAGGTACAGGAAGGTAGCATTTTCCATAGAAAAAGAAGCTTGAGGACAAGGAGTCATGCTATGAAGTTGGGGGGGGGGGTGCTCATAGGAAATGCCAGAAATACTTCTTCACGGAGAGGGTGGTAGATGCCTGGAACAGCTACCCAGTGGAGGTGGTGAGTGCCAAAACAGTGATGGGATTCAAGCGTGCACGGAACAGATACAAGGGAACCTTGGTAGTAAGGCAAGGGGAGGAGATGACAAGAGATCAAGTAGGATCTGTGGTGGCACAATAGCCAGGGAAAACTGGGAAGACTAGGTGGGTCAAGAGGTCCTTAGCTGCTGACAACTTCTATGTTTCTATAGAGCAGATCTTCCATGGCAGCAGTGGAGGGGCTGTAGGTGTAGATGACTATGTCATCAGTATACATTTTTATATGCAAGCTGGTACAGGCAGAAGGAAGGTTGTTTAGGAAAAATGGAGAAGACAATGGGATCTAAGATAGAGTCCTGAGGGATACCAGCCTATATGTGAAGTGGTGGTGACAGGGTGCTGCCAACCTGTACTGACTGTAGATGGCCCGTGAGGTAAAAGTGGAATCAATTGACAGCAGGAGCTGAGAGGGCAGCAGAAGTCAGCTTGTCCAGGAGGAGAGGGTGGGACTCCGAGTCAAAGGCTTTCGCCAACTCGATGAAAATGGTTGCTGATATATGCCTCTTGCTCCATCCCATAGAGGACAGAATCAGTGACATACAGCAAGGATGAGATAGAGTGGTGCTTCCAAAAGCTGGACTGGATGGAGGAGAGGAAATTGGAGAAGGAGAGGTTGACTAGGTGAGTAAGGGGAGATGCAATAGCAGGAGTTGAGATCCAGTCTGTCAGAGCTGGACCTGGACAGGTTAAAGGAGGCAAAGATGATCAGAGTTTCCTGGGTAGCAGGGGGGAGTGAGAACCCTGGGAGTGGTGTGGAGGAGAGAGGGTGAGAACAGGAGGGAGAGTGGAGGAGCTGAGTCAGGGGAGGAAGGACACAGGTGGTGAAGAACTCATTGAAGTGAGCAGAAACATAGGGAGGGTCAGACATAGGTGAGCCATTTACCGGGGGACTGGTTGGGAAGATGAAATGGAGTCAGTTACCTTCCAGAATTTAGCTGGGGCATTAATGTTGTTCTGGAGGTTGGCCTTGAAACAGTGCAGTTTCACAGCCCAGACAGCCTTGATGCAGGAGCTTCTACTAGCCCTCTAATTGAGGAGGTCAGGGAGAGAGTGGAATAATTTGTAGTGGGCCCAAACAAGATGATGGGACCTGCACTGGGCAATGATTTGAGAGTTAATTCAGGGGTGGTGGTGAGATTTGACTCTGGATTTTCTAAGGGGGAGTGCTTGTTCCAAACTGAAGAGAATTTGACTCTGGATTTTCTAAGGGGGAGTGCTTGTTCCAAACTGAAGAGAATTTAAAGTGAAACAGGGGGAGGTCCACATCAATAGTGGGGGCAGAGGGAATGGCTGTCCAATCTGTTGCAGCAAGGTTGATCAGGGGAACATTGATGTTTGGGACTGGAGGGATCTGGACAGAAGTACTTCAGGGAATAAAGTAGATGCTGAATTTTCCTGATGCAAAACTTTATGCAGTGGATGCTGAATGCATCCAGCAGGATACAATGCAGTTGTGGTTGGAAAAGAGTGCCCAACTCAAGAGGGAATGGTGTGGGAGTGGGGTTTGAGCTGAGTGGATCTGTTTATAATCTGTGAGAGAATACGAGACTCAATTCTGTGGGTGCTTGACCTGGAGGCCAGGGAGAGCCAATTGATATTGAAATTCCCTAGTAGAATGAGTTCACCTGTGGAAGAATGAGAGATGATGGTAGTGAGGGAATCAATCAGGGAGGAGGTGGAGATTTTGGGTGAAGCATAGAAAACCCCAATGAAGATAAGCACAGAGGAGAGGATTGATAGCATGACAAGGGGAAAATGATTGGATGAGGGTGCAGCCTCTCTGATAGGCAAGGTACAAGAGAGGCTTAGTGGACATAGATGGTAATGCCACTACCACATTTTCCCCTGTTGTGCCTCTAGAGATGAAAGTCAGAAAGTGTCAGACATGAGTCTGGAGTCCTGGAGGAGAACCAGGTTTCCAAAATACAGAGGATGTCTGGATAATATTGTGAAACCCAGACAGACAGGAGGTCAAGCTTTGGAAGAGTGCGCTGAGCAGAGATGAAAGATGCTCAAGTGTTTGGTGTCTGGGGAGGCATTGAAGAGAGAAAGGAGGGACCATGTTTGGGCTCCACATCACCAGACAGGAAAAGGAGCAGGAGAAGGGGGAAGGGGAAAGAGGGTGGAATGGGATTTCCTCCCCATTTGATTGGGGGAGGGGAAGAACAGGGGGAAGACAAGGAGGGGAGAGGAAGGCATGGTGGAAAAACATCAGGTTAAGGGAGGGGGAGAAGAGGAGCCCTGGGTTGGTGTGAAGGGGGGAAGGTGAAGGGCAGGAGAGGGAGGCTAGATGGGTGGAGGTGGAGGGGAAGGGAGTGAAGGTAGGATGGGTGGGGGAGGATGGAGTGGTAAGGAGCATGGGAGGGAAAGGGAGAATGCAAAGGAGGCCAATGTACATAGTGCTCTGCAAGAGAGGTGCAGTAACCATCAAATGTGCTCTACAGTGGCTAGGAGTATGATTAATTGGTATGGATGATTAAAATGACTGCAAAACCCAGTAATAGTCCTAAGCAGTATCTTAAAGCATGGTGAAAACAATAGGCTGGTTAATCTGAAACAGATGTGAACCAGAATTGTTATCTAAGCTGAATGAAAGTAAATAGCTGGCAGTTTAGGACTGAGAAACAAGTATGGCATATCAAAATCACATAAAGTTGAGCACAGGTACAAAACAGTCAAAATGAGGGTGCACCGAGATAGGGTAACTCTAGGAGTCAGAAAATAGAGGTTACATTAGATCTGAGGCCACAAAAAGCAGGAAGGGACAAGAAGCTAACAGACTAACTTGCTAAATGATCAAGCAGTTTAACACTGTAATGTGGAATTCTAGGCCTACCTAGATAGGGTGATCCTAGGATAGTACAACTTGAAGCAGAAAAGAAAGGCATATCACAGTTAGGCATGAGTCCCATAGCCCTTTGATAAAACTGTGCAGTAGCACAGTGATACCAAATAATTGCAGTAGCTTGGACAGCCCTGCAGGTTAGGCAGGTAGGAGCCATGAGCAAAGCAAATGGGATGCTCGGCTGCATAAGGAGGAGGATAAGATATAGAGGTTGGGAGGTAATCCTCCCATTTTAGAGGTTACTGGTGCAACCAGACATGGAATACTGTGCAAGGTACTGGTGTCTACACCTGAGGAGAGACTGCAACAAGGTGGAAGCAGTACAGTGCAGGACAACCATGATGGCCCATGGACTAGGAGACAAGACACATGAGGACAGGCTGCAGGACCTGGACATGCACATCCTTGAGAAAAGGACAGAAAGGGTCAACATGACTGAGAAATACAAATACCTGCACGGGATAAATATGGCGGAGGCCAAGGAACTTTTCTTCTTGCGCTCAAATACGTGGATGACAGGGAACTCAAACTTGTAGAGGGGGGAGATTCAAAACAGACATTCATAAGCCCTTTTTTACAGAAAGAGTGGTGGTCAATTGGGACAAGCAGCCTGAGGAAGTGATAAAGGCCAAATCAGTTGGCTGCTTCAGGCAGGGGTAGGACAGGCAAGGGGATTCGTTAGAAAAAGAGGTCAGAAACAAAGGTGGGGGACGGATACTAGGGACAGTGCAGAGTATTGTAGTTAGGTATGGTAGGCAGACTGGGTGGACCACTGGTCCTTTTTCTGCAATCACTGTCTATGTATGTATATATCCATGTATATATCTATGTAAAGCTTTCCTCTACAAAATACTATATTTAATATCATATTCTTTGTTTCAAAACATATTTTCTCAGGTTTGGCCTTGGATATTAGAAAGATTTGACAGTGTCTCTATCATATGAGCTAGATGAAACAATTCTATTTTGTCAAATTTGATGATTAATAAAATGTTTGTGCTGTATCATGATTTTAATACAGACCTGTCTATGAATTCTGATAGGTGAGTGATACAGTACGTTATAAGTTGGTGATGGAAGAGCCAAGAATGGTTCTGTATCAGATCTGCTTTATTTCCACCACTGAAGTTTGATGTGACTGAGTTCAAAAAGGTCCAGATAGAGAGAACACATAAGTGCACTGGACAAGAATATGAATATGCATTAGCTGAATTAATATTCATCAGTTTCATCTTAGTTTTATTTTAAGATCTGTTTGTGATTTAGGACTGTTCATGTGAAATCTGTGATTTATAGTTATTTTAAATGGAAGTGGTCTGTGATGTATTATCTTTATCCAGAAGTGAGAAATTGTTTCTAAATGTTGAGATTTTTTTTTCTGTTTAATTCCAGATGTCACTTTATGCTGCACTTGACGAATGAAATGTTTATTAGAGGGAACACTTATGTAACTTTTTTTTTTGAGTCAGAGATTTATTGAGCTAGAAAGTCACTAGATACTTCATGTATAGGGAAACCTTTAGCATTAACATCTTTTAATTGGTAATTTTAATTAACCGAATAATGAAATTGTCTATATAAAAAGGGGATTAATATAAAATCAACAAAATGTATTGATCAAAATCACTAGTATTAATTAATGCCTTGTTAATTTTTATAGGATGTTGACTGTATTTAATTCTTCTCAATCACTATGTATATGAGTAACACATACTGGGAATGCAAATCACCCCTCGAGGAAGGTCAACTGGGACCGCAGCCATTTGGGGTGCTGCTGGGTAAACTGGTACCTAACTTCTGCTGTGTATGTGTCAGTAAATAAATTCTATTTATTACATTGCATTTATGACATTACTACTTTTGTTGAGTGTAGCAATTAATACCTTATGGACCATTCAAAATAAGTTTGGGAACTTTAAATTAATTGGGTGTTTGGGTTTTTGTAACCCTATTATGTTTTTGTTTGTACCATTTTGTGGCCCATTTTCTAATACAGTGTTTGAATTTCCTGAGAGTCAGTTGACTCTGATAAGCACTATATTTATCTGAATACTGTATGGCAGGTTGAATTCACGTATATTTAGCACTTTTCAACTTGCTGTACATACAGTATTCACATTTGATAGAATTAGCATGGTCAGCATACCAGTAAATATCACAGTAGTGACAATCAGCTGACAGCTACTTATGGCACTGACAATTGGTTGCCAGTGTGTTCGCAGGCAACTGTAATTGTATTGAGCTCTGTAATCTCCTTAATCCATTTCACACCTATGTAGCCACAGTCAGTAGTGTACTTAGGTATCAGGTAACTCATGCAAGGTGGCTTGACGCAAGCTTTTACTGTATGACAAACTGCCATGATGGTATTGTGCATGGGTTTAAGGAAGCTGGAATCTATGAGGCATACAACAGTTACCTGAATATTGTAAATTACTTGTACTGTGTACTGTACTTCAGCTATCAGCACTTTTGGGTTTCACATCATTTTCTGCTTCTTTTCACAGAGTGTGTGAAGGACCAAGGGATTAAACGAGGGAAATACTGACTATACTCGGGAACGGGATTACAATTAAATGTTACCAGACCGACTTTAAAAAAAATGTTTTTGAATGAAGTGCACAAAATATAAATAAAGATTTGGTAGCACCTTGCCAGTGACTTAATTATTGTATGATGACATAATAATCTAGTCCTGTTATTTTAATTGTTTTTTACTATACGACTATTTTTGCTGATTTTTGGCAATAGTGGATAAAGTGAAAATGAACGGATAGTGAATATAACCTTCTATACAGTATATCTTCAGGAATAAAGGAAAGTCTCTTGAAAATCGATGTTCCACACCCAGTTGTAAAATTGTGTGTCACCTTTGGTGGAACAGTTCTAATTTGCAACCTTTGTGCTATACACAAAGGGGTTGCAAAGCTTTCCCTGCACTGGGGCAATGGCCATTGTGCTAGCACAGTGAAAGGGGCAAGGGCTGATATACAAATGGAGCGATATGCTATTATTATTCTCTTCCCGCCCCCAAGTCCACTGACACATCCAACAAAGTTGGACACCAATGTTGAACTGCTGAAAGCAGATCCACAGGACTGCTACAGGCATGCAGCACTGGAGAGAGAGAGATCAATAAAGTGACTATGTGAGACCAAGATCAGTGAAGGACCAGTGTTGTTTTTAGAATGTGCAGAGGAATGAGGGTAGGCAGGGAATTACATTGCATACTAGGGAAAGGTTTTAATCATTTCATTGTGCAGAGGCCACTGGATCACCAGGAACGTCTGTAAAGGAACAGGATTATTGCAAATCTTCTTGGGCCACAAGCAGGCCATAAGATACTGTGTTAGGAGGATTGGGGGCTGACTGATGTGGTAGCACCTTTTGGCACACACACTTGGAAATAACAACATGCCATGCAACTGGCATACAGTTATGTCCGACTGTGTGTCTCGCAAGTCCGGTGTTTGCAATCACAAACCTGTTTGTGACCAAAAATATCTATTACCCTAATTTACATTGTGATCTAGCAGCTGGGAGAAACTCCCTCCCCTTTCTGCAAGGTGGGGCCTTTGTGTAAAGCAAATATGGGGGTGGCAGTATGGGGAGCCTTTTTCCATCTTCAAAGACTGTCACCCCATCTGCAACTGGGTATTGGTTCCTCTATGCTTTAATACAGTGGGTGTTGCTTTCAGAAATGCTCAGAAATAATTCAGTTGGGTCAAAACATACAAATCTGCATCATGCAGATACAACAAATAATTGTGCCATATTTTCATAACTTCAACAAAATTGATATGTTATTGTGCAAGATAAACCTGCATATGTTTTTTTTTAACTTTGTGTATTCACCTCCATGGTGAACTCTCTCCAGCGTCCTCCTGACCCCTGGTCTCTACCTCCCATTGTGCTCACCTTTCTCTGCACCCCCTAGCCCAGCACATCCCCCAGGGCTGAACCGTCCAGGGAAGAGCCACCCTATCCACCCAGGGCGCTCTATCTATATGGTTGAGCTCCAGGCTGGGGGGGCACATCGGACAGGCACAGCCGACATTGGGAGTGTGGACCAGAGGGGGAGGCGCCTTTTCCTATCACCAGGAGGGGTATTTCCATGTTTTTCCCCTGAGCTTGGACATGCAATGACGTCTGCGGACGCCCGCCGCAGCTCTGCTCTACTGCTTTTGTGTCCTGGTGTGCGCAGTGCTTCTGGTCTCCACTGGGGGTCACTGAAGTGCCGGGCAAGCCTGGATCCCTCCCCAGAGAGAGGAGAGCTGTCCTCCAGATGCTCGATTCTCTCTCTCTCTCTCCTGCCAACCCCCATGACCCAAGCTAATTCCTGAACCCTGGTTGCTGGTGTGAGGTGTGGTGGCCAGTGCCTCAACCCTCAGTGCCACTGGGCCAGCATAAACCTGCATCATAATTGAGACATATCTGCAGCACAAATGCAAGCTGCATCATAGTTGTTACTTTTGCGTCACTAACCCTGATGCAAGTGCAGGTGCAGCAGATTGTGGCACAGCTATTTTCTGATGACAGTGCACCCTTCTGATACAGATGCAGCTGTGATTTGTGATGCAAAAATGATGCAACGTGCTGTTAGGTCCATCGCAACTCTGAAAATATAGGACTGTATCTTTAACCTGCTCACTTAAATTTCACTTTTCATATCCTAACTATTTAAAAAAAAAACATGGGACATAAACAGGGTTTTATACATGGGAATTTGATTAGATGCACCACTTTCTGACTTTAGAAAAAAATCAACCACTTTTCTCTAAAATTACAAACTTTACAGACACAGATCTCAAGGTGATGTATACCAAATATTGAACTTCTGGTTCTAAAAATGGTAGAGAAATTACCTGTCAAAATCATAAGTCCTCCGACCCTCACAGAATGAAAGTCTGCCCTTCAGAAACTAGCTGAATATGAACACTATCTCATGTAGAAAACCATCCCTGCCCTAGCTATGTCAGAGTGTGAGGCCCCTTACTGCAGAATGCTATAAAGGAAAGCGCTGAATCTTCCCCCTCATAATGCACCCTAGGGTCTCCCCAGGAGATAGGGAGGATAAAAGCACAATCGCTTGCCCTAGGTCTTATGCTAGGTCAACCCTAACATACTAACATACTATTTGCCAGCAGATTAGGCCTTACGGTCTATCGAGTCTGCTCGAACCTCAGATCCCTAGTTGGGTGTCGAGGCCCTCCCTTCCCATGTGTTCCAGAAACCCCTATCATCCATCCCCACCCTCCTGGGACAGGCCATCATCTGATACATCCACTTTCTGTGTCTGTCCCACCCTCTCTTGAAGCCCTCCACTGTGGATCTCTGAACCAGCTCGCCAGGCAGTGCATTCCAGGGTCCACCACCCTCTCAGTGAAAAACCTCCTCCTCTTCCCCCTCACCTTCCACCTTCCAACTTCAAACCATGCCCTCTGGTGATACCTCCTGCTTAAGTCTAAAGATCCTCCATGTTTACGCTATTTTACTCCCTTGAGGTACCTGAAGACCTCAATCATGTCCCCTGTCTCTCCTCTCCAATGAAAATGGGCAGAGCTCCTCAAGTCTGTCCTCATACATCAAGTCCCCTAGCCCTCATATCATCTTAGTTGCCCTCCTCTGTACCCTCTCCAGGAGCTGTATGTCCCTCTTCAAATGTGGTCTCCAGTACTGTACGCAGTACTTAAGGTGTGGTCTAACCAGTCCATTGTACAGTGGCAGAATCACTTCCTTGCTCCTAGAGGTGATCCCCCTTACGATGCATCCCAGCATCCTGTTTGCCTTGCTAGCCACTCTCCTGCACTGCTCAGAGTTATTCATACATGCATCCACCATGACCCCTAGGTCTTTTTCCCCTATTGAGGCCTCCAGCGCCTCTCCTCCCAGGGTGTACCTGTGTTTAGGGATTCCCTGCCCAAGATGCAACACTGCACTTGGTGATATTAAATTAATTTCCATGTGAGCCCAGCTTTCCAGGGTGTCCAGGTCCCTTGCAGGGCCAACCTCCCTCTTCTCCCTCAACTACTGCTCCCATCTTGGGTCATCAGCGAAGAGACTCATTTCACACCCTATACCCTCCCTGATGTCTGATATGTATGCATTAAACAGGATCAGACCCAGGACCGAGCCCTGCAGTACCCCACTACCAACCTCTCTAGGATTCGAGAGCTCCCCACAGATCACTACTCTCTGGGTGCATCCAGCTAGCCAGTTTTCAATCCATCTGACAATCAAAGGGCCTACTCCTAACCCCATCAGTTTCTCCACCAGACCATTGTGTGGGACAGCGTCAAACGCCTTGCTGAAGTCCAAGAATAATACATCCACAGGCTTTCCCCTGTCCAGTTCTGATGTTACCCATTCGTAGAACTCCACAAGATTGGTTTGACATGATCTACCTGGCACAAACCCATGTTGCCGACTATCCAGACCTCCCACCTCCTCCAAGTACACCCCCAATCGTTCCTTTAGTATACTCTCCAATAATTTTCCCACCACCGAGGTCAAACTGATGGGTCTATAGTTACCTGGTACTCTCTCAACCCCCCTTCATGGATTGGCACCACATGTACCTCTCGCCAACCCCTAGGTACCCTCCTGTCTCAAGTGACCTGTTGAAGAGCTCCGCCAGAGTGCAGCCAGTATGTCAGCCAATTCCCATAGTACTCTCGGATGAATGCCATCCGGCCCAGGAGATTTGTCTTTCTTTAGGGCCTTGAGGGCTAACCACACCCTTTTGGCGGAGATAGCATCATCTGTCCCCTCCACCTTACTGGCCTTTTTATCCTTATCCAGATGTGACACCCCTGGGGTACCTCTCCCTCCCTCTTGCTCCATTTCTGTTGCTCCCCAGATCCCACTCACTGCCGCTTCTATCCCTATAATGCCTTGCTTTGTAGATATCCCATCCCCCTCCCTAGTGAACACAGAGGCAAAGTACTCGTTAAATACCTCTGACTGGTCTCTCGCCTCTTCCACCCACACTCCTTCTGATCTCAATCTGCTGAGATGGCCCTTAGTTTTCCTCTGCTCCCCAATGTGCCAGAAGAACCCCTTTTCCCCTCCATGTATCCCCTGTGCCAGCCACTGCTCTTTCCTGGACTTTGCTCCCCTCACCATCCAGGTGACTTTTCTAGATGCAAGATGGTACTTTTCCTTATCCCTATCCCCTCTTGTTGTTTTATATTTTTTGTAGGATGCCTTGTTTTCTCTGACCGCTACCTGTACCTCACTGGACCACCAGCATGGTTTATGTGACCTTGCTCCCTTACGTTTCAACTTAGCGCAGATCCTGACTGCCTCATGAAGTCCCGGTTTTATGACCTCCCATCTCCTTTCCACACTTGTCATTGATGTAATCCCTTCAAGTGATCCTTGAGAATATTTCCCATGCCCACAAAGTCTGCCCCTGAAGTCCACTGCCAGTGTCCTAGATCTCACCCCCTCCCCCATGCTTATTTTTTAAACAAGTCAGTATTGTGGTGCTCCCAGTCAGGGGTCCTCTACAACCAGGTCCCTTACCAGATCCCCATCTGCCAGAACCATGTCCAGGACATGCCCTCCCTTGTGGGCTCCATCACATGCTGTGTTAAGAACACATCCTGGAAGCATCCAGCAGCCTCTGCTCCTTGGCCACCTTAGAGGACATGGTTCCCCAGTTTGTACCTGGCATATTAAGGTACCCCATCAACACCACTCCTTCCCCTTTTGGTCCACACTGGGCAATGATGTTGTCCAGCAAACCATCCTCTAGAACATCACTCATCCCGGGGGGCCTATATACTACACCCAGCTTGATATCTCCTGCTGGGGATCGTAAGGTGACCCATAAGGCCTCCACGTTTCCCTCTGCCTCTTCTACCCTAGCAATTTCTATGTCATCTCTAATGAACATAGCCACTCCACCCCCTCTTCCCTTCTTTCTATCCTTCCTAAGCATAGTGTACCCCCGCATGTTTAGGTCCCAGTCATGGTTTTTGTTGGCCCATGTCTCCGTGACCACCACCACTTCACCCCCCTTGAACAGCATGGCCTGGAACTCTGGCAACTTGTTTCCCAAGCTCCTGGCATTTACTAACACCAACCCCCACCTCTTATCCCTGATCCCCTTTGTCGAACCCCACCCAGGTTCCTTATACTTCCATCCTCCCTCTGCTCCTCCTGAAACCTCCACCCCCAGTCTGTTTCCCCCCCCCCTTGGGTTTGAAGGCTACTCCCCTTATCTGGAGGAGAGGGCTTTTGGTCAGCCCCTCCCTTATCCCTTCCCGCTCACAAGTTTAAACCCCACCTTTCTTGAATGTAGTCAGCCATCCCCTGTTTAAGGACTTCCTTCCCTAATGGGGCAAGATGAAGCCTGTCCTTGGCATACAGTCCCTTATCCTCCCGAACTCCTTTCCAGTTCACTAACACCCCCAACCCACTCTCTTCACCTCACTTCCTGAGCCAGTCATTAACCTCTGTGATCTTCATTTTTTTCTCCACTGAGGCCTTTGGTACTGGCAATATCTCAAAAGGAAATGTTGCATCCATTATCCTGATAGACTCTGGCAAGTTCTTGGAACCTTGCTTGGATTTCCAAAATGCTATTTCCCTCTAGATCATTAGTTCCCAAATGCACCAGGAAATCCGGTTTCCCTCCACAATCCCTAACCAGTTCATACACCATGAACTTTGCTCTGTGCACTGTCAGCCCAGAGATACTCACTACCTTCACCTGGCTATGGCATCCACCCCCGTCCTCCACTGAATACCCCTAATCATCGAGTCTCCCAATAACAGAACCTTAACACCACCATCATCCTTATGGTTACCTCCACTATGCCCTCTCAGCCCCCATCTCCCCCTTTATTCGTGATCTCAATTCCATGGGAGTCTTCCTGCCTTATTAGAGACCAACTTGTCACCCTCCCCTTTCTGCCTCCCTCGTTATTTTGCCCACTTAACTCAGACCCCCTCTGAATAGGTGTCCCCTTTAACCCTCTCTTATCTGAACCATTTATCCTGTAGCCCTGATGGTTTCTACTTCCCCCACACACGCCATCCTCCCCTTGTAAAAGTACCCTGCCTCCAGAGGCTCTCGGTGGATCCCTTTAGCTAGGGCCCCATACTTGGTACTGACCTCTGCTGACGGGGCCCTCCCACCTCCTTGTCTCCCAGTTTCTCTCCAGTCATGCTCTCTCCCTCATGTCTGCAATATGTTGCATCTCCCCATCTGGTTAACATTTATGTTTCCTTCTCCTCTGGGACTATTTCTATCCTTTCCATTGCCGGTCTGTGATGCCCTATGGGTATCCAGAGCTCCCTCCCCAGCATCTGTATCAGTTTCTCATTTCACCAACCTTCCTCCCCTCTAGGTTGTAGTAGCTCAAATTTATTGTCACCTCTATGTCAGCCTCCATCAAGTAACCCGAGTTTCCCTGACTGCACCTCTAAACTGCCCTCTTCTTCCCTCTTCTTCCCCTCTTGCTCTGTTCTCTTAGGAACTCTCTCACATAGCGTCTGTTTTAGACTTCCCACAACAGCCCCTCCCTTCAATGTCTGCTGTACTAGACTTCCCACAACAGCTCCTCCTAACTCTTCCCCTTCCACTCTCTTTGTATTCAGAATGTTCACCCCATATGCTTTCCCCTTAGCGTCAACATACCTATCTAAGGGTCATCTGTACCTAATATCCCCCCTCCTGCTTGCTGTAACATAACATCCTGTAATTTCAGAGCGTTGCCCCAGCCTCCCCTCAGCCCCACCCTTCTGCTGCCCATATCCACACCCCTTATCCTTGGACACCCCCCCAGCTTACTCCTTAACCAATATACCTCACTCCTGATACAAGATAGCTGTCTACAGAGTGGGCAGACTCCCTCTCTCCAGGTCCAATTGAGAATTATTGCCATCCCACAGCCTGTGCAGCCTATAACCCTTCCGAAGATGCCTGCCATGGTGGAATATAGCCACCCTGTTTGCCCCCCTCTGTTTATAATGGCACACCCCCTTTTCTCAGTCCCTTCCCCCTGGAATACAGTTTCTCTCTATACTGACTGCAGTTATTTACAAACCCAATTTAAACTCCACCAATAAAGTTCCCAAGTCTCACAAACACATACAGTCCAGTGTGTGTCCAGTCCCTAACAGTGTGTGTATGCAGACATCAGGTACCGTATGATGTCACAGGCCCACCAGTTCCTGTTGCTTCGAATTTCAGTCCCAAACAGAAATACATAGCCCTTTAATCCCAACCCCCAGTGGCTTTTCAGTATTTAAGAAGGCAGGCAAACATCACATTTAAATTTCACTCTAATTATCACTGCCAAACAAGTGTTCCGAAGCCTCAAAAGTTACAATATCACAGCCCAAGTAACAGTTCTAACTCAAAGTAGTAATTTTAAACGCATAGAACTAATTTCATGTACAAAACTATTCAAATATTTCAGTTAAAACAGAATATAACCCCAGACCTCTGTTCTTACCAGCCTCCTGCTTATGTTCCTAAGTGAACAATGAAAGACAAGGTGATTCCTGTTAATTCCCTTCCCCCTAACACCGGGCAAACATCACATTTAAATTTCATTCTAATTATCACTGCCAAACAAGTGTTTCCAAGCCTCAAAAGTTACAATATCGCAGCCCAAGTAACAGTTCTAACTCAAAGTAGTAATTTTTAATACGTAGAACTAATTTCACGTACAAAACTATTCAAATATTTCAGTTAAAACAGAATATAACTCCAGACCTCTGTCCTTACCAGCCTCCTGCTTATGTTCCCAAGTGAACAAACCCTCATTCTGTTTCCTCAATATTGTAACCCTATCCCTCCCAGTAGTGGGTGGGCCTCCCAATTTCTGTCACACTCCTATGTCCCAGCTACCTTTCATACACAAAGCAGTTTTACCACCCTTCCTTGTTTCTACTACTTATCTCCTGGATAACCATTTATTTGATGTTCTGTTGAAAAGCTAGAATATGCAGCATCCTACCCTGTAAACTGTATGCCTATGTTACTGTCATGGTTTGTATTGCTTATTGACTTCCTGTTTCCATGTAATTAATTCCAGGTGACCCCTAAAAAAAAGGGACTATTAGTTTTAGTGGACATACCCAGTTATCAAACTGCAATAAATAAATAAATAAACATGCTACTCATTAGTGATAATTTTCTGACATTTCCTATATCATATATGCATGTCTATATGGAAAATTTAATGCAAGCCACCCTTGTGGGGCTGGCTTACTAGGCCGTATGCTCCCCTTTTGGTTAGGTTCCCTTTAATGGGCATTTCCATGTTCCAGGGGGTGTTGTTCCTGGCCTGGATTTACAAAAGAGGGGGTTCTGGAGGAAGGAGAGAGCTGGCTGGCTAAATGCAGGGCATGTCAGGCTGGGGTTTCAAACCCCCCAGTCTGGGAAGTACAGGCTGCTGCTCACAGCGATGGTTATGTGATTTCAACTTTGATGGGGAGGGTGATAGGAGAATGGCAACTGTTGGAGACTGGGGTCCTGCTAAGGTCAGCAGCTGGGTGGACAGCAGCTTGGAGGTAAGCCCATTGGCATCTGGTTTTGGGAGACCTGGTGCCTTAAAGAAAGGTATGGAAGTGGGACTGTCATGGCAGTGACAGGGCCACGGCAGGGCCTCTTGAAGGTGGCAGCTCTAAGGTGGTCACTTTCCCCACTGCCGAGGTGATTTGGGAGGATTGCATTTTGGGATCTCGTTTTATCAGGCCTGCTTTTCCCATATCTGGGGCAGGTCCCGTGTTAGGTCCATTAAAGAAATGCAAAGTAAGAGTAACTGCACGAAAGGAGCTGAGTCACACATGCTGTAGTTTAAGCTAGCACCTTGTCTCTGTTGGAAGAGGGTTACAAATTGGTTGGTTTTCTGGAAAGGTTTTCAGGGTAGCTACAGTACGTTTGAAAACCGCATTCACGGAATCGGTTACTTTGGGGTGGGGAATAAGGCACTCTTTAAGTACTGGTTTAGCTCATGCATTGTACCCTCTAAGGTTTGAGCTTTACTCCGGCTCAGATTATCTGGGTGGAGTCTGAGCCGGATCTATTACTTTAGGCCTATAGAAGCATCTGTATTTGCCCAGTACTGTTTGTACCTCCTATGAATGCCCTCTGGCCTGTTCTGTCTCTCAGCTCCATGGAGCTACATACTCAATTTATTTATTAATTTTAAATAGAAACCAAATTCAATTTCTTTATTGGTTCTTTTACATTGTGTGTGCTGGGATTATTGGATGAACTAACTAATTTCTTTCTCTAAAGAAGACAATCCAGCCTTTGTCCTCTCTGGCCCAGCCTGAAGTTGCAGCTGTTGGTAAGCTATAGCCTGTTGGGTGAGAAAACAATCTCTGCTACACTGCTTTAGATCTGCAGGCGAAGTAAGGCCTTGTATTTCTTTGAGCTGTAGGGTTTATGCCTGGAAGGTTTCCAGTCTGTACCCCAACCCCCATATATCATCAGGTCCCCTAGACATAAAAGGGGGGCTAAGGGGTGTTACATTAATAAAGATTTATTTTAAAAAAAATTACAGTAGTATATAAAATGCTGCCACAATCACAGCTTTATCAGCATTCCTGCAAATGTCTGATGGCCGTATTCTTTTGATTTTACAGTTATTTATCTTAGAAAGTAAAGCATTTGAATGTTGATTTGGTTTTATTGTACCTTGTGAGAAAATAAAAACAGTAATTTAAGAGTATTCAATTGGTAAACCTGACTTTAAAAAGCTCCCTTGAGGTATTGCATCCACCACCTATTTCAAAACCCCATTTGGAATATTGTAGCAAATTCTGGACACCACATTACAAAAAGGACATAAAGGAGCTGGAAACCTTACAAAACATCACTACAAAAATGATTAGGGACATCTGAGAAGAGGTTTGAAACTTGTGGGTGTTCTTTTTGGAAAAAAAAAGGAGGACTGAGGGGGATGTGATTAAGGCATTCAAAATCATGAGTGGTTATGCTAAAATAGACAAGGGCACACTGTTTGCTAGAATGCAGAGTATAAAAAGTAAAGTGGAAGAGCTGCAGCACTGCATCTCATTGTGCCATCACTAAAACACTGAGTAGCCACAACAAACACAAAGTTATCTCCCGGAACCAGCACTCACACTACCAAAGAGCATCAGACATTATAACAAACTGTGCTTCCTTCTTTTATTGTGAAAAACAGCTTAAAAGTGAAAATTACAAACTAGAGTGAGCGGCAGCAGCCTCACAAGTACTTGATGCGTTTTGCACCCTTACACAGACACGTTGTCAAAAGTATGCCTATGAAGAACCACTAAACTTGTATACAGTAGTTACTTTTTTCCCTCCCACTTCACTTGCCCTCTGGCACCCCACTCCTTCTGGCCTCATAACTGACCTCCAAGTTCTACAGCATCTTACCGGGCCAGCTTGTAACTGCTGAGAGCCTCCTCTGGCATTGTGGAGGTATTAAGCACTTCGTCTTACTTCCTCCATGGCCAGCTATGTCCCTGCTGGGGTGTCTCCCATGAACTAGAGGAGGAGCATCTGTAAACCATGGTGCTGACTGGAGGGGTCCTTCAGGTGTACTGGAGGGCAATGAGGCCATTGTCTGGAGCAATTCAGCTGCTAGTCTCCCACCTGTACTCCGCACATTTGTTCAAGCTTGCATCTGGCCCAGGAAGATGTCCAGTGATGTGTGGTCATCCATGCTGTTAATGTCACCTCCACCATACCACCACCGTTAGGCACTGTAAAACTGGTGCAGAGAACACCTTCCCTCCACCTAAATGGAGATTGCACAGCGGATGCTCTGAACCCTCTCTGCTGCTCTCTGCTCCTGATATCCTGGGCTCAGGGCCTGAACCTGGGTTGCCAGCATGCTAAAACAAGCCATATTCACTTGACAACATGCAGCTATCTTTTATACTAGTCACCTTTTTAAGGAACAGACACTTTGTTATGCTCAGGGGCTTTCCCATTAAGCCCACCATATAGAAAGTGGAAATCTGTTAAATTGAATACATTTCAATACAGCCACCTTACATAAAATACATCTTCAATTACTCCATATACCAGAAAATGGGAATTAAAAAAACAAAACTGGCTGGCCTGGTGGCTCTGAGGGTTGAGGCACTAGATGCCACATCTCGCTCCAAGCTGGCGACCCGGGTTCGAGAATGAGCTAGGGCCATTGGGGGTCAGTGGGGGAGGAGAAAATTGAGCATCCGGTAGACTGCTCTCTTCTCCTGGGGTGGGATCTGGGGATACCACGCTCAATAGCAACACCTGGCAGAGGCTGGGGGCACTCGCTCAGTAGTAAGGTAAGCAGTGGGAGTCTGGTGATGGCAGGTTGTTGGTGGGTGGTCCTGAGAGACATCCATTGCATGCCATGCCAGGGGAGCAACTTACGAAAAAATACCCTGTTTCCTGATAGGCGAAGGAGGGTCCAGGGGCTGGCCAACCACACCCAATGTCGGGACTCGCCGCTCACTCCTCTGCTGTCCTCCATGCCTGGTCACTTGTCAAGATTGTAGATAGAGTACCAGGATGTAATGGCAGTCCACCTTGGGGACTCAGAGCCGGGGAGGCTAGTGACCGGTAAGTAGTTGAGAGCTGGGCCCTATGAGAAGATCGTGTGGAGGACTTCAGGTGGGCAGGATAATGACTCTTGCTGAGAGACCCTCTGGAGAGAGTTCAGGTAGGCAGTGCAATAAAAAGTTTTGGGGAAAAAAAAAACTGATCTGGTAAAGGCCCCCATTTGGCTTGAACATTTAGTTTTTTAATATTAAGTGTTTAATTTTAAAAGTTTATTCCTTTAAATAAGTAACTATATAAGCTAAGTGTTGCTCAACACAGTAGGTGTATCATTAACAAGGTGCCTTTGGAAAGGTGTGAAATGTATCAGGTAAGGTGAGGTATTTATTTATATAGCACCCTATCCATATGGCTTGGAGTGCGTCACAATATTAAACACAACTACAAGAAATACATATACAGAACACCAATGTAAATTAATACATTAAATAACATTTCTAAAACAGCAGGCATGTGTTAATTCAAAGCATCTAAGGCCCTGTCCACACTGCACTGAAAATTCCCCTCTGTAACGTTACAGAGGGTCCAAACTGTTACCGCAATGGTTTGCGTTTACACTTGAAATGCTACAGGAGGCATTTTCGTAACCGTTGTTGAAACCACTTATGAGGGGGTTTCAACAATGGTTACGAAAATGGTTCTGCCTCTGTGACGTTACCAACTGTAGTGTGGACGCATGAGCGTATAGCCCCAGCATTGCCCTCAGTGTAGCATGAACTGCATTGTGGGATAGGGTGCTGACCATTACGGTCACCCATCACCCACAATGTGGACCGGCTGTAACAGTTCCGAACTGTTATCATGACGGTTCACTGGCAGTGTGGACACACTGTAACGTTTACCATCTGTAATGGTTTGAAACCGCTACAGGGTTTTAGTGGTGTAGTGTGGACAGGGCCTTATTCATAAGCTAAGCTACAGTACATACATAAATAAGTTTTCAGCCCCTTTTTAAAACTCTCCACCGAGGTCAGACTCCTCAATTGATATGGCAGTGAGTTCCATAAGCAAGGGTCTGCCACCAAAAAGGTACTTGTAGGATTGCTGCTCCTGCTGAGTCTAGCTGGCAATTTGCACTTTAAAGCTGTTTGCACAATCCTAAAAATTAAATCCTCAAGGAGGGTCCTGCGTTTCTCCAGTAATACCCTGTTAAAGGTACAGTACCTGGAGTTAGATCCTGTGTGGGAAAGAGGCCCTTTGCAACCTCAGCAGCTTACTTCTGGAATGCTCTACCTTCTACCCTTCAGGACTGCTCTTCACTTGGTGGATTTAAGCATTGGCTCAGTGTTGTCCTGCTGGAGCACAGCCTCTGCTCCTATAATCAGTGGCACTTACTTATGTTATCATAATTTACTTTGGTTGCCTACTCTGGTTTTTATAGATACCCTATTAATCTATGTTTCCCTGCCTTGTGCAGTCAAAGACTGTTATTAATACTTTGTATGTTTTGTTACTCTATGTTTGGCCATATGTATTACTTTGCTGATTATGCATATTGACTGTGTCATATCTGACTGCTATCTGTATGTATTTGGATAACGTACTGCTTGATTGGTGTATGTCAGTAAGTCTGGGTCTCCCTGAAAAAGGGACATCCATGTCCCAGTGGGCCTACCTGTTTAACGAAATTGATTAAAATTAGATTAAATTAAACGAAGAAATCACAGTTCATTGTTGCTGCTTAGGGAGGCTAAAACAGGCTTGTTGGTAGCAGACTGGTGGGTGTGGCTGAAACAGGAAAAGGGGAATTACCCTGTTTTCCTCCCGTCAAGAGATATTAACTCAGCAGGAGGTCACTTGCATTCAGCTGTATTGTAAAGCTATAGATGAAGTAGAAATCTACACCATGCATGGCAAGATTGGTTGGGAAAGAATGTTGCTGGGAACTGTAGCTGCTCTCCCTTTGCAGTGAATGACAAAGTATTGGTCAGATAACTCCTTTTCCCAGAATGCTACTTGTTTTTTTTTTTCTACACCGTGACTTATGAGATCCTGCATCACTCTGGATTTATCTGATTGTCCTGACAACTCAATGACCTAAGTAGTCCTTCTCTGTCACCTCTCAAGTACCTTTTTGTTTTTATCACTGTATTGTATGGGGCCTCCACAATATTCTGAGGTAAACAATGGTGGCTTGATTCACATAACAATCTACTTCCAGGAAATTCAAATTTATTCATATGTGACAAACTCAAACAGTGATTTTCTTCATATTATACTAAGAAATAGCCCTGTTGTGCTTTACTCTTATGATTTATTATGTCACTAGAAACCCTTGATGGCATGCAGGGGTTAACATTTGTTTGTTAAAGTCACATGTGCAGCACAATAGGTTTTACATATTGTTGTGTTCAGTTTATTGACAATTAGTCATTACAATCATTAGACAGTTAAAACAGAAACACAGATATGTAAGCAATAAGACCAAGGGGGTGGTGGTTGTCATGGGCTAACGCATGCCCCAGAATTGTTGTGAGGTATGAGGCATTTGCTTTGAGTGCCTGCTAAAGCATAGAAACATAGAAGTTGATGTCATGTAAGGACCACTTGGCCCATCCAGCTGCCCATTTCTCCCTATAATAGAAACATAGAATTTGATAGCAGGAAAGGACCCTCGTCATGCATTAACCTATGACAACTAACATCTCCACAGTGTCTTATTGTGCTTTTAAAATGGGTCCTGTGCCATAAAATGTGACCCCCAAATAAAAAGTCACACACACAAACAATGTAAAAAGATGTTATTGATAGTGTTTTCCAATTTAAAAAGTCCCTGTTGTACCTTTACTTTTTAATGGCCTGTTATACATTTTTGCCACTATGTGGCACTGTTGTAAGTTCATCCTGTTAATCTTTATTAATTTAAAATCAGTAGGTTTGTTTAAAGTTCCTTGGCCACTAATGTGCCTTTATTGATTTATTAATTCATGCCTCTGAGTACTGTTTGAGACCGAGGGAGGGAAACAGTTTCATTAGGAAAGCAAGCAATTAAATGGAAGAGCTTGGCACTGCGTGCTGTCACGGTAACAGCAGGATACAGTGTGCAGGCCATTCAGTAGCACCGATCATGAGCAGTACCATGTCATTTTGAAATAAAGTACAAAAACATAATTTTATTCTTTTATAAAATACAGTGCTCCCAGACAGGAACACTGACACTGTTTGTTTTTTGTTTAATGTGCTCTGAAGGGCTTACCCGAGTGCACACTCTATTTCAGAATTTGACTTCCCTACATAGTTTTGTAGGTGATTAACCTTCCCAATGAGTGTGCACCAACCCCATTACCACAAGCATGGCTCAGCTGCTTTTTTCCCCCTTTCCTGGACAGGAAAATTGAGACCATCTGTAATAGGGTCGGGGGAGGAGCTTTTAAAATATTGTAATATGTAGTTTTTAATATTATGGCTAGTCAGGGCTTTACAGTGCTTAATCTTTCAAACATGACTGACATAAATCTTTTTTCAAAATGTTTCTTGGAGGCATGAATATCTAGGGGTGCTATGTCCTGGTTGCTGTAAGGATTCCCGGTCTGGTGGTTGCCATCCCATAAGACACTAGGATCTGAACCCTCTTGACAATCTGGATGCAGCAAATTCCCTACCCATTCCATAAGCTGCATTAAAAAAGAGATAAAAATTGAAATGCCAGAATCATTGAGTGCAAAAAATATGTAAGATGCAAGATGTTTGCTTTACAGTAGCAGAAGGGGGATTGGAATTAACCAGTTTCAGCAAAACATATAATTGGGACACTAACGGCTTAGGTTTTGCTCCCTCATTCCCCTTAATAGTATTAGGTTCCCCCAGTTCAGAGTGCTGGAGGCAGTGCACCCAGTGTTTACATTGCCAAGTGGAAAAATCGCTGTCCTTTCTTTTTGCAGGGGACTGTGCCCCCCTGCACCCCCCTTTCTAATTATACTAACTCGGGGGGGGGGTGGACCTCATTGACAGGGTGGTGAGTCCGATATTTGGTGCTGTAATGACCCGGTGCTGTAATGCTGGTACCCTAATGACAGGTAAGGATAGTATTGTAGGCTGTATTCTCATATCAAAAAAAAAAAAAAAAGACAGGAGGCCTAATTGTAGGAAAGAAAATGCCATGCTCCTCTTATATACACCAAGATCTCTATATTACTCAGATTATGTTTCATCTAAAATCCTTATTCCAATTAATTTGTCAAACTGTCATATCAAAATACTTAACTATAAAAATTATTATAGAAAAAATACATTAATAAATATGTGACCCAGAAATTCTGGTTTGTTGCTATACTATCAACAGAGAAAATTTACAGAGCGTTGTAATGTGGAAAGCAGTTGTTAGTATATTTGATTATACAATCATTTCATTAATACTCACCCCTATTCTTTTGAGCTTAAGGATGTACTTTAAGAAGTACCCTAGTTTTAGCAACAAATCCAATCATATTGAGTTGAATAGGTAACTTAAAAGTTAATTTTTATCTAGGAATACGTTTTTAAATATATTACCCAACCATTGATTTCTAAGGATACCATGTCTAGAAGAGATCAAAACCATGTGAGCTAAGTTTTCAAGGTGTCCCATGTTGCAAGGATATATTTCAGAGATTTCTATATTTTTCTCTGTTGTATCTTTACTTCAGCATCTTATTAGGAAATGTATAAAAACAACATTTTGTTACAGCTGCGTAGGTGGAGCCTGCAGCTGTTTTGGGGTAGCTCTAAAAATGAGCTACCAGATTCAGACCCTGGGACGCTTCCGTTTTGGAGTTTTGGCATGATCTTTTCGAAACTCCATAACAGTCTGAAACAGTCTGCCACGGGTGCACTGTTTCTCGTGGTCTTCTGTGCAATATCTCAGTTGATTTTTGTTCCTCTTAGTGAATACTGCAGTCCTTCATTTCTGTATCTATGCACTCTCATCAGTAATAAACATTTAATGTAGAAAGCTTACTTTGCTCCGTTTTGTCTTGTTTTTGCTGTTTCGTTCGCCCTTCCTGTGTTGGAACTTGGTCAGTGCAGCTTATGCAATGATGTCATTTGTAGGCTGTCAGTGGCAGGTTATGGTTTGTTTCTGGCTATTTCTCACTGCAGTTCATGAAATCCCTCTCCCCTCCGTGGGCACACCATTTTGCTGGGTGGTGCATGGCTACAGTTTGCCCAAGCTCCGCACTGTGCAGTATACCTGACAGAACAAAGCTGGACTTTGACAGCCTGAGCCCCGTGAGGTGAGAGTGGATGGGAGTTGGACATCAGAAAGTGGAGGTTTGTAAGTTATACTTTCATTCATTCTGGGTCTGGGAATCTGCTCTTTGTAATGCACATATTTGGAACTTTTGAGTCCTGGTCCTGGACTGGAAATGAGGTGTGCGGTTCCACAGGTGGCCCAGTTCCATGTAGAGTGGGAAAGGGAGAAAGCTTACTTTGCTGAGTTTTGTCTTGTTTTCACTATTTTGTTCACCCTTCAGTGTCAGAGCATGGTCAGCGCAGCTTATGAGATGATGTCACTTGAAGGCTATCAGTGACAGGTTATGGTTTGCTGCCAGCTATTTCCAACTGCAGTTTATGAAAGCCCCCCCACCGGTGGGCACACCATTTCACTGGGCGGTACACAGTTATAGTTTTGCTTTGCCCAGGCTGCACACTGTGCAGCATACCCGACAGAACAAAGCCAGACTTTGACAGCCTGAGCCCTGCAAGGCGAGAGTAGATGGGAGTTGGATGTCAGAAAGTAAAGGTTTGTAAGTTATACTGTCATTCATTCTGGGTCTGGGAATCTGCTCTGATCTGGGAATCTGCTCTTTCTAATGCATGTATTTGGGACTTTTGAGTCCTGGTCCAGGACTGGAAATGTGGTGTGTGGTTCCACAGATGGCCCAGGGCCATGTAGAGTGGGAAAGGAGGTGGTGGGTGAGGACCGAGGGGCTGTCCCACACCTGGTGCAGAGAGCCAGAGGATTGTAACCTGGAAGAGTAGCAACTGCATGCCTTCCCAGCTCAAACCAGCACTTTACTAGCTCTCAGCTTTTCTGTAGCAGCAACACAATATCCAAATATACAGAGATGAAACCATGCAATCTAAAGCATAGATTTTACTGTAGTGAGAGGAGGTGGAATCATAGCAGGTTTTCAGTCAAATTGTGATTCAGTTTCTAGCCAGACTTAGCCACTATTGGCTGCTGCATTTTCTAGGTGACCAGCAGACTTCCTCATTCCAGATAGAGTTGAGTTAGTATTAAACCGCAAGAATGCTGACTAATTCAATGTGCAAAATTTAAAGGGATCTATTCCCCTCACCCCTGTCCATCCCCTGCACCCACTAGAGTTGAATTGATCTTGCCTGCCTATCAACACGAATTTAGCAGCATATAAAACTCACCACAGAGCATGTAAAACCCTAGAGTTTCTGTGGGTCCAGCCTTTACTGTATATAAAAAGCTTCTACAGGATATTGTAATAATGCTTATAGGGTGGTGGATAATTGGCATTGTTGGTTAGACAGTTGCCCCCTCACCCCACAGTTGAAGCTGCAGACTCTAAGGTCAGCTGGAGTCTCCCATACCCCTAACTCCACGGGAACTTTTTTCACCCTGGAGTCAGGGGTAGGGAAGTCATATCAAAAGTGTGTTTTATCCTCAATAAAAGCCCCAAAACTCACCACAGAGCATCTAAATCCCCAGAGCTTCTGGGGGTCTACTAGCTCCCAGACTGCCATCCTTCATGTGTCAGATGTCCAGATTTTTGGTACTTGGGATGTGCCAACCCAGCCAGAGCTGTACCGCAGGGTTCAAAATCTCCCAGAATCTTTTTACTGTCAGTTCTTTCTGTTCCAGGCATTGATACTGCTACTGATCAGAATGTCTTTAGAACAAACATGAAATGGGATTGGTTTTGAAAGGGAGAAGTATGGCTTTAGAAGACAGAAGGAAAGAAGAGATTTGTTGTGTGACTGCTCGCTGGTAAATCCAACATGGCTCTTTCTTCCTGCTCCAGAAGAAGGAGAACCTGTTAGTATCCTATTTGCAAGCTCCTCCCTGCAGAACTAAGGCCTATGTAGAATATAAATGGATGGGAAGGAGGCAGCAGCAAGCAACCCTGCCGCAGGAGGAATAATGAGTTGTTTTATGTGCCTCTGGTGCCTGTGACATGATTCCCCTTATTCCATGGACATTTAGCTTGTGAACAGTATTGAACTATCAGTGAAACTGGTGTCAGTTTACAGAGTATTACAATCAGCAAAGCATGATGAATTCAAAGAGGAGTGAGAGTGACTGGCAGGGCCTGATAAACGAGGTGTGTGCATGCTAGAGAGAGTCATGTTTGTGTCAGTTGCCTGATTTAGCACTGGGTTAGCAGTTATTCGCTGCGCGAGTCTACCAACTGTGCAAGGAAAAATGGAACCATGGCTTAGCAAATAAAAACACTTCTTCGTGATGACAGAATTATTTTCCATACCTTTATTAACCACTTTATGTGGCAGGGTTTCTTTGAATCATGGATATTCTGTTCTCCATGGACATAGAGTTCAGGTTTTTCCATGGGGGGAGGGGGGCTCTTGGGCTCAAACCTATTGGCCTAAACTATTAACCTATTTTTAGACTACCCTATCCGGGGAAGGGGGGATCGAGCCTGGAAGGCCCCCAAAACTCTATGCCTATGCTGTTCTTAATCTGTGCCAAGTGCTTGACTTGCTGTGGTTAGCATATCTTACTGCTGCTGTTGATGGATTTTGTTCAGTAAAGTTGCATTTTTTCCAGCAATAACGCAGTGACAGTTAAGTGACACGACATACACATTATCTTGTGTATTTGTGTATGGTCCATCTTAGGGCAGCCATCCCTACCAGACGGGCAAGGGCACTGCCACCAGCTCACCTTCGCTGTGACCCCTGGGTTCTTGTCTGTCTCACATTGATGGGGGTTCATACCCAAACAAAAATAGCTTGGTGTTGGTGCCTGCACCCTGGGAAAGGATCAACTGAGCCATTTTGTGTGTCAGGACAAGGCCCTGGGATGCTTTTCTAGCCCACCGCCCCACTGTGTGGTCTCCCCCACAGACCCTGCACAAATGCAACAGTCCCTCTCCAAAGCATGCACAGTATTGTGGCAGTCAGTAATGAGAGATGTCTTAACAGTAAAACATAGCTTCATTTTTGGGGCACAAGGCCCGAAAAGGAAAAGATCAATTCAACCACTTTTCGACATGGCCCTTCTTATGCACCCTTCCACGTTAGTCAGGCAAAGAATTCCATAGCTGTTTTAATCAAGCCTTGACAGGCGTAGCCTTTTTGCACAATGCCCAACTTCATTCTGCTATTCACAGTAAAGAGAAAGTGATTAACCTCCTGTACTGGAGGCTGCTGCTCTTCCGCCTGGTAGCAGGACCCTATCAACACTATAAGTGCTCTCTCGTACACAGTTCCTGGATGCCGATAAATTGGTGCAGGCCTGTATATGTTGCTGTGGGTTGGCTGGCGTTTGTGATCTTGTAGTTACTTTACAGTGTACCAACATGCTCTCCAGGCCTGATGGCCCACTTTTAGAGAATCCGATTAAACTGACTACTCATATTTCATGGAATCAGGGTAAGCCTCGTCTTATTCATGGTTCTCCAGTTGAACAGCTACTTATGGGTTTTACAAACCTCTGGATCCTCAGTCTCCCACGGTGACTCCAGATTGGTCTGGCTCCCTCTTTGGATTCATGTTGCTTCTCTCTGGTGCTGACTCCACAGACTGCCTCTCAGAGATTCACCTGGCTCTCCCTGTGGGTGCTGCTGCTGCAGTCCCAAACTGCCCCATGCCTCCGAGATCCCAAACCCCCGAAGGTGGTGGTAGCCAAACATGTGGCTTTAGTGCCTGCTACATGACCTGCACTAGCCACTCTACTGTTGACGGCTTTTTTCCATGCTGTCTGTTTAGTGTCATCTCAGGTGCGGGCTAGCACATAAATGTCACTTTGACATTCTCAAAACTCAGTGACTTCTCTCTGAGGTTCTCTCCAGACCAAAGGCCTAGAATTTCAGTAAAAGTACCACCAACTGCATTGGTTATCTGGTTCAATTGCAGTTGGTTTCCATCCATATCCCCCCCCCCCCGACAAGGCTGAAAATGGGGAGCATTCCTCTGACCCTTATTTTCCAGTTAACCAAAACAAAACAAATAGCACTGCTGAATCCCTCTCTGAGGGCAGCAGGTCCTGCCTCACTGAGATCTCATTGCCCTCTCCCTGGGACAGACCTTATTTATAGCAACAGTTCAAGGGCAGCTCCCATTGCTCCGTGAGGTGTCACTCACATACCACAATGCATCACTCAGAGACCTGCTGGTTTGCTTTAGTCAGGAGGTCCTTTGATAGGCTGTTCATAGAGGTTAAATGTGTCACAAGATGGTGGCTTACATGGAATCTGAGACATGTGCTTGAATGCATGGGTGTTAATGGGTTCAAAGCTCCCTGTCAGCCCCGTGCTGCACAACAGGAGTCCTTGGGGCCTAGCACATCAACCAGATAAACCCCACGCCTTGGATGGGATTTACACTTGTATTACTCCATTTGTGCTTTTTCCCCAGGGCGCACACTGAAACCAGCTCTATAGCTCGGTGTGACTTCCTTGCCAACTCTTTAAATAAATAAACTGTGGATGCCCTGGGCTCTGGTAACACCAGAAAACCAGAACTCTGCTAATAGTAAAACTATAATGAATTGAACACCAGACCTCAAACTGCTGTCCCTTACTCTTGATGAAGTGCTATCTCCTCTAACCTGGATTTTTAACCTCTCCCTCACCCTTGGTCAGTTCCCCAACAGATGGAAATTTGCCACTGTGACACCAGTCCACAAGAGTGAGGACAAGGCCCTTCATGGAAATTATAGGCCTATATCCATACTACCACCCCTCTCTAAAGCCATTGAACGTCTGGTATCTGACCAGTTAATGGAATATGTGGAGAAGTACAACATCCTTTGTAAATGACAGCACGGCTTCAGAAAAGGTCACAGCACCACATCTGCCCTCCTTGAATTCACAGGAGCAATTCACAACTCCCCTGGACAATAATTACCTCACTAGTTTGGTCTTCATAGACCTGACCAAGGCTTTTGACACCGTCCATCATTGAATACTCCTCACAGAACTGCTAAAAGCTGGTCTCTCCCCTGAGTCTACAACTTGGTTTAAGAGCTACCTGGAAAACCATTCCCAAAGAGTGAAAATTGCTGATGTCCTCTCAGATGCTAGACTAGTACGCTCAGGAGTCTCCCAAGGATCCATTCTCAGGCCATTCCTCTTCAGCTTGTTTTTTGAACAATATTCCACAATCCTGTCCAGAACAAATCCTACTCTATGCTGATGATGCTGTCATTCACACAACCCAATAGGACCCCCACCTACTCCAAAACAAGCTTCAAAAGGGTTTCACCTCCATTGAAACATGGTTTAGTAGTCAAAAGCTGGTTCTAAATTATAAGAAAACCAAGTCAATGCTTTTCAGTGGCTCCCACAACAAACATAGGCTTCACCCCCTTAATATCACAAACTGCCTCAGTGTTGTCCTCGAGCAGGCTCACTCCTTTAAATATCTGGGGATTACCATAGACAGCAACCTAGCTTACAACATCCACATTGATAGCATCTCCAAAGATGCAAACACACACATTGGTCTCCTCAACAGGCACAGGCAATGCCTTACCTCGGATGCCTTAAAGATAGCAGTACAGAGTTCGGTGGTCTCTCTAATCGACTATAGTCTAATTACTTCTGGCTCTGCAACTGACACAGCCCTCAGGTGCTTATCCTTGGCCCTAAACAAAGCCTGCCGACTCATCACAGGATCCCACCATCTCACCCATACGTGTGACCTCTATGCCCAAACAGGGTGGCTCCAGTTATCAAACCATATCAAATACCAAACTTGTCTAATGGCTAAGAAAATTATGCTACATCTTGCCCCCCCTGGAGTCCAAAGTCTTCTCCATATGGCACACAACCCCCGCCTCACCAGGGCTTCAGAAAATCAAATGCTACACATTCCTCGGTGCTGCACCACACAGGGCCAAAGATCCTTTGCGTACCGAGCTCCTAGCTGGATTAATGGACTCAACAAAGACATCTCCTCTCTGCAAAAGCTAGGCCCATTCAAAGCCAACCTTTGTCTCCACCTAGCTGCCTCTAGCTCCTGCGACTGCCCCTCATAATCTGATCTCCCTCCTAGCACTTCTACTCCTACCCCTTCTCTTCCTCTTTCTACAGCCTCCCCTCCCTGCCTGTTTTTGCCCACTACTCCCCAAGCACTTTTTAAGGCCTGACAAATGCCCACGGCTGCACCGCTCTTTTTGTGTCCATTCCAAGCCTCAGCTACCTCTGGCTACCCTGCCCCCTCTATTACCCACTTTCCCTAAATGTGATGTATTTCAGTTGCTTAAAAATGTCTATGCACCATTTCTGCCTTGTTACTCAACTCTATGTAATGTTTGTTTTGTACCTTAATTGACGTGGAACTTTGTAAAAGAGCCTTGGCTCAAAGGTACTTGTAATCCTAGACTTTAAATAAATAAATAAAATTAATAAAGAACAGGTACAAAGCTGGTCATTCCTGTAGCTGGGATTTCATTGCTACTGCAGTTCTGGCATTCTGGTGTTTTGGCAGTTACCTTAGCCCTTAGGGGTACAGCCCTTGTTTTAAGGGGAATGTGTGAAATCCAGAACTGGAGCAGCCCTGAAGTGCTGGAACTAGCAATCTGCACATTCTGATGGCTCTAGATTGGAGCCATTCAATTGGTTCCGAGTATTTTTGGTTCTGGACCTCGCCCATTGCCTGGATATGTTAAATATCCCTTGACACTGTGTCAGCAGCTGCAGGGCTTGCATTAGTACTAGTAAAATGAGGGTCAAGTTGACCATGTGCTTCAAACGGGATCAGACCAGAGAATCCTGGGGTCAGAAATTTGCTGTAGTGGCTTTGTAAAACATTACCAGATACTTTTTCTGATAAAATCCAGGAAAACCTTTCAATATACAGGTGCTGTTTTCATTGTTGTGCTTCAAAATTCTCCAAATTCCCATTTGGGGACTTCAGCAGGGGGTTAACGTAAGCTCTGCAGCTGTGACATTCATTTCTGTGCATTTCAGCCAACATGGTACAATGTGCATTTATGGGTGAACAGCATTTTTTATTTATTTTGCTAATGGCATGTAGCATTTTGCTTCGACAAGTAAAGTTGTTTTTGGCACTCTTATCTGGTTTGTCTGCGATCTGATTTATTTATTTATTTTTGTAACATATTTTTCCCCTTAAGCTATTGGTAGAGTACTCCTTCCACCCCTGCCAATGCTGAATCTGCTGACAGAGACCCAACCACTCACCTGGACAGGCCTCTGAGGCCCACATGCGATACACTGCTGTGCTGCCTCACAGGGCTGGTTCTGCCTTCAGCCACTTCAGCTTTATTGCCCTGCACCACAGCGGGGGTGAAGGCCCAGTGGTCCCCTGGTTGGTGGTGGTGTGAGTCCAGTGCTGAACTTAGTGGGTAGCGGACAGGAGCTACTTCTGCTCTTAGCCAGTCCCAAACATTTTGTCCCATTTAGTCCTGCTCTTTCACCAGGAGTGTGTCTCGTCATTGGGTGCTGGCATGCTGATGCACCCGGATGACTTGACACTTGCTCCAAGCTCCCTCACTGATGCCTTTCCTTACACTGCCACCTGTGGTCATCCAGGTGGCGGTAGAGTAGTGGAACAGTAAAATCCTCCTCACTGGAGGAGTCCCCCTATTGAGATGCTCAATCCTTCTCCCACCACCTGGCCCTCTGACAGCCCTGGCTGGTTCCTGAACCCAGGTCGTTTGCATCACTAGCAATAGCACTACCACTGCGCCGGTTGACTGGCTCACAATCTGATGTTTGATGTTCAGAACTATTAAATTGGCTGTGAACTGGTCCTTTCAGGGTGTCCAAAAATCCAGTGACTCAGTGACCACTTTAAAAACATTTACAGCAAATGGCGAGATGTACCTGTATATTACGTTTTTGTCACCTACCCAATACAGCTATGTAATATGCTCCCCATTGCAGTGATTCTGGCAGCTTGACAATTTGGGTGCAGTGGTATTCTGTTCCACAGCTATCATGTCAGTGAGGCATTGTACCCTTCCCCAAACATTAAAAGCTTTACCCTGCACTTGCCTGCAGGTTGCATTGGCCAAACATAGACCAGTTTAATGTATCTATGCTTCCACTACCCAGGATTATTTGTTTGCATATCACTGCTCTGGTCACCAAATATTGACGTGTCTTATATGTTATGCACTGTGTGTACTACAAGAGGAAACCCCGCAATATCAAGTCAGAATTTAAGGGCAAAGTGTTCAGAGTTCACGGGGTGGCTGCAACCCACACCTCATCCTTTACTGAGTATATAAACATCTGGCCAAATCATCCAGTCAGACTCTTGTTTTTTGTTCCCCTGGGATGTCCCTCCAATTTGTTTGGGGTACATCCTCTGTGCCCTCTTCTGTGTCCTTGTCCATACCTGCTGCCTCTACTATCATGTTCCCCAGTTGTGTGTTCATGGCTCCTTCCTCTATTCTTCATTGTCATTCCTTCTGCATCCTGCCACCTGCACCAGTGCCTCCATCATGCCCCTGGTTACTCACCTGTTCCCTGCTCCTGGCTTGCCCTTTCATTCTCTTGTTGGGCCTCTATTCTATTTTCTGTCACAGTAGTCTGCTATGCTTTGTGTTAGACTGAATTCTGATACACTCAGATGGAGGCTGCCTGTTGCTTTGCTGTGCCTTGCGGGGATTCTTCCTCTCTTAACATAATGCAAACTTGCTCTTCTTCAATCTGCCTCCACTTAGCAGGTTCTCCCACCTTTCTGCTTCCACAGCTTTAGCTGCACAGCCACCAGTAGTCCAAAATTCTGGGCTCTGTCCATACTGCCTCTGGCTATCTTTTTGTTGTTTCTTCATTTTGTTCATGGTTTGCTCCCACTGCTTTTTGGGGGTAAACAAATCACCCCACAACCTATGTGGCTTCTCACCCCTTATTACTGCTGCTCTCCATGTCTGACAGGGCTATGCACGCTACACCTACAACTCATCTCATTTGCAGCTGTAATAGGCTCTGCACTGTGCTGTCTTAACATATTTTATTCCTCCAAGTGGCCATGAGAGCCACTCTCAGCAACATGGGCTTTGTGCCCCTTAACAACATGGGCTCCGTGCCTACAAAGAACCTGGGCTCTGGGTTCTTACCGGTAAGTGGGCTTTGCACCAGGACCAGATGGCATAGGATGAAGCTGGAGGGGGGAAAGTTGAAAAGGTTATATGAGGACATGCTACTTCACTACTTCACTGAAAGAGTTGTAGATGCCTGGAACAGACTGCCAGGGGAAGTGATGAAATCAAAAACTATAGGGGGCTTCAAGAATGTTTGGGATAGGCATAAGGCAATATTAGTAAATAGGCAGGGAGGGAGGAGGGTTGGGAGAGATCAATTAGGGCCTATAGATACAGACTAGATAGAGGCCATCTTGGCAGACTGGGTGGGTGAAGCCATTCTTTTCTGCTGACCGATTCTATATTTTTATGTTTGCACCCCCAGACATCAAGGCTCCACCCCTTGCAGATTTACAGCTCTGTGCTGCATACAGCAGAAGCCATTCCACATTAGGGCAGGGCTCAGCCTTCCTAACCAATCCATTGCTCTAGTTCTGCTTCTATCTAACACTAACCTGCCTGCATAAGTCTGCTGTTGGGTGGCAGTTCTCACTCTGTCTCTCTTCTTGTTGCCATGCACTCTTCATGACCTCAGTGTACCTCTAGATTGAGCGGAGTCCCTTTCTCTCTTTGTAGGTTTCTGCTTCCCTCCTGGGAGTTCCTTTAATTATATGGCTTGCCTGTGTGTGGTACCTTGCATACAGTGATAGTTCCCTTGTGGGTCACACAGAGGGATCAGCCAAGCCAATCCATAGCTGTCCTCTTTGTTCCTCCACTTCGGGTCATTTAATTTCCATAATGTTCCTTTAGCATTCAAGGCTGTGTTTCTTGGGCACCTCCAGGGATGGGGTCCTGACTGGGAAGGAAAGCTGTGCTGCCTAGCATCCTTGTGAGGGTAGTAGCCTCAGTTGTGAGGCAGTGGAAAAGGACATTCAACCATTCCAGCCTAATATGTCAAAACATTTTTGGACAAGCCCTGCAGCACCTTTGGCACAGCTCTTTTGGGGGATTTAATAACAAGCTGGGAAAAATGCTGACCTAAGGTTTTGGATTTCCCAAAGGTTTCTTCCATGGGGGGCTCTCCTCAGTGAGCAAAGTAATCATTTTTGTCCATGAGTTTGGTTTAATAGGTGTGTTCTTATTGCTGGTGCTGTGCTGTCGCTTGCCTTTCGGGGAATTAGTGTGCATTTCTCCATGGTTTCTTTACCCATGGGACTGTGCTCCCATTGGTACCTCCTGGAGTAGAACCATCACCAGGATTGGGATTCCTTTAGTTCTGTGATCATGCTCTGTGGCAGCTTCACAATGGTGGTCATCTCAGCTTTGATACTCTGTGTGTGTGTGTGTGTGTGTGTGTGTGTGTGTGTGTGTGTGTGAATGATCACAAACCAAACATTGCACATTCAAACATACTCAGAGTTGCTTAAATTCCCAGAGAATGTAATTAAATTCCACAGTTCATTGCTGTGATAGGAAATGCATGGCCCACTCCTTCACTGAGCACTATCTAAGCACATACCCAAAGTGTCTGTTTGGATACTCACTTTCTTTGCTCCACTTTATTCCCTTTCCCTTCAGTGACTTTACTTCTTACCTTTGGAGAATCACTGTGCATTTCCAGAAGGTTCCTTGGGGGCAAGCTTCCTGTGGCAGCTCCAGGGCTGGAACCCTCACCTGATTGGGGGTTCCTTTCATCATACGACCAAGTTGTGTGGCACCTTTATGGTGCTGGCTGTCTTCAGCTGTGAGACAGAGTATATGAAAGGCCAGAAATCCAATATTGTATAAATATTTGAACATACCTGTAGTCGTAGTTTCTTGATGATTTGGTGAGAATGAAGTTACTATTTGTTTCCTTCCTTATAACCAGATAGCAGTCCTGATTTACTGTATAGCAAGAGTTGTGCAGATCCGGATTGTGTCCTCAGTTCTGATTCACTGCTGAAGTAGTTGTCTTTCAGATAGTTACATATATCAAGACCCCTACCCCAAACACCAAACATCAAAACATAAGGAAAATCTAGTAGTATATTTCTTCTTTGAGGGGCTTACCATAGAGTTGGACGGGGCAGGGTTGAAGACATGGTCTCTGAACTTCAGTAGGTCCTTTGACACTGTGCTGCATGATAAACCTCTGGTCAAAGTGTACTAGTGTGGTATACATGAGGCATACTCAAGGTGGACTGATAACTGCCTGGAGGGCAGCAAGCAAAAGTTTGTGGTTGAGGGGATACTAGTCCAAGTGGAGAGGCTAGCTATTCAACCTTTTACTGACAATCTGAAAACTGGAGTATCCAGCAGGCAGATTTAGCTTGCTGAGGACACTTAGCTGGTCAGGAGATTGACTCCCTTGTGGATGGTGACAAATTTCAGGAGGACCTGACCAGACTGGGTGATTCATCATGCTCCATGAGTCTTATATTTATATTCAGAGGTCACATAGAAGGCGCAACAAATGGAAGGGGGGGTTACACACTATGTGGGACTCCTCTTGCACTGGAGGAGGAAAAAGGATGGGGGGGGTAGCACCAGATAAAGGGCTAGAACATGACAGACCAGACATGGCTGCTGTCAATAGAGGCTAAAAGAATGCTGGTTTTACTGGCCACAGCTACAGGGAGGAGGGTGTGATGGTTTCTGTGAGGGTAGAGGAATGGTTTCCTTTTCGTGGAGTTTGGTTTTATGAGAGAGGGAGAAGTTTTTTTTTTTCTGTTTTACTGCCCACTGGGCTGGAAGAAGGAAGTGGAATGGATGAGTTACCCCCACTCCCACCCCATTATGTGGGGGCTAACCTGGCTCCACAGAGCCCATCAGTCAGCCATCTAAATCTTGCACTTCATATGGGTTATCCTGAGTAAAGTGGTACACTCATAAAAAACTGCATCTTCCTGATGGGATGGACATTCCAGCTACCTGGATTTAGCAGCAGGCTGATAGCTTTGGGAACAGCAGCTGGGTGTTGGACAAGCACTGCTCATGATAGCATGCCTCAGTCTGGGGTAAGTGGCGCTGAGGCTTCACCCCCACAACAACCCCTATGGAGAGCAGGCACTGTAGCTTTCTCTTACAAAGGGCATTCTAGGTGTGTGCATTTCTGCCACATGACTATCTGTGTCAGCAGAGTTGTGGGCAAGACAGGCAACATAGGAAGTAGCAGAATGTGTTGGAGTGGCAAAATCCTATTGCAGGCTGACAAGCCCTGTTTTTGTCTTAGTGGCAGCAGCTGGTGGGAAGGGGATCCATTAGTGGGTAGTGCACCAGCAGTGGTGATGTAATTGGAGTGGCAATTTCCGGCTGACCCAGGCAAGCTAGAAGAAGAAGAGGTGAGCTTCCCATTTCTGTGCCTGCTAGTCACATCAGAGGTGTGTGTATTCTAGCACTTTACTTTATTCTACGACCATAAAAGTTTGACAAAGGAAAATATTCATTTTGTGTGGAGTTCTACAGTTCAGAGACAAACTTTTGTTGCATATGTGGGACCTTAGCCCAAAGGAGGCATTTAGTAGCCCTTTTACCCATAGTGCACTATTACATTTAAATAAAGCTACTTAAGGTGTTGCAGGGTAATCCTGAATACCTCCTCACTGCTCTTTCTTCATTATTTGTTTGTTCCTGTCTGTATCTCATTTCCTTCAGTTTCTCTGTTTGATGTTTCTCACTTTTACTTTAAACTGTGCAATTTCTTTAAAAAATACCTTTTACCTAAATACCTGTGCTCATTGTATAGCTCTCGTACGTCTATAACTCTTGTCTGTCTACTCTCAGTACTATTTTTTCTTCACACTAGCACATTTTTTCCTTTATTTCTACAGGCCTGAAAGGACAGAGACCCCAATCTAATGGGAAATCTCAGATAAGTATTGTTTTATGTTTAACATATCCATCTGTTCTGTATTGTTCATAAAGAACTACAGATCCCTTGTGACCCCGTTGCTATTCTTATTTTACAGGTATGATTTGACATCACCTTGAGTACTTCATCCCACACTCCTCAGGACCCAGGGAGGCAGTATAGAGCAGTGGTTTAAGGCTCTGAGCTGTAAATCTAGAGACCTGGGTTTGAATCCTATAGCCCCCACTTGCATACGGTGTGACCCTCAGCAAGTCACTTAACTTCCCTGTGCTCTCAGGTTGCACCTGTAAACAAGCTTTCAGCTGAGCGTATCTCACCTGGTTAAACAATTGGGGGGGGAAGTGATCTACCCATTTGTGCTAGGTGGTTAAGCTGTAAAGGTGCAGTCACAAATGTTACGCAATGCCAACTTATGCTTTTTTAATGCTGGCACAAGAAGTCCATCTCCAGTATTGACTTAACTTTTTAATGAGAACATAGGCAGCCTACCTCAAGTGTTGGCTTTCACGTTTTTTAAATGGCTAACTGATGAGACTGACACCTAATTTAGGAGTCTGAGGACTGTTAATGAAAGTACTTTGTTGACATGATCAAAACAATAATAGCCTGTTTGACATAATGGCCTGTTTGACTTTTGCAAAGACTGATTTATTCTTGCATTGTGACTGTAAAGTATTAGCGTGTCTTCGCAATATCAAATTGATTGATGATTGTGCTCCAGAGTTCTGTATTGGGGGCTATTACAGCCCAGACTACAGGAAGAACCAAGATCTCACAGAAAATGAGCTGTTCCTACTTAGCTGCCCTGAGTAAATCATTTTAGGGTTCCCAGGAAGTCACAGGTTTAAAACCTGCTTGACCCAAATACTCAGTGTGTGACACTGAGAAAGCCTCTTAACTTGTGTTGCAGTCCATCCATCTATGTAAATGGGTAGTAATAGAATTCTACTAAAAATGAGATGTTGCATCTCTGCTTAGCTATCCTGGGAAAATAAATTGTAACTACACAAACAAAACATTGCCAGCAGTTGACAGCCTTTCCCAATGCCCACTCCCCCCAAACACACACACGTACTCACAGCCATTGGAAAAAGTATAGTTCAATGGTTAGGGCACTGTTGGGAACCCAGGAGGTCTCAGTTCCAAACCCGGCTACAGTCAAATACTTACTGTGTGACTGAGCAACTCACTCAATATTCACACTGCTCCAGTTCACCAAATGGGGAATTGCATAGACGCAAGAAAATACTGCTGGCAGCCACTCGTGTATCTGCCCCCTCCTCCACAGGGAGTGTTGGGAACCAAGATATTGCAAGCTCAGATTGATCTGCTACCAAATTCTCTGTGTGACCCTGATCAAGTCAGTCCATGTAGCTGCAGAAATGCATTGAAGAGGGCCCACAGAGTGGAAATAAAATGCTGCACCTCAGCTGGGTGACTCTGGGTAAATACACCATAAAAATGGATACAATCGGGACCCCTCCATAAACGAGATGTTGCATCGCCTCTGGATTATTGTAGATGAATACGGTCGGGGGCACAGACCATGCCAACAGCAGCCAGCCTTTCTTACCCACACCTCCCTCCTCGCATGTAGTGTAGTGCTTACAGTGATGTTGGGAACCACAAGGTTTCTGGTTCAAACTGTGCTAGGGTCAGACTCACTGTGTAATCCTTAGTAACTCAGGTAGTCTCCCAGTGCAGTGTACCACTTGACCAAGCTGTGGAAATGGGTAAGAAGCAGGATTCCATTGGAAATTAGATGTTGTATTTCAGCTGGGTAACTCTGGGTAAATTGTTAACAAAAATGAATCCACCAGTTTCTGGTCTTTTGGTTCCCCCTACCCCCACAGACAGTGGATGCAGTGGGTCTGATTTTACCTGGGCTTTGGATAACCTCAAGGGACTTTTGTCAGAGAGTTTGACGTAATTGGCACCTTGCATCAAACAGTGCAGCAATTGTAATTTTGGAAGGCAGCCTGCCACAACCCCTGACGTAATCCCTTGTGCTGAATGCTGCAAGTTAGAACAACTCCCGTCGATCTAACTTGCCAACTTGTGTCCCCCCCAGACTAGCCCCTCAATTATTTTGTAGCCATATTGGCTCTTGCTAGAGTTTGTTATTACTGCTCTCATTGTGGGGTTAATAATCAACTTTAAGTAAGGTTCAATTATTACCTCTTTTTAAATAATAGCTAGAGTTAAATAGACTCTGTTTTCTGACAATTTTGACAATTAGGCAGTACATTCTATTTAAAACTAATATCCAAGATATTCCTGCAGTCAAAGGAGTGAGCAAACAACACTCTCTGGCTCTTACTTCAATTTAAACTTCATTCATTGTGCAATATAACAAATAGTGAAGTAACAGGCTGGCTATATACCACTAGCTAGCCCTGGCGCTTTGAGATAAACTCTCTTCATCAGGGGGCACGATAACACAAGTCAGATGTCGTTCAATCTAATTAATAAACATATTATGTGAATACAAAATGTGACATCAGAATCAATGACAGTGTAACAAAATGTAGCTCTGACTGATGCAGTAACAATTTTAAAGGAGCTGCAAAAAAAAAACAAACAAAAAAAAAAACAGAAAAGCCCTCTACTATATAGCGATAACAAAGTATGCTTGAGTAACTGAATGTTGTTTAAATCTCATGTACATGCTGGTGTTAGCAGTACAATTCCAAGATATTTATTTATTTAGATTTTGGATTAAACACAGTTGAGCTATTAGCTCTTTTACATAGGTTCCCCATCAGTATGACAGACCAGTTACAGTGAAGAACAGATTACAATATCGCAAGAGAAACAACACAAGGTTGCATTGTACTGTACAATGTATGCCAGAAATTTAGGTTAATACAAGAATTGCAGACTGTTGGGACACCAAACAATAAATAAAATCAGCTCATGAGGCCTTGCCCAGGAAGGGTTCAGGAGGGGAGGAGGGAGTGAAAGTTAGGGTAGGAGGTGAGGAAGTGAGGAAAAAGGGGCGGGAGGATAGTGGCAATGTGTAGAGGTGGGGAGTAGAATTTGAGAGAGGAAATATCCAGGACAGTGGTAGTAAGGGAAAGTGCAGAAAGCAGGTACTAAGTGCTTATTGGGGCCTATAAGAAGGGGTAAGTACATTTTAATGGAAGCAGTCGCAGCAAGCATTAGCTACTAAGTGCTGACAGAGCTTTAGCTTAAGCGAGCCCAGTGTGGTTTGAATGAAGACTTCATAATGTAAAGAGTTAAACCAGAAAGGGGCTCAATAGGCAAATGATCTCTGTCCTAAGGAAGTGCGGCAGCAGAGGATCAGAAAGATCTGGTTGTCTGAGCCTCTAGTTTAGTGGGGGTTGCTGTATGGGCTAAGGAGCTTCTGAACCCCAGGGGGCATGAGACCCAGGCTAACCTTTTTTGCAAGCAGGCAAGTTTGGTTTGTGATTCAACCTTTTAATTGGAGCCAGTTAGCCTGAGTCTAGAGGTCACAGGTTTGTGTAAGGTGCACGGATCCAGGGAGGAGTCTGCAGGCTTTGTTAAGCGCCATTGTGATGAATCGGAGGGATGTGCTGGTGGCCGGACCTTAGATAACGAGTCCATAATCTCCCAGGGAAATGACAGAGTTGCGGATAGCCAAGTGTAGGGCTTCAGGGGTCAGGCATTGTCTGTACCTATAGAGGAGACCAATCCGAGTGCTGACTGCTTTGGTAGTATTTTCTATGTGGTGTGCATATGATAGATTGCTGTCAATGGTAACACCCAAGTATCTGAAGTGCTGTATTAGCTCCAAGGGTGTGCCTGCGCTATTAGTGATTGTTAATGGGTAGGTTTTATGCTTGCTTTGGGTACTATTGAAGAGTATAATGTTTTCCTTTTTATAGTTAAGGATGAGCTTGTGTTCATGGAACCATTTGTTGACACTAGCAAAGTTGTGCTGCAATTGGTCTTCTAGAAGTCTGGGGTCAGGATTGCTTAGATAGATAACTGCATTGTCCGCGTAAAGTAGGATATGTTCTTGGCATTAGGTTGGTAGGTTGTTTAGGAAGATGCTAAACAAGAGAGGGCCCAAAATGGATCCTTATGGAACACCCAATCAAAAATTTCCTCTATCAGAGAGAACATCACCAATCTTGACTTGTTGGCACCGGTTTGACAAGTAGCTTTTAAACCAGTTTATGGTATCCTTGGATAGTCCTGTGCCAGATAGCTGATCAATCAATAAGGCATGATTAACAGTGTTGAAGGCTTTTGTCAGATCTATGAATGCTGCTCCAGTCAGGGGCCCTTGATTGAGTGAGTTATTAATAAAGCCCGTGAATTCCAGTAGAGCAGTGGTGGTGCAATGCCCTTTCCTGAACCCATGTTGTTGTGGGCATTGTATCTGGTATTTTTCCATGTTTTTGACCAGTTGATCTGCCACTATGTGCTCAAGGTCTTTAGAGAGGGGAGGGAGAATGGAAATTGGTCTGTAATTCCCATGTTGAGCCCTGTCACCACTTTTATGGACAGGGGTAACCAAGGTGGATTTCTACTTATGACGGAATTGTGATGACTTGAGAGATAGGTTAATTATCCTGGTGAGGGGTGATAGGAGTTCATCCGAGGTGAGGGAGATGAATTTGAGATTGAGTGAGCCCTCACTAAACCTTGATTTCCCAAGTATCTTACAGAAGTATTTTCTAGCTTCATATTACGTGATGATTTTGAAGTAAAAGGGCAGATGGGCACATGGCTGGTCCAGTTTCCCATTGTGATCATTGTTTGTGGTGGTGTCAAAGAAGTTGGGGGGTGGGAGGACACTACTAAGGTCCGTAAATGCATTGTTAAATGTGTTTTCACTGGTTTGTGGGTCTAGCTGAAGCTGCCTATCTTACCTTCAGCTGCTGCAACAAATATCAGATGCCGAGCACCCCTGATCAGGGTGCGCTCCCCCTGTGGTGCAGCTCTTACTACTGAAGCAGCCCACCTCCTCTTAGCTGCAACAAGAAATATCAGTTACAGCCTCTCTCCTCCAAGGAGCTCCAGGAATTTTTACAAATCTTGGCGCCACTAAGCCCCGCTCGGCGATTGGCCACTGCTATGCTGAACTGCTGCCGACTGGCTCCTAAAGCAAGCTGGAAGGACTGTTGCTCTTTCTAGTAGCTTGTTTGTATAAGCATCTTCTGGTAGCCTGACTTTTGTATCTGCTCCCTAGACTCTGAATTTATATTAATCGTATTCACTAATTTGTTTTAGCTGCTGATCTGCTGACTCATGTATATGCTTAAAAAAAACCTAAAAATGCATTGCACTCTGTATTGCTAATTTCATTCTTGTTATGTGTTTTTAGGATAGCTGCAGAGCCTTCTGTTATTTACTGCTAGACTTGCTCATTTGTAATACCTTCTAATTTTATTCTGGGAATGTGTTTTTATCATAGTTCCAGAGCCATCTGTTATTTTCTGCTAGACTTGTAAATCTTTAATATCTCCTTTGCCGACGTGATTTTCTTTGAGTCCTCCATATTCTGCCCTGTTTCTCCCTAAGTTGCTATACTCTTTTTTCTCTGTCTCCTACACTGCAGCTGTTTTTTCCTTGCTAAACCAGAGCTCGGCGGTGACCCACCCTGCCCCCCAGCTCCTTTGTCTCCTCCATTGAGCTAATTCCCTGCCCCCTAATTAAAGTAATTTTCTTTCCCTGAGTCCTCTGGCCCCCTGCTGCTAAGCTGTCTCTGGCTGTCTAGCCCACGCCCCCCATCCCAACCTTAATTAACCAAATTCCTCTGCTTTTCTCTTCCCCCAAATGCTGAGACCCCCAATCAGGGTGCGTTCCCCCTGTGGTGTGGCTCTTACTACTAAAGCTGACCACTTCACCCTCAGCTGCAGCAAGAAATATCAGGTACGACCCCTCTCCTCCAAGGAGCTCCAGGAATTTTTTACAAATCTTGGCACCACTAAGCCCCACTTGGCGATTGGCCACTGCTGTGCTGAACTGCTGCTGATTGGCTCCTGAAGTGAGCTGGAAGAACTGTTGCACTTTCTTGTAGCTTGTTTGTATATTTTCTCCCACACACCTGGTATATGTATTTTCTCCCACCCAGCTGCCCTGACCCCAGCCTCTATTAAATACGCTCAGGCTCCTCCCATATTCCTCAACCCCTCTCTTATTGGCCCTATCTGACAGCTAAATACTTCTGCTTACAGGCTGCTCCCTTCTGTGCTCACTCCATCTCTCCCCCACAACTTTTGTCCCACATATAGTACGCATGCATAGTGCTACATACCACCTTTAGCACAACAGGTTTGCCCACACATATAGTAACCATTTCACTCTAAATTGACCATATCAGAACTACTGTACTCATGACCTAGGGACTTATTTACAATGACCACACCTGTAATCAAATACTACTCTAGTCCAAATAAAAATGTCCTTCCAAATTGAACCATATTTGAGCTTCTTCACAAACTACTAAGAGACTATCTAAAACTACCACAACTGTATATTAAGCACTACTATAGCCTATAATCAAGCGACCTTTTATTTGATCCTATTGTGACACTAAGCCTGTGCCCAAGATTAATTCCTGGGCATCTCCTATGGGCACACACTTCCTACTGCCTTATCGTATTATGAAAATGTTACAATGCACCCCCTACCTGACCATGTTCTCACTCCCCGGTGTTCCCTTCTCTGCATTTCACTCCTTCCCACCTATAGCCCTCCCCATCCAGTACTACCTCCAAACTTAGCAACAACTCCAATTTGTCTTGTGGTTGTGCTCTTAACTGCTCCATCTAGGTCCCACTCTCCCCCTCCAGACTACCCCACCTATATATGACCACCCTATGGGACTCCCATAATTCCCTATTGGCGGTATTTCTCACAGTCCCCTACCGCAAACCAAATTGTACATCACTGTTATTCTATGCCTTATGCCTCTCCTGCCTTCACTATTCTGGCTTACACATGCCACCTCCCTATCCCCTACGGGGACACCTCAAATCCATCAAAGCTAAACTGCTTTGCAGATGGATCAATAACATATTCTTCCTGTTGCTAATCTGCACAGGAAATGTTGAATTAAACCCTGGCCTACCACAAACTCTAGCATTATCAGCTGCCTTGGCAAACACTAAGGGTCTGAGGTGCCTGCATCTTTTAATGTGTGCAGCTTACTGAAAAAGATAGTCCTGGTCCAGGCCTGGGTTTCCCACACAGATCCAGACATACTAGTCTTAAACTGAAACATGGCTGAAAAAATCCACCCCTGACGCAGCAGTATCACTCCCCTCCTATAACATTTATTGTAGTGATAGACCAACCAGGGAAGGGGATGTGGTGATCTATGTCAAAGACAAGCTTACTGTCTCTGACATCACCCCTACTACCATACTGAAGGAATTTGAATCCATGCTGATAAACATCTCCTTATCCCCATGGAATTCCTAACAGTAATAGGTTGCTACAGACTACTGTCTGGGGGCATGGAACTCCTAAATCACTTACGCAACATATCTGACTCAAGACAGAACAAAATCATCATCCTCTGTAATTTTAATCTTGATTGGCGTAAAACTAATAGCAAATGCTCACAACTCAAAGATTTCTGTGATGAGGCTGGTTTCACCCAATTGATCTCGGAGTACACTTGCCCAAACCCCAAAACACCTTCAAATGGGTAATTGATTTACCTCATCTTTACAAACAGGCCCCATAAGTTCACACACTTAGCAGTTTTTCACAATGATGTCAGTGATTGCTGCGCTATAGCCTGTGTTACAGGGTAGCAACCCCTCAAGCTGGTAAACAGATTCATATGGAAAAGGAGCTTACATAAATTCAACTTATCTCATTACTTAGCTGACCTCAAAGAAATAGACTGGACTAACTTCTATCTGACCACAAATATCAATGATGCAGCTCCCCCTTTTAAACAACATCTTAGGTGCTATCATCAATAAAGGGAAAGGGAAAAGGGAAACTGCTTAACCAGGAAAGGCACACTAAGCGGAAGCTTGTTTCCAGGTGTGACCTGGGAGCACAAGGAAGTTAAGTGACTTGCTCAGGGTCATACAGTATGCAAGTGGGGGCTGTGGGATTCAAACCCAGGTCTCCAGGTTTGCAGCTCAGAGCCCTAAACCTCTGTGCTGTACTGCCTTCTAAACATGCCCCTATGCTAAGATGTGAACCCAGAAGCTTTCTTGCCCTTGGTTCACAGCTGACCTAAAAGCTGCTCTTAATGCAAGGGACCATCTCCGGGCTACAGGGAGGAGGACCAACTCCTAGCTGACTGGGCAGCCTTCAGAGCATGCTAAGATCAGTGCACTAAACAGATCAGGACCACAAAAGCTTCCCACTTCCTAGCTGCCTTCAAATCAGCAAAGGGAAACTCCAGCAAATTCTGGTGTATTGATAAATTGGTAGAAGGTAGTAAACCTTCTTCCTCTTTACCTTGTAAGATCTCCTTCAGGGGTCAGACCCTCTCGGATAAGTCTGACATACTACATAGTTTCAATGACTACTTCTTCACCGTGGGTCTTGCATTTGATACCTCAAAAGCAGCCACCTTTATACAAAACTTGCCAAGTCTTTCCCCACCACTGATCAACAATATCTTCTCCTTTAGTCCCTTCCAGTACAAAGAAGTAGAATACCTCCTGCTCCATCTAGATGTCAATAAAAGTGCTGGTGCTGATGGGTTAGGGCCATGCTTCATTAAAATTGGCTTCAGATACCTATCAGACCCCATCTTGCACCTGTCTAATATATCCATCAGTTCTAGCATTGTGTCTGAGCCTTGGAAAATTGCCCAGGTACTCCCATTATTTAAGACAGGCAACCCTATGGACCTGAATAACTACTGCCCCCTTTCCATCCTTCCCTTATTCACTAAGCTACTTGAGAAGTTGATAAATGCCCAAATAAGAGGCTACCTTGACAAAAACAACCTAATAAATCTATCTCAGTCTTGCTTCAGATTAGCCCACAGCACCACATCAGCCATAGCCTCAGTTACAAATGACTGGCTCATGGCTATGGACAAGAAACAAGTCACAGGAGCAGTTCTTTTAGACCCCAGCAAAGCAGCCGACACTGTTGACCATGTTTTACTCCTGGACCTGCTACACTGGCATAGCATCTCTGGTTTTGCACTGCCAGGATTCAATAGCTACCTTAAAAATAGAATGTAACAGGTAAAAGCTGGTGGATCACTTTCCCCTCTCCTCCCTCTCCTGGGAGGATTATCACAAGGCTTGACCCTTGTCCCCCTCTTGTTTATGCTATACATCAGCACCATCAGAGTTAACATCAATAAAGCAAAACTAAATCTGTTTGTGGACATATATATATATATATATATATATATATATATATATATATATACACAAACCCTTGGCAATCAAAGCTCATATGGAACTCCAGTCAGAATTTGATCTTCTCCAGCTCAGCCTTGCACAATCTAAACTGCTTTTAAATGCCAAAAAAAAGGTCATGTACATCCATCCCAATCATCAAACTGCCTCTCAAAGTGACCTTGCATCCCTGCCCCCAATAAAGACCCTCCTTGAAGATAACCTTGAGGTAGCTAACAATTTTAAATAGTTAGGCTGCTACCTAGATCAACATCTAACATTCTCTACCCATATCATCTCCATTGTGAAGAAACTGTGGCAAAGACTTGGCTTCTTTTACAGGAATAAATCATTGTTTAACAATGATGCCAGGCTTTGATTGGTCCAGACAACCTTCATACCACTCCTTGATTACATGGATATCATTTATGTCCGCTGCTTAGTCTCCTTACTACACCAATTGGACACACTATACCATAGAGCAATAAGACTAATTTTAAATGCCCATTGTTGCACTCACCACTGTGATCTATATGCCTCCCTGGGTTGATCTTTCCTAACTACCAGGGAGACATATAGATCACAGTGGTGAGTGTGATCTATATGCCTCCCTGGGTTGAGCTTCCCTAACTACCAGACAGCTCTTTCACTCCCTCAAAACTCTCCCCTTATATAACTAATCTCTTCCGAAGTTACAGTCCTGTCTATTACAAGATGTGTTACAGAATACCTGCAATTTATTTTACTATGTTTCTTATGTATCTCCCAACTATGATGTGCTGCAACATCATACATTTTTGTAGTCTATTACTCTGTATAGTATGTTCCTTTTGGGAAGCTTCATGGTGTTTATTCCCATGTATATGGTTTCGTACTTTCCTTTCTTTGCATTGTATGTCCCCTCCTATATGAAGCTTACTGTTGTATATCTACTTGTGTATTTATTATCTTTGTTTAACATTAAACGTGCTTTGCACATTATTTGATTTAGGACCTCCTTGTAAGTGAGCCTGCTCAATGGAGTTATTTTCCTGCCAATAAACTTTAACTTTACTTGACTTGACTATTAGAAGGGCATCATTGATATGGAGCATTGAAGGAGCCATTTTGGGTTCCTTCCCAGTGACATCCTGTATGTTGCTCTATAACTTCCTGCCATCTGACCATGAGTTGGAGAGGGCATCCTTGTAAAAGTGTTTTTTTTTTCAGACTGGATGGCTCTAGCACAATTGTTTCTTGCTTTCTTGTAACCCTGGAGATCAACTTGTTTACCTGTGGCCCTGAGCCCTGTGCTAAAGGCGATCCCTGATTTTCATGAGGTTTATGAGATCTGGCATTATCCAGGGATTGCAAGTGCCTTTGACTTTCTGCTTCTTAATCGGGGCATGGATGTCATAAACTGCATTGAACTGATTGATGAAGCAATCAAATACAGTGTCACCATCTCCAGTACAGTTAACTAGTGACCAGTCTTTCATGTGAGGTTAGATCTGAATTGTTCAAGGTGGCCACACTTTAGGACTCTACTAGTAATGGATCTGGTAGGGGGCTTAATGAATTTCTTTAGCCATTTGCACAGAATAGGAGAATGATCACTGATCACATCCAGGAGCACAGTGGTATCAGAGATGTGTTCTGGGCAGTTTGAGAGCACCCAATCTATTAAGGTACTAGTGCCTGTCCTGTAATTTATTCTAGCTGGGGACTCAACCAGCTGGGTGAAATGGACAGTGGATATAGCATCATTGCAGGTACTTGCATAAGGTGAGAGCCAGTAGATATTAAAGTCCCCCATCATTACCATTTCAGAGTTTTGACATAGGCTATGTATGCAGTCCATGACTGAGCTTAGACCAGTAATACTCTGCTTGAGAAGAATATAGGCTGATATCACAGTAAGAGCTTTATTGTGTGCCCCACACAGTACTTTGATGGCCAGCACCTGTTTATTTTGCTCAGTATTAGACAGGAGCAGGATGTGACCCAGCAATGTGTCTCTTAGATAGACTGCACATCCATCACCTCTTTTGGTAAGCCTATCCTGTCTGAAAATAGTGTATCCAGATAATGAGATAGCGGCATCTGGAATCTTGAGTGAGAGCCAGGTTTTGACTATAGAGAGAATGTCTGGGTTATGCTGCATAAGCCATACTTGTAGATTGTCCAGTTTGGATAGAAGGCTACGAGAATAATCAACCCTGTTTTCCTCACTGTGGTTTGCTGATTTTGTGGTGGTCTAGGGTTTGGATGTATATTGCCAGAGAGTAGCAATTGTAACAGAATAAGCCTCCTAAGATATTATTTTATTTGCATTTTTGCTGATATGTTTCCTATTTATGGTGGAACTCAATTTACTTGATCCAGGCAGGATGGTAGCACAAGGAAGAAGTGCCAGAGGAAGTTGACAAGAGGTGTGTCCTTGGGGAGACTGCCCCTATATATATGCTGGAAAATACCCCAAGGACTGTGGAGCTATAAAGCACCAGTTAATAGCTGAGGTAATAGTGCACAGAGCACATTCCTATCATATGGGTAGGTGTTAGTTGGGAGTAATCTCTCACTGGCTATGTTGGACATTGTTAGCAAAAAGAGCAGGATGACCCCATGGGGTAGCAGACATGTTAAGCAGGTCATAGTGGTATAGGTTTAGTAGGTTAGACCTATTGGAAGATCAAGTTTCTCTAAGAGTAATAAAGTTAGTGTATAAGTGAGATTGGTGGCTTGGGTACTAGATGGAGGCTGGCAGGGAGATCAGAGAGGAGTCAAGAAAAGTTGAAACTAAGAAGTTAAGGTAAGCTAACAGCTTAGTGAGTTGTGGCTGATGCAGAGGTGTAGTTGCTGGGGTTGCAGCCTGTAGTGAAGAGGGTCGGGGTATTAGCTCAATGGTGGACAGAGAAATGATTCTGTGTAAAAACCAAGTGACAAAGGAAAATTGTTTGTGGGATAGGTAGTGATTGAGCAAAAGGAAGGAAACTGTGGTGTATGAGAATTAGCATAAATGAGATAGGTATTGATTGAATAAAAGGAATAAAAAACTGTGCTAAGAGAAAATTAGGAGCCTTACCAAGAAAGGGGTTAAAAGAGTAAATGGACAGATATGTACCCATATGGAAAAGATCTATATTTTTTAATATCTTAAATATTTCTTAGTGTCCTTAAATATATCTCGAATATATGTCAGATGTTAGTCATAATTTCAAATGTATTTTCAGATATATTCAAGATATTCACAGAAAGATTCAGACACGTCAGATATTATTCAAAGTATTTAGATGTATTTTCAGATATATTCAAGATATTCACAGAATGATTCAAAAATGTCAGATATTATTCAAAGTATTTAGATATATTTTCAGATATATTCAAAATATTTACAGAAGTGTCAGATATTAGTCACAGTTTTCAGATATATTTTCAGATATATGCAAGATATTCACAGAATGGTTCAGGATGTATCATAAGTTGGAAACATCTTTGAGATATATACCTATATATATATATATACATACACATATACATATATATTTGAAATATAGTTCTTTAAATTAAGTTTGCACAATCTGTTCATGCAGTTCTGTTTTAACCAAATATATATGTGTGTGTATATATATATATATATATATATATATATATATATGTGTGTGTATATATATTTATTTATAAAATGGGCAGGTAACATCCCAGAAATCCCACTTACATCATGGACAAAATACATCACATGACCGTGCATTATTTCCCAATGACCGCACACCTCCCAGTGCGACCGCACACCTGAACTACTTCCCAGGCTGAACACAACCTTATCACAAACTAACTACAGTATCATCCCACAACTGTAAACAACAACATCACTCAGACAGACACCACTGAAAGAGAAGCAGCACACCACTGCCTCACTCTGACAGAAAAAACTTCTGACAGGAAAATTTGAAAAAATGGCAGAATTACCACATACCTCAAAACACCTTGAATCAATCCACAGCAAAAGATGACTAGTACAATGATGATCTCTTCAAAGAACTTGAACAAGACTTACCTGAACAGCCACAGAATCCAGCACAGCAAACAGTGAGTAGACATGCCAGCCTTGACCCTGAAGAAATAGATAGCATAGAATAAGACAAAGCTGAGAAAAATACAAAAAAGTAAACTGTCTGGGCAACAAAAGTATTTACAGACTGGGTAGCAGGAAAGCAAATAGAGCTGGATTTAAAAATAGTAACACCAGATAAATTAAACACAACCTTGAGATAACTATATGCCACAGTTAGGAACTCTTCTGGTGAACAGTATGGTGTATCAAGTTTTATTGGGTTAAGAGCAGGCCTAAAGAGGCATTTAAATTCACTGCCTCTATCTAGACAAATGAATCTTGTGACAGACACAGATTTTCAATCTGCAAACAATGTTTTTGTCTCCATCATAAAAAAAAATACAGAAAAGATGGCAAAGACTGCACTCAACACAATGAATGTCTCACAGAAGCAGACTTTAAAAAATTAAAACACTCTCCAGCACTGTCACCAAACACTGCCACAGGACTAGTCAGAAAGGTCTGGTTCAACCTACAAATATTCATGGCCCATAGGGGAAGGGAAGGGAAGGGCAAACAAGTCTACAACGAAGACCGAGGAACAGAAACTCACCCCATCCACATAAACAAACAGTATGAAGCTGATTTCACCACAGACAACGAACCCGGAAGCTGCATTGAAATTACTGTGCAGCACCAAACCTCAGCCGTCTTCCTACCATCACTCACAGAGCCACCACAGGCAGTACAACAAAGCTCCACAAAACCCAAACAAAGCAGCCCAATAAAAAATCAAGAACCTCAACCACTACCACAACATCTATCTGCAGGACCTCATTCACTTGCACCATACATGCAAAACGTCATGGTGCACAGCAACCTGCAGTTCAATATCTAATACAAATGAAGACAAGAAGAACCACTACAAATAAAAACTGCTAACCTGAGAAGCCTCCGAGTAGGCAGTGGAATTCTTCTTGAGGTGGGTAAGGATGGGTTTGCTTCAGGAATCGCCAAAATACACTGACTCTCTTTATTTGAGCCATGAAGCAGGGTTGAAAGGTTTAAAGGCCAGAGGATATGGTCGTATTCTCCCCTTGGCTCCCTTCATGGATAAAAGGATGGAGGGAGATTGGAGGGGGTCATACGGTATTCTTATGATTTGAGGTTTGACCATTGTACCACTGGGCGACTACCCGATACAAAGGTTGGATTCTCCCCTCCCCCTTTTCCCCCTCTTCCTCCCCACCTACCAAATTTTGGTTATAAGGATTCTCTTTTCATGGAAAATACTACTTTTTTCTTAAATATGTTGGTACCTTGACGGGTAAGCTGGATATCTCTGCCCCTCCCAGAAAGATCCACACTTAAGATCCACTGAGGGCGCAGGCGGGTAATACCCCAGGGCTCTGGGGCTATTTCTGGCCCTTTCACTCCTGATGGAGTGTTGTTCCCTTAAGGGGGTTTGGCACATCTACACCCCCTTAATTCTTGCTGGGCACCTGCTAGGCTGTTGAAGAACGGCTTCGATGGGGGCCATGGCTGACAATAATAGTTCTGGCATAGACCTGTTGTCAATGCCATCCTGCACTGGAGGCTTGTTGTTTACTCTCCATGGTGGGATACCGCAGATTTCTGGACCAAGTATTGGTCTAAAAGGTTTTGTCCATTACTATGTTATCTTTCTTTCTTTCTTCTATCTCTCTCTCTTTTTCATGTTTTGGGGAGGATGCCTCGGGACATTATTCAGTGTCACAAATATATAAATAGAAATAGGATGCTTATAAATTGTTATTATTATTGTAGATTAACAATATGTCTGATATGATAATATGCTCACTAAATGTTAAGGGCATTAATAATGTCATTAAGAGAGCTAAGGTATTAACTGAATTTAAAAGAGAAAAATGTGATATTGCTTGCTTGCAAGAGACCAGGTTAACCAGGGGAGAACATATGAAACTGCGAAGGGATTGGGTGGGGTCGGTGTGTTCTGATGAGCACCCTCATTCTAAAAAAGGAGGAGTGGCCATATTATTCCGCAGAGGTTTCCCATTCCAGATTCACTCAGTAAACAATTCGGGTACGGGTCATCAGTTGATTGTCACTGGGAATTACAAGGGCCAAACCTTACATTTAGTCGGGGTCTACGCTCCTACCCCACCTTCCGGAGAGTTCCTACGATCCCTATTTAATGCAGTTGCAAAGTTACCACCGGGACAAATTATTTTGATGGGGGACTGGAATTGTGTAGAAGATGTCAACTTGGATAGGAGCTCAACTAAAGCCCCTAGCTCTAAATCTTGTTCCAAGTTGCTTCGATTCGCTTGCAGAGGCTGGGTTAACAGACCCTGGAGACAATCAATCCTCAGTTAAGAACTTACCTTCTATTACTTGAGCCTCAAAGATGTATTCCAGGCTGGATAGATTTTACACACACAGAAGTGAGTTGCATACTTTAAAGACATATCCATCCTCCGATTACGATTTCAGATCATGCCATGGTTGAGGCCAAACTTCATTGGGGCATGTTGAAGGGGAGGGGTATCTGGAGGTTTGATCCTGGACTTCTTAATGATAAACAATATGTCGATTCTACTAAAAAAGTCATTCAGTGTTATTTAGCAGATAATACGGAGGCTCTCTCCAAACCTAAATATATTTGGGATGCTCTAAAGGCAGTGGTGAGGGGTCATACAATTTCCTACTCCTCCTATAAGTATAAACAATATCAAGCCCATGTTAGTGAGGTGCTCAAAGAAATTGCCACCCTCGAAACATTACATAAACGCACAGGATCTAAATCCACTCTTAAGAAACTATTAGAATCCAGGAATACTTATAATGATTTGTTGCAGAGACGGGTGGACAATTCTCTTAGATATATAGGGCAACGTTATTACGAGAGGGGAGAGAAGCCGGGTAAATTACTTGCTTTAAGGCTTCATAAACAAGCTGCTGATAGATATATAGTTAAGGTTAGTAGGGCCCCCCCCGAAATTCCCCTATAAGAGTCTCCCGGGAGAGATTGCCCAAGAATTTGCAGAATTTTATAAACAACTTTATTCAAATGACGAAACATAAGAACATAGGGAGAAAATCCAGAAATTTTTATGAGGGTTGGAAATGCCGGTCCTGTCAGAAACCCAGAGAGAGGCACTTGAGGCTCCCTTTACCGTGGAAGAGATTGGGGCGGCCATTAAAACCCTGCAATCCGGCAGGGCCCCTGGTCCTGATGGATTCACTTCGGAATTCTATAAAGGATTTTCGGACCTTTTATCCCCACTTCTTGCCAGAATCTGTAATGTGGTGCAGGAACCGGAGTCCCTGCGGACTCATGGGGAGCCCTGGTTTCAGTTTTACCCAAACCAGGTAAAGACCACTCATCTTGTGCTGGATATAGACCCATTTCACTGCTTAACCAGGACGCCAAAATATTTACTAAAATAATCAATGTACGACTACAAAAAGTGGTCCCATTCCTGGTCCACCCAGACCAGACTGGGTTTATACCTGATAGACACATACAAGATAATATTAGGTTATTATTAAATGTGATTGCCTCAGCTCAACACCCACTAAATTTGTCACTTTCGGCAGTATTAGTGCTGGATGCTGAAAAAGCATTTGATCACTTAAACTGGCAATATCTAGACTTAGTAATGGGAGGCTTTGGGTTTGGGGATAAATTTCATAAATGGATTTTCAATTTATATTCTAGGCCTAGAGCTAGGGTCCAGGTGAATGGGATGATCTCCAACCAATTTCATATACAGAGGGGCACTAGGCAAGGTTGCCCCCTCTCCCTCTCCTATTTGCTCTTAGTTTAGAACCTTTGGCCCTGTATATTAGGCAATCTGATCTTTTTACAGGCCTCCAGGTTAGGGGTGTGGAAGTCAAGATTTCATTATATGCAGATGATACTCTGTTATATGTTTCAGACCCATTAAAAGCAATCCCCAGAATTCTTACCTTTCTTAAGGAGTTTGGATCCATTTCAGGTTATAAAATTAACCCAGATAAATCGGAGTTGTTCCCTCTGGGGGGCGTTAGGGGCCATCCATTACCTGAGATACAACAAGTCAAGTGGTGTAGGTCTGGGTTTAGATAGTTAGGGGTGTGGATTCCTGGGGATTTTCAAACCCTATACTCTACAAACCACTTGAAAATACTCCAAGAGATTAGAGAGGACTGTAACAGATGGCGGGAGCTCCCCCTTTCATTTTCAGGGAGAAGGGAAACAATACGTATGAATATTCTTCCACGTTTACTGTTTATTTTGAGGGCCATCCCATATAAGCCCCTGAGAAGCGTTTGGCAGGACTTGAGATCCACTCTTCCCAAATTTCTGTGGTTAGGAAAGAAGCCACGGGTAAGGTGGAAGACCATGGTGGCCCCTAGGTAGAACGGTGGCTTCGGGATACCCGATATTCAGAAATACTTCTGGGCCTCCCAGTTGCAGACCTTGGTTGCCCTGTACCGTGTTCCTCCACCAAAATGGGCCCAGAATGAGGAGGCCGATCTTCCGTGGGAAAGGCCAGGGACTTAATACATTTAGATTCCCCTAGACTGAGATTGCTGGAGTTTAGGAACCCCCTTACAAGGGTTCTTCCCCAAGTTTGGAGGGATATACACCTTAAGCTGGGTATCAGTTTAAAGCTTAACCCAAATACAACCATATTAAGTTGTTTAGATTTTGGACCACGTAATTGGGATCTGGGTTTTCAACAATGGGCAAGGGTGGGCATTTCCAGTTTTGGTCAACTTTTTGAGCAAAACTCAATTAAATCCTTTCAGCAATTAAGAATAGAATTCAGTTTACAACAAAATGATTTTTTTTGATATCTTCAGTTAAGGCACTACATTCAAGCAAATGTACAAGCGATTGAATTTAGCACAGATTCCTTAAACAATCCAGTGCGTTCAATCTTATCCTCCCTAATTAAATCCCCACATCAAAAAAATATGATCTCTAAATTAGTAAACGCGATGTACAATACAGAGGCAGACCCAGTACAGAGCATCAGAGGTGTGGCACAGAGACTGCAATTATTGTTTCACTGAGACAGACTGGTCTAAAATTTGGAGGGCAGTACAAACCACCACTTCATCTCTTTACTGGCAGGAATTTCATTGGAAATTTATTATGAGATTTTTCAGGGTCCCGGTGGTAACTAAGCATTTCGGATTACATTACTCTGACCGTTGTTGGAGAAATTGTCAGCAGGTTGGTACATATTTCCATATTTGCTGGGAATGTGATATTGTGCAGGAATTCTGGAGGGAAATAAAAGATGTATTTGAGTTGATTTTTGAGACCAGCTTGCCAGATCTCCCACAATACTGGTTGCTGGGTCTGTGCCCTCCCCCTTTGTCATCAAGATCTTCCCGTCTATTATTTGGGATCCTAGTAATGGCAGCTTATAAGTCTACCAACCTGCGGTGGTTGACTCCTGACAAGCCTACTTTCTCCTCCTGGTTTAGAATTTGTACCAAGGTTTTAGATATGGAGTATTTAACAGCTAAATTAAGATTCTCCATGGAGAAATTTAAGGACAAATGGTCTCCCTTTATGCAATTCATGGCTTTCCGGGAAAGGATATCTGTATTAGAAATTATAACAAGATATACATGATGCTGTCTCTTTACCCTGGTTTAGAAAGGTGGATTGTGGGACAGTGTTGGGATGCCCCATTACATTAAAGAGGCATCATATACATCGTAATGGGTTTGGACCATTGCCCCCTTTATAGGGAATTTGTTATACTAGTGGATAACTAGGATGATGTGTTTGGGTTGACCCCCTTCTTGGAGGGAGACCCTACTATCAGTTGTTAATTAAATGCTAAAAGTTATGATAATATACATTTATGTTGGACATGTAAAGGATCAAGTTCTTGGTTGTCCTTTTTGTCTTTTCCTATCTCTCCTATTTAGTTCTTTATAGAATAAGGAGGCATTCTCCCTCTTGGGACTTCTCCCTTTTCTTCCCCTTTTTTCTGTTTCTCTTCCTGTCTACTCCCTTTTGTTCTGCTTGAACTCTCTATTCCTTCCTTGGTTTCTCTTCTTTGTCTTTAAATATATTCCTGTGCATATGAGTAGGAATGGACTTATGTCTGTTTGTTAATGCATGGATTTAATTGTAAGAGTAAAGGGAAATAAAAAGCTCTTCAATAAACTTTAATTTCAAAAAAAAAAAAACTGCTAACCTTTTAGTTTAAATTACAGCAGTTTACTTTGCAGGAAATCACTCCTTGCCATTCACAGGCACTGTTCACTAGACATTCTATTTAAAAGCTGAACCACTCTTAAAGTGACAGCATTCTTCTTACAGTATCTGTTACAGTAAATGTTCATGCACAACGGTTAAAGCCACAGTACCTTGCCTACTTGAAATGGTAATGTTCTGCAGTGCTTCAAATAATTTTAAAAGCACTAGCATAGTCCTCTCCAAAGTTTCAAAGTATGCAGTTCTACTGTTGTTCTGTTCAATCTTTATTCATTAAAGCAAATTCAAATCAAACAACAGCCTATTGTGTATTTATTTCATCCTATACTGTTTTCAAGTAGCACTATTTTATCACAAAAGGGGTCATTTTATAAGATAGATAACCCACTCTTGGGTGTGCAGTCTTGCTTTGATGTACACATGCCTTGGGTGGTTGAATGCACACCAAGATGTGCATATATCAGAGCGTGGCCGCACACCCAAGAGTGGGTTATGTATTACATATATATATATATATAAAACATATTCTGAATATGTCAGAGATATATATTATGATTTACCTGTGCCTATTTACTATTTTGAGGACCTTATCTAAGGTAATTGTCATAGAAACCCTAAAATTATATTCATGAAATAAGTTTAAATTATAAAGCCTTATATGCAAAAATACCCAACCTTTAAAAGAACAGTTTTGAACTTGGATAAAGCAGTTTATACTTTTTTGGTTGTCAAATGCCCAATTGGCTCTGCTTAATGCCCAATAATATGCACATTATTTTCATAATCTATGTTATCATTGGCCTCTTGTGGATCACCAGCAATTGTTTCATATAAGCCCATATGGAAAAGAACTATACTGTATTTTGTTAATATAGAGATCATATCTGAATATGCCAAATACATCACATATTTCTGATATCTGTGCATTTTTCCAGTTTTACTTTAGATATTTGCAGAATTCAATGAGGTATGTCTTATATTTGGCATTGATATTCTAGATGTATATGTTTTGTTATACTGTCAAAGAAAATATTTTGTTTTACTTTTTAATGTTTTTATGGACTCTGAAATGAAAAATTATTATAGTTTTATGCAAGCAGAATTTTACCCTGAAATTTCTACAATAAGTGTATGTTAGCAAACATATATGCTCAATATATTAGAGATTTAGATTCTGAGATATATTTCATATATGTTAATATTGGTTCAACCTGATATATATCTGGAAAGTGTCTGTAATATACAGTATGTATTATATACACAGATAATACATTGTAAATATATGTTTCACATAGCAAATACATATGTTTTATAGTTTATTAATATGACTGGAATACATAGTATATATACATTTAAAATACACATAGGCTACATTCTGTAAATATATGTTGAATGCACTATTTCTACATAAAAGATAAAATGTAAGACCAAAGCCAAAAGTAGCAATAAACATAGTAAAAGTCAGACCTCCCCACAGAACTGGCATTTTGTACTGTTCCCATGCTTTAAGAAAGTGTGAAATATTTGTGCTGTGGGAAAGTCTGTTTTTCACTATTGCTACTTTTGGCTTTACTTTAACCATTTTTCTTTTACTGTACAAATATATTTTGTGATAGAAAATCCAAGAAGTGCCTTCTGGAGCTTTTGCTGTCAGTAAAATATGAATCTTGTTTGCTTGCAAGATAACATATGAGTAGAATATATGCAGAATATATTTTTGTATATATATCAAATATATTTATGCAAATGCTTGTTATTGTACTGTGTACAGATTTGCATAATGAATTTGCATATTTCAAACATACAATTTATCAACCAAAAGCATGGCAATTTTCATTTTTAAAATAGTTTTGAATTGGTAGCATTAGCTTACAAACCAGAGGGAAAGGTAAAGAGCAAAAACTAAGTACATGTTGGAACTCACCCTGAGATAAAAAGGAACCAAACAGGAGTGGTATAAATACCAATATGAGTCTTACAAAATAATGAGATTGAGAGGTCAGTTCTATGTGTAAGTATATATGTATAAGCTGTAAATCAATTGTCATAGTGAATTATTAAATGATAAGTGTTCTATACTGTAGCCATTTAAGTGGTTGCTAATAAGAGGAATTCCAAATACACAGTTGTGCATATGCAACATTGAGATAAATCTATTGTTTGGGTATTTTAAGATATTTTAAAAATGTATATATTTAAAAAAAAACTATTTTAGAAATGTGTTAACTGTATAAAATGTATATCTATTTAATATTCAAAATGTATACACAGATATATAAAATATATATCATGTACCTATAATAAAGATATCATGGAAATATATTTATGATATATCTGATATATATCTGTCACATATAGTCTGCAATAAATACACTTTTATAAATATATCTAAAATATATTTCTTTTCCAAATGGGAGAATAATAATTCACAGAATATTAGCAAGATAATTGTATGATACATGCAATAAATAGTTCCAAGATATTGCTGAAATATATCAATCAAATATATCTGAAATATTTCAAAGTCAGCCAATTTGAGATATAATGCATACATTTGGAAACCATTACATAAATCTACTTTTGGATACAATTCAAAAACTATTTAAAATATATCTTAAAACATATATTCAAAATATAGTTCTTTTCCATATAGGTAATCTACACTAAGTAAGAAGACTACAATGGGACAGTGAGGCTTATATAGCCCCTAGTGTTGCAATGCTATGAGTAAATAGGAAAATTAATACTTAAAAAAAATATATATATATATATGTGTGTGTGTGTGTGTGTGTGTGTGTGTGTGTAAACTCATCTAATTGTAATCTATTAGTACTGCTTTTTAGTAACTACTACAGTACATTATGTTTTCTATTTTAGAACTATAAGATGCCTGCACCAGCCCAGTCTGGGAGACACAGAAAATATATTTTCTCTGCATTTTGTGATCTACTGAACTCTAGCAATGAATAAAATGAAAAAATAAATGAACAAAAGGGACAAGAAAGAACAAAATACTGTATTTGTAAGTTCTTTGGTGCCCTTCTTGGCACATTGAATGGATAGATGCTTTAGTGTTGCATCAATTTCTAGTATGAATTTGAAAATGTTCTGAGACCAAAAAGCCAGAAGTAGTTAATTGTCTATGTATATAGTACTTATTTATATGATTTTTTAAAACTTTTTCTATTATTTCTGAACACTGTTGCACTTATTACACGTGTGGCAAAATGGTTACTGTGTATTTAAATGCCCCATTGTTAAGACATATAACTTTACTAATCACCAGCCTTTGAGAAAGTGCTGATTGAGTGAAACATGTCAAGCTGTGACATTTCATGAAGAGGGGGTCTTGATGTCCTTCGAGTCACCTGGGACATTGTATTTTTCTGCACTTTGGATTCACAAGAAATAAAGAAGATACATGAGCAATCTGGATGATCCTGCCATCCCCCCCCCCCACCAGTATGCAGTGCACATTTTATTTATTTTATTTCAGTTATTTATTGAGTTCTTGGATAATACATGTGAGCGGATGCTCGTTGAAAGGTTCCACGTCAAATACATTAGACAACAAGGTACAATACTGTATACAAATATACAAATACTGAGAAAAATATTCATGGAGGTTACAGAAAACAAACATAAAGCACTAGCTATGCTGAGTCATTGTACAATGTATGCCCACACCAAGAAGATAAGCATACAAGGATAGGGAAGGATACAATGGGAGTGGGAGAGCTAGGTGAGCAGAGCACATAAGACAGGGAGGGAGGAGGGTAGGAGGAGGTCCAGGGGCAAGGGGGATAGGGAGGTGGGTGAAGTGCTATGGTTTGACTATCCTGTCATGACAGAGGCAAAGATAAGTGCTAGAAGCACAGTGTTGCTGCATGCTGTGCCTTAGTGGGGGCACATGCAGCTACTTGTATCAAAGAGGTGTTGGTGCAGTCTACATTTAAAATAGCCAATCATTGAGAAGCCAGAGATGTCAGGTGGCAGTGCATTTACCCAGAGGCGTGCACAATGAGAGAATGCACAATGTGCCACAGTAGTGTGGCATCTAGGCACTTGGAAAATTTGAGTGGCAGAGTTTCTGGTTTGCCTGGAATTCACAGGCAGTGTTAGCAGGTTCTGCACCCCTGTTGGAAGCAGATTTAATGTGACTTTTTTGGCAAGAAGGGAGGTTTGATACCTGATTCTGTCATTCAGTTGAAGCCAGTCAGCCCGAGCATAAAGTTCACAGGTGTGTGTGTGTGAGTCTTGGTGCGTTTGAGAGTAGGCAGCAGGCTTTGTTTAATGCAACTGAGACCCATTGAAGCGCCATGTGGTAGCAGAACTGTATATGGCCAGCCCATAGTCTATGAGGGAGACAACTGAGCTGCTAATTGCCAGGTTTAAAGCTTCATGGATTAGACAATGCCTGTGGTGGTAGAATATCCCTATTCTGGTATTAATAGCTCTTGTAGTGATGTTGATATGCTGGGAGCAGGACAGGGAGTTGACTGTAACCCCCAGATATTTGAAATGTGAGACAAGCTCCAATGCGTCACCGATGTCATTCCTTATTGCCAGGGGGTAGCTTTTTTTGCTTGATTTGGGCTGTCGAGTAGAGCATGGTCTTTGTTTTTTTATAGTTCATGACCAGTCTTTGCTCTTTAAACCAGTTTTCTGCTGATGCAAAGCCATTTTGGAGATCAGTTTCAAGGAGTTCAGGGTGCAGATTGCTGGTAAAAATCACTGCGTCGTCAGCATATAGGAACATGCAGCAATGGCAGGAGGCTGGGAGATTATTTAAGAAAACATGTCTTGATGCCAGTCTATATCTGGTCTTAGTATAGAACTGAGACATGCACATTGCATACTGGTTGGAGGGATGGCAGGATCAATCATATAAAACCTTAATTACTACACTCACAGATAGTCAACAAATTTAAACTTTTTGTGAAAATACTAATCGGGCCCTGCTTTACACTGGGGAGGCGATTACAAGGGGTCATTTCCCTTTAATATGGTGGTCACGCTGGATTAACCTCCATTACTCCGTTACTACGTTTTGTTACCTAGTTTTATTTTAGCCTTATATTTGCTTTATTTTTGTTTACTTGAACCTATTTAACATTATTTTCTTTCTATTCGGGAATAGCTGTTTTAGTGTCTAGCATTTATTTTTGTTTTGCTAGTTTTTATTTTCTTCTATGCCAATTTGTGTGAAGGAGAGCTGGTGGCAGTTGTTTGCTGGATTACAGATTGTGGTGTGGCCCAGAGCATGGAGTCAGCTGCTGGGACTGTGCTGGAATCGTGGCTTGGTCGGCGAAATAACTGGGGAACTTTGTGTTTTGCTGCCTGGGAGCTGGGAGGAGCACAGACCTGTGAGTGCTTTTGATCTGAGGATTCGATCGGAATCAGTGCTGTTTGGGTGCTGGTTCTGGATTGAGTTCTTCGGCTCTTGGGTCATTTTGTGGAGAGTGACTATGCTGTTGTGGCCTGTGATTTCGGCCTGGTGCATTAGCGGCCAGCGACGGGAGTGGGCCCAACTCCATTGGTGATCACTGGCGGGATTTTCAGCCTCACAGGGGGCAGGGTATTTTTTCATCCAGGGAACTGGCTGATATGCCGTGGTTCCCCTAGACTCACGGGTTTGGCTGTAGCATAGCCAGTGTCTTGGTGTCGTGGTGGGGCTGTAATATTTCTTGCCGGGTTTCATGTGGAGTTGGAGTTGGTCTCTCCTGGTCTGTGGCTGGCTCTGATCGGCCTTGACTTTTTGGTGGCCCTTTTATTCTATGGTGAAATAGGATTATACCCTATTGCTGGATTCTTTTGGTAACTCCTATACTTCATGGATGACTGATTCTTGGGATTATTTTCATCCTGCTCGGGACCTAGATATTACATTCTTTGTGTGGTCTCCCTGGTGGTGAGAGGACCCGGGCGTCCACATATTTTTGACTTTATTTATTTTTCTATATTGAATGTTTTGGTTGTTTTATTTTACTGTGGACACCTACAGAGTAGACTGTGATTCTCTATTTGGGCAGTGAGAGTGCCTGAACTTCCCTTCTTCCTCGTCCATGAGAGGGATTGGGGGGTAAATCCATAATTCACAATTTTGTGTTCTGCATGCCCTGTGAGAGGGGACTGCAGTAGCTCCTGAGTTAAGTGTGGGAGTGACTTATCCAGTTAATGTGGAATAGGGTGGTGTTTTAATCCTTGTTTTATTATGTGTTAGGATGGGTTAGAATATAAATGTTGGGGCTTATTTTAGTCTTATTTTATTGTATGTTATTATTTATTAATCTTTGTCTGTCTGGTTTATTTGATTCAATAGTCTATGTTTCTATTTTTTAGAATAATAGTGTTTTGGTTGGGGTGGGGTTGGAGGGTATTTTTTGTTTATTTATAATGTGTTGGGGAGGTTCAGCATTATTCCCTCACCAGGCTCAGGGAGCTATGTCCCTCTGAATGTCCCCTATTGCCATCCGACACCTATTTTAGGTGTCATGCTTTGGGCATTCTCAGGAAGCGTAAAAGAAGGTGGAGAGCTGGGCCTGCTGGAGGACTGGAATGGGGAGGGCAGATTGGGGTTGTGGGGTCCAGGAGATGCCCTGGGGTGAAATGGGGTCAGGATAGAGGTTATTCTTGCCTTGTCCCCATACCCAAGGGCTCCCATTTTAGTGGGCAGGTGCCAAGGTCTTCCCTGACAGCTCATCCCACCTTGGTGGTGTTATTCAATGCCAGACCTATTAAAAACAAGACAACTATTATAGCTGATCTTGTTGGATCAACTGATCTGGCTTGCATAACCAAGACCTGGCTGGATGAAAATCCAGGCCCTATATTGGCCTCAGCAACTCCAGCAGGATTCTCAGTGATACACCATCCAAGGTTTGGTCATGGGGCGGGGTGTGGCCATTATGTTTAAGACTGAGCTGGGCCTGGTGGATGTGCCATTGGGAAGCACCAGATCCTTTGAATATATCCTGGGAGAGGGTGTAGGCTGCAGGATTCTCCTCATCTACCGTCCACCAGGAGACGGTGGAGAATTCCTGCAGGAGACAGCAGACTTCATCGTCGACATGGTGTTGAGGTCCCCCAGATTGATAGTTCTGGGGGACTTCAATGCCTGGGTCAATGATGAACTCTCGCATTTTGGTCAAAATCTCCTACAGCTGATGATGATGCTGGGCCTTACACAGGTGGTTACCTCCTCGACCCATGTAGGGGTCATTCATTGGATCTGATCTTTCTTTTGGGTATGGAGATTGCTGATTTGGGGGTGGAACCAGTCAGCTGGTCTGACCATCACACCATAAGGTTCAGTTTCAGGGCTCCCCTCATAGGTCTGCCCCTATGGAGATGGTTCAGTACAGCCCTTTAAGGGGTATTAACCCCAGTGACCTAATGGTGGTACTGGATCTATCGGGCTTGTCGGGTGAATGCATGAGTCCAAATGATCTCATACTAACCTATAAAAAGGCTGTGTGAGATGCTCTGAACAAGATTGCTCCTGTTCTTGTTTGGCCTCTCACCCTTCATTCAAGGAGCCCTTGGTTTGATGGCTCCTTGAAGGAGTTAAGGCAAGTTGGCTGAAGGTTGGAGAGAGTCTGGCGGAAGTCCGGCCATGATGCTGACAGGCTTAGGTTGATGGCACATTATGATGGCTAATCAGAAATCACCCATAAGAAAGCAGAATTCCTGTCCAGGGAAATTTCTGCTGCACAGAATCAACTGGCTCAGCTTTTCCAGACTGTTGACAGATTGTGCAATCCAATCTGTCTCCAGCCCAGAGAAGCTTTTTCTCAGCTGATATGCGAGGAGTTCGTTCATTTTTTTGCAGATAAGGTTGCCAGCATCAGGTCTGGCATCAGTCTGACCTCTCCTATGAGGGATTGCCGTGGCCAACAGGAAGTGGCATGCACTCAGTCTGTCTGGTCAGATTTTCACTGGCTGGAGTTTATTGACATTGTGAAGATCATCCAAACATTGCGACCAACCAGTTGTAGTTTGGATCCAGGTCCTACACCCCTTTTAGTGGGATGTGTATAAGTTATCCGCCCGATCCTTGCTGACATTGTCTGGAAGTCTTTGGAGAGGGGGTCTTTCCTGATCCCCTCAAGGAGGCGGTCATTTGACCACTCCTTAAAAAACCCTCCTTGGATCTAGATTGTCTAGCCAACCACCGGCTATCTCTAACTTGCCATTCATTGGTAAGGTTATTGAAAAGGTGGTTGCGCTGCAATTGGATGATCATCTTACAACTCACAATGTCTATGATACTCTCCAGTCTGATTTTAGGGAAGAAGCGTGAGCAACGGAGACTGCCCTTGTCTGGCATTGATGACCTCCTAATGGCTAGAGATCGAAAGGCACATACCATTCTGGTCCTTCTCGATCTCTCTGCTGCATTTGACACTGTAGACCATGGTGTGCTGTTGGAGCGCCTGCGGTTCTTTTGTGGGCTGTCTGGTACAGTCCTCAAATGGTTCCATTCTTACCTCACGGACAGGTTTCAGAGAGTTGCCACTGGAATTTATTCCTCTGGCACTCACTTGCTGCCTTGTGGGGGTACCGCAGGGTTCCATTCTAGCCCCCATGTTGTTTGCAGTGTATATACTGCCATTGGGAGATATCATCAGGTGATACAGTCTGGGTTTTCACTGCTATGCAGATGATACTCAGCTGTATTTGTCCTTTCTGCCCAGACAAGACTTTCCATGCTAAATAATTGCCTTGCTGAGATCAGACTTTGGATGAGCTCCAGCTGGCTGAGACTGAACCTGGGTAAGACTGAAGTGCTGGTAGTGGACCCAGGTCATCCGGGGGTGGGTTTGGCAGCTGGACAACCATCAGGATTATTACTTGGTGGTATGTCGCTCACTACCTCCGATCAGGTGCGTAACCTGGGCGTTATTTTTGATGATGGTTTGACCCTAAAATCTCAGGTGTCAGCTGTCATCAAATCCTCTTTTTACCATCTGAGGAATATCACCTGGGTGAAACACCTGGTTCCTCCGGGTGATCTTCCAACATTGGTCCATGCCTTTGTCACTACCCGTCTTGATTACTGCAATTCCCTCTACCAAGGGCTACCTGGGGTTGATATCTGCCACCTGCAGCTGGTGCAGAATGTGGCGGCCAGGCTTTTGACTGGGACTTTTAGAACCAATCATATTACACCTGTGCTCCTCGAACTGCACTGGCTGCCTGTTTGGTGGCGGATAACCTTTAAGGTTGGCTTACTAACCTTTAAAGCCCTACATGATCAGGGACCCAGTTATCTAAAAGATCTCCTGGTACCCTACTGCCCCTCCGTCCTCTCCATTCCCCCAACGAGGGATTGCTGAAGATTCCCAGGGTTTGATTAAAGACATCAGGATCTCGTGCCTTTGCTTTTTCAGCACCAACCCTGTGGAATTCTCTACCTTGTTGGCTGAGAGAATGCCCAGCTGTCGATAGATTTAAAATTGAGTTGAAGACATATTTATTTAGTTTAGCTTTCTAGAAATTGTTGATTTGTTTTAATGTCTGCTTTAGAATTTTATTTTTATGTATATGGTTTTTATGTACAGCACCTTGGTTTTGAAAGGCGCTATGAAAATAAAGATGACTTGATTTGATTTAATAACAATCTATTATAAATCCATATCACAAATAGCCACATATATGAGAATTAAATGAGAAGTACAAATTGCAGGGCATACAGGTACCAAGTGCTAAATTTAACATACTAAAGCAAATAGTAAGGTATTAGAGACACAAAAAGGCTGATGTGTCCATCATGATCATCCTCCTACTGCTTAGTGGTAATAACCTTGTACATTATCCTTCTCTACATAATAATCTAGATTTTTTAAGGCTTTCAGTGGTTTCAGCCTCCACTATATGCTGCATCAGGGAATTCCACATACCATCCAGTCACAGAATAAAAAGTATTTTCTCTCATGACTACTGAATGACTTGCTCCGGTGCTGCAAACTGTGACTTCAGTTTTTGATTTTTACTGCTTAAATCTTAAGCACAATCCAGTTCTTTGGGTGTTACTGTATGGTTTATTATTTTGCTTAACAGCAGTAGATCCCCTTGTATTTTCCTCCTCTCCGTACTATGCATTCCTATGTTGTTAAGTCTCTTGTCATACACCAGGATCTCAAACATCCAGTCCCCTGGCCATCTTTTCTTCTCAGAACATTCTCCTCCCTGTCTACTGTACATCCTCTATCTGAAAGGAAGTACAAAACTGAAAGCAATAGTCCACAATAAGCCTAACAGATGTCCTATACAACTGGACAATTACCCCTACCACCACTACTTATGCAAGTCCTTCTAAGGCATCACAATATCTGGTTAGCCCTTTTATTACCTCTTCACATTGTGATTTCTGTTTGAAGTCATTGTTGATTAATACTAGCAGGTCTCTCACTTCTTCTGTTGTTATTAGTCTAGCACCATTTAGAAAATAATTTGCACATGCATTCTTATTCCCTATGTACATCACAACATAGTTATCTGCATTGAAGATCACTTGAACCACAGCTGAACTGCAGTCACAATGTGAGGGAGGGAGTAGTTGGTTAGATGTGGATCAGAAATACAGCTGAATACTGTTTTTTTACAACAGTCAGAAACACTGGGAGCCACAGGAGGCATTTGTTATTCCTGAGTTTTCACTAAAGAGGGGTTCATTATAATTAGGGAGGTCTGTATGTCCTTCACCAAGGGGTTTGATTGATAGTCTAGCTGCAGAGTTGGCTTTTAGCCACATTTGCATACAAGGGCAACCCAGATTCTAGAGTTGGTCATTTCTCTTTTCCTCCCACCCTCAGGGGGTTCTATGTGGAAGTAGGGTTTTTACACTGACCCTTTCTACTTCCTAGAATGCTATATGGCCTTACTACTAGGTTCTTTCAGATCTCAGGGTACACTTGAATACAGATTGTTTGAATCAATTCATGCTTGTTTGTTTGTACAGTTATTGTTGTACATCATTGAAAAATGTCAGTACAAAGGTTAACTACAAAAAACAAGCATAATATTATGATACACAGCTGTCGGGACTTCTGGTTGCATCATGGAGACATTAAGAGCCTGAGGCTGTAGCTCCAGTCTCCCTGGGAAAAATAAAGTCCTCCAATTCAACTATTAAACCCCCAAACTGCTCAAAATGTCAGAAGAGGATGAAAAATGGATCGAGGTAGCAGAAATAAGTCTAAAACTGCACACAAGATGCTGGATGTGGATAGAATACTTTCAGATTCCCGAGGCTACAGCAGGAGCCCGTCTCTGAGTAGCACAAGAGGCATGAACTACAATACTGAAGGGGAAGCTGAAAGCATCTCGCACTCTTGGTATGAGACCCTTCTGAAAGAAATATGAGGTTCCTGAGCAGAGATCAGAGAGTTAAAAGGAATTTAAAAATTGAGCTCAGACACTTACTAAAATGGAGCACTAACTCGAGCAGGCTGAAGAGAGGATTTCTGCAGCAGAGGATGCCACCACTCAAACAGACTGAGCAGTAGAAGCCCTATTTCAGCACTTTCTACCACTGCAGACTAAACATTTAGATCCTGAGAGGTGATCCAGACATAAGAATCTTTGGCTTTACTGTTTAGCCAAAAGGGCAGTAATTGCACCAATGACTGCCTTCATTGAAAATCTGCTTCATGACATCTTAGATCTACCCCCTGATTATGTCCTCTTGGGGAAGACAGCCCATTGCTCACTGGTCCCAAAGCTCTCCAAGTCATTAGCCCACACCAGCTCCATAGCGATGAAGTTCAGTAGTTTTAAAACTAAAGAAGATAAATTGCAGAGGCTGTGGGCTAAAAAGGACATGATTTATGTCATTTCAAAGCTTAGTTTGGACCACGATTATCCTCCTAAGGTCCAGCAGGCTCGACAGCAGTATACCCCAAACCTTAGGCTTCTGAAGGAGAAGGGGATCCATTTTCAAACCCTGTTCCTGGCCAAGTTAAAGATCTTCTAGGTAGACAGTCCTCAACTATGTACTATGGCTGAAAAGGCTTTAGAGGCTCTGCAGCTCAAAGGATTCACTCTCCTATCATCAGAAAAAGACTGCATCTCTAAGAGACGCCCTTTCCACCTGGACTGGATCTTAGTGAGACAGAGGTCAAATGGCACTTTCCTGCTTCAGCTTGCCAAAGATGCCCTGCAGCAATTGTGCCCAGCACTTCAGCAACCCAAAGGCACCTCTACTGTAACTGTTTCACAATTGGAGTGCTGAATATCTCGAAGGGTTTCTGATGCTTTTGGATTTCTTCCTTAACTACACCACGTTGATGTGGGTGAAGCCTAGTTTTCAAATGAAGGTACTTTGATTACCTACCTACATTTATAACTGGCAAGGTTCCTATGCAGTTACCACAGTGCCCATACTTCAGCTTCAAGTGGATATTTTATTAAAGGGTCCAATGTGTTTTTGTTACAGAAGCCCAGGAGATTCTGGCCCCAGTATTTCTTTTACAATTTTGGCAATATATCTTTCTGTTTCAGAGGACTGATACAACTGTTATTAAACCAATGTTTTCCTTGCACTGATATCATTTTAAGCAGTACCCCTCTACTTTACTTAGTATGGACTTTTTGGGACCAAGACTATTTGCTGTGGTTTGATTTCGTACTCGATGTCTGATTTGTGTTAATTAGGGTCATCTGCTATAGATGATCTGATTAATTCAGGATGGTATACGGAGGAGCCCTACATTTTATAAATAACTTGAGCTATTATCACACTTTGAAGGCTCTATTCTATATCAGCAGAAACATTGATTTTCTTTTTACACAGGACACAGTCTAAAGAGTTACGCACTGATACATCTGGTTTGAACTATACTTTATGCTACTGCCTTACAACTGGGCTGAATATAAATGCATTTTACTTTTATTTTTATACTGCTCATAAGATGCATATTGTTATTTTGCTTCATTGGGGTTCTTAATGGGGCACGGGGATCTCTGGCCTGATTGAAGGCTATGATAGAATTGTTTGATCTGTTATGTATATTGATGAGGCTGCATTGATAGTATTTGGTTTTTTTGTATTCTTCTACTTCCTGGGGGGATTCAGGCTGGATTTCAATAAGTCTCTTCGGTTCTTGGTGACAGTTTTCCAAGGACTTTGTCCTTACATAGTGAGTTACCTCGTTCAGAGGTGACTCAGGAAGGGGGCCTCGCTATTTTGAGGCATGCTCACCTCTTACATCCCTATCCCAACTAATATCTAACAACTACTTGGAAGGGAATAGAGGTTTGTTATATTGGACTTCCCACCTTGGGAGTACTAATTGTACATTTCCATTTTCTTCACCCTGTTGGCGTTTCATTGGTTACAGTGTACGAGTCTTCTAATTATATTTAAATTGCAGAAAACCTGGGGTTATTTTTTGTCACAGTTTGGTCTAATAACCAGGAGATCAAAGGGGGACTGGGTATAACAATCAAGATATTTGACTTTCAAGATGGATAAACTTTCAGTGATCTACCCATATAATGTTAACGGTTTGACAAACCCAGTCAAACATAATAAAATTTAATGTTTTTCCTAAGGAGAACTCATGCAGATTTTTTATTCCTTCAAGAGATGCATTTTTCTCCCCAGGAACATGCTAAACTTAGCAAATTTGGGTTTCGTGCTACTGCCATCGCTTTTTATAAAAAAGGTTGTTGCAGGGGAGTTGCCATATTGGTGCCTACACAAGTTGCTTTTGAGCAGCTTGATGTCTTGGCTGTTAAGGAGGGGAGGTTTATTTTCATGGAGGGACGATTCCTGAGCAAGGTAGTTACCCTTGCTTCAGTTTGCATCCCTCCAGGTTCTGATTTTCAGACCTATAATCATGTTCTCCTTAATTTGCAAGAGTGGGCAGAAGGAGATATTATTTGTGGAGGGGATTTTAATTTAACCCTTAACCCACAACTTGAATCTCCTGCTGGTATTCCTAGATGGGAGCACAAAACTGCTATGGAATTTACCAAGTTGTTGGGGAAGGTGGGATATTCAGATACCTGGCGCCACCTTCATGGAAACAAAAGAATTGAGCCTACTATCCCCCCCCCACATAAGATGTATTCAAGAATTGATTATTTTTTTTCTACCAAAGGAAACTTTGGGAAAAGTACAGGGCTGTTGGATAGGGGACCTGGTGTTGTCTGACCATGCCCCTCTCTTTTTAAAGATAAAGTTAGGAGATTTCAAAAAGAATACCTTTTGGCACCTGAATATTTCTTTACTACAGGACACTGAATTGAAACAATCCATTCAGGAGGCCTATGATCAGGCTCTTTTAAATAATGATTCTCCTGAAATGTCCCCAGCCCTACTATGGGACACTATTAAGGCCATTTTGAGAGGGAAATACATTGCTCTCTCCGCCTATAAGAAGAAACAATGAGACGCTAGGATGGAACAGCTATGCCATCAGATTGCACAACTAGAAACCCAGCAGAAGGTCCATTTTGACAAATCTCAGACAAAAACTTTATTGGCCCTAAAAAAGAACTGGGTACTATACTTGATTACCAGGTGGAACAAAATCTACTTTTTTAAAAACAAAAATATTATGAGGGGGGTCCTAGGTCTCTACAACTCTTGGCTGGCAGGTTGCAGATACAGAGGACAAGAGCTACAATAACAGCTTTGAAACAACCGATAATGCAGCAAACATTACAACCTGTCCCTGAGGTAGTAGAAGCTTTTAGAATGTTTTACAAGGAGCTGTATAGTCCTGGCCCTTTGCAGGAGCAGGCCTTTCTAGCTCAATATTTAAATGGTTTATCCCTCCCAACTCTCTCTCTCAGCAGAGGGGTGAAGGTTTAATGTCTCCTGCTACCTCGGCTGAACTGTTAGCAGAGATATCTAAACTTAAATCTGGGAAATGCCCAGGCATGGATGGCCTGCCTGGGGAATTTTATAAACATAAGAAAATGCTTTCACTCCTGCTGCTCAGGGTTTACCAGGAAGCTCTGTCTCAGGAGGGTTTAATGCCTACTTCTTGGTGTCAAGCAGTCATTTCAGATATACCCAAACCTGGAAAAGACCCTTCTGTTCATTCATCTTATTGACCTATCTACATCTTTAATACTGATTACAAGCTGCTTATATCCCTAACTACACAGAGACTGCAACAGGTGATACTGGAATTGATACATTTAGATTAGACTGGGTTTGCTCCAGGCTGACAGGCACAGGACAATCTGAGATGCACAGTTCATGTAATAAATGTCGTTCATTCTTCTAAACAACCTGCCCTTTTACTCAGTTTGGATGCAGAGAAGGCCTTTGATAAGGTCTCTTGGGCCTTCTTGAGGGCTGTCCTTTCCAGGTTTGGGTTTCCAGGGACCTTCACTCATTTATTATTTAAATTATATGGTAATCTAGTGGGATATATCAGAGTGAACAGACAGGTTTCAACTTAGTTTTACCTTGGAAGAGGCACCCACCAAGGGTGTCCTTTGTCCCCACTTCTGTTCACCCTGTATATTGAGTCTGTATATTGGCCCAAAGTAAAAGAGATAACCCAGCAATAGAGGGGATCAATTTAGGGGGATTAAATCATAAACTTGATTTGTATGCTGATGATATCAATCAATCAATCAATCAATCACTTTATTTAACCAGATACTTTACTATACTTAGCAAACCCAGGAGTATCTCTTCTGGCAGTATTTGAACAAATGTCCCATTTCTCTGCTTTTTGGTTACACCCTTAATGCTACAAAAAAGCGAAGTTTAAAACTTTAATTACAATACCCCACAGTCTCGGAAGGCCTTCCCCTATAGAATAGGATCTTCCCTCCTGAAATACTTAGAGATTCATTTAGCATCTCAAGTGTCTCGGCTATATCACTTGAATTATGTACCCCTAATAACACAACTACAGCAAGATATAAAAAGGTGGACTTTGTTACTCCTTTCTCTTCATTCACAGATTCAGGCCTTGAAAATGAATGCTTTGTCTAGACTCCTTTTTTCTATTTTAATGTGTCCTCTGTATGATCTCTAAGAAAGATTTGGAGTCCTGGCAATCACTATTTATGAAATGTCTGAAACTATAAAAGGCCCAGAATTCGCAGACAGATTCTCTATCTCTGGTGGGATAGCTGTTCCATATTTGCCTGGTTACTGGGCTGCAGGCCAGACACAGGTGTCTTTAAAGGGAAAACTACACCCCCATATCTTCTAAATTGTATTTATTTCCATGTCAACAGATGACTCTTTTCATGTAGCAGTTATAGATTTATGCAACTGCTTTAGTCTGTTTTTACAGTTCATAGTAGGCCCTGTAACTGTCCTGGGATGCTCCATTTGGTGGTTGTTGAAATCCCATTGTCCCTGAGAGCTGCATTAGCATATGAGAACATGATGTGTAATCAGCCTTTAAACTCCCCATTATGGCTGTCTGCTTAATTAGTCTTCAAAGAAACAAGCTGTAAGGGGTAATGTGAGGAAATCTTTTTTCACGGAGAGAGTGGTGGATGCGTGGAACTGCCTTCCTGGGGAGGTTGTTGGGGCTAAAACAGTGGGGGAATTCAAACATGCATGGGACAGACACAAGGCAATTGTAGTGGGGGGGTGGCAGGAAATAGGTTGTTGGTTAACTAGAATCTGCAGCTTATCCAGTAGGTAGGGGAAATGGGCAGACTGGGTGGGCCAAGTGGTCCTTATCTGCCTTCAAAGTCTATGTTTCTATGTTTAAGATGTGAAAAAACACATTTTCCTTTAGTGAGCTTTGCAAACTATCTGAGTTGTAATGCAGGGTTTTTCCCTTTAAAATCCCCTCAGTTTATGTGTTTCCAGAGAGTTTTTGCAGGATATTTGTTCTTTCGGCATAGACATACATGATATAAATGGTTGATCTGACATCATGTTCTCATATGCTAATGCAGTTCTCATGGACAATGAGATTTCAACAACCATGAAATGGTGACCCCCAGGGTAGTCACAGGGAACTACCATGATCAGTGAAAACAAACTAAAGCTAGCACATATAGCTGTAGCAGCTACAGGAAAGGAGTTGTCTGTTGACAAGTAAACAAATAAAATTTAAATGATATGAGGGTGTAATTTTCCTTTAATGTTGGGGCTTCCTGACTATAAATCACATTGGAAAACAAGGGATCTTGCTAAGGCTGTTTCTCCACTCCTCTTGGCACAGTTTTTCTCTCCCTCCTGTCCCCCAAATTAGGGGAAACCTCCCTTTCACAGGTATACTGGAGGTGCCGGAGGGCTGTAGGTGTGGGCTTGATCGAGGGATTACATGACATCAGTTGTGGAAATATCAATGGTGATCAGTAGACCCTGCATTCCTTCCAGCCTGCTCGGATACTTGATTTAAACTTCAGGTGGCTAGAGGTATTTGTGCCGCATGGCAACTTTTGCAGGGAGGTGAAGTTGTTTCTTCTGATGTAGCACAAGCCAGGTATGGGTGGCTCACAGCTGATTGTTTGAGATGTTATCAAATTAGGGATTATATAAATGCCCACATATGAATATCCACCCAGAGGGTGGAGGGATCCCTGCCTGGTCCTTCCTTGAAACCATTTGGAGCTCCAAGTTGGGGAAGAGAGCAATCTCTTTATTATATGCAAATTTTATCATAGTCTTCACCCAGACTATGAATAAAATTAAGCAAAAGTGAGAATAGGAGTTAGGAATGATACTTGATGATATTCAATGGCTCAAGATCTGGAAATATACCTGGCAAATATCCTCCTCACCAGTGTGGAGGAAATTTCTTTGGAAATTACATGTAAGCTATTTTCAAGTTCCAGTGGTGGCATCCAAGTAGAACTCAACAGTATCTCCCACTTATTGGAGAGGTTGTGGGAAGAGGGAGGCCTTGCAGTCCCACATCTTTTGGCCTTGTGCAGTCCTATAGCCTTATTGGACAGAGTTTCAGGATCACCTGGCAGGCATTTTGGGGTGTTCATCCCCTTTATGCCTAGAATGTATTCTTTTAGGCCTCTCATGTGGGGACTTGGTAGGGAGAGAACTGAAATATTTATGGGCTATACTAATTGTAGCCACTTTTAAAACAATTACCAGGAAGTGGCTCCTCCCCAGTCCTCCACAAGTAACAGATTGGAAGGATACGGTCAACTTGATGTATAAATATGAAAGAATTACATACTCCTTACAGCAGGGTATTCTCAGCTTCACAACATATGTAACAGGGGGGAGCTATACGAGGGTCTGGACTAGTTGACTGCTGCTTGGTCTGCCTTCCCAGGGGTTGTTGCATTTCTCCATCCCCCCCCTTATTCACTCTCCCTTCCTCCTTCCCCTTTTGTTTGAGAAATTTAGTCTCCCAGTACATCCCCACATAACAATGGTAAACTCAGTGATAGTAAATTTCAACTACTAGACTGAGTTGACTATCAGTATTAATTCTTCGTATATGAAAGTTAACTGATTGCTACCCTAAGATCTATTCTGCTAAATGGTGAAGTTGGTATATGAATTAAGAAGAACCACTCTCTTTTTTATGGTTTTACTTATAATTTATTATTGTTATAAAGTGATATTTTACAGTCTTTTTCAAACAGTAGTGGATTGCTTTTAACAATGGCTTATTCTGTACATATTAATGTATTAAATACAAAGATGTAAGTTTTCAAATTGTATCATTTAATTCAATCTAATTGTACTTTGTTGGATGTTGAAAGACTTGAATAAAGATTGAGTATATAAAAAAATGCACAGCTGTCATGTTTTTGTCACTTCTGTCACTCCTTTGAGTTTTCAGCACAGCAACATTTTGTGGTAAGTAGTATGAAGTAATTTAAGATGCAACATATTTTTCTTTCTGCTAAAATCTGGCAGATTGAACACTTTTTGTACAATACTTGAGTTGATTCTGTCACTATCAGATTATAGCTCAAGCTTGCTTGGGTATAGGAGTGAATCATTTACTGTAGATGCTGATGACTGACATATCATCAGAATGGTGTGGGTCAGAAAGATAATGAAAGATAAGCAATTTAAAAATCACACTAGCACAACCTTATGGTAGGTTTGGACACTAAAACATTACTTTATTACTATTAAATATTGCCAGTCCAAATAAAGCATGCAACAATATTGTTTCAGGCCACCCAGCTTCCTCTATGGGGAGTAATTACTGGTAAGGTTCAGGAGTTCTTCAAACATGCAGGAGTGTTCCAAATCAAGAAGCCAAAGAGAAGAACTCGACTCTTTATCAGAGTTTGTTTCATGGTTTACTGTCATCATAAGAAAGAAATTGCCATTTCATGGTCATTTAACATTTCATTGGGTCTGTTGTGGTATCTGAATGATAACAATACATAACAAACAATTATTAAAAGCAACTTGCATGTAGTGTAGTCAACCAAATACCAAAATGTTTCAGGCCTCAACAGTACAGCAAATATATAAATGATTTTAAGAATTTTAAAATGTCATGTAGTGTAACACAACAGATTAACATGTCTAAAACGTGACATTTTTAAGGTAAACTTAGAAACAAAATTTAATAGTCATCCTTTCTTAACAATTCTCTTAATTAATATATTGTAGTCTTGTATCAGATTCATTGTTCAAATCCTAGGGCTATTGGCATACCAAAATTAATGAAGAAGAAAGAGAAATAGAAAAATAATTCTTAATAATAAGGGCAATAAAAAAAATCTACCAATGTGTCCTTTTAGTAATCAATATAGTGCTGTTTCCTCTATTTCAGATGCAGATGAGCTCACAACAGAAACATAAAGGGCACATTTCTTCTTAGACAAGTGCACAAAACTCATGCTCCACTGAAACGGATGGTGCCTGGTCAAAATGCAGTAACAAAAACAAGAAAAAAGTGGCACCAAACCTCCAGCTTCAACGACAGTCACTTTTTATTAAATATAAATGGCTCTGTGTCTCCATGCCAACAAAAAGTGCAAGGAATACCTCAAGGCAAACAAACAAGCTGGCAAGCAAGCCTGGCTAGCCTGCATGTTTGTTTGCCAGGAGGTATTTATTGCACTTTTAGTTAAATCTCTTATTAGCTAGAAATAATAACAACAAAAACATAGTACATGGACCAGTCATCTGAGTGAAGAACAATAATATAGTAATATTAGGAAAAAGTCTTGTGTGTTGATTTTTTCTTATTATGTTACTCCAGATTACTTGGCCCTCCCTTATGCTTCACATTATTTCTATAGAGATCACTGTCTCCTTACAATAATATACTGGAGGAGAGGGCATGTGATGGCTGCCTGAATAGGTCACATCTTCTACTCTCTCTCTCGAACCCTGTACACTTTAATGGTTTAATTATTTATTTCTCCCCCTTGCTTTTGCTCCAAATTTGTTTTTCTTAGCTGGGAGTTGGTCCCAGTGTTGGTTTCTGGCATCTCTAGGAGCAAGTATGGATGTGGAGATGAAGTTTTCTCCCCCCCAAGTACTGTATATGCCACCTGCCACTTCAGACAAGGCCTCCAAGCAATCTAAGACACAATCTACATCAAAGCCTGCTGCCACCTCAGGAGCTCTAATGGAGGAGAGGTTCCTGGAGGAGCTGACTTCCCTGAAAGCTACCCTTCAGGCCCTCACAGATTCCATGCTACGACTTCAGGGATCAATGGATTCTCTGGCATGGTGGGTGGGGGATAATGAAGCCAGCACATCTTCCTTGAGGACTGGCACAACAGAACAGATCTGGAGACTACCTTATTGCAGCAGAAAAATAAGAAATTACAGGACCGTCTAGAGGACCTAGAAGTGCAGAGCAGATGGAAGAACATTGTTGTATTGGGCTTGCCTGAAAATGCTGAGGGCCCCAATGTTCTACAGTTTATGCAAAAGTTTTGTGAAAAAAATCACTGGCCCCTCACCAAATGGGCCAGCGTACATTCTGGAAAGAGCCCATCATTCGTTGAGACCTGTGCCACTGGAGGGTGCTGTGTCTCACCCAATTATTTTTAAGTGCCTCAACTATTTGGATAAACAACATATCCTTCTTAAAGTGAGAGATCTTAAGGAAGTTTTATGAGAGGGCAACCAGATTTGCATTACTAAAGATCTCCCCTCAACGGTGCAGCAGAAGAGGAAAGAATTCCATCTGATTGTCTCCAAGTTGTTGGTTGCCAGGATTTAGTTCAGGATGAGGTATCCTGCATTGCTCCAGATCCTACACCATGGTGACTGGAAGAGCTTTGAGACTCCCAGTCAGGCTCTCAAGGAGCTGAGCTCTCTGTACCCAGAGCTGTTCAAAGGGGCTTGAGGTTTCTGTTTTCTGTGGGTCTCTCCTGCAGTAACATACACTCTCATGCTGAAATTATAACAACCGGTTGAGCCCCTTCCCTTCCTGCTCAATAGTTGGAAGTTCGCTATTTCCCGATTGTGCCTTCTTCTGTTTAACATGTTCGTTTACTGGTGATCCTGGCACTTGACAAGTTCCCAGGTTACAGGAGTTCGGTCTACTTGAACAATGACTGGCAGGAGGTAAGACACATGTTTTATACTTGGGCTCTGCATGTGGGGAAGAAGACTTGCTATTTCCCAGCAAAATTATTCCTCAGCCCAGATTTATCTAATGACCAACTCTTTTCTTAATGTATTGCACCCTGAGGCAGTGTCACACCAGACTTTTCCCCACAACTTTTCTCTCCGATTTTGCAGAGCCTAATGTAGGGCAATATTGTTATCTGCTTTTCCTTCGTGCTCTTGCTATGTCCTGTGCCCTCTCCCAGCAGTGAGCTACTAACCCCTCCACCTGTGGCTTTCAAACTGTGTGGATTTAGTATCTACACCTGTTTTACCCCCGTTTGTGCTGTTTGTGTCTTCTACCTTTGACTGGAGCTTCATCTTTGATGGCTACCGGATGTACTGGAGATCAGTGTCTGGACTCATGTCTGTACCACTGATGCTCTAATGAAGCCCTGTTTGATTCTGTCCCCTGGATTTCTCACTCATGGACTCTGAACACTGTTATTCACCCTGGTGGAGGAACCCCTTGATTTCCTCCTGTCCAGCAGATTTAGGACCCGAGACCTCATCTCCTGTCATGTCAGGTTATTATATTATGGGTGGGCATATTGGACTTTATGATCTTCCAAGCTTGTTATACCCTATTATAGACTTTATAGTTCTTTTTCATGGCATTTTGAGAATGTTCTCAGTGTTTCAGCTCTGCATGATGTTATGATGTTTTTTTTTTGTTGGGGGGGTATATTTACTGTTATGTTTCTGGTGGGGATGGGCAATTTTGATCATTTCTGTTTATATATTGTTTGTTTCTAGGCTGCTTCTTCAAGTGATGGTGGGGAAGGGGGGACAGTGGTGGGATGGCAGCTTTATTATATCATGGGTGGTAAGAAGTGCAGAGTGCTTTAGGGCTGGGGGACTATATTGTACATAGTTTGGGGGTGGGGTAGTTTTCTTCTCTTTTTTGGGGGAATTTATTGTTATCTTTTGCTTTCGGGACATGATACTGTTTTGGCTGTATTTTAGGATTTGGAAATTGGGTGGGGGGAGTTCCCAGAGCACAATTTTGTCTATATAGTAGAGGTCCTTTATATGTCTACTTGGTCTACATTTTTATACCCTATTGTACCTAAAGATGAGTAGTGTCTCCTATAACTTTATTTCCTGGAATGTTAAAGGGGCACAGAATAAGCAGAAGTGACTCATGATCTTGAGTCACCTTCATAGATCTCAAGTGAGTGTCGCTCTGCTCCAGAAGTCGTATCTGCTTACAGAAGATGTCCATCTTTTTAAAAGAACCTGGGTGAGTTACGCCTTTGGAGCTGGTTCCAGCACAAAAAGAGGTGGAGTAGTAATTTTAATAGCAAGGGGCATTCCATTTCAGCTTTTGCAGGAATGTTGGGATGTGGAGGGTAACTACATCATTATCCATGCTTGACTTGGGATCATGGAGATGATCCTGGGTTCGATCTATAGCACAAATACAGACTCCCCCAGTTTTGTTAAGACTATAGGTACAAAATTGGATTCCTTCCAGGCAGTTCCAACCTTAGTGGGGGGGACTGGAATTAGATTTTTTAAATGATTTAGATAGGTCAGGGTTTGGTCATAAAGGTCTCTCCCTAGCTCAGCGTAGCCTGTGTGACCTTATGGAACAACATGGCCTCTTAGACCCTTGGTGTGTTGAGCACCTGGCTGATAGACAATATATCTTCTACTCACCCCCACACAACATGTCCTCCTGCATTGACTTTTTGCTTTTTAGTACAGCCCTTCTTCCTGGGCTTATGGCCTGCACTATATTGCCTTTGGTGATATCCGATCACAACCCCATATCTCTAATAGTTTGTCTTAATTTCTCCAAAGAGTGGGATAAGATCTGGAGACTTGGGGCCCAATTCTAGAAGGTTGGCGCAAGTCACCACCAAACCCAACTTGTGCCAACCGCAACTGCGACATTGACCCTGCACCATGTTCCAGAAGGGCAGGGTCTCCACAGCTTAGTCCTGCAATTTGCAACATGCGGCCAGGTATGCCGAACAGAGGTCACACCTGGAGAGCGTGTTGCAAGCCTCAATGCTGATCGCAAGTGCCCCCCCATGCCCAGCTAGCCACATTAGGTGCCCCTCAGGTGCACATCAAATGCCCCCTAGGTGTAGCTTGAGGCCCACAGGGCTGCTCACCTGCCTGCCCTGAGCCGGTAACTTTGCCCATGAGCTCTTCAACTGCCCCAAATCCCTGTTGCAAAGTGCCCCACAGAGCAGGGAAATCAATCCCCCACCCATGCCCAGACCCCGAGTCGCCAGCCACAAATACGGCATATACCCAGCGAAGCCCTGGTAGTCTAGTGGCCCCCCACCAAGCCATGCCAGTCCACCCAGCAACCCCCACCCATTCCCAGCCAGCGACTGGCACAGTCAACCTCTCACCTCCATGGCCAGCCACCGAATGAGTGCTGTAGGAGTGCTACTGCAAAGACATGCTCAGAAATTAATTTCTGAGTGCATCTTTACAGTAAGCGCTCCTATGGAAGTCAGTCAGTGGCTGGCCATGGAGGTGAGAGGCGGGCTATGCCAGTCACCAGCTGGGGACAGGTGAGGGGATGCTGGGTGGACTGGCATGGCATGGGGGGCCACTAGACCATCAGGCTTCACTGGGTATATGCCGACGGTAGCTGGCAACCTGGGGTCGGGGCATGGTGGGGTTGATTGTGCCACTTTGCAGGGCACTTTGCATGGGAGATCTAGGGAATGGGAATGTGGGCAGCCCTGTGGGGAAATTATTTACACAGGGATTTGGGGGTCAGGGGGTGTGGGCAGCCCTATGGGGCTGTTACTGTGTGGAGGTATGGGGGGCCATTTACAGTTTGGGGGATGGGATGGGGTATGATGCCCATTGGGGCAACAACAGAGGTGGTCTGGGCATGGGGAGGCACATGGACAGGGTTCTACAGGACCCTCGGCAGATGTATATAAGTTACACCAGCTAAATGCAGGTGTAACTTACATTGCTGGTTCTCCGGGGGTTCTTGTAGAATCCCGACATTGGGGACTTTATTGCTGCCCTTCTGGAATGGGGCGCAACTGCTGCCATAAATCCCCTAGCGCCATGTTGCAGGGGGTTTATGGCATAACTGCGTAACAGCTGCTTGGTACAAGTGACCTGTGCCATGTCGCAGGCCACTTTGTAGAATCGCGCATGTCGCAACTGCTGGCGTAAGTTGCTACATGCGCCATTCTACTTGGTGCTACTATGCCAGGCATAACTGTACTAGAATCGGGCCCATAATGTTCAACAACTGGAAGACCCACCAACCAAGCAGAAGTTACATGACTTCCTAATTACATTTTTTGAGGACAACGAGGGGATCATAGACCTTTAGATCTCCTTTGGGATGCAGTAAAATGTGGCTTCAGAAGGGAGTGCATCAGGCTCGCCACTGTCAAAAATCGGTTGAGGGTTAAAGAACACGGTCTGCTCCTCAAAGAGATCATGAGGCAGGAGCATTGCCTATCCTTGTTCTCTTCCCCAGAATATTTGAATGAACTCACTTGTCTCCATGCTCGCTACTATGAAATTTTAGCAGAAAATGCAGACCTTGCACTATTTTGTACCAAAACGAGGTACCTTGAATCTGGGGAGTGGGCTGGAAGGCTTCTGGCCTGGCCACTCAAGCATATGGAAGCCATGAGAGCTATACCACAGCTACAATCTGCCTCACACTTTGCCCCTATTACTCACCCTAGAGATATTGTGGAGGCTTTCCAGGTTTTCTTTAGCAACCTGTATCAAGACAATATCTCTTCTACTGAACTTTCTTCCCAGATCTCAGATTATCTAGATGATCTCCTCTTCCTTCCCTTACCCCAGCTCAACAGACTGCCCTGGATGGTCCAATTCTTCCCTTGGAGATGCTTGAGGTGATAGACCAACTGTCTCTGAATAAATTTCCCAGATCCGACGGCCTTAGTAACAAATTTTACAAACACTTTAATAAGAGCTCTCTCCCCTACTTATGAAATTGTTCAATTTCCTGCTTGCTGAGGGTTCGGTGGAACCCACCTTTGATAGGTCTTGGATAACCGTTATTTACAAAGAAGGGAAGGAAGAACTCCTACACCCCAGTTATCACCCGATTGGCTTACTCAACAGCTGAAGCTTTTGGCTAAGGTTCTTGCCAACTGCCTAAAATTTGTCTGGGATGGTCTGATATCACCAGTTCAAGTTAGTTTCATGGCTGGTCGCCTTTCTAGCAACCATCTCAAGAAACTCCTTTACTTGATCTCCGCATCTGGAGAATGCAGGATCCCTGTGGCCTTGGTGTCCCTGGACATGGAGAAAGCCTTTGACCAAGTCTCTTGGCCGTACCTATTTGAGGTACTCAAAAAATTCGGCCTTCCCCCTAACTTTTGTAAATGAGTAAGGATTCTTTATGACAAGTTGACTGCTTAAATTAGATGTAATGGTCTTTCCTCCACCCCTTTCCAGCTTCAAAGGGGCACAAGGCAAGGCTGTATGTCCCCTTTCCCCCTATTTATTTGATCTGTACTTAGAACCCCTACTTTATCGCTTAAACCACAATCCTTTGGTGATGGGAATCCCAGTGGGTGGGGCTAGTTACAAGATCTCTGCCTATTCAGATGATCTACTTCTCCATGTGGAACACCCCTTAGTCTCCATACCTGCAATTCTGTCCAAAATTCAGAGATTCCCCCCGAATAGCGGGCTATAAGCTTAACAAGGAAAAATCGCAAGTGATGCCATTAAGCAGTCTAGTTTCCAAGACAGATGTACAGCATCTAGGTCTTGCCTGGGCCCCCAAGGAACTGACTTATCTTGGGATCCAGATACCCTGACTCCTATCTACCCTCAGGTTTGTGAATCTGACTCCCCCTTCTGCTGGTAATTAAACAAGACCTTCAGAGATGGGCTGTCCTCCCATTGTCCCTATGGGGCCGAGCGAGTATTCTTAAAATGAATATTCTTCCCAGACTCCTGTATCCTCTCAACATGATAGGATCCTTTTTGCCTAAGTAATGGTTCTGGCAGGTACAGAATACACTAATTCGGTTTCTCTGGGGAGGAGGGGCAATCTGGCACACCTACTCTAAATTAAGCCAATTACAGGTGCATGGTGGGCTCTGACTTCCTGACTTCTTTCTGTACCACCTGGCCTCGCATGCATCTAAGTGGTTACAGTGGGGCAGATTGGGTGCTGGAGGACCAACAGATGGGTACTGCCCAATTTGGCTTTGCATAGAGGAGAATATTTGCAGACATGAGGGGTTGCATCTGGCCAGCTTACTATACTGCTCTCCCTCTGCTTTATCCCCTGGACTTTTCCGCCTCCCTCTAAAATAGTCCCTGAGGGTCTGCGGGCAACTTCACCAATATTTGAATCTGGATTGGGTCAAAGACCTGTCTCAATCGGTGTTAATCAATTCCCATTTCCTAATAGCTGACTGTCCTATACAGAAGGCTTTCTGTCCACAACTCTGGGGAATCACAGTGCAATCACTGCTCAAAGAGGACAGGTTATTATCACACAGGGAACTGCAAGAAGCTTTCTCGATTCCCCTTTTCCACAACTTTAAATATTTATGATTAACAAAAGCCTTGCAGGTGTTCTATGGCCCGGGTCCTTGGTCAATCCCTGAGATGGCACCCTTGTCCCACCTTTCCAATATTGCCCTACAGCCTCACGCAATTGCCAACCTCTATTCTCAATTTCAAACTATAGATCCTTCTTCACCAACTGGGATTGGCTACTACTGGCAAAACAAACTGAATTTGGATTATACCCTAGTGCAATGGTGATTGATTTGGTGTAATCTATACCATTTTCTAAAGTGAGATAGACATAGATGGACTCAGTTTAGAATTCTACATGATTTATATTTTACCCCCCTTAAGCTTTATTGAATGGGAAAATCCTCTATCCCACTCTGCACCCGCTGTGGGCTATCTGAGGGTGATCTTAAACACATGCTGTGGGACGGCCTCCGAATCCACTCACTGTGGGCTGAGATCCACTCATCTCTTGATCCATTATTGGGGTTAGACCATCCTTTCACTCTCAAAATTTGCCTGCTTGGAGATTTCTCCTCCCTATCCTTGAGGTCACACAAAAGCCATGTGGCACTTATTTCCATTTCTGTTAAAATAGTAATTCTCTGCCATTGGTGAACAGAGGTCACCTCCCTCATGAAGAATGGTATCAGGAGACTATCCAGGCCATAGTAGTGTAAAAACAGATCACCAGGATGCACTGTGGGGTAACCACCTATACTTGAGAGCTGGAAACCTTGTCCATGATGTTGCAGGTTTCATTCAGTTTGGTAGACAACTGGCCTCAAGTTGGATTTCATTGTGAAGAGGCCATACATAGTTATTGACCCCCTCCCTCCCCTGGCTTTTGTATCTATCTAATAGAACATCACAGCCCCTATCCCCAACCAATACTAAATCCCCCTATTTCATCCTGGATTCGCCTCCACTCTATCCAAACCTTTTTTTATTCAGTCCTGTTATGCTCTGGGATGGGGAGGGAGTGCTAGAGGTGTATCCTGTACTATTTTTATGGTTTTTACCATATTGTGTTTTTAATTTTTCACAAACTTGTTATTATTGAAATGCAAAATCACACATACCCCCATAATGCAAATCACCACAGTATATTATGCTGGTTCAACTTTAAGCAGAAATGCATGGTACCAAAAGGTCTCTCACACAGTCTTCAAGGGGTGCCAACAAAAGACATAGACACGTGTTTCGTCCTACCAGGACTCATCAGTGTGCCTCATCTGTGTGACAACCCAGTGGAATGAACCAGCTACCCAAAGATGGTCTATCTGGGTTATGTTGTGGTGAACCCAATAATAACAAAAACAAGCTAAAAGACAAAGAACCTTAGCACGCAAGCACTGAGGCAATGGTTACCTCAAAGGGCACTGGCCGGGAAGGCAAGTTTCAAAGAAATACAAAATAACACAAAGCCCCATAATGCAAATCACCACAGTACATTATGCTGTTTCAACTTCAAGTAGAAATGCATGGTACCAAAAGGTCTCTCACACAGTCTGCAAAGGGTGCCAACAGAAGACACATACACGTGTTTCATGCTTACCAGGATTCATCAGTATGCCTCATCTGTGTGAAACCCCAGTGGAATGAACCAGCTACCCTAAGATAGTCTATCTGGGTTATGTTGTGGTGAACCCAATAACAACAAAAAACAAGCTAAAAGACAAAGAACCTCAGCGCGCAAGCACTGAGAGAATGGTTGCCACAAAGGGCACTGGCTGGGACACCAAGTTTCAAAGAAATACAAAATCACACATACCACAAAATGCAAATCATCACAGTACATTATGCTGGTTCAACTTTAAGCAGAAATGCATGGTACCTAAAGGTCTCTCACATAGTCTACAAAGGGTGCCAACAGAAGACACATACATGTGTTTCATCCTATCAGGACTCATCAGTGTGCCTCGTCTGTGTGACACCCCAGTGGAATGAACCAGCTACCCTAAGATGGGCTATCAGGGTTAACCCAATAATAACAAAACACAAGCTAAAGACAAAGAACCTCAGCGCACAAGTACTGAGGCAATGGTTACCCCAAAGGGCACTGACCAGGAAGCCAAGTTTCAAAGGAATACAAAATCACACATAACCCCATAATGCAAAGCATCATGGGCTGTAAATGCAAATCACCACAGTATATTATGCTGATTCAACTTTAAGCAGAAATACATGGTACCAAAAGGTCTCTCACACAGTCTGCAAAGGGTGCCAACAGAAGACACATACATGTGTTTCGTCTTACCAGGACTCATCAGTATGCCTCGTCTGTGTCACACCCCAGTGGAATGAACCAGCTACCCTAAGATGATCTATCTGGTTTATATTGTGGTGAACCTAATAAAAACAAAAAACAAGCTAAAAGACAAAGAACCTCAGTGCGCAAGCACTGAGGCAATGGTTACCCCAAAGGGCACTGGCCAGGAAGCCAAGTTTCAAAGAATACAAAATTGGTTGGATGCTTTTTCCAAAACTTAATAAAGTACAGTTAATTAAAAAAAAATAACATGTGTCGGCCCGGTGGCACTGAGGGCTGAGGCACTGGATGCCACACCTCATGCCACACTGGCGACCTATGTTCGGGAGTGACCGTGGGCTGCCAGGGGTCAACAGTGGAGGAGAGTGATCGAGCATCCCAGGGGCAGCTCTCCTTCTCTGGGGAGGTTGGCCACCAGATGTCGGTGCAGCCTGGCCCCTAGCTGTGGCTGGGGGCTGGCACATTGATGCTGCATCTACAGGGGTAGAGGTGGGGCAGACACCTGATGTGGTGCATGTACGGGAACATGAACAAAGCTGTCACTGGGGTCATTGCACACTCCACCTCTGGGGACCACAAGGAACAAGGAAAAAGGGCTCCTGGTTGAGAAGCATGAGCTTCCTTCTTCTGTGGTCTGACCCTGAATGGCGCTTCCTCCAATCTGAATCCATTAAAGGTGAGTTGAGCTTGGGGGAGCTCCTCACCACCTTGCCATGGAAGGAAAACTGTGGGGGATACAGTAGAAGTTGGCCTGATATTGGGGTGCGGGCCGGGAGGATGGTCAGGATGTATAGACAACCAGGAGGCAAAGGACAAAAATAGTAGCAAAAAAAGAAATTGGATAACAATACAGGAGAGGATATTCAGTATGTATGTATGTACTGTATGCTGGAGAGAGTATACAGTATGTATGTATATATGTATATACTGTATATACTGGGCCAGATGTTCCAAGGGCTTGCACCTGGCACAACCCCAGAAATGCACCCCGGGGCAATATTCAAATGAAATTTGTGCAGCACAAGTCCCGATGCACTGGGGCACAAAGATAATGTATGCGGTGCATCCCTTGGGGGCGTGCTCATGCATATGCGGCACGTCCTGATATTCAGCCTGGGATGTGAGGCGCATATGCCTGCACAACCCTGGGATGTGCCGCATACCAATGCCCAAAGTTGAGCCTGCAAAAAATGGCTCAAATGGTGGCCACCCACAGGCAAGCTGCTGTACTGCAGGGTGCAACAAAGCAACCACCAGCCATGGGTGGCCAACCGCCCACCCACTACACTATGCAGAAGCACACATGGCATCCCTGGTGGTCTAGTGGTACCCCCTCCCACCTTGTAGCGGTGATCGCTGTAAAATAGGTTTTAATGATTCCCTGGCAGTTCAGTGGTACCCCCACCCTCCCAATGCTCCAGTCACCGTAATAACAACAAAGACATCCCTGGTGGTCTTGTGGCACCCCACCCCCTACCCACACAGGACCCCCTCCCACCAGCCCCCTATCATTGGTGGGCAGCTGCAATCCGCCCCGCTTACTGCCCAGCTGCCCACGAATGACAGCTTACAGAATCGCTGTAAGCCCATTGATTCACTGTGGACCAATGGGCTTGCAGTGCATACTATAATAGTCACAAATATGTGAATGAATGATTTCATTCACATAGTTGTGAATGACTATTACTGTATGCACAGCAAGCCCATTGGTCCAAAATGTGGACCAATGGGCTTACAGCTGATACTGTAAGCTGTCATTTGGTTGGCAGCTGGGTGGTAAGCGGGCAGGATTGCAGCTGCCCACTGATGACGGGGGGTACTGGGTGGGTGGAGAGTCCTGTGTGGGTAGAGGGTGCCACTGGACCACCAGAGATGTCTTTCCATTGTGATTACCGTGATCAGGACATTGGGAGGGGTGGGGACTACCACTGGACTGCTGGGGAATCTTTACAACCTATTTTACAGTAATCGCCGCTTCGGGGAGGGAGGGGGTGCCACTAGACTACCAAGGAATCTTTACAACTTATTTTATGGCTATTGTCACTACTGGTAGGAAGGGGGTGCCACTAGACAGCCAGGGATAAGTCCTACAGTTATATTTGGTGATCATGGCTATGGGGAGGGGGGTTACCACTAGACTGCCTCTGGGAGAACCGCATGCTGTACAGGGTGCCAGGCACATGTTGATGGCCTGCCCTGCACAATGCATGCAAATGGGGCCATAATAACATGCAAATGGCTCCATTTGCACCTTGCATACATTATGGCTCCATTTACATACTACCAGCTGAATATTGGGAATTTGCACACAGCGTAACTCTGCTGCACTGATGCAGTTCCCATTCCTGGTATTTAGCCCTGTCTGGGGGGGGGATGCACCAGTGCATCGTATTTGTGCAGTACGCATTGCCTGATATATTCAGAGGAGATGCACCACTGCTCATCTCCTTTGAATATATCCCTGAGTTGCACCAGAGCAACTCAGTTGCACTACACCACCACATGTGCCATTGCCAGGTCTGAATATTGGGGCCACTATGTATATTTTTAAGACTATGAGGTGAACTGTTTCTCTCAGTACTTTGTAACAATTTATTAGCTATCTGAATCTAGCCACAATTAAACAAGCATTTGTCAATGCCCAATGTTTGCTTGCTGGCATTGGCATTGGTAGTGTAGGAGTTAGAGAGCTGCATAATAGGAATGGCAGTGAAGTATTGAACTGAAGCCAACCCCACCACCACCCTACAGAGACTGACAGGCATTGGGGTGTGCCTTTGGGTCATCAGGCATAATGGCCACGCCATTTCATCACACTCTACCCTGCATACACTGACAAGTGTCACGGTGCACCTTGGGGCCTTTAGCCCTTATGCTCAACCCATTCCATCAGGAAATACGGTGAGATGGGTGCTATATAGGAGAATGGGGTGAACTTTGGGGCTGAAGAGTCCAAGGCACACCTCGATGCCTCTCACTGGCTGCAGGGTGTGGAATGGTATGAGCATTACAGGCGAGAATCCAAGTCACGCCCCTGATGCCTGTCAATCTCTACAGGGTGGTTCATTATGGTCGGAAACCGTAATGCCTCAGGCATTCATTGACATTTTCTCTCCAAATTTTCAACATGGGTTTTTTGTAACCCCCACCTTATGAACAGTGGCAATATCAGTACATTAGTCAAAAGTTGATTTTGCACAGCGACTATGCCATTTGGCACCACAGGTGTGAAAACACAGTTTGAACAGGATGTGAAAAATGACAACTGAACTGTTCATGGGAAGGTGCAAAAAATGGCTATGTTGAAAATCTGCAGTGAAAATATTAAAAAAACTGGTGAAGTCACGAGTGAGCATAGAAACTGTGCAACACACATCCGTAATGCAATTCATTTGGGAATTTTTTACAGCAGATTGTCAACACAGGCATTTTGGGACCTCCACTCATGAACAGTGTCACTGTGATTTTCTTAATCTGTCCCGAACAGTGATTTCCCACAGCAACCATGCATTTCTGCGCTGGAAGTGCGAAAACACATTTTGGCCATGGTGTGAAAAATGACAGCTGTACTGTTCATAAGGAAGTGTGGAAAAATGCCAGTGTTGAAAATCTGGACTGAAATATTAGAAATCCATGACCTTATGAGGGTGTGTGGAAACTGCGCAATGGTCGCTCATAACACAGTCATTTTATGGACTTTTTTTCACCAAACTTTTAACATAGCCATTTTAACACCTCTGCTCATGAACAGTGTCACTGTAATTTTTTTAATCTGTCCCGAACATTGATTTCACACACCGACTGTGCCATTGTGCACTACATGCATGGAAACACATTTTGGGTGAGATGTGAAAACTGACAGCTACACTGCTCATAAGGACGTGTGGTAAAATGGCAATGTTTAAAATCTGGAGTGAAAATATTGAAAATTCACAAACTTACTTGCGTGTGTAGGAGTAGCACAACGCATGCTCGTAAAACAGTCATTTTTTGGGAATTTTTTCACCAAATTTTTAACGTAGCCATTTTAACACCTCTGCTCATGAACAGTGTCACTGTGATTTTCTTAATCTGTCCCAAACATTGATTTTGCACACCAACTGCCGCGATTGTGCGCTACATATCCGGAAACACATTTTGGGAGAGATGTGAAAAATGACAGCTGTACTGCTCATAAGGAGGTGTGGTAAAATGGCAATGTTGAAAATCTGGAGTAAAAATATTGAAAATTCGCAAACTTACAAGTGTCACGTAAGGAACAGCGCCAATGCATGCTCATAAAACAGTAATTTTTAGAATTTTCACCAAATTTTTAACATAGGGTTTTTGGGGGCCTACCTCATGAACTGTGCCACTGTCATTTTGTAAATCGGTCCCAAAAGGTGGTTCCATGCAGTGACCGTGAAATCACCTTTCTAGGCCTATTAACAAAATGATAGTGACAGAATTCATGAGGTGGGGTCCCAAAAACCCCATGTTGAAAATTTGATGAAAAAATTCACAAAAATGCCAGAGATATGCATTAAAGTTGAAAAACCCTTATTTTTTCCATTATACAGCTTACCGGCATTTCTTCAGTTTGCGGTCGGCTTTGAAGAGCGCAGACATGTTCCCAGTCCACCAAAGATCATCGCACTGGATTCCAGAGGTGAGTATGGGGTGAAGTGGGGGTGTGGGGAGGCAGGGTGCGAAGAGGATAGGCACGGGTGGGGGGATGGGGATCAGGACAGTCAGCGAGGGAATGTTTTTTCTTGCAGGTTTTTTTTCCTTGACGACTTGGGACTTGTGCCACACTGGGGTGGGCACCCAGCATGGTAGCTGGAAGGCTGTTTTGGGGGGCAGTGGAGCCAACGGGGGATTGGGCACCCCTGTCAGCCATACGGGCCATTGCCACACTGGGGGTGGGCTTCCAGCGTAGCACCTGGTAGTCTGTTGGGGGGGAACAGTGGAGCTGATGGGGGATTGGGCACTTCCGTCGGCCATACACGGACTGTTGCCACACTGGGGTGGGCTCCCAGTGTGGCACCTGGAACTCTGTTGGGGGGAGCACAGCAGAGCCGACAGGGGATTGGGCAACCCCATTGGCTATACAGTGTGTGCGTGGGGGGGCACATGAGCATGCAATATGCGTGTGTGGGGGAGCGCATGAGCACGCACGAGCATGCACTATCTTATCACTGCTCACTGAAGCAAAGCTCTCCCATTCAACTGTAGGGCACTGCATTTTCAACTGCTGTCATAGACAGCTGCAGCATTTATTGGTGAACTGTGGCCGTGCCTGCAAACACACTGACTGAATTGGAAGACAGGGTGCCACACCTACGAAAACTCAGATGATGGCACTATGTTTCTTGCACATGCGTGCAAGCAAACATAAAATCTGTTCAGCCCTCAGCAGAAGAGGGTTCTGCCACTATGTTTTCAGTACTTTAAATGTTTCCCGTTTGTTCCCCTTTTATTCTACCTATATATAGTAATTTTAGTTGTTTCAGTTCTGTGACATTTTATCTTGATTACAGACATATTATAATGGCCATATGCATACTGAAATGCATTGAATTTTTACTATTATCACTTTTCCTCAAATAAATCACATTGCTAAGCTGCTTTACATATACTGTAAATACATTTACATTTATAATAAGTCCTCTCGAACAGGATTAAGAATAAAGTGATTCCCATGCAAATAAAGTGATAAGTGTGTGTGTGTGGGCTGTAGTAACTAATAAAGTAAAAATCAACATTTAAAAATCATTTACTGTATGTACCTGAGATTACTATTATATTTTTCTTCTCTCATTTCATTGATCCCTGTACTATGAAAGTTGTTTTTGCTATTTTGTCTAGCTACTTTTTTAATTGCCTTTAATATTGTAAAATATTTTTTCTCATTTTTCTTTATAAATTTGGATCTGCCAATAGTACCAGCATTTGAATAATGATACATGACTACTCTACATTAACTAAGAGAAATACTAAGAAAGGGTAACTGTTAAAATAGCAGTGCAGCAGATTTTTTTCAAAAAGCTAGTTTCAGCAACAGTTAATAAAAATATTGACATACCTATCAAATCTACTTTTCTGGGTACCTCCTATGCTGCAAACCACATATTTCTTTTTTATTTTCTCAGTCTTAACCATTACCAATCTACAATGGTTATTTCTAAGCAAAAGGTAGAGGCCATATTTTTTCTTGAAAAAAAAAATAAATTAAAACATTTATGAAATGCTCCAGTTTTGGTGGAACTAGAACATTTTGCCATCAAATTAAACTAGAAGATGCCTGGAATCTATTATAGTGAAAAAGGCAGGGTACATTTATTTGCTCCTTTTCATCGCGCTGCTGCTTTAAAATGTGTTTCTAAGTTTACTTTAAGTTTGATGCTGCTAGACAAGGTGCTCTGCTATGTCCCACTGCAATATTTGCATTTAAGTAGCAGCAACACACATTTGGTATGTAGTTGATTGCACTCTGTACAAGATATTTTCTAATAACGCTTGTTCAGTTAATCTATTATTCAGATACCACAGTGGCCCATATAAAGTGGTGAATTGCCACAAAGTATCATTTTTTCTTGTAGTAAAAACAAAACAAAAATATTTTCTGATAAAGTTAAGTTCTTCTCTTCTGACTTATTGATGCTGTACAAATGAAACAAAATATATGTTATTGTGCTATTAATATTTAAAGATCCTACAGTGCCTACAGATTCATTTTGAATAATACCCTTTGATTTTGTTTTCTGTTAATATAAACATTGCAAATGAGAATGTGAGCTGATAATAGAGTCCTGGTTAACTAATGTGTTTCATCATAATTTTTTCATACAAATTAACAGTATTTTACACCCCCTAAGCATTGTGTTTATTTCTCTCAAGTGAAATTAAGACAGATATAGTTTGCCAGTGAACCCAGTCAACTCACTTCTTAAAAAGAACACATCGCAGGCCACTGAATGCATTTTTGAAATATTTAAATTTTAAATACCCTTTAATAAAAAAGTCAATATTTTATTGTTCCATATAGACTTACTTAGTAGTTTAAATTAAACATGTTTACATTGCTGACTCTGCTCTGCATAAGTTGTCTTAGGACACTGGTACTGCTTTTAAAGAACATGTGATACATCTGGGAAAGCTTTAGAAAGCACACATACTGTAGTTTTTCTTGCAATTCCCATATGTTCTGTGATTGTCTTCTTAATCTGTGTTACTAACAGAATGTATGGAACCAGTATCCTTATCCTTTGGACTTCAGCTGCAACTGATATTTATCTACAGATTCAGATTTCTTTGTCACAATGTATACAAATTTACATGAATTATGACATTTAAAATTCAAACATGCAGTAACAATATTTTCTGACATACAATATATATTCAGAGTTACCACACATTATTCTTTGCTATATTTATCTACATGATATCCTGTTATTAAATTGGGTGTAAAAATTGACTAATTGAACAACTTCTTTGGTTAAAGTGTAGTGCCTGACCATTATTTACCTACGAACTGCACAGTTCACAGCTAACCTGCTCTAATCTACCTAGCAACTGTCACAAACACACTCAGCAGGTCAGGCCCTCTGCTCCCACAGTGCCAACCTCCGAGCGCAGTAATGTGAACAGGTAACAGACAGGGTAACCCTCCTGTCTGCTTGTAGGTCTGAATCACCTTTAGTCTCAAGTTCTGAGGGGATTCAAACTGTGATCCTTATGCTAGTGTACCCAAATGTCCAGGCTCAGATAATCTGCTCTTTGGGGGGATGCCTGATATCTTTCACCTAAGGACACCTAACCAGGTATCCAAAAATGAACGCTTAAAATGCTATAGAAGACCTTAGGTATATTCTTACCTTTTCCCAGTTTAGTGACACCATTAAGCTCCTGTACAGTTTTTGTCAGTCTTAACCCTCTATATGTTACATGCAAAAAGAGAAGTGGCAGACCCAGGTAGTCTTTCAAAATAAAGATTTTACTAAAGATAAAAATATGAAAAATGTAAACACAGAACAATATATCAAAGAGCATACAATCACTTAAAAGAACAAGGTTAAAGTACAAAACATAAACTCCTACTACAATACAATTAGACTTTTTCTATCTAATGTATTACCTCTATCGTGCTTAGAGTAAGATCTTGTTTCTTAAGAGCCAGAAAAGATATGGCACTAAGATCAGACACAAGTCCTAGGCTAAACTGTATATCTCTCACACACCCCCCTTCTATGATGTCATCTAGCTCCTCCTTTTTGGATATGAAAAATATACAAACAATGTTCTTCCTGTCAAAAGATATTTTAAATACTGTGACTTCAGCAAAAACTAATTTCCCAAATTATGACAGTCTTAAATCAAGCCTGTCCTCTTTGATCTTGAGCAGTTCCTGTTTTCCCAAGGAATCAAAATATGTTATACCCTTTTAGCACCATGATGAGATAACATGTTTTCCTCTAAGATGTCATAAAAGTTTACGAACCCTGTATCCTGGCAGTTGGGTCAGTTCTAATTAAGGTAGAAAAACAGGAGACCATTAATTAAGTCTCTCTAGTCTTTTAATTACCTTCTGGTTTCAGGTCACTTGACACTTCACTGACTGGGGGGGACACCCATAGCACAGAATGTCTCATGTGACACACTCACATACCAAATTCTATATTACAAATATCATAGAACAATCATAACCAGCTGGTCAAGCATCACAGCAACAACCTAACTAAATAAAATAAAACCTTTTTCCATAAAAATAATTTCCCCCACATTTTTAAACACAAATAAACATAACAGGGCATAGTTTTCTCACAATAAATGCAGTTTCCAGGTTCATTCAAAGGCACACAGCCTTTCTTACCAAACTCACCCATTCTACTTAGCAACATCCAAACAAAAAAATCACTTTTATAAGCACTATAACCCACTCGAGGGCATGGGTTACATAAGTATTAATTTACTTCCTGGGTGCATTGAAAGTCACTCAGCCATTGGCCTCATGCCTTGCAATTCACCCGAAGAAGGTATTAATTCTCTAGGAATACATGCCCTGTTGGAGAGTTATTGTTTATATATCCTGCTTCTGACATCACAATAACTTCAACAACAGGCAGTTGTGATTCATAGAAAATAAATTCTATCAGATGTATCATAATTTTTTTTTGTTAGTTCCAGTATTGTCACTACGTTACTCATAATTTCTAGGTAATTATGTTGTCTTACTAGAGACACACTGGCACACAGAGCTGTGACATCATCACAGAACCCTCCGTGCATCAGCATTTAACTGAGACGTACCAAGCAGCTGCATTCTTGCCTCACAGTTTATGGACAAATATACCTGACCATTTAATATTGCATTTTCTTAAAATTATAAAAAAGTTTCATCCTACCTTAAGCAGGTTAAATTATCAGTCACAGCCTTGAATCATAGTGTTTGGCAAATGTTTTTGTCCAATGAACTTCTACAAGGTGGTAGCATGGCTCAGTTAGTAGCACCTCCACCGCCAGGTCAGAAGGTCATGGTTTCTAGACCCACACCTGGCTTGGGCTCATATTATAATACTAAAGTGGATGCTGTGCTGACTGAGTGTGCCATCCTTTGGATGAGATGTTAAACCAAGGTCCTGTCTGCCTATTTTAGAGGCTGTTCAGCAGGATGGTAGAGATCCCAAGGAACTTCTTGAAAAGGTATTATGTCATAAGGCAAATGCAAAAGGGTGAATGCACAATGGGCAACAGTCAAAAAGGGTGACTGTAATTTGGCAATGGACCATAAGGGTGACCAGTCAAAAGAGCTACACATGGTGAAAAAAACACCACAAGAGAGAAACAGAAACAGTGTTTTGAAAGGGGGCTTTGCCCCTTGCTTCATGCATGGAGGGGGCTCCCCCCCCATACCCACCTCACTATAGATAAGCATCCTTAGAGTTGCAGCCACCACCACACAAGCGGGGCTCATCTGACCTGGGGCTCTTTTGTCTCAGTAGCCCAAACTGCTGTTGCCCTTTTGAGTTCACCCTTTTTGGCATAGCCTTTTTGCATTCACCCTTATGACTGGAAACCTCTTGGGTGAAAAGGGTGAAGGAATTTTCCTTGTGTCCTGACCAAATTTTCCCCATTCACTAAAAATACCACCAGTAGCTTGGGTACAATTTCAGCCAAACTGCATCTGTATTCCCCAAGGAGAAGGCTTAAATCATACAGTACTGTCTAGCTCTCCTTTCCTGGTCAACAAAAACTAAAGAAATATTGGCCTACTTCATATGTGTGTTCTCATCAGGAAGAAAATTCAAAGATTCAAAAATTAACTTTCTGTTAATAGTGCAGTAACTCAGCTCAGCAGCATATGGAAAATACAGTGCCTCTATGAACACACCAATGGCATAACTCAATTTTATGGCTGAAAATGAGTTAACATATTATAACAAAAGCTCAATAAGTCATAATTGTCATCTGATCCCTTCTGGAAATGAAGACTCTCCACAACTTCTAGATTGGATGCTTATTGGCAACAGTTTATTGAACACCACTTAATATTTATATTTCACTTATAAAATCCACATTTCACTGTTTCAATCCAAATCCCCATTCTTAAACCAGTCCATTCTTTTACATCTCTTTGATCTTCATCCTTGGCCCTCTTCTTCCACTTCTTGTCTTTGGGGTCTAGAAACCAGATCTGACTCCCAACACCATCACCAGTATCAGGTACCAACTTACCAGTACCTCCTCCCTCCTAGGTCCGGACACAAAGATCTGACCCCTAGCCTATTCCCTTTTCCCCTCCCCTCTTTTACATCCATACCTGGGTGTCTTTTGACACCAGCTCATGTTGCCTTGCCCCCTACCCCCTTCTACCTACCCCCCTTCTTTCCCTCTCTTGCTCCCCCCCCCATCCACTGACCCATCGTAAGCCTAGCATTGGAACATGGGCTCCCCCCTTGTGGGCTACTACCTAGGTCCCTTCCTTTCCCATTCACCCACCAGGTCTACCAAAGGCCTGAGGAAAAAACACATGCCGAACTCTGAGAGATGGACCCCATCTGACCTATTAACCTCAGGGGCCTCAAAGGAAATGCCCCTGTGCTGTATATGCACTCCCCCCATTTCTATAACTATCCTGGCTACCTTCCTATTGAGCCACTTCTTCCCCATCTATACAGCTCTGACCTCTTTTGCATGTTGCCACACCCTCCGGGAGGTGATCTCAGATCAGCCTCTCACCACCCTGGCCACCACCCTTTAACCCTTTCCAAATTCACTGTTATGGCTTGCATCAGTGCCCCTCATGGGATCTTCCCCAGATCTTCCCCCCCAGATGTATAATTAACATATCTGGCCTGTTCCACTGGACCCTGAGTTCCTCCAACAGCGGCATCAACTGGGCCCATCTCATGCCCCGTATTCCCTTCCAATGCACTTTTGTGTGTTCCAGCTCCTTCCGCAGCTGTGTCCCACCATGTCTGATTGCTGCAAACATTTCGGCCCAATAAATAAAGGAATGCCCCACAATCCAAATGTGCCTCTGTGCTCCTCCTTCCCGGTAAAAGAAAAAACAAACAACTATTACCATTAGCACCTAACATACCTTTTGTAGCAGCTGGACCCCCACTGCCCCACCTTCTTCACTTCTTCCTCTGACCCACCCCTTATCAAGGCCTCCAAAGTTGCCCCTATCTGGAATGAATAGGGGACAAAAAGGTCTGTGTCCTCTTCTACAAACCTTAATGCCCTCTTAAAGACTCCTCCCATCTGGAACCCCATCACAGAGCTTCCATTCCCATGTCAGAACCAAGCTCCCCCCCTCCCCAAGGTTCTCTTGTAGTGCTCCAATCATTTAACAGCACAAACTCCCCTGGATGCCTGCCGCCGCAGCACCATGTCCTCCCTCTTACCAAGCTGATCAGTTTTTGATCTGGACAGCCGCACCACTACGGTGTTCTGTCTAAAACTGACCTCACTTGCTTGTAGACCCCCTGCTGATCCGACTTCCTCTGAGCCACAACCTCACTGATCCTGAAAGCCCCTCTTGTCATGACCACAAATATAGCCAGGAACAAACAGGCCTCCTTGGCTGATGTGCAAACATGCTGCATAGCCCCTATAACTCACCCCAATAGCTGCCACCAAGATGGGCCTCCTCCTGTCCATCCTCACGCCGTGGCCCTTCTGCCAACCCAAAAGCATCCACCTCATGGCCCTTGATTGGGTCCGGCCACTCGTCACTACAGGCCCACCCAATCACTACCAGCTGCACCCCCATGGTAGTGTGGGCCATCCCCTCTCTCCACTGCTTAACCATGTACTGCTTTACCTGGTCTTCTGTGGCTGGCAGCCACCTCCAGCCCCTCCTGGGCTAGAAACTCCTGGAAGGCCCCCCAAGCCCCCTCATCTGCTTTTAGCATGTTGGCTGACCAGGAATTCTGGTACAGCCATCGGGCTCTCCCCATCAAATCTCCCACAACTGGTCCAGAACCTTGGTCCTGTGTACTGCTGCTCGTAGAGCCAAGTCCCAGAACCTGTTTAACTGCAATTGGGAAAGACTGTCAGCAATGTTGTTCTGAACTCCTTCAATATGTCGCGCCTTAAATGACAAGTTCAGCTGCAGCCCCAACAATACTAGTTGCCGCATTACTCTGCCCACCATGTCCGTGAGCCCCCCTTGTCTATTGATCACCTCCACCACCCCTTTGTTGTTGCACCAAAACAATATGCACTTTCCTCTCATCCTGTCTCCCCAAACTTTTGGTGCCACGAAGATGGGGCATATCTCACAGAAAGATAATGTCCTTCAGCAAACCCGCCTCACCCCATGCACTTGGCCAGGCCTCGGAAATCCACTTCCCTCAAAAATAAGCCCCCATCCCCAGGGCCCCTGAGGTGTCAGTGTATACTTCCATGTCTGTGTTATAGGCCCACTCCTTCTGCCAGAATGTGACTCCATTGTAATCATCAAGAAAGTCCACCCTCATTTTTAGATCCTCTAGCACCCCTTTTGTGACATCCACCCAGTGATGTGGCATCTTCACCTTCCCCGTCACCCACACCAATCTCCAGGTAAAAACTCTGCTGGGCTTATAGCCTTGCAGGTGACATTAAGGTGCCCCAGCAACTGCTGAACCAATACCAGTGGCACCCTCCTTCTCCCCCTTACTTGCTCCAGTAAGCCCCTAAGTTGGAACACCTTGTCACAAAGGAGGTGGAAGCATTCCTGTACCGTATCAACTTCTATCCTCCGGAACTCCAGTTTGCACACTGGGCCCTCGGTCTTTCCTTCTGCCAGTGGGATCCCTATCACCTAGCACATTTCCTTAAAATTGGCCAACATCCCCTCCACCTCTGCTTTGTTGCCGCCAATGATCAGAAAATCATCCAGATAGTGTGCCATCCACCTGTGCCCATATTTCCACCCAAAACCCATTGCACCCATGAACTGGAGGCTTCAAATGTCACATATGCCATGGAACAACCCATTGGCATGACTTTTAAAATACATCCCACCCTCGAATTGAAAACCCAGCAGGTCCCAGTCCCCAGGCCTCACTGGCAATAACTGAATGGTGGAATCTAAGTCCGTCTTTGCCAACTATGTTCCCCTGACAGCCCTGATCATCACCACCGCTTGGTGCAAGGATGTGTAGGACACTACATGAAGATCCTCAGGGATCCCTTCATTCACTCTGGCCCCCTCTGGGTAGGAAAGGTGGTGGATGAGATGAAACTCTCCCTCTTGCTTCTTTGGTACTACCCTCAATGGAGATATCCAGAAGTTGGAGCATGGGGGTGCCATGAAGGGACCCTTCCCTCTTCCTGCCTGCCCCTCCTTCTGGATTTTCTTCCTGACTATGTCCTCCTTACCCCTTACTGACCCCAAGTTCTTTGCTCTCATTCCTCTCCTTGTCCCCCAAAACCCAAGGGAAACCATGCCTGAAACCCCAGCATAGTAGTGTACCTTTAACTGCGTTCAGGTAAAATAGTGTCCAGTCCATGGCCACCTCCCTGACTATGGGGTTTTGCGCTAGGGAAATGCCCCAATGTGCCTCCCCAGTTCACCTTCAGTTCCACTCATAGTTGGAATTGTATTCTTCCCTGTTGTGTGCCCCTTTACCTCTCACACTGAACCCCCCCACCCCCTGAAAGAACTGGTCCTGCCCTTGGCCCCCTTACTGGCTACCCCAATTCCCCCTATCCAACAGCTCACTGCTGGGTGCTGGCCAAGCATCTTGAGCACACTTGCCAGAATTTACAACTCACCCATGTGCAAGAGGCCCTCTTGTACCCCCAGCAGGTCTTGGCCACTGGGGTGGGCACATTCTTTTTACTGGATTTCCCCCATGTCCCCCTGCTGGATCTGACAAGGTATGCACCAACAACTCTGAGTGGGTGCAGTCCCACCCGAGTTCGCCTTTCACCGCCATCCACTTTCTGAACACCTCATTGTACTTTAGCCTCCCATACCCCAGCTTTGATTTGTAAGCATCCTGAATGATAGCTGTGTACATCAGAAGGGGAATTACTAACTCCGGTTGCTTCTCCAGCACCATCGCACTGTAGATCAGGAACACCACCTGCCATGTGTCTATATGTTTCCCCTTGTATTTATCTTCTTCCTCTTTATGCTCCACTACCGCTGGTGCTACCGCCATCTCAAATTTTTCCACTGACTCCTTTTGCTCTTATTTCTTAGCTGTGTCTTCAACCACTAACCCAAAAGTGCCCACATATTCCCCCTTCCAAATCTTCACTTTGATGGAGTAGGGGCATGGTCACCCAGTGTAAAGCCTGGTGGTCCCTCATATAATTTCTTCCCCCTTTTTGCTCCTCAGTGGCCCCAGTCCCATCCCCATGGCCCTTTTTTATCACCTCCAGTGCCTTCTCCATCTTCTCAAGTCCCTTCTCACACTTATCTCTGAGCAGTCCTTCCAAGTATTTCTTCAAATTCCCATTGTTAGATAAATCCACATTACCCTTACCACCACTAGGGCCTGGTCCACCTGGTGCTAGTGCGGGCTCTAGCGGAGGGACAGGCGGAGGGCTAGGTGCAGCTCTGCAAGGCCTCTTCCTCCCCGGCCCCTGCCCACCTGCTCTTCCCACTTCTTCCTCTTCCTCGTCACTCCCTTTTCTTCTTCCCACAGCTGGGCTGTCTCTATGAATTCTGTCATCTTGTCCATCAGCTTGGATGCTTCTTCCCTCAGCTTGGTGCTGGAAACCAAAGCTCTCTTTGATGCCATCCTCCCTACTGCACAAGACATAAAATAATTGGGATGAATAGTTAGCATGCACCTTGGGGCCCCACCCCCTTGGTTGTGCCCCCAGCCACCCCTTGAAACTCATGTGCCCTTCTGGACACTAGCCCATAGGTGCCAGCCACCGCCCATCCACAGCCCCGTACCAGACAGGCTGCCTTGCACCAGGCCCCTCAAGAGCCATGCCTACCTTGCATCCCCAAGTCTCCTCTGCCCTGTCTGGGCCTAGTCCCTGCTGGTGTCCCCCGCACACTCAGATAACCACCCACTGCTCACAGGACAACATGCCCTTCCAGAGAAAATCAATCACCGCTATGCCACCCTTGCACCAGCCCATGCACTGCCAGGCGTCACGGCCCCTCATGTGATTGGTTGTGCCCAATTTGCCCTAACATGGGCTGGGGGCCCCTGCATGCACCCTGCAGCCCCCGGCTAATTGCCCTTAAGCACTCAGAACACCAGCACGAGAACATCCCCCTGGGGATCCGCTGTTGCACTCCAAAAACTCACCCCCACACCAGGCCACCAACCGATCTCTCCAGCCCCATCCTGGAGTCCCCATTTGGCCCACAGGCCCATCCTGCCACTGCACAGAATGGTGACCCAGTAACAACCACCAAAGCCAAATCACGGCACAGGTGTCCCTTCTCCTGGCACTCAGTACCCAACTATGTCTCTGCCCAAACCCAAGCGGCCCCCCTGATCCAACTCAAAACCATGCTCCAGTGGCTGCCCAGGAACCAACACTAGGCCTCCAGTGAGGGGCAGGCACTCCCTTCTGTCCAGGCCCTGCGGCCATCTTGTCTGCCCACCCACGTGATGGGCCCCTTGGGTAGCGTGCTACCCCACACCAGCTGCCATCCAGCCAACAACTTGGGTACCACCCAAACTACAACCCAGGATCTGTAACACTAGGCAAATGTGTGAGGAGTAGGCACCTCCTTTACTCCGGGCCCTAGGCTGTGTTCTTTCTTGGGCTGGACCCATGTGGCCAGCCCCACTGTGAGTGTGCTCATGCAAAACTGGCTGCCAGACAACCCTACCCTTCCTGGGCCCAACCACATGGGTCACCTCTGGACCCCACCTACCGTGCTCCCGAAAAACTGACCACTAAGGTTGCCCATGCCATCTACAGCCATCCTCCATGCAGGCGCCTCTCCCAAGCCATCCTGCTAGATGCTGCCACTGCCAAACACCCCTGCACCAGTCTGAGGCCTGCACTGCTGGGGTGCCCGACCACATCATGATACTCCTCAATTCCAGTGATATTGGATATTCTCTCTACCTCCTGGCTCTGTAAGCTCACTCTGATTTCTGTTTCTTCTCTTAATTTTTATTTATTTATTTTTTTCAAGAAAATTGCCCTGAAATAGAAAACTGCAGGCGTTCCCAGTGGGCCCAACCCTCAACCACCCAAAGTGGCACCCAAACGCCCGTTCCTCTGCCTCTCCCCGAGGCAACCCCCCATCTCTAAACAACATGCCCACCAAAAGGGTTCGAGTCCTGCCATAAATAACTCACAACCTTCCTTTCAGTGGAAAGTCATCCTCCCTAGGAAAACATGATGCAAACAACTTATCGCCACCCGCTCCCGAGAACGCATGGATGGTATCCTGAGCAGACCCTCCTGCAAGCAGGATTCCCCTACCAAAACATAGCTAGCCTCTCCTGAAAATCTCGCCCCCAGGTGAAAACGACCAACAAAAAACACATGGTGGCCTCTCCCAGGCCCACTCCTCTCTAACTGGCCCTCTTACCACATGGCGAAAATGGCCATCCTCACTTGGATTCGCCTAACTTACAGTCTATTCTGAATAATAACAACAAATCTCGTAATTTAAAACAGCCAGCAGCAGTTGGTGAACCACTAAATCTCTCAGCATAAACATAAATAACAAGCCATGCCCAGGACTCCACATGGCCCAGAGGCCCAACGTAGGCCTGCAGGCCTCTGCCTTACCTATGAGGTGTTTCTAAACTCCAACCTATTGCCACAAAGTGCTGAGAATGAGATCAAATCAAATTCCCAGCAAAAGAGGGAGACCTGAGGGCTACATTACCTTATAAACCTCCTCAGGACCCCAAATCAGGACACCACTTGGCCCCTGCCAGACCAATCCCACCTGGTCCTGCACCTGCATCAAATGACACCTGCGTGACCTCAGCAAATGATGTCACCAAACTCTGCCCCCCTCCACCCAGCTGTCTCCCCTACCCATCCTCCTCGTTTTTCCCATCTCTGGTCATTCCCATCTGGGCCACATGACAATTCAGGTTGCCTTTTAGTGGCAACCCTATTTCTCCTAGAGAGAGACAGACTCTCAGGTGGGTCCCGGTGACAACAGTGCTATTAACAGAAACAGAAATTATGGGTAGCATAAGCAGTACAGCACAGTCTCACTGGGAGGGGTAGAATATTCATCCAGTTTATAATTTGTATGTCTTTTGACTGCCATTTGCAGCACTTTGTGCCCAAAAGCTGCAGCAGTGGAACTCAGAATATTCAATCTGTAGAGTTTCATAAGTGAATGCAAGGAGTAGAAGTGTCTGCCTTTCACAATATGGACAATAATGTTTCTGATTTCACCACCCAGGATGCTGTCAGAGTCTTGATTGAGTGTGATTCAGTCAAGGACAGTGGTTAGGTTACAAATGTCTTCGGCCACAGAAATGTTTCCTATGCAAGATTTAAACCACCTAGCCAAGGTTGTCTTAGAAGCCTTGTGACCTTCTTTTGCCGTTCTGTATAGAACAGATAGGTTACCTGACCAATAAAATAGTTTAATTCTTTCTAAGTAATTATTATGACTGCCTTGTGAACATCTACATTGTGAAGCTGTTTCTCTCTTACCTTGGTTAGTTAGGGCAGAAAATGGACAGACTGATATACTGGTGAACAAGAAATACTGTAGGTGCCTTTGGTAGAAAGGAAGGTACAGTTTGCAGCATGACATCCTAATGATAACAAAGCAAAGACTCCTTACTCAAGTGAATCTGGAACTCTCTAATCCCATTTACAGAAGAAATAGCTATTATAGAGTACTGTAGGGCTTCTTGAAATTGAAAGGACATCTTTCAAGGCATGGGAAAATGGTTCAGAAGGTCTTGCAGCACTCTTGGAGAACTGCTTTCAGATCCCATGGATGACCTGGTGATCTATAGGTTGGTTTAGCTGCTGACTGTTACACAAGATCTGTTTATATCTGCATGTGACCCCCAGGGAGGATCTCCTGAGGGGTGCCTGTACTATTATTCAACAAGGCGTATGACTGCGGCAGCAGAAAGAGTAGGTGCTACAGCCAACAGGTAGCCCACCTGTATATTAATATTTAAGGAAAATAGGCTAAGCACCCATGGAGAATGAAAGTATAGGGATGCACCCACCCACTGTGTATCTTCAAAACAACTTTACTCACATTGAATGGGTGAACCATAGGCCAAAGCTGAAAACCATAGGTTGGTGGATGGAAGAATTTTAACCAACCCAGCCTCTAGAAAATCTAACATTTTGTACCCCTGAAACATACCTGATATCTAGTTCAGGACTGCAACGGGTGAGGAGGCATCACTCAAAAGGGGACTGCTTTAAATTGTAAGTTACTGTAATTTGCTTTGGGAATTCTGATTACAGTGAAGTATTATTTTAGTGGACAATTCAGAGAAAGATTACATGGGGGGTAATGCTGCTGACAAGATCTCCACTGGCAGAGACTGGCTCTAGTTATAAAATACTCTTGGTTGTAGTTTCAAAGCAGAGCTTGGTGCTATTTTTGACTTTATATTAAAGGTGGGAGAACCTCAGAAGGTTCTGGGGTTCTAAAAGGTTCTGATAAGCAACAAAAGGTTTGGATTCTTATCCAAACCTTTTCAAACATTTCTGTACTATGCTAACTGTATGTTAAAAAATCATTTTAAGCAGCTTTTAATCCTCATATCTTTGGAAAAAGCAGAGTTTGGTGCTATTTTTGACTATATAGTAAAGGTGGGAGAACCTCAAAAGGTTCTGGGGTTCTAAAAGGTTCTGATAAGTAACAAAAAGTTTGCAAACATTTCTGTACTATAGTAACTGTATATTAAAAAATAATTTTAAACAGCTTTTAATCCTCATATCTTTGGAGAAAAGCAATTAAACAACTGTTTAGTAGTATTAAACAGCATAACTAGTGAAATGAGTGAATTGAATGAAACTGTGGATGTGCCTAGTAGACGTGCCAATGCAGGCTGAACCCCCCGGAAGATGATTTTGTTCAAAGGCAGGTGAGTTCCAGATCTCTGACCAGACCTTACAGCTTCTCAGTTAGAGCACCAGTTCAAGTGAGAATAATATATAGCAGGTAGCAGACCTGTGTGTGAAATTGAATTAAACTATGACAGCCACCCACTGTTTGATTTTTGTCAAAAGGCAGACAAGTCCCAGAACACTCTTTAACCACTTTTCTGTTTCTGACTTTTTAGAAGGAAATACCATATACAGCAAATAGTTATTTCTGTTTCTCAACAGGCACTACTGTGGTTAGAAACATCTCTCAATTATGAATGAAGAAGTAACACACCACCATTAGGAAGAATCAGATTGTAGCCGGTCCATCGGTGCAGCGGTTGGATTTCCACTTGCGACGCCAGCAACCCGGGTTCGGGAACGGACCTGGGTCGTCGGAGGACCGGCTGGGTTGGGAAGGATTGAGCGTCCCATGGGCAGCTCTTCTTCCCTGGGGGGAGGGCAGGGGCTGCAGCTGGCATACGAGCGGCACCTAGCGGAGGCTGGGTGCACACTCCACGTCTGGGCATAACAGAGCTCTCAGGATGGGGCGGACGCTGGCCGTCATTGCACGTCCCCATCCTGCTTAAGGGGGGGGACAAAAATCCCATACCTTGCTTCTTGGTGACGCTCTACCCCTGGAAGCCCCGATTGACCACCGGAGCTATTCCCCCAACCAGTCACAGTTCCGCGGTCCGATATCTGGGGTCAGAGCCGCGGCCCCACTCTGTGGGGGTTAAGCCAGGGATGACAGGGGGAGATGACAATATCCGGTGGTTGGGGCTCCAGGGGTTCGTGACCAGAGTTGATGGTCGACGAGAGGCGTGAAGGCCAAAAATAGAAAATAGAAAAAAAAAAAAAAAGGAAGAATCAGATTATAAGAAACAGCACCAGTCAGTCAGGCACTACTTCACTACTGCTACTACCCCTATTTGTAGGGTAAAAACAGACCCACCAACACTGAGATGAATCTGGTTAAGGCACATTTACCAAAAAGGTCTGCTCAAAAACAGAAAGAGACATAATTAACTGGATATGTAGCTGGCAGAGTAATAGGTGTCAGAGAGATTGCATTAATGGTTACCATTCAGAAATTGGCAATGTCTCTGGTGGGGTGCATGCCACAAGGGTCCATTTTGGGGCCGGCACTTTTCCAAATTTTTACATCAGATATGTCATTGATTGTAACTAATTGGGCAAGTAAATATGTGGATGACTCCAAATTGGCTGAAAAAGTCTGCACAACACAAGACACAGAATCCATCCAAGCAGACTTCGATAATATTTATAAGTGTGCAAACATATGGGCAATGAAGTTTAATATTGATAAATGCAGTATACTGCATTTAGGCAAACAATCCATCAAAAATAATTTTTGCTAGAAAATAGTACCATTAAAGAGGTTGAAAATGAACATGACCTAGGTGTCATCTTTAACATAAATTTTGATTCAGCTGATCAATGTACCACAATAATTGTTAAAACAAACAAAGTGCTGTAGACCATAAAAAAGTTTTACAAGTAGAAGAGCCAAGGTCATTATGGCCCTGTACAGAGCATATATAAGACCTATTTTGGATTATGCTAGCCTGGTGTGATGCCCATTGACTAGGAAGGAAGTAGATAGAATAGAGAAGATCCAACAATATGCCACAAAGATGACTCATAGTAGAAGTTCAGAGGAAACATTAGGAAGCAGTTTCTCACAGAAAGTGTGGTGGATAAATGGAATAGGCTTCCAGAAGAGGTGGTCTGGGAGAGGATGGTGGGAGGGTTCAAGGGGGCGTGGGACAGGCACATGGGCCTGTTGGCAAGGGGAAGGGGTTACAGTTAAGTCCTAGCAGTGGTCTAGGCAACCTCGGCAGACTAGGTGGGCCTGGCGGTCGTTTTCTGCCATCATGTTTCTATGTTTCTTATAAGGCGTGATTGCTGTACCAACCAGTTTAGACATCTTAATTTAATGTCCTTAGAGACTAGAAGAAAAAGGGGTGACCTATTGATGTGCTATGGCATTATGCAATACCCCTACCTAATCACTGAGTTATATTTACAGTTTGAGAATGATAACCTGGACACTAGAGGTCACCCATTGTAACTAAAACCACAAAAATGTAATACAACAAAAGAAAAGGTTTCTATACTCAGTATATAATAAAGTCCTGAAATAAATTTCCAGCTAAAATAGTAATTAGTAAAAAGAAAGCAAAATTTTAATCAAATTTAGACAAATTAATTCTTGATGCTCATAACTTATAGTATATTGAAACATAGAAACATAGAATTTGATGGCAGATAAGGACCGCTTGGCCCACCTAGTCTGCCCATTTCTCAGCCTACTTCCTCCTTCCCCACCACTAGAATTGCCTTATGTCTGTCCCATGCATACTTGAATTCCCCCACTGTTTTTGACTCTACGACCTACTCAGGAAGGCCATTCCATGCATCTACAACCCTCTCTGTGAAGAAATACTTCCTCCACATACCCCTCTGAGCCATCCATCCCATCTTCAAATTGTGCCCTTGTTCTTGCACATCTCTTTTCTGAAAGATTTATTTATTTATTGAAGAGAATCGGAATTGCAATCCTTTGAGTCATAGACTCCTTTGCAAAGGTTCCACGTCAGTACAGAAAGAACAAACATAACATTTACTGATAATATACATAGGTACAGTATATACATTGCGTCATGGACCTGAGAGTGGATTTTTGGTCTTAGCTGTGACCAAAGGTAGTTTACAGATTCGGGGGGTCCTAAATAGAACCCTGAGTCAGATATTATATACATAGTGATTGTGAGGCCTGAGGAAGTTGACAGGAGTAAGGCACCTGGTTGCAGTCGCAGGCAGCTGATACAAGTAGGAGGTCCTTGAGGCCAGATTTAAATTGGCCAAGACTAGGGGCTAGAGTGATAGAGGCTGGTATGCTGTTTAGCCAAAGGGGAGCATGGTATCGGAAGGACCTTTGGCCTAGGACGGTCCTACAGTGGGGGTCTAGGAGAAAGGTGCCAGTGGTGTGTCTTGGGGCCCTGCTGTATAGGATAGTCTGGATGAGGGGGTGGAGACCTTTGGGTGCTAGATTCATGAGAATTATTTTTGCTTGGAGGGTGGTGCGGTACTTCAGCCTACCTTCAAAGGTGAGCCAGTTAGCACATTTGTAGAGCTCACATGTGTGGGTGTCTCTAGCACTCCCAGTGACCAGTCTGCAGGCTTTATTGTCAGCAATGTTGACTCCCTTGAGGTATTTGAAAGTTTCTATCATGTCCCCCCTCTCCCTCCTTTCCTCGAGGTTATACATCTTAAGCTCCTTTAGTCTTTCTTCATATGTCTTCTGGTGCATACCCTGCACCATTTTGGTTGCCCTCCTCTGGACAGCCTCCACCCTGTCTATGTCTTTGCAGAGATGGGGTCTCCAGAACTGTCACAGTACTCCAGATGGGGTCTCACTAGCTGTCTGTATAGAGGATAATAACTTCCTTGTTTTCTACTGGTGATGCCTCTCCATGCATCCCAGTATCCCCCAGCCCTCCTTACTGCCTTCTCACATTGCTGGCCCACCTTTAGGTCATCTGATATGACTGCCCCAGGTCCCTTTTCATTTTTGTTGTTGTTAGTATCTCACCCCCATTGTGTACTCTTCCCTGGGTTTTGTTTCTCAGGTGCATTACTTTTGCACTTCTTTGTGTTGAATCTAGCTGCCATACATTTGACCATTCCTCCAACCTTGCCAAGTCCCTTTTCATCCTTTCCACCCCACCTTGCCTATCAACCCTGTTGCAGATCTTTGTGTCATCTGCAAAGAGACATACTTTTCCTTCAGTCCCTCTGCAATGTCACTTATAAAGAAATTAAAAAGGACCGGCCCCAGTACTGAACCCTGCGGTACCCCACTAGTAACCCCCCTTTCTTCACTGTGGACTCCATTTACTATTACCCACTGTGTCTTGTTGTCCAGCCAGTGTTTTACCCAGGCTACCACCCTGGGACCCACTCCCATGCTGGCTAATTTGTTTATTAATCATTTGTGCTGGACTGTGTCAAATGCATTGCTAAAGTCTAGGTAGGCCATGTCAACAGCCCTGCCCTGGTCTACTACTTTGGTTACCCAGTCAAAGAAATCAATTAGATTTGTCTGACATGACCTTCCCACTGTGATTCCATGCTGCCTTGGGTCCTGTGCCCCACTGGCCTCTAGGTACTCAACATTTCTTTCCTTCAGAAGTGATTCTATTGTTTTCCCTACCACTGAGGTCAAACTGATAGGTCTGTAGTTTCCTGCCTCTGTCTTGCTCCCACTTTTGTGAAGGGGAATCACATCCACCCTCCTCCAGTCCTCAGATACCACACCATCCTCCCATGATTTATTAAAAAGGGTAGTCAGTGATGTTACTAGTTCTTCCCTTAGTTCTTTTAGAATTCTGGGGTGAATCTCATCAAGCCCCATTGCTTTATCCACCTTAAGTTTTAAGAGTTCTTTCAGAACCCTTTCTTCTGTGAAAGGACTAATATCAACTCCTCTATCCAGAGTGCTTCTATTGACTGATTAGGTCTCCCCCCTGCTTTTCCATTGTGAATACTGAGCAGAAGTATTCATTCAGTATCCCTGCTTTTTCACTGTCGCTCTCTGCCCAATCACCTTCCTCTTTATTCAGCTTCAGTATCCCTGCCTTAGTCTTTCTTTGCTCCTTAATGTACCGATAAAAGGTTTTAGCCCCCTTCTTAACCGAGTTGGCTATCTTTTCCTCGGTTTGTGCCTTTGCTATTCTGACTGCCTTCCCTGCTTCCTTCTGCTTTAATTGGTACAGTTCTCTGTCCTGCTCCTTCTGTGTTTCCTTATACTTCCTAAATGCTATCTTTTTCTCCCTTACCTTCCCCACCACTTCTTTTGAGAACCATAGTGTTTTTTTCTTTCATTTTGATTTATTTGCTTCACACAAAGGCTTGTTGCCTCTGTGATGACAGTTTTGATGTTTCCTCATTGTTGCTCCACCCCACCTTCTTGCCTGTTTGCTAATAGTTTTCTGAGGCACTCTCCCATTTTGACAAAATCAGCCCTCCTGAAGTCCAGTACCTTCACTTTTGTGTGGCTTGACTCTATAGCTAAGTTTATCGTGAACCACACTGTTTGGTGGTTGCTTGCTCCGAGATGGCTACTCACTTCAAGATCGGAGATCCTGTCTCTGTCCCCATTTGAGAGTACCAGGTCTAAGATTGCTCACTCCTGAATGGGTTCCAAAACTAGCTGTCTGAGGCATGCCCCCTGTAAGGCATCGTGAATGGCCCTGCTCTTGGATGTGGCTGCAGCAAAGGTGCTCCAGTTAACATCTGGCATATTTAGGTCCCCCATCAGCAATATCTCCCCTTTCTCTGCCATCCCAAGGATTCCTTCTATCATTTCATTAATGAGTGAATGGCATGAGACAATATGGGCAAGCCACCTTCTTTTTGCTCCTTTACTTTTAGTATGACTTTAGCATGACTTTAGGTTGAGAACAGAGATGTGTCTGCCATTGTTGCTGCTAGTACAGTGTTATATACTGGCTGAACCTCCCACCCACCCTCAGAATGATGATTTGTCTAAAGGTAGGCAAGTCCCAGATCCCTCTTTGTAACCACCCTCCTGAGTCAGATTTTTATGGCTGTGGGTGGAGTCTACAGCCATCTTGCTATCTGTAGCTGGAAAATGGAGAATCATGGAACACATGTTTTGGACTTTTTAATGTATCCTTCCATGCCAACTGAAAAAATACTCCCTTTTTTTTGTTAAGAATATTGGAGACGTAACTCCAAGCTGCTTATCAGATGCCATTAGGAAACAGCTTGCTAAATATTTGTTAAACACAGTGCACTCCACTTATAACATATACTGTTATAATGGACAAGCAGTTATAGAGGACAAAAATTGATTTCCCAAGCCAGATATATCAAATCCAATGCATTTTCCTCTTACTAAAATGGACAGAAACTTTGCTTATAACAGACACTTTAAAGCTTTTATAGGTATTGGTAGTGCATTTGGTGGGGGTGCAGAGCTGGTGAGATTTGGCAAATGTAGAATTTTAAATGAAGGAGCTACAGAGACTAAATTTCTTATAAAATAATGCTCCACAAGTTATATAAACTTTCATTAGATGATTATACTAAAAATGAAACAGTTTTATTTTTTAATAAAACCCTTACTGTACAATTGCCTTTGGTCTTCCTGTTTAAGAACTCCATCATCCAGCCACTAGAGTTACTGTTTTCTTCTTACTTTCTGCAGTAAACTTCATAAAAAAACTCATGTTTCCTGACAGTTGAATATCTCTAAACACACAAAGTACAGAAATATATATGCTAGACAGGATTTTGATTAACCTATCACATCTTTATGATAGGGTTTTAATCACTCTGACCCTCTGCTCACACACACAGGCACACCTAATGCATAGGATCCACCTCCTCTGGATATAATGGACACTGGATATAATGGACAAAAACTGTGTGCACAAATGCATCCATTATAACAGGTTTGCACTGTACTGGCTGCCTATTAAACTGGAGATGTGTTACCCCCTTCAGAATGCAATAACTTGCACATTTAAATACTTAGCATTTAAACAACTTCTTGCTACTAGCTTCATTTGGGAATGTATTGTCTTTCAAGAAAGAGTCATACCTCATAAATGTCATCCCTTTTTTTAACCTCTAAAGACACTATCTGATAAGCACTGTCTCAGGCATATGCCAGGTCTTCAGTGAAGTACCCAGACTAAATATGTAGTAATCAGCAGGCATTTTCTAATATGCTTCTGGGAAAAAAGTATATTGAGCTACAGCAAACACACACACACACACACACACACACACACACACACACACACACACACACACACACACATGCACAGACACTCTGTACACACCATCCTCATGGCCACAACATTCAAAATAAACATTGTATTCCAATATGTTATAAATAAACTGTTTGTTTATGTCAGTGAACACAGTGAAGTTCAGTATAGAGTAGATCGGGGGTTTTCAAATGGTGAGGCCAGCCTCCTTGGGGAGGCCCCAACCTGTTCTAGGGGAGGCTGAAGCAAGTCTGGAAAAGTACTGTATTTAAATTTTGAGTTTTATGTATTTTGTGTGAAGAGAAGAAGCAAACTGAAAGAGGATAATAGTAGGGGAATGTTACGTATTTATTTACTAATAGGTGACAAGGGAAGGTGAATGAGCCAAGGCTCATTTCAGGTGTACCCGGAGAAGGGTAGGTAGTGAATACATTTCAAAAGGTAACTAAAAAACAATCAAGAAATACACAATGAACAATAGTGCAAACAAATATGAACAATAAACTAATAACGGTTGGTGGTAACTGATCAGTTTGTAGACTGATGGCAGAACAAACCAAATATAAGGGTTGAGCATAGAAGTGCTAAGAGCAATAGTAGGAAGGAGCAAAGTAATCCCAGAGAAGTTGCTTGGGAGCAGGGAAGGAGGGGGAGAGGCAAAGTATGTAGGAAGGTTATTTCATATACTGTAGAGAGGAAACAGAGAAAGTAGTCTGACCCATGAAGGTACTGCAACAAGGGGTAACAATGGTTCAAGAATGAAAATAGCAGAGTACGTAGGTTGGCTTGTGGGGGGGGGTTACAATAAGCTGAATAATAATATTTGTTTATTTTATTTGTTATTCAGATAACACCTTTGAGCACAGGAGCGCTTTTTCAAAGGTTTCACATCAGTATAAGACAAAGAACTGAATGTGAGCTAAGTACTCAAAGGGGTTTCAATTTATTCATGGTGTACTGCGCAAAGTACAGCATGTTATTTTTCTTTGGGGAGGCCCAAGATTATTTCAGTTTTTTGGGGAGGCTCAAAATCTATTCCATGAATTTGGGATGGCTCACTGTGACAAAGTCTAAGAACTATTGGAGTAGATACACACACACACACACACACACACACCCACACCATCCTCATGGCCACAATACTGCCGGGTGGCCTGGGTTCAAGTCCCAGCTGAGGCACTTATTCTTTCTCATCTCTGTTTGTATGTGTCCATTAAATATGCACACCACACTCCTGTGTGATTGTTACAAGTAAATATTTATGTAGCCATTGGGTTGTGCATTTGAGAAAGAGAAATGTACTCTGGGACAGCCCACGTTCCAGTTGTCTCAGTGGCACAGCTAGTTATTGCAATCAGAATGGTATTCCGGGTGGCCTGGGTTCAAGTCCCAGCTGAGGCACTTATTCTTTCTCACCTCTGTTTGTATGTGTTCCATAAAATATGCACACTACACTCCTGTGTGATTGTTACAAGTAAATATTTGTGTTGCCATTGGGTTGTGCATTTGAGAAAGAGAAATGTGCTCGGGGACAGCCCACATTCCAGTTGTCTCAGTGACGCAGCTGGTTAGCCCAATCGGAACAGTATTCCTGGTGGGCTGGGTTCAAGTTCCAGCTGAGGCACTTATTCTTTCTCACCTCTGTTTGTATGTGTTCCATAAATATGCACACCACACTCCTGTGTGATTGTTACAAGTAAATAGTTGTGTTGCCATTGGTTTGTGCATTTGAGAAAGAGTAATGTGCTTGGGGATGACCCAGATTCCAGTTGTCTCAGTGGTGCAGCTGGTTGGCACAATCAGAACGGTATTCTGGGCAGCCTGGGTTCAAGTCCCAGCTGAGGCACTTATTCTTAATCACCTCTGTTTGTATGTGTTCCATAAAATATGCACACCACACTCCTGTGTGATTGTTTCAAGTAAATATTTGTTGCCATTGGGTTATGCATTTGAGAAAGAGTAATGCGCTCAGGGATGGCCCAGATTCCAGTTGTCTCAGTGGGGCAGCTGGTTAGTGCAATCAGAACAATATTCTGGGGATCCTGGGTTCAAGCCTCAGCTAAGGTATTTATTCTTTCTCAGTTCTGTTTGTATGTGTTTCATAAAATATGCACACCACACTCCTGTGTGATTGTTACAATAAATAAACTGTTTGTTTATGTCGGTGAACGTAGTGAAGTTCAGTTTAGAGTAGATTTCCTTTAAATATTTCTTATCCTATATTTTGTATCCTGGATAGTGCAGGGGAGATGCTACATCTCATTGTCATAGGAATCTTCATTTACACATTTTTGCACTGTATTTACTCAGGCTGTCCCAGATTAGATGCAATATCTTGTTTTCGGTGGGGTCATGACTTTATCATTTTGATAATGTATTTCTTCAGGGTAGCCTAGTCCAGGGCCCCCATATTCAATGGAGATGCACGGTGCATCCCGGTGGTAAAGGGAGATGTGCCATGCAACTCCAACAATGCACTGCAGTGTGATATTCAAATATGCAGGATGCACCTGCCACAAGGGAATATGCCTGGGTGCACACAGACAGTATGCTGTTCAAGTCGAGGGTGCATTCCCATGCATATACCGAGCTGTGGCATACTCAGTGGGAATGCGCCCTTCATAGTCCAGAGCAGTGCAGCCCACAGTTAGACCACGAATAGCTGGCCTAACCCAGCCAGCCACCCACAGCTGGGCTGCGGAAGTGCACCCAGGTGTACAGCAGCCTGGCAGCCCTGGTGGACTAGAGGTATCCCCTTCCATCCCCGATCGATCCAACTCCATCCCCGAAGAGCTCCATAGTGTAGGGCCCCCCTGGACCCAATCGTACCAGAGGAAACCATGGTCCATATCCATAGCATAGAGGACCCTTACCCACTGCCTTGGTACATAGACACCCCCCCCATGCCTGACCTGTTGCAGAGACTGGCACTGCCCTCCACACCCTGCCATGGCCAGCCACAGACTGCATTGGACCCGGGCTGGGGACCTGCACTCCAGAATGACCCAAGTGGCTGTACTGTGCATTGGGGCACTACGCAAGTTGTGGACCCACAGTGTATGCAGCCGTGTGTATGTCCCTGGCAAACTGTAAGAAAGATTTTACATACCTCCAATGCATGCCTTGTTGATGCTGTATCTTCCTGCTGTCATACACCGCTGCAGGCTCACACTCTCCCCCATTCCACTGTGTAACATGACACCCTCTGGACTGTTGAGGTGTCCTGGGTGCCATGGGGTACGGTATCCTGCAATGCCATTTGCAGTGTATGCTCCAGGCTATGGATAGTGCATCCGCAGTTCCCCAATTGTACAAATGAATGGGAGGTCAGCTGTAACATGCCTGTTCTGGGACCTGTGTGAGTGAGTACAGCATTGGCTGTCACCTGCACTGAGCAGTGCAATGGCACTGGGATGATGGATCCGCATGCAAGTCCCTGAGGTGTATGGCCACTGGGCGTTATCATCCACACAGAGCTCGTGCCTATGTATGACACATTCCAGCATCCTACTGCCAGTGCTTAGCAACCCAAAATTAAGATGCCATTTCTTCTGTGAACTATCCAGGCTAAATACATAGCAATCAGCAGGCATATTTTAGGAAAATACATTGTAAAAATGTGTAAAAGGAAGAGCACATTGAAACTGCCTCTCAGCAGATCTGCATTGTGCAAATTCATTAGAAATAATGGGAAAAGCATCTCAAAAGCTTTCCACAGCCATATCGCCTCTGACCAGAGTTTGTTTTGGAAGGTAATACTGTGTTTGTATAGCTAGTTCTATTTCTCAACAGTGACAGGCAGCACTTTGTTTAGCAATGGCTCTCGGGTTATTAAGAAGGGCTGCATCACCGTTAGGAAAAAAAATAGAGTGTAACAGAAGAACACCAGTCAGTTCAAATGTCACCACTTCACCATTGCTACTACCACTACAATCAGCAGAAAAAGCAGCACTACCAGCAGTTAAATCAATACAATTAAGGTACATTTACCAAAACAATCAGCTAAAAATGAGAAAGAGATTAATGATTGAGAACAGGGACTTGTCTGCCACAGTTACTACCAGTACAGCATCATGTACTGGCTGCACCTCCCACCCACCACTAGAATGATGATTTGTTCCAAAAGTAGGCAAGTCCCAGACCTCTCTTTGTAACTACTCTCCTGGGTCTGAGTCTTAATTAGAGGGTAATATTATGTTTGTATAGCTATGAGGAAAAAAAAAGGGGGACAATAGGTGGCTAGAATAATCTCTGGTGCCCAGACAACAAAGTTACATCCAAAGGCAAAAGAGTCCAGCAACACAGAGAAAGACCATATTCACTTAAATTATAGTGAAATATAACACATTTATTTTGAATAAATATTTTAAATAAATAGTGACAAAAAGATCACCAAGGTGCAAACGACCAGTACAAAATCACCAGCGTTGGTATGAGGTTAAACGTTGGTGATTTTGTACTGGTTGTTTGCACCTTGGTGATCTTTTTGCTACTATTTATTTAAAATATTTATTCAAAATAAATGCGTTACATTTGTATAGCTATGTCTGTTTCTTAAGAGTCACAGGTCCATTTTGTTTAGCAATGGTTCTTGGTTTTGAAGAAGGAATACACCACCATTAGGAAGAAACAGAGGCATCACCAGTAGAAACCAAGAAGTTGTTATCCCTTTGTACAGACAGTTGGTGAAACCTCATTGGGAGTACTGTGTCCAGTTCTGGAGACCCCATCTCTGCAAGGACATAGACAGGATGGAGGCAGTCCAGAGGAGGGCAACTAAAATGGTGCAGGGTCTGCAACAGAAGCCATATGAAGAGAGACTAAGAGAGCTTAATATGTTTACCATCAAGGAAAGAAAAGAGAGGGGGGACATGATACATAGATACATAGACAGTGTCGGCAGATAAGGGCCTATGGCCCACCCAGTCTGCCCATTTGAGCTTGTAAGTTCAGTTTGTTTTCCTAGAAGTCTGTTGCCCCTTACACCTGACCTCCAGAATTCCTTTATGTCTATCCCATGCATCATGATAGAAACTTTTAAGTACCTCAAGGGAATCAACAAAGTCCAAGAGGATAGCATCTTTCAGAAAAAAAGAAGTGCAAGAACAAGGTGACACAATTTGAGGATAATGGGGGGATGACTCAGGGGCAATGTGAGGAAGTATTTTTTCATGGAAAGGGTGGTAAAAGCATGGAACAGCCTTCCTGAGGAGGTTGTGGGATCAAGAACAGTGGGAGAATTCAAGAATGCATGGGACAGACATAAGCCAATTCTTGTAGTGGATAGGAAGAAGTAGGCTGTTGGTTGACTAGGATCTGCAGCTTATCCAGTAGGTAGGGAAATGGGCAGACTAGGTGGGTCAAGTGGTCCTTACTTGCCATCTAAGTCTATGTTTCTATGTTTCTATGCAATAGAATGTAAGAAAAAGAAGAGCAGATAGTCACCACTTCACTAAGGCAATAAAGCAATCTATGATGGCATACCCTACATTTCATAGTTTCTGGGGCCAGAAGAAATGGTAATAGCCTGATGCTGGTGGCAATAAAACAACTGTGACAGTGAACTCTGCCTTTGGGGAAAGAAGAAATAATACCCCAAGACTGGAGACAATAAAGCAAACTATGTGACAGTGAATCCTGTCTCTGGGGCCAGCAGAAATGATACTGTACCTAGAGACTGGAGGCAATACAGCAACTTCTGTACATGACAGTAAACTCTGTCTCTGAGGCCAGGAGAATGATACCCCAAGACTGGAGGCAATACAGCAACTATGTGACAGTAAACCCTACCTCTGGGGCCAGGCAAAATGATACCCTGAGACTAAAGGCAATAAAGATACTACAATATGGCAAATCCTGCCTCTGGGGCCAAGAGAAATGATACCCCCGAGACAGAAGGCAATGTAGATACTACAAGATAGTAAATCTTGTGTCTGGATCCAGGAGAAATGACACTCTGTGACTGAAGGCAATAAAGATACTACAATACAGTAAATCCTGCCTCTGGGGCCAGAAGAAACGATACCTTGAAAACGAAGCCAATAAAGCAATTATGTGGCAGTAAACCCTGTCTCTAGGGCCAGCAGAAATGATTCCCCGAGACAGGAGTCAATACAGCAACTATGTAACAGTAAACCCTGTCCCTGGGGCCAGAAGAAATGATACCCTGAGATTGAAGGCAATAAAGCAGCTACCACTTAGACAGTAAACCTTGCCTCTGCAGCCAGAAAAGGTACCCCCAGACTAGGCAATGGCAAACCCTGTCTCCATTATTTTCTGGGGCTAGTACTAATACCACTACCAACAGTGGAAGGAGCTGAAGTCTGAAACAGTAGGAGCAAGCAGTCACATCCCCCCCCCAAAAAGAGCTGTAATGTAATGTAACAAAGGCTTTCTTCTCTGCTTTCTAAATATGTGAGACTTGCCTGCAGTGTTAGTCTAATATTTGTAATCTAATGCATTGCTAATGCTACCATCCACAGTCAGCCGTAGACAAAAACATTGGAAGAAATTGTTTCCGAGTGACTTAGAGAATGTACTAAGAAGAACTGGGACTTGCCTGCTTAGTGTGCTCCCCATATTCAGTTGTTAACATAACTATATATTTTATTGTAATATGCCAGCTGCATTATTCACCCAGGCCAAAGGCAGGCAAATCCCACATCTTTAATAAGCCTCTTTAGAGCAAATTGAAAGCTGATGTTGTCACTTAGTCCACAGATGCATCATCGGTATTGCTGTCAGTCTTATTTTCTGTTTCTTCTTCAAGATTAGCATCATATATGTAGCCAGTGTTTGGTGAGTTAACCTTCATGAATGTTAGTTTCTCTATATTGTATGGGGTTAGTCTTGTTTGTTTAGTTACAACATCCCCAGCAGGACTAAATAAACATTCAGAACAGACATTGAATGACGGGCATCCAATATACAGCACTTACAAGCCAGGATAGCCTACTTTGGTCAGCATGATTTTTTTCCAGTAACTTAAAGGATCATCCTTAATACTAATACTAGGCTAATACAGGTATACATCTACCATGCTTACTAAAGAGCATGCATTTTCTCTTTCCGGAATTTCAATGTCTTGCAGCTGGCACCAAAAGTCATCCTCCTCATTGTCTGTTTCTTTACTGTAGTTTTGGTGCAGTCTGCTGAGTCTGAGATGGTGTCATTGTAGTACTGCTTCCTAGTGAAACTTCATCTACTGCATGAATCAAATGTTTCCTAGAGTTCAATTGCTCCATATTCTGAGAAGCAACATTAGAAAGGTGTTTGTTCCTTAAACATGAGTCTCGCACTGTTGATAAGATATACTCTTTGCTCCGTGTCATGGCTGATATTTTGTTATCATTGCTATGTATGGTAAGCATGTTATTGACTAGAGACTTGTTCATATCTAAGTTGTTCCTCATTTTCTCCAAGCATTTTTTGAGAAGTAAAATGAGTAGAATAAACAGGGATGCCTTTTCTGCACTGACCTCTTTTGTAGCATTCATAAATGCTTTGAGAATATGAAACAACTGTTCCATCAGAGACCACTGAGTAGAATGGAGAACAGTCCCGTCCCTAGTATCTTCATGCATGATATACTCAATGATAGCTACCTTCTGTTCAAGGATACATTCACTCAAAAAGTAAGTTGAATTCCACCTTGTCTGCACATCCTCAACAAGTTGGTGGTGAGGAAGACCTTTGTTCTTCTGGATATCAGCAAGGGTGTCATGGGTTTTACAGAGCGGTTTAAGTGGCCACACATTTTGCGAACTCTACCTACAGTGGTTGACACTTGTCGGCCATTATCTGGGAAGCTTTAGACTATTAAGTTGAGACAATGGGCCTGCTTCCAAGAGAGTGTCTAGAGCATGTCACAAACTGCACCATGGTGGAAAACTACACCCAAACCTTTGCGACATGCGGGCTGCACCCTATTCCAGAACACAGGCCAAGTATGACAGAAATCCATGGAATTACACCCATCACAGGTTACGCCAAACACACAAGGTATAAGCCACAAAGCGTACGGAAAGGTTACGCATGGCACAATGCAATGCCAATATAAAGGTGCGCAAACTGCAGACCTGTCACATATAGCAATGTAGGAGAAGCAATGGTGCAAGTCAGGACAGAGGCACAGGCAGCAACAGCATGCAAAAGAAACCATAACTTCATGGCAGAGGAAACTGATGTGCTCCTAAATGAGCTAGAGGTACAGGCCACACTGCTAATGGGCAAAGGTAGGGAGCGTGAATGGCACAAACAGTGCAAGGCAGCCTGGGATGCAGTAGCCCACAAGGTCAAAACAGTGGCCAATGCCAGATGCATGGTCAGGGACCTGCAAAAGAGGGTCAATAACCTCAAGTGGCACACCAAGGAGAAGGAGGCATACAACAGGCAGCAAGCAGCAGCAACAGGCAGTGGGCCAAGGGAAAGATCACTCAGCACACATGAGGAACAGGCCCTGGCCTTCCTGAGCCAGCACAGTGTGCATGGTGACATGGACCTTGACACATCATAGATGGGGATTGGGACAGGTGGGTGGTGGACCAGCAGTGCCACAGCAATGTGAGTGAGCCATGGCATGGAGGCCAGGGGGGGCGTGGGCAGCAATGCAAGGCAATGCAGGAGCACTGTGTGATGCTGGACAGGACCAGTGGCATGGTGAGCAGAATGCACCCCTGGAGGCATGCAGGGATGCAGCAGAGGTGGCACAGAGGTGACAGACAGTAGGGACAGTCAGAATGCAAAGCAGCACAGTAGTGCATGGATGCCTATGTCCACCCTTGGCAACATGGCATGCAGCACTGACAGTGTGTACAGAGGGCATTAGCAAGGGCAGGTGGCCTGCACCAGGGTGAAAGGGACACCCATGCTGCAGGCAATGAGGAGGTGGGGCCGCATACCTGTGCAGTATCCTGCAAGGGCCAGACCATGGCAGCAATGTGCCCTGTGGTGTGTGCCACTGTAGTACGCAGCAGCAAGGCGGGGGTGGGAATGGTGGCATGTGCATAGGGCTGGACATGACAGAGTGGCACTGACGCACTGTCAGCACCCCACAGATACAGCAGTAGAGGACACAGGGGAGGAAGAAAATGGTGGCACTGACAGTGACACAGAGTGGCCAAGCACACAACCAACTGACACACGAGACAATGTGATGGATCAATAGGGCAATGCAGACACTGTGGAGCTGGGCATAGTGCCAACACCAATGGAGGCTGTGCAGCAGGCAGAGGTAGTGCTCAGCAGAAGGACGATGGTGTGGACATCTGTGACCTATTCAGTGTGAGCAGCATCGCTGCCAACATAGCCCTGTACCTGAGCCCACCATCATATGAGGAGCTAGAGGTGACCCTGGATGAGGCAGCACGGTCCCTACAGGACAATTATGAACACACACCAAAAGACTATGCAACATTTTGCAGGACACTGGTGACCAGCCATGAGGAGCAGACGGAGATACTGGGCTGCATACGCCTCAGCTTAGACACACACCACAAAACACTGGAGGAGCAGATGGGCACCCTAGTCAATTCCATCGAGGCTGGGACCCACACAACAGAGACAGCCATGGGGAGACTGGTCAATGCCGTGCATGCCTCACAGGCCTGTGCCAGCGAACAGACACTGGCAATCACTCAGTGGCACAGCAGCGGAGGCAGATGAGCATCCTTGCTGCGGCACTACACAGCATTCTTGCAACCCAGCTGGTGCATCACACACTGCGAAGATATACCGCAATGCAGGCTATGCAAGATGTCCAACACTGCCATGTGACAGATGCAGCCACACAGGCATCACAGGCATTGCGGGCACCACAGGTCAAGGACACAGCCACATGGGTACAAGTGAACCTGCAGACTCACCAGCAGGAGGCTGGGCCACTGATGTCCACAATGGACAATGGGACACAACCGCAACACACAGTGCCAGATGTGCCACCAACAGCACCAGGGAGCGCATGTGTGCAGCCACCACCACCCCCACCAGCACCACCATGACCTCCACCACCACCAACCCCGTCACCACCAACAACAGCACCACCACTGGCCACCATGCCTGTGGAGCCAGATGCAGGTACCACTGTCCACAGGACCAAGAGCAGGGCACTGTAGCAAAAAGGCATGCCTGGAGATGCAGGTGGCAGAGGCACAACCAGCAGTGGTGCCACTACCAGAGGGGCCAAACAGTGTGTGGGTGCACCTGCTGCCAGAACAATACAGGCCACTACACAGGGGACTGCGCCAGCTGTGGGAGTGGAGGACAGTGGCACACTGCCAAGGGGACTGTGCCAGGACCAGCACCAGCCCCCACAGCCAAGCATGGCAGGTGGAGAAAGACAGTGGCAGTGAGGGCCCAAGTCACAGTGGTGGACCTGCAGAACTGCAACAGGGGCAGGGGGGTAGCAGCAGTGCCGTGTGGACAGATGCACCCACACCACAAGTTAGGGCATAGTACACAAGCACAGTGAAACAGAGATCGCCCGTGCAGTGGCTGGAGAACAACTGACTGGAACAGTGTGTTGCGAGGCTGACAAGGGGGGTGTGCACTGTACACAGTGTGACATGGGGTGTGCACAATGTGAGGACTGTGTGTGTGTGTGTGTGTGTGTGTGTGGGGTGTGTGTGTGAGCACAGTGTGCCGGTGTGTGTGGGACCTGGGACAGCACAGTGTGAGTGTGAATGCAGTGTAGTGCCACTGGGAGTGTGTACATGTGTAGTGGAATGCAGCACATAACAATATTCTGTACCACAGATCTGGGTATCACTGCAATAATGCACAGTAATTTCATATCACTGGCAGTCATGTAGTGTCACTCATGTCCAACAAGGTGGTAGTTGTGATAGGGCAGATCCTCGTATAGCATACTGTGACAGGGAATGGCATGCGGCATGCATGTGCGTGACCATCCCATTGCATCCATGGTCCATCCTGCATGCCGCATTTGCCTGTCTCACCCTGCCATGCATATGCATCACATAGCACACACAGGGTTGTTAGGGGGACACGCTGTGCCAATGGCATCAGTGATGGGTGCAGACATGAAGGATGGCTGACCCTAGGCCTATCCTGCTACTGTGCAGTGTGTGTGAATGCAGTCTGTGAGGCCTGTTGTGCCATGCCTTTCGTGATGGCACGTACTCACATGGAACATGTGCAGGCCTCATGTGCAGCGTACACTGCCGCATGATGCAATGTGATATGCATGCATGCATATCACATGTGCATCGTGCAGCAGTGTAGGGCATACATGAGGTCTGCACATTTTCTGTGTGTGTACATGCCATTGGGAAGGCATGGCATGACAGGCCTTGCAGATTGCATTCACACGCTGCACAGTAGTAGGATAGGCCTAGGGTGTGTATTAATGTTGACATGGTGCAAAATGGCAAATCTGAGTGGCTGGTCACCCAACTTTACTGCCACAGAGACTGTTCAGCTGGTAAACTTATTGCAGCAGTGGCACACAACCCTGCTCCCACCTGGCTGCAGGAACCACTCCACAGCTGACAGGTACAGGGCGTGAAGTGCCATTGGGGCAGGCCTGTGCAGCCTCAGTGGTGTGTCATGCATACGCAGGCAGTTCAAGCATAAGTGGCAGGACCTCATCAGGTGGGACCCTGCCATCCTGGGCTGCTAGTATAGCCTAGAGGTTAGAGTAACGAGCTGTGAATGAGCTTGGTACATGCAGCAGACCAGCCCTGGGTTTGATTCTCATAACCTCCACTTGCATACTGTGTGACTTTGAGCAAGTCACTTAACTGCCCAGTGCTGCCCAGGTTGCCCCTGAAAACAGGCACATGTGCCTAGTGGGCCTTACCCGGTTACATAGATACATAGACAGTGTCGGCAGATAAGGGCCTATGGCCCACCCAGTCTGCCCATTTGAGCTTGTAAGTTCAGTTTATGTTTTCAAAGACTAAAATAAATAAAATAAAAAAATCCTGAGGCACATGTTGGCCATGGCGGAGAGGAGGGACATTGAGATGTGGACTGACCATCACCCTGGTGCAGGTGAGTATGCTACCATGTATGCAGTCACTGGCACTACACTGCCACATACTACATGGTCAACAGTGCCACATGGATAGTAATGTGTACTCCATCCACACAGGTGTGAGCCGGATCCGTGATGTCCAGGACCATCAGGGGCAGCATGCTGTGGAGGCACAGCATGGTGGACAGCGGCATCGGATGCAGGGTCACCGAAGGTCAGGTAGGTGCATGCATTGTCTAACATGTGTCCAGGAGGTGCTGCCAGGGTCTGCAGTGTTGGTGTAGGGTGCAGTGTGCATCCAGGCAAACACATGTGGGTGGGAGGCCTACAGGGGTACCAGGACAGGCATCTGCAGTGGTCCCATGTGCCCCTGTGCATGTGGCTGTCATGCACTGCCAGTGGGCTTGACACTGTGCACTGTGCAGTTGGTGGAGCAGGTGTGATGCTATGGGTCTGTCATGCATTGTATGCAGTGGCACGCATGCACATGTGTTGGTGCAGTCACGGTGTCACCCTTATGGTGCTGACCTATGCCATTGCTACATTGCAGATGATTGAAGCAGCCTTGCACCATGGCATAGGACACTGCTGCATGCCATGGCTGCACAGATGGCCGAAGATGCCCTGACTTATGCACGCCACACACATCGCTGGCGCCACATGGCCTGCTTAGTGCCACCATCTACTTAAGAGGAGGAGGAGGGGGAGGACATCGTGGATGTGCAGGAGTTGGAGGGGCATGCAGCCACAGATGATCCAGAGGATGATGTGCAAGCCACCACTGGCAGGGGCGGAGGTTTTGGAGGATGAGGCCACAGAGGTGGAGGTGGTCAGTGTGCAGGATGGCATTGAGAACAGGGGTGTGCTGCAGCATGGCACTGTGGCCTTTGACCTGGGAGAACAGCAGGGACAGCTGTCTGGACCAGAGGATGTTTTTCCGGTGGAGGAGGTTGTGCCATGGATGGAGGTGGCTGACAATGATGCTGGTGAGGGAAACAAGCAGCAGCAGCACCTTGTAGCCCCAGAGGAGGATGTCGGGGCACCTGCAGTGCATCCTGGTCAGCAGGGAGAGGGCATTGCACCACAGCAGGAGCATGAACTACATGGACAGCCTGCCAATAGGGACCAGCAGCTGATCCACCTGGTGGCTGCCATAATAAGGGATGTGTCACGATTACATGGGTCCCTTGGTGCCCTGCTGAATATACTGTGGGACCAATAGGGCAGGACCATGGTACTGTTGGGCAACTACATTGGCCAGGGCTGATGGTGTTATACTGTGCCTATGGTGGTGGGGGCCCGTACACCATGTTATTTTGCTGGTGCTGTTTGGAGGGGGAGCATTGCATTGTGTAGTGCACACATTGTGCTGATGACATATCTGCTGCTCACACCTGTGTTGTTCCACTGTTGTTCAACATATATTGTGTTTTCATCACTGTCTCTGCATCCCATTGTGCAGTCTGTATGTGTGTGTGTGCCTGCGTGCATGTGTGTGTCACTGTGCACATGTGGTCACACACATGTTACAGAGCTGCGCTGTTGCATGTGTGTCCCCATCCTGCACATGGTACATGTGTGATGGCTGTCCATGGCACAGCCACTGGCACACCCCGGTGTGCATGTCTGCATGGTGCACTGTGTCTGCTGCAGCACTCTGTGTTGGGACATGTTCACATGCCACCACATTGTGTTTGTCATGCCTGTGTGGTGTCCAGGGCCGTTATGGCACTATTCCACCCAGTGGCATAGTAGGCCCTGTGGGTGGCACCGGTGGCACATCACCATGGTGTGTATGACTGCCTAACGTCTGCAGGACTGTGCTGCCTGGTGCTGTGTACCTGTTGTGGTGTCACTTTTTACATGCATCGGTGGCCATGACAGGTGCATTGTGCCTGGTGGCGCCATCCACATGGTGGTGTGCCACTGTCCTGCGTGTTTCCTATTGCTGACTGTTTCCACATAGCCCTCCACCTTGCATGCAGTGGACCTCTGTGTGTGGCCCAGAGGCATGGTGTTGTGTGCAGCCTTGTCGGCCAGATGCTGTACAACACTCACACAGCCACTGTTACAGCAGCAGTGCAGCCACATGTTGCATGGCACCTGGCAGACAGTATCCCATCCTGTCGTGTCTCTGCGATGATGCATCAGGTGCCATGTTGTTGTCAGTGTTGCACAGCACCACTGTGTGTCGTATACTGCTGCAGGTGCCACCATGGTGGTAGTGGTGGTGGTGGTGGTAGTGTGCCACCTCAGAAGTATTGGTGTATCGCCTCCCATCTTACATGTTGTCCCACTGATGCACCCCCTTGTGACTGTTCTCCTGTCATGCTGTCAGGCTCTTCATCACCTTCCTGTGGTGCACCATTCTCTTGGTCTGTGTCAGGCAGTTGTACACAGTGTGCCAGTGTGATGTTGTGTAGGATGCAGCAGGTGAGCACTATCCTGCAGGCCATCTCAGGGCTGTACCGTAGCGCACCTCCCGATCTATTGTGGCATCTGAATCTTGACTTTAGGTGCCCAAAGGTGTACTCAATAACTGCTCTTGTGCTGGTGAGGGCCTCGTTATAACGCTCCTCGGCTGCAGTCTGTGGTGTTCTCACTGGTGTTATCAACTATGGCATCTGGGAGTATCCACTGTCACCTGTTGGGGGGGAGAGTTTAGTTGGCTGTCACTCTGTGCAGCACTGCCCACATCAGCCACCTATTGTCTGTGTGGCACACAGATGCACACTCATGCACACATATGCAGTCACGCACTCACAGTCACAAGCATGTCCTTCGCTGTGTCCATGCATGGCTTGGGTGTACCACAGCATTGTGTGGCTCTCCCAGGCCACTGTGTGGTGGATGGGGTGTGATCCCTTGCCCTGCTTGTGTCCTGTGTGTGCCATGCCACATGTCTGTGTGGCTGTCACATCGGTATGCTGTGTTGCCTGTGCATCCTGTTCCCCTGTTGTGCAACCCTGTCCACTCACACCTCTGTATGCTGTCTACCACTCACGCACACACTGGCACTTGCTCACATATGCAGGTGTCGCTCTCCCTGGTACATACCTATGAGCCATCCACCTGTAATGTCCCCTCTCTCGAAGGCCTCCTGTAGCCCACTGTTCATGAATATGTGGGAGTCGTGGCAGGATCCAGGGTACTTGGCCACCACATCTAGTATGCGACATTCTCTGTCAGATACCACCTGAATGTTCATGGAGTGGTAACCCTTTCTGTTTATGTATGCATCCCCATCTGCTGTTGGGGCCCTGATGGCCACATGTGTGCAGTCAATCACACCTAACACCCGGGGGAACTGTGCCACATTGTAGAAGGCCTGCTTCACATGGCGCTGTTGTTGGGCATCCCGCGGGAAGCTGATGTACCATGTGATGTGTCATATCAGGGCTGTCAGGAACTTCCTCAGGCACTTCGACACCACAGGCTGGGTTATGCCCAATGTGTCCCCTGTGGGTGTTTGGAATGTCCCCGTAGTGAGGAAGCACAGCGCTGCACTGATGCACACCTCCACTGGCAGTGGGTGACCCCTGTTTGTGGTACTGTGTAGGTCCTCCCACAGGTCCTGGCATAGCTCCCTGATGCTGCTCTTGTTGAGCTTGTAGCATGCAATGCACTGCTCATCTGTTAGCTCCTCATAGGTTATCTGTGTGCATCTCACTCACTGCACAGGTGGCCTTGGCACCATCACTGGCTGCTGTGGCTCAGTCCCCTGGGTCATGCCATGTCACCTGGCATGCCTGAGTTCTCTTTGCTCTGATAGCATGATGCCCAGTAGAGCTGATACTGCTGACATGTTCTGCTGTGTGTCACTCCACACTGCTGAATGCTGTCTGACTGTTTGGGGGGTGGGGGTTATATATGCTGTGTTCTGGTTAGACCTGCTCCTCCTTGGTCTAGGTTGCATCTCACTGTTATAATAATAATAATAATAATAAACTTTATTTTTTAAGCACTTTCAGAATATCAAGGCGCTTTACAGTAATTAAAACATAATTTCATAAACCACAAATACAAAGTAACACAATAACTCCAGATAACAATAAGTCACTGATAGGCCTGTCACCACAAAAAGGTTTTGAACGCCTGTTTAAATCCCCCCACAGTCACGCACTCCCGAAGCTGACGGGGTGCAGAATTCCAGAGGGTAGGGGCCGCAAACATAAATGCATGGACCACAGAAGATTTCAAAGTCACCCTCAGAATCTCTAGCAACCCCTCATTAGCCGAATGGAGCTGTTGTACGGGACGATAAGGAACAAGGAGGTCTTTCAAGTAGTCAGGGCCAAGTTCATGTAGGGCTTTATAAGTCAGTAAACCAACTTTAAAGGTGATCCACCACTGAATCAGCAGCCAGTGCAGAGCGCACAGCACCGGGGTAATATGCGAAGCCCGAGAAGACCCCGACAACAATCAAGCCGCAGCATTCTGCACTAGCTGCAAGTGATGGATATCAACACCAGGAAGCCCTAAGTATAGGGAGTTGCAGTAGTCAAGATGCGAGGTCACAAAGGCGTGGACCAGCACTGGCAGATCACAGGACAGGACAAGGTGCTTGACCCTGACAATGTTCCTAAGATGATAAAAGGCAGACTTGATGACTGCCGACACCTGAGATCGAAGGGTCAGCCTGTCTTCAAGCACCACCCACAGATCATGCACCCGTTCAGAGGTAAGAATCTGGGAGCCCCCCAGGAAAAGTCCAGAGGGCTGACCAGCCCTCAACCCCTCTATCCGGTGACCTGGATCCACAACCATCACCTCAGTTTTTCCCGCATTCGACTTCAACCAACTCGAAGTCATCCAGTCCTGGATTTCGTCGAGGCAGTTATTAAATACTGAGAGCGCACTATCCTGGTCAGGTGCAAAAGACAGGTAGAGCTGGGTATCATCAGCATAGCAGTGAAACCTCAGCTCATACCATCTTTCAATGTCTCTGAGGGGCAGCATATACACTGCAAACAACATGGGGGAAAGCACTGAACCCTGAGGGACCCACATGACAGAGGGAGTGAGTCTAAAGAAAAAATTCCAGATACAACTCTCTGAGTTCTGCCAGTGAGGAAAGATGTAAACCACCTGAGGACTGTACGTGTCAGGCCCCAGATGAAACTCAGGCACTCAAGCAGCACCCCACGGTCCACAGTGTCAAAGGCTGAAGAGAGATCAAGGAGCACCAAGATGGAGCAGCTTCTCCGATCTCTTGCCATCAAGAGATCATTCAGCACCCAAACCAGCACAGTCTCCGTACTATGCCTCTTTTAAAAACTGGACTGGAGCGGTTCATAGATATTATGGATGGTCAAATGGTTCTCCATCTGAATTGCCACTACTTTCTCAATAACCTTCCCTATAAAGGGAAGGTTCAAAATTGGTCTGTAGTTTGCTAGGATGTCTGGGTCCAAAGAAGCTTTCTTCAGGACGGGTGTTACCACCGCCTCCTTCAGGGAACTTGGAAATTCACCCGATTCCAAGGAGCACTAGATTAACTGAGCCAGAACCTGGCCGATAATATTTCAACAACCCATAATCAAGGAAGTTGGGCCAGGATCAAGACTACAGCACATAGGGTGCATACCCTGGACAATCTGCATAACATCCATGAACTCCGGCAGGTCAAAGGTACTCCAGGAAACATGAGGAGCAGTGACCGAGCATCGACCACTAGCATCCCCCACAGAGCCAGTCAAGAGGATCTCTGACCTGGTGTTGGCCACCTTATTCACAAAGAATCGAGCAAGTTCGTCGCATTCAATTTGCGAAAAAAGCTCTTCAGAGCTGCAGGCAGACTGGGTTGCACAACCTGTCCATAGTTCGGAAAAGTTGAGCTGGTTGATACTGAGCAACAGCAATCTCCCTGGACAGGAACTCTGCCTTCTTAGGGGAGATTGTTGATTGGTAGGCCTGATAATGCTCTACCAATCTAAGGCAGTCGGCCTCCAGGGCGGATTTCTGCCAGCGCCGCTCTAGACTTTCTCCTAGTCACCGCAACTCCCTCAAAGACCCATCAAACCAAGGGGCCCAAGGGCGGAGTGGGAGAGGACAAACTTGGACAGGAGCAATCAAATCCAGACCTGAGGAGATGACCTTATTATAGGCTAAAAACCAAGGTTATAGCATACTTGCTTATGCTTCTTGTTCTGGAATTGCACTTCTGTCGTAGTGGTGCATTACGCATGCTGTAGGCCACATTACGCAGTGGCACATGTGTTTTCTGTCATAACTCTTGTTTGGCACAGCAGTTGTGACTTGTGGCACAGGGAGCATTTTGGAATCGTGGATGTCACAAGTCGCAGGCGTAACATGCATTTTGCACCGTTTGGTGCTGGCATACTGCATTTCCATCGGGCATATTTGTTCTGGAATCAGGCTCAATGTGTGAAACAACATGCATGTACACAATTGCCATCATAAAATGCTTTCCCCTATTTGAACCAATGTTAATGTAACCCCCAGGGGGCGCTACCCTTAGGGCTACTACCCCAGCCTGCCTCCACTGAGACAGGGTGAGGGGCCCAGATCCGTTGACGGGTGCCTCCACCCAGAGGTCGGGGTTAATACAGTTGAGACTGCCTTGGTTACAGCCCTCTGGGCTACTGCAACCCCCCTTTTGTCCCACTAGTAGCTCACACTGGGTACCAACAATTCTTTTCACCAGTACACTTACTTCCCCAGGTAGTGTCTCTTGGCTCACTCTGGGAACCCCCTGTAAAGTAAGGTACAGTTATATCACAGTCACTATGCAGCAGTTCATCAGGGATGCACAAACCAGCCAGGGTGTAGTTGCAACACAACAATCTGATTTATTAAAGGGGGCAGATAACAAGGAAAGGGGGAAAATCAAGTTAATTGGCTTATACTATAATTATATACCTAGGGCTCTGTGCACAGGCCTAACCCTAAGGTTTGCTGTCCCTGGGTACCCAAGCCCTAACGGCTAGTCCAAACATGGTAGCTGGTTGGGGCCCTTAACACAGATAACCGTTACAATCCTGAGCAAGTCAGCATGGAAAGAAAGTTTAATTAGGCAGTCAGCAGTATAGCAATACAATTGGAAACCACTGTTTGCACACTTAGCAGGGAGCTACCCTGATTCAGTACTCACAAACTCCAGCAAATACCGATTCCTTCAACACTAGCAGGGCTGAGCCTGAACTCCACCAGCCTCCTCACACATTTATATGGCAAACAACAGAGGGGGTACCATACCAGGCAGCTGCTTGCAGGCTTTTACGAACTTGCAGAAAAAACTCAGGCAGCAAACGGCAACTTCAACATCACGAATGGACCGAGCGCGATTCAGCAATTCTCTCCAGTCTCCTCAAGTTGAGCCTGGTAGGTAGCTGGATTGGCACCAGCCTCCTCTGACCGCACGCTGGCGGATTTAATCCAAATTCTCACAAGGGCAAAAATGGCCGCTTCAGGCCTTCATGCACTTCCCGCTCGGACACTCCCACAGCGCAGAAGCACAGAGCTCCTCTCCTCACCTCAGCCACAACACATCTGCCCCTGGCAGCATTGAGCACTCCTTTCAGATCGGGTGCTACCCTTTTCCATTGGCTGGCTGAACATGTCAGTCATTTCCTCCTGCTGTCAGTGGTGTGAAAAAAGCGCCATAGCCCATAATGCCTTTCCCAAATACAAACAGTTCCTCTATTGGTCAGCCGACTCTGTAGGGTCCCGAGGTACTGATTGGTCCAATTCAGCAGTTCTGGACCAAAATGGAGGAGACAATCGAAACAGTCTTTACTGCAAAGAAAGGCAGGTTAGAACAACTACATTATCATTATTATTGTACGTTATTTCTCGCAACAATCACATCCCCTAGCAGAGCTCCCCCTGCACCACTAGCGGTGGCAGAAAAGGAGCTATTTTCCAGTGGCCCAGGCGGGACTCGGGCATACAACCACACAGCCCCCCTCCATGTCAGTTAATTGTGGCTGCAACAGGCAGCCCTTAAAGAGACAGATACGGAGGCTTCAAAAGCGCTCACTGGTAACACATTTAAGCGGCTTTAATGCCGAACACCAACCAGGCACGGAGCATTCACCCAAGCTCCGGGGAAGCCTTTAGGAACCCCCATTTGTAAGGGGGGTTACACCAGCAACAAAAAAGTCAACTTTCAAACCCTGCGAGGTGACCCAGACATTAACTAGTCTTTCAAGTTCCTGCTGAATGTGCTGTGTTGTATGTGTATCTTGAATGTAAGATACATGGAGTACTGCCATTTTCTGAATCATGAAGGTTTTTTTTTTGTTCTGTGAGATGGGGGAGTAGTGGTAGTAGTAGCTGGAGTGATAGCAGTTGGAGTGGTGTATGAGGATGATGAGTTACCCACAAAACTGACCCAATGTGCAGAAAAAGAAATACAGGTGATAGTTTGGATGCTGATCCACATGTTGATAGTAAAGTGAACTACCTTGTCCTCACTTGAAGTACTTGACTGTCATACATCCTGGGCACAGCAGTGACTGAAAAGTATTGTCTACTTGACATCAAGTATTGTGGATCTAAGTATTCTACAAGTCTCCTGAAACCCACATCTTCTTCAAAAGAGTATGGGTGCAAGTCAAGTACAATCATTTGTTATTTTATGATTCATTGTCACTGTTATTGGATGGTTTCATGAATATTTAGACTTTCTAAAACCTCTTTTAATATTAACTGCCTCTTAAAGTCTTATCTGGGCCTTTCCCTACATGCCCTTATTGTTGAAACAGAGGACTTTACAGAAGAATTTTCTTGAGACAAAAGTGGACTTTCAGACCTTGGCTGGTGATTGCCATGTCCTACTGTTTCAGATGAAGGTTCCTGCTCACATAAAACCCTTCTAGTTTTCCATGCATCAATGTTAGAATGCTTGTTGAACCATATATAATCATAGGGTGAATTCACATAAGATGTTGCATCATTGCTGAGGTTCCAAGATTATCTGCATTTTCCCCTAGCTCACTTGAGTGTTGCAGTGCACACATATTGCTTGGCAAACATCCCTGGGGTTTATGTAAAAATTATTCCAAACCATAGAGGTGGACTGTCTATTTCTAGTAATGAGCTCAGGAGGGGTCAATTGGCTGGGCTTGATTGGGTAATACATATCGGTGGAAGATGCAGGCTCATCAGGTGAAACAATGAGAGTTCTCTGCTGTCAGACTTTGCTTCACTTTGTCTTGTGCCTTAGAGATTTCCCCTCTCCGTTTTGATGGTGTAGCAATGCTCTCCTCCATGTCATCTGCATTATCACTGTAGATAAGGTCAGACTTACAGTTTCCATGCCATCATGATTACCATGACCATGGCCATCATGACTACATTCACTAGAGTCACCTCGGCTACTTGGAGACTGATCCATTCAAAATGCATGTGTTGAAAATCTAGAAACTTCACTGTGAAGGGTACCTGTAAGTGCTTTAACTTTATGTATTATAGAAATATTCTTTGTTCACAATGTTTCAGATGGCTTGCTGTTAGAAAGCTTGGAGGATAAGGAGGAGTCTTTTAAAATGTTGTTTGCTTTTGCAGTACTGAACCCTTTTACTATAGCCAGTCCTTCCCCAGTTGTTGAGGTCTCAGCATTGTTTGTTAAGTGGCAATACCTGGATAGTAGTAACATTATCAGTACCTTCAACACACTTTGGTGCTTGAGTTTTAGTTTCTGATGTGATACCAATTTCTGGACTGCTGAATACACCTTTATGCTTATTACCTTGTTTGCCAGTGGCTTTTGTTTTACAATGTTTTTGAATACTCGGATTGCCAGTTTTTCTTGAGCAGGATAACAGTCACATAGACAGTATGCAAGTGGTGGGTGACTGTCAGAGTTTAATTCATACATAGGTCTGTGTTTTAACCACTAAGCTGTAAGGGCTGGTGCCAATGCTAGAGTTCAGGAAAAAAATCAGGTGTCAGCAAGTTTGATCAGACCCTCTCTGAATTCTTCTAAAGCATGGATTTGTCTTTAATTAGCCATAAAAAAGTTTAATATTGGGTTGCCAAGTTGGCCTAACCCTCTCTAGTCTCTGTGAAAATAATTATTTTTTTAATTATCCATGACAGGCCTGCTGAGCCAAAGATTATAGGTGGTGTGCCCGAGGAGCACAGTGAGGTACTTAAGGGACATTTTTAGGATCGCATAGACGGTATGCAAGTGATGGGTGGCTGTTGGAGCTTAATTCACACACAGGTCTGCTATATATTTTTTCTGGTTCACACTGGTGCTCTACTCACTAGACTAAAGGGTTGTTGACTGCCACAACTACTAAAAACATCAACTTCAAAGAATCAGGAGTCAGCAGGTTGGCCTAACCCTCTCCAAATCCTTTCACAACAAGGAGTATGTATTTTTGCTATTGACCACAGAATGACCACTGAATTGAAGCTGACGTATTCCGGCAGTATAGTCAGGGAGGCACTTAAGGGACTTGGTCAGGCCAGAGTCCCACAGACCATAGGCAAATGATGGGTGAATGTGGTATTTTTTCAAACACAGATCTGCTATAGATACACACTGGTGCTCCTAGACTACTTAATGCTGGTGCAACTGCCAAATGCTAGAGTTTAAATGAGTGGGTCAAATTCTGCACTAGTTGCAAGTGATGCTATTAAAATCTATTTTCACTAATACCTTGTAACTGGCTTAAGTAAAGTAGCTGCAGCTGATGCTGCTAATTATTAAGCAATAATGCATGACAGGGGGTGTGTCATGCTGGGATAACATCATGCCTCGGTTGGTTGAAGCATAAGGCCACAGGCTGAGTGCATTCAACACCCAAGACGTGGCATTATCCTACACAACACACACCCTAAAGTGCATTATTGCTATTATGCAATGGCTCATTTGTGAAAACAAAAAGAAAAAAGAAAAAAATAAATTCTTTTACATCTGTATTGATTTTTGTACATAGAGGTATATGTGTTTAAAAAAATCCACAGTTCATATTGTCTCTAGTATGTGGCGCTGCTGCTGATTGTTGCCCCCCATGTTCTGCTTGTTCTTTCAGTGTAATAGTGCTTGCCCCACATGCAGTTGCTCTCTCAGTGTTGCCATGCTGCCTATTTGTGCAAGTATGTTTTTTAAAAGAGGCTTTCGGTGAGAACAGCAAAGACTGCTAGAAGTGGGAAGGAAAGGAGGTGATCAGTATATGCAGTGAGTGTTGCTGCTTTAAAATGTGCATATGATAATTGAAACTCTCAGTTACAGCTGCTTCAAATCGGAGAGTAAGTCTCCGATGTGGTTTACTGTTTTTGTTATATAGGATTTATGAATTTGTCATCTGTCTGCTTATTTACTGAAGTGTGGGTACTGAGCTGCAAAAGTAATGCACTGTTGAGCCCGGTGGGGGGGGGGGTGGCTGTGAAACTGAACACATTAATGGCTTTATGAGATTTCTTTTTTATTTTAGTACAGTGGAAGGAAGGGAAGGACTTATGAGTTTCAAAAATTGGGAACTAATGATAACATTCTTGGCAGACATTTCAAGTGTGGGTAATTTGAACATGTGGAGCGATTCTGTTTAAAAGTCATATGGTCTTGTATGTGCTGGACCTTGATACAGTGATGTTGTGATTGGATAACATAACTGTACAGGGTGACCATTGACCAATCAGATTACTAGAATTTGTCTTGCCACTGTGTAATTTTTTAATGACCGGCTTAATTAATAAGCAGCATTACCTGGAAGCTATATTATTATTTAAAACTGTCTGCTCTGTCTGTCTTGACTGCAACTGCAAGCATGAGCTGCAGCTGAGCTGAAGCTGCTTCCAGTTTCCACACTAGTCTTCTGTGACTGAGAGACTTGAGAAATATGAGAAAAAAATTATGAGAAACTGAGAATGAGATTGAGAAGCAAGATATAATAGTAGTACAGCACCTGCAGACTACATATTAACAAGTAGCAGCCTGCCTACTCACTCCATAGCATGCCAAATAAAGTACTTTCCCTTCCCTTCCCTTCCCTTCCCCCCACCCTCCATTTTCACCTCTCAGTAAATCTTAATTGCTTAGTATTTTGGCTTTTTTTTATAATCCCTATTTTTTGGGGCTACAGATGAGAAATAGATAAGTCAGGATTCTCAAAAGCACTTTTTGACACAGGTTTTCAATTCCAGGTCCAAATAACTGCCTAGCTTCTTCTTTCCCAAATGTCTGCCACACACAGAACAACTGATGCAGCCAGCAGCATTAGAGGAGGAACCACATGGGTGTTGTCTGCCTGAACAAATCAGTTCCACCCTTACAGTGCACATGGATTCCCCAGCCAGTCCTGTCATGTGAGACAGCCAATCTCTGTCTGCTCCACCTCCCTTCTTACGCCGCTCTCCAAGATGCCTCCTGCATGGTCTCTCCAACCCCTTCCACCCATCTCTGTGACTGATCCCCTCTTCAAAGTGCTCAAGGCAGCTCCTGCTCCTTCACACTCTCCCTTTCTGCTGCTCCCTCTAAAACCTCCCACCCTCCCTTTCTGCTGCTCCCTCTAAAACCTCCCACCCTCCCCTTTCTGCTGCTCCCTCTAAAACCTCCCACCCTCCCCTTTCTGCAGCTTCCACCTCTCGATGCTCAAGAAGATGCCTCATGCTCCCTGCCTCCCTCCCACCATGTTAAAGTGACCATGGTCACAATCTGAACTCAATGAATGGTTCTTAAGTAGCTCAATGGCCACTTAAATTGCCAGTCTGGGGCAGTTTAGACCTTCTCCAAACTGGTTCACCCACCTCTAATCTATATAATGGATCTGCTTAACTGGCATTGGGTGATGAGGATCCAAATGGATGGCAAGAAAGAGGGGGGAACTTTAACAGGTATACTGAGACAGGAAGAGATGGGGACTGCTTCTGAGCTGAGCAGCACATGCTAAGTATAAAAGGAAATCCCGTAAGTGGAGGTGAGTCTTGTGTGAGTCATGCTACTCATTTAAAGGAGAAGTCCACCCAAAACTTAAAAAAAATATGTTGTGCAGAGTGTTTTAATTTGTATGTGAAGTTCTAGTGTTTCCTTCCCTCTGACTGGTATTAAGAGTTTTTCCTAAATTAGCCTGCTAGCTTTAGGGTAGTTCTACGACCCCTGGAGATCTCCATAAGAAACAGCTTAATTGTATTTCTTTGTCCTAGAATGCACCTTGTTTCACGTGATGGTGATGTAGCAGAGACTATAAATCCAGCAAGCATTGCTTTACAATCAGTTCACAACAGTAGAGATGGCTATATTTTAGAATCTGTAGAATTCAGCTTGGTGACCACCCTCATCGTAAAGGTCTTACTGTCCTGAAAAACTTTGCTGCTGGTAATTTTTGTGCAGCTTGTAAAGCTTCCAAGATGTTTAGTTTGTTTAGCATGTCTGTGCTGAATGTTGGGTCTCTGTTACATCACAGTCACATGAGACAAGATGCACTGTGGGAACAAGAAATACAATTAAACTGTCAGGCATGAAGATCCCCAGGGGTCATAAAACTAGCATAAAGCTAGCAGGCTAATTTAGGAAAAAACAGTCAGAGGGAAGGAAACACTAGAACTTCACATACAAATTAAAACACTCTGCACAACATATACTGTATGTTTTCAAGTTTTGGGTGGACTTTTCCTTTAAAAAGTGGCTGATGCCTCAAAGAAAACTTTGAAAAACATAATAATGGGGTACAATTCAGCTTGCATTAGTTGCATTCCAAATATATTCTGTAGATTTCTCCTCCCCATCTTTTATTACACAGGAAATGTGCATGAATACATGATCTTTATCTGTTAGAGATCATCTGCCTCTATAGCTTACTCCGTACTTCATGTCACAATCCTATGTTGTGACATCAGAATCTGTTGCCATGGGAAACAACTGTGATGTTACAAGCTGTGCGTTATGACTTCAGGTGGGGTGACAGCAACAGGAATAGATGAACTCTTCAGGAGAAGAGTTCCTGTTTTCATGCAAATGGCCACAGTAATAAATAATTGGGAGAAAAATTACAGAACTAATGAGAAATATAAACTGAACTGTGTCTAAATATTATGTTTCATTTAAGTTATCCTGAAGGTGTCAGCTGCTCTTTAAATGGCACAAGTGTAAGCACATGAGCGTGTGTATAAAGAGGATCTCTTTTTACTTACACTTAATATACCCTTCAGGTCTCCAGCTCCTGTTCTCTCAGGGAGTCCCAGTGGCACAGGCTGCCTCCTCAGCATCCGTTACAATACTTGCTCCTCCACAGAGCCACAGCTTGCCCCCTCAGTGGGGCTAGGGTAGGGATGGGCTAACCATCGGGTAGCTGGGGCCGGTAGGTTGAGTATCGGCATTTTTTTTGCCCGGTAGGGTAATTTGGGTAATTTACTATCCAACCCAACATGATGGGTAACTGCTCGGGTAATGGATGATTAATTTTTAAACTGGCATTACAGCAGCCTGTGGGGTTCTGGGACTCTTCCAAAGTTGTAATTAGGCATGAAAGGGTAGCCTATGGGGTCTTCAAAGCAGAAAGGAGCACATGACACTGGCCTGACAATCCGATTGGTCAGTGCTGGTGTCTGTGCTCCATGTCTGCTGTGAGTGTGCAGATAGAAGTGGAGTTTGTTGGGAAAGGGAGGAACTGGCACTCGCTCTGCAGTCACAGTGAAACAAATGACCAAAAAAAATGTTAAACCTTAAAAAACAAAAAGAAACAAACAAACAAAACAAAACAAAAAAAACAAGCACAAAGTTTAGTCCTCAAAGGAGCAAGGGGTTGGGGACTGAAGGGGGAATAATCGGAGCACTCATTGCTGGCAGCAGCTGTAAAAGACATTTAGGTTGTATTACACAGCGTCTATTAGGCCCTCTGAGCCCTGTCTGTGACATAGCTACTCTGTGTGTCTCTGCAGTATAGAGAAAGTCATTTAGGCTGTATTATATGCTGTCTGTTAGGTGCCCTGTGCCCTGTCTACTCTGTGTCTCCCTGCAATTTAGAGAAAGCCATTTAGGCTGTATTATATGCTGTCTGTTAGGTGCCCTGAGCCCTATCTGTGACATAGCTACTCAGTGTGTCTCTGCAGTATAGTGAAAGCCATTTAGGCTGTATTACACAGTGTCTGTTAGGCCCCCTGAGCCCTGCCTGTGACATAGATACTCTTCGTGTCTCTGTAGTATAGTGAAAGCCATTTAGGCTGTATTACACTGTCTGTTAATCAGAAAGTAGTTTAAGGCAATTAGAAAACATCATGGAAAGAATTTTGGCTTTCTTAGTTAATGTAGCAGAAATAAAAATGAATAAGGGTAGTAAATAGCTTCATCAAGAGTGTAAACAGGCAAAAAAAGAAATAAACAATAGAACTAGTCAAGTTAAAAACAACCCGTCAAGACTTAATAAAACTAATCTAAATAAATTAAGGAAAGGTACAAGAAGTTATTAGGGAAGAAGAGAGAAATCAACAGAAATAAATTATGGAAGGAATTTGAGCAGGCAGTGTGGAGTAAAGACAACAGAAAATTTTGGCAGATGGTGGCAAATGGATGGGAAACCTACTCAAGTAATTTAGAATATCATATAGACCCTATAATTTGGGAAAAGTTTTTCAAAGAACTCTTCCAGATTACAGAAGAGGAAGAAATTAGTATAGTAGGTAAAGACTGGAAAATATTCAAACCAGAAATCTCTGAACAAGAGATAAGGGAGGCTTTAATATCAGTCAAAAGACACAATGCACCAGGCCCAGATGGACTACCTATAGATATTATGCTAAATGACCCTGAACTGTGGGTCCCCTGTCTCTATAAGATATGGAAGTACATTATAAAATCAGTTAAATTAATAAAAACATGGAATGAAAATATAATAATACCTATATTTAAAAAAGGAGACAAAAAATTCCCAGACACTACAGACCTATTAGTCTGCTAGATACTTGGCAAAAAATCTTTACTAAGATTTTACATAACAGAATTATTGAATGGATACTTGTGAATAATATTATAGATGAAGAATAGGCAGGCTTCATGCCAGAACACTCAACCCTAGATCAGTGTTTTATTTTATCTCATTTGATATACAAATATATAAAGATAAAGAAACAAAAACTCTATTGTGTTTTCATAGATCTACATGCAGCATTCGATAGGGTAAGAAGGGACAAATTGTGGTGCATCTTAGAAGAATACGAATGGATTCTGCCTTATTAAAAATAATTGCTTTGTACACAAATAATAAAACCTCAATAAGGTACAACAAGGAAGGAGATACTACCAAAAACATTTAAAATGAATATAAGATTAAGACAAGGCTGCGTCTTGTCTTCAATCCTATTCAATCTTTTTCTGAACAAAATATTAATGAAATTATATAATAAGGATTTCCACCTGCCTAGCGTGAGATCCAGAGATTGCCTCTACTTAGTGTACACAGATGACGTGGTTTTAATATCTACCAGTTATATAGGTATTCAAAGGAGTTTACAAAAATTTCAACAAGAATGTGAGGAAAATGTATTAGAAATTAATTATGACAAAACAAAATATATGATTTGTAATAAATACATGGTAAAACAGCTAAGAACCTTAGATTGTTTTGCAACAGACAAAAAATAGAAAGGGTTAACAACTTCTGTTATCTAGGAATAACATTCTCTTATGACCTGAAATGGAATGAACATAAAAATTGATAAAACAAAAAATAACTAGGTTTATACCAGCAGTTAATGGATTCTCATATAAATATGGAAGCAATTCAATTATTGGATGCATTACGGCTCTGAAAGCAAAAGTCAGAAGTCAAATATTATATGGAGTAGAGATCTGGGGCATTGAGGGTTTAGAGGTCCTAGAATTGGTTCTGAATATATTCTCTAAAAAAATATTGGGTCTCCCTCTGGGAGCTTCCTCAAATAGGGCTAGATTAGAATTAGGGCAACTACTAGTGAAATGTAATGCAGAACAAAGGCAAGTTCCACTTTGGATAAAAACTTATAAAATGTCTGGGACTAGATTGCCTAGGGCATGTTTCGATGAAGCCATTGAGTATATTAATAGAGGTTTCCTTCCCTTGTATCGAGATAATTGATAAAATAATAAAACCTATGGGTTATTACATTTTCTAACAGAAAGTATACTAATGCCTATATAGGAAATAGAAATTAAAGTAAAAAACAGAATTAAAGAAATACAAATACACAAAGAATTAAACTTAGGTAAAAATAGTAAAAGAAGTTATTGGCTAGCAGATAATAAATAACATTTTGATTTGGCACCTTTTCTGGTCAAATTAACAAATAAATCCAAAAGGAGAACATTAACAAGATTCAGATATGGATATTACAAGAGCCAAAGACTCAAGGGATTTTATTGCAAAAGCATCTTGCAGTAAATGCAGATGTCAACAAGGTCAGTCGTGCACTGTACTGCAGGTCATTTGCTGTGCAGGCGGTCGCTGTCTTGGTATGTGACCTGCGGTACCCATGGCGGGATTGAAGGTGGTGCTCTGGTGTCACTGTGGCAGCTGTTGGCAGGTTTGTTGCTGTGCCAGCATCATAGAGCCAGTAACATATATACCAGAAAGTGCCCATAGCTTATTGGGGGGGGGCAGGAATTTGCCATTAATTTTGTGTGGGAGGTAGGCAGGGAGTAAAAGGCATATCAGAAAGTACCCATAGGTTGGGGAAGGGGGGTATCAAGAATTTGCCTTTAATTGTGTGTGGGAGGTAGGCAAAGAGTAAAAGGCATATCAGCAGGTGCCCATAGGTTGGGGGAATCAAGAATATGCACTAATTGTGTGTGGGAGGTAGGCAGGGAGCAAAAGGCATACCAGAAAGTGCACTTAGCTTTGTTGTCTGTGTGGGGTAACAACTTTGTTTTAAATGGACTGGTAACAGCAGGTTTTCAATTACCCCCTCCCCCCCACAAGTGCAATGTATCCTCTCTTTTTGGCCCTTTTAAAAAGTGTGTGTGTGTGTGTGTGTGTGTGTGCGTGTGCATGTGCGCATGTGTGGTGGGTGGGTTAAGTGAACTTTGTTTTTAATGGACTAGTAACAGCAGGTTTTCTACTCCCCCCGTGACATCTCTGCACTCTGTGGCCCTTTTAGAAAGTGTGGGGGAGAACAATTTGGTTGTTCTACCACCCACACACACACATTCCAAAAGGACCATAAAGTGTGCGGACATTGCAAGGTGGGGGAGTTGAAAGCGTGTTGTTACACAATCTCACACACACACACACACACACACACACACACACACACACACACACACTTTTCAAAAGGGCCACAAAGTGTGGTGATGTCACAGCTAGGTTAGTTAAAATACGGTGTTGCCAGTCCAATAAAATTACTTTTTTTAATAATGCATTGTAAATAAACACATTTGTTTTATTATTTCGAAGTGTTTTTGTGTGATTTCATAACTGTGTATAAAATTTGTTATCATGGGTATTTGTTGTAAGGTACGTTATTCTGTGTGACACCTGGAAGGCCCGGGCTTCCATCTGGCCCAATAGGGGAGGTTCACCTTGACGAAGTCTGAGAACCTATGCTCTTTTGGAAACAAAAGAGAACAGTATGGCCAGGTCTAGCAAATCCTGCAATAATGTACCTCAGTTATTCACTTTCAAGCGTATATTCAGAACACATATTTAGTGTAGCTGAAGGAATAGTCACTGACCACAGAACACAGCTAAGTCCTGCACATGTGGAACGGCTTGCATTTCTCAGAATGAATGCTGACAATTTCCCAGCTGTCACAAACACTAAATTATGTGAGTTCTGACCCAGAACATGAACAACAGCCTGCAGGCAGTGATGCTGAATATGATGACTAGGTTGTGTATGAAATGAAAAGAACTATCACCAGTGCCACCATGCCAGCCGCATGTGCCACACAACTCTTAGTTTTCTTTTGTCAATCATCAGATTTATATTATGTAAGCCTAATTGATGCCCACCATGGGTATAATTTCTTGAAACAGCAGGAGCCTCACTCAGAGCAGGTACATCTCTCATATCTACCTCATCAATGTCCGCCATGGGTATAGTTTTTGGAAACAGCAGCAGGCTCACTCACAGAAGCTGCACCTGTCATACCTGCCTCAGCAAGGTACTGGGTGAATATAGCACAGACAGAACCACACATGGAATATTGCGCTGTAACAAGCACTTATGGTTCTATGGTGACAGGGGTCCTTTTAGTGTGTGTTAAGAACTGCTACCCCTGTCACTGTAGGCTGACATTGGGGAAGGTGAAGGACGCCGCTGGAGCAGTGCCTGGCTGAGCCTTTTTCTTGGTGGAGTGGCTAGAGTACCTTCCTCTGGCAGAATCGAGGAACTGGGGTTATGGTTCGGTTCCACCCAGGTCTCACTATGTTCTTATTTTTTTTGGGTGTGAAAAAGAAAAATATGCCTGCTCCAAGTTTTTCCTTTCCCCGATGTCCATGACACCGCAGAGTTGAACATATCTAGTAAAAACAAAGAGAGTGCTGCGGTATGCGCCGCAATTGTTCTGGTTGGCATTTTGTGCTGACATTATAATGCCACATGCTGATTTGCATGCAGCATTCCTGATGTGCACAGTTTTAACCATGACATTATGACCCTGTGCCCCTCAGCAACGCATGCCGTGGGTATAATTTTTGGAAACAGCAATGGGTTCGATAAGAGCAACTGCACCTCTTGTACCTGCCTCAGCACTGCCTACCATGGGTAAAATTGTTGGAAACAGCAGCAGGCTCACTCACAGCAGCTGCACCTCTTGTAGCTACCTCAGCAATACTAGTCATAGGTATAATTTTTGGAAACAGCAGCGGGCTCACTAAAAGCAACTGCACCTCTCGTACCTGCCTCAGCAATGCTAGCCATGAGTATCATTTTTGGAAACAGTAGCAGGCTCACTCACAGCAGCTGCAACTCTTGTACCTACTTCAGCAATGCCTGCCATAGGTATAATTTTTGGAAACAGCAGCAGGCTCACTCACAGCAGCTGTGCCTCTCATACCTAACTCAGCAATGCCTGTCATGGGTACAATGTTTGGAAACAGCAGCAGGCTCAGTCAGAGCAGCTGCACCTCTTGTACCTACCACAGAAATGCCCACCATGGGTATAATTTTTGGACACAGAAGCAGGCTCGCTAAGAGGAGCTGTGCCTCTTGTATTTGCCTGAGCAATGCTCTCCATGGGTATAATTTTTAGAAACAGCAGCAGGCTCACTAAGAGCAGCTGTGCCTCTTATACCTGCCTCAGCAATGCCCCATGTGTATAATGGCTTGGGGCACCTGACAGTCAAATAGGAAAAAAAAAGCCATTCACATAATTTTTCTTATGGTCAGGGTCAGGTAACTGGGTAGTAGAACGGGTCGGGTAGTAACTACCCAACCAGACCTAACTACTCGATTTTCATCTGGGTATTTTTAGGGTACTTTTGGGGTACCCATGAATAGTCTTGGGGTTGGATATTTTAGTACCCACCCATCCCTAGGTCAGGGTAGGGGGATGTACCTTCAAATCTTCAAGGTCTCAACAGGTGGCAGGCATCAAGAACACATGTGGGCCTGATCATACCTAGGATCCCATCACATTGGGAGCCAGGGCCATATTTTTCCAGATTTCTCCCCTTAAGTTGTTGGCACACAAGGGCTCATGCATATTCATGTACACACCAATGCATGTGGTACACAAGCCAGCTGACAACCACCCAAATCTGCCTACCTCCTCCGTCCTGCCACCCATTGTCACTTAGGTGGGAGTATTGTAGCAGAGGCAGTGACCACAACTCCAAAGAGGTCATCTGGGAAGCTCAATTCTCCTTCTCCTGGTCAGCCCCTGACAACCTGTGCTCACTTTTGAACCCAGGTCACTGGTGTTGTGTGCAGTAATGCTACTGCTCCACTGATGGGCAGACTGTTATGAAGAGTATCTTAAAGAAGAAGAGAGGCAGGAGCACAAAACTCAACAGGACTCACTTCACATTGCACCTCCACTCAAACCCCAAACATGATTCCATATGTCCAGACAGTATGGGGAGGCGGTTGTGGGGGCAGCTGGCCTCCTGACAGAAATGAGTTCTGGGAGGCTTGTGGGCATCCACCTTGTATGAGATTGTTGGTCTTCAGTGTAGAGTTGGCTGCTCTAAGTGCTGAACTGCAGTACCTGAGGGACAATTATGTGTGAGGCCTTATGAAATTGCACTCCTACACTGCAACACAATCACATTTCTACGCGGGCTGATAGACTATGGTGGGTAGATGGGTGGAGGATGAGGAATAGCACCACCATGGGAGAGACTCAAAGAAAAAAAAACAGAATTGTGTGGCACCACTGGGAGAGCTGGATGCAGATGTTGTTTCTCCTGAGGTTGAGGCTCTATCCAGAACAGACAAGCCAATGGGGAGGGGGTCAATCTGCACCAGGGAACAAGAAGCATGCCAGATTAGTAGGGGACTCAATAGTTAGATGAATGAGGAGGATGGTGTTCCACTCAGGCTTGGTGGAGAGATTTGTTCTGTGTCTCCCAGGTGAAACTGCAGAAAATGAAACACCAACTGGAGAAACTGATTAGCAGAGAAGAGGAGAAGCCAGGAACTGTGTTATATCTAGGTAGTGTAGCAATGACCTGGCAAATTGCAATGCAGGAGGTAAATGTTGGCTTTAGGAAATTAGGCAGAAAACTGAGGTTGGTGACAGACATAGCAGTTTTCTCAGAGGTGCCGCTAGTGCCACAGAAAGGACAGAGTCGGAGCAATGAAATCACTGGCAAGGCCATTGGTTTTCAGTTTTAACCGGAAAACCTGGTAAAATTCCAGAATCTGGACTGCCTGCACTCCAGTGAAAACATAGAATTTCATGGAATTTGGCATTTTATACCAGATTAGTAAATCTACAGAACTTATATTTTTCTTATAATTGCTTCCTGTGCTATTTTCAATTTGTTTCATTTAATGCTCTGTGTAGTAAGCCTTCTTTTACTCTGATTATTTATACACATACTAAAAGAATGACAGTAGAATCCCAGCAAAATACTGAAATTAGACTAACAATCACCTGTGCAAATTCCAGAATTTCAAGTCTTGAAAACGGAATTTCATTCCTTTAATCACCATAAATCAGTGGCCTTGATCATTGGGTTTAATACATATCTAAAGGGATGGCGGAATAAGATGGGGTTCTACTTTTCTGGGAACGAGAGAGCCTTCTGGATAGACAGCAAACTTCAATGACGATGGCTTGCATCAAAGCCAGTGAGTAACCAGTACTTTAGGGAAGAAGTTGGATGTTACAGCTAGGCAGATTTTGAACTAGGCATTGGGCGGGGGAGGTCAGTAAAACAGAGAGGGAGCAAACACACACACAAACACACAAAGGGAGCCATGTTGGCACTTCCCAGCATTGACAGACCATAAAAATAGAATGAAAGCAGTCCAGTGTCATTGTGGTGTGGTAGATGGGTTGCACGGAAGATACAGGAGACCAGATGTTCAGTGATCACACCTGTAAAGTGCAGCTTCAACTACATCCAGCAATAAAAAGAAATGTGGCTGGACGGTGTCAGGATTGGCAAACCTCTAACTGGCCTAGAAGGTCCAAGATCCAATGGCTAGGATCGAAGTGCTCAATTCAATAAGGATGGCTACCAACCTTATTTCACAAGGCCAGGGTCATCTCTGCTACTACTTTACCTCACAGCTCTTAACTGACTTGCAGGGATTTCTGGCTCCCTTTTATACCTGCCCAACACAGTCATCTGACGTGGTGGTGCATGTGCAAATTAATTAATTTTAAATTCAGACAGGTTCCTAACATTGTTGAGTCACTTACAAATATACATGTGAATACTTTACATATACGAACATATGAAAAATGCCAGCAGATACAGGCCCTAAGGTCTATCGAGTCTCCCGAGTGTGCAGCTATCAGTTTTTCTACTCTGCAGCTACCCCCCCCCACACGGACAGTATACATTTACATATATGTACATCAGTTTTCTGCTGTAGGTGCTTCTGTATTTTTCTGCCCCAGAGTAAAACAGTCATTAGGTTTTAATGAGGCATAATGCCACCTCTAATCCCTCCTTACAGACAACCCTTTCTTATATACAAGGGACTGAAAGAGTGGTCCTTTTGCTATAGGGACTTATTGTACTACAACACCAGAGTAAGTTCCAAATTACCTACCCCTTTCCAGGAAACACTGCTTTCCAGTACCTTTACGAACAGGCAGCAACAGGAGGGAAACATGAGGGACATACCATCTTCTCAGCAAATACCGTCATTTTATTTTCATCCTTAGCACCATTGGTTTTGCTTTGTAGTAGCTTATTCCAAGAAAAAGCACATCCTCTGCTCATATTTCTATATGACTGCATCATGCTCACAGTAGTTGCAAGTTTTGTCCACTGCTTCATTTTTAGAGAGGGCTTTTTATCTTTAAATAGAACAATGTGACAGGGAGGAGTGTAGGTTTGAACACAGGACCCACTTTCCAAAGTGAAAGCCTCACAGGGGTTTACAGTAATTAAAAACAGGGCACAGAAAACATGGGTGTTGTGTGGAAAATGCAATAACGTACATAATGTACTATATATAAATGTGATAGTGGCAGTTATACCCATCCACACCTGGCAATAGTAAGAAGTCAATATTGAATAAGATCAATAGTATGAGTGATGGGAATCCAGGTACAAAAATAACAAAAATTCAGGAGTCTGTCTTCTTTCATATAAGAAGAAAATGGTTAGGATATTCAAAGTTACACATCAGATGCTAACAGTGTAAGTGCCTCGCTAACAGTGTCTAGTGTTCCTAAAGCAGGGAAATCGCTAAATGTGCCAAGCTGAAATGCACAGTCAGTGAGGCACTAACCAGTATTGAAAGGCACAGTAAGTGAGTTATTATGGAAACACCGAATCCAGTCTGTCCGGTGTGGTCATGAGGGCTGAATTAGGTCTGCCTGCCCTCCCCCGAAGTGCACTGGAATCACTGAATCCAGTATGATCTTGACACCCACTTCTCAGCGCGGCTCAAATGGCTAATGGCTACTGTTGGGCTGGATTTTTTAATCTGGTGCTTGGTGCAAAAACTGAGGACTTGCTATTCCTAGGACTAGACCTGCCCTGCCTTTAACAGACATGTCGGCAGAGCAGTGAAGATTGTTTTCTTTTATTCTTGCAAACACAGTTTCTATCTAAATATGTGCTTTTGTTATCTGTACCTTAAATCCTAACTTGTACTGCAAACTGTTTCTATGCTACTTCAAACTGTTTCTATGCTACTTCTAGCAATAATGATGCTATCCTGGCAAAGCACTGTTTAGAAACGAAGGGAATTTAATAAACAATTGGGCCTTCTTAGCTGCAAACACTGCTGTTTTTTCCTGTTTTTTTTAAAAAAAAGTAAAATTGTGCTTTTTCTTATTACTCCTTAAATCACTAACTTAGCCTGCTTTTGAGCTATCAGCTTGACTGAGGAATCTCAAGTCTGTTCAGTCTAACCTGGTTTTTAGCAATCGGGCACACTGGGAATCCAAATGCTAGCTGTATTGCATTGCACATTGTGGGAACTTAACAGCTAAAAGTAGAACCTGCAGCAACATAGAACATTTGTTTTCTAGCCACGAGTTAGCCATTGATTAAGAAGTAAAGCATTGCCAAAGGGGTTTGACTCGGCATCCAGTCTTAAATCCAGTTTCAGCCTGCTTGCTTTGCACCCTCCCCTTGTTTCTGTTACACTCCCTCCCCAGCTTATGTCCCTGCCCTCATTTACCTGTATTTAATTCAATTCCCTGTCCCTTTCTTCACAGCCTATCCAGTGTGGTCGTGAGGGCTGAATCAGGTCTGCCTGTCTTCCCCCAAAGTGCGCTGGAAACACCAAATCCAGGTATGATCGTGACTAACTCTTCTCAGCACTGCTCAAATGGCTAATGGCTACTGTTGGGCTGGATTTTGCCCCACTGACGCTTTGCGTCAGCTACCACCACCGCTGCTACCACCCTTGGTGAACATTTGTATTTATACAGCTGTGAGGATCACGTGACCACGGAAATAAAAAATCAACCAAATTTCCCATTTGCTGCTTATCACTGCTCTCCACTAGGTGTCACCCTAGCATTTTCCTCAACTATCCTCTTTATGCTAAATTATAAACCTGCCAACAGTGTTTATAGCTCTTTTGTTCTTGCCCAGCCAAAGTTATATGTTAACCTGAACACAGTGTTTAAAGCTCTTGATTTTGCCTTGCCAAAGTTAAATTCTACACCTGCTAATTATGTTTGCAGCTCCTTGCAGTTAATTTACTGTAGATAATCTATGACAGAATGCTCCTTTTCTGACCCCAGTGCATATTCTGGTTACTTAGCTCTGGGCATTTAATGTGACTGGTATACTTTCCCCATTATAGTTCCTATTGTCCCCACTGTTACACACTCCTTCTTCTTCTTCTTCTTCTTCTTCTTCTTCTTCTTCTTCCTTTCTGATTTAACTCCATTTCAAGCTCTCATGGCTTACTTCAGCCTGGCAGTACTGCCCTTTACTCTCCTCCTACTGCTCACTCTCAATTATATTGTCTTGACTTTCCCCTGCCCTCACTATTCATATCCTGCCACTACCTGGACTATGGATTTCTGCTTCTCTAATCAAATTGCTGCCTTCCCATCATGGCATGTTTTTACACTGCTGTTGTTTCCAGGAGGCCGTATCTATTATATTGTAACATCACTTAGGAAGTGCCTCATTAAGAATATACTCCCCCTTCCCTTTCATCATCATAAATTATTGTTCCTAGTCCTCCTGCTGTCAGGAGATGTTGAACCAAACCCTGGTCTTTTTGCCCATCTCTCCATGTCTTATATCTCTATGTTTTCCAATGAGGGGCTACTTATTGCTCACCATAATATAAGAAGCCTCTAGCACAACTTCATTGAATTAGAGGCATGGGTTGCTCAGTATAATCCTGACATACTTTGCCTATCTGAAACCTGGCTCAAACAAGAGATCCCAGACTCGGTGTTTTCCCTTGCCAACTACATCCTTATCCATAAAGATAGATCCTCGCTGCGGGGGTGTTGCCCTGTACTACAAAGGTCATCTTAATATCTCTGTCACCCCTACTTCCTCCTCATCTACCTGTGAATCTCTACACACTACTCTTCTCCTGGGAGCAAAGAAACTTCACAGTGTTTGTGTCTATAGCACTCCAAATGATGGACAAGTAGGCCTGTTAGACCTGCTTAATCAAACCTCCCTTCTCATCAAGCAGAATGAGGTCATTATATTGGGTGATCTAAACCTAAACTGGGTCGGCAATTCCCAATCCACTCTCCTCTTACACATTCAAAGCTGTAATCTCTATCAGCTCTTGTCTGAGCCCACAAGATTATCTCCCACTTTAACCTCAGCAACCCTAATTGATTGGATTCTAACAAACCGCCTTGATCATAGCACTGCTGCTGGTACTCTGGCTGATGCACTGATGGACTACTCCCCGGTTTTCTGTGTCTGGAGTCCTGGTCTGGCTCCTTCCTCCCACCTCGTTATATCACTTTTACAAATTTTGCAATCTTTAGTGCTGACGATTTCTTACATGATGTCTCCTTGATAAACTGGTCTAATTTTTATCTAGCTAGTGATACTGCTACAGCTCTCAGAATATTCCTAAATGAATTTCTCTCACTCCAGCTCAAATATGCCCCTCAGATAACTCATCATGTGAGGGGGTAAACAAACATGTTGGCTAAATAAAGAGCTCTTGGTGCAACTGTGTGTGAGAGATAAAAACTGGAGGCATTACAGAAGACCAGGTATTCCTGCTGACTATTTAGACTAAAGAGCTCTGCGGAATTCATGTAAAAAGGAAGTTCATAATGCCAAAAGTGCATATTGCAAAGGCCTATTGCAAAGCTCTGTTGGTGATCCTAGGAAGTTCTGGGCTCATGTCAAAACCTTTCTTGGGGCATCACAGTCCCTCTCCTCAAATGACATGATACTAAATGGTGCCCACTGCAACGACCCCAAAACAATTGCCCAACTCCTTCAATTAGCTTTTCTCTGATTTGTCCCTGCACACCTCTTCCTCCCTCTCCTCTCAGCCAGGTGCACCAAACTCCTCTGCATCACAGGAAGTTCTTCCTAGCGCCCGAGACACCCATTCATCTGCAACCACACTTTTCTGTTTCAAGGCAGTCTCGAGGCATGATGTTTTAAAACTTCTGAAAACCACCTCGGATAACACTAGGATTGGGTCAGACTCTCTTGAACACAAGTTCCTGAAAATTGCAGCCCTTTATATTGCCTCCCCACTGGCAAAAATGCATATGCTATCACTTGCACGCAGTCAATTTCCAGACATCTGGAAGATTGCTAGAATAACACCAGTGTTCAAAAAAGGTGACAGAAAGGACATAAACAACTACAGGCCCATTGCTATTCTGTCAGTATTAAGCAAAATTCTGGAAAAACTAGTTGCTATACAAAAAATTGACTACCTAACTAAGTATGACCTCCTCTCTGACCCCCAGCATGGCTTCTGGAAAGGTCATAGTACCTCTACTGCCCTACTCAAATTTACCATGGACACACTCCCTGCTATGGACTCTGGCCTACTAACCGGTGCAGTCTTCATTGACCTCACCAAGGCTTTTGACTTGGTTAATCATTCACTGTTCCTCTCTACCCTTCATCTTGTGGGTTTCTCTCCCTCAGTAGTTAACTGGCACTGCAGCTACTTAACAAATAGAGTCCAAATTGTCAAGTACAACTCCTCCATATCTGAAAGTGCTACAATCAATATTGGGGTTCCCCAAGGCTTCATCCTGGGCCCCCTACTCTTCTCACTTTTCATAAACAACATAGTTAACAACCTACACTCTTGCTCATCTCTGCTCTATGCTGATGACCTGGTGCTGTACACCAGCTCTAAAAGTCTTGCTAACATAAACTTCTGTTTCTCCACCAACTTTAATAAAGTCCAAACCTGGCTGACAGACCACAATCTAGTACTCAGTTTAAATAAAACACAAACCATGGTATTTGGCTCTACCCCTAAACTGAGGTCTTGCCAGAATGCATGGCTTAGGTGGCCCTCCACTCCAATGCGTCACTTCATTTAAATACCTGGGCGTTCTTCTGGACCAATCTCTCGATTTCAATTTTCATATCCGGTCCTCATGCAAATCGGTTAATTCTAAACTAGAAGTGGCCTACAAAACCAGCCACATGCTCACTCCTTCAGCTAGGCTAGTCATTGCTCAGGGTATACTACTCCTTGCACTTACCTATGCTGCACCCACTTTTGCTGCTGCACACAAGTCCATGCTCCACAAGTGAGATGTCACCTATAATAGCATATGTCGCTATGCCCCCTCATCTCACCGGCTAAAACATCACTGTCAATGCTATAGTCATGTAAACTGGCTCTCGCCCTCATCTGGTTGACTCTATCCTTAAGTCTCAAACCCCCTCTGCCCTTGCTGCCATGCTCCTCCCTCACTCATCCTGTTATGGACTACGCTCTGTGGATAAATCACTTCTTAATATACCTAAGTGCAAGACATCAAAAGGCCTTGGAGCTTTCTTCCACAATGCCCCTCAGGTTTGGAACTCCCTTCCCCTTGCTCTTCGACAATCCTGCTCCCATGCCTGTTTTAAAAAGGGACTTCGAAAATTCCTATCTGAATCTGAACCCTGTGCATGCTTCGACCCTCCGTAAGTTAATGCTCTCCCCTCTTATCCTCATCATTTGTCCTATTGTAGCCCAAAACTAGATTGCACTTATAATCTTGTGAGCACACACTTGAGCATATGCTACTGCACCATTTCTGCTTTGTTAGCAATTCCGACTGTTATTGTATACATGCTGCTTTGTTAGCAATTCCGACTGCTATTGTATACATGCTGCTTATGATATTTTCTTTCTTTTGGTACAGTATTTATCTCTTATTGTGATCTATTTGACCTACACCTGTTTTAGATTGTAATGTATCTTATATGGCTGCCTATTTCTACTTTGTAAGTAATTTCTGCTGATTTTGTCAACATGCTGATTTGTTATTTCTGTACTGTACCTACCTGCATTGTGGTCTACACAGACCTATTTTTTGTTTCCAATTGTTCTCTATAACTTGTACTGTCCCAGGTTGTGCTTGAAAATAGTCATCTTTTGGCTAGTGCACTTACCCGATAAACAAAAACTAAATAAATAAACTAGTACTGAAAGGCACTGTAAGTGAGGCACTAACCAGTATTGAAAGGCACAGTTAGCAAGTTATTAACCAGTACTGAAAGGCACTGTTAGTGAGGCAGTAACCAGTATTGAAAGGTACAGTAAGCGATGCATTAACCAGTATTGAAAAGAACAGTTAGCGACACACTAGCCAGTATTAAAATGTACAGTTAGCGAGGCACTAACCAGTATTGAAAGGCACAGAGGAGAGAAAGAAGTAAGTACCTCAGCTGGGACTTCAACCTAGGCCACCTGGAATACCGTTCTGATCACGCTAGCCAGTTGCACCACCATGGCAACTGGAACCTGGGCCATGCCAGAGCACACATTACTCTTTCTCTAATGCACAACCTGGTGCTGCAAAAGTAATTACCTCATTTTCAATCACATGGGTGTGTTGTGCATATTTATGGAACTCCTACAAACAGAGGAGAGAAAGAACTAAGTGCCTCAGTTGAGACTTGAACCCAGGCCATCCGGAATACTGTTATGGTCACACTAACCAGTTGTGCCATCAAGGCAACTGGAACCTGAGCCATCTCGGAGCACACATTACTCTTTCTCCAATGCACAATCTGGTGCTGCACAAATTACTAATTAATTTTCAATCACATGGGTGCGGTGTGCATATTTATGGAACTCACACAAACAGAGGAGAGAAAGAAGTGCCTCAGCTGGGACTTGAGCCCAGGCTGCCCAGTTCAAGTCCCAGCTGAGGCACTTACTTGTCTCCTCTGTTTGTATGTGTTCTATAAATATGCACACCACACCCATGTAATTGAAAATGAAGTAATTATTTGTCCAGCACCAGGCTGTTCATTGAAGAAAGAGTAATGTGTGCACTGGGATGGCACAGGTTCCAGTTGCCTTGGTGGCACAGTTGCGTAGCATGACCGGAATGGTATTCCAGGTGGCCTGGGTTCATGTACCAGTTGAGGCACTTACTTTTTTCTCTCTACTATTTACACTGCATCTATACAAAGCATTTGAGCATTGTGTCTGCAGTCCTGTATTCAAAGGTATTAGCATGGGCACAGTTCCTTTGAATATACCGGTGCTTAGGTACTGACACTAGCACTAGTGCACTGCTCACACAGGGCAGCACAAGTGCAGATAGCTGAATGTGGGGGACCATGGTGTCTAATAATTATCCAAAAAAGGAAATCATTTGCTTCCCTATACTATAGTTAGTTTACATCTGTGGGGCTTTTCATCTAAACATTTGTGCCTTCTGTGTCTTGTATTAACATTTACAGTTTGCATCTTGTACAAATGTTTTTCGCACTTTCATCAATATTTCCACACTTACAGGATCTAGATTTATCGCTGAAGCAAATGAAGTTGAGGTAGAAAATGATGGAGAATGGAGACTTAGTGCTGTTACAGAATTTGTGGAGTCCCAAAAAGATTCAGATCTGAGTTTGCCTTAAAATAATGATGCAAATGCATCCATTTGGGCAAAAAATTATGCAAAAGCATTTGCTTTAGTGACAATTCATTTATTTAAATTTTGATAACTGGTTAGGTGCACTGGTGCTGAGGTGCCTTCTTCAAGCTTTACCCTAGTACAAAAGAATACAGGTTAAGAGAAGAACAAGTTACAGATATGTACAATATACAGTATAATAAAGTGACATGGTGCAAGAGCATAAATAGTCAAACATGTACAGTAGAGTGGCAGAGACTGGTAAGTTATACAAAGCAGGTGCAAACACTGGACTGTTGAAGATGATATTTCATTTAAGCTGGGAAATCTTCGGGGGTTGAGACTGCTTTAATTAAAGGTAGAATGATGTTCCACAAAGATGATGCTCTGTAGCTAAATGAATTCTGCCCCATGCTTATGTGCATGAATGGCACTTTTAATGCACAGGTTGTCACCAAACATTAAAAGCTAGGTGAGACACTGAAGCACACTCCCATGTAGAGTCTTCAATACAAAGTTGGATAAGGTTAACTGGGCTCTGTACTCAAGTCTTCAACACAATGTTGGCTAAGGTTAACTGGGCTCAGCACTCTGGTTGTAGCCATCCAAGACATTTGAAGTTCACATAGTGATGTGACCCTGGACCATGGGTCTATGCTAATTTAGCAATCTTGTTGGCTACGGCTCCTTTTTTAGCCCGTACAGTAAGGGTGCAGCTTCCATTACAATAGAACCTTATTCAATCAGGAGAGAATGTGGCATTGGGCAAGGCTGGTCCTTGTATCAGAAGCCCAACACTTTGAGATTATATAAAGCAGTCCCAGTTTGTGGTGTACAGATCTCATAGTATTTATCATATGATTGTCAAAGGTGAGACAGAGGTCAGTGGTAACACCCAGGCATTTAAATTCCTTTACTACCTCTAGTTGGAAGCCATCTAAGGATGAGATACAAATTTCTTGAAAAAATCTTTTTACCTTCAGGGCAGAACTGAATAACATGGCTTTTGTTTCGGGGACATTCAGCACCAGTTTTTCATTTATGAACCATTTTTGCAAGGAATGGCAATTGTTCCCAATTACTTTTTTATGGTTGATGTCCTTCCCATGGACATAAATGACTGCATTACTGTATCTTCATATAACAGTGTTTTGGCTGTCTTGCAGATTTTTGTCAGGCTATTGATGAAGATAGTGAATAAAAGAGAACCTAGGATAGACCCCTGAGGAACATTGCATGTGATAGTATTAGCCCAGGACATGTTTTTACCAACTTTAACAATCTGTGACCTGATTTGCAGATAGTTAGAGAACCTCTTAGTTGTTGGTCCCCCTAGCCCCAGATTGGCTAGTTTCCATAAAAGAGCAGACCATGGTTTACTAAATCACGGGCTTTGGTAAGATCCACAGATATGGTGCTGGCCATCAAGCCCTTGTCCATGCCATGGTGAAACACATCCATGAACTTGACAAATGCTGTGCAAGTTATGTGATCCTTTGTGAAACTATGTTGCTCCTCGCAAAGTAAAATGTGCTATTCTAGTTAAGAAGTGAGTTTTTTTGTGATCTATTGGCTCCTGAACTTTAGCCAAGGCCAATAGGATAGAAAAATGTCTGCAATTATTCAGAACAGTTTGCTTACCTTTTTTTGTGCAGGGGTACTATGGAGGCCTGTTTTCAGATACTTGGGATTATTTTGGTTTCAGAAGCAGTGGTTAAATTGGAAATATTTAGGCAAGGGAACTCTTATGTTTAAATCTCTAGTTAGCGGAACTGTCATTTCCAGGTGGTGGAACTCTCCTATAATAGTCAATGGGGAAAGATGACAGAGGTGGTGGAACTGAGTTCCTGTAGGCTCCTGCTCAAATTAACCCTTGCTTCATAGGCTGACAATTTTGGAGATAGGTAGAGCAATTTGTGATGCAGCAACTTTAAGAAATTTGTGAATTAAGCCTTTATTGATAGCTGATTTGTCTGATTTTAGGTGGTTCAGCAAGTTGCAGACTTCCTTGACAGTGACTTTTTTGAAGTAAAATTAGGGATGACATAGTACTGTGTTAGGCATGCTTACATCAGGAGACCTTACCTCATCACTCGTGGGGTGTATGCATTTCTTGAAGTTGCAAAAGTGGTCATTAAACTACTCAGCAACAAATTTTGGATCTATATGCTTAATGCCATTGATTTTGAGGGTCAGTGGGGCGGTGGTAGTTCTGGGGTTAAGTAAGGAGGTAAGGAATTAATGCAGTTCCAGAATTTTTTTGGATCATGCAGTTTGGACGATTTACACCTATTCCACAAGACTCTGTAAGCAACCCAATTAGGATACAAGTTAGATTTCTTTAAGACACCCCAAGCAGTGTCTCTCTTTTTCATTAACTTGAAGAGGCTTTTTTGGAAAGTCATTTACAGTTAAAATTTTATCTACACAAATGGTGATGAGGGGCATGGCGATTAACTACGTTCACGAACTCTGAAATAGAAAGGTACAGTGCACAGTTAATGCCAGGTATTGCATCCATAAAGGACCAATCAATGTATAAGATATTGTGCATGAATGCCTGGGGATTGAAAACTTTGTAACTGCATGTGTGACACCTTTTGGGACTGATTTGCAAGCTGATCCATTGTGCCAGATGCAAAAGATGGTATAGTGGCCACTGACTGAGTTAGAGAGGTGCTCATGCAACCCGACTCTGTCAATATAGTTGACCAATAGCCAGTCAATGAGGTTGTGATTCCTTGATTTGATATTTAATCTAGTAGGTGCAGTGAGGATTTGCTTACGGTTATGCTCATCCAAGATGTTATTATATGCTGCACTGCACAGTCACAATGCAATGCAATAACTTGCAGTAAGTGACATTTCACAAAATACTGCAAGGCAATACTGCATGACAAAAGGACTTAATTGCCATTAAATTACACTGTTCCCTGCAGTATATTGAGCATTTTGTGATATACTGTAGCATTACCACATTGCATCTAGGCTAGTGCTGCTATAGGTTAAAATCTCCCATAATTATTATTTCTGTACAGGCAAGTTTAGTTACCAGTTTCACCACTTTCTTGAGACCCTCCATCCTGACCTTAGGTGGATTGCACTCACAGCAGAAACTCAATTTTTTAATGCCCAAGTTCAGTTTTATTAGCAGCCATTCCCAGTCAGTGATAGTTATGTAACTGTGAGAGCAGCACTCATCATCAAGATCAGATCTGATGTAGAGTAATATGCCCCAGCCATACTGAGTCTGTCTTTGCAATGTACTGTGTAATTTGGTAGTTCAGTTTCAGACTTACTGAAGTATGGTTTCAATCAACTCTCAGTAATGACCAGGATATGTGAGTTGTGCATAGAGACCATGGCCTCAACATTGACCTGTTTGGAGATCAGACTATGGACATTGACATGCGTTATTCTGAGATATGTTGGGCCAGCCCAGAGTTTGTTACTTACTGGGAGTAGGTCAGTCGCAGTAATTGGGCTGGGGTTGCTCCTTTATCACTTGAGTTTACAAGCAGAAAGCAAATAATTTTGAATAGTAGTAGTACAGCAGAGTTTATTTCTACATGGCACGCTTCCTTGGAGGCTGAGGCACGATTACAATGAATGCAGTAGGACAACATAGTAAAGCATATTTAAATAAAATAAATAAGGAATATGTGGAAGCCATCATGGAAAGTAAGTCCAGACTGTGCTTTGTGACCGAGCAAGTATAGATGCATTTTTGCTATCAGGCCTGGTAAAGGACATTTAATTTGACATGGGGCAAGTACACTACCATAACTGGGAGCACATATGTGGTATTTGTGGCTAGTACCTAACATGAGTGAGATGAACACATTGTTAAGCAGTAGGAATAAAGAGCAATAAACTCTACCTAAACAAAAACCTTGGACTGTCATGTTTGAGGAGGCACCAGATAACAGTTGCTCTAGTTGTCCTCAGTTATGGTGAGAACTAGGAATAAAACCAAAATACTTCCCTTAAACTCTAAAAAACAAACAAGGTTTCAACCAAAGCCACCCAAAAAGGATCAAAAACTGATGTGATCTCTGGAAACTGCTCTGAGGGACAAAATGCCCCAAACTTACCTCAGACACCTGATCAAAAGGCAGACCAGTTAGGGTCTGTAGAGACAAACTAGGCAGGGACCATCTGGGCAGACTGGGGCAGGCCAAGTGGCCCTTTTCTGCTGACTGATTCTATGTTTTTAGCTCGTAATACAAAAGTTCTATATTTATCTGACATGCTTTATACTATTTGGACAGACAGACTGATAGAACACAGAACACCAAACAAAACACTTGCAGCACATGGGGAAGCACAAAACCCGATTTATTAAGGAAATTGTGAGTTACAAAAACATACAGTCAGCATACTATGCAACTAAGCCAACAGACTGACCAAACACTCAGATCTCTGCAGGAGCCAGGGTTTAAAAAGCAAGAAGCCAGTTAACTTTAAAAAAAACAGCCAGCAGACAGCAAACAGAATTTCTCTGCTGTGAGCTACCAAAGTGAAGAGAAACAGAAAAAGTTGTGAAACACAGATAAGATAAAGAGCCTGAAATGTTTCTTTCTTGTCCTTCAACTAATGCAGAATAACTGTATGGTAAATATTGGTGGAATGTTGATGTACGCAGGGTTCTGTGATGATGTCATAACTTTGTGTCATTGACCCTATTAGGATGACATAATCATCTAGCAGTTATGTATCACCCAGTGACAATTTAGAAGAGGGAGTAGGGAGGCAGTATAGCGCAGTGGTTCAAGGCTCTGAGCTGCAAATCTGGAGACCTGGGTTTGAATCTCACAGCCCCCACTCGCATACTGTGTGACCCTAAGCAAGTCACTTAACTTCCCTGTGCACCCAGGTTGCACATGTAAACCAGTTTTCAGCTTAGTGTGTCTCACCTGGTTAAGCAATTGGGAAAAAAAAGAATTACATAGAAATAGAAGATTATGATTGCTTATGTAGAAAGAAGGAACAGATGATGTCTGAGGGCCAAGGGCCTTATTAATAAGCAGCTGTCCAAAATATTCAAGGGAAAGAGAAAATAAAGAAATGTGGAACATATGAGTAACATTGTGTGTAAATATCATATGTTTCAAAGTCTCCCAAGAAATGTCAGAGGCTTTTTAAATGTTTTAGTTGGCAAAACAGTTACAACAGAAACAAATTAAGTTTTTAAGAAAGACTTAAACCCTAACTTTTGTATGTTAAAAAACTATAAAGATTAAAGGAGGCTAACATTATCTTTATCAAGCAGCATATTAGACTGTGCTGGTACTGATTCAGTATGAAGCTGAATGCAAAAATAAAATCCCTGACCCCTGCTTGATTTGTGGTCTGAAGGGGGTAGTGGGATTTCTTGGTCAAGGAGTTGGCTGGGACTCTATGTTCCCTAGACTCCCAGGTTGGGCCACTAACATGGCCTGTTTCTGGGTGTTTTATTAGACCACTTTATTTCTTGTGGTGTTTGCCCAGTTGGGAGTAAGAGGCCTTACTCAATCATGGATATGGTATGGACTTGACTGATTTGGACCCTGGATGCCCCCTGAGTCTTGTGGATAACCGGCTTGCCTGTGTTTTCTTTTTTTTTTCGATGAATGTTGATTTTTTAAAACTGCAAGCAAAACTGACTCTGTGCTTGGCAAATTGAGGACTTCCTATTTTTTATTTGGACAATGAGGTGGTGAGAGGACCTTGTGTCCATTTATTTTAACTTGAGTGTTCCCTTCACTCCCTGGTCATGAGAGGATTGGGGGTAAGGGATATGTTATTTGTTCCGTCTGAAGTTTGAAATGTTTTTATGATTTGTTAAGAATAACATCTATACTTTGTAGTGAGAGTACCAAAGTATCTTTTTCTTCTCCTTTGGCTGTGAGAGAGCTGGGGGGGGTAAATATTAATTTCTATTTTTTTGGTTAAGTTGGGGTGGTGAGAGAACCCTTATATATATTTTATTTCATTTTTGACTCCTCTCGCTTAGTCCAGACTTGATTTTCTTTGGGGTGGGGTTGGCTTTTTATTTGTTTATTTATTTTGATTAAGTTTTGAAATTATTTGATTTGTTCTATGTTGGGGTGGGATATTTATTTTATCCTGCTAAGTTTGATGATTTTGGTGTGTTTGGTGGGTTTATTGTTTTTGGTTTTAATTGTTTAGTAGCGGCATGTGTCAGCCCTCAGTCCCCACGGTGGTGCGCAGTTCATCCTCTTCTCTTCATGCCCTTCACCCTGTTTTTTCTCCCCCACTCCAATATGATACATATCAGTGCTGTAGAGCACTGGGAATTGTTCATAGGAGAGGGAAAAGGATGGGGGGCTGTGAACAGGGGAGGATGGATGAGGGAGGCCACTGTATTGGGGTAGTTAGATCCAGAAGGCACCCTGGGGCGAAATGAAATCCAGATCGTGGTTTACCATGTCTGGTGCTCATACCCAAGGGCACTAGTGATTTCAGTAGGAAGATGGGCCTGACAGCCTCCGAGGTTCGTCCAACTCCGGCGGTGTTATGCAATGCCAGGTACATCAGGAATAAGACTGGCATTATTGCCAATCTTGTTGGCTCAGTGGATTGGCTTGCATTACTGAGACTTGGCTGGATGAAAATCCAGGCACCACGTTGGAGGCCATGACTCTGGCTGGGTACTTGGTAATACAACGACCAAGATTGGACCGTAGGAGTGGGGGGGTTGCAGTCTGTTTTAAGACTGAACTGGGCCTCACGAATGTGGTAGTGGGAGAGACAGAGTCCTTTGAGTGTACAGTAGTAGTAGGTGTAGGTGTTCGAATTGTACTCATTTACCATCCACTCGGGGATGGGAAACATTTCTTACAGGAAATAGCAGACTTCATCGTTGACATGTTGTTTGAGTTGCCCAGATAGGTGGTTCTGGGTGACTTCAGCGCCTGGGTTGATGATGAACTTTTGCAATTTGGTAATCACTTCCTCCAATTAATAACTTCTTTGGGCCTTACACAGCTAGTTTCCACTGCTACCCATAAATCTGGACACTCTCTGGACTTAGTCTTTCTCCTGGGGATTGATGCATCCTACTTGGGGGTGGAACCAGTCACATGGTCAGACCACTACACCATGAGATTCAGTTTTTTCACCCCCCCCGGGAAGGCCTACCCCTGTGAAAAGGGTTAGGTACTGCCCCTTATGGGATATTACCCCTCAAGGACTTGCGGCAGTCCTTGACCTCTCGTCCCTTGTGTTGGCGAGCAGTAACCCAGAAACCCTGGTGTCGGCCTATAATACGGCTGTTACAGTGGCTCTAGATTCTATTGCTCCTGTTTGTGTGCGCCCCCTTATCCCTTCACCCCAAGTCCCCCTGGTTTGATGGGACATTGAGGGAGATGCAGAGACAGGGATGAAGGTTAAAGTGGTGCTGGCGCAAGTCTGGCCTTGAAACTGACCACCTTAGATTGATGGACCATTGTTCTGTCTATCAATCTGCAATCACCCATAAGAAGGCAGAATTCCTGTCCAGGGAGATTGCAGTTGCTCGGAATTGACCTGCTCAGCTGTTTTGGACTATAGACAGACTGTGCAACCCAGCCTGTCTGCAAGTTCAAAAGCCTTTTTGCAATTGGAGTACGAGGAGCTCGCTTGTTTCTTTGCAACTAAGGTGGCTGACATCGGGGTGGATTTGCATCCAGCAGTCTTTAAGGGTAATGCTGTTGAACAGTGTGAGTTCACAGTACCTCAGTTTTCTTGGAGTTCTTTCAGTCAACCTGATTTCATGGATGTCATGAGGATTATCTATAGTGTGCGCCCCCTAAGTTGTAGTTAGGATCCTGTACCAACCTTCCTAATTTTGGGTTGTAGTGGTATCATCGGTCCAGTTCTTGTGTGAATAGTCTGGTGCTCCTAGGAGTTGGGTGAGTTCCCTAGCTCCCTGAAAGAGGCGGTGGTGACACCTCTCTTGAAGAAAGCTACCTTGGACCAAAACTGTTTCACAAACTACAGACGTATCTCAAACCTTCCATTTATTGGGAAGGTGATTGAGAAGGTAGTGGCAGCCCAATAGGAAGACCATTTAACCATCTAAGAATCCTTCCAATCCAGTTTTTGTAAAAGACATAGCACCAAGACTGTGCTGGTTTGGGTGCTTAATGATCTTCTGAGGGCGAGAGATCAGAAGAGACGTTCCATTCTGATTCTCCTTGACCTCTCATCAGCTTTTGACACTGTGGATCACTTGGTGTTGATAGCACGCCTGAGGCAGATTTGTAGAATATCTGGAATCGTTCTTCAATGGTTCACTTCATTCCTCACTGAGAGATCACAAAGAGTTGTGTCTGGGTTTTTTTTCTCAAGCCCAACTTTTTTGTTGTGTGAGGTGCCTCAGGGTTCAGTGCTATCTCCCATGTTATTCATGGTGTATATGCTGCCCTTTGGAGTCATTATAAGATGGTATGAGCTGAGGTTTCAATGCTGTGCAGATGTTACCCAGCTATACGTGGCTTTTGCACCCAACCAGGATGGAGCTCTCTCAATGTTTAACAACTGTCTAGAAGAAATCCAGGATTGGATGGATTCTAGTTGGTTGAAGTTGAACTCAGAAAAGACAGAGGTTTTGGTTGTGGACCTGGGTCATCAGATAGAGTGGTCGTTTGTTTGTACGCCCTCTGAAATTTTACTTGGTGGCATTTCACTTCCGAGCTCACAACGGGTGTGTAACCTGGAAGATATCTTGGATGACAGGCTGACACTGCAATCACAAGTGTCGGCAGTTGTCAAGACTTCCTTTTACCATCTCAGGAATATAGCCAGAGTTAAACACCTTGTTCCGTCTAATGCCTTACCAATGCTGGTCCACGCCTTTGTGTCCTCGCGTCTGGACTACTGCAACTCCCTGTACTTTGGGCTTTCTGGGTTTGAAATCCATCACCTACAGCTGGTGCAGAATGCAGCAGCCTGGGTCTTGACTGGGACAAGTAGGTTATGTCATATTACCCCGGTGCTGCGTGAACTGCACTGGCTACCTATACGGTGGCAGATAGCCTTCAAAGTCAGTTTACTGACTTTCAAAGCCCTTCATGATCAGGGTCTGGCCTATCTGAAAGAACTTCTGGTCCCCTACTGCCTCGGCTGATAGCTCTGCTTAGCCGATGGGGGTTGCTAGAGATTCCAAGAGTGAGTCTTAAATCATCAGGTTGTAGATCTTTTTCTTATGCTGCACCCATTCTTTGGAATTCTCTACCCCTGAGGAATTTAAGAGCAATCTGAAAACCTACTTTTGGCAAATGGCCTTTTTGGATGGCTGACTGTACTGAAATTATTAACTATGTTGTGGTTTTATCTGTGTTTATTATTGAATTTTAAGGTTTGGGTCTACTGTTTTAATATGTACAGCACCTTGAAAAATGAAAGGCTCTTTATAAATAAACATTATTATTATTATTAATAATAATCTGTAGGGTGTTATGTTTCAAATATGTGCTTTCATCTTTTTATTTAATTAATTCCTGATTGATTTGTGTCTGCTTTCAACTGCCCCATGTCTTCTTAAAGAGGGAGTCCAGCCAAAAGTATTACATTACAGAATAGAATCAGCATATCACCAATAAGCCCCATACCAAATATTGGATCTCTAAGTAAATCTTTTTAAAAGTTACAAGCCATTTTGTAACCCTGATTTCATTCCATGTTCAAAATAGCCATTTTCAGCGAAGCATTACTGATGATGTCATAACCAGAGCTCACAGCCTAGTCCTCCCTGTCAGCAACCTTACTTGACTAGTTTCTCCAGAGTTTAAGAAACTGTAGCTGTAGTAATCATTACAAAAAAAAACTAACAGAGGGTTGGGTGCAGTGTATGTGTTTCCAGAATGTTCAGGTGCATGGTACTGTACTTAAAATGTAGCAGGAGATGGTTTTGGAATACAGTGCTGGACAAATCTATTGAATGTTTAGGTGTTGCATGTTGCACATTTTCAGAATTTTGTGGGGACATGCAGTCTTATAATGTGGCAGGAATGTGCAATCTTGAAATGTGGTAGTGATGCTTAATCAGGGACATGTATCTAAGACTTTGGTGAGGCCTGACAATTTCAGAATATAGTGGTGATGCACACTGTCGGCATGTGGCAGGACACATTTTAAACTGAAATGTCTTGTTCCTGCTGCATTCCAGAACTGTATGTACCCACCACATTTCAACATTGTATATCGCATTCCCACCAGATTCTGACACGGTGCGCCCCTGTCACATTCTGAAGTTGTGCATTCCTGCCACATGCCAAAGGTGCATGTCACTGCAGCATTCTGAAGTTGTGTCAATGCCACATTCTGAAATTTTTGTCACCACTACCTTCCAAAATTGCATGACCGCCACATTACAAAATTGTGCCTCTCTATCACATTTTGAAACTGTGCATCACCACCGCATTTAGAAATGTCATGTTCCCATCACTTACTGAAATGGTGCATCCTGACCATATTCCAAAATTGTGCTTCACTGTCACATTTGGAAATTTGATCACCACAACATTCAAAAATTGTGCATACCCATCACATTCTGAAATTACTCATCCTAACCACATTCCATAATTATGCATTTCTGCCATATTCTGAAATTGTGTTTCTCAGCCACATTCCAAACCTGGACATCACCTCACCACCACATTCTAAAATTGTGTGTCACCTCCATATTCCACAATTGCCCATCTTTGTCACATTCCAAAAATGTACACCTCCATATTATTCCAAAATTGCACATCCCACCGCATTCCAAAAATGAGTGTCCCTGCCACATTCCAAAATAACATTTCCAAGTCACATTCTAAAATTGTGCATCTCTACTCATTCTGAAATTGTGCATCTCAAACATATTCTAAAATTGTGTGTACTCATCACATTCCAGAACTGCATTTCCCTACCATGCTACAAAATTATGCATCCCCCAACATTCTAAAAATGTGCATCCCCACCACATTATGAGATTATGTGTCCATGCCACAATGTAAGATTGCATGCTGCCACCACAGTCTGAAATCAAGCATCCCCACAACATTCTGAAACTGTGCATCACCACTACATTCTGAAACTAGGCATCCATAACACATTAGGAAATTGCATATCCCTGCCACAACCTGCAACTATGTGTCTCGTTCATTTTGAAATTGCATATCTCTGCAACATTCTAAAAAATTATGGTACCACTATATTCTGGATTTCAGTGTTCCTACCACATTCCAAAACTGTGTGTCCCAGCTATTTTCTGAGATTGTGTCATTGCTGCATTCTACAATTGTAACCTAGTAGTATTCTGAAATCTCATCCCTGCAGTGTTCTAAAAGTTGCACACAGCTTTCGTATTCTAAAGTCATGTTTACTGCTACATTCCAACCTCTCTGTCACATTATTAAGTACCTTGCATCTACACAGTATGGAAATGCATGCCCTCCGCCTGCACAGTGTCAGCTTTCCTGTTTCAAATGTTTACCACAACTGCAGTTTTATGTAAAGTGAGAAAAATAAATCCTATAAGGTAGCTTGGAAGGAGGACTCATCTGTGAATTCTGGTTATAATATCATCAGTAGTTCTTCACTGAAACTGGCTTTTTTGAACAGACAGTGAAATTAGGGTTAGAAAATTACTTGTAACATGTAAACAAAGTAACTTATAGATCTCATCTTTGGCATGAGGCTGACTGGGGATATGGTGATCTAAATTCTGAATTTATTAATGCTAGATATTACAGCACAGCTCCTTCTTTAAGACTGCTGCAATGACAGTGGACATTTTTGCAAGGCAACTGAAATCACTGAGCAATTGTTTTTCATAAAGGTGTGATGGGATAGTAATGTATGTACTATATGAGTACATATGCATAGGGGAGTTCGGAGGAAAGAGGCCACTGGCCATATTTGTTAGCATGAGCAAGCAAACCAGTAATTAACAATATGCAGTAATTAACATTGTGAATTATATTTTTTTCAAAGTAGCACATCTGCTTATGCAAACTGGGAGTAGGTGATTTTATGGTGGTCTTAAGCTACATGCACTATTGCTTTAAAAAACTCAGTTAATAGTCTGTCTTTTGGTATGTGGGGATGCAATTAACAGAAGATAGCAAGGCAGCTTTAATAAGAAAAGTTATAATGATTTTTAATTGTGTTTTGAGAGCAAGTTATTGGCTGTAATTAAATGCAATTGGATTATTTAAAATCCTTGACTAACAGTGTACTATGTTTCTTCATAAAGCTGTTAGAATTACATTTGTTCAAAACAGGTTAGCAGTACCATGAACGCCTCATATGTTTTCTGTTGTGTATCCTTAACCTCTCTGAAATGTGATGTAACCAGAAAATACAGCTGTACTATATTACATTGTTAATATTTAATATATGTTCTGAAGTACAAGTAACACATACTGCATATGCAGTATTGGGGAATAATACTGAATAGTTTAGTTTTAAATTACTAAACTATGAATGTCTTTAACAGAACTGCCAGGTCTCAAAAGTGGGCCATATAATGTTGGCTCAGGAAAAGGCATTATTAATATACACTATATTAAGGAATATTTTAAAATACACACAATTGCATCTGTCTTATCTATCATCTGTCTGTCTGTCTGTCTGCCTGCCTGCCTGTCAGTCTGTCTGTCTGTCTATCTATCTATCTATCTTCTCTCTCTCTCTCCCTCTCTCCCTCTCTCTTTATCTATCTAATAGGGTGCACAGTGATGCTTACACTTACCTTTGAACTTCTTATTTATATACCACTTTTTGCTTTGCATAGTATAAGTAGAAAAGCACACTGCAAAACAAACAAATTCTGGTCAGCGCTGAAAAGGCTATGCAGAGCTTTTAGGAACACCTGCTATTAGGAGTGCCGCCAGAATATGGCATTAGGAGTGGCACCAGAGTATGTCATTCATAGATAGATAGATAGATGATAGATAGATAGAATAGATAGACAGCCAGATAGGTATGTAGTATAGCTGTGAAACAGAAAATCCAGCAGATCTGGGTTTGAATCTCCCCACCTCCACTTGCATACTTCATGACCCAGAGCAAGTTACTTAACCTCCCTGTGCTCCCAGGATACATGTGTTTACCTCGTCCAAAATAAAAGATAGATGGGGGGAGAGAGAGAGACAGAGGGAAGGGATAGAGAGTGGACTGAGCTGGGATAGCCCAGGGCTCCCAGATTTATTGGGGTTTCTGTATTTTGCAGGGATTTTGAACCATCTACAGGGAAATTCTTCCTGTAGACTTGCATTGATTATGCAGGAAAGCAGAGCACTTCAGCTTCCATAGAAAATCATGTACAGAAAAACACAGGAAAATCACCATGGAGTTACAGGTAAAATGCCAAGCCAATCTGGGATTACTGGATAGCTGTATTTATTCCCACATGTGACAATAACACTTAAAACTCACCAGTAGTTAAGCCACACCTGTGTTAAGAAGCTATACTAACTGTTAAAGATTGCTTACAATCCAAATTCCAGTAATATACAGTAATTCTGCATTATATACATATAAAGAGACGTGTGTAACAGAGACCATGCCCTTCAACTGAAAATAAAAACCAAAAAAACTTTCATTTTCTCCTTGCAGGAGCACACACAGCTTCAGAAACATTCTGTTTGCAAAGTAGGTATTATAAAAATAAAGTTCGTTTATAAACTAATTATTATATAAAATGAAACATAGGGAGAAGTGTTGCAAACCATTTTTTAAAAACACCTTTGTGTGTAATACCACTATAAATTACTCTAGCTTCACTCATGTCCTGAGGCTAAGAGGTGTCGCACACCTCAGGTACATAAAACTCATTGCACACCACTTCCTGTGCATTATTCTGTATCTTGTCTCTTAGTTGGTAGGGCATTTGGTGTGTCTTTTTAATACATTATAATTCAACTGTATTTATTTGAATTTACAGTAGCAACTTGTCAGTGCTAAATATGTATATTTGGATGGCACCAAGCACTGAGACAACTACTGTCCCTTTAGTTAAAGTATATCATTATTGATTATGGAACTGCAGACATTCAATAACATTAGAAATAAAAGAGCAACAATTGATTCTTTTTAAAAATTTAAACCATTTCCAGCCTGCCATTTTTAGGCTGCTGCCTCTTTAATTGTGAGCAGTAAGCACACTTTTTGGCTGTTCATTGAGCTGGGCAGCACACCTTCCATGTGTAGGGGATTAATAGCACATATGTACTGGCCCTATCCTTACCTATCTCTTATAGATATAGAGCTTTAGATACAGATTTCAATGTATAAAATTGGTGAGCACATCCTACTGATCTTATTGGCCAGTTGTGTCACCTAAGGGTCTAGTTATCTTGCCATATAGGCACCTATTATGTCAGAACAGAGAATAATTGTTTTTGTCACTAAATTAGATTTTTGATGGCATCTGACATCATCGCCACATGGTACAGGGCCCTGGGCATAGGACAAGGAGCGAATGGGGGGACTGAGTTGCAAATGCAAGATGGGGAAAAGGAAGGGCTCAGCAATAGAGAATCAGGAACACTGTTGAAGAACAGAAGGGGTAATATAGCAGCAAAAGGGGCATCCCAGCACAGCAAATGATGAGGGGGGCTGTGTGTGGAAAGAGGCTTGGGCATATCATGTGGGGTGAACGCTGGGGGAGTCACCATGCAGCACAGGGCCCCTAACAAAATAATTAGCTTCTGGTACTGACAGTTTTGGCAATGAGCTAGGGCATAATATTATAGCCAGATAGCAAAAATAATGGTACTTGCATTTTTGGATGGGCAATGATTTATCAAAGGAAGGGGCGCGAGGGGGCACCTAGCTGCAATAAGACATGTTTGTCCACCCCCCTGTCAGTGTGGATTTCGAACAGAAGGGGCAAAATTTGAAATGAGAGTGAGCCGCAAGAGGCACTACATCGCATGGCATCTGACGTCATTGCCATGTGGTACAGGGCCTGGAAGCACAAACAAAAGGAGGAAGGAAGCTAAGGAGTTGGTGTGTTGTGTTTCAGGAATGTTTCCCTCACACTGGGGGATATTTGACTTGGGGGCAGTTACAAGGGATGACAAGAGTGGTTCAGTGGGAGAACAGAGGCTCCATTCCTTGAGGCAAGTTTTTTTTCCTTCAGTTCAGGGGATTTTGCACAAAAACGGAGGTCTGGGGTGGAGAAGGGCTGGGGGCATATCGCATGCCTGGTGTCTGAAGTCAGGACCAGGTAGTGCAGGGCCCAGCAATAACATGGCGGCAGGGGGGCATCAGAAGTATGGGGGATCCAAGACTAGGGAGACCTGCCTCTTTCAGCAGTGGCTACAGTTGGGGAACAAGGGCCAAAGAATTAAAGGATGCTGGGCATCACCACAATGGGAGGGCTTGGGGAAAATTGATCCCTCAAAGGAGGGGGAGCAGGCCTCACAGAAAAGAGATAAGGAGGCTGGAGCACACAGGCTGGGGGGACACGAAGGGGTGCACAACACCATGGGTAACAGACCGGGCCTGGGAAACCAGCTATCACAAAGGATATGGGGAGAAGCCATAGGGGTGGGCCCACAGGGGGCATAATAGAGGATATTACATGGTGGAAAGTTTGACCTGTCACAATTCTCTTTTAGCAGGTAACATGGAACAGAAAGATGGCACCAAAGAGAGAGTGAAGCCCAGCAAGGAAGAATGCTACCGGGTGGTGATGGACCTGGTAGTCAAGGCAAACCTGCTGCTGGAGGTGGAAGAGCTGGATGGGGAAGAGAAAGGCACAAAGCAGAAGGGGAAATAAGGGATGGGTCAGGAGAGGAAAAAGAGGGTGCCAAGAGGGCCTGGGGTGCCAGAGCCCAGGATGGTGGTCCCAACGCTGAAGCCAGCTGCTCCTCTGATCCTGCCTCCAAGGGACCCTATCCTGGAACCCACTCTGGACACCGTGCCAGTGCCAGTACCAGAACCTCCCATCCCCATGTCTCATCCTCCCCTACTAGAGCCGAGGCTACCGCCACAGGTCCCGCTACCCATACCCGGCCCAGCGGGAGTGCCCCAGCTGGGGCCCGGCAACCCACAGTCAGGTGCAACAGGTAATCAGGTGGTGACACTGGAGAGCAGTGTTACAGAATATGTTGAAAACATTTTAAAAAGTATGGGGGAAATGGTTTGGGGCAGCTGGAGAAGGCATTAGGAGAAATCAAAGGGACAGGTGCAGACGGGGGTAGCGGGGTAGCACCAGGGGTTCCTATAATGGGGCGGGAGATTGGGGCACCAGGGGTCCAGTTGGTGGATCACGTGCCTATGGCCATGAAAGTGAAGCTATAGAAAGTGGAATACGTCGACATCTTCGCCTTGGCGAATGTCGACAATACGGATGAATAGGAGGGGAAGGATAGTTTTGAGAAGAAAGACATGGCGGCGGCCGTGGTTTTGTTAGGAATGGGAGAGGATGACAAATCATGGAAAGGAAAACCTGGGACAATTTGTCTACGGGTTTTACTTATTTCACAGCCATTGTCATTGAAAAGCGGCTGGAGCTCGCTACCCCACTCTTGACCTATTCCCTCATCATAAAGAATGTGTATAGAAAGGGGTGCCATAATTGGTTAAGATAAGGTGAGAAATTTAGGAAACAAATGCCACATTTTGGGGTCATGAAATGGGATGCCGGGCAGATAGACCTGTGGCTAGAAATTTACACAGGCCAAACTGAGAAGGAGACGGAAGGAGATGAAAGGGGGGCAGCATCGAAGGCCTGTTGGGGATAAAACAGGGCTTTCTGCTCGTGGCTGAACTGTTGGTTCTGACATGTATGCTCCAAGTGTGGGGGGACACCATCCAGCATCCAAGTACATGTACAGCTGGGATAAAGGGACTGGCAGCCAGGATAACTCATACCAGCAGCCCATTTGGACCAACCAAGGCTCCTTTAGGGGGCAGTAATGGGGGAGGGGTAACGGGGAGAGCATCGGGGGGAGAGAACACACCTATCAAACATGGCACTAGAACAATTAAAAGACCAGCAGGTGGAGGTTTCCAGCTGGCTTAGACACCCATCAGAGTGGAGGCAGTAGAAAGGTGGGTGGGGGAATACCCAGATTAGGAGGCAGTCAAGAAACTGCTGACAGGTTTTCGGGCAGGTTTTAGTTTACAGTTTCAAGGATGTAGGAAAGTGATGAGTGCAAAAAAACTCAAATCCACACAAGGGAAGGAGGCAACTCTGACAGACAAAATTCAGAAAGGAGTGGCAGCCAGGAGGGTAAAGGACCATTTGCCTACCCCCCGTTGCCGAAACTTCTGATTTCCCTGTTTTGTCTAGTGCCTAAAAAACAGCCAGGGGAGTACCGAGTGATACATCACCTATCCTACCCTGAGGGGGATTCGGTCAACGATGCCATTGGGGATGAGGAAGACAGCAGGGTCACATACGCTAAACACAGGGCCTGGCTGGCTAAGACAGACATAGAGTCAGTGCTCTGCCTACTTCTAGTCAGGCCAGAGGACTGGGATTTGTTGGGAATCCAGGTGGAGGAGCTGTATTATTTTGACAAGGCCATGCCTATGGGATGCTTGGTGGCACGCACCATATTCGAGATGCTCAGTACCTGGCTGCAATGGGTGTTCCAGACCCGGTACAGGTACCAGCTGGTGGTGCACTACCTAGAGGATTTCCTGTTCATTGGGGAAGGGTAAAAGGAGACTGAAGCCATGCTTCAGGATTTCAAGGCTCTATGCCAAGATTTTGGGATGCCACTAGTGGAAGATAAGATGGAAGGGCCTAGTCAAACAATAGAGTTCCTAGGGTTGGAGCTTGACATGAGCCGGGAGCTATATCATTTACCAGACCAAAAGGTGAAGAGAATACAGAAGTTGTTGAGGACAGTCGGGGGAGGCAGGAGGGTCCAGCTACAACAGGCACAACAGCTTTTGGGGCACCTGAATTTTGTACATAGAGCCATTGCTCTGGGGCACACATTTACACGGCATTCAGCCTGGGCAACTTAGGGGGCCAGACAGCCCCACCACTGCATTGATCTCAGTAAAGGGACCAGGAAGGATATGGTGGTTTGGGAGCATTTTCTGCAGGCCTACAATGAGCAGATGTTCTGGAAGGAGGAGTGGCTGTACAATACGGATTTGCAGCTGTACACGGATGCGGCTGGGGGAATTGGCATGGGGGGTTATTCCCAAGGATAATGGTTTGCAGAACCATAGCTGGAGGACTGGGTACAGGAATAGGTGATGAAAGACATCACCTTTTTTAAGTTGTTCCCCCATACCTCTCAAGTGTCCCTCATTATGAGGGACATCCCTCATTTTGCTCCTTAAAATTGCTCTGTCCCTCATCCATCCCTCATGGAACAGGTGCTGCCCAGACAGAGAATGTGCTGTAAATTCAAACTTTAAAGTAGAAACTCTTTAATATTCTAAAATACTAAATACAAAAGAAACTTTATACAAGTAAACACTAAGGTTTTCACTGTGTTCTGAGCTTGTATCTACATGTTTGAGGATGTGTCCCTCATTCTGAGGGTCTACGTACCTCATTGTCCCTCATTTTGAGTGTCTAACAATGTTCATGTCCCTCATTTCAGTGACAAAAAGTTAAGAGGTATGTGTTCCCCATATGGGTGGCAATGATAGTTTGCGGAGGGGAGCTCAGGAACAGGCAAGTCTCATTCTGGAGTGATAATTGGGCAGTGGTAGAAGTGCTGAACAAGAAAAGAACAAAGTCAGAAAGGGTTATGAGGGTGTTGAGAAGCATGGTGTGTCTGGGTTTGACCTTGAACATGTAATTCAGGGCCAAACACATTGATGGCATGGACAATGAGATAGCTGTTGCAGATGGACAAGTTCAGGACCGTCGCACCCGGAGCAGAGTTTGGGCAGACCACCACCCCCCCGATGTATGTATGGATGATTGGATTGGGGGAGCTGAAGTACTGTTCCACAAGTCCTGGGCCTCCAGACCCTTACAGCTTATGAAACCTCTTGGAGGGCATTTCAAAAATCCCAGTAAGAATACGGTGGACAGGTAAGTGGGGCAGTGACAAGGGAGCAGGTGACTAGATTCATTGTAGCAGGATGGAACCAGAATGTGGCGCATGCAACCATGGTGGTGCATTTGGTGGCCATCGGGCAGATCTGTACACTGAAGAGTTGGGAGGATCCAATAAAAAGTAACTTGGTCCTCAGAATGATGCAGGGCTGGTTATGGGGTGTGGATAAGAAGCAGGATACAAGAAAAATGATATCGGAGGCCCTGATGGTGAGGTTGATGGGGGTGCTACACCACATTTGCAGCTCAGAGAGTGAAGCAGTGCTGTTTAAAGCCCTGTACGCTACTATGTATAGCGGGAGTTTTAGAGTGAGTGAGGTGGTGGGGCACGGCAAGAAGACAGATGGTGGGGGGGCTACAATGGGATGACATAGAATGGGCAGGAGAAGCAACTGCAGTGCTATTGAGGAGATCAAAGACTGATCAGCAAGGGCAAGGTGTGGTTAAGGAAACATCCTAATGCAACCATTTGCCCAGTGGGGGCTCTGCACCTGTATGTGGCAGACCGTCCAAATATAGGAAGTTTATTGATGTTTATACATGGGGACGGCAGGCCAGTCTCTGGGTACCAGGAGACAGTGGTGCTTCACAAGTGCCTCAGGTTTCTGGGGGAACCAGGGAAGAGATATTCCTCCCACTCGTTTAGGACTGAAGCACCCTCAACAATGGCAGCACAAGGCAACAGGCCCAGGGAGATCAAGGAGAAAGGCAGGTGGACCTCTGACTGTTATGAAAAGTATATACGCAAAATAACAATAACATTATTTCTGGTTTGTTCCCCATAGCAGGTGCCAGACTGAAAGGGAAAGAAGGAGAATAGGGGGAATTTTAGGGGGACTGAAGAGACAATTTACTGAACAGTGTGCTTTGGTTATCCAGGGACATCCAGGAGGCTCGAGACATGGATCTGCGGGCATTTGTTCATCACTGGGTGGAGAAATGGGCAGCTAGGAGACAAGGGGGCAAGCAGCTGTACTTGGATAGTGATACAATCCATCTGGTGTGGAAAGGCCTGCGAGGAATGAAGTGGGCGCAGCTGCTACCAGAACTCAGGGAAATCAGGAAGGACCATAATCGGCCAGACCTAATTGTGATACATCTGGGTGGCATCGACCTGGGGATGAGGCCCTGGCTGGACATATTTTATCAAATAAAGCATGATGTGGAAAAAATAAAAGAGTGGTGGTCGGAGGTTACTCTGGCTTGGTCGGAGATCATGCCTGGGAGGGTGTGGCAACAAGCAGAGAGCCACAAGGGGATGGACAGGGCCCGGAAGCACATGAATGCATGGGTGGGCAGATTGTTCGAGGGTTTGGGAGGATTAGTCATTTGTCATGGAATTCTAGAATAGGCAGATGAATATTACCGTGGGGATGGAATACATCTCTCGGGCTTGGGTCTGGCCATGTTTAACACTGAAATAGTGAACACCATCGAAGAATGGCTGACGTGTAGATAAGATAGGAGAAAGGAAGGATAAAAGGTAGGAAAGGGGGAAATCCACTGTCCATCACAAGCTGGAGGTGGACTAATGGAAACAGGGGGGAGGAGGATAGGAAAAAAAGGGGGAAAATAGAAAACACTAAAAGGACATAGGATTGATAAGCTGGAGGCAGGGGAAGGGTGTGTACACTTGTGCCCCTTCACAACATAAGAGGAAGAGGCCGGGCCCTCCAAGATGTATGTCTGGGGGCAGAAGAAAAAGAAGAAAGTGATAGAGTGTATGAATTGAACAAGAATGTGAATGTATATAAATAGTATTGTGAATAGATTGTAAATGGAAATGGTGGAGATGTACTGTGTTGTGACCAGGATTATTGTAAACTATGATATCTTTTGATAACTCAGGAAAGTAATTGTCAGTCTGAGCAACCACACACAATATGGTCTGTGTCTTCATTGGCAGGGTCCTGGGGACAAAGAGGATTACCCAATTAAAGGGGCAGACCCCATTGTCCCACGGCCCTACCATGAGGTGTGGTAAGCTCAGGATAGGGGGAAGGGGGAGAAGAAGGGGGGGAGGGGGCTAGGAAAAGGGCATGAGGTCATGAAGGGGAGGGCCTGATGAGGTCTCAAAAGGTGGGCAATGGTGAGTGTGGGAACAATGAGGTGGCAGCCTGGAGTTGGCAAGGTGAGCCAGAAGGCAGGAACTAAGGGGGCAGTTATAAGGAGCTGCACAGCAAGGGAGCTCACAAATTTCCTCCAAGAGATGTTCCCACCCTCCGCCCTGAAGAAAGGAACAGAAGGCACTGTGGTAGGTCAGCACAGTGGCAGGCTGCATGAGGACTGCCGGGAGGTGGATGGCAGAAAAAGGAAAAAGGGGGGAGGAGGATAGGAAAGAAAGGGGGGAATGTAAAACACTAAAAGGACATAGGATTGATAAGCAGGAGGTAGGGGCATGGTGTGTATGCTCGTGTCCCTTTAAACATAAGAGGAAGAGGCCTTGCCCCCCATGATGTACATCTGGGGCAGAAGAAAAAGAAGAAAGTGACAGAGTGTATGAATTGAACAAGAATGTGGATGTATATAATGTATATAAATATTATTGTGAATAGACTGTAAATGGAAATGGTGGAGATGTACCGTGCTGTGACCAGGATTATTGTAAACTACGAGATCTTTTGATAACTCAGTAAAATAATTGCCAAACTGAGCAACCACACACAATATGGCCTGTGTCTTCATTGGCGGGGTTCTGGGGACAATGTTCTTTTGGGAGTCCGAGCATTCCACATAGATGGACACATCATGTAGCTGAATGCAATAGGCTATATATTTCTCAAAGTTACTGGAAGGACACCTGATATGTGTGTGTGAGGGTGTAGAAGGAAATGAATGTTAAAGTTATGATGAGTAAAAACCCTTCACTTGTTAAGAATCCTGTAAAATGTATTTTACATCTCCCAACTTTTGTCACTTAAAGGTGGGAGGGATATTAGTGCTTTAAATGTGAGTTACATTACCATGTGGATAAAAAGGACTGTATGAAAACCTGTGCTTGGATATCCCTCTCAAGTGTCCCACATTAAGAGGTCCATCATTTTGTCCTCCAGTTTAGAAAATGTGCTGCTGTATCAGAGAGAAGATGCTGTTCAGTCAGTTTTTAAAACAGAAATTCATAATATTCTATGATGCTAAAGCAAAATGTATACTGGCACAAATAAAGGCACTAGTGTCTACAGTGTTCTGAACTTGCTCTTCAGATTATGTATATAACACAATAAAACTAGAGTTCTCCAACTGACATATATAATGTGTAGTTTTATGTCTGATGATGTGTCCCACATTCTGAGCGACAGTGTCCCACATTTTCCCTCATTCCAAGTAACAATGTCCTATATCTTGGTGACAAATGGTTTGCCCCATCTGGAATACGGTTTACAGTTAAAATGAATCAACATTAGAAATAAGTCAATATGAAAACGTCCACATTTTATTCTCTTTATTATCTTACAGAAGATGGAAGTTATACCTAAAAGAAATGAGTGGAAGATATACAAATGTGCTTTTGGTTTGTACTCTAGCATTTATTCTGGATGAGATGATGAGCCTTTTTTTGTGACAAGAAATATATATATATTCTGCATCAAACAAAGGAAATATAAACTTCATTGGGATATGTGTGGGAGTTGAGCACTGGTTCGCGCTGACCCTCTTGCCTTCCCGGTCTAATATTGAGCTCAGCATGGAACACTTTCATTATAGTCCTTGGAAAGCAATGGTCAGTATGTGCATTTTAAGAACAGTCAAATTTCATCACTGTCCTAAAAGGTAGCATAAAAAAACTAGCTCTGTTAGCAGCAGACAATTGGTGACACTGTCCAGTAAATTTAGAGGATGGGTGACCACTGAAAAGATTTGCACTCAGGATTTGTAATGGGTAGAATAGCAAAGGTAGGCAAAAAAAAAAAATAGAAAACTCAATACGTCTGAGAAGGTTGGTCAAAGTGCAGCAGGCTATCAGTACATTAGCATAAGGGTGTCTTTTGGGAGAGACGTTTGTTGCACTTTCCCCATTTAGTGCACCGTACTGTACTAGTTTATCAGGCTTATCACAATGTACATAATATTCACAGCCCCCCTCTTTTATTACTCTAATACTCTGTCAACATTCTGCTTGCATGCTATACCGAAAATGCTCACCTGTTCAGGTGGGAGGCTAATATAAGTCTTGTTCAGTAGGGGTTTCTGTCCTACCTGTTTCAATAGTTATTTCACTGACTCCTCACTGGTGCCTCTGATGCCTCCAAACATAGCCTTTTTTTTTTTACTTTTAGCAGTCAGAGAATTACACTCATTCAAAGTAAGTAGGAGGACCACACCATTCTTCAAAAAGAGAATACACAAAGAAATATATTACAGGAAGTTTTATTTTTTGTTTTGCTTAGATTTTGCTTCTCATTTTGAAGCGTTTTTAAAGGGCTTATTTAATCTGAAATTAATTCAAAGAAACATATATGAGTTTTTTTATATATCTTATACTTTATACAATTAAATGTTTTTTTATGGGACAAGATACTTAAAGTTAACTTCTAAGGGCCTATTGGTCCTTCTCTGCTGTCACATTATATGTTTCTATTTTTTGCAACAAACATCACCGTAATGTTTTATGGTACATAAGGAAATAAAAAGTCATGTTAAACTAGTACTTATTGCCATTCATTTAAGCATATGCTAATACATTTAAAAACTGGCCTTAAGGCTTGATTTCCTCCTAGCTTAAAATACTATGCATTCCTTTGATTTAGTAAATTGCTTTTCACACATGAAAAATGAGAATGTTACTAGCAAATATTGTTCTGCTTCAGGTTTAACTTACTGTTATCTTTAAATTATACATTTGTTTTACCTGGTTGCATTTACCTCTGGTTTTTTACCCTTCAGTATCATTCTTGTTTAACTTTAAACTATGTGTTGCTACAATGCTAGATACTGCATATTGGTAGTTCGGCTTTAATTTACATACCTCTAAATTTCATTTCTCATTTTTTGGCAAAGCTTTTTTTATATTCCTTAGCTTGCCCAAAGGTCTGAAAAAAAAAATTAACAATAAAGAAAAGACATGTTTCTTGCAATGATGCTTTGATAATTAAACTACTAACTTGGATTCCAAAGTTCTTAGGTATAGCTTGGTTCACCTTACTCCTTTGCCTGAGATGACATTTTCTGCTAGTCACAAGGATCGCTCTTGTTTTGTTTATTTGCCCAAAGGTCTGAAATTGAAATAAAGACATTTTCTTTCACTAATTATATGGACTTGTGACGTAAGCTCCTAAAAGTTTGGATTTTCATACCTGCAGTATGTAGTGGCATTTCCTATCTGCGTGCTGCCTTGCACAAAATGACACGTGTTGGGACATCAGCAAGAGTGTAGGCAGGCATACTCACTGTACACATTTTTGTACAGTTTTTCTGAGTACTTGTCCCAAACCATGTGCCTCTTTGTTACTATTATCATTCTAATCTAGAGCAGTTGAGTTAGTGTAGGCTATTAGAGTAGTGTTTGTATCTGCTTCGGACATAAATATGTGTACAATTATTTAGAGATTAGATGAATCATCAGATAGCAATCTGAGTGTTTTGTCATGGGGAAGCAGATGGAAAGGATGTGTACAATTTTTAATGGGGGAGCAGCAGCTGGAGATACTGTGTACAAAATGGAAATTTCTGGCTACACCCCTGGACATCAGAGAACCATGTTGTTTTGGAATCAACATTAGAAGTTTAATTATCAAAGCAGTATTGCAAGAAACATTTTTTTCTTTATCTTTCCTTTCTTTTTAGACCTTTGGGCATACTAAGTAATACAAAAAAGTATTGCCAAAAAAAGGAGAATTAAAATTTAGAGGTATGTAAATTAAAGCCAAACTACTGTACCAATATGCAGAACCTAGTGTTGTAGCAACACATTGTTTAAAGTTAAACAAGAATGACACCGAATGGTATAAAAAGAGATGTAATTGCAACCAGGTAAAACAAATGCATCATTTACAGACAACAATAAGTTAAACCAGCATACCATGTGCAATATGCTGCCTTATATTTACAATCACTTGATTTTATATAGCCAGAACAAAATCCACCTAGTGGTAGCGGAGAGACTGAGTTTGTCAGATTTCTGAACAAGAACCAGTCAGTGTTGTAATCTAAGACCAGACACCTTGCCATTAATTTAAACTGTGACAAAATGAAGCCTCATATGTTTACACACTAATAGCCTGAGCAGATAAATTGCAGAAGCAAGTGACAGTAGACCGTGCCTGTCCAGAACTCATATTACTGTTACTGTTGCATTGGAGATAATAGTGAAGGCTAAGATGTCTTCCATATTATATTAATTTGTTTAATTTATTTACTTTTTTAAACGGAGCTCATTCTATGTTCAGAATTAGGATTTGTTCCGATATCTATAGATCTTGACACTGGCATCATTTAGATGTGAACTCGTGTGGAAATTTTCTCTAGCGGTCACGATACCAGCAAAGATTGTACCAGATCTATGTGCACATAACTGCTGGGTTAAGCATTTGATTTTACTTGGATTGTGAGAACTTACTGTCTGTCCACTATACATGAAGGGAAAGGAGGCAGATTGGGGGGGGTCTTTTTGTAGCCATGCTGTCACTATATCGATATGCAAGCATCAGTGTTTAGAGATAGCATCACAATAATTTCCCTAGACAGCACCGTCAACAAAGTGTAACATTACAGCAGTTTTTAAAAATCAGATAAACAATATCTGATGCCGATGCATACTTGACAACCCAGGATAGGCATGATCCCCGTCATCCCTGGGATTGTGAAAGAATAATTCAGTTCAAAATTGTGGTGACAAGGGCAAAAGACAGCACTTATAAGAATCTAGATTTAATTCTATATCATATTTGACTTGCATCAGTCTATGTAGTAGTCATGATATGAAGAAAATGAATGACCGTCATGCTACTGTACCAAAAAGGAAAGAAGGACAAAATCTCACATCCATGCCTTAGACCAGTCGGTTGATGTTCCATTCCATGAGCAGGTCTGAAGAATGAATAACAACAAGAGGGAAGGGGAAGGGAATCATCTCACAGCATCAAGAATAAAATCAGGTAACTGGATCGCTGTCTTCTTCAGCTGGCCAGTGTGTGAAATGTAAAAATATAAAAACTCATCTCAAAGCCACTGTAAATCATATACTGACAGTGTTACATTGAACAAAACAAGACTGGCAAGTATGGATTGATCCACTGATGCTGTCAGGAGACAGTAAATAAATAAATTAATTCTAAAATTTAAATTAAATGCGCAGAGTTAGACTTAACATCGCCAGAAATCTGTCATGGTTTGCAGAGTGAATTTGAAAATGTCACAAACTGCTCTCTCTGTCTCTCTCTCATACACACACACACACACTCATGTGCACATGCTAGAAAACAGAACAGGCAAATACAGATTCTAAATGACAAGTTTCCTCAATGTGTCAGTACATGCAGAAACTGAAATACCTTTAACGCTTGCAAATACCAATAACTGTATTTCTTTGTTTTATAAATGTAGATGGGTTGACAGTAAACAAACTGTAGGATTCTGTGGGTGAGAGTGAACAGCAGATGTGTGTGGTTCAAGGAGGTGTTGATGTCATGCTTAGAACTAATTGCTTGTGGTCAGCTGTTGAGCTTAAGCATAAAATGGGGAAAGTTAATACTTTTTAATTTGTACAGAAATTTAAAAAAAACACATAAAACTCCATAAAATACATGAAACTTAAACTCTAATCTCCGTGTCCCACAATATCATTCTTTAGCCACTGATTTGCTGCATGTTTCACTGCACAGCCTCTGCATCTTACTCTCTTTACCTGGCTTGCACTGTCTCTCATCACCCAGCACAAATAACACAAGGTATAGCCAGAACTGATACAATGCAGAACTAGCGGATGAAATAGTGCCACTGAATTCTGCAGTGAGTGACTGTGGCAGAGTGTTTTAAGCTCCATTGGAGGTTTGGAAGGATACTTCTGAAACTCCAACGGAAGTGTGCCATGATCCACTCGTTTTTAAAGTGGATGCAGAACAGCTGTAAAAAGAAAAGTTCAGAGTTCATCTGATTTTCAGGAAAACAGCCATAGCTGAGCATGTTCACTTTAGAGACTCACATAGTAGGAGACTGGGTGGCTGGCTAGACCGTCTTAATATAAATCAGGGCAAACACATAGGATTTTGTCTTCAGCAAAAAACTTGAGTGAAGGTTTTCACCGAATTTTCAACATGTCATGTATGTCACAGAAGCTCTTTTTCTTTTGGTTCATCTGCAGCCCTGTGGGCACATTTGAAATGTTTAAAATGCCTAAAATGTTTTTGTTTCAGTACAAATTTGCCATCTAGTTCTGCTGAAGGGATGTCTCAATACAAGTATTTTGATGAAGACAAAATCCTGTGTGTTTGCACTGGTTCAAACTAGGGTGATCTGGACAGTCACTCTAACTCCTAAAACAGTATACTCCACTGTGGATGATGTTCTGCAATACATGTGCTTCCCAGGTGGTTGTGGCTCATTTGCTGCACTTTGTGCCTAGCAACCCACTCAGGGCATGCAGTTATTAAAGCATTACCACACAACCTATAACATGCTGTTCTTTACTATTTTCCACATGTAATGACAAGACCCATAACACATGAGGCAAACCCATGAATGTGCTATGAGGTCTTATAAAGCGATTCTGGCCAATTTAGCATCTTAAAGAGCTGTTGACACCTTACAAAAAACTTTGAAAAACATAATAATTAGGTACAGTCAAGCTTCCATCCCATATGCATTTTGAAGATTCCTCCTTCCCAGTATTTATTACTAAGGGCATTTGCATGAATGCATGATCTTTACCCCCCCCCCGGGTTCATCTACTTCCACAGCTGACTCCCTACTTCAAATCATAATCCTCTGTTGTGTCATCACAGTTTGTTGCCATGGGAGTAACTGTGCTGTCACAAGCAGTGAATTATGATCTCAGGTAGGGAGACAGGAACAGGAACAGATGAACTGTTCAGGAGCAAAGATCCTGTTTTCATGCAAATTATGTCAGTAATAAATAATAGGGAGGAGGGATACAGAACTAATGTGAAATAAAAGCTGGACTGCATCTAAATATTGTATTTTGGTAAAGTTCTCCTGAAGGCATCAGCTGCTCTTTAACTGGTAAAGACCCAAATTACATGGGGTTTGCTACCTATATGTAACACAGTGCTAGAGGTACATTACCTGAGCAAATTTTATTTCAAGGTTAGAGATCACTATGCAAATGACACAGCCTCATAAAAACAAAAACAACAACTATGTAACCAGCCCACTCATCACTTTAATAACACACATATAAAAAACTTGCAAAAACAAATAAAACAATTCCAGCAAAAACTGTGAAACTCACCTCATGATCAAAATAGTAGTACACATAAAACAGTACAAAAATACAAAACATAAATTGAAAATGCATAAACATGCACATAATCCAAAATGCATAAACATGCACATAATCTGAAAAAGTTACACATAGCTAGTAAGATCAAAACATTATAATAGAAGACAGCAGAAATTAAAAATGTTATAATACATAATAAAGAGGGAAAAATACAAGTGTGAGTGTGTGTAACCAGAATTTTGTACATACTGTACCCAAGGTATGTGAGACTACATACTGTAAACCCCATGAGCAAAGCTCAAGGGGTTTATGAAAGCATCACACACTGAGGGTATGTATATCATTTTCCATTGCACCTTCCATTTTCTCATATTTATTTTTGATAATTGTTGGACCTGCTGACTGAATAAAGCTGTCACATGTTACTTGGTGGCCATACAGTTGAGGAGGCTTGCAGATGGAAGGAGGACAGTGCCTTACTGTGTATGGAGGAGTGTAGGGTCTGCCACAACCTGCCTGCCCTGTAAGGGCATGTGAGTCTGTGAATGCATGAGTGAGTGAGTGCATGAGTGACTATGAAAGGGAGAGAGAATGTGGGTCTTTCATGCCTCCCGCCCAGTTTATGCCATGCACTTTGAGAGCCATGCTTTCGATTGACAGCTCTCAGTCACACACAGACCATTAAGACGAATAATTACAACACAGTTATATATGTATTAAAAATGATATCTTGTAATAATTGATAAATAATACACAAATCAGTCCATCAATTACGAATGTATGAAGTTGCCAGAAGAAAGTCGTAAGGTCTATCAAGTCTGCACAATGCGGAGTCCAGTGTCCTTGTGTTTGCATTCAACCCAGATCCCCTGTACTCCTACCTTCCCATTACCCTGTCCCACCTCCTCTTGAAGCTACCTTTTGTCTTCTTATTGTTATTGATGACCTCTACTAGAGACTCATTGCATCCTGTCACCACCCTCTCTGTAAAGAAGTTTCTCCTGATTTCATTCTTGAACTCCCTCCCACCAGTTTGTAACTGTACCCACTTGTGTTCTTATTTTAATTTAACTTGAAGAGATTCCCAATATCCCCTTTGTTTATCCCTTTAAAGGGAAACTGTCAGCATGCTGTGTATCTATGCTCATTTCCATAATCACATTTAGAGCCTGTTCATCCCTGCCTGACAGTCCACACCATTATATTTATGGCTAAATCAGTATTTCTTGCCTGCATTTTCTGTGTAAACAACACAACTGAACAACTTCATTGTTGCACATTCATGTTGGGCTCCACTAATTGCAGCAGTACTGAAGGTTGTGAGTGTTTACTGTGCCTATATTTGACAGATCAGCCTCCCTTCGATAGTCACTCTGCCTGTGCAACCTCTAAACAGTGATGTGTATTAAAAATCCTAGTGATGGTGTTTGACTCTGTAGTTAGATGCTACAATGCATCCCACAAGCCTCAGTGCAGGAAAATATCCTTTTTCAGAATCCGCAAAGAGGCAGGTGCTCAGCTAAATGGAAGGCTGCTAGAAAACATAACTTCCCAGAAGTTTCAAGTCAGAGTACATCTGTGTGTTCTGTGCATTTTGTGGCCGACTGCTTTCAGAGGAATATGCAGATATTTAACGTTTGCATTAATGAAAATGATGTTGATATAGAGGGTGTATTTGAATTGAGAGGTTTCTTTGGTAACAGGAAACCATGAGAGCACAGCTCGAGAATTCTCCTGTTACCAAGGAAACCTCTCGATTCAAACATAGTCTTGTCTGTGTGACTGCTCATACACAGGATTATATAGTGTATGGGTAAACAGAGCAGTTAAAAAAGCAAGGAAATAAACCAAGACACATGGGGCTCGATTTCCAAAGCTCTGAAACTGATGCAAGGTACCTTTGTCAAATAAAATGGATGCAAGTGGCACCTTGCATCGAATGTCATGGCAGTCCTGATTTTTGAATGTAGGCTGCATTGGACATGGGAGTCCTTGCCCCAAACTAGCCCTGCACCACTCCTGTGCCCAAAGTGGTGGTGCACCATATCATTTGCTTGTCTAGGTGGCTATGAACCTTGATGTCTTTACTGTCCTCAGCTGTCTTATGGTTACCCTAATTGCTTTATTTTACATCCTTATTATGATCTATGCCTAAAATGTACCCTTATGTAACTATTACTGTGCTACCCAATGTATATCTTGTTTTGCTCCTGTACACCTATATTATGTCTGTGCATTTCTGCATATTGTAATCAATGTCCTGTGCTCTCCTGGGTCGTGCCTGAAAATAGGCAGGTCTGTTGCCTAGCGCACTTAGCCGGTTACCAAAAGCTAATAAATAAATAATGGGGCTTGCACCACATTGGGGCTGCAGCATTCCCTAAATTGGAATTCTGAAAGCTCTGCTATGGCTGCAAGTCCTGGCTGTGCTTAGACCAGCCATGAGATGGTCTAACAGGCCTTGTGCCACAGATTAGGACTGTGTTAGGTGTGTGAGGGGTAAGAAACCTCTAATCCTGACTGGTAGTGGTACAGTGTATTCTGTAGTAGTGCCATATTGGGTTGTATTTGAAAAGCTGTTGTGAGGTAGGGTACTACGGTATCAGCACACAGCATTGCCCTTTACATTCACAGACTCAGGTTGATGGAAACCATATTGTGCAGTCCACAATCCTGTACCGCACTAACTGAAGCTAATGCACCCTGACAGCTGTCAAATATAACAGACAAATGTATACTGTCCCTGGATGCATGGTATGTGGTGCCGTTGTGTTACAGGAGATGTACCCACTGGCAAATGTGATATGCCCCTGATGCACAGCTGTCTGTGTGCTGGCATAATGCATGCACAACTGTCTGCTGTAGTACCTATGTCAGGTTCTTAAGGCACCTCTATTAACCGGTGGCATAAAGGTAATGGGAATACAGAATGAACACTAAAGGATATTACATCTTCAGGAGTGTGGAAGCTCATTGCTTCTACCATGCTATACTGTGTTGAAACTGCTCAGTTACGTGTATGTGGAGGTTGCATACAGTAAGGCACCCACATATCTTAAGGTGACAATCTTCAATAGTTATATAGAGCTTCTGCATGGATTGGCCTGTAAGGGTTGACTGTGTTGGAGGGTACAGACAGATCCATGCAGAGGCCCTATAAGAATATTGGAGACTGTCACCTTAAGATATGTGGGTGTTTTACTGTATGCAACCCACCATACATGTAACTGAGCAGTGTCCAACACTGTATGGTATGATAGAAGAAATGGAGCTTTCACACTCCTGTAGATATAATATCCTTTAGTGTTCGTTCTGTATTCCTGCCACATTTATGCCACCAGTTAAGAACCTGCCATAGGTACTACAGCATCTGTGCATGTATTATGTCAGCACTCATAGAGCTGTGCAGCGGGGCCATATTACATCTGCCAGAGGGTACATCCCCTGAAACACAGTGGCACTGAATACCATGCATCCAGGGACAGTGTATGGTTGTTGGTGACATTTGATAGCTGTCAGGGTATGATAGTACAGGATTGTGGATTTCACAATATGGCTTATATCATCTGTGAGTCTGTGAATGTACAGTGCAATGCTGCGTGCTAACACCATAGTACCCTGCAACATGACAGCTTTTCAAACACAGCCCAATATAGCACTACTACAGAGAACACTGTATAATTACCTGCCAGTATTAGAGGTTTCTTAAACCTGCATTCTCATTCTGTTGCTGGCTTTTCGATGGGCATGAGAAGATGACAGCACCCCCTGTCAAACATCTCCCATGCACCACCAGTTTGGTGCACCATTCCACTTGAGGCAACTCTGGGTACTTTCATGGTGGAACAATTGTTATACCAAAATCTGGCACACAGTACCTGGCACTCCTGAAGTTTGTGCAGGTGGGGATTTGGCACAACTTGCATCAATCTAGGGACCTTTGGAAATGTGGTCCCATTGTATACATTTCTAGACATTAACTGATTATTTTATTCTGTGTGCAACAGTTAGGAAGAATCACATTTCACGCTACTGTACAGTAGTGAAGTGAAATACGAGGCAACATTTTTGCAACATTGATTTACTTAAACAACTCATATGATTTAGATTTATAACAACACACATATAAGCTACATCCTGAAAGTCCATTTTGGCTATTTACCGTCCATTTATATTTATTTTCTGTGACTATGGGCCCGACTCCAAGTCAGCTTATGCTGGCACAAGCTGAGATATGCCAAACCCCTTGGCATAACCCATGACTTGCGCCAGGCCTTACGCCAGCCCCAATTCCAAGAGGCACCTTGCACCATGTCGGCTGCGGGCTATGCCAACCATGGGTTACACCACCCCTATGCTGCAGCTCACAATGGCATGGTGCAAAGGCAGGTTATGGCAGCTGCTGTGACCCATTGCTGCGATTCAAGACGCCACACTGGCAGAGAAAACTTACAGCAGCTCGGAGCTGCCCTAAGGGGCATCTGATGGTGCCAGCCATCGGATGTCCACTCCACAGCGCTGTGGCAGTGGTACCAATTTTCTCCCCGTGCCCCCACAAACACATCCATGCCCCCCCACCCGAATGTCAGGGATCCCCGGGGGTCTGTTCTGCATTGTGCCCTCCCAATTCCTGTGGCACCTGTCCTTCCCCCCACCCCCTGGTGCATGCCATGGTGTTCCAGGGTGGGGGAACTTGGGGGGCCATCAATTACAGGCTGTGGCTTGCAACATGCATGGCTATTACACCATGCCTGTGGCATTAGCCTCCGTATGGCACATGTCACAAGTGCCGAAACCCTGCCACTCTTGGAATGCAGAGCAGGGTTCCTGGCGTAGCGGTGAGTGTCACAACTCACATACGCTGGTGAGCTGTGACATTCATCCTGGAATTGGGCCCAATGTGTCAGCCACTCTGACAGTGCATTTTCTGTGCCAAGAAAGAAAAAAGAACAGTCCTACTTTTATCTTGGTGCACTTCATGGCTGCTAGCTGTACACCTTCCATTATGACGTGCTGAGGGTAGAAAAGTGGGAAAAAGTTATTTAATATTTATTACAGGAACTGTAACAGGAAGGTGCATTGATGGTCAAGGGAGGGACTTACCTTATTCGACCTCTGAACCAGGAGCAGAACTGCCCTCGATTACAGGAATCTTCCTCTTCCGTGGACCATATTTGTTGATGATTTGCACTGTAACTGCCTGTTGAAAGACATAGTTTGAGTCAAAGAGATTGAAATGTGCTAGGTCTCCAAGTGGTGTTTTTGTGTTGTGCTTCTGTGGCTGCTACACTACTGGGAGTGAGGTAAGGATTGCAGAGGAGCAAGTGTTGCTTGATGCAGCGACATGGCTCATTCCTGCAAAAATGTTTGCACTCCATTTCTGCTTTTGGTCCGAAAGGGAGCTGTAGTTATTGATAGATTGAAGTGACTGATGGTCAAAATCTTGTTGAACTTCAATTGGGGGGATATCAGAGACGAAAAGGCACAGTATTGACGTTTTGCATGTTAAGTGGTTGATTTTATGTTTCTCTTGTGGAAAGCCAGCTGCTATTTTTATACTTTTCAGCATTCCTTTTATTTTATTTTATTTTTGCCAACTGCCATAGCCCTATACCACAAGTACAGCCTAGGTTTGTGGTTGATGTTTGGGTCTAAATAAATCGGAGACTCTGGTGACTTCATTGTTGGTGGTCTCTGTGAAGAATACAGCTCATATGCTGAGATTGGATCTCTGTCAGTGTTTGCCAGGTTTGGATACATGCAGGGCTTAATTTCCCTGATGTCCCTCAGGTTGTCACCTGCATGTGTCTTTGTCTGCCTTTCATTGTATTGCTGGAATTTCTGCCCATCTGTGTCAGCCATTGACTGCAGGTACCCCCACCTTAAGGCATACTGCTCTGCAGTCCTCAGTGCAAAGCAGAGCCCATTATTAAAGAAAATTTTGCTTCAAAGTGTTGTAGGGTTCTGCATCCCCAGTGTGACAGTGCAGTATAATTTACCTACAGCTTGTCGGGGCAGTGACTCTAACTGAATCGATTTTTTTACTTTTACTTTTTAAGATATTTTTGCATGGCAGCCAGTGCTGCTAAGGTTTCTTTAAACATTTATTGGTTGCCATGAAATATGGAATGACCATACTTGTGCTTTATCAGGTGTCTGGTTATACTGCCTAACATCCCAAAGATAGTACAGTACTAAGCTCATACTGAGCCCCATCAAGTCTTTCCATTTTGTATACAAACTTGGCAATGAGGTCATCTTGCTCGTTAAGTGGTATGTCTGTCATGGTTTGGCTTTCACTTACATCTGCCAAGAAACTCCGTAAAAATCTTACATTGTTTGTTTTTGTTAGTGTGTGTTGGTTCTCCTGATCAGAAATAACTTTTGCCCTATGTGGGAAGCTTGTTGCCCGAGCTGTGACTGCCATCTCTCTGTTTCTTGTTAGCGCTTTCAGAAACTGACAAAAAAAGTTGCTTGACAGTGCTAACAATGGCAGCCTTGGCTCATGAAGTATTGACTGTTCTATCCCGCTGTTCTGCAGTACTGACATCGCTAGTGCAGCACATCAACATTGTGGCGTCTCTACTGCAGCACAACATGGAAATTCTACTAACAGAATTCTATGTACAACACTCTCTTATACACTACAAAAATATTTTTCTAGTATTGATGTGTCTGTGCTTTCTGTGTTATCTTTTGTCTTAATAAACAATATCCAAAATATGTCTTGTTTTTGTTCTAACAAATATTTATTGTGTCACTGTTCACATTTTCAGAATTTCTATATTTACTGGATGCTGTGTGTGGGTACTGCTGATTCATAGTATGAGGTCCACAAGGTGTGCTGTCAGTGATGTGTGTTGGGTGAGTGTGTAGGTGGAGTGACAGTGTGTGCTGTCAGTGATGTGTGTTGGGTGAGTGTGTGGGTGGAGTGACAGTGTGTGCTGTAAGTGATGTGTGTTGGATGAGTGCGTGGGTGGAGTGACAGTGTGTGCTGTAAGTGATGTGTGTTGGGTGAGTGCGTGAGTGGAGTGACAGTGTGTGCTGTAAGTGATGTGTGTTGGGTGAGTGCGTGGGTGGAGTGACAGTGTGTGCTGTCAGTGATGTGTGTTGGGTGAGTGCGTGGGTGGAGTGACAGTGTGTGCTGTCAGTGATGTGTGTTGGGTGAGTGCGTGGGTGGAGTGACAATGTGTGCTGTCAGTGATGTGTGTTGGGTGAGTGCGTGGGTGGAGTGACAGTGTGTGCTGTCAGTGATGTGTGTTGGGTGAGTGCGTGGGTGGAGTGACAGTGTGTGCTGACAGTGATGTGTGTTGGGTGAGTGCGTGGGTGGAGTGACAGTGTGTGCTGCCTTAGTATGGTTGCTGCATGACTATCTGACAGATGTTCTGGGATGAGCTGGTGATGTGTCTGTGTGTGTGTGTGTGGGGGGGGTGGTACAGTGTGATGTTCCCCACACCAGGCACTTGGGCTAATATCCCAATACTGACACTGTAGTGCAGCATGAGGAGGGTGCTGCACTTCTGAGGTGCCGTCTTTCGGAAGAGACGTTAAACTGAGGTCCCATCTGCCTGTTCTGGTGGTAGTTCAGGTGGATGTTAAAGATCCCATGGCACTTCTAGAAAAAGAGTAGGGGAATTTCCCAGGTGCAATGGCCAAATTTCCTTCATTCAAGAAAAATACCACCAATAGCTTAATCTGGTTCAAGGTAAGTTGGCATTCATCTGTATCCCCCTCCCCCGGGTCGTGCTTGAAAATAGGCAGGATTTGTCTAGTGCACTTACCCGGTCAACAAAAACTAAATAAAAAAAAAATGTTTAGGTATGGGTGCTGCAGGTACATCATATGGGATAGGAGGTGTGATAAATGTGTATGTAGTGTGGCACAGTGTGATGTGTGGGTATGGGTGCTGCAGGTCTGTCAGATGAACTGGGATGTGTCTTTGATATATGTGCAGTGTGGTACAGTTTGATGTGTAGGTATGGATGCTACTGGTCTGTCAGATGGGCTTTGAGGTGTCAGATGTGCTTGTGTATGTGGGGGTACAGTGTGAAATCCAGGTATAAGTGCTGCAGGTCCATCAAATGGGCTAGGAGGTGGCGCTGATGTGTATTTGAGGGCCACAGTGTAATAGGTGGGTGTGGGTTCTGCTGGTCTGACAGATGGGCTGGGAGGCATTGCTGATGTACAGTATGTGTGGAACGTGGCACAGTGTGATGTGTAGATATGGGTGCTGCAGGTCTGTTAGATGAGCTGAGAGGTTTTGCTGATGCGTGTGTGGGGGGCAGGGTGTGATGTCTGGTTATGGGAGCTGCAGGTACCTCATATGGGATGGGAGGTGTGGTTGATGTGTATGTAGTTTGGCACAGTGTGATGTGTGTACATGGGTGCTAATGATATGTCAGATGGGCTGAGAGGTGCTGCTGATGTGTGTGTGTGTGTGTGTGTGTGATTGTGTGGCATGGTGTGATGAGTGGGAATGGGTTCTGCAGATCCATCACATGTGCTGGGAGGTGTTGCCGATGTGTGTGTTTGAGAGAGAACAGGGTGATGTCTGGATATCAGTGCTGCATGTCCATCACAAGGGTTGAGAGGTGTTGCTGATGTGTGTGTGTATATTCTGTGTATTTTTGCCAGCAAACTCCATTTGGAGGTCAGGACCCAGGAAGCAGTGTCAGGAGCTGTAGTTCTGGTAGCCAGAGTGTGAACTACAGAATAGCTCCTGCAGTTTGTAATTGCTTGCCTGCAATCCTCTGGGGCCTGTGTTATTGTAGAAGGCTATTTTAGCTGGTGTGTACACTTTTTAAAGTGTTCATTCAGTCTGTGTAGACTGGAGTGGGGTGCGTTACCCGGATCTTCACTTCTGGGTCACAAGGTACTTAAATCTCACCCCTCTGTGAGCGGGTGAGCACAAGTGGGGTGAGTGTGCTGCTCCACACATGGATACACATACAGAGACATGCACAGACAGTTTCTGGAGGGTCCAGAGGGGAAGCGGGCCAACAGTATTTTTAAATGCTGGTAAGAGTGTACTTTATTCAGGGCTATAAACAGGAACTTCACACAAAACTCTTTAGTTACTGACCTAGGTAGGCAGGTTCCTTTAGTATTTATCCTATTAGTATTATTGTATCCCACTAGTACTGTTATTACAGCCTTTAGGCCATAGGTGTGTTTACTTTCACTTTTCTTAATAAAATGGCCCCTAATTCAAATTACACCATTATGACCCTAACTGGGGAAGTGTGTTTAAAATGTTCAGAATGTAACATGCACATAACAATATCTACAGATGTCCCTAAACAACTATTCCGATGCACTAAGTGCATTCAGAACTCTGAAATGCTCCTGGAAATCTCAATGTTTTACTCTAGACTTGCTGCCTTAGGGAAGAGTCAACAGGATATGGCCTTCAAGTTCAGGGCTGTGAATGCTTCTCCCCCAGTCACTGGACCAGTCCTCCCCCCACAGCTGGGTCAGCAGATCAGTACACCATTACCAGTGCAGAACAGGAAAATCGCTTCCACTAACACTCTCTCAGCACCTAAGTTAGCTAATACTTGTCCACACCTGAACTCCTCCCTCCCAGAGCTAGTTAACAAAAAAACAGGTGAGGGAAGAGGACTCGCTTGACAATGACTGCACTGATGATGCATGGTATCAAATTCAAAGTACTAGAGTTTGCAAAAAGGGATGAAAAGCTGGATTTCAACCTTCCTCTCCATAACAGTTTTAACCCCCTAGCCTTTCTCTCATGAGAACTCTGACAGCAGTATAGCAGACTCCCTCCCCAGTGCCTTGTCTGGGGGTGCAAATGATGTCATTTATAACACACTTTTGCCAAGTATTGCTTCAGCCCTTGCAAATTTATCTAAACCCGGCAACTATACCTCACTACTAGTTGATATACTTATTGTAGTGGAAAATTCAACACTCTCAAATGCACCTTTTATTATGGGAGCTGAGACTGCACCTGATACCCCATATTATGTGCCAGATAAGTCATACTACTGGGTGATTCAATAACTAAACACATAGGCAGGGCTATTTGTAACCCAGACTAAACCAACAGAACATGTTCCAGCTTCAGCGGTGCTAAAATAGCTGATGTTACCACTATGATTGATAACATTATGTATCATAGCGGGGGAAAAAAAACTTTGTGGTAGTGCACATGGGAGCAAACAACATATATCATGACCCTGTTCACATTATTAAAGAGGACTTAGTAGCTCTGTCAGACAAGTTAGTGGAATAAGGATGTGACATTTGTATCTCATAAATTCTGTCCATCCCTAGAGTCTCTACTCATTTGAACCAGAAAATCAAATCCATTAATGAATGGCTTCATAAATGGTGCCTAAAACAAGAACTAATATGCATCACACATGGGGAAGAATTTATAGATAGGAATGAACTTTTTTGTAGGGACAGTCTTCATTTTAGCAGATGAGGTAATACCTTACTTGGTAAGCACTTCTTATCCACTATTGAACATCATTCAAACTAAGTACCCTGGGGGAGAGGAAGGGATTGCCTCATCTCTTGACAATAACCATTGTCAAAATAAACTATATTTAAGTAACCAACTAAATCGTTTGAGCTTTAACGCCAGATGTATAAACCAAAAATATGATGAACTGAAAATTAGGGCCTACCAGGACCATCTGGATATCATATCTTTATCTCAGATATGAGGAGACAATAAGGCATCCTGGGATATTAATTTACCAGGCTTTAACTCATATAAATTAAATAGGCAAACCAGAAAGGGTGGTGGTGTCTCCATCTTTGTCAGTAATAAAATAAACTCTGTAGACATTACTGACAAAATTAAAGCACACAGTTTAGTAACAGAAGCAATCTGGGTTAAAACCCACCTGACCAAATCTGATTTCTTAATTCTGGGACCATGTTATCATCCCCCATCCCCCCACAAATTCACCACCTGAGATTCTTGACAGCATAATTTTAGAGATAGAACACACAGGAGAGTTAGGCGACATTATAGTTACTGGCAATTTCAATCTTGGGGAGACTGACTGAAATGATTCCACTGCCCCATCTAGCAAAGGCAAAAAACTACTTTCAACATGTTCTGAGCTACATTTAAAATAGTGTGTCTTATCACCTACAAGAGGTGACAGAACCTTAGATCTCATTATATGTCGTGATGAATTAGCCCCTTAATAAACTCACTGTTGGGGCCCCGGTTGGTAACAGTGATCACAATTTCATTCAATTTACCTTACAAAAACACTATGCTTACAACTCCAGTTCCACCATAATCTACCTTTATGAAAAGGCTAACCTGCATGTGATGAAATCAGTACTTAATGACATCAACTTGGACCCTGTTTTCACTCATTTAAATGCCCAGGAGAGTTGGGATACCCTTAAATATACCACTACTACCTTAAGGGATATGTTCATTCCATCTAGGCAAAAAAAAAAGTCACCTAAATGGCTGGATAAATCAATAAAATAGCTCCTCAAACAAAAGAATAAAAAACATAATACCTAATCTAAAACTAACAATAACTGGGCTTCTTACCTCAAAATTCAGAAAAAATGCAAATTAAAAATTAAAAAGGCTAAGCAAAGATGGGAATATAAGATTGTAAATACTGCTAACAAATCCAATAGTAAACACTTTTACTCACACATTAACTCCCTAAAAAAATAAAAAAAAAACATTTGTCAGGTTGAACCTTTACTACTGAATAATCAACTGATCCAGGACCCATTAATTATGGCAGATGAGTTCAATAAGAACGTCTGTAACATTGTTAACCCCGTCCAACAAAATAGCCCTAACTTAAATAATAACAATGATCCTCATATTAGTTTTTCTGAAGACCTTATACTTAAAAAATTACTTACTCGAAAAGGTAAATATTGTCCAGGGCTGGACAATATAACTGATCATCTTTTTTACCTTCTGGCTGATTGCTTAGCCCACCCACTTAGACTTTGTTTTGAAGGCTGTATATTTACGAACTTCATCCCATATGAATGGAAAGAGGCTAACATTGTCCCTATTCATAAAAAGGCCCCCCAAAACAATTGGGAAAATTACTGATCAATAAGTTTGACATCATCTGTATGTAAGATTCTTGAAAGTCTCATTAAGGACATCATCACGTCTACCCTTAATAGTTACGATCCTGAGCAACATGAGTTTAAGAGTGGCAGAGGTTGTCTCACTAATCTGTGTTTTTATTAACATATAAGTTCTCTCCTTGATAATAGAACATCGTGTGATATCACATTTATAGATTTTAGTAAGGCATTCAATGTCATGCCACACTGGGCACTTATCACAAAACTCCATATTCTCAATATTAATAAAAACCTAATAAATTGGATAAGAAATAGGCTACATGACAGAACACAAAAAGTGCAAATCAATGTTTTTTTTCCAAAACTTGGTAATGTTACTAGCGGCGTCCCACAGGGCTCTGTCCTGAGTCCTTGCCTTTTCCAGGCATTTATTGCAGATGTGACTACTATCTGTCATTCATCCACCATTATCCATCCCTGGTTAAACAACTGAAATTAAATATGCAGATGATATCAAAATCGGGTGCCCTTGTACTAACCAATTTCAAACTTCAACTATACAAAAAGACTTTGATACAATATCTTCCTGGGTTAACACATGGGGGACGAAGCTTAATACCTCTAAATGCAAAGTTATGCATCTTGGACCTCAGAATCCCAATTATACATATACCCTCGCAGGAGCTTTATTGAACACTGTTACTGATGAAAAAGAGCTAGGTATTATTATATCACATGATTTGTCACATTCTAAACATATACACAAGGTGATTAATAAAAAAAAGGTAGTATGGTCTATTTTACATAATATTAAATCCAGGGACTCCAAGTATATGATGTTACTTTTCAGGGCATATGCTAGGCCGCATTTGAAATATGCATCACAGCTTTGGTGCCCTTACAGGAAAAATGATTGCAACTTATTAGAAAAAGTGTAAAGAAAGTTTACAAAACACATATATGATCTTCAACGTGAACCTTATGAAAAGAGACTTCGATCTCTTAATCTTATGACCCTAGCTACCCATTGCTTTGGGGGGACCTTCTATTCTTGTTTGACTTAATCCAGGACCCTTATCTCATGACAGAGCTTGGTCTTGAATTCAAGAATGAATTTCATTATATATTACTTATTACTTCCGATGGCCTAGCAGCGGTCCTTGACGTATCTGAACTTCCTGTGGATTGCAATGATCCTGAAGTCTTGGTTTTGGCATATAATACTGCCATCACCTCAGCTTTGGATACTGTTGCACCAGTGTGTGTGCAACCCCTCTCCCTCCGCCCTTGGGCTCCATGGTTTGATGGAGCCTTGAGGGAGTTGCGACGTCTAGGTCACAGGTTAGAATGTTGTTGGTGGAAATCCGGCCTGCATGCCAACCACCTCAGACTACTAGAACATTATCAGTTCTACCAGTCAGAAATTTCCTGTAAGAAGGCAAAGTTCCTGTCCAGGAAATTTCTGCTGCTCAGAACCGACCAGCCCAGCTCTTCAAAACTGTTGACTGGTTGTGCAACCCAGCCTGTATGCAGCTCTGAAGAGCTTTTTCACAGTTACAATGTGATGAGCTTGCTCGGTTCTTTGCTGATAAGGTGGCTGACATTAGGTCAGAGATCCTCACGACACATTCAATGCAAGTTGTGGAGGATCAGGGCTTGGTCGCTGTCACTCCATTCTCCTGGAGTACCTTTGACCATCTGGAAGACGTGGATGTTATGCGGATTTACCAGGGAATGCACCCTACATGCTGTAGTTTAGACCTGGGTCCGACATCCATGATTATGGGTTGTCGTGATTTTATCAGATCGGTTCTGGCACAGATAGTCTGGTGCTCCCTTGACTCCAGTGTCTATCCCTGTTCCTTGAAAGAGGTGGTGGTGACACCATTGTTGAAGAAAGCATCTTTGGACCCAGATTCTCTTGCAAACTACAGGCCTATCTCGAACCTCCGCTTTTTGGGGAAGGTGATCGAGAAAGTAGTGGCTGCACAACTGGAGAACCATTTGACCATCCATAACATCTATGAACCTCTCCAATCTGGTTTCTGAAAGAGGCATAGTACCGAGACTGTGCAGGTTCAGGTGCTCAATGATCTTCTGATGGTGAGAGACCAGAGAAAACGGTCCATTTTGGTACTTTTAGATCTGTCATCAGCATTTGACACTGTAGACCATGGGATTCTGCTTGAGTGCCTGAGATTTATCTGTGGACTCTCTGGATTGGTCTACAGATGGCTTACATTGTACCTCACTGGAAGAACTCAGAGGGTGGTGTCGGGGTTTTTTTCCTCTGACCCGATCCTGCTGTCATGTGGGGTCCCTCACGGCTCAGTATTGTCCCCCATGCTGTTTGCAGTGTATATGCTTCCCCTCGGAGACATTGTAAGATGGTATGGGCTGAGGTTTCATTGCTATGCCGATGATACCCAGCTCTACCTGTGTTTTGCTCCCAACCAGGAAGGAGCAATCTTGGTATTTAATAACTGCCTTGATGAAATCCAAGATTGGATGAAGTCCAGTTGGTTGAAGTTGAACGCTGGGAAGATGGAGGTGATGGTTTTGGATCCAGGTCACTGGATTGGGGGTCTGGGGGCAGGCTGTTCCCTGGGATTGTTCCTAGGGGATGCGGAGCTTCAGGCCTCTGAACAGGTGCAAGACCTGGGGGTGTTGTTAGACTCAGAGCTGATACTTCGAGCACAGGTGTAAGCCGTCATAAAGTCTTCTTTTTACCATCTTAGAAACATCGTCAGGATTAAGCACCTTGTTCCATCCGTAGACCTGCCTACATTGATCCATGCCTTTGTGTCCTCACACTTAGATTACTGCAACTCACTTTACTTTGGGCTACCGGGCATTGATATCCGTCACTTGTAGCTGGTGCAGAACTCAGCAGCCGGTTTTTGATGGGGATTTCGAGATCTTCACATATTACACCAGTGCTGCGAGAACTACACTGGCTGCTGGTTCAGTGGTGAATCTCCTTCAAAGTTGGGTTACTGACATATAAAGCCCTACATGGTCTGGGCCTTGACTACCTGAAAGAGGTCCTGATTCCTTATCGCCCTGAGCGACCACTCCGCTCGGCCGGTGAGGGGTTGCTAGAGATTCCAAGGGTGACTTTAAAATCTGTGAGAGCCCGGGCATTTATGGTCATGGCCCTGACCCTCTGGAATTCTCTACCCTGTCAGATTAGGGAGTGCACAACCATGGGGGGATTCAAGCAGGCCTTAAAAACATTCCTGTGCAATAAAGCATTCAGTGAAGATGTTGGCTGACATGTATGTATTTATTGAATGTGTTGATGTTATGTTCTATATGTTTTAACTATTTTATTGTTATGTGCCTTGGTTTTGAAAGATGCATTATAAATAAAGAATTATTATTACTAAATAAGTAGAAAATAATTTTTTACACTTAGAACTGTCAGCCCTTGGAGTAGATCACCTCTTAAGGTAGTCATTAGTGAAACTAAAAGCATATTTAAATACCATCTCAAAAAGCTGATTAATTCAGGGTATACGCTCTCTTATTATACTTTTAATAACATAAGAGCTACATGGGCCATCGGCCTCCTTGCTCTTTAACAACCTTAGTATGAACCTTAGTGTGGAGTGTGTCATGGTGTGATATGTGGGCATGGGTGCTACAGGTCCATCAGATGGGCTGTGAGGAGTGGGTAATGTGTCTCTGTGTAGGGAGCATGGTGCAATGTCCAGGAATGGGTGCTGCAACTCTGTCAGATGAGCTGGAAGGTGTCCGTGATATATGTGTGTGTGAGGGGGCAGGGTGTAAGGTCTGGGTATGGGTGCTACAGGTCTGTTAGATGGACTGGGAGGTGTTACTGATATATGTGTATGGGATGGCAAGGTGTGATGTCTAGGTATGGGTGCTGCAGGTCTGTCAGATGGGCTGGGATATGTCACTGGTGTGTGTGTGTGTGTTTGGGGTGGGCATAATGTGATGTTTGGGTATGGGTGCTGCATGTCTGTCACATAAGCATGGAGGTGTTACTGATATGTGTGTGTGTGTGTGTGTGTGTGTGTGTGTGTGTGTGTGTGTGTGTGAGAGGGAAGGTATGACATCTGGGTATGGGTGCTACAGGTCCAAAAGATGGACTGGGAAGTGTCAGTGATGTATTTGTGGAGTGTGGCATGGTGTGATGTGTGAGTATGGGTGCTACAGGTTCATCAGATGGGCTGGGAGTTGTAGGTGATGTGTCTGTGTGTTTGTGAGTATGGCATGATGTCTGGGTATGGGTGCTGCTGGTCTGTCAGATGGGACGGGTGGTGTCACTGATGTGTGTTGGGTATGGCATGGTGTCTTGTGTCAGTATGGATGCTACAGGTCTCTCAGACTGCCTGAGAGATGTTGCTAATATTTGTGTGGGGGGCACAGTATGATGTCTGGGTGTGAGGCTGCAGTTCCTTCTGGTGGGCTGGGAGGTGTTGATGACTTGTCTGTGAGTGGGGGGAGGGGAAGGAACGGTGTGATGTCTTGGTCTGAGTGCTGACATTCTGTTACAGTATTTGTATGTATACCTTCTTGTATGTGTGGAGCATTGGTGATGCACACCCTGAATGTCCAAAAGATTTGAAATGATTGTAAGCAATGTGGTTGGGGAAGTGTTAGTGAAAAGTAGAGGTGTGTGAATACCTTAGTTTGGATATTTGGATGAATATTCGTAGTCGGGGCTATATATATATTTGTTATTCGACCCCCCATATAAGTGTTTTTTTTTTAAGTCATTGTAACATTGTTAAACTTCACCACTTTCTTCCCTTTTAAAGTACAATAGACAATTCATAGATTCATAGAATTGTACAGGTTCAGAAGGCCAAAGGCCCACTATGAACCCACCATCACTAATTAGTGATGGAAGTTAAATTTATTTTTTTCCATATAGGTATCCAAATTTATTTTGAACTGTTCAAGTGTCTTACTCATTACTACAAATCTCGGTAGAGCATTCCATATCAACGGAACTCTATGTGAGAAAAGTTTTTTCCTCCTCGTTGTTCTACTTGTAGTAGTCTTGAGTTGTAAATTATGGGATCTGGTGTTATTGTGTGGTGTTTGTTTTTCAAGGCAAACAGTAGCTAACAGTGAGTTATCTTGGAATGGTTTAAATACAAAAATTAAATCTCCCCTTAATGCCCTGTATTCTAAAGAATACAAATTAAGAATTCTTAATCTATCACTGTAGTCTTTATTCTTCACACTAGTGATTTTTCAGTAACTCTGTGCTGGACTCTTTCAACCATTTTTTAGGTCCCCACAATTGTTGGAGTACAGAAAGGGCATAGTATTCTAAATGGGGTCGGATCAGACTAGTATACAGGGGTAATAGTGCATCTGTATGTCTGCTTCTTATGTGCCTCTTGATACTATCAAAGATACCATAGCATTTTTTAACCATGTTACTTATGAGGGTGTCAAATTTGAGGTTGTCTGTAATTATAACACCCAGATCTTTTTCTTCTATTGTTGTTTATAGTTGAATACCATTCATCACATAATGTGCCTTGATGTTTTTTTTTTACCCATGTGCATTACCTTACATTTTTTTTCATTAAAACTCATTTTATTAATATTAGCCCAATTATATAAGTTATTTAAGTTGCTCTGCAGGTTATTAATTGACTCGGCACTATTTACAATGAACACTGTTACTGATGAAAAAGAGCTAGGTATTATTATATCACATGATTTGTCACATTCTAAACATATACACGAGGTGATTAATAAAAAAAAAAGTAGTATGGTCTATTTTACATAATATTAAATCCAGGGACTCCAAGTTTATCTCACTTTTCAGGGCATATGCTAGGCCGCATTTGGAATATGCATCACAGCTTTGGTGCCCTTACAGGAAAAATGATTGCAACTTATTAGAAAAAGTGTAAAGAAAGTTTACAAAACATATATATGATCTTCAACGTGAACCTTATGAAAAGAGACTTCGCTCTCTTAATCTTATGACCCTAGCTCCCCATTGCTTTGGGGGGACCTTCTATTCTTGTTTGACTTAATCCAGGACGCTTACCTCATGACAGAGCTTGGTCTTGAATTCAAGAATGAATTTCATTATATATTACTTATTACTTCCGACGGCCTAGCAGCGGTCCTTGACGTATCTGAACTTCCTGTGGATTGCAATGATCCTGAAGTCTTGGTTTTGGCATATAATACTGCCATCACCTCAGCTTTGGATACTGTTGCACCAGTGTGTGTGCAACCCCTCTCCCTCCGCCCTCGGGCTCCATGGTTTGATGGAGCCTTGAGGGAGTTACGACGTCTAGGTCACAGGTTAGAATGTTGTTGGTGGAAATCCGGCCTGCATGTCAACCACCTCAGACTACTAGAACATTATCAGTTCTACCAGTCAGAAATTTCCTGTAAGAAGGCAAAGTTCCTGTCCAGTAAATTTCTGCTGCTCAGAACCGACCAGCCCAGCTCTTCAAAACTGTTGACTGGTTGTGCAACCCAGCCTGTATGCAGCTCCGAAGAGCTTTTTCACAGTTACAATGTGATGAGCTTGCTCGGTTCTTTGCTGATAAGGTGGCTGACATTAGGTCAGAGATCCTCACGACACATTCTATGCAAGTTGTGGAGGATCAGGGCTTGGTCATTGTCCCTCCATTCTCCTGGAGTACCTTCGACCATCTGGAAGACGTGGATGTTATGCGGATTTACCAGGGAATGCACCCTACATGCTGTAGTTTAGACCTGGGTCCAACATCCATGATTATGGGCTGTCGTGATCTTATCAGACCGGTTCTGGCACAGATAGTCTGGTGCTCCATTGACTCCAGTGTCTATCCCTGTTCCTTGAAAGAGGTGGTGGTGACACCGTTGTTGAAGAAAGCTTCTTTGGACCCAGATTCTCTTGCAAACTACAGGCCTATCTCGAACCTCCGTTTTTTGGGGAAGGTGATCGAGAAAGTAGTGGCTGCACAACTGGAGAATCATTTGACCATCCATAACATCTATGAACCTCACCAATCTGGTTTCTGGAAGAGGCATAGTACTGAGACTGTGCAGGTTCAGGTGCTCAATGATCTTCTGATGGTGAGAGACCAGAGAAAACGGTCCATTTTAGTACTTTTAGATCTGTCATCAGCATTTGACACTGTCGACCATGGGGTTCTGCTTGAGTGCCTGAGATTTATCTGTGGACTCTCTGGATTGGTCTACAGATGGTTTACATTGTACCTCACTGGAAGAACTCAGAGGGTGGTGTCGGGGTTTTTTTCCTCTGACCCGATCCCTCTGTCATGTGGGGTCCCTCACGGCTCAGTATTGTCCCCCATGCTGTTTGCAGTGTATATGCTTCCCCTCTGAGACATTGTAAGATGGTATGGGCTGAGGTTTCATTGCTATGCCGATGATACCCAGCTCTACCTGTGTTTTGCTTCCAACCAGGAAGGAGCAATCTTGGTATTTAATAACTGCCTTGATGAAATCCAAGATTGGATGAAGTCCAGTTGGTTGAAGTTGAACGCTGGGAAGATGGAGGTGATGGTTTTGGATCCAGGTCACTGGATTGGGGGTCTGGGGGCAGGCTGTTCCCTGGGATTGTTCCTAGGGGATGCGGAGCTTCAGGCCTCTGAACAGGTGCAAGACCTGGGGGTGTTGTTAGACTCAGAGCTGATACTTTGAGCACAGGTGTAGGCCGTCATAAAGTCTTCTTTTTACCATCTTAGAAACATCGTCAGGATTAAGCACCTTGTTCCATCCGTAGACCTGCCTACATTGATCCATGCCTTTGTGACCTCACGCTTAGATTACTGCAACTCACTTTACTTTGGGCTACCGGGCATTGATATCTGTCACTTGTAGCTGGTGCAGAACTCAGCAGAGCGGTTTTTGATGGGGATTTCGAGATCTTCCCATATTACACCAGTGCTGCGAGAACTACGCTGGCTGCTGGTTCAGTGGTGAATCTCCTTCAAAGTCAGGTTACTGACATATAAAGCCCTAGATGGTCTGGGCCTTGACTACCTGAAAGAGGTCCTGATTCCTTATCGCCCTGAGCGACCACTCTGCTCGGCCGGTGAGGGGTTGCTAGAGATTCCGAGGGTGACTTTAAAATCTGTGAGAGCCCGAGCATTTATGGTCATGGCCCTGACCCTCTGGAATTCTCTACCCTGTCAGATTAGGAGTGCACAACCATGGGGGGATTCAAGCAGGCCTTAAAACATTCCTGTGCAATAAAGCATTCAGTGAAGATGTTGGCTGACATGTATGTATTTATTGAATGTGTTGATGTTTTGTTCTATATGTTTTAACTATTTTATTGTTATGTGCCTTGGTTTTGAAAGGCGCATTATAAATAAAGAATTATTATTATTAAATAAGTAGAAAATTATTTTTTACACTTAGAACTGTCAGCCCTTGGAGTAGATCACCTCTTAAGGTAGTCATTAGTGAAACTAAAAGCATATTTAAATACCATCTCAAAAAGCTGATTAATTCAGGGTATACGCTCTCTTATTATACTTTATAATAACATAAGAGCTACATGGGCCATCGACCTCCTTGCTCTTTAACAACCTTAGTATGAACCTAGTAGTGGAGTGTGTCATGGTGTGATATGTGGGCATGGGTGCTACAGGTCCATCAGATGGGCTGTGAGGTAGGGTAATGTGTCTCTGTGTAGGGAGCATGGTGCAATGTCCAGTCTGTCAGATGAGCTGGAAGGTGTCCGTGATATATGTGTGTGTGAGGGGCAGGGTGTAAGGTCTGGGTATGGGTGCTACAGGTCTGTCAGATGGACTGGGAGGTGTTACTGATATATGTGTATGGGATGGCAAGGTGTGATGTCTAGGTATGGGTGCTGCAGGTCTGTCAGATGGGCTGGGATATGTCACTGGTGTGTGTGTGTGTTTGGGGTGGGCATAGTGTGATGTTTGGGTATGGGTGCTGCATGTCTGTCACATAAGCATGGAGGTGTTACTGATATATGTGTGTGTGTGTGAGAGGGAAGGTATGACATCTGGGTATGGGTGCTACAGGTCCAAAAGATGGGCTGGGAAGTGTCAGTGATGTATTTGTGGAGTGTGGCATGGTGTGATGTGTGAGTATGGGTGCTACAGGTTCATCAGATGGGCTGGGAGTTGTAGGTGATGTGTCTGTGTGTTTGTGAGTATGGCATGATGTCTGGGTATGGGTGCTGCTGGTCTGTCAGATGGGATGGGTGGTGTCACTGATGTGTGTTGGGTATGGCATGGTGTCTTGTGTCAGTATGGATGCTACAGGTCTCTCAGACTGCCTGAGAGATGTTGCTGATATTTGTGTGTGGGGGGCACAGTATGATGTCTGGGTGTGAGTGCTGCAGTTCCTTCTGGTGGGCTGGGAGGTGTTGATGACTTGTCTGTGAGTGGGGGAAGGGGAAGGAACGGTGTGATGTCTTGGTCTGAGTGCTGACATTCTGTTACAGTATTTGTATGTATACCTTCTTGTATGTGTGGAGCATTGGTGATGCACACCCTGAATGTCCAAAAGATTTGAAATGATTGTAAGCAATGTGGTTGGGGAAGTGTTAGTGAAAAGTAGAGGTGTGTGAATACCTTAGTTCGGATATTTGGATGAATATTCGTAGTCGGGGCTATATATATATTTGTTATTCGACCCCCCATATAAGTGTTTTTTTTTTAAGTCATTGTAACATTGTTAAACTTCACCACTTTCTTCCCTTTTAAAGTAAAATAGGCAATTCATAGATTCATAGAATTGTACAGGTTCAGAAGGCCAAAGGCCCACTATGAACCCACCATCACTAATTAGTGATGGAAGTTAAATTTATTTTTTTCCATATAGGTATCCAAATTTATTTTGAACTGTTCAAGTGTCTTACTCATTACTACATATCTTGGTAGAGCATTCCATATCAGCGGAACTCTATGTGAGAAAAGTCTTTTCCTCCTCGTTGTTCTACTTGTAGTAGTCTTGAGTTGTAAATTATGGGATCTGGTGTTATTGTGTGGTGTTTATTTTTCAAGGCAAACAGTAGCTAACAGTGAGTTATCGTGGAACGGTTTAAATACAAAAATTAAATCTCCCCTTAATGCCCTGTATTCTAAAGAATACAAATTAAGAATTCTTAATCTATCACTGTAGTCTTTATTCTTCACACTAGTGATTTTTCAGTAACTCTGTGCTGGACTCTTTCAACCATTTTTTAGGTCCCCACAGTTGTTGGAGTACAGAAAGGGCACAGTATTCTAAATGGGGTCGGATCAGACTAGTATACAGGGGTAATAGTGCATCTGTATGTCTGCTTCTTATGTGCCTCTTGATACTATCAAAGATACCATAGCATTTTTTAACCATGTTATTTATGAGGGTGTCAAATTTGAGGTTGTCTGTAATTATAACACCCAGATCTTTTTCTTCTATTGTTGTTTATAGTTGAATACCATTCATCACATAATGTGCCTTGATGTTTTTTTTTTACCCATGTGCATTACCTTACATTTTTTTTCATTAAAACTCATTTTATTAATATTAGCCCAATTACATAAGTTATTTAAGTTGCTCTGCAGGTTATTAATTGACTCGGCACTATTTACAATGAACACTGTTACTGATGAAAAAGAGCTAGGTATTATTACATCACATGATTTGTCACATTCTAAACATATACACAAGGTGATTAATAAAAAAAAAGTAGTATGGTCTATTTTACATAATATTAAATCCAGGGACTCCAAGTTTATCTCACTTTTCAGGGCATATGCTAGGCCGCATTTGGAATATGCATCACAGCTTTGGTGCCCTTACAGGAAAAATGATTGCAACTTATTAGAAAAAGTGTAAAGAAAGTTTACAAAACATATATGTGATCTTCAACTTGAACCTTATGAAAAGAGACTTCGATCTCTTAATCTTATGACCCTAGCTACCCATCGCTTTAGGGGGGTCCTTCTATTCTTGTTTGACTTAATCCAGGACGCTTACCTCATGATAGAGCTTGGTCTTGAATTTAAGAATGAATTTCATCATGTATTACTTATTACTTCCGATGGCCTAGCAGTGGTCCTTGACCTATCTGAACTTCCTGTGGATTGCTATGATCCTGAAGTCTTGGTTTTGGCATATAATTTTTTTTTATTTATTTTTTTATTTAGTTGTTTAACCAGGCATAGCACACTAAGCTGAAAGCTTTTTTACAGGAGTGACCTGGGAGCACAAGGAGGTTAAGTGACTTGCTCAGGGTCTCACGGTATGCAAGTGGAAGCTGAATGCTGCCGTCACCTCAGCTTTGGATACTATTGCACCAGTGTGTGTGCGACCTCTCTCCCTCTGCACTTGGGCTCCGTGATTTGATGGAGCCTTGAGGGAGTTGCGACGTCTAGGTCACAGGTTAGAATGTTGTTGGTGGAAATCCGGATTGCATGCCGACCACCTTAGACTACTAGAACATTATCAGTTCTAGCAGTCAGAAATTTCCCGTAAGAAGGCGGAGTTCCTGTCCAGGTAAATTTCTGCTGCTCAAAACCGACCAGCCAAGCTCTTCAGAACTGTTGACTGGTTGTGCAACCCAGCCTGTATGCAGCTCCAAAGAGCTTTTTCACAATTACAATGTGATGAGCATGCTCGGTTCTTTTCTGATAAGGTGGCTGACATTAGGTCGGAGATCCTCACGACACATTCTATGCAAGTTGTGGAGGATCAGGGCTTGGTCACTGTCCCTCCATTCTCCTGGAGTACCTTCAACCATCTGAAAGATGTGGATGTTATGCGGATTGTCCAGAGGATGCACCCTACATACTGTAGTTTAGACCCGGGTCCGACATCCATGATTATGGGTTGTGGTGATCTTATCATCCCGGTTCTGGCACAGATAGTCTGGTGCTCCCTTGACTCCAGTGTCTATCCCTGTTCCTTAAAAGAGGCAGTGGTGACACCATTGTTGAAGAAAACTTCTTTGGACCCAGATTCTCTTGCAAACTACAGGCCTATCTCGAACCTCCCCTTTTTGGAGAAGGTGATCGAGAAATTAGTGGCTGCACAACTGGAGAACCATTTGACCATCCATAACATCTATGAACCTCTCCAATCTGGTTTCTGGAAGAGGCATAGTACCAAGACTGTGCTGGTTTGGGTGTTCAATGATGTCCTGATGGTGAGAGACTGGAGAAAATGGTCCATTTTGGTACTTTTAAGTCTGTCATCAGCGTTTGACACCGTCGACCATGGGGTTCTGCTTGAGCGCCTGAGATTTATCTGTGGGCTCTCTGGGTTGGTCTACAGATGGTTTACATCATACCTCACTGGAAGAACTCAGAGGGTGGTGTTGGTTTTTTTTCCTCTGACCCAATCCCGCTGCCATGTGGGGTCCCTCACGGCTCAGTATTGTCCCCCATGCTGTTTGTGGTTTATACGCTTCCCCTCAGAGACATTGTAAGATGGTATGGGCTGAGGATTCATTGCTATGCCAATGATACCCAGCTCTACCTGCCTTTTGCTCCCAACCAGGAAGGAGCAATCTTGGTATTTAATAGCTGCCTTGATGAAATCCAAGATTGGATGAAGTCCAGTTGGTTGAAGTTGAACCCTGGGAAGATGGAGGTAATGGTTTTGGATCCAGGTTACTGGATTGGGGGTCTGGGAGCAGGCTGTTCCCTGGGATTGTTCCTAGGGGATGCGGAGCTTCAGGCCTCTGAACAGGTGCAAGACCTGGGGGTGTTGTTAGACTCAGAGTTGACACTTCGAGCGCAGGTGTCGGCCTTTGTAAAGTCTTCTTTTTACCATCTTAGAAACATTGCCAGTATTAATCACCTTGTTCCATCCGTAGACCTGCCTACATTGGTCCATGCCTTTGTGACCTCACGCTTAGATTACCGCAACTCGCTTTACTTTGGGCTACTGGGAGTTGATATCCGTCACTTGTAGCTGGTGCAGAACTCAGCAGCTTGGTTGTTGATGGGGATTTTGAGATCTTCACATATTACACCGGTGAGGCGGGAACTGCATTGGCTACTGGTTCAGTGGCAGATCTCCTTCAAAGTTGGGTTACTGACATATAAAGCCCTACACGATCTGGGCCCTGACTACCTGAAAGAGGTCCTGATTCCTTATCACCTTGAGTGACCACTCCGCTCGGCCGGCAAGGAGTTGCTAGAGATTCCGAGGGTGACTTTAAAATCTGTGAGAGCCCGAGCATTTATGTTCGTGGCCCCAACCCTCTGGAATTCTCTACCCTGTCAGATTAGGGAGTGCACGACCATGGGGGGATTCAAGCAGGCCTTAAAAACATTCCTGTGCAATAAAGCATTCAGTGAAGATGTTGGCTGACATGTATGAATTTATTGAATGTGTTGATGTTTTGTTCTATATGTTTTAACTATTTTATTGTTATGTGCCTTGGTTTTGAAAGGCGCATTATAAATAAAGAATTATTATTATTATTATTATTATATAAGTAGAACATTATTTTTTACACTTAGAACTGTCAGCCCTTGGAGTAGATTACCTCTTAAGGTTGTCATTAGTGAAACTAAAAGTATATTTAAATACCATCTCGAAAAGCTGATTAATTCAGGGTATACGCTCTCTTATTATACTTTATAATAACATAAGAGCTACATGGGCCATCGGCCTCCTTGCTCTTTAACAACCTTAGTATGAACCTTAGTATATAGTGTGTCATGGTGTGATATGTGGGCATGGGTGCTACAGGTCCATCAGATGGGCTGTGAGGAGTGGGTAATGTGTCTCTGTGTAGGGAGCATGATGAAATGTCCAGGAACAGGTGCTGCAACTCTGTCAGATGAGCTGGAAGGTGTCCGTGATATATGTGTGTGTGAGGGGACAGGGTGTAAGGTCTGGGTATGGGTGCTACAGGTCTGTCAGATGGACTGGGAGGTGTTTTCTGATATATGTGTATGGGATGGCAAGGTGTGATATCTAGGTATGGGTGCTGCAGGTCTGTCAGATGGGCTGGGATATGTCACTGGTGTGTGTGTGTTTGGGGTGGGAATAGTGTAATGTTTGGGTATGGGTGCTGCATGTCTGTCACATAAGCATGGAGGTGTTACTGATGTGTGTGTGTGTGTGTGTGTGTGTGTGTGTGTGTGTGTGTGTGTGTGTGAGAGGGAAGGTATGACATCTGGATATGGGTGCTACAGGTCCAAAAGATGGGCTGGGAAGTGTCAGTGATGTATTTGTGGAGTATGGCATGGTGTGATGTGTGAGTATGGGTGCTACAGGTTCATCAGATGGGCTGGGAGTTGTAGGTGATGTGTCTGTGTGTTTGTGAGTATGGCATGATGTCTGGGTATGGGTGCTGCTGGTCTGTCAGATGGGATGGGTGGTGTCACTGATGTGTGTTGGGTATAGCATGGTGTCTTGTGTCAGTATGGGTGCTACAGGTCTCTCAGACTGCCTGAGAGATGTTGCTGATATTTGTGTGTGGGGGGCACAGTATGATGTCTGGGTGTGAGTGCTGCAGTTCCTTCTGGTGGGCTGGAAGATGTTGGTGACTTGTCTGTGAATGGGGGGAGGGGCTGGAACGGTGTGATGTCTTGGTCTGAGTGCTGACATTCTGTTACTGTATTTGTATGTATACCTTCTTGTATGTGTGGAGCATGGGTGATGCACACCCCGAATGTCCAAAAGATTTGAAATGATTGTAAGCAATGTGGTTGGGGAAGTGTTAGTGAAAAGTAGAGGTGTGTGTGAATACCTTAGTTTGGATATTTGGATGAATATTCGTAGTCGGGGCTATACATATTCATTATTCGACCCCTCCCTTATAAGTGTTTTTTTTTTATGTCATTGTAACATTGTTAAACTTCACCACTTTCTTCCCTTTTAAAGTACAGCAGGCAATTCATAGATTCATAGAACTGTACAGGTTCAGAAGGCCAAAGGCCCACTATGAACCCACCACCACTAATCAGTGATGGAAGTTAAATTTATTTTTATCCATATAGGTATCCAAATTTATTTTGAACTGTTCTAATGTCTTACTCATTACTACATATCTCAGTAGAGCATTCCATATCAGTGGAACTCTATGTAGAAAAGTCTTTTCCTCCTCATTGTTCTACTTGTAGTAGTCTTGAGTTGTAAATTATGGGATCTGGTGTTATTGTGTGGTGTTTGTTTTTCAAGGCAAACAGTAGCTAACAGTGAGTTATCTTGGAACGGTTTAAATACAAAAATTAAATCTCCCCTTAATGCCCTGTGTTCTAAAGAATACAAACTAAGAACTCTTAATCTATCACTGTAGTCTTTATTCTTCACACTAGTGATTTTTTAGTAACTCTGTGCTGGACTCTTTCAACCATTTTTTAGGTCCCCACAGTTATTGGAGTACAGAAAGGAGCACAGTATTCTAAATGGGGTCAGTTCAGACTAGTATACAGGGGTAATAGTGCATCAGTATGTCTGCTTCTTATGTGCCTCTTGATACAATCAAAGATACCTTAGCATTTTTTAACCATGTTATTTATGAGGGTGTCAAATTTGAGGTTGTCTGTAATTGTAACACCCAGATCTTTTTCTTCTATTGTTGTCGATAGTTGAATACCATTCATCACATAATGCGCCTTGATGTTTTTTTTTACCCATGTGCATTACCTTACGTTTTTTTCATTAAAACTCATTTTATTAATATTAGCCCAATTACATAAGTTATTTAAGTTGCTCTGCAGGTTATTAATTGATTTGGCACTATTTACAATGCATCCGACTTTGCAGTCATCTGCGTATTTTACTTATCCAGAAACCACTACTGGTTTGCCCGGGAGAGATGAGTTTATTAAATTATAGGGGACCCAGGACAGAGCCCTGTGGCACCCCACTGGTCACCCGCATCCACTTAGATTCATGCCCTCTAATAGCAACTCTCTGGTGTCTACCTTTGAGCCAGGAATCTATCCCCTTTAAAGTTTTACCATCCTGATCAATTTTAAGAAGTTGTTCCAGTAACACTCTATGAGAGACAGTGTCAAATTCTTTTGCATAATCTAAGGAAGTCACACAATTGGCAATCCTTGTTCCAAAGCCTCACTTACTGGATCAAAACAAAACAAGCATTTGTCAATGCCGAATGTTTGCTTGCTGGCATTGGCATTGGTAGTGTAGGAGTTACAGAGCTGCATAATAGGAATGGCAGTGAAGTATTGAACTGAAGCCAACCCCATCACCACCCTGCAGATAGTGACAGGCATTGGGGTGTGCCTTTGAGTCATCAGGCATAATGGCCACGCCATTTCAGCACACCCTACCGTGCAGACACCGACAAGTGTCACGGTGTGCCTTGGGGTCTTTGGCCCTTATGCGCACCCCATTCCATCAGGAAATATTGTGAGATGGGTGTGGTATAGGGGAATGGGGTGAACTTTGAGGCCGAAGAGTCCAAGGCACACCTTGATGCCTCTCAGTGGCTGCAGGGTGTGGGTGGGGGTGGAATGGTATGAGCATTGTAGGTGACAATCCCAAGTCACAGCCTTGATGCCTGTCATTCTCTACAGGGTGGGGTGATATGGTCGGAAACCCTAATGCCTCAGGCATTCATTGGTATTTTCACTCCAAATTTTCAACATGGGTTTTTTTGTGACCCCACCTCATGAACAGTGGCACTAACAGTTTGTTAGCGGAAAGCTGCTTTTGCACAGTGACTACGGCATTTGTCACCACAGGTGCAAAAACACATTCTGAACAGGATGTGAAAAATGACAGCTGTACTGTTCATGGGGAGGTGTAAAAAATGGCAATGTTGAAAATCTGCAGTGAAAATATTAAAAAAACTGGTGAAGTCACGAGCATGCATAGAAACTGTGCAATGTGCAGCCGTAATGTAATTAGTTTGGGAATTGTTTACAGCAGATTGTCAACACAGGCATTTTGGGACCTCCGGTCATGAACAGTGCTACTGTGATTTTCTTTATCTGTCCCGCGAACAATGATTTCCCACAGCAACCATGCATTTCTGTGCTGAAAGTGTGAAAACACATTTTGGCCATGTTGTGAAAAATGACAGCTGTACTGTTCATAAGGAAGTGTGGAAAAATGTCAGTGGTGAAAATCTGGACTGAAAATATTACAAATTCATGAACTTACGAGGGTGCATGGAAACTGCGCAATGCTCACTCGTAACACAGTCATTTTTAGGAATTTTTTCACCAAATTTTTAAATAGCCATTTTAAGACCTCTTCTCATGAACAGTGTCACTGTGATTTTCTTAATGTGTTCCATACATTGATTCCGCACACTGACTGCACCATTGTGCGCTACATGGGCGGGAAACATGTTTTGGGTGAGATGTGAAAAATGACAGCTGTACTGCTCATAAGGAGGTGTGGTAAAATGGCAATGTTGAAAATCTGGAATGAAAATATTGAAAATTTGCGAACTTTTGAGCGTGCGTAGGATCAGCGTAACAAACGCTCTTACAACAGTAATTTTGGGGAATTTTTTCACCAAATTTTTAACATAGCCATTTCAACACTTCTGCTCATGAGCAGTGTGACTGTGATTTTCTTAATGTGTCCCATACATTGAGTTCGCACACCGACTGCGCCATTGTATGCTACATGCATGGAAACACATTTTGGGTAAGAAGTGAGAAATGACAGCTGTACTGCTCATAAGAAGGTGTGGTAAAATGGCAATGTTGAAAATCTGGAGTGAAAATATTGAAAATTCGCGAACTTACGAGCGTGCGTAGGAGCAGTGCAACGCATGCTCGTAAAATAGTTATTTTTGGGAATTTTTTCACTAAATTTTTAACATAGCCATTTTAGCACCTCTGCTCATGAACAGTGTCACTGTGATTTTCTTAATGTATCCCAAACATTGATTTCACACACTGACTGAGCCATTGTGCGCTTCGTGCGCGGAAACACATTTTGGGTGAGATGTCAAAAATGACAGCTATACAGCTCATAAGGAAGTGTGGTCAAATGGCAATGCTGAAAATCCAGAGTGAAAATATTAAAAATTTGGGAACCTACGAATGTGCATAGGAACAGCGCAACCCACGCTCGTAAGACAGTCATTTTTAGGAATTTTTTCACCAAATTTTCAACATAGACTTTTTGAGAGCCCACCTTATGAAAACTGGCACTGTCATTTCATTAATCAGTCCTGAAAGGTGATTTTGTGCAGTGATCATGAAATTACCCTTCGGGCTCGATTAACGCCATGACAGTGACAGAATTCATGAGGAGGGGTCCCAAAAACCCCATATTGAAAATTTGGTGCCAAAATTCCAAAAAATGCCTGAGATATGCAGCAAAGTTGAAAAAACCCCATTCATTACATTATACAGCTTACCGGCATTTCCTCAGTTCATGGTTGGCTTTGAAGAGTGCAGACGTGTTCCTGGTCCACCAAAGATCGTCGCTCCAAGCTCTGGAGGTAAGTATGAGGTGAGGTGGGGGTGTGGGGAGGCAGGTGCGCAGAGGGTGGGCATGGGTGGGGAGGGGGCAGGGAGACTGCGAGGGACCGTTTTTGTGTTTTCAGGGTTGTTTTTTTTTTTAAGTACGACATGGGACGTTTGGCATGCTGGGTTGGGCTCCCAGCATGGCAATTACAGGACGCAGGATGTTTGCCATGCTGGGGTGGGCTCCCAGCGTGGTAGCTGGAAAGCTTTGGGGGGGCAGTGAAGCTGACAGGGATTGGGCACCCCCGTTGGCCATTCTGACTGTTGCAACACTGGAGTGGGCTCCCAGCGTGGCACTCGGTAATCTCTTGGGGGGGGACTGTGGAGACGACTGGGGATTGGGCACCCCAGTCAGCCAAACACATTTTTGCCACGCTGGGGTGGGCTCCCAGCGTGGCACCTGGAAGACTGTTTGGAGGAGGGGAGAACACTCTGCAAGCACTTCCCTTATCTGATCATGCTCACTGTAGTGGCTCTCTCTCTCTTTCAACTGTAAGCCACTGCATTCTCCAGTGCTGTCATAGACAGCTGCAGCATGCATTGGGCAACTGTGGCTTTGCCTGCAAACACACAGAGGGAATTGGAAGAGGGGGTGCCACACCTCCAGAAACTTGGATGATGGCACTATGTTTCTTGCACATGCGTGCAAGCAAACATAAAAATCAAGTTGGTTAAGCATGATCGACCTGTAGTAAATCCATGTTGAGCAATATCAAGACTATTAGTGTTATTAATATGCTCAACAATCTTATTTTGTATTAGTCACTTGAGTAATTTACAAATAATTGAGGTAAGGCTAATTGGTCTGTAACTACATACATTCTGTTTATTTCCCCCATTAAAAATGGGAGTTGTATTCGCTTTCCCCCACACCTCCAAGGTTTTACCATCATTGATAGAAATATTAAATAAGGCTGTTAATGGGCCCAGGAGCTCATTGCTCACTGTTTTAATAAAGAAAGGACTTATACCATCCAGTTCAGGGGAAGATTCAGTTTTTAACTGACCAATTGCATCCTGAACTTGTTGTTCAGTGAAGGTAAACAAGGGGACACTTATATTCAGTGACCCAGATATTCAAAAGGGTTGCACATGGCGCAACAGTGTTGCACCATGCACGACCCACTGATGTGCCCCGGCGCGATATTCAAAAGGGAAAAGTGCGCTGCACAAGTTCCGATGCACTGGAGTGCATCAGTAATGTATGCAGGTACAGGAAGGGGAGGCGTGCCCATGCATAACTTGCACAGCCCGATATTCAGCCCGGGATGTGCAGAGTCATGCATGCGCAACCCCTACCTGGGCCTGCACAAAGTTACACCAAAAAAAAAAGGAACAAGTGATGGCCACCCACAGGTGAGCTGCTGCATTGCAGGGTGCAACACAGCAGCTGCCACCTGTGGGTGGCCACTCGCGTTCCTGCCGCATCTGGCGGTACCCCCCTATGCCCCATCATGGGCATCTGTGTAGCAAAATCCCCCCAAGTCCAATATCCCTGGTGGTCCAGTGAACCACACTGAGGCCGATCGCAGGCATCAGTAATAGAACCCCCCCCCAAGTCCAATATCCCTGGTGGTCCAGTGGACCAATTGCTACCTGATCATGGGCATCTGTACCCAAAGAAAGGACCAATATCCCTGGTGGTCTAGTGGTACCCCCTTCCCACCCGCCCACTGAGCTCCACCACCCCTCTCCCCCATCAGCTGGCGGGCAGCAGCACCCACCCACCTGCCACCGCCGCCTGCTGACTGACAGCTCAGTAGGACTGCACCCCATTGGTTCTGCAAGCGTGAGCCAATGGGCATGCAACCATACCATACTACACATTCCAGATATGTGAGTCCATTCACATATCTGGAATGTGTATAGATGAGTATGCATGCCCATTGGCTCACACTGTGAACCAATGGGCATGCAGCCTACCAAGCTGTCGTCAGTGGGAGGCAGGGGTGGCAGGCTGGTGGCTGCCACACCGTCGCTGAGGGGGAGGGGCAGGGACCCAGTGGTGGGTGGGTGGGGTTAACTAGACCACCAGGGTGTTAGGGTATTTGATGAGATACAGATGCCTGTGATCGGGCAGCAATCAGTCCACTGGACCACCAGGGATATTGGACTTGGGGGGTTCTATTACTGATGCCCGCGATCGGGCACATAGAGGTCCACTGGATCACCAGGGATATAGGAGGTTTTTTTTTTACATGGATGCCCACAATCGAGCTGCAGGGGGCGTTGGTCCCCGATGGCTGCTGCATGGCAGGGCGCCAGGTGCAAGTCCTCTGGGATTGGTGCACCTGCATGCTAATGGCATGCAAATGGGGCCATGATAAAATGCAAATGGCGCCCTGTGCACCTTGCATAAATTATGGCCCCATTTGCATGTCCCCTTTTGAATATCTCAGGTGCTGTGCATGGCGCAATGGCACTTGTGCTAGCGCATCTCCATGCTCCACTCTGCCCACTTGCGCTGGCACAGTGCCACTGCACCATGCACAGTGGAGGTGGCCAGGGCGCGATATTCAAAGCTGCTGCGCTGTAGCACAGCTCTGTTAAATATCACCCAGGCCACACCCCAGTGCAACAAAGTTGAGCTGTGCCCAGGCTTGCGCCACAGCCTGGCGCAGTTTGAATATCCAGGCCAGTGTGTCCAACTCTACACTGCTGTCTATTTTAAGAAGACTCGAAAAGTATGTATTTAGTATCTCAGCCATATCAGCCTTGTTGTCCCATATTTCACCATTTGAAGCAAGTGGACCAATCCCATTTTGTACGCATTTTATTGTCCCTATGTAGTTGTAGAACTGCTTTCTATTATCCTTGGTTTTTCTAACTAGATTGAGTTCTAACTTCTATTTGGCCAGACGTACAGCATATGCTTTTTGGTTTTTTTAGCTAATAATTTAAATCTATTCAGGTCAGTCACCATATTGGACTGCTTATAGTTACAATACGCTCTTTTATTTTGTTTATTAATTTCCTTATTTTTTTGTTCCATCAGGGAGGGATCCTATGGTTATTATTATTATATTTAGATCTTAAATGTACCCAAGTGTCAATACAGTAGTCAATTTCTCTTTTAATGTTTTCCCATGTTTCTTCAAGACTTCATTCTCTCATTGCTTCTTTCCAGTTCCATTTACTCAGATAACTTTTGATTTTAACATAATCTGCTTTAGCAAAATTCCTGAAAGTTGATTTTTCATTAATTATTTTGGTAATTTGGGTTAATTTAACTAGAACCATATTATGGTCACTGTCACTGAGAGGGGGAAGAATTTTGGGTACAGAACTAAGGCTCTTAATATTGGTAACTATCAAATCTAGTATATTATTATTTCTTGTTGAAATTTTAACCAATTGTTCTAGATCATGTGATAGGGTAATTTCTATGAAGCTTTTCTCAGTTTTCCCACTGGTTTCATAATTTAACCAATTTATATTGGGGAAGTTAAAGTCTCCCATCAGTAGAAAATCACCTTTGACCTTAATATTTTCTATTTCATCTAGGAAAAGCTGATTTTCAGTATTATCCAGATTAGGGGAGATATACGCCAGTCCAATTGTTATGGTGTTATTATTTATTAATAATTTGACCCATATTGTTTTTGTGTCAGACTGGTGCAGGTAGTATTGGTGTCCTTTAAGGTGGATCACCTTAACAAACAATGTGACTCCACCTCTTTTTTTTGTCCTTTCTATTTATAAGAAATGTACTGTAACCATATATACTTGTACGCTATTCATTGTTTGAAAACCAGGTCTCTGTTACTCCACAAATGTCAATTTTCATTGTATTTAGGGTATGCTCTAATTCATTCATTTTATTTGGGAGACTCCTTGCATATAGCAACAGGACCCTGAGTTCCTTGTTCACTATAGCCACTTTTTTAGAGTTACAAAATATTATTAATCTTCAGTTTCATTTTTTGCATTAGAATCATTAGTACAGATGAGCACATTGGTGACTTTCAATAAACATTCAGTATGATGAAAATGATCTGAGTATTTAAGTATACTAGGTTGGGTAGTATTTGTCTCCTCCCTGCTCACCACTAGTTTAAATGCTTAGAGATGCAGGCTACTATACTTTTCCCCAGGAGCTGGCTTCCTTGTCTGTTAAGATGAAGCCCATCCCTACTGAAAAAATGGTTTCTATCAATAAATTCTTCCCAATGGGTTATGCATTCTAATTGTTGCATTAGACACCACTGCCTTAGCCAACTATTAATAAGCCTGATTTTGCACATCTGCTCAGGGGTTGCTCTTGGGATAGGGAGAATTTCTGAAAAGATTAATTTGGCATCAAGATCTATAATTCTATTAGTTAGGTTAATAAATTCTTGTTTAACTTGCCAGACACTTTGCTGGAGTACATTATTTGCTCCTGTGTGAACTACAACCAACTTTTTTTCCTTCTTACTGCCCAAGATGTTAGGTGTCATTCTTGTAATATGTGAAAGTTTTGTCCCTCTAAAGCAAGACATGGTTCTACTATATTTATGTGCATCACAGATGGCTCAATCCAGTCCTTTCACCATCGAGTCGCCCAGGACATAGATCTGTTGCATATTACAATTAGGTGGATCTACTTCCATGTTTCCCTGAGTGTTGCAATCATCCAATCTTGATTCCCGCTTTGTATCAGGGGGACATGGCATCAATGGCTCAAACATAATTAAATGCTCGGTTGGTGTACAAACAGAAATATTATTATAAGTACTAGGTTCAGTTGCTTCCATTGTTACTGCATTAAATTCAGCTCCCCTGTTCTGTGATTCATCATTTAATAAATGGTCAAATCTGTTTTGTACTGTTAAAGTAAACTGATCGACCCTCCTCCCTTTATTTAGAGATTTTGGAGCTTTGGATTTGATATCATCTGTCTTCTGGGTTGTCAAGAGTGTCATCTTTCCTGCCTCTTTTCCTGTTTGGGGGATTACCTATTATCTGAGGGGAGAGAAGCATGCCTGGGAGTGGACATAATATGGGGGGACTATAGTAATGTCTTTTACAGGGTTATAATTGATGTTTTGCCTTGTTGTTACATGTAATCTTGATTTATATCTATAAGCCATCTCTTTCTGACTTAATTCCAGGTCTGTTAGTCTTTTATTAAAATAAAAAATCTCCAAAGTCATCTCCTTGTCTTTACATTTTGAACAAATATACAACTGGTTATGTAGCATACCTAATGTAAAGCTGTACATGCTACATGATGTACACCTTAATCCTCTACGTGCATCACTGGTTTCAATAAAATCATCCATATTTTTATTTAGTACAAACAGTTAGGAGTCAGCATATTAGGCCTCACCTTTTGTTTCCTGAAGTATCAGAGCCGATAATCCCCACTAAAACAAGCGAAAACACGTGCTGATGCGCGTGTCTTTGTGTGCGTCGACACATGCTCGCCCTGCTTGGGCTCACCCAGTTTGCTGCAGGGCATCCCTTTATAAGCCTCTGTGACTCAGGAAGTAGTCCTAGGGGTCACGAAATGCTTACTGCAAACAAAAGTTTAAAACAGCTGCAGATATTAAACTTACCACAGAAGGTGGCTGAATTACTGATTAGCAAACACACAGACAGTCCAAAGGAAGAAAATTCCCCAGTTAAATCGAGCTGTGGTTCCCAACCATCACTCAAGGAACTACAGACTGCTCTTCTTAGTTTCTGATCTTACTAGGGCTCCTGTGACTCGTGATAGCAAGTGCAATTACAGAATGGGTTTAAATAAACGATTTACAGCAATGTTTAATTAAATTCAGGTTTCACAGTCTGCTGCAGGCATCACACAAGAGTGCACACTGGCAGCAAATGCAAACTGGAAAAAACACTCACCGCTGGGCGTCCCTTTATAAGCCTCTGTGACCCAGGAAGTAGTCCTAGCAGTCACGAAATGCTTAGTGCAAACAAAAGTTTAAAACAGCTGTAGATATTAAAATTACCACAGAAGGTGGCTGAATTACTGATTAGCAAACACATAGATAGTCCAAAGGAAGAAAATTCCCCAGTTAAATCGAGCTGTGGTTCCTGAGCATCACTCAAGGAACTACAGACTCCTCTTCCTAGTTCCTGATCTCACTAGGGGTCCTGTGACTCATGATAGTGTGTGCAATTCTGCCTTGAGCACTCTCCAACAGCCTTTCAGGCAACCAAAAAGGCAAACCACTGCACTGGTCAGTGGTCAGGTGACACCCGGTCATCATAGATTGAGCAAATGTCACAGATCAGGTGACATCTTGTGTCTAGCCTATGGCAACTAAAATGGCACTGCCACAAGTGCATTGTATGTCCACCCTGGAAGAGAGGACAGCCAGATGTGCCATGATAGAGACGTATACATTACCTCACGGGGTGAAAACAGGGCACATAAGGGGAGTCTCTTTCAAATGAGAAAGAGCACAAGTACCTCACGGGGTGAAGACAGGGCACATAAGAGGAGTCTCTTTCAAATGAGAAAGAGCACAAGTACCAGGGGCAATGGGGGCATGTGATGAAGCTGAAGGGAGAGTTCATTAAGACAGATGGGAATAAATATTCATGGAAGGCATGGTAGATGACTAATAGAGACTGCAGGCATAAGTGATGGTGCCGAAAACAGTGTGGGACTTCAAGCATGCATGAGATAGGCAGTGGCATAGGTCTTGGGCATATTTTAAAACAGGCAGGGAGGCATCAGGGTTGCATTAGGGTCTGCAGATGAGAACCAATAAGGCAGGGATGGACAATCTGGGCTGACTGTATGGGCCAAGCGATTCTTTTCCAGCAGATAATTAGTAACCGAAAGTACACAATACTAAGGTCACTAAAACATGATACATTATTTAAATGTTTCTAGTTTAACAGGAGCCTTATGGTGGTCCTGCAGTTAAATGCCAGGGAGTGGAAACTCAGTTACCCTTTTAATTAAATATTTAACATGCTAGAAAAAAGATAGGGTGAGCCAAAAAAAAGTAACATTACACTTTTGTAACATTACGCAGATAGAGAGCTGTACTGTACCACCAGTTTTATGTGTGCAGATCATATTTGTAGCCAACTACTGGTAAGTTTAGCTTAAGGAACACTAGCTGTTCAACATGTTGAGGATCCAGCTTGGAACGGTGTGGCTCAACAACATCACCAGCAGTGCTAAACATCTTCTTGGATGGCACACTTGTAGGAGGGCAGCTTAGGTATTTTACATAGAAACATAGATGTTGATGGCAGATAAGGACCGCTTGGCCCACCCAGTCTGCCCATTTCCCTACCTTTCAGATAAGCTGCAGATCCTAGTTAACCAACAGCCTACTTCCTCCTACCCCCACAAGAATTGCCTTATGTCAGTCCCATGCATTCTTGAATTCCCCCACTGTTTTTGACCCCACTATTCTCAGCTAAAAACCGTTGTAATGATCTTTTGAGAATACGCACAGCTGGGATAACCTGAGTAAGTAAGGCTGTGGAAGCATATAGATCATGTGTACCTCTCAAGTGGTGTGAGAACCTTCACCATGACCTCAAGAACTAACCAATCATGATGTCCTAGGACCCCATCACTGTCTGCCTCAATAGACATTTCATGTAGTGCCCGCTTTTGTTCCAAGAGTCATGAAAGCATCAGGTATGAAGAATTCCACCGAGTGTTAACATCTTGTATTACACAATATTGGGGCAGACCAAGGCAGTCCTGAACTTCTCATAATTTGTTAGTGGCTTTTACAGAGTGATGGAAATGGCTGCAGATGGAATGGGCTGTGGATAATATGTTGTTGATCTTAGTACTGCTACACAGTGTATGAGTTACCACTAAATCTAATGTGTGGGCAAAGCAATGAATACTCACAAAATGGCCATCATTGATGGCTTTCACCATGTTTGTGCCATTGTCAGTAACAAAAAAGCCAACTTCTAAATTGGTGTTAACACTAGTCCAAAACTGCAACATGTCTTGTAGGAATGTGAGATTATTATGTGCTCTAAGGTCTTCCTCCATCAGTCTGATGTTCAGCAAGGCTGACCTAATGAGACTACCAGATTGGGAGGGACCAAGGGTGAGCCACAAGGTGATGCATTGGAAACAGAAGCAGCAGGGTATTACACACACCAGTGTACAGATAAGGAGAGACAGGCATGCAGGGAGTTATTGCTAGTCCAGCTATCTAATGTGCAGTTAAAAACACCACCAACAGCCTCTGCAAGCAGAGAGAGCAACAGCAGATTGCAAGCCTTCATACAATCGTGGCAATACAGTTCAAGAAAATGTAGTGTGATATGATATCTGATAATGTGGGTGCAAATAGTTGAGATGCCTTCGGAAGCCAGTAGCTTATATATTTGACATAGGCTGGAGATCCAACGCCATTATCTCAGCAATCAGCTGTGTGATCTGCTGTGCTGTTGGATGTGAGGCATGATACTTTGTTCATGCATGCAGAGCATCCATTATTGGAACTGCCACAGGAGTCATCGATGTGGACCGCTTCAACAATGGTGGAGTGCGACGTGATGATGAGTCTCTGCTTTGTAGTATCACTGGAGTCAGAAGTGACCATCAGAATAGAGGATGGACTCTGTGTTGGTGAGGGGGAAGGAGTGCCATGACCACTGGGTTGCTCAAAATCAGATCTGTCGGTACCACCACCACCACTGCCAACAGTGCATGCCTGTCCACCGGAAGGGTTTGGTCTTAGTGAAACCAAGGGTCCGGATCCAGACCCAGATGAGCTTTGATACACTTGAGGGTGCTTAAGCTTCAAGTGATTCTGTAATGATGGTGTGGTTAAGTTAGAGAGTGATTTCCCTCAGCTTATAGTGGCGTTGCAGAAAAAACAGATTGCCTTCCTTGTGTCCTTTAACACAGTCAAATGCAGCCACACAGTACTTTAACACTACGGTTATCAGTGGTTCTGCTAGCACCACATCCCCCAGTTCCATTTTCAACAGATGTACTTGTCTTGTCCTGATGTTCTTGCCCTGCAACCACTGCCCCTGATGGTGCTATACCAGTGCTGCCATCACTTGGCTGTCCTTCAGGCTGTGATGGAGCCTGCCAAAGAAACGTTAGTGTTGCTTGTTTGGTCTTCTTAGAGGGAGGGGGACCCTTACCCTTACAGCCACTTCTACTACCCTTGCTACTAGTGCTACACCTAGAGACTGTTTTGCCAGCCACCTTTTTTTTTCTGCCCTCAAGGTACATAGCGTACTCTGCCTCATCTTCAAAGTCACTCACATGTACCTCTGATGAAGAAGATGACGTGTCACTGGGCAATTCATCATGTAGAGGGAAGTACTTAGAATCAGATGACTGGTCATCCTCTACAACTTTTCAGGAGTACTGAGAAGCTGAGAAGCAGGAGGCATAACTGTATCAACTATAGTGGTCATACTGGTAATATGCACCATGGCAGGGATACCAGACTGTGGTGATACTGTTGCAGTAGTGTCAGTACTGGCAGGGTTCACAGTGTCAGTAGTGGCTGGAGTGACAGTCGCAGTTGCAGAACTGGCTGTAGTAGTCATGCTGCCTGTTACTGTGGAAGAGGAAGACAGGGTCTCTATAGTGGTGGTGGTGGTGGTAATGACATATATGATGGTATTGGTGAGAGATGGGGACACATTGGTGGTTCTGGTGGGAGTTGAGAACATTGTCCTTCTGCTTTTGTTTCTTGTATCACTTTGTCCTGTGCCAGCCACAGTGCTACTGTTGCGGGAAGACATAGGCTTGGAAGGAGTAAAGAATAATTTTGGGTGTTGATTACAGGCTGACCATCACTCACAGTCAGGTTCAGCATCAGCAACCTGTTCCTCCATTGTGGATTTGCTTGGGCTGGACCAAGTACTTTTTTTTTCACCTCTACCTGTCACTGTCTTTGTCTATGCCAACAAATTCTGAACACTCTCAAGTACTTAATACTTCATAAATGTACAAATGTTCTGCTTCATTGTAGCACAGAACAATTATTGCAAGCAGCACCTGCTGCAGTGCTGCTTTATTTAGCACAGAAAAAATTATTGCAAGCATCTCACACTTAGGGCAGGCAAGGGTGTGCGTACACTGCAAGCGTCACTACCTAGCCCTAAACCAAGAGAGGTGGGATTGCAGTCAGCTGACTGCCCTCCGAGACTGCTGGCAGTTACTTACTTTCCTGAAACCCGAGACCAACCTCGGATTACACCACAAATATTTGTACAGCAGAACTACAGTCATTATTTTTTTTATTTGTAAATGCACAAAAGTTTTGCTGTATTTTAGTACCAAAAATGGTTGAAAGCAGCAGTACTGCTTTATTTTCGCACAGAAAAATGATTGCAAGCAGCAAGCACTCGGGGCAGACAAGGATGTGCGCACACACTGCAAGTGTCACTACCTAGCCCTAAACCGTGAGGGGTGGGAGTGAAGTCAGTCAATTGCCCTCCGAGACTGCTGGCGGCTATTGACTTTCCTGAAACCCAACACCAGCCTCAGATTACACCACAAATGTTTCTTACACATAGATTTCTATGGCAGAATTACTGCAATTCTAATTTTTTTATTTGTAAATGCACAAAAGTTCTGCTGTATTTCAGTACAAAAAATGGTTGCAATCAGCAGTACTGCTTTATTTTCACATAGAAAAATTATTGCAAGCAGCACACATGCAGGGCAGGCAGGGGCGTGTGCACACTACAAGAGTCACTACCTAGCCCTAAACTGTGGGGGGTGAGAATGCATTCAGCCGACTGCCCTCTGAGACTGCTGGCAGCTACTGACTTTCCTGAACCCTGAGCCCAAACTCAGATTACACCACAAATGTTTCTTACACAAAGATTTCTATAGCAGAACTACTGCAATTCAATAATTTTTTTTTATTTGTAAATGCACAAATGTTCTGCTGTATTTCAGTACAAAAAAATGGTTGAAAGCAGCAGTAAAGGTGCGCGCACACTGCAAGCATCACTACCTAGCCTTAAACTGTGGGGGGTGAGAGTGCAGTCAGCCGACTGCCCTCCAAGATTTCTGGCTGGCTACGACTGGGTTTTGTGAAACCTGAGCAAGCCCCAGAAATACTTATTATTTACACCACCAAATTAAATACTTTTTTTAAATCAGTACAGTACAGCAGTCAGTGTAGACGTTAGAACTAATGCAGTTAAGGAGGTAAACTGCAACTTAAGTCTCTCTCTGCAGTTCCTCCTGGCAAAATAAATCAGACAATTTCTCTGGGGAAAAATACAAAAAGCCTAACACCACTACCAGGCAGGCAGGCACTAAGAAAAGAAACACAACTCCTTCACTTCCAGAGCACAACACAGGCCCTGCTGAAATGAAGGTATACTAGTTTCTCTCTGCAGTTCCTAGCAAAAAAAAAATCACTACATCAGATGATTTATCCATAAAAAAAACAACTCCCAGTGCTCCCCTAGTACAAAGCACTAAGATGCATGGTCCAGAACAAAAAAATAAAGGTTTTGTGATGAAAATATTCGTTTTTTGCAACTCCTAATTTCTATTTACTCAGAGCTCTCTCCACTCTCCACTATGATCTCTCCACTACGCAGCAATGTCAAAGTGTCACATGATCTGGCTTTGGAAAATGCTCAGCGATTGGCCTGCAAGTCCTGCGAGATCTTCAGATCTTGCAGGAATGCTGAATACTTATATTGCCGAATAGCTGTGCTATTCGATATTCGATTCCCGAATACTGAATGCAGTATTATTCATGGTATTCAGGATTTAATATTCATTACTAGCACACCCCTGGTGAAAAGCAGTGTAACCCCAACAAAAACCTTCCACTTTAGCACTGGGAGATGGCTAATAGCATCTTTGTGTAGTACATTTTATTGTGCTTATTTATAAATGCAGACTTTGGACTGAAGCATTTCTGATGTTTTATACTTATTTCTAGGCAGAACTTTTAAACCTGCAGAGACCACCGAAACTGAAATGTGGTGTTGTTCTTCCAATTTTTCTTCATTGTTCAAAAGCACCAGAAAGTGATATCTCACAAGAGAGAAATGTCCTCATATGAAGGAGTGCCGTGAAGTAATGTTGTAATTTGTGAACATTTCTCACATTGGGGCCTATGCTCCAACAGGTGGGAATTATGCACCAGAGGCACATATCCCACCAATGGAGCTTCACACCTGTGGATAGGTGCACACTGGTAGCATTCACAACCACCGGCCACCTGTTCATGGCCCGGCCCCCGTTACGGGGGTCTGCGGAGGACCATGTGGGGTGACCATGGGCAGAGCTGTGCAGCTGGGCAAGCATCCAATGGAATGCCTGCTCTGGATCCCTCGGTGTATCCTCTATGCAGTGGGGGGCATGTTTGCTGTGCTGTCCCTGTGGATGTCCACATGGCTAGCAGCCATGGAGGTGAAAGGTGGGATGTGCCGCCAGTCATGCCATACCCCCGGTATGTAAAGGTGGTATAGGATGGTGCCATGAGGGTGTGTGTGGGGGGGTCTGCGGTAGCTCACCACACCATCCTGAGTGCGGGGTGCCACAGAGGTGGGTAGGTGTGTCTCTGTGGACCAGGGGCCAGTGCCCCCATGAGTGTGGTGGGGTTGGTAGACACAGGGATGGTGGGGGGCACAGCTTGGTGCTGGGGTCCGGGGCCCCATGTAGCCAGTGATTGTGGAGGCATTGGTCCCCTTTGTGTGGGTTGGATGCATGGGGTGCATAGGGGACTTATGGCAGGGTTTATCCTTGCATACTGGCTACCCCCCATGTGCCCCGGTGCTCAGCTGTACACATCTATGTGCATGCTGCTTAGTGCTGGTATGCTCCCCACCTGCCCCCTGTGCATAGTGGTCCACACAGGTGGGGGGATTAGGTGTGTGGGGCTATGCACCCCCTTTGGTGCATCCCATGCAGGGGCCACAACGGGTGTGAAGTGTCTCCGTACCTCATATACGTAGTACAGAGGTGCTCCGCTCCTTTGAGCATAGGCCCTATTGTTATTAACTCACTATTTCAATTTGAAGCTCTGCACTAACCATTTTAGTGCATCACTAATGAAGAATATGCAAAACAACTGTAATTTTGACCATAGTACCAGGTGCACTATGTGTGTCACTTACAAGTCTGGTGTAATGTGCCTATATACTCCTACAGCTAGGCAAATGAGGTATCCCCCATGTATTTCTTTTTTTTTGGGGGGGGCATGGTGGTATACAGAAAGATTTCTGCACAACTCAATGCTCAGTGACTCAGAAGAGAAGCTGACACATTTACACCTTCCAGTATGTGAAGTAATAATATGCATTACATGCAAAGGAGCAATGTTAGCCAGCAATTGCATTTCTCAGTTCCATAACTTGATAAGTAATTTACCACCTTAAGTGAGTCTCCTAATGTTCCGATAATAGCCAAGTGTGCACCAAGTGAAGCAGCACCACCAATAACAGTAGCCAAATGATGTAGCTAACTAATGTACATTTCTGTATGACTAGTATTATGAGACTGGCAATTCTGAAATGTACTGCTGTTATCTTTTCTGGGATGTATACCTTTGTGTGTATAAAAAATATATGTAGAATATCCATAAATATGTACATGCTAACAAAAGTAGCAGTAGTACTTTTCAGACTTTCCCCATCTCATGATGTTATTATTAGTTTTAGAGGGTATGCCCACTCCCAACAGTGACACCAACACAGCGACCTACCAACTCGTCGACAAAATCGACAGGTTGCCGACAGGTCGTTGTGTTGGTTCGTCTGATGCAGGGGCACACTATCTCCCGGTCCTGCACCCCCTTCCCTGATTCAACTCTGACTGGAGTTGATAATCCTAAGTATGGGGGGGTTGCGGGAGGAAGAGCCGCCTGCATGAGTGGTTTGGGGTGGGCAAAGCCCCCCAATGACAAAAAAAGACCTGGAGACAAATAGGATTTATGTTGACTGCAACTTGCGGTCGACATAAATCCTATCAGTGTGATGCCGGTCAACAAAGTGTTGTCGAACCAGCATTGTAGAGCCATTTTAGAGAGCTCATGCAGACATGTTTATAATTTTGCGTCCTCATTAATGTATTTGTATGGGCAGTGCTCAAGTCCTCTGTGGACGCTTTGCTTGTATCTAGACATTATGAGCCTGGATTACTGGAAGCAAAACAAAAATGGTATTGCTGAATAACATTACTCCTTGCTCAGGAAACAGTTTGGTATTAGTTGACCTTATAACATGTATAAGAAAAAGCAGGTTCTGTAATTGGCTGAAGTACAAAATTATGTTCTCATAATTACGTGCATACACTTCTTTCAAGATGCCAGACTGTGTAACCCAAAAAAGCATGACAACATTGCACACTCTTGCTGTCTGTTTTGACACAGAACACAAATTGCAGGAAAATTCTACTGGTGAAATGCCCACAGCTATAAATGGATTGTCAAAAATTATGTGAGTGTCAACTTGTGAGTAATGCTTTTTCCTTTGGAAGTCTGTTTTGCTCACAGCAGCCACACCGGTGGTGGTGGTGGGGTTAATATGGGTGTAAATAATAAATATACAAAAACATTGAAAAAAAATCAAACACTTCAACCAGTTTCTGTCTGTTGTTCCATCACAGACAGGACATTTTTATTTTATGCTGTCACATATTCCCCCTAGAAAAAAAATTATTGCTATACCATGAAGATATTTTTGTCACAGGATTTTTCTTACACATATTTGAAGTGCAATCAGGCACTTCACGGATGTGTCTGAATTGCCAATATTGACACTTCTCTATCATGTGATTAAGATCACTGTGCACTCATAATGATGATCAGTAATTGAAAAACAAGATACATGGCGCTCCATTCTTGAAGAGGGCTTAGATTGACACAGGATGTGGCAAACAGCAGCTTGAGTTGAAGCCAGGTGTGCCAGGGACCCTGCACCAGATTCTGGTACAAGGGGGGGGTCCCAGTGATTAACTCCCCACACTTGCAGCAACCTCTCCCATGCAACAAACACGTGGCGCACCGGAGGGGTTAGCCACAGGCTCCATGCGGCAGATGTGGGCTTTATTGAGCCCATTCGCATTGATAGGATGTCCCCAACAAATATATTGTTATAATTCCTTGGTGGTCTAGTGGACCTCCCTCCCTGAGCCCTGATTGCACCAGTATATTTAAGTATTAGAAAATGGGAGAATGGAAAAGTTAATCCTGATTGGCTGAACACGGCAATCAGTTAGTCGGGTATGAGACAACAAAGACCGGAAAATAACTAGTCCCAGTCTCTGTTGCCTCATTTAGTTCTGATAGTAAAGGGCTGGAATGTTCAAAAAAGCAACTGCCACCATGTTGAAAGCCTCGCTGAGCAAGCCTTAAACTGTCAGTCGCACTCCCCTCCCCACCCACAGCAGACTCAAGAGTTCGCCATAAAAATGTAAAAGTTACCACAGCTTTGTAGAAAAAGAAGCTCAACTGCCAAATCAAACTGTCTTTTGTGTGAAACTGAGCACTACCTCCGGAGACCTTACTGTGTATGAGAACAACAGTACTCTCTTTGTTTTCTGTACCGCTGATGGATGTCCATCTGCGGTACAGAAAAAGAAGAAAGTACCGCTGTTCTCCTACACAGTTGTACTACCAGGACTAATGCTTTCTCTCTTGCTCAAAGCAGGTTCAATTTTTGCAGCCAAGCTACTTCATTACCAAGGTAGTGCTTAGCGAGAGCTGCCCCTGTATGTGCAGTTTGCATACTACTTTCTTCCCCTACCAAAAAAATTAAGCTTGCCTCCTTGAAAGCCACCTACCCACTCCACTGCTGGCAGGAAGTGGAAAAACTACCTCTAGACTGCTCAGCATTGTGCACATAGTGCTGCCACCAGCACTCACGCTTGAACAGTCATTTCAAACACAAATGATCACCCAAAACCCGTGTCCTGGTTACACTCAGCAGCATTTTTTAATTATCACCTCATTTTTAAAATGAAAAGAGTCTTCTAAAACGGAGCACTCCACACACTCTTTTGGCAGTGCCCTACAAAGACTGCAAGTTAACTTAGCCCTCTGCAGTTTCTTCATCACTTGATTGCCACTGTAATATTGGAGAGGGGGGGCTCAAAGCATGGAGTGTCCCTGGCAAAAGTTCAGTCATCATAGTCTCTATAACTACTGTAGCAACATAAATGTGGCACAAATAGCGGGTTAAAAAAAAAACACTTTAAAACTGTAGCACCCTGTACTGGCAAGTGTGCCAGAATAGGGACTATTTTTCAGTAACAATCATTTCTATTCATTTTTACTAAACTTTAACTGATCTTAACATTTTATTTTTAAATATTTTTTATAAAAAGTCACATATAACCCATTCTCTAAGCGCAATAATACCCTCCAGGGTGGGTATTATTGCTTACATAAATAACCCCTTCCCTAGTGGTCAAGTGGACTCCCACTCCCACCCCGGCAGGTAGTGCCCACCACCCTGCTCCCCCCAGCCCGACCTCTGAGCCAGCAACTGGTACAGCCCTCCTCTCACTAACATGGTCAGCCACCGACTGAGTTGTCACTGAGCACGTACTGTATGATGACAGCTCAGTTGGCAGGCAAAATTGAGGATCGGAGAGGAGGGTCCACTAGACCACCTGGAAAGGGGTTTGTTATTAATTACCTGAACCGGCGACATCAGGGAGGGGGGCCCACCAGACCAAAGGAAAGGGGTTTGTTATTAATTACATATACTGGTGAAATCAGGGGCTAGGGGAGGGTGGTCCACTAGACCATCATGGCAGTTAATATTACATATTGGGGATTGGGGCTGGGAGGAGGGGGCCATGTCACATTGTTGCAGGTTGCTGAACTCTGCCAGAGGGCATTGAAAGTACCCTGGCTGGTTTAACAGTATTTAGAAATTTGCCCACTGGCACAGTTTTGAGACTCTCAATTTAAGGGATTTGGCAGCCACAGCCCCTAGTGCAATACCACAGTTCATTTTGTGGTGCACAGATGGTGCAAGCCCCCTCTTGGTGTATGCAGCCTGTGGTTGATGCAGGCTGCTTTGGAGAATCGCTCTTGGTGCATCTCTTAGTGCAAGTGGCATTTGGCACCATTCCTTGTGGTGCAAGCTCCTTGTGCTTCCATTGGGAGCTTTGAGAATTGGTTCCATGATTTTTAATTTTATGTTTCCTTTGTCTCCTTCTAGATGATAGATCAGATTCTGCAAAGTAATGAAGTCATATCACACCACAAATCTGATAAAGTCAATGTAGATATGGATGTAGACAGCTTTCAATATGAGGAGGTGATGGCTGATTGCCTACGGAGATGGTAAGTAAGATGTTATTTTTTGGTAGTATATAAACACAAGCATCATGATAGTAATGCACACAACATAGAGAATACTGGTTGGGCATAGAGATGCCCATCCATTTTTTATAGTGTATGGTGCCCCTAAAAATAAAGTTGAAAAGCTTTTAATGTTTTTTAGAACAGAAAAGTAATGTTTTCTGCTGTGTTTCATTCTGGTTTTCTACGTTGGTTGCTAGGGTCAGTGGTGTGGTTGCTGGGGTCCAGATGTCCCTACATGTATAGTGTGGGCTGCTTTTGGTTGAAAGTTTCATGTGGGTGGGAATTAAAAAAAAAAAACATGGCAGTAGTATCTCTTATTAAGTGAGAGGACTGAGTCAGGGGAATCGCTTTCCTTCATGTGAGTTATTTTTTTTTAAATATCTGGTTGATCTTGCTGGTGTATTTATTTGGTTGATCTTGTGATTTTAATAGTTATCTGGTTGATCCTGCTGAAGTCCAATGCTTGTTGATGGTGCTGCCACTCCAACTTACTATCTGGTTGATCCTGCCGTTTCTGTTGCTACAGCTGTTTTATTGAACAGTGTGGCTCGTGTCCTTTCAAAATGAGCTGAAATGCTGTTGTTCCACAGTGTGGTATAACTGCATTCTATGACCTTTGAATTGTGGTACAGCAACATTTCAGCTAAGATGGATTTCCATCCTGAACAAATCCTCACCATACACTATATGGAAAATACTGGTTGGGTATCCATGCACAAACAACTTGTGATGCCACAGAGGGGTTCTGATTACATCCAACCTTGAGAGCAAAGCTTAGGAAGTCCAATATAATCAGAAGACCAAGGCGGCAGGACAGGTTAGCTAGTCATGTGGTTACCCAGTCAGTATGTTTATACAGTATACTCTCTAGTTTTGAATTTTGTGGTCTCACATCCCTTTGCTGCAGCCACAAATGTGCTGGCAGTTTCAGTTCGCATCTTGAAATGATTGCTGTGTGCATGGCAGGGTGGTGTAAAACACCAGGTGCCACAAGGATTTCTGATCAGCTGTTATGTTCTTGTACCACAGAAGGGTACAATGAAGTTCAATGACCTTTGAAGTGTGGTACAACAACATTTCAGCTGTGATAGAAATTCATACAGAACAGTGGCCAACTATACACTATAACTGTGTATATGACCAATGTCACTATAATAAATGTTTCTTTGTTTGCAGGAACAGCAATGTTACATGCATTGCCCTTTAAGGAAGACATACAGTAGTGATGGAACCAAAACAGATCCCATTTTGATAGTGAGTCAGTCTGTACAATGGCCAGAATATGAATTCAATTTTGATGGTGACATATAAAAAGTAAACATAGACCACTCATATGGCCATTCTTCGACCAGTACAGAAATCCTAGGTTTGATTGGAATTGAAGATAATATGGGAACAGTAGCACTATATAAAAGTGATGGAACATCCTCTGAAGAACGTTCACAAGAGATTGATGGTGATGAAGAGTACTGTCCTGAAACTGAAGGATCAGACTCTGATGATTAGCTTGTTCAAACAGTACAGTGAATAATAGCAACATAAAAGAAGAGACTAAATTTGTCATCTATTACAGTCACCTCTTGCAGTTACTCCATAAGTGCCTACTATTTGCAGCTGATGTGCTCAAACATATATGTCATTCAAATGGTACAATGATCACTGTAAAAATGTTTTGTAGGAATGAACTTGACATGTCATGATCATCGCAGCCAGTTCACCAACAAACGGTATTTTACAAGCTAGGGATGTCGGCAGCAATTCTGTTTAGTGGAAACTGTTTTTCAAAAATGAAATCAATGGCTTACTTGTTAAAATTTCACTTCTTCAACACAGACATGTCCTACAGGATACAAAGTAATGTATTTGTTCCCCGTAATTAATAAGATGGATGGAACAACACGAATCAATAAGAGCATCAATAGGAGAAAAAAGCAATGTATTATTATGTGGCGACGGTCATTGTGACTTGCCAGGCTTCTCCACTAAGTATGGATCACACACATGCATGGACCAGACACCAGTGAAATTATCAGCGTTCGTATAGTGAAAGTGTCCGAAGTAGGTAGCTCCACTAACATAGAGAAGGAGGGTTTCCAGTTAAGGATAACGAACATGAGTAAAGATGTGAAGATTTACACTGTTGTTACTGATCACATAGCCAAATTAATGTCCTTATGAATAAGAAATATACCCCAGATCACAATATAACACATCAATATGTTGTCTGGCACATTGCCAAATGGCTGGAAAAGGAATTATTTGCAAAGGCCAAAATGAAAGACTGCTGAGAATTGTTCCATTGGATATCTTCAGTCTTAAACAAATGTTGGTGGTGCAATGCCAACTGCAAAGGTGATGCTACCCTACTTCGAGAGATGTTCACACCACATTGCAAACAAACATTGAAGGACGGTTTCCACCAAGTGCCAGAAATGGGTGTGTATGCAAAGCTGACTATGGCACAGGAAAAAAATGAAAGGAAATGGTTAGAAGTGAGGACTTCATCACATGAGGCAATCAAGACTGTTGTGTTTAACAAGACATTCTTGGGAGTTCTTAAGAAATGCACATTGTTTTGCTACACAGGACACTTAGCAGTATTCTATGCTTTGCTGTTGAAATATTGTCCAAAGAGACAACATTTTGGACTTTCTGGCATGATTGTTAGACATCAGCTCACCACAATGGATCATATCCAGAATGTTGACAAGCCAAATGTTGCGACTGCTTCTGGAGATGAGTGCTTCAAATTGGTTTATCCAAAAAAATAAAGAAAAAGGATACCTAAGCATATCAAAGACAAGAGAACAACAACAAACAGACAGAAATGATGAAGAGATTAGTTTCCCACATATGAACAAGAAAAGTAGTCTACAGGCCACTGACACAAGGGGAAGAACAGGACAGGATGATGTCACAGGCGATCGGGAGGATGACTCTCCAGGGGGGAACACTTCTGGTGGGGGACCTGAACCTATCTGACATAGACTGGTCCACTCCAGAGGCAGCCTTAGCCAGAAGCAGAGGGATTCTGGAGACACTACAAGGGGTTTTCCTGCAACAGTTTTTCAAAGAGCCAACTAGGAGAAACAACCTACTGGACATGGTCTTAATGAATGGGGAAAATGTGGAGGAGGTGGTGGTAGGGGAGAAGCTAGGAAACAGTGACCACAAGACCGTCAAGTTCAAGGTGAGAGCAGGGAGGGAGGCACACTATACAAACACAACAGTACTGGACTTCAGGTACACAGACTTCGATATGTTTAGAAGGATAGTGAGGAAGGGGATGGAGAGTATGGAATAGATGAACAATGTGGAAGAGTTCTGGGGAGCTATTAGGGACCGGGTGAGGGAGGCCATGCTTATGTGTATTAGGAAGGTTAGGAAGGGTGCAAGGCACAGGAGACCACTCTGGTTCACTAGGGAAGTCACAAGAGTGGTTGGGGGTAGGAGGAGGGCTTTCAGGGAATACAAGAGAACACAAAAGGAAGGAGACAAAGAGGTGTATAGGGAAATGAAGAGGCAAGCAGAGGAGGTAATAAGGAAGGCAAAGGCCAACACTGAGGAAAAAATAGCAAAACAGGCCAATAGAGGGAATAAAACATTCTTTAGATATATAGGAGAAAGGAGAAAGACTGGACAGGGGATTGCAAGGCTGTGGGGCAAGGGTGGGAAGCTATTGGAAGAGGACAGGAAAAAAGCAGAAGAACTAAATCGGTACTTTTGCTCAGTATTTATGAATGAAGGAGAGGGCAGGGGACCTGAGCAAAGGAGGAGGGAAGGGGGCACAGAGGTGGAAATGAGCCCCTTTAGTGTGGAGAGGATACAGGAGGAGCTTGGCAAGTTGAAGGTGGACAAGGCCATGGGTCCAGACGGGATGCATCCAAGAGTGATCCAGAAACTCAGAGAGGAACTGGCTGCCCCATTGGAGAGGCTGTTCAACCTGTCTATGGATTCCAGTAGGGTGCTGGAGGACTGGAAGGAGGTGCCTGTAGTACCATACACGGGGGGGGGGGGAGCAGGGATTTGAGGGAAAACTACCGTCCAGTCAGTCTCACAGCAGTGGTGGGGAAGGTCATGGAGGCACTCATCTGGGAGAGGGTGACGAACTATCTAGAGGAAAATGGGCTGATGGATGACAGACAACACGGGTTCTCAAAGAGGAAATCATGCCAGACCAATTTGATTGAGTTCTTTGACTGGGTGATGCAGGTAATTGACCGGGGGGGCAGTGGATGTAGCCTACCTGGACTTCAGCAAGGTTTTTGACACCATACCCCACAGAAGAGTGGTCAACAAGCTAGACAGTATGGGGTAGGGGACAAAATACAGTGGTAGTTATGGAAACGTTTCCTACCTCGAGGTACATCGAGGTACCACCGAGGTACCACTGAGGTGATTTGCATTGACTGTAATGTGATCCTGCCTCATTCTGCCTCAGTATACCTAGGTATACCTCAGTACTGCAAAAACTTTCTATGAGTACTACTGTAGTTAGATGGGTACGTAACTGGTTGACAAACAGAACCCAGATGGTAGTAGTAAATGGGGTGCACTCCAGTGCAGGGAGGGTGATGAGTGGGGTCCTCAAGGGGTCAGTCCTGCGACCGCTCCTTTTCAATATCTACATCAGCGATATAGCAGTAGGATTGAAGGGAAGGGTAGCCCTCTTTGCAGGTGATATGAAAATCTGCAATAGGGTGGATCCCACAGAGGATGTTGAGGACATGAGACAGGACCTGAGGGCACTGGAGGTGTGGGCAGAGACTTGGCAACTTAAATTCAATTTCAAAAAGTGTGTGGTCTTGCACCTGGGGCATGGGAACCTAAAGCAGGGTACACACTTGGGGGGGAGGAAGTCAGAGTTATGGAGCAGGAGATGGATCTGGGTATGGTGGTAACTAATAACATCAATGAGCAAAATCAGTATAGCCGGGTGATGGGGAGAGCTTACGGGATGCTGGCATGTATAGGCAATGGAATCACTAGTAGAAAAAGGGAGGTCCTGATGCCCCGTACCAAGCTATGGTAAGGCTGTACCTCGAGTATGGAGTCCATCTTTGGAGGCCATACCTGTGCAAAGATATAGATATGATGGAAAGGGTACAGAGAAGTACAACAAAGATGATTCAGGGGATGAGGAGGGCAAGCCATATGAAGAGGTATAGGGAATTGGGACTTTAGACATTGGAGACTGGAAGGGAGAGGTGGGACATGATAGAGACCTTTAAATATGTCAAAGGGATAAACAGTGTTTTCAGGGCATTTATTCCATAGGAAGGAAGGCACTAAAATGAGAGGGCATGGGTTGAGACTACAAGGAGGAAACTACAGAGGCAATGTGAGGGGATGGTTCTTCACTGAGAGGGTGGTGGAGGCATGGAACAAGCCTCTGGAGGGGATTGTGGGGTCCGAAACAGTGTCAGGCTTCAAGAGAGCATGGGTCAGGCACATGGGGTTACAGGGTGGGGAGATGGGGGCTTGCAGAGGGGGGAGTGAGGACTAGTGTGAGGGAAAAGGGGCAGACTAGATGTGCTGTCTGCTGTCAAGTTTCTATGATTCTTTGAAGTACCCACTCCAGTGAAATACCACATCACCCCAAGGAACATTACTGCAGAGCATACACCACCTCGATAAGCAGCAATAGACATGCACACATCTAGATTCAAGACTACGTGAATAGAAAACATGGCTCGATCAGCTTTATGTGCTGTCCATGAAAAATTACTGATCTTGATCTCCATTATTGTTAATCAAAGGACAGTTATTTATCCAGTATCAACGGTCATCCTGAGGTGAACAATAACAATCACCTTCAGAATGGTGCCAAATAAACTGTGTGACACTTGTGGATGTGCTAACAAATCTCCAACACTGGCTGTACACAAGAACACTAATAGCCATTTACATGGATTTCATTCTGTACAGTCTTTGTTATACAGTTTTTTTCAATGTCTGTATGTTGCTGTTGGAAAAACAAAGAAAGAAGGGAACAGAAGAAAAAGATGGCTGCCATGCTGTGCTGACCGTCACATGTGCAGAACAGGAGAAAAGTTTCTAAGGTCTGGATATTCAAAGCAGTTGCACATGGTGCAACAGGGTTGCACATGCACAACTGCGGAGATGCGCCATAGAGTGATATTCAGTGGGAGCAACTGTGTAGCTCAAGTAGCAGTGCGCCAATGTGCAATAGTAATGTATGCATGTGCAAGGGGCATACCCATGAATGTGTGGCACAGTGCAATATTTAACCCCCAACCAATGGCGCAAGTGAAGAGCAACTACCAGTTGCGTGGAGCAAACTTGAGCCTATATAAACAGGAGGCAAGTAGGAGGAGAGCACTTGTGCCAGAGAGGAGCAGGACAGAGGGAGACAGACAGACTGTCTGAGAGAGGAAGAAGGAGACAGAGAGAGAGAAAGAGAAATAGAGAGAGTGAGAGAAAGAGAGAGAGAGAGAGCGAGAACGAGAGAGTGAGAGAGAGAGAGAGAGAGAGAGACCAGGAGAGAGAGAGAGAGAGAGAGAGACAGGGAGTGAGAGGGAGTGGGTGCCATAAAGAGCCACCAAACCCAAGGGTAGTGACACAGGCATCCACAGGGGTGGTTGACAGAGCCTAAAGTCAATAGCCAGCCAGGGGCAGGTTACACAGGAGGGGGCCCAGCAGAGCAACAGACAGTGCCCCACAGGATCAGGGGGCTAGTGGAGCCGGACGCCAAGGGGATGACAGGACAACAGGGGCCATGGCCAGTGCAGCATTCCACATGGAGGCCACAATGAGGGGTGTGAGGAGGCAGAGTAATGAGGCCATGGAAGGGCCCATCTGTGGTATGCCTGGAACAGGCGGTAACGGCTCCGCATCAGCTTTGAGACCCACGCTGACACAGAGATCATGGGCAGGTATCACCTGAACCAGATGATTCTGAGGTAGCTCTTTGGGCTGTGCAGTGAGAAGATGCAGGCACCCACCAGATGGAGCCATGCCCTGACAGTGGAGACAAAGGTGGCAGCTGTCATGTGTCTGCTCCCCACAGGCACCTTCCAGAGACTAACAGGGGACACCACAGGCATAACCCAGTCGGCCACATCATGGCTCCTCACACAATTCCTCAATGCCCTGCTGCCACATGCTGTGGAATACATCCACTTCCCCAGCACACAGATGGAGTGTACAGCAACCATGCAGGAGTTCCACAGGGTAGCACGTATGCCTTGCATGCTAAGGGCCATCGACTGCATACATGTGGGCATCCACATGCCACCTGGCATGGAGGGGTGGCCTACATCAACAGAAAGGGCTACCCCAGTATCAACTGCCAGGTGGTGTGCAATGCCAGGGGCGCATAACCAATGTCTGTGCCACACATCCTGGGGGAGCACATGATGCCTTCATCTGGCACAGCTCAGAACTGTGCCACAGGTTTGAGAGTGGGGACATCCTCACAGGTCACCTAGTGAGTGAGTATGATGAGACCATGAGCAGCAGGGCACAGCAGGGCATGGAAGTGGGGTGGCCAGGGCAGGGGGACTGCCGTGTGCATCTGGGAAGGGCATGGGGCACAGTGACAGGGGTCACTTGTCTAACCCTCTTTCTCTCTCTCTCTCTCTCCCCTCACACAGGTGACAGTGGCGACCCACTCAGGCCCTGGCTGCTCACCCCCTACCAGCACCTGTCGTCCCCAGTAGAAGAGCAGTACAATGAGGCACATGCCAACATGCAGAACATCATTGAGTGTGTGTTTGGGATGCTGAAGGCATGGTTCCATTGCCTGGACAGGTCTGGTGGTGCCTACAATACAGACCCTTGAAGGCCTGCAGCCTATTCCTGGCCTGCTGCATGCTGTACAACATGGTCATTGACCATGGGATAGCTGTCGAGTCTGATGAGGGGAACAGCAGTGGGGACGAAGTGGGCATTGGGTCAGAAGGTGGTGGGTAGCCCCCCTGGGTGGAGGGATCCCCAGTTCATGTGGCTGGCATGCCACTGGTGAGACACAATTGCACAGGAGCACTACGGTATACACAGGTAGGTGGAAAAACGCCCATGCACAGAACCAACATAGTGGCAGGGCACACAACCATGTGTGGGCATGGCCAAGGCCATGCCCACACAGGCATGGGGCAGTGGCAGTGCAGTACCACACAGTCACATGCAACACCACACTACGCCGCACAGCACCACAGATCATCACACCCACACACACCCACACACCCACACAGTGGCACCCTTGGGCACGCGACCGGGCGCAAGCATGTGGCATGGATCAGATGCAGGACACTGGTGCACATGTGCAACCAGTGTTGAGCAGGCATCATCATGCACATGCCACATGAGTCAGTGGCTGTGCAGGTGTGCACACGGGTAGTGTGTGACACACCACATGGCTGCCATGACCATGCCATACATACACACACAATGCCCATGTGCACACAGGGTGGTGGTGGCAGTAGACAGCAGGCAGGGAGGCATGCACATCAGGTCAGCCACGCAGACACACGGCTGCCACAGACATGGGGACGGCTGTGCTGCTGCCGCCCAGCAGACACAGGCTGCGCGACTGCCACGGGGGGCTGCGACCGCCCCCCAGGGGTGGGACTGTGGAACTGTGACTGGGTCCTCTCAGGGTTCTGCAGGCTCCCAAACAGGCCCACACCAGGTGTTCCTGGGATGTCCACAGTGGAGCCCGGCATTGACATGGTTGGAGTCGCCCGACGCCAGGGCCGTGGGGTGAACATTGCATTCCGCGGTGTCTGTGGTGGTCAGCCATGCCATGTGGCAGTCAGTGGGGCAAGGCCGATGGAAATTGCATTGGAAATTCAGTCCAGGGCTGCGGTCATGTCCTCCAGCAGGCGTTAATTGGCCTCCAGGACCTGCGTGGTGCCTGTCTCATGCTGCTCAGCTGCCTGGCGCACATCTGCATGGAGTACCCACACCCCAGCCACAGGCAGCACCTGTTGCTCCATGGAGACCCACAGCAATCGGGTGTGCTCGGCCAAGGGTTTGGCGCCCTGGGGTGCATGGGCATGGCACCGACCCACCGGTGTTGTACGACCATGCTGCATGGCCCCCCGCTCAGGTGGGAGCTGCACAGCGTGGTCCTCATGGGGATGGGCAATGACAGGTGCCCCAGTGGTGGACACAGCGCCCGGCTTCCCAACATCTCTAGCTGTCTGCTGCTGCTACCCCTCCTGCCCCTGTGCACTGGCCAGCACCTGAGCGGGTGCCCCACCACCCTGCATCACTGTGCCTGTGCACACAGTAGTTCCAGGGGCAGTAGTGGGCAGTTGTTCCACCGCTGACAGGCCACCGGCTGCACTGCCAGTGCTGGTGGATAGTATGGGTGCCTCCCCTCCGACAAGACCCCTGCCATCCAGGACTATGGTCAGATCGTCATCAGTGTTGGACCCTGCCCCAATCTGTGTCTCTGCACAGAGCACACCGTGGCTGGCATCTCACTGGAACTCAGCCAGGGCCTCATCCACCACCATGCCTGGGACATCCAGCTGGATGGCGGTGGCGTTCTGCAGCCCATCGGGCCCGCAAATGCCCATGGAGGTGGATGGCTGGTCCTCTGGGGCTGGGTGGGCTGCCATGACAGCTGCTGGTGCCCCTGCCACCGCATGCTGGTGTGCCAGTGCTGTAAAGGAACACAGATGTGTTAGAGCTGTTGACTTGACAGGCCCCAGGCCCCCACCCCCGCCCACCTGCCTGTCTGCCATAATTACCATGTAGTGATGGGCTACCTCCCGTCTGGAAGCCACCACCTGGCACACCCTCCACCGCACTACACAGCATGGTGGCCACCATCATCTCCTCCTCCTGTGGTGTGAGCTGTGTCATGGTGGCCTGGCCCCCACCTGTGGCTGACCTGGCTGCCCAAATGGCCGCCACCTTCTCCTTTATCCGACACTTGTCAGTGCCCACCTTTTTTCTGCATTCCTGTGCAGACTGCTGGTGGCTGCCCTGCTGGTTCACAGCCTCCACCACCTCCCCCCAGGCTATGGCCCTAGCCTGGGGTGTGCCAGTGGTGCCACTCAGCAATGGCTCCCTGTCCAGGTATGCCTTGAACAGGGCATCTGCCTCCACTCTCATAAAGTTGAGCCTGCACTTCCGGGCAGGCCCATGCTCCTCACCCTCCTCATGCTCAAACATGATGCTACCTGTGGACATGGACATGTGGTTAATGGCTGCAGTGGCCCACCCCAGCCATCCAGCACCCTGTGCTGGCCATCCCCTGGGCAGGTGCAACTTACCTCTGATGGTTGCAATACCGGTCCATGGCCTGTGCTGTTGTGTGACGCCTTTATAGCGCATCGCATGCAAATGGGCTAATGTGCAACAGTAATGACATGCAAATGTCCCCATTGCGCCGCAGATAGGCTGATGAGCTAATCTGCATATGATGGCTCAATATCGCACTCTTACACATTGCGCAATGGACTTGCTCCCGCACTTGTCATGGCGCAATGCTGTGACATGCGCAGTGTGCCCTCAACAACATGCATGCACCACGGCATGTGCTACCACCTATTGTGCAGCATGTGCTAGGAGTGCCATGGGTGCCATTGTACCCTATGCGCCATGGACCCTATGGCACTGGGATGCTATTGGACCTATGGCGCTGGGGTGCTATTGGGCCTATGGCACTGGGGTGCTATTGGGCCTATGGTGCTCAGGCACTATTGGGCCTATGGCACTCAGGTTCTATTGGGCCTATAACGCTTGGGCGCTATTGGGCCTATGGTGCTTGGGTGCTACTTGGCCCATGGGGCATGGTGCATTCATGGCCCTATTGCGCACCATGCATCATAGGCCCAATGGTGCCAATGCTCACATTGCACGTGCTGACCCCTGACCCCCCTCCCTGCCCTATGCCCTCTTGGGAACCCTGCTCCACGTGCCAGTGTGGCCACACCCATACCATGCATCTCCAGAGATACGCGTTTGCTGGAGGCAGCGCAACTGCTTGCAAGGCACGCATCTTGTGCACGTTGTGCATGTGCGCTACTGGGTGTCATTTTGACCTGCTGCTTTGCTATAGCACCATGGTGCACCATGCTGTCCCATGCTCACAGAACTGGAGCCAGGTGGAACTTGTTAACCTGGTGGCCCAGGTGGAGCCCCATGCTGCCAGCCTGTTTGGGCAGCAGCCTCTACAGTGGCCCAGGACAGAGGTGTGGCAGGACATTGCCAATGGACTGGTCCAGGCCACTGGGGGTGCAGCATACCAGGGAGCAGTGCCACCACTGGTATTGTGACCTAGTCAGGAGGGACCCGGAGTAGCTGAGGGCTCTGCAGGCACATGTCTGCAGGCATCCGTGCCACGGTCAGGTTAGTGGGCTCATACTGCATCTGTGCACTACCACTATTCCATAGGGTTGGCAGAGCTGCATGCCATGCCGGGGAGGGGGGGGGGACCTGTCATTGTGTGCCCTGTGGCATGGCATTGCTAGTCACTGGGTGCACTGCGCCACTGCCCTGTGGCCTTGCCCGGCCAGGCACACCCTGTGCTTGGGGGTGGGTGCAGTGGGCTCATGCTGTGGTTGTGTTCTGATGTGTACCTGTCTGTGTTCCTGTCCTAGGACCTGAGGACCAGAGATGTGCAGGGCAACAGGGGTGCCTGATGGGCTGCAGCAGGTCATTGCAGGCCCTTCAGCTGGGGGTGCAGGACCAAGTGGAGGTGCAGCAGCAGGACCAGCATACACAGTGCCATGGTTGGCAGGTAGGCACTGTACATTCCTACATCATTGTGTAGGGTAGTCAGCAGGGTGGGAAAATGGCCTTGGCCTCCTGTGCCTTGTGCCATGGCAGCTGTTTGTAGCACTCAGTGCAGTGTGCGTGGCACTGTGGGGTGGCCATTGCACATGTGTGGCAGCTGTTGGTGGGCTGGGTGTGCATCCACCTCCCACCACTGCTGCTGTGGTTCTGCTACAGCACCATGCCACCTACCTGCCACTGTGCTGTCAGGTGGCCCTTGGGCAGCAGTGTCCAGTGCTGTACACTGCCGTGGCTTGCTAGGTTGGCAGCAGGCATAGGCCCACCCACTGCAGGTGGCCAGGGTGCCACTCCAGGGGTGTGTGTTGCCACTGTCTGCTGTGCACAGTGGGGGCTAGGGTGCTATGGACACACACTGATCACCCATCCCTTCCTTTGCCATAGGTGTCCTGAGAGGTTCTGGCCTGCCACTGTATTGTCAAATCCTGCATCAGATCATACTTATAACATCCCATACCATGGAGATAGTGGATCAGAACAGGGGGATCTTGCTCCGGGACCTGTGCAGGGGGAGGTGCCAGGCGATGGCAGGCCATGACCGGCCTTGATGGACTGCAGCTCCCTTCCCACCTCTGTCCTCCCTTTCCCTACCTTCCCCATACAACTGTACAGACCCTGTCACCTGTCCTCCCTCATCTACCCTCCCCATTATTGTTGTTATAATTGGATTATATTTGTTACTTGTTTACCTGTCTGTGTCTGCTTTGCAGCTGGAGAGTGGGTCCATGCTGCAGTGGTATGGTGGGTGGCCGTGTGGTGCACCTGTGTCAATGTGTGGACCATGCATGGTGGTGTCATGCCCCTTGGTCAGTGGCTGTGCCTTGGAGTGGCAATGGGCTGGCTGTACAGACTGTGTGGCGTGTGTGTTGGGTGCCATGTGCCAGGGGGTGGATTACTGTTGTCTGGGTGGGCACATGCTGTCTGGTGGGTGGTGGCCAGTGGGAGCTCACCCTTGGACATCAGTGCCACCTGTACCATATGTTCACCACCCTGAGGGGGGTGGTTGCTTGCCTGTGCTCCATGAGCAGTGGTCACCTTTGTGCCAGCTGTGTGTCCCTGCCAGTGTTTCTGGCCTGGTTCCCCCACCTCCCTTTGCTGTCCCCCCCACCACCTTCCCCAATAACTGGCTCCCTGCTGTGCCTGTGATTGTTTCTGCTTTGCCTTGACACATCTTCCTCTGCCCCTTGCGCATCCCTGGTTGCGCTATGGCACATTTCTGGTTGTTCCCTGGCACACCTCTCACTGCGCCATGACACAGTGACTGCGATATTCAGCCATGTTGCACTGGCGCATGTTGCAGTGTGCAACCATTGAATATCGCAGTCACTGCACCATTGCACAGTTGACTTGCACTGCGCTGGGGTTGCGCATGCCTTTTGTGCATTTATGAATATCCAGCCCAATGTTTTTAGCAGAGTATTTTATCTGTCTATTTTGCTTATTTTACTTTATTTTTTTGTTAGTTTAGTAGTAGGGTTGGGGTAGGTCAGTCAGGGAATTTTAAGTGAGTAAGGGTAGGTACTGCAGATTTTGTTTTCTAGGGAGGGAGTTCATTATAAGTATTCAAACCATCTATCAGCTTTACATTGTTAATCTTGCTTATGCTGCTTGGAAACAGCATGCTTTTTCAGTAGTGTTCATCTGGATGTTGAACAAGTAATATCTGACCAACGGACCTGCCGACTCTGCATCCGTCCCCTACGTAAACTGCACCTGACTCAAAACTAGAGGACTGTTCTACTATCAGGGAGAACTGTAAAGGTGACCCATAATGGGATTCATAGGAATTTGTCAACTTACTGGGACCAGAGTTTTCCGAGACCAACCGAACTGTACTTGGAGAAAGAGGATTCTGTTCTGGTGGCTCTTGCTGGATTGAGCGGACATTCTCCTGAATTTTCCCTGAGACTGGAGTTCTGGTGAAAGGTGGAGATTATTTGCCTGGACTTGGCAGTCTGCCCAGGTACTTTCTTTGGAATCACTGCCGGTGGGCGGTGATTGCCATGGACAAGTTCTGGAGGTGGGCCGGGCTCCAGGTGATATCCCACTGCCGGGAATTCTCTAGGTTGGATGTTTTGTGTTTCTTGGGCTGGCTCACTGACTGGTGGAGTTTCCACTGCATCTTCTACTGAGTAGTTGCCACAGTGGATTCATTGCACTGGTGTGGTGTGTGGGGTCTGGGAGCAGCGGGTTGCTCTTCTCCATCTTAGAGCAATTGAAGGCATCTATTCTCTGAAGCTCTGGAATCAGTTTAGAAAACAGGACCAATGAAAAAGGGATTTTGTTAAGGAAGTGGGACTGTGGGGATGGAGCAGGACAGTGTGGTTATTTGACTATTGGTTCAAGACCCTTAAAATAGTTTGTGTAAATAAATACCAATATTGAACTTGAAAACAGGTAGTGAGATTACCAAGAATAGATGATCTTTTCATTTTGTATACTGCAAACACCTAGTACAAGGCAGTGAGAGTACCTCAGAACTGGGTGATTGTTGGATTGTGCAGAAGGAGGTGAGAGCTCCTTGGGTGACCATATTGTGCAGAGGTTTAATGACTGCATACAAGTCTCCTTAAAAAGACTTCATAACAAAAGACTAATTAACCCTGATCATACTCGCTGGTTATTAATCTGTCTACAGATGCTCCTGATATTATATTTATTATTAATAGTGTGAGTGGGGGGATATTATTGTTTTTTATCTTTAAAGTAGTTTGAATTGAGTGTGTGAGTAAGTGGAGTGCTAGGTGTGTGGTATGGCACTGTACTTAGTTTTGATATATTGTTGAAAATTGTTATAAGTAGTTTGGATTGTATTATTGTTGTATGCGAGAGGGTGAGTGCTTGTGTGTATTGTGTAGCTGTGTGTAATTTTGTAGACAGTTAGGATGTGCTGGCTGAAGAAGCTGATTGTCAGGCACAACTCTCCCACCAGGCTCAGGGATCTCCAACCTTTCAACTGTCCCCCCCTTAACATCAAAAGTGTATTGGCATTGTAGAGCACTTGGGATAGTCAGAAGGGGAGAAAATAGGGGTTGACTGGGTCTGGTGGGGTCATGGAGGGGGGTATACGGATTGGGGTGGTGGGGACAGGAAGGCACCCTGGGGTGAAATGGGTCCAGGAAAGGGGTCCTCCCTACCTGGTTTCCATACCCAAGGGCTCCACAGTTAGTGGGCAGGATGCTGGGTCTACCTCCTCAGTTTATCCTTCTTGGGTGGTGTTGTGCAATGCCAGATCTATGAAAAACAAGATGGCTATTATTCCTGATCTTGTTGGAGCAACTGATCTGGCTTGCATCACCGAGGCCTGGTTGGATGAGAATGCTGGTCCAGAACTAGAATCAGCAATTCCAGCTGGATACTTGGTGATACACCACCCGAGAAAGGATCGTAGGGGTGAGGTAGTTGCTGTTTGTTTTGAATCAAACCTGGGCCTTGTAGCCATCCCAGTGTGAGAGACTAGATCCTTTGAATGTATCATAGTTGCAGGTGTAGGCTGCAGGATCCTTCTCATATTCCATCCACCTGGTGATGGGAAGGATTTCCTGCAGGAAGTTGCGGACTTCATCGTCAGCCTGGTGCTAGAATCCCCCAGATGGATAGTTCTAGGGGATTTCAATGCCCGGGTTGACGAAGAACTCTCGCAATTTGGTCAAGACTTCCTCCAGTGGATGAGTTCATTGGGCCTTACACAGGTTGTTACCTCTGCAACTCATATTCATAGTTATTCACTGGACCTGGTCTTCCTACTGGGGATGGAGGTCTTTGACCTGATGGTGGAACTGGTCAGTTTGTCATACCACCATACTATAGGGTTCAGGTTTGATGCACACCCCAATAGACCTGCCCTCACAGAGATGGTCCAGTACTGCTCTTAAAGGGGTTTGACCCTATATGGACTTATGCAGGTGCTGGACCTATCAGGTATGACGAGTGCATGTGAGGAGCAGAGGGAATTTGTACTAGCCTATAACAGGGCGGTGACTGGGGCTCTCGACTCCATAGCACCTGTCCATGTTCGTCATCTCACCCTTCGCCAGAAGTCCCCATGGTTTGATGGGACTTTGAAGGAGATGATGCGAGAGGTTGAAGGTTGGAGTGGCATTGGAGGAAATCTGGTCTGGTAGAGGATAAGCTTAGATTGATAACTTATTATAAAGACTATCAATTGGCAATCTCCTGTAAGAAGGCAGAATTCCTGTCTAAGGAGATACTGTGGCCAGGAACAGGCCATCTCAGCTCTTCTGGACTGTTGACAGGTTGTGCAGTCCAACCTGCCTTCAGTCACAGGGAGCTTTTTCACAAGTTAGATGTGACAAGTTTGCTCAGTTCTTTGCTGATACAATTGCCACTATCAGATCAGAGATGTGATCAACATCCTCAAATGGGCTTTGCGGTGATCGGCTTGAGGTTGCAAGCACTCGGCCTGTCTGGTCTAACTTCAACCAGCCAGTGATCATGGACATTATGCAGGTCATTCAGGGACTCATACCAACCTACTGTGGTTTGGACCTGGGTCCATCATGCCTCCTGGTGGGGTGTGTTGAGTTCATCAACCTGGTCCTTGCTAGGATAGTCCAGTGTTCTCTGGAGAAAGAGGTTTCTCCAGCACCCTTGAAGGAGGTGGTGGTAGTACCACTCCTAAAAAATCTTTTCTAGATCCGGACTGCCTAGCAAACTACAGATCAGTCTCTAATCTGCCCTTTGTGGGCGAGGTTATTGAGAAGGTGATGGATGCACAAGTGGATGACCATTTAACAACGCATGATGTCTATGATGCTCCCCAGTCCAGTTTCAGGAGAAGGCACAGTATCGAGACCACCCTTGTTTGAGTACTGAATGATCTTCTGATGGCAAGGGATTGAGGAAGTTGTTCCATCTTAGTTTTTCTCACTCTCTCAACAGCATTTAACACTGTGGACCATGGGGTGTAGATGGAATGCCTGCGGGTCTGATGTGGACTGGCTGGTACAATCCTCAGTTGGTTTAAATCTTTTCTCACCGGCAGGACACAGAGAGTAGTGTTGGGGATTTATTTCTCAGCATCTCTACCCCATCATGTGGAGTCCTACAGGCTTCGATCTTGTCCCTCATGTTGTTTGCAGTATACATGCTTCCATTGGGGGACATTATTAGGTGGCATGGGTTGAGTTTTCATTGCTATGCAGATGATACTCAGCTCTGCATGTCCTTTGTGCCCAGGCAGAGAGGGGCGGTCTCAGTCTTCAACAACTATTTTGCTGAGATCCAAGGCTGAATGAGTTACAGCTGGTTGAGGTTTAACCCTGACAAAACTGAAGTGTTGGTATTACAGCCAGGTCACCAAAGCATGAAGGAGCAAGCTGGTCAGATTTCTGGACTTTGGATCGGAGATGCCCAGCTGCTCACTTCAAATCAGGTGTGAAATCTGGGCGTTGTGATTGACAGCAGCCTGACTCTGAAATCACAAATGTCGGCCGTTGTCAAGACCTCATTTTACCATCTGAGGAACATTGCCTGGACCAAGCACTTGATTCCACCTGGTGACATGCCAACTCTGGTTCATGCCTTTGTAACCTTGTGCCTTGATTACTGCAATGCCCTATGCCTAGGGCTATTGAGGGTTGATCTTCGTCAATTGCAGCTAGTGCAGAATGTGGCAGCCAGGCTGTTGACTGGCTTATTAATATAATGCCACATCATGCCTGTGCTCCACTATCTGCACTGGCTGTCGATAAATTGGCAGATCACCTTCAGGGTTAGCTTACTGACCTACAAGACCCTACATGGATGGGACCTAGCTACCTACAAGATCTTCTGCTCCCTTACCACTCCCCTGTCCACTCTGCTCCACTGATGAAGGATTGCTGGAGGTTCTCAGGGTCCGTTTAAAGACATCTGGGGCCTGCACATTTGCTTTTGTGGCCCCGACCCTGTGGAACTCTCTACCTCGTCAGATTAGGGAGTGCCAGACCACCGACAGTTTTAAAGCTGAACTAAAAATGTTTTTATTCAGCCCGGCATTCCCTGAGGTAGTTTAAGGCTAAGTTTATAGTTATGAGATTTTATATTTATGCAAATTTGTTTACTGTTGAGATTTGACATTTATTTAAGATTATATTGTGTGTTTTCATTTGTATTAACATGTAAAGTGCTTTGATCTTTTAGAATAGCGCTAAAAAAATGAAACTTTGATTGATTAATTGCTTTATATTTTACAGTGTAATAACCACATTTGCATGTTACAGGTTATATTTTATGTTGTATTGAAAATTTGTATATCATCTTTCAGGGCACATTGACACATTCAAGAAACATACCTATGAAATATTGAGCATGTGTGGTTAATCTGCTTGCCATGCCAACCACACATAGTCAAGATACAGTGTATATAGTTTCTGGCCAGCCAGGGATGATGTTGGTGAGCATCTATGGGACTGCTCATGGTCATCTTTGTTCATTGGGGGTGTTTGGGAAACTCTGTGGTGTTTGTGACAGTGTGTGAGAATGTCAGTGATGTGCATGTCACAAAAGGATGTAAATGCATTAACTCAGACATTCAGACATTGGAAAGCTTGCCAATAAGACCTCACCATCAGAAATAAGTAGTTTCTAGTTGCCATAGGCATGTAGAAAATTGTGACCACATTGATCAAATACATTTTTGAACTATAAATGGCAATACACACTATTTTAGTAATTTGTTTAAAATTACCTTTAATATGACTATATTGAACCACATTGTTCACAGTTTCACAAACATTTTTATTGCTTGGAAGAATAACAGTGCATAGTTTGTTACTTCAATTCAACAGTCATTTACTGTTTGTAATGATCAAAATAAACACAAAACATTGATTTCTAAATATGTTCAGTCAAGTTTTCAATATCTGAAAACAGATATGTATAAACATTTATGTTAAACTTTTTGTTCAAGGTAACTCAGTATCATGAAATCCTTTGTAGAGTCCATGGCTGTATGATTAAAATGTAGCCCCGAGGCAAAATTAGCACTGCCAGGCAAGCAAAAATAGCCCAGAACCATTTGCACACTATAGTCAAAGGAACAGCCCAGGGGCTAAATCAGTTGAATAAAGCATGCAAACGAATGCATGCAAACAGGGCTGAGAGTGCAGTGCAAAAATAGCCTGACAAATAAGACAGCTCTGAATATAGCAACCAGGCAGTGCACACTGCAACAGCAGCCCAGTACACACAGAGGTGGAGTAAGGCAGAGTTGCAGTAGGAGGCCAATGCAGGTGATAGCAATGAAGTGGTGCACAACAACTACAAACAACATTGCAGACCAAACACAGCAGAACTGTGCTATGGTTTTGACAGGTTTGCCCGGGGCTAACTTGTTTGTCCAGTGCTAACACGGTTGCCCGGTGCTAACATATTAGTCCAGCACTAAATTTTGCTATATTCACAACTCCTATGCAAATGAGCCTACTTAGGCAATCCATGGGCAAACAGCTACTTTAGCATATCATTATGGCCTGCTTTGCATGCATTACCATGTTGATTGTTTGGCGCTATTTCATGGTGCACACAGCTCCACCTGTATGTCAGACTGGAACTACAGGTCAGTAGCTATAGGCTGGGTGGGCTCACAGCTCCATCTGCATGTCAGACATGATCAACAGTTCAGTCACTGCAGGCTGGGTTTGGACAAAGAAGCACAGACTATTGTGGTCCAGAGGACTAGCACCACAGCAACAGGTGGTTGTGCTGCATGCCGTAGACATATTGTTATTCCTGCTACAGTGTATATCAGATGGTACAGTACCATAGTAGCCAGTATTGTGATGGACAAAGCAATGCCTATGGTATGTCGGCAACAATGACAGCTGCTATCTAAACAGTGACATGCATAGCTAGCAGGTGTGTTCTGACAGTGGACACCACAGTCATACTGTCCTGTGACCCACATACACTGTGCCAGTGACATGGGTTCCCACACTAACATACACATGACTGGTTGTATGTGACATGGAACCTGGACAGGTGTGTGGTATGTTCCCCGGGGGGGGGGCAGACACATACCATCATACAGGCAACACTTGATGTGAGGGGCATTCCCGTCCCTTGCACATGTGCACTGTGTGGACAGCCCCAGCCATGTTGCAGCACCAACTGTGTGGTGCATCCTGGCCACCTGTACACCCTCATCTCAATACCTTCCATTGCCTCAGTGCTGCATGCGTGTGTACTGGATTTTGGTAGTGTACCACTATGGGGGGACTGGACATGTGTGCTGCATGGTGTCCACTGGGGGCTAGGGCATGCACAAATGCCTGGCAGGGTTGTGACCAGTGCCCGATGATGACAATGTGGGCAGTGCCATCCGTGTGCACCATGTCTCTTCCACGGCATATGGAGTGGTCCGGGGTGGCCCTCTGACCTTTCTGCCTCTTTATTGGCTGCAGCCATCAAGTGCACCATGATGCTGTTGTTGCTTATGGTCATGTTGCCTGTTGCTACTGTGTCCATGCCCTCTTTCCTTGTTTTGTCCAGAGTTAAGACTACCTTTTTTCTGGGCGGTAATTTGCACCATTCAAAGTGTCATGCGAAGTCACACACACACTGTGCACAGTGCTAATACGTTGAATATAGCATAGTGCCTGTATTCATGTACACGCCCACTTTCTTTACACAGTGCATACATTATCATTTTGCTCAGCATTAATAAAATTTACCTGTGCTATTTGGACTTTTGAATATAGGGGAACCATGCAAACCCGGCACAAACCCAATGCAAACAGTTTGCGCCCAGTGCAAAGTTTCGAATATCTGGCCCCTGATGCCTCATGATTTGCATGCCTTATAGCCCACACCACACATGATAGTACAACCCTCCATACATAATGGCCAAGTTTATTATGGCTGCAGGCTGAAAACCGAGAATACGCACCCCAATGGTATGATCTATAAAAATGAATAACACATACTAACATACCATGTCCATATATATTATACTGGTGCAGTACTCAATATAGTTAGGATTGAGTTCAGTGTTCATTGTTTACCCTCTAACTTTGCACATTAATAACTCTGGTGGTGTTCAGTGAAATTGCACCAAGGTTGACATGTGTTGTTGATGACGTAAGTTCTCAAGATGTGGGATGTTTTGTGACAGTTACTTATGTGGTTTCTGAGATCCAGGGGTGTCATTTTTACAGTAATGTTTACATTTTTTGTATACTTATTAAATGTTTTCTCTCACCTACAGCCTAGACAGTGCAGATTTTTTTTCCAAAGCTTTCAGTGTAGAAGGGGCCTTTGCCAAGGTAGTGCCTTTCGAAGACTTTGTGAAAAAATATTAATCAAGTTCCAGAGTTATAACAATTTATTTTTTTTCTCAGTATGCTCAGTAGGATTTTAGGATAACCCTCTGATACGACCTGAATATTTTGGTGCCTCGAGCATTTTTTTTTTGGTCGTGAGAAAAGATTTGAAGTTATGATGGATGCTATCTTGTTTTATTTTTAAACCAAAGACATAAAAAATACATAAAAGCATGTATTTATAGAAAACAAACAACTAAACCTAGCTAAACAGGACCTGTTCAGCTATATTCTGGTGTGTTCTATTTTTCATATTTGGCCCAGAAATAATTTTCCAGGCACCCCAAAATCCTGTGTAACCAGCTTAGCAAAAGGAGCCATTTCTTAGATCATGAGCTAAGAATTTCCCTGTTGTGCCGCAAGAAGAGAATCTTTCACTTGCACCCAAAACAGTGACATGCTGTGTGATCCCTGCCCTTCTCAGCCCTTCATCCTCTTTCCTGATGCTCTCTGATGTCAACCATTCTCCCCATTCTAGCTCAGCCAGCCCTCCCTCAGTCTTCCATGTGTCAATTTTATGTTTTCCTGCAAGCAGAATAGGGTGCCCACCTCAAGTGCTGCTTTATATTAGCCCCTGCCCCTCCAGGTCATTCACCCCCACAAACACATAGATGGCAGAATCAGAGTGCCCACCCTGGTGCCACTGAATGCAATATGCAGACACTAGGGTGCCCAATTACCACTTTCAATCTGTCCCTGTTCAAATAAGAAAACTGTCCCTGGTTGATTTTTAGGGAAAACGTTACTTAAACCTGGAAAGAAGACAATGATCCCTCCTTATTCTATCCTCACCAGCATCCCCCCACCTCACCATGATCCCCCCACTAAGCACCACTACCCTACTCCCCCACACCCCCTCACTAACATAAACAGGGTCCCATGTCATAGATCCACTCTCTGATGGGAAAAACACCCTCCTTCAGGAACTGCAATTGTGATATAAGAAAATAAAGTAACTCCAGTATTGTCCTGTATTTCAATGCATTTGGAACTTTTACTAATAACTGTCATTTTTAAATATTTTTACACCAGATTTTCAAATTGGCTTTTTTGAGACCCCACTTCATGAATAATGTAGGTGACATTTTCCAAATCACAGCTGAAAGGTGATTTTGCAGTTGCTTCATGAAATCACCTTATGGGCAGAATTTTAAAAAAAATTCACCTTCCAGGTCCATGAGGTGGAGTCATAAGAAGACTACTGTTTCATGAAAATTTGATGAAAAAATGTGGTAAACTAACTGTTCTGAGCAAATTTTGACATATTTGAACATTCACACATAGCTTTACTAATTTTCAGCATTTTTCCACCAAACGTTCAACCATACATTTTTGGGACCCCACATTTGCAATTGCTCCATTAAATCATATTTTGGGTAGGATTTGACAATTTTCACCTACTGGGTGCATGATATGGGATAATAAGAAGACTGTGTTGAGAATTTGGGATCAAAATATCAAAAAACAACAAAGTTATGGACGTGTTTTGAAATGTTTTAGTGATTGCTTATAACATTTGTAATTGTCAATATTTTGACTTCAGATTTTCAACATAACATTTTTTCACACCACCTCATTAACATTATAGGTGTCATTTTTAAAATCTTGGTCAAAACATATTTTTGCACTTGTAATGGGAAATCATGTTTCATCCAGTAGTCTACAAATGTCACATGTCATATTTGTAAGAGGGAGTCATAAAATGAGTTTCTTGAAAATTTGGGGTCAAAATTAGAAAAATAAAATTATTAAGAAATGTTGTGTGTAGTGCCAGTCTTTACCCCAGTAAGTAGTGTTTTGTGATCCTGTATAGATGAGCTGAATTTGGGCATGAGCTCAATGAGTCAGCTGGATGGGCTGAAGCCTGGGAATGTCCCCATTATGCAGCACCACCTCTCAGCCTGGGAAGGGAAGGTGCAGGGCTGGCCAAATGGACATAAGTACTATATAGTTAAGAGAATTCTTCAGCTGGCATAATGCCTTGCATCTCTGCATCTGTGGCTGCCAGAGGGCTCTGCATTGTGGTGGATTGATTGTTTCTTTCCCCTGTATGCCTGTATCTGTGGATATATGGAAGTGCAATGGCTGGAGGACCCTGTGCTTCTGCAACCTGCCAGACAGTCCCACAAATTCTTGACATCCATTGCCACACAGAAGTGCAGGGCCCCCTGCACTTCCACAGGCAGACAGACATTTCCCATGGTGCAAGGCCCAGAGGGTCCTGCATATCAGCATCTGTTTGGAACCTGCATGAATGAGGATATGATTCCACTGTCTCAAAATGAAAGGAAATTCATTGCAAAAAACTGCACTAATATGCCAGTTTAAGGTTAAATTTACTGCCACAAATTAAGGAAATGTGGTGTTAGGGGTTTCAACTCTAACTCCCTACACCCCCAGCAGCAAAAGGACAAGACCACATAGGCAACCACAGACAGCCATTTTCAGGTAAGACAAACAACATACAACTGTTTCCAAATGGCACAAATGTAGTGGCACTGATATGCTACCGTGGGGGGTTTATATCTACAGCCGCAACTAGGTGTGTATGTCTTATAACTTGCTGAGTACCTGTGACTATAGCAGTGCTGGACCCACTGGAGCCTGTGCTTCTGTAGACAGAAGTAATGTTGCAATTTGGGTATCATGGATTTCTATATGCACATGTAGAAGTGCTGGTCCCAGAGGGGCCTGCCTTTCTGAAGCCAGATGGTGTGTATGTCTAACACCTGCAGCTGTGGAGGTGCAGACCCCTTAAGGGCATGCACTTTTGCAGACAGAAGGATTGTTGCAATTTTGGTATTATGGATTTTGTGAGGCCTGTGCTTCTGCAGCCAGAAGTCAACCTGTAGGTCTTAAACCTTTGGCTGTAGAACTGGGTATATGTCTTACAGTGTGTACGAGTACCTTTGGCTATAGAAGTGCTGCCTCCATGTGATCCTGTGTTTCTGCAGACAAAATAACTCTTGTAATTTGTGAATTGTTGATTTGTATCTGTGGCTGTAGGGAAGTTAGGCTGTTAATGCACTGTGCCCAGTGTCCAGTGTCAGTACCTATAAAATAAAAACAGCCCCATATCATCCTTTTTTTACCCTATAAGAAAGAAGACTGCCCATCAATGTTGGTAGCTCCACTGATCTTCCCTTCCCTCCCTCATGCCTTAACCCCTCACTTGGCAACCCTCACCCCAAACCCTTTATTTACCTACTGGGGTCCAATGCCATAATCCTCTCTGGACCAGAGATGCATCTTCACTCTTCAATGCTGGACCAGGAACCGAAGAAATCAGATAAGTGTGGTTAACATATTTCAATGCATTTTGAACTTCTATTCATAGTTTGGTCAACAGTCAGTGACCATTGAGAAATGTCAACATACATTCATAAGTTTTTTTTTTAATATTTTGAACCCACATTTACAACAAGGCTTTTTTGGGACCCCACCTCATGAACAAGGTAGGTGACATTTTCAAATCTGGCCTGACAGGTGATTACACAGTTGCTCCAGATAAATTTCCACCTACCAGATTCATGAGGTAGAGTCATAAGAAGACCATGTTGAAAATTTGGATTCAAAATATTAAAAAAAACACAAAACAAAAAAAAACACAACAAAGTTATGACTGTATGCTGACATTTTTTAACAGTTGATCATAACTTGAGTAATTTTCAATATTTTGACTCCAAATTTTCAAAATGCTGTAGTCATAATTTCATACCACCTCTTGAACATGATGGCTGTCATTTTTCAAATCCTGGCCAAAATGATTTTTTGCACTTGTGATGCAAAATGACGTTTCAGCTGGCATTTTAAAATATTCACCTACTGGGTTCATGAGGTGGAGTCGTAAGAAGACCATGTTAAAAATCTGGTGTCAAAATAATTAAAAAACAACAAAGTTATGAAGGTACAGCGTAATTTTTCAATGCTTACTCATGACCTTGTTAATTTTCAGTATTTTGACAGCAAATGTTTAACATAGTCATTTTTCACACCACTTTATGGACATTCCAGTTGTCATTTTTCAAATGAGGATACTAACATACTAATTGCCGGCAGATTAGGCCTTACGGTCAATCGAGCCTGCTTGACATGTTGCCGGAGTTACAAATTTAATTATTATGAGACACTGTAAAGATGACAGAGCTCTCCCCCTGAGTGAATGGACTCAGAAAATGTTGACTGCACTTCATGCAGATACATTTCAATATTATTTCGACATTCATGGGGCTAAGTATTTTTGGTGGCTCCAGGTGCAGGAGGTATTGCATTACATGCCAGGCTGGCTACAAATAGAGTATGACAGGGATAAATCATTCTGGGTAGAACTCCCCATGTTGTTATTTACTCCTCTCTCTAAATTACCTGCCCCCTGAAAGGATCGCCCATTGGCTGGTCTTTACGTGCCCATGCACAAATTTGTCATTTTGTGCAGCTGCAGCCTCAGACAGACTTGGGACAGCCATTCTATCACAATCTGAACATTTTGATTGATAAGAAGCCAATTTTGGCAACACTGTGGAAAGATTTCAATATACAATATGTACTCAACTTGGTGTCATGGGACAAGTTTATTTCTTTTTTTTTAATTTAGGGACACTTTTCACCTCCCAGCACATATTTGTTTGGGGCTTGCCCAAATCAAGCATGTTCTATTTTCTGTTTTGGGTCCTCCAGCATGGTCTGTAGCAGCTAGTTAGGTATTTGTTGCTTTAGCACAACTGGCAGTGTAAAAAAGGTCCATTTTGTTATTATATAAAGAGCTAGTGAAGCAGACCTGGAAACATTGTACCTTACCTGCCTATTATTGGCAACAGTCCATGGCGTTGACTTATGACACAGCAACTTGGGAAATTATTTGGAGGAACATGTATAGATTTACTAAACAAGATAGATTATGACTCCTCCAATTAAATGTATTGCATGACCTATATTATATGCCCATAAAATTATTTCAAATGCACAGAAAAGGGGACTCATTATATCATAGATGCTCCTAGGTTGAAGGTTCATTGTTACATATGATTTGAGTGTGCCCACAAGTTTCCACATTTTGGCAGTCTGTTCAAAGGAAGGTCGCCTCCCTTTGTGGCCATTCTTTCTTAATACAGAAATATGTATCCTGGGTAATTACTCAGGGTTTAGATCTCAGAAGGAGAAGGTATATGTTGCCCTCATTGCCGGATTTACAAATTTAATTATTATGAGACACTGGAAAGATGACAGGGCTCTCCCCCCTGAGTGAATGGACTCAGAAAATGTTGACTGCACTTCATGCAGAAAGACTGATTGCGATAACTAATCATACCTTGACCAAATTTAGGGCCTTGTGGGACCCCTTCAAGAAGTTCAAGAGTAGGTTTCTCTTCCATATTAGTTGGTTTTGTCCTCTTTTAACATAGTGCTTTGGATTCTGAACTTTGAGCAATCAATACGAGTGAATTTCCTACTGGTGGTAAGTGTTTATATGTATGGGATGTAGCCTGCAGATAAGGGGTGGGGTTGGGGGATTTTATTGTATTTAGGTGGGACTTGGGTGGGGGCATTGGTATTGACGTTTGGTCATTTATATGATACAATATATTCAAATGGCCCATACTATTGACTGTTTATATGTGGATAAACCCTCCCTGTCATGCGTTTTCTCTTTTGTTGTATGTTGATTGCTTTTGTTTTTTTTTGGTTCATGCATAGAATGCACATCCTTTGCTTGTTTCTGTATTGTATTTCATATTAAATAAAGTTTATTAAATTGCAAAAAAATGAGGATACATTTCCACTAGAAGAGAAAATCACTGCAAAAAATTATTTTCATGCAGGCATTAGGGTTGAAGAATGCAAAGTGCACAAAGCAGAGAAATGAAAAAATAGTTTGGTTTGGGTCTCCCGAGTCTGCCGATTCAGTGGTGGGGGGGGCTTCCTTTTGGTTGTTAACCCTAATACTCATCCCTCCCCTGAGCAATCAAGGTTAGACATGATCTCTTTTCTTCATGTTGGGAACTGCAGGCCCTGCACGACGAAAGCTATGACTGATTTTTATTGGCAACATGTGGTGAGCTATGTAATGAGGCAAAACGCTACATCACCAAAGCTCTGGCAAATTCTCATTTCAGCTCAGACGTGTTGGACCTCAAACTCATTAGATTGACCCTGGATGTGACACTCCCACATCTCACCAAAATCCTCAACCTGTCCTTCCTTCTCAGCCAATTCCCCTCGGCCTGGAAGGGAGCAGTAATAACCCCTATTCTAAAGGTTGGAGACCCCACCACAGCTTCCAACTATAGACCAATCTCAATTCTCCCACCCCTCTCCAAGACTCTTGAAAAAATAGTTTTGTATCAACTTACTGACCACCTATCCAAACATGACCTACTTTGCCATGAACAGCATGGTTTCTGGAGGGGTCATAGCACCTCCACTGCCCTCATCAAATTCACCACCTTTATCCATGAGGCCCTAGAAATAGGATCCATGGCAGGGGCTGTTTATGTTGACTTAACCAAAGCATTTGATACTGTCAGTGATGAACTGTTGCTTTGTACCCTCTCTTCCCTTGGCATTTCCAAACTATATCCTGGACTGTTTCACCCAGACCACTCCTAGCTCTTAAAGGTGGTGAATTTGATGAGGGCAGTGGAGGTGCTATGACCCCTCCAGAAACCATGCTGTTCATGGCAGAGTAGGTCATGTTTGGATAGGTGGTCAGTAAGCTGATACAAAACTATTTTTTCAAGAGTCTTGGAAAGGGGTGGGAGAATTGAGTCATCCGCCCAGTCTCTCTGAACCATCCCCTTTGGCTGACACTCAAACCCTCACATATGCTCTACCATTGCTGCATCGACTTCAGTGGTATAATCACCATAAAGAGACACATATCACCACACATGTATTTCAGTCATGGCTCCACTGCTGGATATACAGATCCCCCCTAAGCCTAGGCACCAAACTGCTACTTGGTGTCTCGACACATTTCCTTAAACCCACAGGGAGCACCCCAAAAAAAGAGTGGCAACAGAATAAAAGAAGGAGGACCAAAGACAGCCCCCTCTCCCTATCACTGGCAGCCCTCATGAAACTTCTGCTCTTTCTATTGCTATGTATTGGTAATGTGGAAATCAACCCTGGACCTCTTGAATGTATCACCTCTCCATCAGATCTAACCTCAATTAAAGGCCTCAGTTTCTTCATATTAATGTATGCAGTCTGTTGAAAAAATTCACATTGATACAAGCCTGGGTTGCCCATACCTTGCCAGACTTTCTTGTGGTAACTGAGACATGGCTCAAACCCACCACAGTGGACAGGGATGTTAACCTTCCTAACTATCAGCTATTCAGAGCTGATCACCAAACAAGGGGAGGTGGAGTAGCCATATATACAAAATCTGGTTTAACTGTATCCTGTACTGCTGCAACATCTATGCCCAAGGAGTTTGAATGCCTATCCCTAAAAGTCTCTCTCCCCAATACAGCAGCTTTTCAACTAATTGGATGCTACAGACCCCCCTCTGCTGAACACAAGCTCTTATCCCACCTAGGGAACCTGGTCAAGCCCAGCACTGAAGAAGTCATTATACTAGGTGACCTGAATTTCAACTGGCTCACCCAGGCAGCTACACCTCTGGTATCATTCTGTGACACCTATGGACTCACACAGTTAATTAATGAACCAACAAGAATTAATGCAAGGAATAGCAGTAACAGCACACTGCTTGATATCATGCTAGTGAGTAAACCACATCTATTTACACATGCTGGAGTGCTCCTCTGTGATATAAGTGATCACTGCCCCATCACAGGGGTAAGATCCACCAGCATAACAACAAATCCTGCAAAATTCCTCATGAGGAGATCCAAGAAAAACATCAATAGTGAAGGATATTTGCATGATCTAGCTTACTCTCCACACTGGCAAAAGTTTTATCTTGCACATTCTGTAGAAAAAGCTCAGCAGGTGCTAAATAGCATTATAATAAATGCCTTTAACACCCATGCCCCAATCTCTAGTATCCGAATAAAAAACAAATCCTGTCGTTGGTTTTCAGCTGACCTCAAAGCTGCACTGCTGGAGAGAGATAAACTCTGGAAAGTGGCAAGAAAAACTAAGAATGCAAATGACTGGATGATTTTTAGGAAAGCCAGGAATAGATGCACCAAGAAAGTTAGGGATGCAAAGGCTGCCTTCTACCTGGCCGAGCTCGACTCCTCCTACCATAATCCTGCTAGATTTTGGGGCACCATCAAGGGTATGGTGGGGCAGGACGCTAAAAACCCCCTTCCAACTCAACTACACAACAGTTATGGCCCTATCACTGGCAAGATGGTAATCCAGGATGCATTCAATAACCACTTCACAATGGCTGGCCTTGCCTTTGGCATCTCTCCAGCTAACCTGCTGAGGGAACAATTAAGCTCCCACTACACTGGTGATCAAAGAGTTGACTCTTCTTTTAGCTTCAAACCTATACTGTTGAAACAAGTTGAGGATCTATTATGGCATCTGGATACCAAAAAAAGTGCAGGAGCAGACTCTCTGGACCCCTTCTTTCTAAGGATTGCATGCCATGTACTTGCAGTCCTCCTAACACACCTCTTTAACCTTTCCATAAACTCTGGCTCTATTCCCACACTGTGGAAGACAGCCCAAGTGGTCCCCTTTCTAAAATCAGGGGACCCTATGGATCTTAATAATTACAGGCCCATTTCCATTCTACCTGTGCTATCCAAGATGCTGGAGAAATTAGTGAGTAATCAGCTAAGAGAATATCTTGACAATGCTAACTTATTAAATCCAGCTCAATCTGGATTCAGGGCCAAACATAGCACTATCACTGCATTAGCCAAGGTCACAAATGACTGGCAAACTGAATTGGATAAAAAGAACAATGTCTGTGCAGCATTCTTGGACCTGAGCAAAGCATTCGATACTGTGGACCATGAGCTGCTACTCTCATCCCTACACTCCCTTGGCCTAGATCCACCCTCCCTTAAGTGGTTCAGATGCTACCTCACTGGTAGGTCATGGCAGGTAAAAGCTGAAGGTGACCTATCCCCATTAAGACCACTGTCAAGAGGAGTCCCCCAAGGTTCTATTCTGGGTCCTATCCTTTTTGCCATTTATATAAATAACATTGATTCAACCCTTACCAATTCTTCAGTACACCTCTTTGCTGATGACACTGTTCTGTATGTCAGCAACCCTTCGCCTGCAGTTGCTCGTGAAATCCTACAAACAGAATTCTCCTTGCTACAACATCAGCTACTCTAGAAAAAACTTCTGTTAAATGCAAAGAAAACTAAAGCAATGATGTTCACAAATCAAAACTCCACCAGCACATCCTCTTCAATCACTCTCCCCCAGCTATGCACTATACTTGGAGAAAATCTGGAGTATGTTGAAAACTTCAAATACCTAGGTGTGTGGATTGACAGCATACACGACTTCACTCATCATCTAGAAGAACTGTTAAAAAAGCTTTGCCAAAGGCTTGGCCTTCTCTATAGATTAAAACCCTTCCTTAACAGAGACTCAAAGATGAGGTTAGTCCAGACCATTTTTCTATCAGTTGTTGACTATGCAGACTTCCTTTATAGTCACTGCCCCATCTCCTACCTTCACAAGCTGGATACCTTATACCATAGTGCAATAAGGTTCATTACAGATCTGCCATATAATACCCACCATTGCTCTCTTTATAATGCAGTTGGATGGGTTTCCCTTCATATCAGGAGGAGCAGAAATGCAGCACTATGGATTTACAGAGCTTTATCAAAAAAACTTCCAAACTATATCCTGGACTGTTTCACCCAGACAACTCCTAGCTCTTATGCCCTAAGAAGCAACACTATCATCCTGCTCAAACTGCCCAAATTCAACACCAGGCTAGGGAGGGCAGCAATAAGCTATTCTCTAGCTATAGCATGGAACACCCTACAAAAATCCCTAAAACTGTCCATTATCATTCTATTTGCATCCTTTAAACAGCACTGTACAGCCTACTTTACAGAGAAATGCAGCTGCTACCGCTAGAGCTAGAATAGTCATCTTACAAATCTGACTTCCAAATCATATATGGCATATTCCTTCCAGACAGACACCCCCATCTTATGGCACCCAATAATACCTTCATCATCCTAGTATTCATTATGTTGTGTGTCTGCCATGGCCCCCATTGGGATATGTATGTACTGTACATACTGTAAATATTAGCTTAACCTTTTTGTAACCGAGTTTTATCATGTGAATTTACTGTACATCATTGTGTTATAAACGTTATTTTCCTCTGTATGTATATCTGTCTTATAAAGTGTATGATGTATCTGTTGTGTATCAACTGTTGAACCTTGACCTTATCAGGTCCATCTTGTAAATGAGCCTTGCTCAATGATGTTTGCCTGAATAAATAAAGATTTGATGATGATGATGATGATGATGATTTCTCCCTAGGTCACTGCCTGGTTAAGAGATTACCTCTCAGGTCAAGTGCAACAAGCCAAAATTAGCACTACTATCTCCACACGCATGCCGGTGCATGCTGGAGTCCCACAGGGGTTGATACTTGGATCCCTACTCTTTACCCTCTTTCTTAACTCACTCCCTGCAGCCTGCAGTGGTCACTTACTGCTCTATGTGGACAATGCAGTAGTTTATTGGAAACACCCACCCCCCAACTCTCTTCAACTTGCCTTACAAGGACACTTTAGTGAGCTAGAAACCTGGTTCTCTGACCACCACCTTATTATAAACTACAAAAAAATGAAATCTATGATCTTTGCCCACCGCCAAAGCCCACACTGTCAAGTGTCTCTAGTCATAACTAACACCCATGGCTCTGCCCTGGAACAAGTCTCCTGTTTTAAATATCTCGGTGTCATCCTAGACACCTCCCTCTCCTTCCACACCCATATTCAGCAGGTCGCCTCCTCAATCAACATGAGATTGGGGATCCTTTACAGACACAAGCACTGTCTGCCCCCACAGGCCATACACCTCACTGTATCCTCCTCTATCCTATCCTTGGTGGACTATGAGATAGTCATCTACAGGTCTGCAGATCAAACTACCCTACACAGCATTAACCTCGCCCTCAATAAAACCTGCTGTCTAGTCTCGGGTTGCGACAAATTAACCCACACCTGTGAGCTCTATGAGCATGCTGGTTGGCTCAACTTCCAAGGCAGACTTAAATACTTTACCTGTCTCGTGGCCAAAAAGATACAACTAAAGCTAGCCCCTATCGGTCTTCACCCAATTTTACACACAGCCTCTTATCGGCGGTCACAGCGGCATGAAGCAAACTCCAATCTGCTCATTCCCCACTGTAGAACTTCTCTCGGACAAAGATCCTTCTGCTACCCAGTCATTCTCTGGCTGAACAGCCTCCCGTCCTCCATCTCAATGATCCACAGTTTCAAATAATTTAAGACAGTGCTCAAAACCCTACTTCTTGCCTCTACAGCCTGTGACTGTAATTAAACCCCTGCCCATCCCTCTTCCCAACCTCCCCCTCCCCGTTACCCCTTACCTGAACCTCAGTTTACTCAGGAACCACCATTGTCTTAGTTAACTTCCTATAATCCATTGGTAGATGGTTGCTAGCCTCCCTCCCTAGGCACCCATCTTTCCCTACCCCCCCTTATGCAAGTACTATGACTCTGGGTCCTTCACAACCTTACAAACATGTTTCATGCCCTAACTTTGACTCAGGGTCTCCAGTAAGCTCCTAGATGAATTATCCTGCCAAGTTATGTAAGCCAAGATTTCTAACCTGATTCTTCAATTGCTACTGTAAATGTATCTGTTTTGTGTCTTACACTGTTCCTTTACATTTCCTGATGTGGCACCTTTGCAAAAGAGCCTTTGACTCAAAGGATTGTAATTCTGATTATTTTCAATAAATAAATAAATATACTTATTTGCCTCTAAAGACTGTATCATTATGAGGCATTGTCTTGAAGCTGTACCTTGTGCTTCAGATAGGAGGTTATGGGCTGGGTAGGGGGTAGGGGGTGGACATTAGGGTTGACAATATCAAGGAAGACCCTACCATTTATTCACCAAGATTCCAGAGAACCAAACTCCTATGATTTTTTTCAATTCTGTACTTTGTGCACCTTGTGTTCTTCAACCCTAATGTCTGCATTAAAGTATTTTTTTGCAATGAATATGTATGTGTGTGTATATACAGTGCAGCCCACCAGAATGAAGAGCAGCACTGCAGAATTCTGCAGTACAGTTACTGCAGCAAACAATGCAATTTCAATGGAAGTTAATCCCTTTTGTCATGCAGTAAACCTGTGACACTGTGCTTAATCCTGGAGGGCTTCACTATAGATAGTTAGATAGATAGATAGATAGATATATAGATAGATAGATAGATAGATAGACAGATAGATAGACAGACAGATAGATATAGATATATAGTTAGTCTGTGATAACCAGCTAAGTGCACTAGACAAATAAATGCTTATTTTCAGGCATGACCCGGAGGTTACTATAGTCACAGCAAATAGACAAGTCAAATACAGGGGAGAATACAACTCAAATATCAGAAATTATAGATGAGAGCAAATAAGATATACAAATCACACAAACAGTGTACATTATATTCAAAGCACATTAGGCAGGGAACAAGTAAATGGGATGCAGGGAAGTACAAGCAGTGTAATGGTTTCAAAAAGTATACAAGTATACATATATAAATATATATATATATATACTATATATATATATATATATATATATATACATATATATACACACACACTGTATTTTTGTTACAAAGAATATATAAGCACATATTTACAAAACTGGTTAGAAAAAATCAGTAAAAATGCTGTCTTTTGATTGGACAAAACATGCCACATGAAGGTGCATTATCTTGCAATGACCACACGCTTGCACTTCTTTCTGTTTTTCACCACCCCAAAACACAATTTTGGCCATTTTATAAGACAGATAATCCACTATATGGCATGCAGTCATGCTTTGATATATATTTGCATTGGGTGGTTGAACACAATTGGCCTGTGGGTTTGTGCCTCATGACACACACCAAGGTGTGCATATATCAGAGCACAACAGCATGCTATGTAGTGGATTATCTGTTACACAAATGTGGGATAACTGTGGTATACAATGGGAGAAAAGGGATGAGAGTGCTAACCATATAATAAAGTCACAATCACACATGGTGAGTGACTATATGATTGCTTACCAACAAGTTAATTTCTTTTTTTTTCTGTTATTTATTTATTTATTTTTTCTTTATAGACCAGTTTTTTTCCATCCCAGTTTTGATCTCATCATAGCCTCCTATACTACACTATTCTATTGATCCAAGGAACTTTCTATATGTTATATTATGAATGTATTTGTTTATATGTTTATCTGTTTATTTTATCCTTAGTTAATGAGTTAATGTCATAGTTGCCATGTTATGCCATTTTGAATCTGAATCTGAAATAAACTCCACATTTTGTCAAAGGTTTCACCTTCCTCCATTCCTAAATAATGGCAACATTCTGTCTTCATTGAATCTACCATAAAACTGATCCATGTGGTAAATTAAGGTGTATCTTTATGTTTCCACTTTAACAAAATGCATTTTTTTTGCTATGGTCATTGCCATTGCCATTGCCATAAAAATTTCCTGATGATGACCCAGATCTACATCCATTTCTTCTTGTGCCAGCAGAGTAAGTTTAGGGGGAAGTGGAACCTTCTTATTAATAGATATATTTATTACTGAGATTATTTTAGACCAAAAATAGGAAAGGTAAGGGCATTTATGAATTAAATGAATTAGGGTTCCAGTGGTATGAGAGCACCTAGGGCACTTATCCGAAATAGTATTACTTATTTTATGTAATTTATATGGGGTATAACATACCTGATGTAATGTATTAAATTAGATTTGTTGCATCTTAGTAGATTGCAATTTAGTAGAAAAAGTAGAGATAATTATTTGCCACTGCTCTTGTTCTATTTGCATTCCCAGATCTTGTTTCCATTATTTTTAATTGCCAACATTTCTTTTGAGTAGTCTGATTTAGATACTGTGTATAGTTTTGAGAGAAGACCCCTCTTTTCTGTTTGAGATATTAGAATATCTAACAAAGGAGTAGTTTTTAAACTTAGCTCACCATTTGTTTTAATTATATAGTTTTTTAACTGTAAATAAGAAACAAAAAGTGTGTATCTGAAATATGATATTGTTCTTTCAGTTGGGCAAATGAAATGGTTATTCAGAAAAAGCTGGCCACACTCATACAGGCCCAGCAAGAACCACTCCTTGAAAATTTTATTGTTTATAGAAATTGGTAAACCATGATTCATATACATTGGGGTGAACTGAGTAACCCCAATTTTACATACTAACATACTAAAATGGCAGCAGAATAGGCCTAACGGTCTTGTGTGTCTGCTCATTTGGTCAGCCCCCACCCTGGGAGCTGACCTTGCTGCCCCCCTCTCCCTCTCTGGCTTCTGCCTTCCCAGTCCCGGCTATTCTCACTGCACTGGTTTTTGCTTCCAGAACCCTTGCCCTGTACCTGTCCCACCCCCTTTAGAACCCCTCCACCATTTCTGCCTCCACCAGCCCCCTGGGCAGTGCATTCCATGGCTCCACCACCCTCCTAGTGAAGTAGCACCTCCTCCTTTCTCCCCTGAATATCCCCCCTCCAGCTTCCACCCATGCCCAATGTAAAATGTATTTTTCTGTGCAATTCAAACCAACTTCTAATTGTGGTTTGAGTAGTAATGGACCACTTGTTAAGAAATTTCTTTTATCTAAATCTGCAAATAATAAGTTCATTAATGTATTGTAGTTACATTTACGTAACTCCATTTCCATACTGATTAAAGGTGGGTGGTTAAGTTTCAGCCAATTCCATATAACTGTAGTTTGAGCTACTAAGTAATAAGTATAGAAATCAGGTAATGCTAATCCATCTCTTTCTTATGGCATTATTAATTTATTATATGAGGCCCTGGGGTTTTTATTTTTCCATATGAAGTTTGTAGTAAGTTTTTTTTAGTGTTCTAAAAAATAGTCTGAACTGGAATAGATAATGTTTGAAATAAATACAAAAATTTGGGCAGTATCTGCATTTTTATAATATTTATTCTTCCTATTACCATCAAAGAAAGGTGCTGCCATTTATTAGAATCTGTCTTAATAGTATGCAGTATGCTTTCAAAATTGCTTGCATATAGATCTTTCATTTGTGGAGTTATGGTTACCCCCAAATACCTAAAAGAATTAACCACAATAAGTTAATTTCTGAGTGTACCACAGTTACCCATATTTTATTTTACATGGCACACTTTGTTTATCACTGCTCATTTGGAACCCAATTGCTGATACAGAGAAGATATACCTATAGAATAAATAATTGCCAAGTGTTGTATGCAAGTATTAAAGGGACACTGTCAACCTTTTTTGCATTATATTATTTTTAGGTAAAACCCCACATTTTATGATTGCTTAATTCCTCTAAAATTCATTGATGTTGGTGGTTGTTTTATCTGACTCCTTGTTTATTAGAACTGAAATGCATGGTAATGTATAGCTATACCCAGATTTGCTTTGCTTCATATCACAACTACTCTTAGTGCACACTTCCTGAACATTAGAAACACCCTCAAACAGTAAATCCACTCATGATACAACAGTCTCCTTTACTCCCCACTGCATAATCAGAGGTTAAATTGTGTTGGGAATGTTCCTGAGTCCAGAAAAATGCAGTGGGAAATGGTCAAGAAATGTAAACAAACATGTTTTGGTGTAGGAACACCAGTACGGTAGGCAGTCAACTGTTTCACTTTTTAAAAGCAAAAATGAATCTGAATCAAACTACCAGCTACATCAGCAGTCTCTATAGAGTGTGAACAATCGTAAAACATGTTTTTTAAACTAGGAACAGTTTGAGGCCTAATGGGGTTGACAGTCTCCTTTTAAGGTATGATGGGGGCTGTGTTAATGTAGGATAATGGCCAGACTCAGGTGGGTTGAAGTACGAGGTGAAGCTGAGTCGTTCCACCACCCGAGAAGGACCATTAACTCATCTTAAGTCACCCACCTTACTGTGATAAGGAAATGGGTCCAGTTTAGTAAATGTGGTGTATTTTTTCAAAATATTTTGGCTGAGCTACATTCAACTATGCAGTGTGCTAGGATAATAGCCCTGCTGAAAGCTCCTCTTGGCTAATCAAGAGCAAGCAAATCTAGCAGATATTGGTGTCTAATCATATCATAAAACATCAGTCAGAAAGAAAAAGTGGCATTATGTTGTGACTAGACTCCTCAATGTGATTCTATCATAGTGTAGTGAACTGAATTCTATTTAATTTCATGAAGTACAGAATGTCACAATTAGTTGGGACATGTATTTCAGCATGTATGTGAAATAATATGTGTCTAGAAAAACATAAATAGTTATTGGTTTGTGACTGGAGCATCGAATGTGTCATGACAAACCTCATGTAATAGCAGCAACATGGTCCCTAATATGACAGGATCAACGCACATGTTCTGAAATCCAGACATTATTGTTATACACTGAGTATCTACAAACACAAAAAACAAAAGAAAGAAAAAAAAACATAAAAAATGTAAACATTTTAATATAACAGCGACATTTGTTGTTCATGACAAAACTGAAATGGGACAATATAGACTAAAATTATTTCTTCAAAGACATACATCAAGAAGATGAGAAGGATTACCAGATGCCAGCAACCGGTAGTTACAATAGTTCACAGTTGTCAAGGTCTACCATCTATGGAGTATCAGGCTCACCACATGACATTGTATGCTGGTATGGACTGAGTGTTGCTGCCATTGAAATGCTGCCAACTAGATGACAATAGGCTGAAGCAAGATTGAAGTAGGCAGAGTAATGGAGTCATCTGCCAAAGGTCACGTACAGCATGCATCTATGCTTCTGGTGGCAGACTTGAGCCCATGTGTGCAAACAACCACTGGGAGAACAATTAAAGAAAGGACAATTCACTTGACATCTTTATTTATTAGGGGTAGGGCAGCAAAGTGGGAGCAGAAGCAAGAGCATGCTGTCTTTTATGTTCTGTGCCATTACAGCAAGAAGCTAGTCACATCAGGACCTTGTGGCTCCACTAACAAGAGTATATATAATCACAGTCTACAAATGAATTCCCTCCTACCCATTGGTCACAGAGCTCAATTCCATGCTTCATGACCACAACCAAATGCTTGCCCTAAGAAGGCAGACAACAACTTTGGGGCCACAATGTATTGTCTTGCATCAAGTCACTGTCTCCATTCTCCTACAGAAAGCATGAGGAACATTTACACAATTATGTTGATATGTTTTTTATGATACTTTTCCCAAGTCTCATGTTGAGGTGGAAGAAAAATACATCTCAGGCTGCAGTGCTACTAAAACAAAGAGAAGTTCAGCACTCAAGTTGAATTCCAAGGTGCACAAGTGCAAATTTTATTTGGGCAAGGAGCCTGGACAAAATCAACCCCTGCGCTTCAACCATATAGTGGGTCTTCCTCAGGGGGCGTATCTGAGGAGTAACCAAATGTGCCTACATTTATACAAAAATAGTTACAGTGACAATACACCACAGTGACAAAAAACACTATATACAAAAGTTACTATATGCATACTACATGTGTTGACTGGCTGATTAATCAGAAGCTCACTGGTTATTTATTTATACTTCAAGTTCAATTAATTTTTACTTTATACTTTCATATTATTTTCTACTATATGAATGTTTGGTTTGGGTATTATTAATTGACTCAATTTCTAGGCATAGTCTAAGTGCTTTGTGAGTATGTATGTCAATAAGCTACCAGTGGGGCTGATTTTTATAAAATATGGAAGTATAAAGTAAAAATGAATTGAACTTGAAGTATAAATAACCAGTGAGTGTCTGATTAATCAGCCAGTTGACACATGTAGTATGCATGTAGTAACTTTTTGTATAGTGTTTTTTATCACTGTGATGTACTGTCACTTTATTTTTATATAAATGTAAGCATGCTTGGTTACTCCTCAGATACACCCCTGAGGAAGACCCACTAGAGGGTTGAAGCACAGGGACTGATTTTGTCCAGGCTCCTTGCTGAAATAAAATTTGCACTTGTGCACCTTTGAATTCAACTTGAGTGCTGAGCTTCTCTTTGTTTTGCTTATGCAAGCTGGCTACTTTTCTGTGCTCAAGCACCGCCGCCTTCAGAGCACACCATTTTATGTTTACCTCAAGAGTTTTGCCTATGTGGTGCTGCCAGAGGAACCCTGTCGGCGTTCAGGTAAAAGTTTGAAATCACCTTTTTTTTTTTTTGGACAAGGGACTACTGCTGAACTCCTTATCTTGGTGACTGAACTGTACAATTTGAATATAATTCTGACACGTTCGGATACCTTTAAGAAGTCTGTTGAAAATTAGGAGCAATCTTAGCTCTACTCCCAATCTAAACTTTGAGGAGACCCTGGATGTAGTCGACAGCTCCGAGGAGGAAGAAGAAGCTGGAAAATCCTGAGGATTTGTACAAACTTCATGAATGGAACAAACAGAACATCTTTTCATCTGGTGGTACAGATTAAACAAACCTGACTTTGAAAGAACTCTTCCAGGAATTGGAAAAGCTATGGGTGAGAGAATTAAATGTATATTACAACAAAGTAACTTTAGAAAAATACCTAGAATTGAACATTACCCCGTGTCGGCACAGGATAGACAAAACACCTAGCAGAGGTTTTTGCAATGAGAAATTGAAGAAGGATTGGGAATAGGCAGCTACAATCTGTACCATTAGCTGGTTAAAAGCACTGATTAAAAGGGATGACAGATTACAAGCTGAAATTAACAATAAAACTAACACTGCAGAAAACATTGTCTACCCTAAAAAACAAAACTGACTTTGAAAACCTGAATAAATTCTATTGTAAGAAAATCAACAAACATGAAAAAGAACTAATAGCCCATAAGAGAACAAAAATAAGTAGAGACTTGGGTGGTTACAGCCATAAAGAAATTTTTGTCTGGGAATGAAGAGACAGCGTTACAACAGTAGGGGCGTTCGAGGTCACAGAAGAGGAATTGGAATCACAACCATGATCATTCAAGGGACAGTGTTAATAACAAAAAAACTGTTAGTTTCCAGGAGAATAGAAGGGGTGATACACAGAGAAAATAAGATTTGGAAAACACAGTGACACCAGGGCCCTCAAAGATACAAACACCCAGGTTTTTTTTTAGAAAGAGATGAACAACGCTTGAGGGAAGAAGAGAAAAGGTCACAGGGTAAGATTCTGAAAGATCAAAAAACACCACCAGAAAACAATGAGGGGACAGTAGGGTGACTGGAGAACAGCCCATAACCCAAAGATCCTTGTGGAACACGGAAGTGAAATGGTGAACTTAACTAGCAGAGAATTAATTGAAGCACAATTAAAAGTTTTAAGAAAAGGTTTCTCCTTTGTTCCAGCCTACCAACCTAATAGCATTAAAGTGAGAACTGACATCTTCAAACTTATAAGAAAGTTGAAACTGAAATATTTCTTTTGGAAGTTGCCTCAACAAGAAACAGAAATGGGAGCCTCTGACTTTGTAAGAATCACACAGGAGGTATACGAACAAGGAGCCACAGCGTGTGTTGACAGGATGGATTTTTCAGAGTCTAGAGAAGAAATATGGACTGATTCGGATTGGGACTTTAACATTATAGATAAAATAGATGTCTCTGCCCTTCTAGAAGAGGCCAATGAAGCTGTAAGTACATACAATGAACGTATTACTGGACCTACTAAGTTTAAACCTAAATCAGTTTTTTGCCCACAAGTTTACTGTCTAGCCATAGCATTTGAAAAATGCTTAATAAATGAGGCAACTAAAATCCTTTCTAGTAACCAAGGTGAATGTTATAGTAACATGTCAGCTGATGAATTTAAAGCTTTAAATGAGATTGAAAATATGAAAGGTATAATCCTGAAGAAATCAGATAAAGGGGAATGTGGTTATAATGGAGGAACAAATGCACCTTGACATGTGCTTGGAATTGTTGCATGATCCAAAAAACTACATGAAATTGAATAGGGACCCTATAGCTAAATTCCAAGCAGAATTATGTGAAATCCTGGACCGGGGATTGAATTTGTGGATGGTTAACAAAATCAGAGTCTGATTTCATTAAAACAGATTTTCCAGTGATACCCACTTTCTACATATTGCCTAAGATCCATAAAAACCTTAGGACTCCACCTGGTAGACCAGTTATATCAGATATAGGTTATTTGACTAATAACCAGAGCATCTTCATTAATAGTTTCTTATAGCCTGTGGTATATTCTGCTATGCCATCCCAACATCGAACCCCTGACAGTGAATCCCTCAGGCCAACAACACCACAGCAACAGCCAGCAGCCCGACCCATCTGAGACAGCGACAAGGAGAATGGTGTGACATTCCCTGGAGTGACAGTGGCCAGAGTACCCCCTGCTATTCCACACAGTAGAACGTGTCACTGCAGCGCACCTTGAGGAGGGGGCTGGGGACATCAAGGGTGTGCACTGTAGAAGCACAGGCAACACAGTGATGCAAAGAAATGCCAGTGCACAGGTACACCAGCGCGAACACAGCTAGAGCAACAGGGGATGGTGAACACTGGCCGCATGTGTTGGGGGGGTGGGTGCACACAGCGAGGAACCATAAAAGGCCGATGAGGGAGGGGTACCGGTTGCTTACATGGTACCAGGGGAACATTGATGGCATGCCACTGGAATTCATGAAAAGCACACAGGGCAACAACCTCCTACCATTCAGGGGCTACCTGTACCAGCAGGAACAGACACGTGGTGCATTGATCTAATGGAAATGCATACAGTACCACATGGGCCAGTGCTGTGGATGGGTGTGGAAGGTCAATGGTGTGGATGATATTTCACTTATGGGCTGGCACAACTATGTGCCTGATGGTGCATAGATAGTGGTGTGGCAGGTGTGGGTGGTGGTGAAGCGCCGGGCAGTCGAGTCAACTGAGAGCAGCCGACAGGTGGTCATTACCTGTTGCAGCAGACTGACTGGTGCAGAGGGTGAGCTACTACCCCCAGTGGGAACCCTGAAGTGAACCATCCAGAGGGCCCGGAGGAGCATGCACAGGTCCCCAGTAGAACCTACATCACTCACCATGCTACAAATCCCTGCAAAATACACCACCATTGATGCGGGTGACCCATTCCTCCTGCATAATTCCAGTGACAGCGCAGGCAGGTTCCTACTCTTCAGCACCCAAAGGAATCTGGAGTACCTACTAAGGTTCATACTAAGGTTGGAAGGAAAGCTAGAGAGCCTCAAGGCCCATGTTTGTTTTCTTGTATTAATAATAACAAAAAATGAACTCAGTAATAATTTATCCAAACAAGATTTAAACAGATGTTTAGAGCTGCTACAGATAATTTCCAAAGGCAGAGAGTTCCATGGTTTAGTTATTCATAGTGTGAAGAAGTATTTCCGTGGCAATAGGTGCCTGGTATGCCAACGGGACATTTCGCAGCAGCCTGTGGCTGTTCCAACAGCTATACAGCCTTCATGTCATTGAGACGGATGCAGTGCTGCCGGCAGTGTATTTATTTTTATTTATTTATTTAGTTTTTGTTGACTGGGTAAGTGCACTAGACAAATCCTTCCTATTTTCAGGCATGACCCGGGAAGGGGGATACAGATGAATGCCAACTGACCTTGAACCAGATTAAGCTGTTTGGTAGTATTTTTAATGAATGAGGGAAATTTGGCCAGGACACTGGGGAAATTCCCCTACTCTTCTTCCTGTGAGCGGGGGAGACCCATTTTCCTGTGGGACCAAGATGGTGGCCCCCATGGATCCTGGTGTGGAAGTGTTGCAGACAGGAGAGCAGGCCAGGATGGGCACTCAGAGCGCAACGCCACAAGAGGTGGATGTCTGTCTGGTGGGAGAGCTTGCCTCAGCTCCCATCCTTTGCAACACGGAGGCTAGTTGTTTACAGTCAGTAGATGTTGATTCCAACTTGGAATTCCACGATGCATCTGTCACTTTGGATATTTTGGGCTCTTCAAGTGAAAAATCAATAGTTTGCAACGTTATCAACAACCCAGTTATTGTGATGGATTTACTGCCAGTAACAGCGGCAGGACATAGCGCTATACATCCACTAACAACTTCAATTACCCCTGTCAGCAGCACGGCAGCTGCTGTCATTTCTACAGAACTAACTATGGAGGTAGGAGGGCCCGCAGAAAGCGGTGAGTGTATCCTTTTCTTTTCAAGCAATATGTGCTATGGTCATGGCTCCCTACAACTTTGCAGGCTGGCAGTGTTACTGCAATTTCTTGCAGCTGCCTAAAGCCTTCAGGGGATTTATTACAAACTCCTAAACTGTCAGCGTTGCATGTTGCAACACCGGAGCTCGAGACTAGCCCTATCGCACTGCAAAAACAGCAGGAGAATGTTATCGCACCAGGAGGGGCAGCTCAGTGTACAGACAGCTGCAAATGCAGTGCAGTGTCCATTGCCATGGTTACTAAGGCCGCTGACAATGTTACAGAAAGTAGAAAGGTGCAGCTTCAGAATCCCCCCAGTACTTCTGTACAGAATGAATTAACTACTTTATCTCAGGCTGGCAATCTTCACGCCAGTCATGGTGAGTGCCTATAGCCTGCAGCAAAATTGTCTTTGCCTCTGAAGCTTGTTCCCGGTTCAATTTGGTCACCAGGTCATGGAGGGCCTTTTGGACAGCCTTTTACTAATGTGTCACCACCACTTAGTAAGGTGGCAGGTTTTGTGTTTAAACAACCTGAGCCTCACGTTCAGCCTAGCGTGGTTTATCAATCCACGGCAGTCTCCCAAACTGGGGTGACTGAATTCTTTTTTTCTGAATCTGTTGCTAAAACTCCGGTTATGACACCAGGGTACATTAAGGGGCCAGGGGTTTTGCTCCCTATTTCGGGGGACAGACCTGAAGATTGGTCACCAGGAGTAGCCCTTAAGGGGGCAGGATGGAAACAGGCCTCTACAGGTGTATGGACCCCTGATCCAGCCTGGGACACAGAATTTGCATTTTCACAACATTCCCCAATGTGGAAACCTGTTTTACCACCTGTAATTTCTACTGAAGGTTCTACAAGGGACATGGATTTGCCTTCTGCAATTCCGACTTTACCTACTACTCCGGTCTCTAAAGAACAGACTCTCCTGTCTGTTCCCCAAAAATCCATTTCTGATCCTCCACCAGTGGACACTTGTGCATCTACTCAGAATCCTTCTTTGGAACAACCCCCCCCAGCAGAAGCCTTTAATGTCTGACTTATTTTCCTCAGCAAGAAGGGAAGCAGCTCCTCATAGAAATGCAGTCCGCATTAGCTACAAAGGGGGCCTGGAGTACAGGCCGGACAGATATTTTGTGGGGAAAACTTTATTAGAAGAGTCACTTCATTTTACCCCAATGATGTTTTTGCTTTTATTAACATTTCGGGTGAGGACATCTACGATGTTAGCTTTTGGACAGCTCATGCTTTGGATTTGTTTTGGGAGTGGTATGGTCAGGTGAAGTTTTCCCTTACATGGATCCCCTTTGGTAATACCTTTAACTAAACCATTAATTCAATTTGTAACAGTAATGTTTAGGAATGAGGGGGTCCATGAGAGTTATTCCTTTGGTTATCCCAGAAATGTGATGTTTTGAGTGTTCCTGATCCCATCTTAGATTCAGAGCAATTTTGGACTAGGGGATGGAAGTATAAAGTGAAACTAAGGCAATCTGATTCAGGGGTGGATCATATCCCCAATTCCTTCTTGTTAGGTAGGGACAGGGGGGTTTGTTTTTATGGAGGGCAACCAAGGGCCTGTTATAAATGTGGTTCTAGGACTCATCTTTCTAGCGTTTGTGATCAGCCACATTGTGATAATTGCGGAGAGGTGGAGCACGTAACAATGCAATGTGCAAATCATTCTAGGTGTGATCTTTGTGAGAAGTATGGTCACGTGTTTCGAGAGTGTTCTTGGGTGGCCAAAAATAAAGCATCTTGCATAAGCCCGGATCTCTTGATACAGAAGGCCCAGAGTGCTGCTAGATCCCCACCTCCTCCTCCTCCTCCTGCACAACCTCCCCCTTCCTCTCCCTCTTCGCAGACTATTACCAAACAACAGATAGAGATTAATCATCTGGATCCTGTTGTTAGGTGTTCTTCACCTGAGCCTGATAAGGTAGCACAAACTATTTGCTCAGGCCCACCTAAAGATAAGAAGCCCGGCAACGGCTCCCCAGGCATATTGGATCTTCCTCCAGTATGCTACACTGATGTGCCTCCTAGTGCTCCAGAGTCAAGCGTCAAAGTTTTGGCTCAGGGGTCACCACTACCACGACATAGATCTGCTAGGAATGTGCACCCTAAATCTCCACCTTCTGTCCCTGCTGTAGAGACTAGTAACTCTTGTGAGCACTGTTTACCCCATGGGTGATACAGAAATGGAGTTGGGAGATTCAGACTCTAGAAATCTTCTTTGTCTACCATCTCACAATCAATTGATAATTATAAAGAGAAAAAGAAAAAAGAAAGAAATGATAGTTAAAGGTTATTCAGTATCTGATTTATTATGCAGTGATGTTGGGGTTCATTAAATGTTCATAGCTTGCTGAACACAGTCAAATGGCAAGCACTGTTCCATTATGTTCATGAGCAGAATATTTTAGTTTGTTATCTACAAGAAACCTGGTTGCACTCTGTAGAACAATTAAACTCTTTTAAAAGGGACTGGGTTTGGGGGCCATCTTACTGGTCCTTTGGAATGGATAAGGCAGATGGGATAGGCATTTTGTTTAATTCTTTTCCTTTTTCTTTACATAATTTAATTGATTTAATACCGGGTAGAGTTTTGATAATAGATGGGAAATGGCATAACGTGTGTTATCGTTTCATTAATATATATAATCCCTAGACAAAGGCAGATAGAGTGGCCTGTTTGAAGGCAGTTCAACTTTTTTTAGTGACATCAATCAAGGTGCTTTGGGGTGGAGATTTTAATTGTTCAATTCTTGACTCACCTTCACCGAAAAATAAAAGAGTATATTGTGATTCCCATGCTCTGGACATATTATTAAGGTTGCAGAACTGTGTAATTGCATGGCTTATGCAGATCATGGAGCATATTTTTCTTACACAAGAGGGACATTTCATTCCTTAATAGACTATATGTTTGTCTCCCTTCTGTACAAATAAGCACCTTTAGGATGGTTCCTAGTGAATTTTCTGATCACATCCTTTTGTTATGTTATCTGTCTTTAATCTTCCAGAATATCGGAAGGTACAATGGAAATTGAATGCTTCTAGTCTGGAGTTTCCATACATACAATCAGGGGTTAAATTTATCTTACAGGCTAGACTATCAGTGGTTTTTCTTTATTCTGACATTGGGGATTGGTGGAGGCAGACTAAGTTGGACTTAAGTACCTGGTTCAAAAAACAAGGAAGTAAGACTAAAAAGCATAAATTTCTGAAATATTTATCATCGAGGCAACAGCTTCAGAGACTCATGACTTTGGCACATGACTCTCGGTATGATTATTCTGCACAAATAAATAATCTAAAAAATGATATGAAAGCTTTCCAGTATGACAGGGCTAAAACACTGCAAGCTATTCTCATTAATGGGACTAAGAAATCTCCTATTGGGGATCCTTTTGAAGTTTGTAAAATTTTGAAAGATTCTTCTTCAATGGATTAATTACAACAAATGGATGGGACTATTATTACCTCAAGCAGGCAAATCAGGGAGTTAATTATAGATCATTAACATTCATTGGAACCCTCCCTCCCTATTACAGAGGAGCCTATGCTCTCCTATTTAAATTTCATTAAGGTTCCTTTAAGGACAAATGAGACTTCAGCATTATTGGAGCCCATTTCTCAAACAGAAATTCAGGCTGTCATTCATAAACTAAAGACAAATATTTCCCCTGGAACAGACAGTCATTTAAATAACTTATATAACGCCTTCTCTGTGGAGTTGAGTCAATGTTTGTTTTTTTGTTTCAATATTTTAACAAACGTTCCACCATTTTCTCTTCTTTTTCAGAGGGTTTATTGATTCATTTATTTAAATCAGAGGATAAACAGAACATTAAGAATTGGCGGCCTATCACATTATTAAATTCCGATTATAGAATTTTTACAAGTATTTTAAATACCCGTTTGAAAAATTATGCTACACTGGTGATATCTCCTTATCAATTCTGTGGAATTCCAGAGAGAAAAATTCAATCAGCTTTAATGATTATACGTGATGTCCTTGAACATTTGTCTTTATCCAGAACTTCAGGTTGTATGGTAGTGGCTAATTTTGAGAAAGCTTTCGATAGGGTGCATTTACCCTTTTTGTTTTTGGTTTTAGAACGGTATGGAGTCCCTAGACAATTTGTTAATCCAATTAAGCTGATTTATGAATATAACATGTTTTTCCCCTTTTTAAAAGGGAATATGGCTCATAGCTTTTGTTTAAGGACTGGAGTGCACCAAGGATGTCCATTGAGTCCTTTTCTTTACATGTTTTCCCTAAATCCCTTGTTGCAATATGTAATAGCCTCACAAAGTTGGGTTGGAATTCCAGATAGGGTTTCTAGAGATAAAGATTTGATGTTGCAGGCTTATGCAGATGACCTATTGCTTTATTTCTCTAGTCAGTTTGAGGTATATGAATTTGTGGTGGTTTTTGACACTTATGCTAGGGTTTCCAATGCAAAGTTGAATAGTCACAAAACTAAAGGGATATTTCTTGGAGCAACTGGCCCAGTGGATATGATACAGGAGGGTAATTTTTTTCTCTCGATCCCCACTTAAGATTCTGGATATTTTATTTGGGCCCCAGAATCTGCCAGTAGAAAACTGGGATTCAGTGCTTCAGGTGGTTGAGGCTAAGGTTAATTGTTGGAAACATTGGAAATTTTCAAAATTGAAATGTGTTCATATTATTAAACAATTTTTGGTACCCAGTTTACAGTATATAGCCATGATTTTTCCCCTTCCAGTTCATTTGGAAACCAGAGTATATAGTGTGTTTTTTCAGATGTTATGGGGCAACTGACTAAACCCTGTGAAACGATGTTTTACTTATTTAAGCACAAAATCAGGAGGACTAGGGATGGTAGATACAGTGGTGTTTCTACATTCCTTGTTTATTATGTGTTCCATTAAGTGTGGGTTGACCCCATCTGAAGATATTGGGACAAGATGGATTATCCAGGCATTGGGCAAATACCTTGCCACTTGGCATACCTTAGAGCCTAAATTAAATCCTCGTGTGCATATTCCACTATATTTTCGTCTGGCTGTCCAAAAATTATATAAATGGAATATTACTAAAGAAGTTATCTTAAATAATAAAGTAAATGGATTTTACTCACTGATAATGGGGCAGTTATATCCACAGGACCCTTGCTTTAAAAATTGCCCATCTACCCTGAATCCTAAGGTCTTGGCTCAATTAAATAATAACAGATTGCCTCAGTTTCAATGGGAAGTCCAATGGTTGATTTTTTATGGTAGATTGAATGTTCGGGGGAATGCCAAATATAAAGTAGTGGTAGAAAGGAATTGTCCTTACCTAGAGTGTATTAATGTGGAGGAAACAATGGAGCATTTTTTTCTGCAATGCTCCTATTCAAACGGGTTGTGGGACTTCTTAGCAACACTATGGGGTTTTAAATGGCTTACCTTTATATCTTATGACATATTGATTCTGGGAATATATCCGGCAACTTTCTCCCAGTTTCATGAAGAGACTTTATCTTTATTTTTTTGTTGTCTAAGATATTATTTGTAGCAAGCTAGATGTCAATGGGTTCTCTACCAAAGGAAAATGCCATATTATTATTTTAGTAGTTTAGTTTCAAATGAGCTGTCTAGAATATATTCTCAGGATGCTCGAAAAGTTGCTCTTGTTGAATTGCAAAAGTGGTGGAAAGGGTTCCTCCACTTTATAAAGTTTAAGTAATATAGAAATGTGTTTTTCTCTTCTTTTCTTTTCTTTTTTCCCTTTTGTATCTTGGTTTTCTCCTTTCTTTTGGATCACTATTGTTATTATTGGCACCTTGTGTTTTTGCGTCCTTGTATACTGATTTAATTTTTTGTGTTGTGTCTATGTTATTATTTCAATAAAACTCCCCTACTCTTTTTGATAAGTGCCATGGGATCTTTAACATCCACCTGAACTACCACCAATCCAGGCAGATGGGACCTCGGCTTAACCTCTCATCCGAAAGATGGCACCTCAGAAGTGCAGCACCCCTCTCATGCTGCACTACAGTGTCAGTACTGGGATATTAACCCAAGTGCCAGATGTGGGAACTGAACCCACAGCCCTCTGATCTCCTGAACTCAGAGGCAAGTGTGCTACCTACTGAGCCACTGTATATCCTGATGGGTAGCAGGATGGTGGGCTGTTAAACTGCCATGTTCTGCAAGTTCATGGAGTTGTACCCTGACCTCAACCCAATGACCATAATGATTGATTTTGAGCTGGTGGCATATAAGGCTCTGAGGGCAGTTTCCCCCCAGGCATGGCTCTATGGCTGCTACTTCCACTTTACACAGTGCCTGTGGAGGAAGCTGCAACAGCACGGTGACTTGGTACAGCTGTACATCATGAATGATGAATTCTCCCTACACATTTGTATGCTCACTGTGCTTGCCTATGTGCCACCACCGGACATCATCAGTGCACGTGAGGAGCTATGGTTGTGGCCATTCTTTGAGCCCTATGAGGAGTCCCTGGTGCCATACCTCGACTACTACAGGGACACCTGGCTGGGTGCCCAGTCCATAGTAGTGTATGGCACTGGCCCACAAACCCAGTGGTCCTCTGGAACACATAAGTTGCTGTACAGGAGGGGCTGCCCAGGACCATGAATGCCCTGGAAGGGTGGCACAGGGGATTCAATTCCTCCATGGACACTGCCTACCCTACCATTTGGTGATTTATTGAGGTACAGCATGGCTAGCAGAGGCTGACAGAGCTCAAGCATCAGCAGATGTTGCAGGGCATGGACATGGGCATGTCCCACAGGAGAACATGAGATGCCAGTGACCACCTACAGCAGGCTATGTAGCAGTACAAGACACAGCCATTGCAGGATTACCTCTTTGGCATCGCCCTCAACATCCATCTGCAAGCCTGAAGGGTGGCATACTAGTGCAGAGGCAACTGGGGACTAAACAGAGACTGTGCACTTGAGTGCTGGTGGTGGTGGTGGTGTGCGGCATGGGCACAGCTGTGGGACAAAGATCTGTCCTTGTGTAGCCACATTAAACATGTACCATTTGCAACATGATGCCTGCTGTTCCTTGTGGTGTTGTACTGGTGGGGGGGCATGACTGGGTGTGGGTGACCACTGCCCTGCAGCTCAATGGTGTTGGATGCATGTCACGGAGGGATGGCCTGCTGTACTACCCTGGGTTGGGGCATGTCTGCCGTCTTGTGTTCAGCTCCTGTCACCAGGATTTGCCATGCTGCTGGGAGGATGCAGGATCACGGGAGGGTGGTCATGGTTGGCTGTGCTGGTACAGGGCCAGTCTGTGTGTCCTGGGGGGGGCTCAGTGCCTGTGCTGCTGTCTGTCACATGGCATTCCGCAGGGCTGCCATGGGGGGGTTACTTCCATCCTGCCCCGGTGCCTGTGACCCTTCACTGTTGCAGCCATCTCTGTCATGGATTGCACTGCAGTGTCATGTCACTCCCATGTTTGGCACAGTGCAGGTGTCACTGTAATGGACATCACTGCATGTCTCGGCACCCTGCTGTCGTAGATCCATATATTCCTTAGATTCTTATTTATGAGATAGCATGGATTTGCTTAAAAAACTAGATGGTAAAATCTGGGATGTTAACTTTAACTGGTTAATCATTGATGTAACCAGTGTATACACTTCAATTAGGCATGACCTAGGACTTGAAACAGTTGATTATTTCTTTTAAGATCAAAATCTCATTTCTAACCACTTTCTGCACTGGGCTATAGATTTTACTTTAACACACACCTACTTCTGCTTTAATCAGGAATTTTATCTATAACTTTGTGGGACAGCGATGGGGGCAGCATTTGCCCCCTCATACTCTAATATTTTTATGGGCTACTTTGAAGAGAAAATGATAAAAGACAGAAAACATGGCATCTTTGCATAAAACCTAGAATGTTATTTTAGGTTTATTGAAACATGGAAACATAGAGGTTGATGGCAGATAAGGACTGCATGGTCCATTCAGTCTGCCCATTTCTTTTTCTACCTTATAAATGTGCCATCAGCCTTTGCTCTGTCAGTGACCTATCTATTCATACTCATCTGTATTGCTCCCTTATGCCTATCCCATGCCTGTTAGAAGACCTGCACTGTATTCATAGCCACCACTTCCTGAGGTAGGCCGTTCCATGCATCCACCACTCTTTCTGTGAAAAAGAATTTCCTCACATTTCCCCCTTAATCAGCCCCCCTCTAATCTCATGCTGTGTCCTCTTGTCCTGCTATTTTTCTTATATTTAAACATGTTAGACTCTTTCACCTTGTTAATGCCCTTAAGGTGTCTGAATGTTTCGATCATAACACCTCTCTCCCTCCTTTGCTCAAGGGTATACATCCTGAGCTCCATTAATCTGTCCTCATATGTCCTCTGATGCAGTCCCTGCACCATTTTGGTGGCCCTTCTCTAGACTGCCTCAATTTGGTTAATGTCCTTGTGAAGGTGTGGCCTCCAGTACTGCACACAGTACTCCAGATGGGGCCTAACCAGTGTCTTGTAAAGAGGGATTATTACCTCCCCCTCATGACTTGTGATAGCCCTACTAATACACCGTAACATCCCCCTAGCCTTACCAACTGCTTTAAAGGTCTGCTTGGATGATTTCAGGTCATTGGTGATGATGATGCCCAAATCTCTTTCTTCCTTGTGACTGCCAGCAACTCCCCTCCCAGCCTATAGGTGGCTTCAGGATTTCTCTTCCTATGTGCATGATCTTGCACTTTTTGCATTAAATCCCAGTTGCCATCTTCTGACCATTTTGCTAGTTTATCCAGATCTCTTTCATTCTGCCCACCCCATCTGGATCATCTACTCTGTTGCAGATCTTGGTGTCATCTGCAAACAGACAAGCCTTACCCTCTAGTCCATCTGCAATGTCACTAATGAAGATATTGAAGAGGACTGGCCACAGGACTGATCCCTGAGGTACCCAACTTGTGACTTGCATCTCTTCTGACTGTATACCATTTACCACCACTCCCTGTTTTCTGCCCGTCAACCAGTTTGCCACCCAGTTGACCAACTTCTGACCCACCCCGAGCCTACCCAGCTTATTTATCAATCTTCTATGTGGAACAGTGTTGAAAGCTTTACTGAAGTCAAGATAGGCAACATCAACTGCTTCCCTTGGTCCACCACTCTGGTTACCCAGTCAAAGAAATCTATGAGATTAGTTTGACAGACCTTCCTTTGTAAACCCATGCTGTCTTGGATCCTGTGCCCTGTGGATTCCAGGTGTTGCACTATCCTTTCCTTAAGGAGTGACTCCATAATCTTGCCCACTACTGAGGTAAGACTGACTGGTCTGTAGTTCCCTGCCTCCTCTCTGCTACCACTCTCGTGGAGCAGGATCACATGAGCCCTTCTCCAGTCTTCTGGAACCTCTCCTGTGCTCAGAGACTTACTAAACAGTTCTTCTAATGACTGTACTAGTTCCACCCTTAGCTCCTTAAGTACCCTGAGATGTATGCCATCAGGTCCCATTGCCTTGTCCACCCTGAGCTTAGCAAGCTCTTGTAGGACCCTTTCTTTTGTGAAGGAAGTGGTGCTCACCTCCCTCCCCCCCCGTGTCCATGGTGCTGAGCTGTGGGCCCTGCCCTACCTTCTCTTCAGTAAATGCTGAGCAAAGTATTCATTTAGATAGATGCTTTACAGGGTCCTCCTCCTCACATGCCCCCTTTTCTCCTTTGAGCTTAGCAATACCCCCTCTCGACTTTCTCCTTTCACTAATGTATCTATAGAAAGTCTTGTCAGCTTCTTTTACTGTTCATGCTAGTGTTTCCTCAGTTTGGGAACTTGCCTGCCTTACTGCCTTCCCTGCTTCCCTTAGGGAAGTTTGGTATGCCTCCCTATCTTCATCCTGTTGTGTTCCCTTATATTTTCTGAAGGCTAGCCTTCTGGCTCTGACCTTTCTGCTACTGTATTTGAGAACCAAAGTGGTTTCTTTTCTTCTTTTGTACTTCCTTTTCTGTCTAACACAATGGGATGTTGCTTCAAGTATTGCATCCTTAATGCTTGCCCACTTTGCCTGTACCCCTCACCTGTGTTTCTTTTGCCAGGGCTAGCTTAAGTCTGTTGGCCATCTTATCAAAGTCAGCTCCTCTGAAGTCCCATATTTTTGCTTTGGAATGGGATGATTTAGATGTAGTGGTCAAATTGAACCATACCATGTGATGGTCACTGGCCCCCAGGTGACCTTCTACCTGGAGATCTGTGATCCCTTCCCTCTTAGTCAGTACTAGATCTAGGATAGCCCTGTCTCTTGTAGGTTGTGTGTCTAGTTCTGGCAGATGTTCCTGCTGGTATTGACCAATCTGTATCCAGCATGTTGAAGTCTCCCATTAGCAGACCCTCCCCTTTAGCTGTCATGTTTTGTATATCTTCTAACAGTAATGTGTCTATGTCTTCCCCCTGGTCTAGGGGACTGTAGACAACCCCAGTTCTTATGGCTGTCCCATTTTCTGTTTCCAGGGTGACCCACAGATCTTCTGGCTCCTTATGTGTATTCTGAATTTCTGTAGCTTTGATACTTTCATTGACATACAGGGCCACTCCAACCCTCTTTTTGCACCTCGGTCTCTTCTGAACAATACACAGGTACTGAAGTCTCCCAAGTGTGGTTACTAGTAAACCACATCTCACTAATTCATACTATGTCCAGTTTAGCCTCTGACATTATTGCCTGCAGGTCTGGGATCTTATTTCCCAGGCTGTGAGCATTTGTGTACATGATTTTCCATTGGTCAGATTTCGGTGTGTTAGTTGTTGGTTGAGGTTTGGCATTTCCCCTGTGTGTCGTATGGGGAGACGGACCTTTTCTCTTACCTGGTGATGCAAATGAACTGCAAACATGCTGAATCCCTGTTTGACCACTAGCTGGGGGGAGGGGTGTTCTTCCCATTGGACGTATGGGGTCCTGCACCCCTCTCCCCATTTGCTAGTTTAAATATTCTGCAAAGACATCAAACTTCTGCCCCAATGCACTGACTCCCTCCTTAGTCAGATGCAGCCCATCAAATTTAAAGAACTTTCACTCCCAGAACTGTTGCCAGTTCCCTACAAATCTGTGTTCTTTTTCCTGGCACCAGCCCTTGAGCCACATGTTTAGCTCCCCTATCTCCCCTTCTCTGACCTTCTGTCCATCTGCCCCCCTCTTCCAGACTGGCAGGATCTCAGAGAAGGAGATGTCAGATGAAATGGATGATAGTTTGCCACCCAGCCTGGTCAGGTGTTCCTTGGTCTCCACAACTGACTGGCTGGTGAGATCATTAGTCCCTATATATACCAGGATGTCAAAGTGTTCTCCTGCTTTGTGAACAATTTTAGCTATGCGGTCAGTGTCTTTCCATGCTGATGTACCTGGGAGACATCTGACCATTACCCTTGGCTGGAGATGGGTATCAACTCCCTGAATCATGGAGTCTCCTATGATCAGAAGTTTTTTGGATTTCCTTTTTGCTTTTTTTGTTTTGGTTCCTGATTTGGGCGAGTTTTGTTGTGCTAGCTCCTGTGCTGCAGTGTCCTACTTTGCAGTGTCCTCTGCCCCTTTGTTTGATTTCAGAGATAGATGCAGATACCTGTTTGTAGTGTTTATATGATTTTTGGAGGTAATATGTTGGAGAGCACAGAGTGATGGGGCACGAGATTTGCCCCTCCTAACCTCCTGCCAACCTCCTGGACCAACTACCCTCTGCGGTTGAGGCTCTTCTGTTGGATGTTGGGGAAATGGCTGGCCATTCTTATAATGTATTTCCTCTTGAATATGAAATTTGAGGTGTGCAATCTTTGCCAATGCTGCCCGGAGCTGAGCCGTAAGATCTCCAATGGCCCAGCATGTAGGACAGTGTCCTAAATCCTGTAAGACTGTCCTTCTGAAAAGTGTTCCGCAGTACCTGCAGTTAATGATATCCATTCCAGATAAGTTGCTGGGTTTATAATCTGGTCAGAGTAATTAGAAGGAAGAAAATGCAAGTAATGGTTTGATTTTGTGTTTTGTTTTCGTATAACTTGTTATAACAAGTTAAATTACTAGTGCCCCTGTAAATTAGCTCACCTTGTGGATGCCCCACTGATCTGCCCCTTCCTGCTTTGTCATAGGAAATGTCACAACTGTGGTACCCTATAAAAGGAGTGTAGTGTAGGGTGGTTGGGGATGGGGGTGGGTGGCTGGGCCCTTCCCCTGCCAAAAGAGAAGAGCCACAGATGAAAGAACAAGGAGGTAAGAGCAGAAACAATCAGTCAACAACAAATGCAGTAACCCTGAAAGCTTATACAAATGTTAGATAAAACTGTAAAACCTGTAAAGTACCACCTGTAATAGTTTCAGAGAAGACATACCCTGTAAGAAAGAATTTGCTACAGAGAAAAATAAAGCAGTAACGGAAGATATACCTTGCAAAATACAATTTGAATCAGAAGATTACGGCACTAAACTGTTAGCACACACACCTGTAGGCACACCTTGTAATAATGCAGAAGAAGGTATACCAGCAACACCAATTTGAATCAGAGAAAAATAAAGCAATGAAATGTTAGCAACAAACAGTAGCAATCCCTGTAGAACAAAATAAAAATAACAACACACAGTAAATCTGCTTAGCCAAAAGAAGTCTTAATCCTTTTCCCTTGCTCTGGTAAGATTCTCTGCTCTGTCCTTTCAAGCAATCTTAGAAGGAAAGAGCTCAGGTGAAGCTAGGTGCCTTGGCCATCAAACCAAGTCTTAACTGACCCTATTGATGATATTATTATTGTGTGGAAGGGTGATGGAAATTTAATAACAGAATGTATTACTTATTTGAATGAGAATGACCTATGACTCAGTTTCACATGCACACAAGACAAGACATGCATCAGACATTTGGATTTAGAACTAATTGGGGAGATAGGTAAACCAATTACCACAATGGGGTACAAGAAGGTATCAGCTGCCAATACAATTTTGCATGCTAATAGCTCACATCCAAACAGGCTTATTAATTATATTCCATATGGTGAACTTATTAGGCTTAAGAGAAACTATACTAGTGAGAAGGATTTTGTAAATCAGGCAACAGAACGTAGATTAAGACTGAAAGCAAGAGGATACAAAGATAACATTTTGAGGGAAGCTTCAGAAAAAGTGGACAAACTTAAGAGAGAAGATTTGTTAGTACCAAGAAAACTGAGGGAAATGACCGAGGATCAGTTAGACAAAACAATTACATTTGTGACAGAGCATAACCCTGTTGCTGGGAAATTGGGAAATGTGGTTCATACACTTTGGCCTTTATTGTTAACTGACCCCATTTTGGCTAACCAAATTGCACCTAAACCGAGAGTAACATTCTCAAAAGGAAGAAGTATAGGAGATAGGGTGACACATAGCCATTTTACACAAACAACTGAGTCAACCAAGAATACTAATTAGCTATACAATAAACCAGAAAGCCTGTACAAATGTAATAGTTGCAGCATCTGTCAATTTGCTGAAAGTGGTAAAACTTTACTAAGGATGGTAAAACTTTTGAAATCAGTAAATTTGTGACATGCACAACCCCATTTGTTGTTTATATGTGCTGGTGCAGTTGCCCTATGTATTACATAGGAAGAACAAGGCAGGCAAAGCAGAGAATTCAGGAACATGTCAGAGCCATTATTAATGACAATGTGTATAATGCCGTAGGTGCTCATTTCCTGGAACATGTAGAGAAGCACCCAAGAAGTGGCAACAGTGTTAATACTCTGTCTGAAAAGGAAACCAGATGGATTTTGACATTAGATACTGTAACCCCATTAGGACTGAACAAAGAAGTAGACTTTTCACCTTATTTGTGATATATTTACAAGATATGATGCCAACATAATGATTATGTTTAACTGACCTGACAATAAGTTTATTTTTATCATATATAACTCCCCACCATGACAGACTATCGATCAGGCACAGTAACTCCCCACCCCCGTAGCCATGTCACATGCAGTAACTCTCACCCGACTAGCCCGATCTGGGGAGGCATCCTCAACCCACCATCTCACAGCTATCGACTGACTGCTCGGGGGTGCACGCCCATTGGTTCAGAGCATGAACCAATGGGCATGCAGCCCTACTGAGCTGTCAGTCGGCGGGTGGCGGGGCGCAGGTGGGTGGGGTACGCCGCCGCCAGCTGACGGGGAGCGGGCTGGTGGGGCTCCGTGGGCAGGAGGGTGGGGGCCACTAGATCACCAGGGATTCTGGATGGGGGTTGAGGATGCCGCCATGATCGGGCTAGTCGGGGTGGAGAGTTACTGTATGCCCGCGATCGGGCTAGTCAGGGGGTGGGGAGTTACTGTATGCCCGCGATCAGGCTAGTCGGGGTGGGGGTGTTACTGTATGCCCACGATCAGGCTAGTCGGGGGTGAGGGTGTTACTGTATGCCCGCGATTGGGCTAGTCGGGGGTGGGGGATGAATTACATTATGCCCACGACGGGCTGCTGCAGGGGGACTACTTGCTGCCCGCTGATCGGCAACGGGGTTACTAGTATACCGTGATTGGGCTGCATGGGGAGGCACTGGAAAAGTGGAGGCCACCCACAGGTGGCGGCGTGCTGTGTTGTGCACTGCAGTGCAGCAACTCACCTGTGGGTGGCCCTCAACTTGATCCTTTTTTTTTTGCGTAAAGTTGTGCAGGCGCAGGTAGGGGGTTGCGCCTGCATAACTCTGCATGGCCTGGCTGAATATTGGGCTGTGCAGTTTAAGCATGGGCACACACCCCCACCTGTGCCTACATACATTACTGATGCGCCCCGGCGCATTGGGATTTGTGCATGTGCACTTTTCCCTTTTAAATATTGCACCGGGGTGCATCAGTGGGTAGTGCATGGCGCAACACTGTTGCACCATGCGCAACCCTTTTGAATATCTGGGCCATAGTGTTTTTTATCACTGTGATGTACTGTCACTTTAATTATTTTCGTGTAAATGTAAGCACATTTCGTTACTCCTCAGATATGCCCCCTGAGGAAGACCCACTATAGGGTTGATGCGCAGGGGCTGATTTTGCCCAGGCTCCTTGCCGAAATAAAATTTTCACTTGTGCACCTTCGAATTTAACTTGAGTGCTGAGCTTTTCTTTGTTTTGCTTATGCAAGCTGGCTACTTTTCTGTGCTCAAGCACCACCACCTTCAGAGCACACCATTTTACGTTTACCTCAAGTACAATGCTACTGGGTTGGGAGATGGTGGTGGATGCTGCCGCTGCTGCTCATCCTGGCTGGTAATCTCATGGAGCTGATGCTCTAAAGTTGTCAGTCACCCAACAATTTTCAGAGAGGGGGACATTGGACACATTTCAGCTGCATCTCCATGTGCTAAACACCTGATAGTCAACATGACTTTCCTTGATAAGGAAGCATTTTCTGTAGGTTGTGGGAGACAGTGGGCTGCAGCTGTCCAACTGGCATTTTTTTTTTGTTACTGCCTCTCCCCCTACCTGATCCTGGTCTCATGCCAAATCTGAACACTTCTTGCCCTACCCTTGACTCTTCTCTAAGCCTGAGGTGCAAACACAGACACAACTTACTGTACTAGTTAGAAGGAACCCACCATGCAGCCAAAACAAAGAAACAGAATGGAGTCTGTGTATTGCAAAAGAGGTGTTTATTCCCCAAATTTTGCAAAACAGCAGCAAACATAACAGCAAGGTGCATTTAGAAAGTGATCCCACTGGAGCTGAACGTTTCACATCCTCAGCTCCTGGGTGCTTTGTCAAAGCCTTTCCTCATATGTCTCACTCTAATTGTGGAAACAGTTTAGTTATTTTATGTATGGTTCTTTCGATTATTTGAATATCTGTCCACTGATGCACGCTTCCCAAAAGATAAACAGTAGTCCAAGTGCAGTCTAATACACAACCTGTGCAAGGGAATAATAACTTGTTTAGATTTATTTACAAATGACTTTCTAATACAGTTAACTCACTTGTTTGTCTTCATAGTAATTTGTAATGCATATTGCTTTTTAGTTCATTTTTAATTATGACCCCTAGATCCTTGTCATTGCTCGCTTTCCTCAGTTTTAATTCCATTGAGTTCTTAGTTTTGACAGGTGTTCCAAGACCCCAAATGTATTACTATGCACTAGTAGAGCAATAATGCATGTCAGGGTGGGCATTGCATTGGGGTAACCGCATGCCTCAGGTGGGCTGAAGAACAAGGCCAAGGGGTTCCACCACCAGACGAGTGTTGCAATCCTAGTACAATGAACACCCTCGCTTAGCTTATTGCAGTTATGAACTGGGTAATGAGATTTTATTTTTTATTTCTTTCTCCCTTGGGACTGCTGTTGGCCAGTGAGATTCTGTCCTCCCACTCAAGAGGCCTCACATCTACCTGGGGGATGTGTGGCACTCTCCTGACCCCATTCCATATTCAGTGACTCCCCTATGGATTTCCCCCATGGTGGGGTCAGGGACAGGAGGACTGTCCTCCCCCCGTAAGCAAGTCCAACTTTGCTGGGTGAGCTGTGGGTTGGGAGCATGGTTCAGGCATCATGTGGCCTGCCAGCACTCCCCATTTTCTGTTTTCTGTCCCTCCCTGTTGCTCTGGCATGCACATCAGCATGTGCATGTGGAGTCCCACAGCACCCTCCCTTCCTTTGGCATCCCTGACCCGTACTGCCCTAAGGCCTCCACCGGGGGGTAGTCATTCAGTAGGACTGCCAAGCCACCCTCCCCAAGAAAGGAGATCTGTTCTCTAGATGCTCAATCCTCTCCCTCTCTGGTCAACTCCCAGAAACCTGCATTTGCCACCAAATGTGGGTCACCGGTGTGGCAGGAGGTAAGGAGCAATGCCTGAGCCCTCCACACCACTGGACCGGCACTATGAGGTTTTTTAAGTAAAATAATTTTTATCATGTAGATTTATAAAACAAGTTATGCTGGAAAAAAATAAAATTATTATTAGTTCCATTTAGTGATGACGGAAGGCTAGTAGGTGGCATCAAAGCTGCATATAAGATGCATTTAGGGAACTGTAAGGGCAAGCAGTGGCTTCAATGGAGAGTGCAGCACTAGCTGCAGTTATAGAATAGAGTTTGCCCTTTTAGGGGCAGACCAAGTTGTCCTGGTGCATCCCTCCCCTTAGGTAAAAGATGGTGTGCTCAGAGAGGAAGGGGGAAGGTAAGGGGAGGGCCAGGTGGGGATATGACATTAGGTAGGCAGACAGGAAGTGGAAGGGCTAGAGGGGGTACATAAGAGTCAGCACAGTGGTGGTTCAGCCAGTTTTGCTAAAGTTTTATTATACTGAAATTGCAGCACTTCAGATTGGTACTTTGGAGCATTTGGTTGAGGTTTGCTTATCAGGAGAGCATGGGAAGGTAAGAGCGAGCAAATGAGGTTGAGCAAACATGTTACGATTTAATTTAAAAAAAGAAGAAAGAAAAGTTGTATGCATGTATCTTTTAGGCACAGTATTAGACAGGTTTGGTATGTGATGAGTTAATTCCTTGCTCCACTAAGTGAAGGCTGGGAGATGCACAGAGCAGCATGCTATGAGCAATGAAGTTGTTGGTTTGTAGGGCTGGGGCCTTGTGTTGTGGAAATAAAAGGGAGCACGTAATGCTAAGAGCCGATGGCGAGAAGTGCCTATTAGGATGCTTGTTGGGGCAGGTGGGGTGACTGGTCTCAGAAGAGAAGCGCGACACGCTTCAGAGAGAAAAAGTGGGTGTTTGGGACTTTGCACCAAAGAAAAGAGACCAGGTAGATCCTAGAGCTGAAAGCAAGAAGAGAGGGGACTCGAGAAGCAACTGGCCGGTGGCTGTAATTTGGAGAAAGACATGAGAACAGGCAGAAAAGCACTGGTTGCTTGGGTCACTGATGGGCCTGTTGGGCAGGGGAGGAAGCAAGAATTTTCAGGGGCAGTGGCCTGGCCGAAAGGGCTGGAGTACAGAAATTGGGAAGGCTGCATGGTGTGACATCACAGGCTGCGACTGGGCAAGACAATGGGTAGTAGCTGAGCAGAGTTTTCTTGACTTGTCTTTCATTCCAGCTGGTTGATAATGGAACAAGCAAGATGCCATGCCCGAGAAGGGGCAAGATAAGCAGAAAAGTCCGCATGGTGAGTCACCAGACACCGTCAAGTCAGTGAGGGCGATGGGGGTTGCGGGTAAGGCCTAGGCAGCCACGTGGTCAGGCCAGAGGCCAGCTGGGGCAAATAAGGGCAGAATGTATCGGCCAAGGTGGGGCTGCAGAGAGCCACCAGGGTTTTTAACGTGCCGCATGTTTGGAACAAAGGCATTTCGGGTGCTATAAACAGGCCTGAAAGGCTATGGGGGCTCGAAAGGGGGGGATGGGGGGCTTATTCCAGGCCGGTAGAGCAGCACTTTTTGGAAGACAAAACGGGTTGGGGGGGTGAAGCAGGCATGAATTAAAAGGGTTTGGGATCCAAACGGGTCCCGGGAGGACTATTTATTTAACAAAAAAAAGGGATGCAAGTCAGGCGGTAGAGAGGCGAAGGGTTTACTGGGGGGATAAAGGATAGGCCTAGTAGGCCATTCGGGTTGGTGACAGATGCCTGGGGTTGGGAAGAAGGATGAATGTCATTACAGGTAACAGGCATGGAGGTGATGGGGCCTAGAGGGGACCAGACTACCAGGTTTAAGATGAGGTTTTCACCTCGGTGAATGACCAGGACAAAGGAGAGGCCTGGTGACCCAGACCATGCGGCAAGTCGACAGATACCATTGTTTGCCAGGCATATAATAGGCCTAGCAGGGGGAAGTTTGCACACCAGCTGGCTGGGGACTGTCTTACAAAAGACAGAAAGGAGCAGGGGGAGCAAGGCAGAATTTTGTCATGCCATAAGGGAGCATGTGGGCAACGATTAAGGACATGAGGGTGTGTGTGCAAAAAGGGGGTTCATATAGATAAAATAAATGAATGAATGAATGAGCATCTTGCTGATAGAGACAGGATACAGGGACATAAAAAAAGGAAGGGGCATGGCTGAGTATTAATGAAGACGCATTGTCAATTTTTGTTCACAGCTTTTATACAGGCAAGCAAGAGGAGATGGCACCAAAGAGGAACAAGCCTTCAAAGGAGGATGCCTACTAGGCTATCGTGGAGCTGGTGGAGAAGGCCAACAAGATGTGGCAGATGGTGGAGGGAGAAGAACCAGGGAGGTCTGAGGAGAAATGGAAAGCAGAAAAAGGGGGCAGTGGGAAAAGACCAGTGGGGAGGCCGCAGCCACCACCAGTGGTCCCTCCTCAAGCGGTCAGCCCAGTACAGCTACAACCCCAAGTACTGGAACCATTAGTACCTCCCCAAGGGCAGGTGGTGGTTCCGAAGAAGGAACCCAGACCGGATCCCCCAAACACAGTGTTTCCTCTGCTGATAATGCCACAACCAGCTGTTCAGCCACAGGAAGACAGGCCAGGGCATTTCAATGACAGCAGGCCACAGGTAGTGGACAAACCCACAGGTAATGTGTCAGGATCAGTGGGAGAGAGCATTAAGGAATACATAGGCCAACTTATTGTGGTGCTCGGGGCAGGGGAACTGGGGCAGATGGGATCAGCACTGGCAGAGATCAGGTCAGATACAGAGATGTCAGGGAAAGAAGAAAAGGTGATGGAAAGCATAGGAAAAGGAACAAGGAAGCTAGGGGCCCCAGGGATAAGAATAGGTGAACACGTCCCACTGGGGATGAAAGAAAAGATATGGAAAGGGGAATACGTAGAAATTTTTGCCTTAGTGAGTATAGAGTCGGCTGCAAAATATGAGGAGGCAGAGAATATTGGGAAGAGTGAGATGGCAGCAGCAGTAGTTTTATTGGGTGAGAAGGAAGAGGACAAATTTACAAAAGGAAAGACATGGGATGGATGGTTTGTGGGTTTTGCCACATACTCAGCCAAAGTGTTAGAAAATAAACCAGAGTTGGGCATCCCATTGATTATTATTCATTGATAATAAGAAGGGCTAAGGCAAAAGGAGGAGTAGGATGGATATATTACAACGAATTCTTCTGGCAAAGGATGGCAACGTATGGAGATGTGAGATGGGACACAAAACAATTGGATTTATGGACAGACTATGTAACTGACAAGTCCACACCAGAGGAAGAAATAGGAAAAAGGGGGGTCTCCAGAGGTGTTGCTGGGGTTACAATAGAGCATTTTGTTCCTGGCCCCAATGCCAGTTCCAGCACGCATGCTCAAAATGTGGTGGAACCCACACAGCAAGCAGATGCAGAACAACATGGACACCAGAAACCAACAGGATGGGGGGGCAAGGAACAGGCCTGCATCTTTTTCATGATGGACAGGGATATAGGGGGCAGTCCTGGAATAGAGGTGCGAGAGGCAGAAGGTATACGGGTAGGGGGAACCAGGCTTACTGAAAGTAGAGAACAAGAAAGTTTTGGGGGTGGGGGGTGTAAAAGGAGCAAAGGAAGAGGGTAGGAGATCAATTCCAGGGAGCAAGAACCCCCATCAAGATAGAAGTATGGGAGGAGTGGTTAAAAGGGTACCCTGATGGAAAGGTGGCAGATGCAATTAATTAATCAGGGTTTTAGAACAGGTTTTCCATTAGAGTGTGAAGGCCCAAGATGGGCAAGGAAGGTGAGCAACTTGAGGTCAGTTAAAGGAAAGGAGGGAATCTTGAAGCAGAAAATAGAAAAGGAAAAGGCTGTGGGTAGAGTATAAGGATCGTATTCCACCCCTCCATTACAGAATATGCAAGTTTCCCCATTGGGCTTGGTTCCCAAGAAACAAAAGGGTGAATACAGGGTGATTCACCACCTGTCATTCCCAGAAGGGGACTCAGTGAATGATTTTATAAGTGAGGAACATAGCAAGGTAACCTACGCCACATTAGAAGAAGCTGTACAGGTTATCCGAGCGACTCCAGATGCTTGGATGACCAAGACGAATATAGAGTCTGCTTTCAGTTTGCTTCCAGTTAGAAGGGAAGATTGGGATCTCTTGGGTTTTAAGGTGGAGGACCAGCACTATTTTGACAAGGCAATGCCCATGGGATGTTCCATAGCATGTGCGACATTCGAAGCATTTAGCACCTGCTTGCAGTGGATCTTTCAGGAAAAAACAGGGCATACATTACCTGGATGATTTCCTTTTAGTAGGCAGTGGTCGGACAGAGAGACAGAAAGAATGCTGGCTGACTTCCAAGTGATGTGTAGAGAACTGGGGGTATTGTTAACACCAGAAAATATGGAAGGCCCCAGTAAAGTGTTAGAATTCCTGGGCATTGAAATAGACACCCTGGGTGAGGTGTTTAGGTTGCCAGACAGTAAAGTGGCAAAGCTGAAGGAGCTGATTCAGGTACATACAAAAAAGAGAAGGGTGCAATTGAGACAGGTACAGCAGGTCATGGGGCATCTGAATTTTGCTTTTAGGGCAACTGGACCAGGAAGGGCTTTCGCCAAGCGGCTAGCAAGGGTCAAAGCAGGAATAACCAGATCGCACCACTGGGTAGACATAGCAAAGGGAGTAAAGGAAGATTTCAGGGTGTGGGAAGAATTCCTTGACGGCTACAATGGCTGTTCCTTCTGGCAAGAGGAATGGTTGTACAACACAGATCTCGATTCATACACAGATGCAGCAGGGGGTTAGGCATGGGGGGCTATTTGAGGAGAAGATGGTTCTTTGAACCATGGCCTGCAAATTGGGTAAGAGACAGAAAGATAGAAGACATCACTCTGTTAGAGATCATGCCCATTTGGGCGTACACCCTGGTGTGGGGTGAGGAACTACAGAATCAGAAGGTTACATTTTGGTGTGATAACAAGGCAGTAGTAGAGGTATAAAATAACAGGGGAGCCAGGTCTGAGATGGTTATGTGGGCGTTGAGGCAGTTAGTGTTAAGAGCCTTGCAATTGAATATGTCATTCAGGGCCAAGCACATTGAAGGGGTTAAAAATATCCTAGCTGACAGCCTTTCCCGTCTGCAGCTGGATCATTTCCAGATGCTGGCATCAACAGCAGAAGATCGAAAAATACCCATACCAACGAACATCTGGGAAGTTGGCAAGAGGTAGCTGAAATGCTGTTTCGCAGCTCATGGGCACCGCGGACCTTGAGGGCCTATGAAGGGGCTTGGCGGGCATTTCAAACATTCAGGGAACCACACCACATGGAGTTAAGAGGGCCACTTTCAGAAGAACAGCTAGGCAAGTTTACAGTGGACCAATGGCAGAAAGGAATGGCTCACAACACAATGCGTGTACCTAGCAGGGATTAGTTTAGTTTGTAGTTTAAAGAGGTGGAAGGATCCGACAAAGTCAGTGTTGATATGGAGAATGATGCAAGGATGGAGTTGGTTAAAACAAAGGCCTGAAGATGGGAGGCGGCCAATAGCAGACCATTGGCTAGCCAAATTAGGGGAAGTACTCCCAGCAATTTGCAGATCCAAAGACGGGGAACAATTATTTCACACAATATATTTAGTGATTTTTGCAGGGGTCCTGAGAGTGAGTGAGCCAGTGGGGCATGGCAGAAAGGATGAAGAAGGGGGATTGGAATGGGGAGACACAACTTGGGGACAAAAAGAAATACAGGCCATATTTAGGAGGTAAAAAAAGGATCGGGGGGAAGCGAGTGTGCCATAACGATGAAGGCTCACATAGATGGGACACTGTGCCCGGTAAAAGCTCTGTGGGCTTATGCCGCAGTGCAAGGGCTTCAAAAAGGGAGGTAATTTGTCCATGGAGATGGGAAGAAGGTGACAAGTTATCAAGTAATGACCATACTGAAAAAAGGCATGGAGTTCCTGGGCAAGAACCCAGGCAATTATTCTCATTCCTTCCGAATAGGGTCTGCATCACAATGGGCAGCAGCAGGGCAGACGATGACCAATATGTTAGAAAAGGGACTTTGGCAGTCTGCCAGCTACAAGAGGTATAATCGGGCTCTGCAGGTTTGAGACTAACATGTCATCTGTGTTTTGTTTTGCAGGTTCAGAACCAGATTGGGGGGGGGGTATATAAAAGGGCTACAACGAAGTAAATGGAATCAAGTAGATGATGGTTAAGATGTATATTTTGCTTAAATTCTACAGGTAGAGGGAGGATCACAGAAGTATGGATCTGCGGGCACTCTTACATTTATTGGGCGGAAAGGAGAACGGAGAAAAAGTCTGGGGGAAAAGAGCTATACCAGGATGTCAGAAAATATAGCTTTGTTTGGTGTGGCATCCGAGGGATTCAATGGGCACAACTACTGCCCACAATGAAGGAAATAAAAGAGCGGCGGCCCATTCCAGACCCAATTATTATACACCTCAGGGTTATGACATCGGGGGAAAGCCATGGGTGGGCACATATATGCAGGTAAAAAGGGACCTAGAGAAAATACGACAGTGGTGGCTAGTGGTGAGCATAGCCTGGTCAGACATAGATACATAGATACATAGACAGTGTCGGCAGATAAGGGCCTATGGCCCACCCAGTCTGCCCATTTGAGCTTGTAAGTTCAGTTTGTTTTCCTAGAAGTCTGTTGCCCCTTACCCCTGACCTCCAGAATTCCTTTATGTCTATCCCATGCATTCTTAAATCCCGTGATTGTTTCAGCCCCCACCACTTCCTCGGGCAGGGTGTTCCACTTGTCCATCATACCAAGGAGGGTATGGAGGCATGAGCACAGTCATGTAGCAGTAGGTAGGGCAGGAGGAAGATGAATAGAAGGGTGGGAACAATGATAAGAAAGATGGGGGGCATGTAATACTGCGAGGGGTGGAAGAATGGGTCGAGGATTTTTACAGATCAGATGGGGTGCACCTGTCAGACTTAGCAACAGACATGTTTAACACAGAAATTATGGGTTTCATTAAGGCATAGAGAAGACAGGAAGGAAAAAAAAAAGGAGGATGTACCCTAAAGAGGAAGGCCAGTCATCCAACGCAAGCTGGAGACTGGCTATGGGGAAAAAAAGGGGAGGAGAGGAAGGGGAAGGAAAAGGAATATGATGAGGAGAAGAAGAAGAAGAAACTGAAGGAGAAAAAGTGGTCTCAGTTCTCACCGTTACCTACCAGAAAAGAGAAGAAAAAAGGCACCCAGGTTTTCACCTGGGGGAGCGAGAAGCAGAGGAAGAAAGAGGAATGAGCAGAGATTGATATTTGGATGTAATAAAAATACAGTTGTGGAAGAGACAATGATAAATGATGATGGGAATTGTAAATGAAATCTTGATATACAATAAATTAATTGCCAATCTGAGCACAACAACATATAAGTGGTTTGTCTTTTGTGGAGGAGAAAGGGGGAATCTGGGACAATGGAGTTTGTCCTTTTAGGGTCAGACCAAGTTGTCCTGGTGCACCCCTCCCCTTAGGTAAATGATGGTGTGCTCAGAGAGGGAGGGGGAAGGTAAGGGAAGGGCCAGGTGGAGACTGGATAATAGGTATGCAGACAGGAAGGGAAGGGGCTAGAGAGGGTACATAAGGGACAGCACAGTGGTGGTTCAGCCACTTTTGCTGAAGTTTTATTACCTCCCACCCACCCAGCAAAATGAGAGCATGTGATGGATAAAAGAGATGGGACGAGATGGTCTGTCAAAGGTGGATGACAGAGGTGGTCCAGCTGGACGTTTATAGGACTGCCAGAGGTGGATGGCAGCAGGAAGAAGAAAGGGGGGGGGAAGGAAAATGGAATATAATGAGAAGAAGAAGCTGAAGGAGAAAAAGCGTTCTCGGTTCTCACTGTTACCTACCAGAAAAGAGAAGAAAAAAGGCACCCAGGTTTTCACCTGCGGGAGTGAGAAGAAGAGGAAGAAAGAGGGACGAGCAAAGATTGATATTTGGATGTAATAAAAATACAATTGTGGAAGAGACAATAATAAATGATGATGGGAATTGTAAATTAAATTTTGATATACAATAAATTAATTGCCAATCTGAGCACAACATATAAGTGGTTTGTCTTTTGTGTGGGGAGAAAGGGGGAATCCGGGACAATGAATTTTATGTTTTGTTACAGTGATTCAGGAGCACAGGTTAGTTGTGTAATCAGCCACAGTTTGAAAGAGCATTAGCTGTCTTGAGCTGTGTTTGGCATCAGTTTTGTTAGAGCATGAGTAAGCGTGATCAGCAGCAGTTTTGGGAGAAGGTGAATGAGTGGAAGTGGTGACATTAATAGTTAAGACTTCATGTTGAAATCAGGGGCAAAGCAATGTGGCATCAGGACTCAGAGTTACAGTGTGACCATTGGCATCAGGAGCAAAAATGATGTTGAGAACTGAAATGAGGAGCCGCAGTCAGCAGAATGCATAGGTATGCATGGGGAGGTAGCAATAAGTTTGGTGAGGGTCCTAGTTGATTTTATCGATGGTAGTCCCAGGCACCAGAGAGCAGGCAAGGAACAAGTAGACCATAAATAATTACTGTAATAAAATATTTTAAAAGAATGGAGGAACTGTGGAGTTCAAGTGAGATCCATGGTTGGTCTTTTGTGGTTTCCTGAAGTGATGCCAGTGCAGCCATGCTTACTGTGGGCATTTTGAGCACAAGCATTCTAAGTGAATTGATTCAGTTAGTAAACAGGCCAGGACAGGTGACGCATCTTCCAGTGCTGTTCTGCTGTGATATCAGCTCTGGGCTCGGAGTTCCTCAGCCAGTCAGGTTTCTGGATTTTTCAGACTCATTTTGAGAGTCTACATTAAAGTACACCGGCAGACCAGAGTCACCCCTTCCTTTTTACACCCTTTGCAACTGCTTATTATCATGCACACATGCACATCCATGGCCTGGACTGCTTTCCTTCATTGTATCATTGTGATATGCTTAGAATATGAGGTAAATATATATATATATATGTATGTATGTAAGCAATAAGACACAACAGGGTGTGCATTAAACATTTCTAATGCACGGCCAGGGGTGTAGTGAGGCACGAGGCTGTAGGCCAAGTGCCTTCAGCCACTGGCCATGCATTAGAAATGTCTAATGCCATTCCTGGAGTTTCTTTTTGTTCTTATAAAATGGGCCACTGTATTTTAGGTGTGTGAAAAAATCCAACATATATGTTTAAATAGTAAAACTATCAAAACTTTTATTAATTTTGTAATAAAATAGTTCCTCCGCCTATATTAGTGTAATTATTATTTTTTTTGGCTCAGGATGTTTGTCCTGTTGGAGCCCCCATAACTGTAAATTGAAAGCCATTGTTGTCATGGCTACCCTTGCCCTTCCCCCGTGCTGGTAAATGTTTCAAATGCTTTTTCATTTCACTGTCCTCCAACACACTAATAGATTTATAGAAAATAAATGGAAACAGTAATTTTAATCACAGGTAATGAATAATTGTTGCTGCTTGAGTCCCATACTGAAATGTGCAAGTGGATGAGTGAGCGGGTGGAAAAAAAGATGGAAGCGCATCAGTAGAGGCATGAAGTCTGTGCAGGAACAATAAGTGAAAGTGAATAAAACTAAAATAAATAAAATCGTGTGACCATTGTTTGTGCCTGAGTCCGGGAATTGAGAAGTACACTGGGCTAGTGAGCAGTCGGGAGAAAACATAACAGCGCATCAGCGGAGACACGAAAAATGACTTGAAAAAACCATGGGAGCTGATGTAAACACCCATCTCAGTTTTGGCAGGTACGAACTTCTGTCAGCAGCTGGTGTAATGAGATCCCTGTGTTAGTAAAGGGGAAGCAAAGAAATCTCAGTTGAGCTGCCTTTTTCTGTTATGGCACTACGTGAGGACAGCTGGTAGGGAAGTGATAAGTCGGAGTGAAACTGAGTCAGTAAGCACAGATGGGGGAATTAATTTGCTGCTTTGTTTTGTGCCCAGTCCTTGGCAGTGTACAGCCCCGAGGGTAATTTTAGGAGCGAAGGACTGGAGTTACCATTACATGAGTCTACAGCGGTAAAGTATTTGCTCTGTTTGATGTCATTTTTTTAAAGAATTTCTACAAAGCATGGAGAGGCTGGATCCATAAAATGGAAATGCAAGCCCATTATGGGCAACAGTTTTAAAAAGCACTTAAGTTCTGTTGCTGGTTTGTTACAACTCAGCAAGGAGAGCAAGAAATGGAAAAGTGAGAAGGTAGTTTATGTACTCTGAAAGAGTACATGATTAGGGAGTGGGATCCAGTCACAGAGAGGATGCGCTGACAAAAAGCGGTTGAGCTGGTGGGTGAGGTGAACATTCATGAATGGGCACAGGCAAGTGAAATTGCCCTTTTCATAATGTTCAATATCAAATGTGAGCACTCCTTTTCATTTTTTTCTATAAAACTAGTCAAAATACTGGTTTTACCATGACACTGACATTGTATTTCCATATGTGAGCTGAGCCATGCAAGGGGTAAATATGGCAGCTGCCAGTTTTTTAACATTCCATTGGCTGATAGATTTTCCCTGTTATTTGTCCTGCTGGCCAGCACTTATTTTTAGCCATGCATTAGACACTTCTAACACAAGGTTAACAACCAATTAGAGTGCTCGAAATCCTTTGCCCATTTTATAAATATATATAATCATTGTGATATGCTTGAAATATTATGAAAATAATATATATATATATATATATATATATATATATATATATATATATATTATGGTAGCTAGGGTTGAGGAGCCCTTTTAAGGTTAAAGGGTCAAACTTTGCATCTTAATAACTTTGCCACTGTCAACGGATTTACCTGAAATTTGGAATGCATCATCAAGAACCATACATCTTGGGATCTGCCAACTTTTGTACTGGTCAGACATACGGCTGCGGAGTTATTAAGTGTGATCTGTGCATGCATTTATGCTTTCTGGTGAATTCTTTGCTCACACCTACAGGTCACATGGTTTGCGCGACCAGTCTGAAAATTTCTGGGAACGTGTGGCTTGGGTCCCCGATGTGCCTTTCAAAGAGTGCGTGAAAAAATATTAAACGGTTCAAAAATTGTTCAAAAAACAATTTCCAATTATAGGTCAATGGGAAATGTTAACAAAAAGTTCGACAGTGTTGCAAATGCACTTTTTAGTGTCGCAAATGGCCATAGTAGTATCGAAAATCTGCCATTTTGTTTTCAGTTGGTGATCAGAAAAATGCTTGGCATTTAAATTTGGGACCCTCTAGCAACACAATTCATTTTGTGTTTACCTAGTTGGACCCTGCTAGGCATGTTTTTATTTTGAGGTTAAACACCCTAGAAATATGTTTTTCAAATTTCTGGAAAAAGTAGTGTTACAAAGTAGTGTTGCACTCACGAAACTGTTGCTGATTCGACGCTACTTTTCCAGGCTATGGCAAAATGACAGCAATTCTTTGCCACCCTGCTGCAAAAGAACGGTTTGGTCTTTTGGGCTGAAATTTGAAGGGAACTCAACCAACATTCTCACAGATGTGCCTTTTAGTATTTTGGTGAAAACATATTACAGGGTGGCAAAGTTATGGCACTCCAAAGTTGACGCTTTTTCCCATAGGATAACATTACGGCATCCGCCGCATTACAGGAATCATTTGCTGCCAGGCTGCAAAATAACGGTTTAGTCTTTTGGGCTAAAATTTGGAGAGAAGAATGCCAACATCCAACTGATGTGTCTTTTGGTGGTTTGGTGAAAAAATATTACAGGGCGGCACAGTGACGGCACTCCGAAGTTGATGCTTTTTCCCATTGGATAACATTACAAAGTCCGTCACGCCTTTTGGGGCCCGTATCTCGGAAATGGTGCGAGATACGGACTTTTCGCAGCAAAAATGCTTAGCCCCCCCAAACAAACAGAGGCTAAGTGCAAAATTATCCAGGAAATTCATAATTCATATGAAATTTACATTTTTTTTCCTACGTCGTACGGTTCCTGAGATATAAGCAATTTAATATTCCAAGTCCTCATTTTCTGCTCCGAGGCCCATTGTTATGTATACATTATTTGTTTTCACTATGTTTTCCAATGCATTTTTTGGGGAAAAGAAGGGTGTGCCCTTTCATTACTGTGCCAGTTAGCATTTCCAGTGGCGTTTCCGTTACCGTTTGTGGCATCGTTACCATCTATGCCACCGTGTGCTATTAGGTTTTGCGTTCTCGCTTGCAATTGCATTTGCGTTTCTGTGTCATTTGGTGTTATTGTTGCTGTTACCATTACCAGTTGCATTTGCAATTGCAGTACCGTGCACGTGCGTTATGGTTTGTGTTTCTGTGCGCACTTGTATTTCTGTTTCCTTTGGCATTATTGTTGCTGTTACTGTTACCATTTGCATTTACAATTGCGGTACCATGACAGTGCACATAATGGTTTGCATTTCTGTACTTGCTTGCATTTGGATTTCTCTTTCCTTTAGCATTATTGTTGCTGTTACCGTTACCATTTGCATCTACAATTGTGGTTCCTTGACCATGCACGTTATGGTTTGCGATTCCATACGCACCTCTGTTCCCATTTCTGTTTCTGTTTCCTTTGGCATTATTCTTCATGTTAACTTTATGATTTCCATTTACTATTGCAGTACTGTGCCCGTGGGCATTACGGTTTGCGTTTCCATATGCGTGTCCATTGCCGTTTCCGTTTCTGTTTCCTTTGGCATTATTCTTCATGTTAACATTACCATTTGCATTTACAATTTTGGTACTGTGCCCATGCACATTACAGTTTACGTTTACGTGCATGGTTGTGTTTACGCATCCGTTTCTGTTCCCTTTGGCATTCTTTTTGCTGTAACACTTAACATTTATGTTTAAAATACCACTGCCATCACTGTGCGCATTACCAGTTCCATTTTTGTAAGTGCTTGCGTGTCTGTTTGTGTCTCTGTTCACTTTGGCATCACTTTGAGCTTCTGTTTCTATTAACATTTGCTTTACCATTTACGTTTGCGTTAGCATGTGCATAACTCTTGGTGCTTGCGTTTGTGTTGCTGTTCCTGTTACTATGTGACAAGACATTATGTGGTAGGAGCGTGGGGCCCATCATCATCCTCATTCTCAAAAAGAAGGGAAATTAGAGGCAAAAAACTCCATTTAATGTATCAGTTAGGGTTGTTCCACAGCAACAAAAGTGAGGAAATTCAGTGTTAGGGTTGAAAACTCTAATTCTGCATTCACCCCCCCCACTCCCCCAGCACCACACACACACGCAAGAAGGGGGGGAGGACCAAGGCAACACAATCAATCACAGATAACCAGCAGCAGGCGTGCAGTCATGCTGTGATATATGCACGGCCATCTGTGGCTGTCCACTCAGGATGCAGAACCTGGTTGGGGCAGCATTGCCTGTCTGAGGCCATGCAAATCCTAACTGTGCTAATTTATATACACACACACATACACACATATATATATATATATATATATAATCACATTGAACTATTAGGGAAAATGAACTCATAGATATATAGATATATATATATGTATATTAGAGGCAAAAAAAATCCATTTAATGCATTAGTTTTTTTTTTTTTTTAAATTTGCCCTTTTTCCTGGCAGGACCACCGGGGCCATCCGCCGTGGTCATGGCCCCCGGAGACCTCTACCTCCGTCAATTGCTGCTGGGGACCCACAGTCACCCCCGGCTTGCCCCTAGAGGGTGGGGCAGCGGGCCACCTTCGTGACTCCGGAACTGTAACTGGTCGGGGTCCCGCAGCAATGGAGGCAATGTGAGGCTCTCCAGGGAGGGCTTCATAGATCAGTGGTCCTGCCCGCCTTCTTTTTCCACCAGATTTTCTCCCCGGAGGAGGCGGGGATGTGCAATGATGCCAGCGTCCGCCCAGCCTCCTCCCCCATACGTCGAGCGTCGGTTGCGTGGAACTGCCGGTCTCCACCAGGGGTCCCTATCACACCAAGTGCTGCCTGTGCCTTCCCCCCAGAGTAGGAGAGCTGCCCATCGGACGCTGATCCTACTCCCCAGCTGGCCCTCCAACGACCCGGATCCATTCCTCAACCTGGTCGCCGGGCGCCGCAAGCGGAAATCCCACCACCGCGCTCGATGGGTTGTTTATGTATCAGTTAGTTGTTCACAGTGACATGAGGCTACAGTTGTTGAAAAACCCCCTCCTCGCCACCCCCAGCCGCATTAGCGAGAGACGCCAGCCCTAACTCTCACCCTGCATGACATGTGTAAAGCAGCAGAAGTAGGAGAATGGGGTGAGAGTTAGACCACGATCCCAATGCACACTCCAATGCAGGTTGGGGTGGGCGGGGGTCCAAGGGGGTTTTCAACCCTAACAGCGACTTCTCACTTTGTCGCTGTGGAACAACCCTAACTAATGCATTAAATGGAGTTTTTGCCTAATTTCCTTTCTTTGAGAATGATAATGAGAAATAGTGAATGTAATGCAGTGGTAGGAGCATGTAGGTCCTCCAGGCTCGCGGCCCCACAGCATAATGCGCGTGGTGGAGCGCACCACATGATGTCTTGTGGCATACTAACAGGGACAGCAACGCAAACAGAAATGCTAACAGTGGCGCACATGGTAACACAAGCGTGAATGAGAACAGAAAGGGTAATGCACATGGTGGCGTAGACTGGAATGGTCTGCCACGTGATGTGTTGTCACAGAGTAACATGGTGTCTGCAAACAGAAATGTCAATGGGCATGGTGACGTAAAGTGAAACAGAAAGATAAACAGTACTGTAGACAGAAATAGCAAAAAATAACAGAAACGCAAGTGCAAATGAAACTGCAAAGGATAACGCACATGGTGGCGCAGACGTCAACGGTAAGTGAAACGGGTACGGAACCACAAGCGGAAAGGGCAACAGTAACAGTAATGGAAGTGCACAGGCTGGTTTTCCCCAAAACCTGCATAGAGAAAGACAGTGAGTACAAATGATGTATGCATAATAATGAGTATCGGCGCAGAAAATGAGAACTTGGAATACTAGATATGTTATATCTCAGGAACCGTACGACGTAGAAAAAAAATTTATAAGTCATATTATTTACAACTGTCCTGGCTAATTTGGTACTTAACCCCTGTTAGGGGGCTAAGAATTTGTCCGACAAAAAGTCCGTATCTCGCACCGTTTCTGAGATACGGACCCTGAAAGGTGCGGTGAATGCCGTAATGTTTTCCTAGGGGAAAAAAAGAAAAGTTTGGAGCACCATAACTTTGCCTCCCTGTAATGTTTTTTCACCAAACCACTGAGAGGCACATCTGTGGGCTGTTGGCTGTTTTCCCTCCAAATTTCAGGAAAAAAGACCAAACTGTTATTTTGCAGCAGGGATCCAAATGATTTCTGTTAAGTGTCGGGCGCCGTAATGTTATCCTATGGGAAAAACTATCAACTTTGGAGTGCCATAACTTTGCCGCCATGTAATATTTTTTCACCAAACCACTGAAAGCCACATCTGTGTGCTGTTGGCTGTCTTCCCTCCAAATTTCAGGAAAAAAGACCAAACTGTTATTTTGCAGCAGGGTGCCAAAGGATTTCTGTAATGCGATGGGCGCCGTAATGTTATCCTATGGGAAAAACTGTCAAATTTGGAGTGCCGTAACTTTGCCGCCATGTAATATTTTTTCAATGCAACACTAAAAGGCACATCTGTGAGATGTCAGCTCTGTTCCATCCAAATTTCAGCCCAAAACTCCCAACGGTTCTTTTGCAGCGCAGTGCCAAAGAATCGCTGTCACTTTCCCACAGATGGAAAACTACTGTCGCAATTTTCGAAAGCTTTCACAAAAAAGTTCGACACTTTCATGAGCACGAAAGTAATTTGCGAAAGTACTTTTTTCAGAAATTTGAAAAACATATTTCTGGGGTGTTTTACCACAAAATAAAGACATGGCAAGCATCCTCAGGGTCCAACTAGGTGAATACAAAAAGAGCTAGGTTGCTAGAGGGTCCCAAATTTAAATGCCAACCATTTCTCTGATGACCAACTGAAAACAAAATGGCCGATTTTCGAAAGTAACAGGCCCATTTGTGAAAGTAAAAATGCATTTGCGACACTGTCGAACTTTTTGTTAACTTTTCCCTTTGAATTATAATGGGAAACTGTTTTTTGAATAACTTTTGAACCGTTTAATATTTTTTCACGAAATCTTCAAAAAGCACATCGGGGACCCTGGTCGCACGTTACCTGAAGATTTCAGGCTGGTCACATAAACCGTTCGACCTGTAGGCGCAACCGTAGAATTCCAGAAAAAGCATAAACGCGTGCACAGATCACACTTAATAACTCCACAGCCGTATATCCGACTAGTACAAAACTTGGCAGATCCCAAGGCCTATAGTTCTTGATAGTGTATTCTAAATTTCAGGCAAATCTGTCAAATGGTTGCAAAGTTATTAAGGTGAAAAGTTTGGGGGTTTAACATAGAAATGGCTCCTCAACCTTAATTATAGTGGTACTACCCTGCCACTATAATATATAGAGGAAAATCTTCCATTACATTAGTTGTCTACAGTGACAGTGAGGAATGAAAGAGTTGAGTCCTTCATTTCGTTACTTTCAATGCCAGGCGATGGGATCATCAGCCCCAACCTCACCCCATGACATGTGTAAAGCAGCAGAAGCATAGGAGAATGGTGAGAGTTAGGACCCACGATCCCAATGCGCACCTCAATGCCGGGTTGGGGGTGGGGCGGGTCCACTGGGGTTTTCAACCCTAACAGCGAATTTCCACTTTGTCGCCGGAACAACACTAACTAATGCATTAAAAGGAGTTTTTTGCCTCTAATTTCCCTTCTTTTTAAGAATGATAACGAGAAATAGTGAATGTACTGCAGCGGCGGGAGCGCGGGGCCCAAATTGTGGCATACTAACAGGGACAGCAACGCAAACAGAAATGCTAACAGTGGCGCACATGGTAACACAAGCACGAATGAGAACAGAAAGGTTAACGCACATGGTGGCGTAGACGAGAATAGTCTGCCACGTGATGTGTTGTCACAGAGTAACATGGTGCCTGCAAACAGAAATGTCAATGGGCATGGTGATGTAAAGTGAAACAGTAAGATAAACAGTACTGCAGACAGAAATGGCAAAAAATAACAGAAACTCAAGTGCAAATGAAAACGCAAAGGATAACGCACATGGTGGCACAGACGTCAATGGTAAGTGAAACGGGTACGGATCCGCAAGCGGAAAGGGCAACAGTAACAGTAATGTAAGCACACAGGCTGGTTTTCCCCAAAACCTGCATTGAGAAAGACAGTGAGTACAAATAATGTATGCAAAATAATGAGTATCGGCGCAGAAAATGAGATCTTGGAATACTAAATACATTATATCTCAGGAACCGTGAGGATGTAGAAAAAATTTAAAAGTCATATTATTTACAACTGTCCTGGCTAATTTGGATCTTAGCCCCTGTCAGGGGCTAAGAAATTCCCGACGAAAGTCCGTATTCGCACCTGCTTCCGAGATACGGGCCCTGAAAGGCGCGAACGCCGTAATGTTATCCTATGGGAAAAAAAGAAAAGTTCGAAGCACCATAACTTTGCCTCCTTGTAATGTTTTTTCACCAAACTACTGAAAGGCACATCTGTGGGCTGTTGGCTGTCTTCCCTCCAAATTTCAGGAAAAAAGACCAAACCGTTATTTTGCAGCAGGGCTCCAAATGATTTCTGTTAAGTGACGGGCGCCGTAATGTTATCCTATGGGAAAAACCGTCAATTTTGGAGTACCGTAACTTTGCCGCCATGTGATATTTTTTCACCAAACTACTGAAAGGCACATCTGTGTACTGTTGGCTGTCTTCCTCCAAATTTCAGGAAAAAGACCAAACTGTTATTTTGCAGCAGGGTGCCAAAGGATTCCTGTAATGCTTGGCGCCGAATGTTATCCTATGGGAAAACTGTCAACTTTGAGTGCCATAACTTTTCTGCCATGTAATATTTTTCAATACAACACTGAAAGGCACATCTGTGAGATGTCGGCTGCGTTCCTCAAATTTCAGCCCAAAACTCCCAGCGGTTATTTTAGTGCAGTGCCAAAGAATTGCTGTCATTTCCCAGAGCTAGAAAATTACTGTCGCCAATTTCAAAGCTTTTAGCAAAATTCGTTTCACTCATGGCTGCGAGTAATTTGCGGTAGCTACTTTTCCAGAAATTTGAAAACATGTTTCTGGGGTGTTTACCACAAATAAAGACATGGCAAGCATCCTCAGGGCCGACTAGGTGAATACAAAAAATTTAGGTTGCTAGAGGGTCCCAAATTTAAATGCCAACCATTTTCTGATCACCAACTGAAAACAAAATGGCCGATTTGCGAAAGTAACAGGCCCATTTGCGAAAGTAAAAATGCATTTGCGAAAGTGTTGAACTTTTTGTTAACTTTTCCCATTGACTTATAATGGGAAACTGTTTTTTGAATAACTTTTGAACCGTTTAATATTTTTTCACGAAATCTTCTAAAGGCACATTGGAGATGCTGGCTGCATGTTCCCTGAAGATTTTGGGCCAGTCATGCAAACCGTACGACCTGTAGGCACGACCACAGAATTCCAGAAAAGCGTAAACGCGTGCACAGATCACACTTAATAACTCCGCAGCCGTATATCCGACCAGTACAAAACTTGGCAGATCCCAAGACCTATGATTCTTGATCATAAATTCCAAATTTCAGGCAAATCCATAAAATGGTTGCAAAGTTATTAAGGTGCAAAGTTTTGGGGTTTAACATAGAAATGGCTCCTCAACCCTAACTATGGTAGCACTACGGTGCTACCATAATATATATATATATATATATATATATATATATATATATATATATATGTATTTTTTTCTAAAAAACTGTGTTATGCATCAGTTAGGGTTAAAGTTACAAAAGTAGAATGTGGTGTTAGGGTTTTAACTAACACCCCACCCTCACCTACAGACCATGAGGCATTAGGAATTGGCATTGGGGTTGTCAGCCATAACACTCACCCCATTCCATTAGAAAATAAGCTGGGTGGGTACAGCATAGGATAATGGGGTGAGCATTAGGGCTGACAACCCCAATGTCTTAATGCCTATGGTCTGTGCAGAATGAGAGAGTGGGTGTCAGGGTTGGAAACCATAACTCCATATTTCCCTACTTTTGTCACTTTAACCCTAACTGTGCATTAACACAGTTTTTTTTTTCAACTTATTTCCTTACTTTTTGAGATAGTATAATAGTATCCTTATTTTACTGTGGGAGCACAGGGTCCAATGTTTGGCATGCATAATGGCCATGGGTAGGTCTCTGTAAGTGGTAAATTTTGTGTTAATATGTTCTTTAGTTTCTGAGCCACAGAGTTTAAAATACAGAAGATTTGAGGGTTTTAGTCACTTGTTTGGCCACCTACTGTATATCTCAGACATGGTTTTAGGTTGTACTTTGAAATTTTCAGGGTAGAAAGCTGTTGCCTGAGAGAAGTGCCTTTTGAAGATCTGGTGAAAAAATATTACTGTGTTGTAAAGTTGTGAAATATGTTATTTCCCATTATTTCCTCTTGGAAAAAATAGATGTCCCACATGACATATGATTGTATGGGCCAGATATTCAAAGCTTTGCCCTTGGGTTAAGTTAACACTGCCTGGCATGCAAACTTAGCCTGGAGAACAAAGCAAGCTATATTCAAAAGGAATAGCCCGGGGCAAACAGTCTCTGAATATAGAAACATAGAAACATAGACTTTGACGGCAGATAAGGACCGCTAGGCCCATCTAGTCTGCCCATTTCTCTACCTACAGGATAGGCCGCAGATCCTAGTTAACCAAAGCCTATATCTTCCTGCCCCCAACAAGAATTGCCTTATGTCTGTCCCATGCATTCTTGAATTCTCCACAGTTTTAGACCCCACAACTTCCTCAGGAAGGCTGTTCCATGCATCCACTACCTCTCTGTGAAATAATACTTCCTCATTGCCCTGAACGCCCTCCTTCTATCTTTAAATCGTGTCCCTTGTTCTTGCAAGTCTCTCTTTCTGAAAGATGCTACCTCTTGGACTTTGTTGATTCCTTGAGGTACTTGAAAGTTTCTATCATGTCCTCCCTCTCCCTTCTTTCCTCAAGGGTATACATATTAAGCTCCTTTAGTCTCTCCTCATACGGCTTCTCTTGCAGACCCTGCACCATTTAGTTGCCCTCCTCTGGACTGCCTCTATTCTGTCTATGTTCTTGCGGAGATGGGGTCTCCAGAACTGGACACAGTATTCCAGATGGGGTCTCACCAACTGTCTGTACAGAGGGATAACAACTTCCTGTTTTCTGCTGATGATGCCTCGCCCTATACATCCCAGTATACCCCCGGCCCTCCCTACTGCCTTCTCACATTGCTTGCTAACCTTAAGGTCATCTGATATGATTACCCCCAGGTCCCTTTCCTGTTTTGTTGTTGTTACTACCTCCACACCCATTGTGTATTCTTCCCTGGGTTCTTGTTTCCCAGGTGCATTATTTTGCACCTTTTTGCATTGAATCCTAGCTGCCATACGTCTGACCATTCCTCCAACCTTGCCAAGTCCCTTTTCATCCTTTCCACGCCTCCTTGAGTATCAACCTTGTTGCAGATCTTTGTGTCATCTGCAAAAAGGCATACTTTTCCTTCCAGTCCCTCTGCAATGTCACTGATGAAGACATTAAAAAGGACTGGACCCAATACTGAACCCTGCGGTACCCCACTAGTAACCGCCCTTTCTTCAGAGTGGACTCCATTTACAATTACCTTCTGTGTCCTGTTGTCCAGCCAATGTTTTACCCAGGCTACCACCCTGGGATCCACTCCCAGGCTGGTTAATTTGACTAATAATCTTTTGTGTGGGACTGTGTCAAATGCCTTGCTAAAGTCTAGGTAGGCCATGTCCACAGCCCCTCCCTGGTCTACTACTTCGGTCACCCAGTCAAAGAAATCTATTAGATTCGTCTGACATGACCTTCCTGCTGTGAACCCATGCTGCCTTGGATCCTGTGCTCCACTGACCTCTAGGTACTCAACTATTCTTTCCTTCAGAAGTGACTCCATCACTTTCCCTACCACAGAGGTCAGACTGACAGATCTGTAGTTTCCTGCCTCTGTCTTGGTCCCAGTTTTGTGAAGGTGAATCACATCGCCTTCCTCCAGTCCTGGGTACCACACCATCCTCCCATGATTTATTAAAAGAGTAGCCAGTGGTTTCACTAGTTCCTTCCTTAATTCTTTTAGAATTCTGGGTGAATTCCATCAGGACCCATTGCTTTGTCCACCTTCAGTTTTAGGAGTTCTTGCAGAACCCTTTCTTCTGTGAAAGGACTGGGATCGACCCCCCTATCAAAAGTGCTTCTGTTAATTGGATTAGGCACTTCCCCCTCCTCTTTTGTGAATACTGAGCAGAAATATTTTTTCAGTATTCCTGCTTTTTCACTGTCCCCCTCTGCCCACCCACCGTTCTTTCTATTCAGCCTCACTATCCCTCCCTTTGTCTTTCTACGCTCGCTGATGTACCTATAAAAGGTTTTATCCCCCTTCTTAACTGAGTTGGCTATCTTTTCCTCAGTTTGGGCCTTTGCTATTCTGACTTCCCTCCCTGCTTCTTTCTGCCTTAACTGGTACAGCTCTCTGTCCTGCTCCTTCTGTGTTTCCTTATACTTCCGGAATGCAATCTTTTTCTTCCTGACTTTCACAGCCACCTCTCTTGAGAACCATAGTGGCATATAGCATGGGGAAGAGGCCGTGTAAACTGGGCTGGGAGTGGAGGGTAACTGTAGCCCTGGAATATGACAGCACTGAATATAGCAACCAGGAAGTGCAAACCACAGCAACAACACAGTGCACAGTGACGTGAGGGTAGATAGAGAGGAACTATGTGGCCAATGTGTGTTTCAGCAAATGCGTGGACCCAGTACAGCTGCAGGCAGCAGCAGATGTGAAAGAACAGTGATCAAAACAGTAAAATATTCCCCAAACTGTTAGCGCTGTGCCAGCATGTAAGCGTAGCTTTAGCGCGGAGCTAAGTGGTTTGCCCGGTGCAAACACATTAGCCCAGTGCTAAACTTTGCCAGATTCAAAAGTGATATGCAAATGAGCCTACTTAGATAGTCTCTGGCTAAACAGCCACATTAGCATCTCATCATGCCCTGATTTGCATGCAGTTTGCACAGTGCTACTGCAGGGTCCCACAGCTCCACCTATAGGTCAGTCTGGAAGTACAGGGTCTGGCCAGATCCAACCGCAGCTCCATCTGTAGGTCAGTCAGGCAGTTCATAATGACAGCTGCAGGCTTCATGTAAACAGTAAGTACAGCATAGCATAGCATATCGTACCCCAGGGGAAAACACAGCATAGGCACAGGTGGTGGTGGTGCTGCATGCAACCATCACACAATAGGTCGTGCTACAGTGCATAGCAGACACTACAGTAGCAAGGGGGCCGGTATTGTGAGGGACATGGCACTGCCTATGGTATGTAGGGCAGTGATGACAACTGCACTGTACACGGTGACAGGCACAGCTTGTAGGTAAATATTGACAGTGGACAGTACTATCATGCTGTTGTGTGATCCACAGATGCTGCACCTGTGGCATGTGATGCACACAGTGTCATGTACAATGCCAGCAGTGTGTGCTGTGGCATCTGTACAGTTGTGTGGTAGGTGGCTGGGGGGGACATGTAAGATCCAACAGGCACACAGGTGGTGGCATAATCCCACTACTAGCCTATGTGCACTGAGCGATGTGTCCCAGCCTTGTGGTCACACCTGGGCTGTGGTGAGGTCTGGCCACCCATACACCTTCCCCTCACTTGCCACCACGCTCACAGTGCTGCATGTGTGTGCAGGCATCTCTTATGTACCACAGACATGGTCTGCAGGTGTGTGCTATATGGCCACACTAACATGCTCTCCACTGTGGGTTGGATCACCCCTTACTGTCTGTGCTTGGCTGGGACTGGTGGCAGCTGCTGGCATCATGGTGGTGCCATCAGTCAGCAGCATGTGTCTTCCATGTCTGGCATTTTCTAAGTGTTGTACTCCTATGTTAGGGCCGCGCAAGCCGCGCAAATCCCACGCAAGCATCGCACAATGCACCAATGACGTAAAAAGCTGTTTTCCCAGAGTTAAGACCAGCTTTTCCTAGGCAGTAAATTGTACCATGCTATGGGTCATGCTGTGTCACGCTAAACACCTTAGCGTGGCGCTAGTCGCTGAATATCTCATAGTGAATTTATTCATGTTCACTATGACCCTTGCCATGGCAGGATTAACCTGTATGCCAGTTATGCCATGGCGTAGGGCCCTGAGGTTCAGGAGGGCCCCCACTGTTAACCTATTTACAGTTACTTTCTTTAATCCTGGTTGTACTGGGTGACCTCCGATGGGCCAAACTGTCCAAAAAGCACCCCCCTTCTTGGAGTCAGTCAGCCCCCCCACCCCACTGAGTCAGCATGGTGAGTGGTGACCCCCTCCCCCCACAGCTGCTCTGAGCAAGCGAGCCTCTCAGTCTCTCTGATGGGCAGCTCCGACTTCACCTCTGATCCACCCTGACCCCACAACACCCAACCATTCATGTCCATCAGAGGTCCTCTGGAGGTGTGGTTACTGGGGAGCTGAAATCAGTGCGTTTGTGTGCATGGCGTCAGAGTGTGTGGCTGGGCAGTGATGAGGAGTAGAGTAGGAGAATGAGAGAGAGCTGTGGTGGTCAGTTGTTGGTGCCGGTGGCTGGTCTCATCTATCAAAGGAGAAGAGTCTCTGTCTAAAGACACAGAAGTAGAGAGAGAGAGTCTGAGCAGGCTGCAGGGGGTCACCTAGAGTTGGATTTGGCTTCAGTGCAGCATCACATGCTGCTGGTGTTTTCCGTGTAGCCACTAGCCAGGATTAGTTAGTGCTGCTGCTAGTTGGGCCTTTGATCCTACTGTGATTGTGAGGAGTCCTACCATGCTGGGCCACACTGCAGGGCCGAGTCATGTCACCACCACCTGCATGATCTTGAGGAAACAATCAAGAGGCCAGACTGGACCCACTACATTCACATTCACATCAGTCAGGCCACACCAGGTATGTTGTGTTGACTAGTTGTCTGTGTTCTGCAGTGTCCAAGTCATTTGTGCTGGAGAAATAACTAGTTTTATTGCATTGGAGAAACAAACTAAGTTGTGGTTGCCTCTGGTCATGGTCTGTCTGTGAGTGTTTAGTAACCTGAGTAGTGTACTGATGAGTCTTTAATAAAATTTGAGTTTGGCACTGAGTGGACCATGGGGTGCTGATAAGTCACCTGAGGGGAACTAACTTGTGGGACTTGCTCTTGCTGGCACAGATTTATCTTGGTTTGATTTGAGTCATATACATTACTGGGAAGTTGCAGTAGGTTGCTCTAGGAAACAATCTCTGAAGTGACTGCAGTCAATACCTGCAGGTCCTGCAGGGTTCTTAAGGCTCAGTCTTCTTGGCACAACTCTCTTTAGCTGCTTTGGCATCAATGACTTTGAGTGGGGGCAAGGATGTGGCAACTCAGCATTGGCAGCAAAGCAGCTTTTAAGCTGACAACAAAACTATAAATGACAATGGAGATGGAGGAGAGGAGACAGTGGGAGAACAGACAGAATTGAGAACAAAGGTAGCTGCACAGAGGGTGATAGTGGCAGATGCATTGCGGAGGCAAGGAGCTTGAGCATGTCTCATGTTTGGAGCTCGAAGGAGTCTTGAGCAGGGAAATGATGCGAGGGAGCTGTGAGATCCATTAACTGCTTCAATACACGCTTCAGTTTTTTGGTTTTGGCAGAGAGAAAATGTATTTAAGGAGGCATGAGAAGGGAGATTGTGGCAGCTGCAATCCCCATTTTTATTAAATTATTTATGTGGAATTTGAATTTGATATCTGGGAAGGCAGGGCACACTAATCAAAGTCTAATGTCCAGGTGTGTCTCGGAGGAGAGATGAAAACAGGAAGAAAAGATGGAAGGAAGATGTCTCCCAGGTACATCAGCATGGAGAGACACTGACCGCATTGCTAAAATTGTTCACAAAGCAGGAGAAAACATTGATGTCCTAGTACACATAGGGACTAATGATCTCGCCAGCCGGTCAGTTGTGGAGACCAAGGAACACCTGACTAGGCTGGGTGACAAACTATCATCTATTTCGTCCGGCATCTCCTTCTCTGAGATCCTGCCAGTCTGGGAGAAGGGAGCAGATGGACGGAAGGTCAGAGAAGGAGAGATAGGGGAGCTAAACACGTGGCTCAGGACTGGTGCCAGGAAAAGGACACAAGATTTGTAGGAACTGGCAACAGTTCTGGGAGCGAAAGTTCTTTAAATTTGATGGACTGCATCTGACTAAAGAGGAGTCAGTGCATTGGGGCAGAAGTTTGACGTCTTTGCAGAATATTTAAACTAGCAAATGGGGAGAGGGTGCAGCACCCCATCGTCGAATGGGAAGACACCTCCCCTCAGCTAGTGGTCAAACAGGAATTCAGCGTGTTTGCCGTTCATTTGCATCACCAGGTAAGAAAAAGGTTTGTCTCCCCATACGATGCACAGGGGTAATGCCAAACTTCACCCAACAACTAACACACCAAAATCTGGCCAATGGAAAATCATGTACACAAATGCTCACAGCCTGGGAAATAAGATCCCAGACCTGCAGGCAATAATGTCAGAGGCTAAACTGGACATAGTAGCAATTAGTGAGACGTGGTTTACCAGTAACCACACTTGGGAGACTTCAGTACCTGGCTATGTATTGTTCAGAAGAGACCGAGGTGCAAAAAGGGGGGGAGGGGTGGCCCTGTATGTTAATGAAAATATCAAAGCTACAGAAATTCAGAATACACATAAGGAGCCAGAAGAACTGTGGGTCACCCTGGAAACAGGAAATGGGACAGCCATAAGAACTGGGGTTGTCTACAGGCCCCCAGACCAGAGGGAGGACATAGACACATTACTGTTAGAAGATATACAAAACATGACAGCTAAAGGGGAGGTTCTGATAATGGGAGACTTCAACATACCAGATACAGATTGGTCAATACCAGCAGGAACATCTGCCAGAACTAGACTCATAGTGGATTCCCTGCAGGAGGGCCTCAAACAACTGGTACAGCAACCCACAAGAGACAGGGCTATCCTAGATCTAGTACTGACTAACAAAGAAGGGATCACAGATCTCCAGGTAGAAGGTCACCTGGGGCCAGTGACCATCACATGGTATGGTTCAATTTGGCTACTACATCTAAATCGTCCCATTCCAAAGCAAAAATATGGGACTTCAGAGGAGCTGACTTTGATAAGATGGCCAACAGAGTTAAGCTAGCCCTGGCAAAAAGAAACACAAGGTGAGGTACAGGCAAAGTGGGCAAGCATTAAGGATACAATACTTGAAGCAACATCCCATTGTGTTAGACAGAAAAGGAAGTGCAAAAGAAGAAGGAAACCACTTTGGTTCTCAAATACAGTAGCAGAAAGGTCAGAGCCAAAAGGCTGGCCTTCATAAAATATAAGGGAACACAGTGGGATGAAGATAGGGAGGCATACCAAACTGCCCTAAGGGAAGCAGGTAAGGCAGTAAGGCAGGCAAAGTCCCAAACTGAGGAAACACTAGCAAGAACAGTAAAAGAAGGTGACAAGACTTTCTATAGATACATTAGTGAAAGGAGAAAGTCCAGAGGGGGTATTGCTAAGCTTAATGGAGAAAAGGGAGCATGTGAGGAGGAGGACCCTGTAAAGGCATCTATCCTAAATAGATACTTTTGCTCAGTATTTACTGAAGAGAAGGTAGGGCAGGGCCCACAGCTCAGCATCATGGACACAGGGGGAGGGAGGTGAGCACTACTCCCTTCACAAAAGAAAGGGTCCTACAAGAGCTTGCTAAGCTCAGGGTGGATAAGGCAATGGGACCTGATGGCATACATCCCAGGGTACTTAAGGAGCTAAAGGAGAAACTAGCAGAGCCATTAGCAGAATTGTTTAGAGAGTCTCTGAGCACAGGAGAGGTCCCAGAAGACTGGAGAAGGGCTCATGTGATCCCACTCCACAAGAGTGGTAGCAGGGAGGAGGTGGGGAACTACAGACCGGTCAGTCTTACCTCAGTAGTGGGCAAGATTATGGAGGCACTCCTTAAGGAAAGGATAGTGCAACACCTGGAATCCATAGGGCACAGGATCCAAGACAGCATGGGTTTACAAAGGAAGGTCCTGTCAAACTAATCTCATAGATTTCTTTGACTGGGTAACCAGAGTGGTGGACCAAGGGGAGCAGTTGATGTCGCCTACCTTGACTTCAGCAAAGCTTTTGACACTGTTCCACATAGAAGATTGATAAATAAGCTAGGTAGGCTCGGGGTGGGTCAGAGTTGGTCAACTGGGTGGCAAACTGGTTGACTGGCAGAAAACAGAGAGTGGTGGTAAATGGTATACAGTCAGAAGAGATGCAAGTCACAAGTGGGGTACCTCAGGGATCAGTTCTGGGGCCAGTCCTATTCAACATCTTCATTAGTGACCTGCAGATGGACTAGAGGGTAAGGCTTGTCTGTTTGCAGATGACACCAAGATCTGCAACAGAGTAGATGATCCAGATGGGGTGGGCAGAATGAGAAGAGATCTGGATAAACTAGCAGAATGGTCAGAAGAGTGGCAACTGGGATTTAATGCAAAGAAGTGCAAAATCATGCACATAGGGAAGAGAAACCCTGAAGCCACTTATAGGCTTGGGGAGTTGCTAGCAGTCACAAAGGAAGAAAGAGACTTGGGCATCATCATCACTGATGACCTAAAATCATCCAAGCAGACCTCTAAAGCAGTAGGTAAGGCTAGGGGGTGTTAGGGTGTATTAGTAGGGGTATCACAAGTCGTAAGAGGAGGTAATAATCCCTCTGTACAAGACATTGGTTAGGCCCCATCTGGAGTACTGCGCAGTATTGGAGGCCACACCTTCACAAGGACATTAACCAAATTGAGGCAGTCCAGAGAAGGGCAACCAAATGGTGCAGGGACTGCATCAGAAGACATATGAGGACAGATTAACGGAGCTCAATATGTATACCCTTGAGCAAAGGAGGAGAGAGGTGATATGATCGAGACATTTAAACACCTTAAGGGCATAAACAAGGTGAAAGAGTCTAACATGTTTAAATATAAGAAAAATAGCAGGACAAGAGGACAGCATGAGATTAGAGGAGGCCGATTAAGGGGAATGTGAGGAAATTCTTTTCACAGAAAGGGTGGTAGATGCATGGAATGGCTTACCACAAGAAGTGGTGGCTATGAATACAGTGCAGGGCTTCAAACAGGCATGGGATAGGCATAAGGGAGCAATACAAATGACTATGAATAGATAGGTCACTGACAGAGCAAAGGCCGATGGCACATTTATAAGGTAGAAAAAGAAATGGGCAGACTGGATGGGCCTTGCGGTCCTTATCTGCCGTCAACTTCTATGTTTCTATGAAAAGAGGATCCTTAATTAATAATTAATCCATAATTATTAATAACAAAAATAGTTACAAGGTACATACAGTAGTGACAAGGGAAAAACAAGGCAAGTTATAGGTAACTAAAAAATGAAAATTTACAAAATGTTAATACTGTACCGATAAAATATTTCTTTATGCAGTAATTGGTCATTCTGAATTGTGTTGTTTATAATCAGGGCATGTGACCTGTCAAGTCATGTGGCATAACACAGCATTATAAACCACATCCTGCTTGAGTACCCTGGTCATTGCTGCCTTGCCAGCCTGGCACCATAGAAGAGTGGGATGTTGGCATTTAGGGGCCCCCAGGCCACAAAATATGACTTGGAGTAGGGCCCCCACTTCCATTAATCTGGCCATGACCCTTGCATATCATTATGCTTTGCCCAGTACTACTGCTGTTTGCCTGCACTAGTTGGCCTTTTGAATATGGCAGACCCATGCTAATCCCATACTAATCCTGCACAAACTGTTTGCAGACCGCGCAAAGTTTTGAATATCTGGCCCTATGTCTCATCCTAAGTTCGATATTGGTTTATATGTCGCAAAGAGGAAGGGAGAGTGTTTTGAGGTGTCATTATGTTTTGCACACAGGATAGTTTAAAGTCGATGTAGGATTATGAGTCAAATGAGGAGAGGGTGCTATGTTACATTTGATGTGGGATTTTGTGTTGCAACTCAAAGAGGGAATCAAGTGTTGAAGTATCATTATGCATCAAACACATGACACTTTAATGTCGATGTGGGAGTATGTGTCAAATGAAGAGAGGGTGTCATGGTAACATTGGTGGGGGATGATTTGTGGTAAATATGAAAAGAAGAGGTGGTATCTGAAGATGACTGAGACACATAATCCGGCATTGATGTTATCATGATTTGACCCATCCTCCCACTGCGAAGTTAAACTGTCATGTGTTTGATACAAAACTCTATCTCAACAAATGACTCGCTCTATTGATTTGACCTATAATACCACCTTTCGGACACTTTGAAAATTCTCATTAAGGGTCCCACTCACAGGCTGTTATATATCAAGGATACTGTCTGCATTTCCCTTCAATGGTAAGTGCATGTTCACATTTTTCATAAGGTCATTGTGACTGATTCTTCTCCACCCCCCCATACTCCGTATGTTTCATTCACGCCCCTGTTCCCAGCCCTCTTACAGTCTTCATACACCCTTCCCCCTTACACTCCATGCTCTTCATACACCACCGTCCCACCATGCAAAATCATATTAATGGTACCACACAGAGGTTGCTAATGACTACACAAGCTTCATTTTGTTTTACCCTCTCCTTCCATCATACTGTTAGTACAGATGCAAGTTTGCTGTTGTATTTTAAAGTACTTACACATAGACAACTTCTGTGTGTGAAGGTTGTTTATTGGTAGAATGAGTAACTAGGATGTTTTATCATAAGGAAATGTGTCCAAAACAATAATGTGAAACAACACTTATATATATGAGAGACATTGCATGCAGGATGGGTGCAGTAATAACAGCTATGTTAAGTGACACTTTCTATTTACAGTATATTACAGTGAAACTATCATACAAATGATTTATAAAAAAACAAGTAGTACTTACACATACAAATACAAAACCAACTGCTATATATGGTACAATTGTACAACAGATTACTCAGCAGAAGTGGAACACCTTGTTAAGTCAAGTTCTACTTCAGTCAATAAAACCTATTGCTATATATGCTACAAACTATATACTACATTACTCAAATAACTTGAAAATTTGACATTTTGCTGAAGTGGAACAGCTCACAAACTGAAAACATGCACAACTGCTTCAAAAAAGACTGTCGGTGTCACAATTATTTATACAGAAATTATAAGAAATGAACTCTAGTCAAATGTGTTGCTTATGTGACAGTCCTAGGAAGTTGTCACGTATGGTTACAATGGAGTTTTTGTTACCAAACAGTTCTGTCACTACACTAACAGGTGAGCACTTACTCTATGGTTGCACTTATATGACTGTCCTTATGTTCGTACAGTTCTGTCACTACCCTTACAGGTGAGCACTTACTCTATGGTTGCACTTATATGACTGTCCTTATGTTCGTACAGTTCTGTCACTACCCTTACAGGTGAGCACTTACTCTATGGTTGCACTTATATGACTGTCCTTATGTTCGTACAGTTCTGTCACTACCCTTACAGGTGAGCACTTACTCTATGGTTGCACTTATATGACTGTCCTTATGTTCGTACAGTTCTGTCACTACCCTTACAGGTGAGCACTTACTCTATGGTTGCACTTATATGACTGTCATTATGTTCTGTAGATGTCACATGTACAACTGTGTCAAAAAAGACTGCAGGCGTAACAAGGCATGAGTTAGTTATTCTGTTGCTCTGGTAAGTGGATTTTCCTGTAAGATTTGTTTAATGGAAATGAGCTGGTCAGCTATTTCATACAAGAGAGACTGATTTTGTCACTCTAAAGTGCCTCTATTTGTTTCTTCATGAACGAGAATATGCACACTGTGTTGAATTTGCTGGATAGATTTTGTGACAGATGCAAATCCATCAGTCAAGAAGCTGCACAGTTTGTCAAAGTTTGTGTGGCTTGTTTTGTTGATGTCTGTGTCTTTTTCATTGCCTTTCCTTTGAAGTGTGTGAATTCATTTCTTCTGTAGTTTGTGTGGATGATTCCTTTCTTTTTTCTACCATGAGTGTTGATCAGTTACAGGGGATGTGGATGGTTCAGTATCCATGTTCTCTTCTGTTTCCATGGAAGTTTCTGGCATAGATTCAGGCAGGCATTGTGATGTAATAGTCTCTGTCAGTGTCTGTAATATTTCTTGTTATGTTTATTCTGTTCCTATTAGATGACTATTTATGTTATGTTTTCAGTTGGATGTTCTGACTCTAGTGCGATGGATGGTTTCAAAATGTGTTTTGAGTCTGCATGTGATGTTGACATCTGTGGTGTGGATGTTTCCATGGTATTATTGCCTTCAATTACGATTTCTTTGTTCTGAGTTTTACCTATGTCTATGAGGTGTTGCTCCTCTTCAGTTAGAACTACTGTTCCAGTGTCATTGATATCTGGTGTTGTTGTAGTACTTCTTTCTTCTGGGTCTGTTGAATACAAGTTTATACATTTGTTAGTAGTTAATGTTTACTTTGCGTTGTGTGGGTGAATGGCATATCTGTATAGATTTATACCTGTGTTGCTGTTACTGCTGGAGAATGATTCCTCCTTGTCCTGTGATGTGTCTGTAGTTTCAGGTTCTGGCAGTGCTGGTCTTTTAAGTTGGGTGACTGCTGCATGTACTGACTCTGAAAGAGAAAGGTACTTGAAATTCTGTTTACAACCTTGGTATATGAAGTTAACAAAACAGTTTCATTTTTCAGCTTGCTTGACTACTTGTATTCTATATCAAAAAGTCAGCAATATGTTTTGAAATTGATGCAGCTATTTTATATTATATAAGCACCGTAGGTTACTACATCAGTATCATTTATACTTATCCATATGAGATTTGTATTTGAAGCAGTCTGTTCAGTTATACAACTATTTTTCAACACAAGATTTGCTTTTCCACTTACTGCCTCTGTAGCTATCACCAAGCTTTGGTTTCCCAGCTTGAATCCACATCTGGTGGACTTTGGTGACCCGTATGTTTTGTTTCCTTGGAAGATAGTCCTACCTTTTCAACTTGTAGAAACTCTGTCTGACTAATTTACATTTGCTCTGACAGGTTTTTGGGTCTTTATGGATCTTTTTCTCTTCTTCAAGATATCTGCTGACAGTTTCCCAAGTCTCTGTTAGTGTCATTTTTGTGGCCCTCATAGTCACATTTGGGCCACTGTATTTCATCATGGCTTCAACAAGCAAAGTCACTTCTTCAACTCTCCAAACTTTTGACATCTCCTACTGGAAAAGAAATGAAAGTATTGCTGTTAGGGTTTTAAAAATATTTATTTTATTTATTTATTTTATTTTATTTAAACAGCAGTTTTGAAAACCTTTGCGCCATAGGCTCATTTACAAAGGTACCTTGTCACAGTAAGACAAACCAAAATACACAGTATAGCAGTTCAACACATAAGTATAACAGTAAAATTAAGACATAGATACAAACAAGCTGGTGCAGGTAGGATGGATGCAAACAATACCAGAGTTATGTCGTCCTTAGCAGCTTAGTAATAAGCTTTGTCATAAGTATTGAGTACGGCTTTGACTAGTGGCAGTTACAGCATTGGGTGTTAATAAGGTGGTTACGTAAGGAAGTTTTGAAGCACGATATAGTTGGAGCTTTGGAGATGGAGGGGGGGCAGTGTGTTGAACCAGGAGGGGGCCCTAAAGCTGAAGGCTCTTTGGCCTTGAGAGGTCCTAGCTCTAGGGATAACAAGAGAGGTTTTCCCAGAGGTCCGGGTATGAACTAGTGGGACAGAGTGGCATATGGTGGTGGTCAATCCTGGTGGGGAAAGCCCAAGGAGGGTCTTTTTTGTAAGGGTACAGGTAAGATATTTGAGGCGCTCATCGAGATCAAGTACCAGCGCTTTAGCATACAGTAGACAGGTGTGTGTCATCCTAGGTGCTCCAGTATTAACCTGCAGGCCTTATTCAGAGAAAAGTGAATTTTATGGAGGCGGTCTGATCAGCAGCACCATACACCGGGCAGTCCATAGTCCACTAGGGACAGGATAGAGGAGGTGATCATGAGTCAAGAGCCTCTGGGGAGGCAGTGTTTATACTGATGTAAGATGCCCAATCGGATATGTAGTGGCTAGGGCAGCGGCGTGTCCATGGAAGGAGAGGGAGGGGTCAAATGGATCCCTAGGTATTTATAGAAGCAAACTTGTTCGAGTGGGAATGAGGACCCAGAGTGGATGAGGAGTTTGAAGTTGCAGGACTTGTTTTGAGGGATGAGTGAAGAACATGGTTTTGGTTTTTTTAAGATTTATCACCAATCTATGTTCCTTGAACCAACCCTCGGCTTCAGTGAAGAACTTCTGCAGCGAGTCCTGGAGGGCAGTAGGGTTACGACTTGAGGCAAAGATGACTGCATCATCAGCGTACAATAGAATGTTCCCCGAGCAAGAGCGTGGAAGGGTGTTAAGGTAAAGGGAGAATAGTAAGGGGCCCAGAATGGAGCCCTGGGGAACCCCAGAAAAGATGGGACAGATGTCTGAGTAGGTCCCATTAATTTTTACATGCTGTGAGCGGTCAAACAGATAACTGGTGCACCAGGAGATAGGCCCAGCAGCAAAATCAGAGAGACTAAGGGCATCAAGAAAGAGGGGGTGGGAGACAGTGTCAAAAGCTTTTGAGAGGTCAATGAAGACAGCACCAGCCAGAGAACCAGTGTCTAAGGAGGAGTGGAGAAAGTTGGAGAACTCTAGGAGGGCTGTGTTGGTACTGTGGCCCACTTGGAAGCCATGCTGCTCAGGAGAAAGTACATTGTAGGTGGAGAGGTAGTCAGAGATTTGAGAGGCCACCACTTTTTCCAAGGCCTTGGAGAGAGGAGAGAGAATGGAGATTGGTCGATAGTTTCCAGCCACAGTCCTATCACCACCTTTAAATATAGGGGTGACAGTGGTGACTTTCCAGGCAGTTGGAACCTTCCCCAGGCAAAGAGAGTGGTTGATGAAGCATGTGATCGGGGTAAGGACTGTGTCTAAGACCAGCCGTAGGATACACGGATCCAGGGTGTCACTGCCTGTACTATTACTCTTGAGGGCAGTGACAAGGTGCGGCCTAAGTTCTTGGGCAGAAACACAGCGGAGGAGAAAATAAGGGCGAGAAAGATTTATGGCAGGTGCTGGGGGAGGAGGGTCAAAAAAATTTGTAGGGAGGATAGGGCTAAGGTCAGTGAATGAGGTGTTGAGGTGGTTGGCTATGAGGGCTGGGTCTGAGGAGATCACACCATTAATGTTGATCTGGGTGGGTGGGGGAGTGCACTCCCATTTAACTGTTTAATGTTATCCCAGAAGGTTCTGGGATTCCCCCATGAGGCAGTGAGTGAGGACCGATAGTGCTCAGACTTGGCCTTTCTGATGGCCTGAGTGCACTTGTTTCGGGCAGCAGCATATAACTGCCTGTCATTGGGCCGGCCAGTCTCAATGGCACGGTGCCATAGGTTGTCCCTATGTTTGAGCTGGTGGATCAAAGCTGGGGTAACCAAGGGGGCATTCTTCCTTTTAGAACGGCGGGTCAACACTGGGGCAAAGATATCACAGGCATTATTAAAAGTTTGGGTAAAGAAGGAGAGAGCTGTGTATTGAACAGAGATAGCATTAATAATCTTAACTTTCAATCTTTAAGCTAAAGAATCAGTATTAGAAGGTGAGACGTAGCGATGCATTTCTACAGAAGGCTTACATACCTGACTGAATACAGTTTTAGTGGGTGCACATCTACTATTGGTGGTTAATCACTAATAATGAATATATATGTGGAGGGAGTTTCTGTATGAGTACAGTTTTGGAGGGTAGAGATCTACCATTGGTGCTTAATCACAAATAATATAGATATATATATATACAGTAAGTGGAGGGAGTTCCTTGATGTTTCATAGATCTTCATTTAGTCACATGAGTATATCACTGAATATCATTGGCTGATTCCGACTATGTATTACCCTTTCACAAGTGTTTTTTCCTTTTGGATTGCAGCTTTATAGGAGGTAAGTGGTCATGCCAGGTTTTGAATTCCACAGTAATATTTTCTATTTTTTAACTTGTGTTGTGTCGCAGCTCAGCCAGCAGTTATCTTGAATCAGTGTTATCGCTTTGATGACTTTTCGGATGATGTGTACTATGCCGATTGTTCAAGTGCGGTCAAACATGCTGGGGCAATTTTTCGGAGCACAATTTTGTTTTTAAATTATTTTACAGCTTTACAATTTTTCTTTTTTTAAGTACAGCTTTGTGAAGTTAGTAGTTCTTAGAGGTACAATTTTTTTAACTGAATAGATACAGGCGAAAGAGCTGTTGGCGATTATTCAAATGTGGTAACGTGCTTGCCACTATTTGTTCAGTGCACAATTGTGTTTTTAAGTTATATTACAAATTTAACAATTATTTTTTTCAGGTCTCTCCACAATTTAAAAAGTAACATTTTGTAATGTTTGCAAAAGTAATATTAAATAACGTTCTTTTATTCAGGGATATGCTGATACTGTGATGTTTCTGAAGTCTTGGACAGTGTGATAGAAGGAACCCCCCAAAAAAAAAAAAAATGTGCCATCCACTTTAGGGTTTCAACATGGACATTGACTCTTTCCTGTTTTGCTACTGAAGTCTGTTGTGCAACAGCATCTAACATTTCTCACTTGCTGTGTACTTCTGCTAATTTCTGCCTAATTCTTTGTCTACAGTATGTGTTGTTGCTAGGGTGGAATGGCCACCCACTGTAGCTTCCCTTATTGTTACACTCTTGTTGCTTGTTCTCCCCTATAATCTCTTTTCTGACCTTAAAACTTCTGGCTTTGTCCCCGTTATAACTCCTAGTGGCATTTTATTGGGCAGCACAACTGGTATCCACAACAGTGCTGTTCTATCCGGAGGTCAGCAAGCTTAGCTGCTCCCTCTCGCATGTTCATGGCGAAGTGCTACAAAACCTGCCACTTGCAAATGGCTCTTTTATCCTTCTATGCACAGTATAAAAGGACCAGGAGCAGTCCCTGAAATAGTTTTAAAACTTGCTGGTCCAAGCACCAGGCGTCTGAAATACCTGTGTGCAGACACAAGGGTTAGCACTTTAGCAAAGTACAAAGTGTAAAATGAAAGTGCAAAGTACAAAATGAAATGTTCTCTGCAGAAGTACTTATAAGGCTCAACTAATGTTTCAGCTATGAATACATGGGCAGACAGTAGCAACAGCTGAATAAAATATAAAGAAACAAGATAATTACAGCTGTATTGTGGTTTCCAAGTGCGCTCCTTGCAGGTTGCTGTGCAGAGCTCCCTTCTCCAATCAGAAGTGCTCTCATTGCTGGGTGCAGTCTCCTATAGGGAGCCAGCAGCACCCTGGCTTATCCTTTTATCTGGGTGATGGATGTTCATCAGTGTCAAAAGGGGTGGAGTTTGACTTTAATGTAGCCTATTTTTGTATAATTATAAATGTATGAGCTTAGGAATGTCCCTTGCTTGTTTATGCTCCACTATAGCCAGTATATTCAATGTGTATTATGTAGCCCTTATATCCTCCTTGGTAGAAAATGTTTTAAAGAGGGGATATATTATAATTTTGTTTAATAAAGAGGTGGAGTTGCAAGTCAAGGGAGGAGCTACATCCTTTAAAAGAAACTGTTTTGCAATGTTCTGGCAGATATAGTTAGGGAGAGGTCCTGTGTGGATCTCCCAAGCTGATCTCTGGTCTGAAGGAGAGCACAGAGCATTTTTCCTGCCTAGCCTTTTGGCAGTAAAGTTGTGCCTTTCTCTTTCTGTTATGTTATTTCTTGTTGATATATTCTTTTTGTTTACAGTTCAAAGTACGCTGATGTAAGCCTGATGTTAAGTTCTTTTTCTCCAGTACTTATTTTCTTTATATTTTTGTTTGTTTTAATAAATATTTTTTACCTGATTTGTACCTTTATTACTGACTCCTGTGATCTTATTTTACCTACCCATGACATATTGGTACCAGGAGTGGGGTAGGTTGATGTTCTACAGGTGCTGGGTGGACATCAGCATATGATACTGCACTTAAGTATCCAGATCATAAGGGATGTTCACTAGGTACATGTCTCACAAGCTAGAAGAAATGACTACTGTCTCAGGGGTTTTGACCAGGACCCAGGTAGCTATTCTCCACAACAAAATAATGACCTGGCTCAATTATTATACAGATTTTTCCCAATTTTAAAGACCATCTCTGGTAAAGCATCTGGTGTAGTTCATGTTATCAAGGCAGAATCAGAGCCAGTATGCCAGAAAGCTTACAGACTTCCTGAAAAGCTCCGAAATGAACTTTTTCAGGAAACAGAGACACTGAAAACCCTGAAGATCATTGATCCATCCAGCAGCCCTTGGCCATACTCCATGGTGAGAGTCCAACAAAAAGAGGGAGAGATCCGATTGTGTTTAGATTTCCAAAAACTTAACCAGGTATCGCAGTTTGACAGCTATCCCATCCCCAGGGTGGATGTTATTATTGACTATATAGGACATGCCAAATACATCACCACCCTTGATTTAACAAAGGGCTATTGACAGATTCCCTTGGATGAGCAATTCAAAGAGAAAACTGCCTTTAATACCCCCACACAGTCTATACCAGTTCATATACATGCCATTTGGATTACATGGTGCACCTGCAACTTTTCAAAGATATATGGACCAGTTGCTAGACAAACATTCACCATACTGTTCTGCTTACCTAGACAATGTAGTCATTTTCAGTTCAGACTGGACAGCTCATCGTCTACATTTGTCTAAGGTGCTGCAGACTACTGAATTGGCAAGTTTAACTATAAACCCGTCCAAATGTACTATGGCTATGAAAGAGACCAAGGATCTTGGATTTATATTGGGTAATGGGGTAGAATGCCCTGAAATAACCAAGGTTGAAGCCGTAGCTCAGTGTCCTATCCCAGAAACTAAAATAACAGGTCAGATCATTTTTGGGTCTTGTCGGATACTACTGATATTTTATCCTGGACTTTGCTACTATAGCAGCACCCCTAACTCACCTTGCCCAGAAAAGAATACCTAATAAGGTTCCCTGGTCCCCTATCTGTGATCAAGCATTCAGAAAAATAAAGGCTATTTTGTGTGCAGCACCCGTGCTACAGTCTCATGATTTCAGATGTCCCTTTGAGGTTCCAATGGATGCATCTTATACTGGGATGGGGCAGTTCTTGGTCAGGCAACCAACAGAGAAGACCATCCCATACTGTACATAAGCTGGAAATTGTTTCTGTGAGAACAGAAATACGCCACGATTGAAAATGAATGTTTGACCATTAAGTGGGCCATAGAGGCCCTCAAATTCTATCTTTGGGGAACCTGATTTACACTAATCATGGATCACAACCCCTTGTGCTGGCTCAACCAAATGAAAGATAAGAATGCTCATATCCTCCATTGGTATCTGGCTCTGCAACCGTATAGTTTTGACATCAAATATAGGCCTGGTAGCAAACATAAAAATGCAGACTTTTTATCCAGATATGGTGCATGCTCTGGCTTGAATTCAAAAGTGACAAAGTAAACAGTATATTATTTATACCCTAGGGCAAATTAATGTATTGTGTTGTATTATGCTATTTTGAATAGTGTATTATATGTTTTTGATTATAATAGGGTGCCCTGGGGTGGAACTTCTGTGAGAGTGGGTGGAAGTCCCATCCCATTCCCTTGGGATCTTATCTGAGGGAATGTGGTAACAAACCAGCAAAAGATGCTGGTTCATACTGGAATAGGGGGAAATGTGATAGAAGGAGTCCCCCCAAAATGTGCTGCCACTTTAGGGTTTCAACATGGACATTTCCTCTTTCCTATTTTGTTACTTACTAAGTCTGTTGTGCAACAGCATGTAACATTTCTCACCTGCTGTGTATTTCTGCTAATTTCTGCCTAATCCCTTGTCTACAGTATGTGTTGTTGCTAGGGTGGAATGTCCACCCACAGTAGCTTCCCTTATTGTTACACTCTTGTTGCTTGTTCTCCCCTATAATCTCTTTTCTGACCTTAAAACTTCTGGCTTTGTCCCCGTTATGAATCCTAGTGGCATTTTACTGGGCAGCACAACTGGTATCCACAACAGTGCTGTTCTATGTGGACGTCAGCAAGCTTAGCTGCTCCCTCTCACATGTTCATGGCAAAGTGCTACAAAACCTGCCACTTGCAAATGGCTCTTTTATCCTTCTATGCACAGTATAAATGGACCAGGAGCAGTCCCTGAAATAGTTTTAAAACTTGCTGGTCCAAGCACCAGGCATCTGAAATACCTATGATCTGCAACAGAGTTGATACACCAGGAGGCGTGGAAAAGATGAAAAGGGACTTGGCAAGGTTGGAGGAATGGTCAGAAGTATGGCAGCTAGGATTCAATGCAAAGAAGTGCAAAATAATGCACCTGGGAAACAAGAACCCAGGGGAAGAATACACAATGGGTGGGGAGGTAGTAACAACAACAAAACAGGAAAGGGACCTGGGAGTAATCATATCAGATGACTTTAAGGTTAGCAAGCAATGTGAGAAGGCAGTAGGGAGGGGCTGGGGGTATACTGGGATGTATAGGGCGAGGCATCATCAGCAGAAAACAGGAAGTTGTTATCCCTCTGTACAGACAGTTGGTGAGACCCCATCTGGAGTACTGTGTCCAGTTCTGGAGACCCATTCTCTGCAAGGACATAGACAGGATAGAGGCAGTCCAGAGGAGGGCAACTAAAATGGTGCAGGGTCTGCAAGAGAAGCCGTATGAGGAGAGACTAAAGGAGCTTAATATGTATACCCTTGAGGAAAGAAGGGAGAGGGGGGACATGATAGAAACTTTTAAGTACCTCAGTGGAATCAACAAAGTCCAAGAGGGTAGCATCTTTCAGAAAAAAGAGACTTGCAAGAACAAGGGGACACAATTTAAAGATAGAATGAGGGCGGTTCAGGGGCAATGTGAGGAAGTATTATTTCACAGAGAGGGTAGTGGATGCATGGAACAGCCTTTCTGAGGAGGTTGTGGGGTCTAAAACTGTGGGAGAATTCAAGAAAGCATGGGACAGACATAAGGCAATTCTTGTGGGGGGTAGGAAGAAATAGGCTGTTGGTTAACTAGGATCTGCGGTCTATCCTGTAGGTAGGGAAATGGGCAGACTAGATGAGCCTAGCGGTCCTTATCTGCCATCAAAGTCTATGTTTCTATGTTTCTATGCACAGACACAAGGGTTAGCACTTTAGCAAAGTACAAAGTGTAAAATGAAAGTGCAAAGTACAAAATTAAATGTTCTCTGCAGAAGTAATTATAAGGTTCAACTAATGTTTCAGCTATGAATACATGGGCAGACAGCAGCAACGGCTGAATAAAATATAAAGAAACAAGATACTTACAGCTGTATTGTGGTGTCCAAGTGCACTCCTTGCAGGTTGCTGTGCAGAGCTCCCTCTCCAATCAGAAGTGCTCTCATTGCTGGGTGCAGTCTCCTATAGGGAGTCAGCAGCACCCTGGCTGCTCTTTTTATTTGGGTGTTGGATGTCCATCAGTGTCAAAAGGGGTGGAGTTTGACTTTAATGTAACCCATTTTTGTATAATTATAAATGTATGAGCTTAGGAATGTCCCTTGCTTGTTTATGCTCCACTATTGCTGGTATATTCAATGTGTATTATGTAGCTCTTATATCCTCCTTGGTAGGAAATGTTTTAAAGAGGGGATATATTATATTTTTGTTTAATAAAGAGGTGGAGTTGCAAGTCAACAGAGGAGCTATATCCTTTAGAAGAAACAGTTTTGCAATGTTCTGGCAGATATAGTTAGGGAGAGGTCCTGTGAGGATCTCCCAAGCTGATCTCTGGTCTGAAGGAGAGCACAGAACATTTTTCCTGCCTAGCCTTTTGGCAGTAAAGTTGTGCCTTTCTCCTTCTGTTATTTATTTTCTTGTTGATTTATTCTTTTTGTTTACAGTTCGAAGTAGACTGATGTTGGCCTGAAGTTAAGTTCTTTTTCTCCAGTACTTATTTTCTTTATGTTTTTGTTTGTTTTAATAAAATGTTTACCTGATTTGTACCTTTATTACTGACTCCTGTGATCTGATTTTACCTACCCATGACAGACAGGTTTCTGTTGTGACTCAGAAAGTGTCTGCAATTCAGTTCAGAAATATATTTCGAACACTTCTTGTGCTTTGAGTTAATTGAGTGTATCATCATTCGAACTCGTTTTCAGTCACTCTCCACACTTTAACAAGTAACATTTTCTAATGTTTGTAATATTAATTGTACATAACTTACTTTTATTTGGAGATATGCTAATACTGTGATATTTCCAAAGTGTTGAGCAGGTTTCTGCTGTGGCACAGAACGTGTCTGCAATTCAGTTCAGAAATATATTTTGAACTCTTCTTGTGATCTGAGTTAATCAAGTGCATCGTCATTCCAACACATTTTCAGTCACTCACCACACTTTAAAAAGTAACATTTTGTGATGTTTGTAAAACTAATAGTAAATAGCTTACTTTTATGTGGAGATATGCTGATACTCTGATGTTTCTGAAGTGTTGGACAGGTTTCTGTTGTGACACAGATAGTGTCTGCAATTTGGTTCAGAAATATATTTCAAACACTTCTTGTGCTCTGAGCTAAACGAGTGCGTCATCATTTGAACATGTTTTCAATCACTCTCCACACTTTAACAAGTACCATTTTCTAATGTTTGTAAAAGTAATAGTAAATAATTTACTTATTTTTGAAGATATGCTGATACTGTGATGTTTCTGAAGTGTTGGTCAGGTTTCTGTTCTCATGCAGAAAGTGTCTGCAATTCAGTTCAGAAATATATTTCAAACACTTCTTGTGCTCTGACTTAGGTTATGTGCAAGTGGATGCATTGTACTGCTAAGAATCATACTGTTAGAATCTTTCAATGACTCAATCATGCTTTGTGGGCAAAGCAATGTTGAGATTTCCCTTGATACGTCGTACAGTCAGGGAAACTATTTTGGGCAATATGTAACTCCACAGTCTTATTTCGATATAAAATTCTACATTGTTTAAGAATTGTTTGACGAATGTGATGTAGAACTTAAAGCTGAGGTATAATGATATATCAAACTGTTTAGTTTGGTATTGTGCAAAGTGCATTTCATAGTGAAATAGTATTAGTAGCATATTTTGAACAATCCGCAGTTTCACAATTGTAGTGCAATAAAGTATTCTACATTGATCTTGCTGTGGTAGAAGTTATGCTATGTGATTCTTACACATGCTTCAAATGACACAGAACTTTGGAAAGTTCCTTACAGCATCATATCATTCAATCATAAAATATGTTTTGAACAAAACGTAAGTTGACAGTCTTACTTCGATATAATTGTACATCATTTTAGAATTGATGAATGTGATGTACAACTTTGAATCGAGGTGCAATTATATATCAGACTTACACTGTTCGGTTTTCCACTGTGCGAAGTGTATTTCATAATGGAATACTACTATGGTGTTAACAGATGAAGATGAAATACACATTGCACTATCAGGTGCATTGTATTTTTTACTTCTGTAGTAGCTCTCCTTTAAAAATGTATTTCGTGTCTATGTCTATTTTGACATGTGATTTTGAACACAGCATTATACATGAAAATTCTACATTGAAGAAGGAATGGTCATCAAATTGCATACGACAGTAAGGTGGTACATAGTTGTATGTTATAATAATGTACAGTAGGTAGCATACAAAGATAAAATAGTGCATTTCAGTTGTTATGTATGTACTACTGTTTAATAATGTCTTTCTTTTTTTTCTTTTAACAGGTATTTAGCATGTGTTCACGTCTTGGTGCTGTTGTTCTACTGACTTTCAGATATGTCTTCTAAGGATCACAAGAGACATGTGGAAAGATAGGCTAGGTATCAAAGGAGCTGCTTACTGCTAAGTACTCAAAGTGCAACTTCCAACCCTCTTTCTACTTGTTTTACTGAACAGGTATATTTCAAGAATGGAAAGAGAGTGCATGCTGAGTTAGGTGATAATGTGGGTCCTCATTTGATAGTGAAATGTAGGCATGTGCATAATGCTCTGTCTACTGGTGAGCCAAAACAAGTATTTCATAAGTGTGTTCGAGGAAAGAGAAAATCCCAAACAGCAGGAGTTCATAAAAAAATAATAGAAGTAGCATGAATGTCTAAATTAAGGTATTTTCTTGCATTGTCTTCAAAGGCAAAGACTAACAGGATAATTTCTGCTATCATGAGGCAGCTTGGAACAGAAGTTAAAAGACAAGTTGCCCTTATGCCTTTGCATCTTAAAGTGGCATGGTTTGAGTCAATGGCTCTACTTGTGAAGGGTTGTTTTTGTGGCATGAGTTGTCTGCAGCATTCAGATCGTTCTCTACATGTCTTCGTGAGTTAAACATGAAGTTACAGGTGGTTCGTACTATGAATATAATCAACTTCTGTACTGTTGTCAGTGGTCGTTAGTTTCACAAAGATTACAGTGAGCAATACTTTTGGCCAGAGAGCTATATCCCTGTTTCTTAAAAGACAGTGATTTCTATTGATGTCATTGGTAAGGAGACTTCAGTATTGCCACAACAGACTGGTACTGATGAAGACAGTGGAACAGAGGACTCTGATTCATCCACAGATATGCTGAAAATAAAGTGTTCAGCTTGGCCGTGTGGTGACATTTGCAATGCTAACCAATCATCATTTGATGCACTCACAGACTGCATTGCTTTGTTTCATAGTACAAGAGCTAGTAGGAGGCATAAACTGTTTAAGGATATTGACCACTGTGATATTCATCCTTATAAAGGTCTCCTGGGACATTCTCCTGCATGTCTACATACTGGGAGTTGTGATAGTACATTGTATTATATTCATATGTCCGCAGTACATCACAGTGGTATGCGTAGGTTTGTTGCAAGAGTCTATAGTACTCGAAGAGCTGTTCAGAAATTTACAGAATTAACTTGCCTCCTTTCTGATGGTGATATGAAAGGTGCAGAACAGTTCATCAAACAGTTATGAAAATTATCTCAGAATGAAAGTGTGGTTGAGGAACACACTGCTGTTCAGAGTGGTGCTGTTTCTGTGAATGAATCTGACATTTTAGTTAGGTATGGTAGAGAAATGGTTAAGTTTGAATTAAGTAAGCAAGAGACGTTTGACCAGGTTTGTGTCTCATGCCAACGTCTGCACTGCAGATGAACTGTTGTCTCAGTATGTACTGAGAAAATAAAAGTGTTGAATGATATGTCGGCACGTTTGGTTGCATATCTGTTGTTGAAAAGTGACTTCAATATCCAGGAGGAAGTGGTGATATGTATTTATTGTCACAGCAACATTAAAGCAAACATTCTGCCTTCCAGATCCATTCTGAATAACATGGAACCTGATGTGACTCCCAGAGAGACTGCAATTCTAAACATGTTTGAGTGGATTCTGATTCAGATGATGAAACCATTTCAGACAATTTTGAGGTTGAACACAAAGCTGAGAAATATTCCTTAGAAAGAGTTGGTTAAATCCTTGAAAGGCATTGGTATGTACCTCCCTCTGCCACTGCAGAAGAATATTGACAGTATATCTCATGACAATGCTTCAGTCATTCTTGACAATGTTGTTCCTGCTAAAAGTGAAAAAATATGGCAACAGGTTGTGGATGTTGAGAAGGTGAAAAATGCCTTGAGGTATTTAAAGGAGAACAATCACTTCTACAAACACATCAACATAGATAAACATTCAGACTTAGAACAGCAATTTCAGTTGTTTGAACCCAGGGACCCAATGATAGAAAAAGTGTCCACTGCAACAGCAGAAAATGTTTATGAGCAGTACACTATTCATTCGCTTCATGGTAATGATAATATTGACATTCCAAATGAATCAAGTTGAGGACAATCCTGTAAGTATTTGAGAATGTACAGTAGAAGCTCATTCTTTCCCAGATCTCTTTCCTCATGGCACTGGTGGATGACTAGATGTATGGAAGGTCATGATATCTGGAACTGAGTACTGAGCCAGTGGAGTACTACACTGCGATGGAACATTCAGATGAGATATTCAGTATTTGTTCTATTTACTGTGGGAGAGTGAGCTTAGTGTAATTTCTGCTTTTATAGCTCACACTCTTTGACTTACAATTCTTCTGCATATGATGACTGCTACAGAGTTCATTCAGAAGATAAAACAGAAAGATAAAAATCTGGAAATGGACTTGAGTTCAGTTTTGTCAAGTATGAGAGGTACGAAAGAATACTAGTATCGAAGGCACTCGGAGGTGATGTGTATGCTAAGGGAATTTGGATCTACCACGTGGTTTATCACTCTGTGCTGCACAGAGTACAGATGGGAGGAGATGACTGAACTACTAAAGTGGGCTAATGCTGATGTGGAAGGAGTTGGCTCTATGACAGTAGGAGAAATATGCTCTCTGGACCCAGTGTCTATTGCTCAACATTTTCATCATCACTTTTATAAACTACTCAGTTTCATACTTTCAAAGACTAATCCCCCTCTAGGATTACTTTAGTACTGTTTCTGAGTACTGAATATCAGGCTCATGGAGTTCCACATATACATATGTTACTGTGGATTAAAGATGCTCCCCTTATTGATAATAATTCTCAAGAGGATGTCTTGAAGTTCATCATGCAGTACATTACCTGTGCAATACCTGACAAATATAACAGTCACACACTGTGGAAGCTGGTTCAAACATTCCAGCAACAATTATGTAGTACGTACTGTCAGTGTACAGTGAAAAGCCAGCCTCAGTGGTATAGAAGATGTTGGTTTTGTTTTCCCCAGATAACTGTGTGAAGAGGCACACATCAATGATGTATTTTCTGCTATGTGACACCATCTGAAAGCAAAGTCAACCAAGAGGGTGTATGAATTACCAAGGGGGAAGAATGAGGTGTATGTAGATGACTACAGTTCTGTTCTTCTAATGTGGCAGGCAAACATAGATGTGCAGTTTGTGGCTGACAATTCTATGGCTCTGGTTCATTATGTTGCATCTTATATCACAAAACATGAGCTGACCTGCCTTGTTGACCTATGGGAAGAACTGTGTGGTACCAGCAGACCTGTTTCTTCACAAATGTGTTCTTTGGGACTAAAAACATTGTCTCACTGAGAATGTGGGGCATATGAAGCTGCCGACAAGTTGACTGGAACTCACCTGTATGGAAAATCAGAAACTATTAGCTTTCTGAACGTGAATTTCAAACAGAACCGGAAGCGTGTGTTATGCTCCATTGAGCAGAACAAAGAGATGGCAATTCATAGACCAATCTCTGAAAATATCATGAAGAATAATCTCATTGATAAGTATTACCCTCATCATCACAGTGCCATGGAAAACTTGTCTTTGTATGAGGTGGCAAAGTAGTATGATTTCATGCCTGGTGTTCCAACAAATGTAGACAGGGAAATCTGCAAAGTACAGGGGTTGGATGGTAGTCTAGTGAAGAGACACAAACCATGGCTGATTGACCACTGTAAATTAAGCCTTAACAACACACAGAAGAGAGAGCACTACTACTTTGCTCTTCTGTTTCTTTTTAAACCATGAAGGGATGAAATGTCACTTTGAGGAGACTTCAATTCATATGAGCAGAACTTCACAACTAATTATACTTTCAAAAGTGAAGCTCCTGAGGCATACATTCACCGTCTCCATCTGGAAAAGGAGCAGACTGATTCTGCAAGAGAGCAGCTACAGAAAGATACTCCCTGATAATAATCAGGAGAAAGATACTGTGGAGGGTGAGGGAGTTTGTGGTGCTCCACTACCCATTAATCACTGTGAAATGTTGATGAATGAGACTGAAAGTGCTATGAGACATGGATTCCATTCTGCTAATGACTCACATGCCATGGAGGAGAAGCTGAATTCTGATCAAAGAATTGTTCAGAAAGCAACTGCCTGTGTCAGTCATGGTCTCCTTCATGAGAAAAAGCAGTGTGACTGCAGCACATATAAGTCATTATTACTCTTTGTGAGTGGCTCAGCCGGAACAGGGAAAAGCTTTCTCATTGAGGCCATAACTAGACATGTTACTGAGGAAACTGGTGACAATATCTCAGAAGCTGTTACTACCTATGCTGGCTGCATACACTGTAGGTGGTGTCAAAGTATATCACTTATTTCTGTTGTCTGTTGAGCATGGTAAAGCAGCTGAGTACAGGAAACTTTCACATGATACAGCTGTATCACTGCACAGCCTGTTTCAGAAGATACAACTGTTAATAATTGATGAAATAAGTATGGTGTCGAAGGTGATGCATATGTGCATTCACCTTCATCTACAGGCGATATTAGGTGTAGATGACAGCATTCCATTTGAGGAGAAACATATTGTGGAGTTTGGTGATTTACTACAACTTGCTCCAGTCAATGGTGAGCATGTATTTACCACATTAGCTGTGCATCAAGGCAAAAAAATAAAAACACTTGGATGCGTTGGTGGAGTGAATCCATTGCAATTTGGTGCCTATGTGGAACTTACTCGGAACATGAGATAGAGTTCTGATTTGGACTTCAAAGCTTTGCTTGATGAAACCCACATTGGACTGCTGTTTTCCAAACATGCAGCTATGCTGAATTCAAGAGTAGTGCTCACTGCACAAACTTCAATGCGTGCTGCATGTGAAGTATTCTGCAAATTGTACTCTGCAAAGAGAAATATTGTGTGTTTGTTACCTCATCTGAATCAGTGTGTGAAGTTCAATGAGATCATGTTGCAGGAGGAAGGACAATACATAGTAAGTCTTCCTGCATTAGAATCTGTTGAAGGTATTTTATTGAGTCACAAAATGCTCTGTAAAGTTACAGAATGCTTAAAAGAATTGGCTTCTGATGTGTCAAGAACTGCCGGTCTTGATGCTGTCCTCACACTGTGTAAGAATGCATAAGTCATGCTTTGCAGAAATTTTGATGTCAAACATGGCTTAGTGAATGGTGCAATGGAACAGGTTATATATTTTCTATACAAAATACAGAAAACAGTTGTACAATCTTTATCTGCACAATTTGACAACTGTTACATTCCACAAGTTATGAAAAGGTGCACCATACAATTTCTGCTGCTGAAGGATATATATGTTACCAGAAAGCAGTTTCTACTTTCTGTGGCGTACTCTGTATCTATCCACAAGTCTCAGGGACTAAGTTTAGATACTGCAATGATTAATTTTGGAAATGGTATCTTCACAGAAGGAATGAGTTATGTGGCATTGTCAAGAGTCAGAACCTTAGAAAGATTACATATAATTAGCATTTCTGCACAGAAGCTTTGAGAAGACTGTGCTTACATTGTTGAGTGCAACTGTTTATGGTTTCTATGGTGCCCACTAATACATAGATACATAGACAGTGTCAGTAGATAAGGGCCTATGGCCCACCTAGTCTGCCCATTTGAGTTTGTAACTTCAGTTTATGTTTTCCTAGAACTCTGTTGCCCCTTACCCCTGACCATCAGAATTCCTTTATGTCTATCCCATGCATTCTTAAATCCTGTGATTGTTTCAGCCCCCACCACTTCCTCAGGCAGGGTGTTCCACTTGTCCACCACCTGTTCTATGAAGAAATTCTTCCTCACATTTTCTCTGAATCATCCTCCTTCCAACTTCATCCCATGCCCTCTAGTTCTGCAACATCTTTTCTCTTAAAAATATTGTATTCTTGCACCTTGTTCCTCCCTGTAAGATACTTGTATGTCTCTATCATGTCCCCTTTCTCCCTCTTCTCCTCCAGGGAGTACATATTCAGTTCCTTCAACCTGTCCTCATAGGACTTGTGATGCAATCCATGTACCATCTTTTTTGCCCTCCTCTGAACCTTCTCTACCCTGTCTATGTCCTTACGTAGGTAAGGTCTCCAGAACTGTACACTGTACTCCAGGTGGGGCCTCACTAGTGTCTTGTACAGTGGAATCATGACTTCCCTTTTCCTGATGGTGATGCCCCTGCCTATGCATCCCAGCATCCTATTTGCTTTACCTGCTGCTGCATTGTCACACTGTTTCCCTACCTTGAGGTATCAGAGATGATAACCCCAAGATCCCTTTCCTGCATGGTGCATGCTATATCCTCACCCCCCAACTGATACATTGTGCCAGGGTTTTTGTGCCCCATATGCATTATCTTGCACTTCTTTGCATTGAATTTCAACTGCCAAACCCCTGACTATTCTTCAAGTTTCTTCAGGTCCCTTCTCATTCTGTCTACACCTTCTGGTGTGTCTACTCTGTTACAGAGCTTTGTGTCATCAGCGAATAGTGAAATTCTGCCTTCTAGGTCCTGCGCAATGTCACTGATAAAGATGTTGAATAGGACTGGTCCCAGCACTTATCCCTGTGGTACCCCACTGGTCACTCTTCCCTCTGTGGAGTGACAGACATTTACCACCACCCTCTGTGTCCTGCCACCCAGCCAGTTATCTACCCACCACACTACTGTTCTGCCCACACCCATATTCCCTAGTTTGTGTAACAGACTTCTAAGTAGCACAGTGTCAGAGTCCTTGCTTAAGTCCAGATTGGCCATGTCCACTGCCCTCCCCTGATCCACCTCCCTAGTCACCCAGTCAAAAAATTCAACAAGGTTGGTCTGACATGACCTCCTCCTGGTGAAACCATGTTGCCTTGGATCCTGTAGTCCATTAACAACCAGATGTTCCACCAATCTCTCCTTCAGTAGTGCTTCCATGGTCTTCCCCACTACTGAGGTGAGGCTGACTGGTCTGTAGTTCCCCACTTCCTCTTTGTTCCCACTTTTGTATAGGGGACTACATTTGCTGTCCTCCAGTCTTTGGGTACCTCCCCTGTTTCCAGTGATTGGCTAAACAGGATAGCCAGAGGTTCAGCCACCACCTCTCTGAGTTCTTTAAGGACCCTGGGGTACACCCCATCTGGCCCCATTGCTTTATCAACTCTTATTACTTCCTGTTCCTTCAGGACCCTTTGTCATGTAAAGGGACTTGTGTCCATTTCTGCACCATTATCACCCCTTGTACTCCCTTCAGACCCATTACCCTCCACTTCCTCAGTAAAGACTGAGCAGAAATACCTGTTGAGTATGTCAGCTTTACTATTGTCATCCTCCACGTGGCCCCCATCCTCCCTGTTCAGTCTCACTATCCCTTCCTTTGCCTTTCTTTTTTCACTTATGTACCTGTAAAAGGTTTTGTCCCCTCTACCCACTGATTTTTCAATGTGCTCTTCTGTCTGAGCTTTGGCTTCCCTTACTTATCTCTCTGCCTCCCTTTGCTTCTCCTGGTACTTCTTCCTATCCCTGTCTGCCTGTGTCTTTTTGTATTGCCTGAATGCAATCTTTTTGGCTTTCACTTTCACTGCTACCTCTTTGGAAAACCATAATGGCCTCCTCATCCTTTTCCTCTTGCTAACCTGCTTAACGCATAATTCTGTTGCTCTTGTAATCCTTGCCTTTACTTCACTACCTGTCTATGGTGACTTAAGATCTATCCACATACATACAAAGTGCACAGCAGACAAAAAAGAACAAATGGTGATTGCAGAGACAAAATAGCTGACAAAGCTTCCCACAATAATGATATTGCTGAACTAGACATGTGAAAAAAACTGTGGGTTTGAGTGCTGTGCCAAAATTTGAGAACAGAACTGGTGTTAATTGTATTGCAAAATGAGCTCTTCCATACTTCTACATATGCCTGAGTTCATTCACTGTGTGTCTGAATCTTCAGACACAGACTTATGCATAGCATTAAAACAGGTTGTACGAGACAGTAAAGAACAAGATAATAGAGTTCTGAGTCTTTTCAACTTGTGAAATGTTCTAGAAAGTTATCCTGACTGTGAAACTTTAAAAAAAGAATTTCAGCAAGATGTCTCAGAGTTTCTTATGGCTCTCATAAATACTCTTGAGACAGAATGCTCATTTATGACAGAACTTCTCAGTCAATAATGTTTGTAGATATCGTTGTACTGAATGTGCATATGTTGACAGAGAATCTGGGGAAAATAAGTTGTGGATTTTTCTATATGCTCCACATGCTCAGTTAGCACAATTTCATCAACTACTGCATAATGCACAATGTGGATGGGAGTGCGAAAGGTGTGCAGCACAAATTGCAGTCCATTAGAGGAATGTGAGCCTCTCAGTATCTTATTGTACTACTGCAAGGAATTGACTCTCATGTTGTTAGAGTATTAACCCCCATCACCAGTTTTGTAGCTTGGTAAGTGGTGTTTGGTCAGAATCACTATGATACCCATGCTGTTACTTTCAATCAAGGCTCTTTAGTTCATTCTGGACATTATGTGGCATAACTGCAATACAGTTCCAGATGGGTTGAGTGCAATGACTCTGTCTGCACATTGAAACAGAGACTGCTCAACAATTTAAAAGGTGCATATCTTTTGATCCTAAGAAATTACATTGACATGTCATCCTCATAATGTACATGCTTAATCTGTTTGTCAGTATTCAATGTACTGTGCTGTATTAATTCTTCATCAGTATACTAATGCTTCACTATATTTCATAGTCTAAGCGGGCCCAGAAATTGGTGCAGACTGTATCTGTGAGCATGTACTTAAGTATACTGAGTGGTACTTGTACAGAGATCTCTGCCACTTCATATGAACACATTGAGAACAGCATTATGTCACAGTATTGTAATGTAACGTACAAGCTGAATTTGTTTGCTGGCATTCAATATGCTACAGACCCTTACTGCCACATCAGTACTCTAGTGCTTCACTGTGTTACATAGTCTAAGTGGTCCTGAAAATTGGCACAGACTGTGTGCATGAGCATGTACATTTGTATATTGAGTGGTTTGTCTACTAAAACCTGTTCAACTTCATGTGAACACATTGAGAGCAGGATTATTCACACTGTTTGTTCATACTGGTGTATGTCACAATATTGCAACAAAACATACATGTTGACTTTGTTTGTCAGCATTCAATATACTATGGCGTCTTACTGCCACATCAGTATTCTAGTGCCGCACTGTGTTACATAGTCTAAGTGGGCCTGGAAATTAGCACAGACTGTGTGTGAGCACATACATATCTATACTGTCTGGTTTCTCTACTAAGAGCTGTCCAACTTCACATGAATACATTGACGGCTGTAGTACTCACTCTGTTCTTTCATAGTGCTGTACTTCACATAATTCCAACTTGCAATACTATGCAGGACTTGCACTTTGTAAGAAATGTATGCCACGGATCACACATAATGGCATGCAATATACAATAATCAAGGTGTTACTGAAATACAAATGCTTTCCACTTTTCATCAGGGACATGGACATAGCAGGAATTCTCATGGATGTTATGTTACTAGGGTTTTCTGCTTGTAAGATACTGTATGTATGATTTCTATGCTGTTCTGTGTGCAATACATTTTTTAGTATAGAAGGTTTTTTTATAAGATTGTACATTCTAATAGGCTTCTTTCTTTGCAGTTTCTAATTTTTGCAAGGTATGCATGTGCCTACTGTTATATGCAGTATTGATGTTCCATGATTACACTGTACTATCTACTGGAAGTTATGTATGCTTACTATTGACATGATTACTATCTACCTGACTATGATTGTGTTCTGCTTGAAAGTACAGTATCATTTTATTGCAATTTGTTGTATTAGGATGAAATGTTTACTCACATGATTACAGTTGCATATGTGTACTGCTACATGTAAACATTCCATAGTAGTAAAAAGCAACATTCCTGTGTAACTGCTCATGTTGTGTCTGGTTAATTCATAGTGGTTGTAGATAAAGTTCTGGTTTCTTGCTATAACTTCTCTGCTACTTATTGTACTTTGAAGTGTTTCACTACACAACTGCTGCCATCTTCAGCTGAAAGAAACCCATTCATGTATGTTCTCTTAGCTATACAGTTAGAAAAAAAAATTGGTATCTGCACTATGTATTGATTAGCGGTTATAATCTGTTGCTAGTTTTCCAAGGTTAATGCTGTCTATGTCACTGTGGATGTCATACTTTCATGTAACTCTCCTGTTTCTCAGGTTATATACCTTGGCCCGGATATTCAAAAGTGTTGCACCATGCGCAACAGAGTTGCACCTGGGAAAGTCCAAAAATGCACCATTCTGCGATATTCAGCAGGAGGCAGCTGCGCCTCCCAAACTGCAATGCGCAAGAGCGCAATGGTAATGAATGCATGCACAACCATGGGGGAGGAACCATGAATAAATGGCACAGTGCGATATTCAACAGCATGCACCATGCACAATGGGGAGCAAGCGGAAGTTGCACAATAGTGGAAATGATCCAAAATAAAAAGGAACAAGAAAGAGGTGCAAGAACACTATAGAGAAGCCAGAGGTGGGAGCAAGGTGACAGCAACAGAAAAGAGGGTAGCAGTGAGTGGGACTGGAAAGGAGCAGGACAAGGCACAGCTGGGAACAACCAGCAACAGGACAGGAGTGGTGAGCCTGTGCCACTGTGCAGGAGTGACAGGGGAAGTGCCACAGTGGACTGAGGGCAGTGGCAGTGGGCAGGACAGCCAAAGGCTGGAGGTGTACCTGGTGCAGGGGGAGCATCACAAAGGACAGTGGGGGGAACGGGATAACAGCTGCCGGGGGGGACACCAGCCGGGGATGTGGCCACTGCCACCTTTCAGATGGAGGTGATAATGAGGGGTGTGAGAAGGCAGGCAGCAGGGGGGCACAGCCATGGAAGGGCCCATCAGTGGTATGCCCCGAACAGGCAGTACCGATCCCACACCAGCTTCGAGCACTACAGTGACACAGAGATTGTGGGCTGGTGCCGCCTGAACTGGATGATCCTGAGGTGGCTCTGTGAGCTGTGCAGTGATGAGATGCAGGCACCCACACGATGGAGCCATGCTCTGTCAGAGACAAAGGTAACAGCCGTCACATACCTGCTCACCACAGGCACCTTCCAGAGACCATCAGGGGACACAACAGGCATAACCCAGTCGGCCACGTCACGCATACTCACACAGTTCCTCAGCGCACTGCTGCCACATGCTGCGGATTACATCCATTTCCCCAGCACACTGGTGGAGTGCACAGAACACATACAAGAGTTCCACAGGGTAGCATGTATGCCTGGTATGCTCGGGGCCATTGACTGCACCCATGTGGCCATCTGAATGCCACCTGGCCTGGAAGGTGCTGCTTACATCAACCAGAAGGGCTATACCAGCATCAACTGCCAGGTGGTGTGTGATGCTAGGGGGTGCATAACCAATGTCTGTGCCACACACCCTGGGGGAGCACATGATGCCTTCATCTGGCACCAGTCTGCACTGTGCTACAGGTTTGAGAGTGGGGACAGCCCCACTGACCACCTAGTGGGTGAGTATGCAAATCACGCAGGATGACATGAATTTTGGGGGGGCATAGTCAGAGGTGCCATGGACACCGGTCTTGATGGCCCATGGCAGAGTGCCGCTGACCACCATACTAATGTCCACACTCTACACACAGGTGACAGTGTCTATCCACTCTGTCCCTGACTGCTAACACCATACCGGCGGCCCGCATCCCCATTGCAGCAACGGTATAATGAGGCACATGCTACCACACGCAATGTCATAGAGTGGGTGTTCGGGATGCTGAAGGCATGTTTCCATTGCCTGGACATGTCTGGCAGTGCCCTACAGTACAGCCCCTCAAAGGCCTGTGGGCTATTCCTGGCCTGTTGCATCCTGCACAACATGGTCAATGACTGTGGGATAGCTGTAGAGGTCGAAGAGGGGGACAGTGATGGGGATGATGAGGACACTGGTGCAGATGGTGATGGGCAGCCCCCCTTGGGTGAAGGGACCCCTGCCTGATCTGGATGTCTCAGCTGCACCAGGACACCATCACAGAGGAGCACTTCAACCAACCCAGGTAAGTCAAGGGGCCATGTGCAACCACCAATGGCGAGGGCACAACCCATAAACTTGCATGGATGAACCCCAGGGGTGCATGGCGGCAAGGGAATTGGCTGAGCATGGAACCGCACATGGTGTCAGGGATGGGCAAGGTCTAACATGACACGTGGTCATGCACACACACACACACACACACACACACACACCCACACCCCAACAGACATGCACAAGGGGTAGGAGGCATGCTGACCCTGACCACTACCCATAGTCACACACAGGTCCACAGGCAACCACGCCCAATGCCCATCATTGTGTGTGTCTCAGACGCTGGGCATCATTGCAGAGTGGCAGACAATGTAACTCAGGCATCATCATGCACACACCACAGTGGCCAGCAGCCGGGAGGGTGTGCACATGGACCGTGTGTGTGTGCAGGGCCGGGTACCCCACCCATGCATTGCACATTGAACAACACACTGCACACAGGGCAGCATCAGATGGTTGCCATGGTGGGAGACAGGTCAGTCACATGGCACAGTGCCACGGCTGCTATGGATGCATGGGCGGCCCCGCTGAGAATCGCCAGCCATGACAGGCTGACCATTGGCCTCATGGGGTGGCAACAACGGTCCCCCAGGGGTGACACTGCAGGAAAGCGACCGTGTTTGAGCAGGGGTCTGCAGCTCACCGAACATGTCTGCACCAGGCATACTCAGGATGCCCACAACTGAACCCAGTATCGACATGGAGGGTGCCGCACAATGCCGGGAACGGGGGGTGGACATGATACTGAGCGGTGTCTGCAGTGCATGGGCAACAAACTGTGTGCCCAATGTGGCCATGACAGCTGTCAAAGCACGTGTCTGCCTGTCAATGGCAGCAGTCACATCCTCCCGCTGCTGGGCCATCTCTGCCAGGAGCAGAGCGTGGTCTCTGCTGTGCCACTCCTCTGCCTGGTGCAGAACCACACTGAGTGCGTCCACTGCCCTGACAAGCTGCGACTGCTGATCCACGGAAGCCTGGAGTAGTTGGCTGTGCTCATCAAAGAGGTCATCCGCCAGATCGTCATGACATCCCTCATGGTGTTCCTGGCCCTGCTGGGCATCACCCCTTGAAGATGGGTGCTGCACACCAGAGCCATGCCGGGGAATGGTCACACATGGTGCACTGACACTGCCCCCTGACACTGTCCCCCTGTCGCCATTGGCCAACTGCTGACACTGGCCCTCTGGCCACCACTCACCAGGGCTCAACGGTGCTGCCGCAGCGGCCGCAACAGCCCCACCAGCCTGGATGCACACCAGTGCTGCCCCACTGGTGCAGACAGGCACAGGCTGGGATTGTGATGCCATGCAGGCCTCCACGGTGGCACCACCCATGGATATGCCCATGCTGTTACTTGCTGTGTGGCCATCCTGCATCCCACATGTATCACTGTCCATGATGTGAGCTCCATCATCCTCGGTGATGGATCCAGCACCAGTCAGAGTCTCAGCGTGCTGGCATTCATGGACACTGTCATGCTGGGACACGGGCAGGGCCTCCTCCGCATCAGCTCCACCAACTTCAGTCCAGACAGACAGGTGGGTACACTGTTGTCCTGACCCTTGGACACCTGTGGAGGTGGATGGGTGCTCCTCTGTGTCCAGGGTATCACCCTCAGTGGATGAACCCACCACCGCTGACCCATGTAGATGCTCAGGAGCTGTAAGGGAACACAGTAGCATTAATGTCTCTGCCCTACCCTGTGGAATTCCCCCCACCCCCCACACAATGATAGATCAGGACCTACCATGCAGTGATGGGCTGCCACCCGTCTGGAAGCCACCACCTGGAACACCTTCTAGGGCATAATGCAGCATGCTGCCTGCCACCTGTTCTTCCTGTGGTATCAGGCGTGGCACTGCCGGCTGCCCACCACCAGTCACAGAATGTGCTGCCCTGATGACAGCTACCTTATCTTTTATCCTCCTCTTGTCCATGCCCACCTTCTTCTTGCACTCCTGCATGGACTGCTAGTGGCTGCCATGCTGGTTGACGACATGCACCACCTCATCCCATGCCGCAGCATGGGCCTGTGGTGTTCCCCGCTGTCTGCTGAGCAGCAGTTCCTGGTCAAGGTAGGCCTCAAACAGGGCATCTGATTCTTCCCAGGTGAAGTTGGACCTCTTCCATCTCCCACGTCTCTGTTCCTCCACCACCTCCACCTCACGTTCGGTCATTATTGATCCTGTGGGAATGAGAGGTGTTACCTCTGAATGTGCAGTCCCATGCATCTCCCACACACCACAGTCCACACTGGCAAACAGCATGCAACCCACCACAATAGACTGCAATAGCAGACTATGGCCTCTGCAGCCCCATGTCGCATTTATATAGCGCAACGCATGCAAATGAAGCTAGGCTCAATTTTAAGTGGATGCTATTGCAGTAGCTGCACCATGGAATTGCTGATGAGCTGTTTTGCATATGCTGGCTGAATATCACGCTGTTGCACTTTGCGCAATTGTGTTGAACGTGCTCAGGCAGGGGTGCAGCTCTGTGATATGCACAGTAGACACCGCACGGTGCATGCCCAGGGTGCTGATGCCGACGCCTGCTGAGCTGCTGACATGCTGAGTGCGGCAGGCAGTGCAGAGCACATCCACCACTGTGCCAGTTGTACTAGTGCACTGTTCACATGTATAGCGCCCTTGCCCTGGTGCGCCATAAGTGCCGTGGTGCCACAGCATGGTAGGCCACTACAGGAAGTCACACAAAGGTGTCCTACTGTGCTACACGTGGTGAGTACCAATCGCGCTGTGGCGGTCTGTGCATGACAGACCCTTGACCCTGTGCCTGACCTTTGCCCCTAGGCACCATGCATCTGCATGGGTACACCCCATTGCATTGTTCGATGACAGCACAATGGGGAATGGCAGTGCAGTATCGCGCAGCATCCACACTTGGTGGACCTGTGCTAGGGAGTGCCATTTTGAATCAGAGATGGTCAAAAGATGGCAAGGTGATGAGCAGTGATCTGGAGCCAAGTAGAACTGGCAAACCTAGTCTCACTGGTTGAGTCCCATGCTGGTGCTCTGTTTGGTAAGGCACCCCTGGATAGGGCCAGGAGTGCAGTGTGGGAGGAGATGGTGGTGGTGCTGGAGGAGGCGACAGGGATTCAGAGGACAGCTGAGCAGTGCCGACACCAGCACGGGGGCCTACAGCAGAGGGACCTGGACAGGCTTGCCTGCCTGTGGGCACATGCCAGGAGAGGCACTGCTTCACAGCCAGGTAGGTGCCCCATCCATACACTGGTTGCATCCATATGGGTATCATGGTGGGCATGTGCCCACCACATGGGGGTGGTCCATCCAGTGTGGACAGTGGTGGTGGTGGTGGTGGTATAGGGGTGAGGGGCTGAATGGTTTGGCTGTGTGGGATTGCACACGCCTTGGGTGGGGGGCCTTTGCTACTGGATTGTACTGATGTTCCTCTCTCCATCTTTGCACCTTAGGCCCTGTAGAGCATCAACGTGTGAAGGAGGAGAGGCAGAGACGAGAGCCACATCCCAATGCTGGAGCTCCCATACTGGCTCAGCACCAGGACCAGCCCAATGATGGTGAGTGCCTTACATCCATGTTTTCTGTGTATGCTGTGTAGCAGGGAGGGCGATGGGGCATGGCCACCATCCATTCACACCACTGCCATTCACACCACATGGTACAGTCAGCACTGTCCAGTGGCACTGCATGTCTGGGTGTGCATCACTGGTGGTCCATGTGTGCACAGGGTACATGGCTGTGCCACTGCCTTCGCACCGCAAAGCCATGTCACTGTACAGCCATGGTGGTGCTATTCGGGACTTTGGCGGTGGGTGCGTGCAGTGGTCTGCATGGCTGTGTGCCCCTAGGTGGGCAGGTCTTGTGGACACGATCACTGTGGGTGGTCACACACCATCACAGGGGTGTGTCCCATGACTGTATGCCATGCACAATGGGTGGGCTGCAGGTTGCTGTGCATTCATGCCTATTGACTCTGCTCCTTTGCCTTAGGTGTACGATGGATGGTGCACATAGAGAGGATGCTGCAGGAGCTGCTTCAGGTGGCCAGGGCCTCTCTGGAGATTCTACAGAGGGTGGAGCAGCATGCTGTGAGACGGAGACATGGCAGAAGGTGCCATAGGAGCAGGGAGTGGGGATCCCGCTGAACTACTTCAAACCCTGGACTACACCTCCCCCCTGGACCCACCCTCACACCCCTCCTTCCCGCTCCCATATGTTTACCCCTGCCCCTTACCCACCTCCACCCAGTTGGTGACCCTCACCCCTTTTGTTTTGCAAATATATGTACATAGTTTTGTTAATACATTTGTTTAGTTATGCCTACTGTGGTGGTCTCTGATTTGCAGTGTGCTAATGGTGCTCAGCTGCAGTGGTGTGCATGGCATTGGGGTGGTACTCTCATGGGTGTGTGTGTGTGTGTGTGTGTGTGTGTGTGTGTGTGTGTGTCTGTAGGGGAGGTGGGTTTGGTGTGGGTGTAGCTCTTAGTCACTGTCTGTGGTTTGTGTGTTGTTCCCTGTGCACTGGATGACTGTGCGCAGTGGTACACAGTGCATGCACTGTGTCCATGGCACACCTGTCAGACCATCCATGGCCTGTGCAGCTGCCATCCTTGCATGTCTGTGACCTGCACAGTCTGCTGACATGTCAGTGGTGTCTGCCCATGCTTGACTGCCACTGTACCAGCACAATGCTGGGTTGTCTCCTGTCATTGGTGTGGTTCATGTCTGCCTCGGGTGGCACTGTTGCCTCCACTGTTGTTGTTGCACCTCGATGCTGTCACTTGTGTCTGTTGCAGGGGATGTGCTCCACTGTCTGTCACTTGTGCTCTAGCTGCATGCTGGTAGTGTACGACATCACGGTGCCTGCACAGGGTTGGTGGCACACCTGTGCCATGGAGGGGTTCTGGCTGTGTGTACATGGCTGCTGTGGCCACCCACCAGGGGCTTGGTTGACCCGCTACTGTGTCCCTGTGTTGGTGTGCCCTTAGGTATGGGTGGTTGTTTGTCTGTGCACTGTGTTGCATCCTGTGTGGAGCATGCTTCCATGCAACACTGTAGGTGTCTGCACTGGCTGTTGTGGCCAGTGCTGGGATGGGGTGTGTCCTTGGGAGGGTGTGCAGTGTGCTGTACCACTGGTGGTGGGGTCCGGGGCATGCCCTTCCACATGTGCGGTACCTCGTGTGCCAACGCATGGTCGTTCTCACAGCTATACCTAGGGGGGACGTGCATGGCAGCACTGTGTATGCAGTCATTGCATCGCTGTCTGTTGCCACCTGCAGATGGGTGCTCATGGGGGGCCTGCCTTGCATGGTTCTGTGGTGCACAGGGTTGTATTGTCACAGTGGGGGTGGTGGCATGCTTGGGGTGTCCAGCACTGTTGAGCGCTACTCCTGGGCAGGGTGTATGGGAATCATGGTGCAGGGTGTGCTCTGCATTGGTGGGATGGTGTGGCACAGGGTGGATGGGCATCCATGTGTGATGGTCACAGCTTGCAAGGGGGTGTGCTGGGGCACTATGCCCCAGCCGTGGGTTTGTTGCTGGTGTTTCTGTGCTAGTGGTTCTTTCTGCTCTCCTCTGGTTGTGCAGTGCATGGGGTGTGGGGGGGGCGATGTCTGTTCTGCTGTGTGCTTCTCTGCCCATCCCTACCATGGGTGGTGGGCCCCTGCATCCTGTCCCTGCACATCCCTGCTTGTGCTGTCGCACTGCTGCCCTGCTCCACTAGGTGTCCCTGGTTGTGCTATTGCGCATCTGACCTGCGCCACTGTACATCTCTGGTTGCACTATGGCACAGTTGGCACAATATTCAGTCATGTGCCACAGGTGCATCTTGACCTGCGCAGTGTTTGAATATCATGCGTGTGCACATGTGCGCAGTGGGCTTGCGCCTGCTCCTGCTATTGTGCACCTTTGTGGTGCAGTTTGAATATCCGGGCCCTTGTATGTGACTTAGAACTATATACCAGAAATTGTTTTTTTATGCAGTATCAGATGCCAACATTTCTCCTCCTACAAGGTTTCAGTTATTTTAGTTCCTGTTCTTTTTATAGGATTGTCTTAATTAAGGGGTTGGGTAAGGAATTTTCCAACTGCTTGTTTGGCTCACTATTACTTTGAAGTATGACTACATGCCTTTTACTAGCATAGTGCTGCCTGCAGTTGTTTTTTAGCCCAGTCCAGGAACTCACTCTAATTTGGTTTAATAATGATTGGCATTTTTAAATAAATGGGTTTATACCCAAACTGAAAGGTTGGTGTGTTGTGTCTTCGTCCTCACATCAGTGTGTCTGTGTCTACACAGCAATGGCAGGCTGGCAAAGGGAGTGATAGCACCAGCTATCCTGGGGACTGCTCCTTTGCTTTGGAGGAAGGGGGAAGAGTGTCCAGTGCTTTACAAAACCCTGCTGGGGGCTGATTTTTTTTCTCAACACCTGTCATATGCGATGTGGCAGAGGTGCCCCATGACATTATTCTGTGTGTGTCCAGACAGTCCACCTGATTCTGATGAAAAAAAATCTATTTATTATTCAAAATGGCACACACACTCAGAGATGATCAAGGATCCTGGAGAGGAGAGGAGCACCTCAGTGGAGGGCTATGGACGTACAGACCCTACTGTTTGCTGTCAATCAACAGGCAGCATGTGGGTGGGGTGCTGCTGCCAGCCACTGACTGGGGGGGTGGTGGTGGTGGGGGCCTCAGTGGGCAGGTGGGGAGGAAGGTACCACTGGACCACCAGGGTGTAATTCGGTATTTCCATCCATGATCGGGTGCTGGGGGGATTCCACTGGACCACCGGGGATACTTTCATCATACGCCCATGATTGGGTGATGGGGAGTGGTCCACTGGACCACCAGGGATATATTAAACATATCCCCATGATCAGGCATTGGAAAGTGGTCCACTGGACTACCAGGGATATATTAAACATATGTCCATGATTGAGTGAATGGGTGCAGAGACCACCAAGGGTCAGCAGGGTGTCGGTCCCCAATGGCTGCAGCCTGGCAAGGCACCAGGTGTGAGTCACTGTGGATCAGCGCACCGCATGCAAATTGGTCCATAGTGACATACAAATGTCCCCAATTGTGCCTTGCATGCATAATGGCCTCATTTGCATGCCCAGTGCTGAATATAAAGGTTGATGTACCTAGTGCAACTGCACTTGTGCTGGTGCATCCCCCTGCTCCCCTTCTGCCACTTGCACTGGTGCAGTGCCACTGGGCAGTGCGCATCTCATGCACCCTCAGTGCCATATTCAATGGTGCTGAGCCATGGCACAGCACTGTTGAATATCACCTGATCCATGCCCTGGCACAGCCCAGTCACACTGTGCTCAGGCTTGCGCCCCTGCCTGGTGCAGTCTGAATATCCCACCCAGAATTTTTAAGTCTGTGTTCAGCAGACTAAGCAGGCACCAATTATTGATGTCAGCCCTATCTCCTTTGTTATGGATTAAAACCAGTATAGCTTCTTGCATTGATGCCCCATATTTCCCAGATTCCAGGATGTAATTAAAAAGTATAACCAGCACTGGAGATAAATCCTCCTAAAATTTTTTTATAAAACCCAAAACTTTGACCATCTGTTCCTGGAGCAGAATGGGAGGATAAATGAGATATAACCTCATCCAAAGATATTCCTGAGGTCAAATTTGCTATGTTTGGAGTAGGCCCCTGTGGGAGACCTAATGCAGATAGAAGGTCCCGAAAGTCATAGTAAGGGGGGTGACCAGAAAGACTATCTGTATATTCTTCAACTACTTTTAATAGGTCTTGTGGAGTGTGAGCCTGCTTTCCTGTTGCCAAAGTAAGTTCCATTATGATCCTATTTTCTACCCTTTTCTTACATTCCTTATATGGATCCAAGGAATGCTTATGAACTTGTGTTCCAAATCTAAGTTCTTGATTTAGAGATTTGCAACTGTTGTACTGATGGTCCACCATTTCTATTTTAGTGGTAGTAATTAAGGAACTATAGTCATGCATTTTAAGTTCTGATTGCTAGATCAAGTGTTGTAAATAGTAACGGAGCCATAAATAATGGAGATAGTCTTTATTTTCTACATAATGTGACCTTTGCTGGAACATATTTTGTACTGTTATTTTTGTGTCCTCTTACCACTCCTGTATTTCTTCATAAAGTTCTGCAACAGAAAACCTAGCTGCCCAATTTTGTGCCCAGATTTTCTGTATGCAAGGGTCTCCTAAGAGAGACTCATTCAATCTCTGTTTATTTTTTTCTATAACATAGGGCAGTTTCCCATGTAATATGGGTTTTTAATGCCACATGGTCCAAGAATTGAAATGGGTGGGTTGAGACATCGGTAATATCTAGCACTGATGAGGTAAATATAAAGTCAATACAGGTTTTGTAAATTCCTCTAAAGTATGTAAAACCCCCTGTGGTATGTATCTTTCTGTATGTGTCTACCAAACCAGCAGTATCAACTATTTGTTTTAGAGCAGTTGTCACAAAACATTTTTTTGTATTTGTAAACCTCTATCCAATCTATTTAACCCACAGTTGAAGTCTCCCAACCAAACCAAAAGTCTGGATGTATGAAGAAATGGCTGCACTTCTTGAAATAAGGCCATTCTCTGAGCTTTGGTTTGGGAACCATAAACCACTATAATGCGAAACCTTTCAGACAGATAAGAAAGATCTAGGAGCATAGCCCTGCTAGGGTGGATGTCCACCAATCGAGTTACAGAAATTAGGGGGTTAGCTAAAAGAATGCCAGTACCGTCACAGGTGCCAGTGCTGGTGGACCAGAAAGAGGGCCCTAATGTCCACCCCCTTGCAGATTGGTGTAGTTGCAAGTGGGTCTTTACCCTAATGTCTTGAATACATGTAATATGACTCTTAAGGTTCTGTAAAGTGAATAAAGCTCCTGTGCGCTTCCTATCACTTTTAATGCTATTTATGTTTACAGTGATGATAGTGAGTGAGTGCATTTGAAGTCTGTATGGTGGAGTGTGACACCCACAAATGTCCAGTAGTTATCCTTATGGGGTCCTATTTGTGTGCCGTCACCTAGTTCTTTTGGCTATTGAATCCTCACCTCCCCCTTCTGTGTCAGTTGTAGAGGTGATGGAGAAGGTGTCAGTCCCTTCTTCTTCAGAGTTGCCCTCCATGCTGTCTTTGGCAAGGGGGCTGAACTGGTTTCCCAATTTTAAGGGGATGGGAGGCTTTGTCCCTAGCTCACACTACTGGGGATATTTGTGTAACCCTCTTCCATTGTCTATTCCTTTTTTTTTTGCGCCACCACTTTGAAGGGGGATGTTTCTCTCCTGGGGTGGTGGAATGGGCATTTCAGTACCAGAGCCTGCTGCACTTTTTGGCAGCACTGGGGTGTCCTCTGCTCTTGCTGCAGTGAGAAGACTTTCATCAGAGTCTACAGGTTGAGGAGTGACCATCTCTGGATTGTGTGCCACTTGGGGGGATTTGGGGAAGTGGCAGTTCATGGGGTGTCCAGTGCCTCACTCTGTGCTGCAACTCACTTAGCTTGTTGGTGCTGAGCCTGATTAATAAGTCCCTCATGTAAGAGGCAGTCCTCCCTATTATGGGAAGCCCATGGGCATCTTCCATTAGTGTGGCCGGTGTGCTTGCACAGGTTACATTTAAAAAGATTCAAACATGAGGCTGCTGGATGTCCATGTTCCAGGCAGTGGCTTCAATGTGGAGTGTCACACGCTGAACTCAAATGTGACCGAAACCCACACTTAAACCAAGACCTAGGTTGCCCACTATAAAATATTGAGCCTCTGTCTTTCCCTCGAAAAAAGGAGCTAGGCAAGTGAACTGGACCTGTATTGGTGGAAAACAGCTTCACTTTGACCTTCCAGCTCACGTCCCAAATTTGCTCGCTGTCTAGGTTAGGTGTAGGCCTCCCCAAAATTTCACACTGCTGCCTCAGCCAGAACAAAATGTCCTCAATATTAACTCTCTTGTTCTTAAATAGTATGGTAATAGTTTTCACCAGGGGCTTAGTCAGGAGGATGGCATGAAAGGGAATCCAGACTGGAGTGTTCTTTAATGTCTGGTATAATGCCCAAAAGCGGTCCAGACTAGAGACATTTGTAAAACTGACATCAAAGTTTCCACTCCCTAGGCCTATCAGGGCAAAGATTTTGGATGAAAAAAAACTTCATTGATGTTTTTAACAATATTTTTGTAATATGTACCCTATCAGGAGGGTTCTCTAATCCACCCTTATACAGTAGCTGAACTGCATTGCATCTAGGGGCAGGTTCACCCTTATTCGCAAACAAGTCAGACAACTTGAACAGAGGGTCAAGAGAAACACCTGTTTGTGTGTTTTGCAATACCTCTCTCCTAGGCCCTAAACGAACAGTTTCCTCACTACTTTGCAAACTACTAGGTGGGGCATCACCCCGATCTAAATTCTCAACAGTCGTAACACTTTATACAGTTTCTGAAACAATATTTACAGTACAGTCATTAGAGGGAAGGTTTGTATAGTTACCCCAGAGTACGATGGAGCTCTTCTCCTGTTCTGCAGAGGTGGCCACTGTGGTTGTAGTAGAGGCCAGCATGCGCTGGTAAGAGGAATCAGCAGAATCCGGGGACCATTGTCCAGTTTGCCCCTCAATTCAAGTGGCATCCTCAAGGGCATGTTCTGGAGACCAGTTTCCTGACTCAATTTCAGAATTATGAGGAAAAATAGGAGGCCAAAAGTCCTGTTCAGTATCCTGGCAACTCCAATCTGTAGAACGTACTCTATCTCTGAAAGAGTAGGTTTTTTCTCCTACTCCGAGTGCTGTTACTTTCACAGAATTCTCTTGTTGTGCGATACGTGCCTGTCTCCCTGCACAGAGATGCTGTTTGGTAAATTTCCCTTTTTTGTGTTGGGACTTAGGAGGGGAAATTCTCGTATCCAGTGGCTGTTGGCACACAGATTCACTATCTGTTTTACTGCCAGCTGTGTTTCTGCCAGAGTCCTGTGTTTTCTCTGGTTCCAACTCTATACACACAGAGCTGGGACCTGTACTTTTGGGCCTTAGTGGTAAGTCATCCCTCACCTGAATCAGCTGCATTCTGACAGCCGGATTGGCAGCTCTGACAGACATTTGCACTGTCAAGTCCTGTAGTGCAGCATCCAGTTTCTGCACCTGTCACAGACATCTCTCTTTCTCTGCCAGCAATTGTCATCATTTCTCACTCTGGGAAGAGGACATCTCCTCCACTGCCTGCTGTTCTGACTCTGAAACACCTAGGGAAGTTTGTGTACCCAGCCCTTCTGGATCATTTACTTCCTGCTCAGGCTCACTCTCTAAAAATTTCACTGCCGCAATTACCAAATCAACGACCTCCTGAGTCGACATGATGGGGAGGATGCCTTCTCCCTGTCAGCTCCATATCCATCCTCTCCACCGGCTCAAGCAAAGTGGCCATCTTGGATTAGACAGCCAAGAGTTCCCCCTACAGATGAGTAAGGGAATGTCCTCGGTGTCCTGGCCAAATTTTTACCACCAAGAGCTTAATCTGGTTCAATGTCAGTTGGCATCTATCTGTATCCCCCTACCCTAGGACAAGGCTAAAAATGGGCAGAATGGGCAGAATCGTCAAGTCCTCCTTTCCTGGTCAACAAAAACTAAATAAATAAATAAGCATTTCAATGACAATAATCAGTCAGTGTAATACAGGCACAAGTACAACAGCATAGTTTTTGCTTCTAAAGGTTTTTTTATTGTAGGAACTTAATAAATATGAAAGGATTTGAAGTGTGGTAACTCTTTTACAACACAGAAAATATCAAGTCGATAAAGACTGCAGTGTTTTAACTCTTTCATAACACAGAAGATTTCAACTGCATAAGCACTGTATTTTTTTGCAAGTCTGACAGCATAGGTTTTAAAACTTTTTTTTATTGTAAGAACTTGATAACCATGAAAGTATTTTAAGTGTGGTAACTCTTTTATAACACAGAAAATAGCAAGTCAATAAACATTATAGTATTTTAACTCTTTCATGACCAAGAAGATTTGAACTTCATAAACAGTGCGTTTTTCTAAGTGTTTTAGGCCTAGGATACATCATGTCCATAAATCTAATAGTATTTTAACTCCTTTAGGCCCACAAAATAGACAAAATACAAAACTTGTGAAAATTGCAGTATTTGAAGTCTTTTATGCCTAGAATATATTTTGTCTGTTGACACAACTATATTTTAAGTGCTTTAGGCCTACAGAATAAGAAATTGAAAAACATTGCAGTTTTTTAACTGGTTAAAGGCAAGAAAATATGAAGTACATGACTATAATAAAACACCACTGCATTTTTACTCCTTTAGGCCTATTAATACCTATAACTGGCTGATAGACATTACAGTAGTGTTAGTCTTTTAAGTCAAGACAATATGAAGTGCATAAATATCAGAGAACATGACAGCATTTTAACTGCTTTAAGTTCACAAAATAGGAACTGGATAAACATTGAAGCTTTTTAAGTCTTTTAAGTCAAGGAAATATCAAATCCATGAACATTGCGATATTGTTCATTTTTAAGGCCTGGAAAATGTCAAGCTGATAAAATGTGCAGTATTGACTCTTTTTAAAGTCTTTAATAATCAATATAACATCCAGTTGATAATCCTGAATGTATTTTAAGTCTGTTAGGTCTGTAAAGACCAAGTAAATGGAGGATGGCTTTTTTTTTGGGGGGGTTGTCCCAGAAGTTCATTTGTATCTTGAATGTTTTTTTTTTTTCTTCTTTCTTGAGCGGAGTTTTGGTGTGGTTCTTAGGTTCTTCTGATCCTTTGCATCCTCTGGACTGTGGGTGCTGATTGCTAAGGAGAAAATAGAGACTAGAAATTGTTCGTGGTTGCATACTGGTAATATTGTATGTTATGCATTTTTGCATTTGCTACAGCATTGTGCTTTATCTGTTGCTTTCATTTGCACATGTGTTTTTATGCATTTTTTATAGTTTACACTTGTATAAGTAGCTTGTTCATTTTTTACATTGTTGCTATTTTTGTTCCTTTTGTGGTTTGTATAAATTTACGTGTTTGAAATAAAGTACATTGTTGTTGAATATAATTTAAAACATTTATTTTGTGTTGTCTTTCTTAAATGTTGTTATATGAGATATATATTATATAATCTTTGTTGAATATTGGCTATGATACTTGTATACACACCTGAGTCAGAGTCGCTTGATATCACTTGTAGGCATCTTTTGTTACTGTGTTTGTTGATTGTCTCTGTTGGGGGAGTAGGAAAAAATATACTACGTGTGTTATAATTTGCGGTATCATTTTTATGTGTTGTTGTGAGGTGTGTGTTTGTGGGTTTGTAATTGGTGGTGTGTTGTGTTGTTGTTTGTGGTGTTGGTATGTGTTTGAGGATGTGGTCTGTGTGGGATTTATGTGATAATGGCGAAAGCCTAAAGGCGATCGGCATTATCGCAAAGCCAGCGTGCTGAAAATCAGTTTTGTCACTCTGGCTCCCTGGCGCACAGCAAAATGGAGCTGGGAATTTGTATTTCTTACTTAAGGATTCTCAACTCCAAGGGGTGCATGTTGGGGGTACAAAATGTTTAAAAAAAATTATTTGGGCCGGGCGCAACAATAGAGCACCTGGACCCAAAACCAGTACCCTGCCCACTGAAGCAGCCAACCCACCCACCATGCCATGAGGCCAGCTCGGCAACCCACTGTGGCACCACCCCTCACAATCCCTCCCACCCCTCACTGTGCATGCTCACTCCCCCCTGTGCACGTATGTATAGTGACATCCTGTTGCTATATTCACTGATCCCCCATCCAGTCACCCTACCCTGTCGGTAGCCCCAATGACATGCACCAGGATTGATTTGCCACTATTGCAGGCACTCAATTGCCAATGCCCATGTCACGGGCTACTGTCTGTGTGTGTTATATGTTCTGGAGTTGTTGGTGTGTGTGTCTGTATTGGTTAGGGTAGAATTAAAAATTATGTTTTACCATTATGAAAGTAAAAGTTATTTGTTGTGTGGAAAGCTGGCTAAAAGACATATCCATCCCATGCATTTTGAACTTTGGATGACTGCTGCATCATTTGAAGATGTTCATGTCGGTCTTCTTTTTGGGCAGTCTCTGTATTAGCTGCACTTAGTAGGACTGAAATACATTTTTGTTGGTGTTCATCAATATGGGAATAGTCATTGATGCTGCATACGCATTTGTGTCCAGTAATTTGCATTATTTCAGTGGCCTGTATTTTGCTGTCATTTAAGGTTTTGAATGGCATGCTTCCATGCGCTATGGGTGGTTAGTTTCTGGTCTGTTGTTAAGTTGGCATTTGCTATCATTGGTTTTAATATAGTGCCTATTTTATTTATTCCTATTGGTTGATTTTGAACCACTTCACTGCTCCTAGTCCGGTGTAGGCTTCAGTGTTGTTGTTTATTGCCAAGAAGAAAGAGGTGTCAGGGTTCATGCAGGAATTAGGGCTTTGACTGGCATATATGGTGTATGTCATCACATGGCATCTTGTGGGATTTTTTTTTGTTTTTATATGCCCTAGATTTTATTTTTCTTGTGTCTCTTATGTTGAGTCCTGATTGAGTTTTTGTTTGTCATTCAGTGGAATATTGGATATACTGTGTGCCATTTTCATCTACATTTTTTGTTACATCTCTCAATTTCATCTGTCTTATTTCTGGTGATCCTCTTATGCCAAAGAATGTGCAGCATATGAGCCATACTGTGTTTATTAGGAATGTTGCAGAATGAGGACCTAGTTGTTTCTGGGCTGGATATTCAGACTGCACCTGGCAGTGGCACAAACCTGGGCGCAGCACAACTGGGATGCGCCTGGGCCAGGACCAGGTGATATTTAATGGTGATGTGCCATGGCATAGCACTGTTGAACATGGCATGGACTGTGCCAGTGCAAGCCACAGATAGGGAGCACGGGGATGCACCAGCACAATTGCAGTTGTGCTAGGTGCATCACCTGTGATATTCAATGGGGGGCATGCAATATGCAAGGTGCAAATAGGGTCATTTGCATGTCATTATGGCCCCATTTGCATGCCTTGTGCAGGGCATCCTGGTGACCTATGCCTGGTGGCTGCACAGCATGACATGTGCACAGTGGAGGTCCCGGGGCATCCCCTTCCCTGCAGCCACAATCGTGGTAAATGCCATAGCACACACAGCTCCCTGGTAGTCTAGTGTACCCCTCTCCCTCCTGATCACCCGATTGTTGGTAAATGTAGAACCATTCAG